>BSBK01004228.1:110000-1420000 GCA_027943335.1 Chamaecyparis obtusa | reverse complement strand
GTGTTTTTCTAAAACACTTCATACAACAGTTCATACGATTGTAAAACACATCACAACAATTTTCCTTTCAATCCTCCAAGAATTTCGAGGTCCGTGATGGACTTGTGAAGAATTTATAGTTTGTGAAAAATTAGTTCTATGAAGTTTTAGTGTGAAGCTTTTGTTTGTTAGTCGAAAAGATCCAGCCAAGAAAAATGCCTGCGGCGGCGTTTGTAGGCCTAGTGGCTCCTGGTGAAGTGGATTTTGAGGCACGGATAACGTCGTATGTGATCATAACATGCATCATGGCAGCAAGCAGGGGCCTCATGTTTGGCTACGATACTGGAATTTAAGGCGGGGTTACATCTATGAATGATTTCCTTGAGAAATTCTTCCCCACTGTGTATCACAAGAAGAATGAGATCAAAGACAACGACCCATACTGTAAATATGACAACCAGGGGCTTCAACTGTTTACTTCATCTCTGTATTTGGTTGGTCTCATAGCCACATTGTTTGCCTTGTATACGACCAGAGTATTTGGCAGGAGATCGACAATGCTTTTTGCAGGCTTATTTTTCCTGGTTGGAGTAGTGCTGAACGTGGCAGCTAAAGGTATTGCCATGCTTATCATTGGCAGAATTATGCTGGGATGTGGAGTTGGATTTACTAATCAGGCGATTTCTCTTTTTTTTTTCATAGATAGCACTGACTAGAATCAGAGGAGGTCTAAATATTCTCTTCCAATTGAATGTCACAATAGGCATTCTTTTTTTCTAACTTGGTGAATTATGGAACAAAGAAAATCACTCCTTGGGGATGGAGGCTTTCACTAGGTCTAGCAGGAATTCCTGCTATTCTTCTTACTGTAGGTTCCATAACATTAATAGAAACTCCAAACAGCTTGATTGAAAGAGGACTCCTGAAAGAAGATAAGGCTGCACTCAGAAAAATTAGAGGAACCAACGTGGATAAAATGCTTGAAGACACCAATGTTAACGAGACTGAAGGGGGAATGGGTATATTTGAAGTAATAAGAATTATTAGGAGGTTTCATGTCAATACAAGTATCGAGGGATTCCTTTCATTTCTAAAGACAAAAAATCTTGCCTAATAGATTCAGAGACAAATACACAAATCAATTGTGGGGAGTCAATCTTGAAAAATCTTAATATTTGTCAGCATCAAATTCATTGATGATTATCAGATATTTATTGGAGGCTCAATAAGTAAGGAAATGGACTAATGACTAACGACACCCTTCCTAAATCACCAACAATAACCAAGAACATTGTGTTATAGAAACAATAATATACATTTGTATATCCAATGCTCCCATTGGAAGTTCGCCACCATTGAGATTCTTGCATCACATAGAATCACATAGGAATCACTATTCTGCGGATTACTTTCAGATTAGAATCTACAAGTTCAGAAAATGTTTTTTCTGTCATCAATTGGGACTCTCGAGTTGTTTTTGTTTTCACTATCAATCTGAGTTTAATTTGTTCACGAATTAGTGCAAATAATAGTCAAATTGCAAAAAGTTAAGTTTAGAATGTATTCCTGGTTTGATGTTCATTTCAAACTTATGTTCTATAATTGCTTGGCGAAATGACTCTAAGAAAAAGTCAAAAATTTGGGTAATATCAAATTGGGGACATTACAAATGGTATAGAGGAGAACAGATTGGAGGGTGATACAAATCCACAAGAAAGGAGTCTATATTGGTTGGAATAGAAGAGGGAGATTAGTTAACATACAATCTTACTCAGATAATTATTGAAGATGATAGATCATTCGACCAACATATCTGTATATTTGAATTGACATAGAAAAACATTGTTGAAAGCATTATAAATTGGCTACACACACATCATAGCATCATTTGATGAAGTGAGAAGGATAAGTTAAGGTGATTGTCCCAACTATTCAAGTTAATCGAAAAAGGGGATAGTACAAGTGGGGTAGTAACCAATGATTAACATAATCAGATACCGATAATGTATGAAGTCAACATCTAATCGGTAGTTATCATAATGATATGTGATTTGTAAAGAAGAAAATTAACATAAGGATCAGAATGAAACCGATATGTTATGAAGAAGGACGATGGGTACAAGTATCGTATTAATGGGCTCACCTTACAAAAGGAAATACTTGAAAATATTTGAAAAGATAATAATCTATCTCTGACATCTTCAGAAAGGTCAAGAAGTTGGTGAAATTCAGCTTCTAAGGAAACATATGATTCTATCAACTTGGACAAACTTGATCATATTGATTGAGAGGGAGTTCACTATTGAAGGTAAAACAAATATGAGATTATAGTAGTGGGAACTCATGGATAGAATCGCGGATGAGATGCACGTGGATAGAATCACTGATTAAGGCATTCCATACATCATAAGACTACAACTCATTGAGATAAACATCTACTAGAGGTCTTTATTATCTTCCCTCAAGTCCAAGAGGGAGTGTTAATGTTGTGGCCTTGGAAAAGATCAAAATACATCTTATGCTAGCCGATGTAACCTTATTACTATTTAGATTATTTGTATTGGTTCTCTCAGGAAGGAAGGTATGAAGTGACATCCTGCAGTGACACTAAGTTGAGTATATAAATAGGGTATGCCTTCATGATAGAGGGAGAAGCTAAAGGATCTGCATCAGTAGACATTTGAGGATCTTGATTCAGAGGGAGTAGACCATGTTTTGTTGGTTCTCTAGTAATCAAGAAATTGTAGCAGATAATTATGATTATTACCATGTGAGAAGGTTATATGTCAGAGGAAGAAGCTAGAAGATTAAATTAAGTTGGCACCCCAGGATCTTGGTCATACAAATTCAGAGGGAGTGTACCATGTCAAGATGGTGTATACTTTGTAAGCTCATAATTCACCAAGACTATGAGATAGTACAAACAAATGCAATTCAGTGGAGAACTAACGACTGACATTCTTACCAAACCCCTTGCTAGAAAGAAGATTGTGTACTTTTAGTTAACCTTGGTATGTTGAGGAGTAAAGCCTTAGCTGAAAAGAAGGTTTCAACTTCAGTGATACATCATTTTTTATCTTAAATGATTCTTGTCTTTGATAGACAAGTCTAAGGTGGAAGTCTTGGTTTCCACTCTTTGGGATGAGCCATGGTGGATCCACCCTCTGAGAAGAGTCAAGGTGACTTTATGGGCCATTCATTTTGTGTTCAAGAAGATGATGATCTTCTGTGTAAATAACTGGGGTTACTATTTCAAGGTGATGATCTTGCCAATAGTTAACCAAGCTTCAAGATTGACACTTGAATAGGGTTGTCCTGGACTGTGCCGGATATCTTGATGCTTATGTTATTATTGGATTGTGTAATAACTACTATATCATGATTGACACCCTAACAGGGTTTTCCTGGATTGTGCCGGATATCATGATATTGAGATAATAAGTATTGATCATGACTAATGACTTCTTTATGTTGTTCCGAATTGGTCGGGGATCATAACAACATGTGGATCAAGATTAGACTACATTAAGTTGTTGTCCCAGAATGTGTCGGATATCTTGATTGTTATCACTAAATCTAGTTCTGAATTGGTTGGGGATTACGATAACTCTTCTATCAAGATGAGTACATTATATTAATATCCCAAGCTATGTCAGATATCTTGATATGAAGTTATGTTTTAGTTATCACTAAAAACTAGTTCCGAATTGAGTTGGGGATTGTGATAAATTTATTCTATCGGGTCGAGTACATTAAACTTGTATTCTGGACCATGTCGACAACCCTGATATCAATTGATTAAGTGTTATTCTAAAATCCAGTTCTGAATTGAGTTTGGGATTTCTATAACACTTACATCTTGTGATAATCAATCCTCTCTTGCTAAGAGAAAGTGTTGAATTATAGCTTCAATCTAATTGACTTATATAATTGAATGAATTATATTTATCAGACTCAATATACTAGTCGACTATATATATATATATATATATATATATATATATATATTATCGTGGTTATTAATATATATAATAGTCGATTGCATATTCCATATTGAATCGGGCATTAACTGTTGTATACATTGGAATCGACTTAGTCGATATTAATACTATGTAACAATAATGTTACGATACCTATATCTAATATTTATCGTAACACATACAATGTATTATGTGTTACAATAACTATCAAATGATAGTTATTCGTAACACTACATTATTAAACCAAATACATTGCAAAGTTTAACATATGTTTATCGTGCGGTCATGTCTATGTAAAGACATGGCTCTACGTGTCTTAAGCCACGTAGAGTCATGTCTCTACATAGACATGACTCCTCATATCATATGTAATATCTTTCATGTGTGCTGAGGAAAGTAATCAATTACAATGTGCATTTTCTTCTCCTTTGCAACATACGAATATATAATCAATAATAAATATATACTTACATAGACATTTAGATATTATGAACATTACAAAAGAGCAACACATATTTTCTATAGGACGATCTTGATTCCACAACAATTGTGGTCAAAGAAAAACAAGAAAAATAAACCTCCAATGTTGTAGCTAGGGGGAAAGCTTCAAAGGTAACATTACAAGGGATTGCCCCTAAAACCACTTTTCCTAGTCAATCATCCTCCTATCCGAGACAATACAACCTTGTGGACCAACTCCAAAAGACACCGACACAAATATCAATCTTGGAGTTGTTAAAAATTTCATGAACCCACAAAGAAATATTGGAAAAGGCTCTTTTTGAGACTAGCATTCCTAATGGCTTAGACATTGATAGATTTCAAAACATGATTGGACACCTCATTGCACCTCATTTCCTATCTTTTTCCAAGCAAGATGATATGTCCCTAAATCATCCCCAAAATATTCCATTGCATATAAGTCTTGATACATAAACACTGTGTCAAAATAGTCCTAATTGATGGTGGTGCTGGCCTAAACATTTGCACCTTGAACCGTGTGAAAGCTCTAGGATATTCTGAGGATGTCATTGATCCAAAAAGAAAAATTACCATCAAAGCCTATGATGATGAGGAAATATCTTCAAAAGAAATGGTTATCCTTCCCATTAGATTGGGTCAAATCCAAAAGGAAATAGTTTTCCATGTGCTTGATCTAAAATTGACATATAACATTTTGCTAGGAAGGCCATGGATTCACGCAATGCAAGCGGTGGCTTCAACATATCACCAATGTCTAAATTTACCTTATATGGGTTAAGAAATCATGGTGAGTGGAGACTTAAATCCATTCCAATATTGTAACAACATCAAACCTGTGAATGACTCATTGGTCCCACATAATAGCGAAGGAACTACATCAAGCATATCCAAAGAAACAACTCAAGAACAAGGTTCTAGTTTTAGTTCCACATCAAAAGGAAAAGAAAGGATGGAATAATAAAGTACTCTTGTTGATTAAAATAAAAAAATCACTAACTTACCTACATTGACTAAGGGAAAAGAGAAAGTTAGTCTTTTATATTTAAAAGAGGAAGACAAAAAGAATGCTAGCCCAAATGTTTCACACCAAGAAGAGAAAAATTCAAGATCCTTTAAAATTGACAAAGAAATAGAAAAAGAAACACATTACCAAAAGATGAATAATATGATGAAGAACTTTGAGAAACAATGTAAAATCAAACAAAAATGGGTGGGAGAATATTCCTTGTCAATGATGGACTTACCTCTTTCTTGTAGATCTAATGGCAAACCATCTAGTTCTCATCCTCCTCAAAAATTCAATGAATATTTTGTAAGGACCAGTACTGCTTCCTCCATAGAAGAAGAGGATGATGAAATTTTAAAATGGCTTTATAAAGATGAAGCATCAAACTCAAACCAAACATCAAATGAAGAAAGGGTTCATAATATCAACATTCCAGCTCATCAGTATGGCAAAGGGTATCAAATCATGCTAAAGATGGGTTACAAAGGGAAGGGACCATTAGGAAGGAAAAATGAAAGTTTATTGGAAACAATAGAAAGAATTTGGAGAGATAACAAGGAAAAATCAGGGGTGGGTTATCTAGAACAAGGTCACACTCAAAGGAAACATCCAAAATTCTATGAGAAAATTTTACAACTAAACTCCCAAAGTGATGAATATTCTAATGAATGGGAATGAGATGCATTGTCTGAAGAATCTTGCCTTTAACAAAGAGTAGATATGATTCATACTTATGCACATATATCTAGTTAGAGCAAAGGAAAATTTTCTAATAAAGGGTCAAGTTCAAATGGCCAAGCTTCAAGTTCAAATCAAAGATCGAGTTCTTATCAAGAACCTAACTCAAGACATGAATCAAGTGGGTCTCAATGGATGGGAGAGTCCTATATACCTTCATGGTTAGAAGGAACAAATGGAGAGTCATATGTACCACCATGGCTAGGAGGATCTAAAGCTAGGTTTAACACACAAGATGTTTACCCACGAGAAACTCGAGAGGACTCAAGTGAGGGAAATTTTGATTCAAGTTCTATAGAACACCTTGAGAAAGTACATGTCATAGACTTGATCGATACAATGTACGGACCCTCTAATGAAGTCATGTCTTTAACCCTATGGATTTGAACCTACCCAATGATTCCTTAACCCTTATGCATCTCAAACTAATTGATTGGGATTTTATTGAGCCAAACAACATACCCATGTTTCCAAATGATGATTCATTGGCCTTATAACTAAATGTGATTGAACCCTCTTCCACCAATGAAATATATAAAGGATAAATAAGGGGGAAAAGTGACCAATCTCTTAGTCTCAAAAGAAAATAAAATAAAAGAATAAAGAAAAAATCAAATGGTCTATTGGTGAAAACCACAATGTGGAAGTACTAGACCTAGAAAAAATAAAAATAAAGGACATTTCCGAAGGTGAAAACCCAACTATGGCACCTTAGGAAGAGAGATTAGACACTTTACTAGAGAACTATGAGGAAATATCTATATTAATTGAATCCACAGAAAAGGTGAACATTGGCACATAATTAGAGCCCAAGATCATAAACCTTGCAAAATCATTAACATCGGAAGAAAGATAAGAATTCATTGAATTCTTCAAAGAAAGACAAGTGTATTTTGCATGGTCTTATGCTGATATGCTAGGGATAGATCCAAATCTCATCATGCACCATTTGAACATTAAGCTAGGAGCCAAACTAATCAAACAAAAACTAAGGACAATGCATCCTCACATTGTATTATTAGTCAAGGCTGAATTGGAAAAGTTGTTGAAGATTGGTTTCATAAGAGCTATTGCCTATGCCGAATGGATATCCAATATTGTACCCGTCTCCAAACTAGATAAATCAATCGGAGTATGTACAGACTTTAGAGATCTCAATCTAGCATGCCCAAAAGATGACTTTCCACTACCAATAATTGATGCTATAGTAGATATGACACTGTGACATTCTATGTTTTCCCTCATGGATGGATTCAACAGATACAATCAAATCAAAATTGCTTCTGAGGAAAAAGAAACATTTTCTTTTACATTTTCTTGGGGAACCTTTTGTTGAAATGTGATGCCCTTCAGTCTCAAAAATGTTAGAGTGGCTTATCAAAGATCCATGACTACCATATTGCACTATATGATGCACAAGTTCATAGAAGATTATGTTAATGACATCTTGGCTAAATCTCATTCAAGGAAAGAACACTTGCCAATTATAGAGAAGATCTTTACAAGGATAGAACAATTCAAAGTAAGGTTGAATCCTAAAAAGTGTGCATTTGGTGTACAATTTGGAAGGTTACTTGGCTACATAGTATCCACAAAAGGCATAGAGGTAGACCCCCAAAAATTTAAGGCAATAATGGAAATGGGGGCACTAAGAAACATAAGTCAAATCAGGCCAGTTCAAGGACAAATACAATCCATAAGAAGATTCATCTCTCAATTAGCTGAAAAATGTCATTCATTTACTCAACTCCTTCAGAAGGACACAGGCTTCAAGTGGGACAATCAATATGATGAAGACTTTGCATTTTTGAATAAATATTTTATGAATCCACCCATATTGATGCCACCAATTAGAGGCATGCCTTTACTCTTATGTATTTTGGTGACAGATCATTCATTAGGGGCCTTATTAGCTCAAGATGATGAAAATGGCAAAGAGAAGGCAATCTACTACATCAACAAGACCTTGGTCAAGTATGAGATAAACTATAGTTTCATTAAAAGAAAATGCCTAGCAGTGGTTTTTTATTCACAAAAACTACATCACTACATGTTGGCACATAAGATTCGACTCATAGCTAAGATTGATCATTTGAAATATCTATTAAGAAAAATATCCATAACGGAAAGATTGGAAAAATGGGTCATGGTGTTGAGTGAATTTGACATCAAATATGTGGATAAAAAAGCAATAAAAGGCCAAGTCATAGCTGATCAGTTGGCAGGGGCTCCTTTGATAGATGATCATCCTATTCAAGTAGAATATCCGGATGCAAAAATAATAAACGTTGAAGCCAAAACTTGGAACCTCTAATTTTATGGACCCTACACACATCATGGCTCGAGGGCACACATTCTATTGATTACACGACAATGATATACTATTCCAAAGTCTAATAAACTTATTTTTCCATGCATAAACAACATTGTCAAATATGAAGCTCTTGACATAGTGATGTAGGGGAATCCAAGGTTAAGGCAGGGGCATTCTATGTCCTCGGTGGAACTGCATGGGGTATTAGTATTTTGGCTGGTGTTACTCAGCTGTAGCCTTGACCGATGGTCTCGGTCATTGAAGGAAGCTCGATCATTGAAGGAACTTGGCAGTCTCTGGTTCTTGGTGAAATTGTTACTCGGTCATGCCTGTGGTGTTCGGCGATGCTTGGCATACTCAGTTATTTTAGTGTCGCTCGGTAGTTCTGGTTTACCGACTGGAGTTCTGTTTGATTTGTTGAGCCGACTTGGTGAATTTATTGTTGGTGAATAGAGGTAAAATGGCATCACACCTATTCAAATGTGTATGTTGTATGTAAATGTATGGGGGAAATATGAGATCCACTCCTAAATCCAAATTCCCTAAGGAGAGATCCAATTTGATCAACCAAAAGGTTAATGCACAATCGAATCAATCTATGGAGAATATGAAAGAGAGAGAGAAACCCTATATTTCCTTATGGTAGAATTGAAGTGTTTAGAATTTGAAATAATTGAAATGCAAGTACTAACCTCAAATTAGGGAAAATCTAGAAAATGCCAAATTCTGATGTCTGTGTGTACTTTCAGGCAAATTTGCAACCTATTTCGGACTGGAAATGCCAAGACGGAGAAAACACAAAAATCTTTTTCCAAGATGAGATCAAGTCGACTTTATCCCTCATAAAAGGTCAAAGGCTAGATTATTTATTCGAAGGTCGATTCTGACTTTGTTCGCAGATCTCAGAAGTTTGTCGAAAAGGGTATCCAAATCTACTCTGAGGTCCAAAATCCTACACCTGTACCTACAAGAAAATGGGGGTTTTTGTTTGTATGGAGGGTTTGCCTTAGGCAAACCCCAATTTAGGAATTAACCTTGAAATTGAATTGAAATGTAGTGTGCATAAACAAAGTAATTGGAACAAATCACCTCGCTTATGTTAAAGTCCTTGTAGAGGATTTGAATCCTCAAATCCACAAGTAGGAATGCTTCAATGGATGTAGAATGAATGTAGGATGTCTCCAATCAATGGCATTTGATCTTCAACACCAATCTTGAATTGATCTTTGTACATGAGGAGGCTTGGATGAATGTGGAAAGATGAATCTTCAAGGGGGCTCCAAAGAGATTGAATCCTTCAATGGTTAACAATGGATCTCCTTGATGGATGAATTCTTGAACACTTGAATGCTTAAAGGCTTGCCTGAATCCTTGAATTCTTTCTTGCACTTGAGAGCTTGAGAGATTGCAATTTCTTGAGATGAGACGTTCTCACAAAACTTGATTGAGAAAATGAGAGAGGAAGGCCTCCTTTTATAGTGAACTAGGGCACAATCCTCTAGAGGGGCCACCTTGGAGAATTAAATCCCAATTAGGTCCTAACCTTTAGAAAATATACCTAGATTAAATGCAATTAAAGAATTTACCATTCCGAAACCCGAAATAGCCAACCCAGAGGCGGGAAAATAAATATCCCCAAAACCCGATACTCGAAAATCAAAGAATTTGGAATTTTGAAAGAGGGTGAAAAAATCAAGGTTGGGACTGGCCTAGTCAGGTTCGAGCTTGATCCTAACCTAGTCAGAATCAACCTTGAATTTAACCCTGTGGGCCCAGATCCATTCAGAATCAGGACAGGAGGTCTCGGGGATGCCCGGAGACCTAGAAATTATACCAGAATAGGATAGAATGCCAGGGATAGGCAAAAAATCCTATGATGAATGTGATGAAGGCCAGGAGGACCTATTTCTAAGTCTTACCTAGAAAATAAAGCCATGGAAGAGGGAAATTAAGGAGAATCCTCGGGATCCTAACCCTAATTCCACCTAGAATGAAGCAGAAAAGAAGTGGAAAGTGGGGAGAAAGACAAATACATGAAAAGACCCAATAAAGGTGCTTAACATGACCCCAGACCATTTACTCAGAGAGCTAAACACTCTTATCATGGAAGTGCTTCCATTTTAAGATGATACATTAAGCCCCCACTTTAGCAAGAGTATGGACTCGATGCAAACTCTTGGTAAAGGAGATCAAAATGAAAAGATATCTTATTGTAATCCAAGGGACAAAGGGAAACCTTAAGCCCCCAGGGACTCAAGTATTTGTCGACTCCAAGATCACAATAAGAGAGACATCTCTAGAGAGAGAAATAAGGTGTGATTACCTCACCCAATGAGAACTTATGTCCCATTGTGAACCACACAAGAGAATGACGCAACTGGAAAGATGGAATTGAGCCACCTAGTGAATGTGGCTACTCACTAGTCAACCCATCAAGGATTCATCCTTAGGAATATTCTATTCCATAAGAATAAAACCAAAAAGAGATCCAGTCTTAAGGATACCTTCGACCTTAAGGGATCAAAATATATGTATATTTGAAACTGAAGGGATCAAGAGATCCTAAAATATAAATCCATGCTTTGAGGATTAGTTGCTAATCCAAAAAGGGAGAAAAGGTATTTTGAAAAATATGTGCGTATCGAAAAGTGCGTGTGTGCAACATGTGAGAAGAGTGTATGCCCCCACATTAAAGTCATTGCTGACACTTTAACAGGAGCAATGGCTTTAACGGAAACATAAACAACTCCACTGATTACGTTTCCATGTTGAGATGACCCCAGATGAAGACAAATCAAGGGAAATATCACAGAAACATACAAAGAACACGGAAGGGATCTACCTACCATGTGGTCAGCATGATCATAAGATAATATATATATGATATTATTGCAAATGAATTGACATCATTCCCCAAAGAAAGTAGAGCTACAATCACAAAGGAGGAAAGATCACATAAGATATACGAAGGAGAATCTTTTCAGACCATGACATGGAGACCAAAAAGAATTAGTGCTACCATATCTCAAATCCAAGCAGATTAAACAAGGAAACATTACGAACAATAGCACAATTACAACATAACATTGAACAATGCATAGAAGAATAAAGATACATATAGAGGAATTTGAACAATAATTTCAATTCCTTCATCACCTTGCACCAACTGAGTAACAAGGATTGTATAAAATAATCTAACAACATTTAGCAAACACATTATAGGAGAAACACAGTACAATAGGAAAACACACAACAAAGCTACCACGAAGGACAAGCCAATCAAGCGTGCTACCTACTCTCCTCATCTCATTGTATATCATTTAGGGAAGGTGGGTAACTCGCAAGAGGGACTATATCCAACACAGTAGGAATGATAGCCAGTTCCAAACAAGGATCCTCTTGAGAATCACAATGTTTGACACTAGGTGTAAGAGTTAATTGTGATGAAAGCATATTAGGTAAATCAATGTCAATGTCAATAGTCTCATATTCATCATTTACATCATCAGTATCATCAAGAGTATCCTCTTCATCCAAATTAATCAAAATATGATCTAAGATATGAATAGAATCATCATAATCATGCATATGAACATCATTATTAGTAACAACCTCTTCTAACACATCATGCGTAGGTTTATCCGAGGAAGGTGGAGATCTTTGAAGAATAGAATTATGAGCTTTAGCATGAGCATGATGGTTTTTATGACATTCATTACTAGATTGATTACATTTTGATTTATTTGAAATAGGTTGAGAACTAGGAGGAACAATCACAAGATCTTTGATAGGTTCGGTAGAAGGAACTTGATTAAGAGAACTAGAAGCCATAATTAAAGGAGGTATAGAAGGTGTAGGTAAAAGACCACGATTAAGATCCATAGGAGGTATGCTTAATTCAATATTCTTACGATGTTTATAAGATTGATATGAATGGAAAAGATTATCAGGTCAAGAAGGACATGAATTAGGTAATGAAGGCCAAAAGAAATCAAGAGCAACACAATCTCTAGGCATGGAAGGTTGATATAAACTATGATTAATCATCTTCACTTCTTCATCATGAATGAACTTAAGACACTTGTGGATAGGTGAAGCAACAACATGCATGGCATTCAACCAAGGAAAACCTATCTTAACTTGAAATTGATCAGAAGTAGGAACAACAACAAAGGAAGTGTTCACAATTTTTCCACATAGTTCAACCGGTAAAGTAATAGAACCAAATGATGGATAAAGAAAACCATTACAAGTTTGAATCCACACATTTGATGTATCATAAAAATCACGTTGTAAGATTTTCATAAAAATATATTTTTCAGTAATAACATTGACTAAGGATTTAGGATCAACAAGACAACCATGAGTAGGTATCTGAGAAACCCTAGCAGCAATGTAAAGGGGACCATAAGGAGCCTTAATAGTCTCAGAGTCATCAAAGCTAATTGTTGTCACTAAAGATTGCACCCAATTTGCTAAGTCTTGAACCCAACAATCCTGTGAAACATGGGACTATTCTCAGGTTGTGGGTAACCTATCCGAGAATAGACCTCCCGATTAAGGGCCGACTTCCCTTTGGATCACTTGAAAAAACTTACTAACTTTTAGGAGGAAAGGGAGAGATTGCATAAAATAAGTAACTACAACTGAATGAAAACAAAGGTGATCCACCGAATTTGAAAGAAGATCCACAACTGAAATAAGTTTACTCCAACAACAAAACAAACTTGAATCACAACTTGATTCCACTTCCTTAAAACCTTAATGAAACTAGGTACTTGAAATACAGAAAAGGAAGAAAACTCCACAACTCAGATATTCTCAATTGCACACAAGTTACACTATTGAATTAAAATGAATTCCCGAGAACTAACTTGAATCAACATGCGGATTAAGGACACAAAGAAATCATAGTAGTCCTGCATGTGATTCAAAAGAAAATCTAGAATTGTAGGAGAACAACAAGGATCAATTTTATTGCTGAAAAGAAACTAAGTACAATTGTGTCTCTCAGAGCTAGAACACTCATATAAGAGATAAAAGAAAGAAGAGCTAACCTCAATCACCAAAAGTGAGAGGTATATAACTAAAACCAAGGAATCTGCATTCAAATTCCACTACCTCCTAAGAATAGAAAAAGAGTCAATAAAAGACCCATGAGGCTGTATCATAATTCGAATGCCAGATTCCTAGATTTCAAGGTAGTGAGGAAAGTGGGGCCCTAAAAATAGACGGTCAAAGGAGATCACTCTATCCACTAAGTCATGCACCAAAATATTCTGACAATGGTTTATAAAACACCACTGTTAGAATTTACAATGGAATGTGCAATGATTGTTACATTTTAAAATTGACCCCTATATCAATAAATACCATCGATTTATCATTTATCTTAAGTCAAACAAATGACTCTCAACCCAATTAAGGGGAAATCATATATGATGACCCATTACACCCATAAAATAAATCCATCTATACCTAGCACAAAAATTAGGATATCAAGAAACCAGCCTAATGTTTTCAAAATATCCTATCAAAAGAAAAAATCCCCATGCTCAAGCTTGAATACATAGTATCAAATAAAATGACCAATGAAAATCTCGACCCTAGAAAGGGGAGAAAAAAATCCAATAGTCATAAACTTCCCCACAAAATAAAACTGGCACCTAGACTTCTCTATTTGGCATCCGACAAGATGTTATTTCCACTAGCACTTCATTGGACTCAGATTTTGGAAACAGTAGCTTGAGACTCGTGGCAATACAGAGGTAGGTGTTTGGTTTTGAAATCATCTCTTCATCTTTTGGTTTTGATTTCGATGACACTGTGATTGTATTTCTTCCTTGTTACTTGTATCTTACTTTGCTTGTATGCTCGGCTCCATAGAGGGCACTGTGATGACAAGCTTATTTGTGTTTGATTCTTGCACTGGTGTATGCATGCCTGTGAATGCATATTTGATCATGAATATGGCATTCCTCAGTATAGATTCACTGTCACTAAATTGTTTTATAATCATCTCAAGTAGAGCATGACACTGGTGTATCTCTTGGTTATTGACCATAGAATTGGCATACGTTGCTGGTTCGAAACGCTATTCATACTATACTATTTTTTATGCTCATGGCATCATTGTCAAGATGTTATTTCCACTGAGAGGCCCAATTACCTGTGGGTATGGCACTGCTATATTTATTGGTCCTTTCATTTGTGTTCAAGGCTTGCGAGCTGGCACACCATATGATGTGAGCATTGGGCATCAAGTTTTATGTATTCGCTGCTCCTTATATGTTTAGCCTTTGAAGTAACACCAGGCCTGTGCATGTTTTATGATTAGGGCATCATGTATTCGGCATATCAATGGCAATGTACTCACTACTTTTTATTGTGTGTGGCCTTCGGGGGGTGATGTATTGTTCACTATTTTTTTATTGTGCTAGCCCGCAAGTTGCTATGTATGAAACTAGGGCACGAGCCCACTATTGTTTATCATGTTGCGACTTTTTCCTCATTTTTTCCTTGAGATATGGCTACTATTATGTTCCATCCATATCACTCTACTATTATGACATTGTTTATTCTTCTTGATGCGTAGCCTGATTGGTATAAAGCCTAGTTCTGATGCTTGCAGTGTTATCATTGTTAGCTTTGTGACTTGATATTGGTGATGCCAATGGGGCTGCAAACTCATTATGGTGATGCCTAAATGCCAATCCATTGATATATGCATGGTTGGATGGCAGTGTGATTCTTGGAAACTCATTTTTGATTGCCATACCTACCCGTGAATACATATTCTTGGTTTCCTTAGACTTTGCTATTGATATTTCCCACCGATATTCTATCCATGACTCGAGCACTATTCAGTGCTTATGGCTCATTGTAGATACTATTTTTGTGGACTCTTTATTTTGGAGGAAACCCGATGATATTCGGTTAGGGCTCTGTCCTTTAATTCTCACTGGCATTTGCTTCATTTCATTGGGGAAACTAGGGCACTATTGTTATCCTGTTGGATTCATTGGCTCATATTTGGTTCACACAGCGACACTGATGTATTCATTGTTATACGAATCCTGGGAATAAGTGTTCATTTGAATGTTAGCATATATTTATCATCCCTCATTGCTTTGAATCTCAACATCATTGCTATTTGGATCATAATAGCATGCAATCCGTGCATTCCCACTGTCATGTTTCTTTTACATTGCAATGAAATGAATCCTTACCACTGAGAAGCACCCTCAGATGACCCGTAAGATGAAACTTAGGTTATCTTATTTGTTGTTGATTTTCTATTGTTCAATCATTGCTAAATATGCTCTTATTGTGGATGCCTGTTGTACTTGGAGTATGATATCGATTACATGCTCGACTATTCCACTATATATGCTCACTGGTGAAAGCCCACAAGCTCATGGAGGCATGCTGCATTGTATTGGTGTAAGAACTATTATTTTATTATTTGTAAAACGCAATATCATTTGAATACTTATGGGGCCCGTAAAGGTAGACCTTTCACCATTGGTCTTTACATTAATGAATAGAAGTGTCTCATTGATATTCATTGCTTCATTGATACTATTCCATGCTTGGGTGACATGCTGATTGTTGAATCATACACACTGTAGCCCTTGAAAGAGGATGTCATTACATAGATTTTCACATGTTCACCACAAAGCACCAAAATATTGAATGCAACCTTGAAGCATATTATGCTGTGGTGTGCCCTTTTCTTTGACATGTAGATTTACACTCTTATCTCTCTTGTTTTGACAATGATTCATTGTGCTTAATGAGATGTATTTGATATTCTTGGAAGATGTCATGCTCATATTTGTACTTTGCATTACAATTCCATGTAGTCACTCTGCCATTTGCACCTCATGACTTTCCTCTATTTCCATGATTATATTTTCATGATCCTCATCGATGTTGCATCATCTAGATGTTCCTCTATTTTTTGTTGTGGGTGTTCTTGGCCCTTGATGCGATCACTGACAGAAAACTTGAGGTTTTTCTATCATGATCCACATCAAGGGCCCAGGTCATTCATGGGATTTGTTGTTGGATTAGCTCCTCATGTATCTGCACATGAAACAAAAATGTCAGTGAAAACATGGTGCCTCTTTTGTTTTTTGGAGCCTTATACACATGTCCTGAGCATAGCCTTTGTCAGAGGTGCATGGCTAAGTGTATGTATACATTCTATAAATATTGTGATATGAGCCATTGCTTTAATCCATTGGATCTAACCATATCCCCTCTTCTCTTCTTGTAGGTTCTGGATCACAGGAGTTCTCTGGACAAGACCGGATTCGGACACCACTACCGGGCAATGTCTGGTACCTCAGTATTTAATTGATTTTCATTATGCATATCTATACTCATTCATTCAATTTTGGTAACAGCTATGCTCACGGCCTGTGTGAGCTTAGATATATGCTTTTCTCTTTCCAGTTCTTTTCCTTTTGTACAACATACATATCACTGATACATGCATGTGTAGTCTTTAGATGCAGAAGTTTATTTCCTTTCTGTTTCATGCAATCTCCAAAATGAAATGAACACAAACTTAAATAAGATCACCTAATAACACAAACTAGGGTAGTGTAGCATCATCTAGTAATTAGGTCTCCAATCTAAGAATGAGTAAAAATATGATAACATTTTGGCGACCTCTTTGGAGTGCTTGCCTGCTAAGCATCCTGACTAGCTGCCTTAAAGATCCATGGGCACAGAGTCATATAAGCTTCAACTAAACCTAGCTCCTTTGGAGGACCAATCCTTCTCACTGACAAAACTACTAACTGCTAGAGATAACCTCTCTGGCTTAAAACTACTCACACCAAACTGAACAAAACTTGTGCCAGGCACTTAGGGAACATAGAAAACTAAAACTTCTAACCTACTAATGTATAGGGGAAGAAATAGACCTCAGAAACAAGCCTTGAGGTGAATCCCATTCACTATAATGGGCAGCTCCTCTCCATCCATACTAGCCAGTTGAAAAGCATTATGGACTTTGCATTCAATCACCATGAAAGGCCCACTCCATATCACATCAAATTCAGTATGCCTCCCTGGTTTGTATTTTGCTTCATCCCACTTGAGGACAAGGTCCCCCTCCTTGAAAACTTTAGGTATGGCTTTCTTATCAAAGTTTCTCTTCATCTAAGAATGATGAGCTTCTAGGTTCTCTAGTGTTAGTTTTCTTATTTCTTCAAGCTCAACTAATTCAACAAGCCTAACTTGCATAGCATCTTCTTCCATAAGATCAATTTCCTTGATTAAAATCAAAGTAGGCAACTTAGTAGACAAAGGAATCCTAGCTTCTTTTCCATAAAAAAGTGTATAGGGTGAGTTACCTGTAGACCTCTTAGGTGTTATTCTATTTTCCCATAAGGCCAACGTCAGCTTGTTGTGCCAATCCCTCTGGTTTCCTTCTATAGTCCTTTTGATGATTCTCAGCAAGTTCTTGTTTGTTGATTCTGCCTGACCATTACCCTGAGGGTAATAGTTAGAAGAGGTACTCAGGGATATATTTTGCTTGAGTTCCCATTCTGAGATTCTAGTTCCCAGGAATTCCATAGCATTTTTTGAAATGATAGAATCTAGAGTACCAAATCTAGACACAATGTCTAGATAGAAGTTTAGGACAGAGGTCGCATTTTCTTCCTTTAGTGCTATGGTCTCTGTCCACTTTGTAAAATAGTCTATAGTAGAAAGTATCCATTTGTGTCCAGCACTGGATGGGGGGTTGATGGGTCCAATGAAATCCAATCCCCATTTGGAGAAAGGCTGCTCCACCTTGATGGGATGTAGAGGGAGTGCTGCTAACTTTTGTTTTCCAGAAAATAGAGCACAGTTCTTGCACTTCCTTACCCAATAAAATGCATCTTTATACAAGGTAGGCCAATAGTATCCAGCTCTCATCACTTTTAGAGAAATGGTTTTGGCTGCAAAGTGTCCTCCAAAACCTCCATCATGAAACTCTTCCAGTATTTTATCCACTTGGCTAGTTTCAACACATCTCAACAAGACACCACTATGATCTCTCCTATATAGAACATCATCAATAATGATAAATGGAATAGCTAGGAGTCTAAAGTACCTTATTTTACTCCTTTCAAGGCCTTGAGGGAACTGACCAGTTGAGAGATAACATTTCATCTCTGTTGTCCAGCTTGTATTCTGCTCTGCATTTTGGTTCATCAGGACAACTTCATTCTTCTATTGGTTTGGGTCTGTTATTCCCTCATTGAGCTGTTCACATAGCCCTTTTCCTCTAATCAACTTGGTCACTTTGATCTGAATGTCATACTCCATGACTTTGGTGACCCAACCAGCCCTCTTGTGGCTCAGGTCTTTATTCAGCAGGAAATATTTTATGCAAGGATGAGCAACCATCAGGTGCACTGTGTTATTGGATAACAAGTGTCTGAATTTTTGTAAACTCCTCACAATTGCTAGGACATTTTTTTCTATAGGAGTGTAATTAAGTTCATAACCATCTAGACCTTGGTTGTAGAAAGATACTTGTTGTTCTTTCTTCTCAGCATTCTACTAGACTAACATGGAAGAGAAACTATCGGTGTCCCCAAAAGCATATAGGATGAAATCTTTAGAAAATTCAAGGTTTACCATAGTAGGAGCAGAAGCAATTGCTTCCTTGAATTCTTCAAAACACCTCTTTCCTTCATTTGTCCAATGAAAGGTTGAGTTCTTCTTCAACATTTGGGTCATAGGTTTCAGTAGTGTTGTTAGGAATGAATGCAAAGTATTTTGGTAGTCATTCTGTAGCAGTTGTTGTTGCATTCATGACTTGGATTGTCATTGATGTCAACACAGTGATATTCTGGATATTAGCAGGAAAGTAGGTACAGTTTTATTTTGTACACATGTTGTATTGCAGATTGGCTTTTGCATAGTTGATGGTATGTTCTTTGGTGTGTTATTAACCTATGGTTAACAGCGTAAAAAGAAATTCATTCATTTATGAGAGTTATGAGCATTTTGGTAAAAGTAGTGTTTAGACAGTGTTTCTGTGAAGCAATTTTTAGAAATCGGAGGATATCTCTTAGCTAGGATGGAATCTGATTTTGTGTAGTTAAAGGTATGTTGGAGACTCATTAATGATGATGTGGTTCATAGCGCAAACTTTGAATATATGTTTGGAGAAAGTTACAGTATCTGGAAGCCGATAGTTTTATGTGAATTCTGTGTGTAGCGTGTAGAATTTATTATTTTGTAATTGAGGACTGACTCATTTGTAATTATTTGAGTTTCGTATATAAGAAGGAATGTTTTCCTTTTTGTAATATGTACTGCAAAGGTTGAGATGCGAATATATGCATGAAGTGAAGAAAAGAGCTAATTCAGTGATGAAGGAAGACTTGTGAGTACAGAGATCTGGAATTGTGATCTTGTGTAGCAGAGAATGCAGTTTTGGCACAGTGTGAAGGAGGTAATTTATTTCATATTATTCTATTGAATAATCCTAAGATCTTTTGGACAGTGGGTTCAAAGATCTTGCCTTGAAGCTGTTTGGGCAGTGGGTCCTTCTGTCTTCCACAAACTCTTAATCAGGTTAGAATCTTTTAACAGGGATTCAAAATCTCCTAACAGGGATTTATATGTACTAAATGTATTTCATAAGACTCCTAACAGGGTCCATCCTCTAACAAGGAACTTTCATATTAGTGCATCATTTTGTGGGCATCATTCCCACCGGGGTTTACTCTTTTCAAGAGGTTCCCTAGTCAACATATCTTGTGTTATTGTGCAATTGTGTATGGTTATCTTTCTATGGTTGATCAGTACATTAATTATATTGTTTAAAGCAGTTGAATGGTTAAATTATCTGATCACTGATTCACCCCCCCCCCCCTCTCAGTTATCTTGGGGATCTTTACTTTCTAACAAGTGCTACAACATTTGGAATGAATCTTCTCAAGAAGTTATTTCTTCCAAGGAAACTCTGCAATCCCTTCTTGTGAGCTGGCAGGGGTAGTGCCATGATGGCCTTTATCCTCTCAAGATCAATTGTTGTCCCCTGTTTAGAAACAATGTGCCCTAGTAATCTGCCTTCATGGACAACAAAAATGCATTTCTTAGGATTCAATGAAACTCCAAACTCTCTGCACCTCTCAAAGATCTACCTCAGATGAGCTAGGTGATCATTAGTGTCCTTTGAAAAGACTATTATATCATCCAAATAAACTAGTATGAACTTGTTCATCAAACTAGCAAATGCCATCTCCATGGCTTTTTGAAATGTAGTACCAGCATTAGATATCCCAAAAGGCATCTTCCTGTATGCCATGGTGCCCCATTTGGTGGTAAATGTTGTCTTATATTGGTCTTCTTCTTTAACCAGGACCTGGTTGTAGCCAGAAAAGCCATCTAATAGAGAAAAGTTGTCAGACCCTGAGACACTATAAAATCTATTCCATGGAGGGAAATAGGTGATGATCTTTGAGTGAGGCTCTGTTAAGGTCTCTAAAATCCACACATAACCATATTTCACCATTCTTCTTCCTAACTGGTACTAGGTTGGAAACCCAAGAGGTGTGTTTAATGAGAAAAATAATATTGGCTTCAATCATTTCCTCAACTCTATTTTCATCAAGACCTCTAACTTAGGATTGATAGGTCTCTGCTTTTGTCTCACTAGTTTGGTATGGGGTTCTAGCTCAATGGTGTGCTGGGCTAAATGGGGATCAAAACCTTTTAGATCATAGTATTCCCATGCAAAAACATCACTAAACTCCTGACATAATGAAACAAAGGCTTGCTTTTCTGGCTGAGTGCATACCTTTCCTAACTTAAGGGATTTATCCTTGAGAATTTCTATAGACTGGTAGTGTTCTTCTTTGACTGTCATACTGGATTTGTCTCCTCTGAGCTGATCATCAGAGTTAAAATGGACTCAAGGGTGACTAGTCCCTTGGGTAGCTTGTTACTTTTCAACTGTAACATCTGGTCATTATACTAGTGAGCATGCTTGTTCTTGTTAACTTTAGAGAACTTGGCTTCTTCTATCAAAAAGTTAAAAATCTGCTCATCATTTTCAAAAACTTGCCAACTCACTTGATTATCTGGTATAGATGGCCTTACTAGAACCTTTACACGCTGCGAGTCAGGACTTGTGATCTCTTTTGGAATATCATATTCTGCTCCCATGGTATCTAGCTTGTTTGCCTGTTTGTTCTGATTTCTTGGGACAACAACCAGATCAAAAGCACAAAAATATTCTATTAAATCCCAAACCTTGTGCTTATACATCTTAAGTGTATCATTCTTTGTGAGATTAGTGCCATGAATTTGATTAACCACTAACTCACTATCACCTATAACTTTTAGGCACTTGATTCCTCTTTGTCTAGCCCATTCTAAACCATGAATCAAGGCCTCATACTCTGTTGTATTGTTAGTACAATTGAAAGAAAAGTGAACTGCAGAGTAATACCTTTGCCTTTTTGGAGAAATTAGGACAGCTCCTCCTCCTGAACCAACTTTTCTTTTGGCACCATAAAAAAATAATTGCCACAAATCACCATTCTGATCTCCAGAATGCTTATCTTCCTTCTTCATCAAATCTGGAATCACAACACCTTCTTCATGAATGATATACATTCCATTACTAGAAATCTCCTTGTTTCTAAAAGGGTTATCCTCCTCCAAATCTCTTTCAGCCCACTCATCTAGGACAATATCATAAATCTTTTCAACAGTGGTTTCAAGTTCAGAATCACTTGGATCTTTTTCATGAAACATCAAATTGGAATTTATAGGGCTTGGGGTATAACATTCAACATGACTTTTTGCAAAAGCCTCAAACTTGATTCTAACCCTAGTCCCATATCTGGTTATAAAATATAGGTGGGACCAATCAGCTGAGAGTTATCCCCCTAACTTGGCAGTGAACTCTCTACTTAGATAGATAGAAGATTGAGGAGGTAGATCTATGATATAAACATATTGGGGAATGGAGAAGTTAGGACATTCATGTAGAGTGACGCTTAGGTCCTTAATGAATCCAATGGTTCTAACTAATGACCCATCCAACTAAACAACATTCCTATCTATTGGCTCATAAGACAATCCTAGGAGGTCTGCTAACTGTTTAGAAATCATAGAACTACTTTCTCCCGAATCTATCATACAATTATGAACCAAGAAGTCTCCAACAATAAGAGTTATGTAGAAAGGAGGGGGTTTAACCTGTGGGGCAACAATGGGCTATAAGCTGGCTTCTTCGATTTGCTGCTCCTTTTGAGGTGTTTCAACCACTAGGACCCTAGGTTGTTCTGAAACAACTTCTTGATTTGATGAAATCTTAGCCAGCTCGCTAAGTATTAGCTCCTTTTGTCCAGGGATCACTAGGGTGTCGATTAAAGGAACATTAATAGAGCTCTTCTTCATCAGCTCCACAATATTAAAAGATCCCAAATTTACTTTAGACTACCCTTTTGGTGCAGGAGTTTCTATTTGTGTAGACACCAACTGTTCAGTTGCCTTGACTGGTTCCTTAGCCTCTTTTGACTAGTTTAGGACTAGAGTTTGAACTGCCTTGGGTTATGGATTCACAAGAGCTTGCTGATTGGTAGAGGCCACTTGTTCAACCTCCAAAGCCTTCTTCTTAGACCTTGTGTTGGCTACAACTGGAATAGAGTTCAGATTATCATTCGTGGGAAAACTCATTCCGTAAAAATTCTCTTTCTAAAAATTAACCAGTGCCACCTCAGGTGTCTGCAACTCATTCACGGTAGCAACCGGGCCTTGTTGAATCTTTGGTTCTTGAACCATCTCCTACGGCATCATCACATTTTTCTACACCATGAGGGCCTGAGCATAGCCATTAAGACACATCCCTCGGATATGTTGCTAGTTACATGGGCAACCCCATTGATATTCTTGCGCCATGTTATTCTGAGCTACATGAACCAGCTCTCTAGAAGCACCAGGAGTGTTAGGATTATAAGGTTGGCTGGCTTTTTTGGTTATAATTTCTTGCTTGGCCTTACTGGCCCTGTTGGTATTGGGGTCTATTTTGTTGGTAATGATTTTGATAGGGCTGCTGATAAGGCTATTGATAGGGTTGTTGGTAAGGTTGGGACTGCTCCTTCTTCAAACTAACCAGCTCATTAGTAACAGTTTGTAAGGCCTTTTTGATCTCGTTCAACTCTTGGGATTGACTCACAATTGGGCTAACAACTTGTTGAGAAGGAGCTGGGAGAGGCGGAATAGATGCCAAGGTTGGAATTGCTTCAGGAATAGGATGAAGCTCGGGAAAAATAGGCATTAGAGACCTTGGGGCTATCTTTCCTACTTGGATTAGGCTATTTTCAGCTCTTATGGCAAGATCATATGCTACTGGTAAATTAGTTCCTCCCACGGATTGGATCATAACAGAGATATCACTGTTAAGGGCTCTTAGATAGTAAAGAAAGGCATGCTAGCTTGAAGCCCTAACTATGGCTAGTATTCTATTCCATGTCCTTTGAAATCTGAAATTGAAATCCATCATGTAATCTTGGGGTGATCTTTTAATAGTAGTCAAATGCTCAACTAATGAGAGGTGATGTGATTTATCTTCAAATTGATTGGTCAAGGCTTGACCCAATCCATCCCAATCAGCTATAGAACCAACTACTAAACCTATAAACCATTGCAAAGCTTTGCCTTTGAGGGAAGCTGCCAACAACCTCACAACAACATTATCCTAGGTTATATTATGAAGGGCACAAAGGGATCCTACATCTCTTATATGCTAAATACTGGAGGTCTGATCCTCTCATATAAAAATAGGCAAACTTTTAAGAGTTGATATAGGTATGTCATTATGCTGCTGCAAATTCAAGGGGTTGCCTTGATTGAAGGCTATGAAAGGATGTTCTCTATCCATTGGAGGATTAAGGGGAGCTTGAATTATTGGTGCTTCTTGCACTGGTTGAATTTGGGAAGTGGTTGCAGGAATGTGAGCAGGATTAGGAGTAGGACTAGGAGTAGGATTTGCAGATTTTGCTGCACTAGTTTGGGCTGTTTTAGACCTCTTTTTGATGGATGGCAGCTCCGTATACACAAAAGGATTCTTACTCTGCCTAGTTGGGATCCCACTCATAAGATTAAGTAATGATCTACATGAAACAAGATTAGAGTCACCAAGTATGATTTCAAAACACCGTCACTGTTCATACCACACAATAAATTGCATAAATCTTCTAGAAATCTGACTCACTGAGTTTTTGTCCCATTGGGTGTGCCAAAAACTATTGTCACTAAGGACCGCACCCAATTTTCCAAGTGTTGAACCCAACAATCCTGTGAAACATGGGACTATTCTTAGGTTGTGGGTAACCTATCCGAGAATAGACCTCTGGATTAAGGGCCAGCTTCCCTTTGGATCACTTGAAAAAATTTACTAACTTTTAGGAGGAAAGGGAGAGAGTGCATAAAATAAATAATTGCAACTGAATGAAAACAAAGGCGATCCACTAAATTTGAAAGAAGATCCACAACTAAAATAAGTTTACACCAATAGCAAAACAAACTTGAATCACAACTTGATTCCACTTCCTTAAAATCTTAATGAAACTAGGTACTTGAAATATAGAAAAGGAAGAAAACTCCACAACTCAGATATTCTCAATTGCACACAAGTTACACTATTGAATTAAAATGAATTCCCGAGAACTAACTTGAATCAACATGCGGATTAAGGACACAAAGAAATCATAGTAGTCCTGCATGTGATTCAAAAGCAAATCTCGAATTGTAGGAGAACAACAAGGATCAATTTTATTGCTGAAAAGAAACTAAGTACAATTGTGTCTCTCAGAGCTAGAACACTCATATAAGAGATAAAAGAAAGAAGAGCTAACCTCAATCACCAAAAGTGAGAGGTATATAACTAAAACCAAGGAATCTGCATTCAAATTCCACTACCTCCTAAGAATAGAAAAAGAATCAATAAAAGACCCATGAGGCTGTATCATAATTCGAATGCCAGATTCCTAAATTTCAAGGGGGCGAGGAAAGTGGGGCCCTAAAAATAGATGGTCAAAGGAGACCACTCTATCCACTAAGTCATGCACCAAAAGATTCTGACAATGGTTTATAAAACACCACTGTCAGAATTTACAATGGAATGTGCAATGACTGTTACATTTTAAAACTGACCCCTATATCAATAAATACCATGGATTTATCATTTATCTTAAGTCAAACAAATGACTCTCAACCCAATTAAGGGGAAAGCATATATGATGACCCATTACACCCATAAAATAAATCCATCTATACCTAGCACAAAAATTAGGATATCAAGAAACCAACCTAATGTTTTCAAAATATCCTATCAAAAGAAAAAATCCCCATGCTCAAGCTTGAATACATAGTATCAAATAAAATGACCAATGAAAATCTTGACCCTAGAAAGGGGAGAAAAGAATCCAATAGTCATAAACTTCCCCACAAAATAAAACTAGTGCCTAGACTTCTCCATTTGGCATCTGGCAAGATGCTATTTCCACTGGCACTTCAGTGGACTCAGATTTTGGAAATAGCAGCTTGAGACTCGTGGCAATAAAGAGGTAGGTGTTTGGTTTTGAACTCATCTTTTCATCTTCTAGTTTTGATTTCGATGACACTGTGATTGTATTTCTTCCCTGTTACTTGTATCTTACTTTGCTTGTATGCTCGGCTCCATAGAGGGCACTGTGATGGCAAGCTTATTTGTGTTTGATTCTTGCACTAGTGTATGCATGCCTATGAATGCATATTTGATCATGAATATGGCATTCCTCGGTATAGATTCACTATTACTAAATTATTTTATAATCATCTCAAGTAGAGTATGATATTGGTGCATCTCTTGGTTATTGACCATAGCATTGGCATACGTTGCTGGTTCGAAACCCTATTCATACTATACTATTTTTTATGCTCATGGCATCATTGTCAAGATGTTATTACCATTGAGAGGCCCAATGAACCGTGGGTAGGGCACTGCTATATTTTTTGGTCCTTTCATTTGTGTTCATGGCTTGCGAGCTGGGACACCATATGATGTGAGCATTGGGCATCAAGTTTTATGTATTCACTACTCCTTATATGTTTAGCCTTTGAAGTAACACTAGGCCTGCACACGTTTTCTGATTAGGGCATCATGTATTTGGCATATCAATAGCAATGTACTCACTATTTTTTATTATGTGCGGCCTTCGTGGGGTGATGCATTGCTCACTATTTTTTTATTGTGCTAGCCCGCGGGTTGCTATGTATGAAACTAGGGCATGAGCCCACTATTGTATATCATGTTGCAGCTTTTTCCTCATTGTTTCCTTGAGATATGGCTAATGTTGTGTTCCATCCATATCACTCTGCTGCTATGACATTGTTTATTCTTCTTGATGTGTAGCCTGATTGGTGTAAAGCCTGGTTCTGATGCTTGCAGTGTTATCATTGTTAGCTTTGTGAATTGATATTGTTGATGCCAATGGGACCACAAACTCATTATGGAGATGCCTGAATGCCAGTCCACTACTATATGCATGGTTGGATGGCACTGTGATTCTTGGAAACTCACTGTTGATTGCCATACCTGCCTGTGAATATGGATTCTTGGTTTCCTCAGACTTTGCTGTTGATATTTCCCATCGATATTTTGTCCATGACTCGAGCACCATTTAGTGCTTATGGATCACTGTAGATACTATTGTTGTGGACTCTATATTTTGGAGGAAACTCAATGATCTTTGGTTAGGGCTCTATCCTATTTTTTTGACTGGCATTTGCTTCATTTCATTGGGGAAACTAGGGCACTATTGTTATCCTGTTGGATTCATTTGCTCATATTTGGTTCACACAATGACACTGATGTATTTACTGTTATATGAATCCTGGGCATAATTTTTCATTTGAATGTTAGCATATATTTATCATCCCTCATTGCTTTGTATCTCGACATCATTTCTATTTGGATCATAATAGCATGCAATCAGTGCATTCCCACTGTCATGTTTCTTTTACATTGCAATGAAATGAATCCTTACCATTGAGAAGCACCCTTAGATGACTCATAAGATGAAACTTAGGTTATCTTATTTGTTGTTGATTTTATATTGTTAAATCATTTTTTAATATGCTCTTATTGTGGATGCTTGTTGTACTCATAGTATGATATCGATTACATTCTTGACTGTTCCACTGTATATGCTCATTGGTGAAAGCCCGCGAGCTCATGGAGGCATGTTGCATTGTATTGGTGCAAGCACTATTATTTTATTATTTGTAAAATGCAACATCATTTGAATACTTATGGGGCCCCTAAAGGTAGATCTTTCACCATTGTTCTTTACATTAATAAATAGAAGTGTCTCATTGATATTCATTGCTTCATTGATACTATTCCATGCTTGGGTGACATGTTGATTATTGAATCATACACACTGTAGCCCTTGAAAGAGGATGTCATTACATAGATTTTCACATGTTCACCACAAAGCACCAAAATATTGAATGCAACCTTGAAGCATATTATGTTGTGGTGTGCCCTTTTCTTTGACATGTAGATTTACACTCTTATCTCTCTTGTTTTGACAATGATTCATTGTGCTTGATGAGATCTATTTGATATTCTTGGAAGATGTCATGCTCATATTTTTACCTTTCATTGCAATGCCCTGTAGTCACTCTGCCATTTGCACCTCATGACTTTCCTCTATTTCCATGATTATATTTTCATGATCCTCATCGATGCTGCATCATCTGGATGTTCTTCTATTTTTTGTTGTGGGTGTTCTTGGCCCTTGATGCGATCACTGACAGAAAACTTGAGGTTTTTCTATCATGATCCACATCAAGGGCCTAGGTCATTCATGGGATTTGTTGTTGGATTAGCTCCTCCTATATCTGCACATGAAACAAACACATGAGTGAAGACATGATGCCTCTTGTTTTTTGGAGCCTTATACAGATGTCCCGAGCACAACCTTTGTCAGAGGTGCATGGATGAGTGTATGTATACATTCTATAAATAGTGTGATAGCAGCCATTGCTTAGATCCATTGGATCTAACCATATCCCCTCTTCTCTTCTTGTAGGTTCTGGATCACAGGAGCTCTCTGGATAGGACCGGATCTGGACACCACTACTAGGCAATGTCTGGTACCTCAGTATTTAATTTATTTTCTTTATGTATATTTATACTCATTCATTTAATTCTGGTAATGACTATGCTCATGGCCTGTGTGAGCTTAGATAGATGCATTTCTCTTTTCAGTTCTTTTCCTTTTGTACAACATACATATCACTGATACATGCATGTGTAGTCTTTAGATGTAGAAGTTTATTTCCTTTCTCTTTCATGCAATCTCCAAAATAAAATGAACAGAAACTTAAATAAGATCACCTAATAAAACAAACTAGGGTACTATAGCATCATCTAGTAATTAGGTCTCCAATCTAAGAATGAGTAAAAATATGATAATAGTAATCAAAAGTTCCCGAGGTCTTTTATTCTTAGGTTTTTGTTAAGGTTTAGGTTGAGTTTTCAGCTTAGGTTTAGGTTTTGGTCGAGGTTGAGATTGAACTTGAGGTTGAATCTGAAGTTGAGGTTGAGGCTGAGGTGGAGATACAGATTGACCAACATGCTCCACTTGATTAACAACATGAGTGAGATCATCCATCTTTGAATCATACACAATTTGCATAGCAGATGGTTGAGCAATGGTATTAGTATCATGCATAGGTGAAGGATTCGTATAAATTTGAAGATTTTGATTAGGAGGAGAGACAAATTTGTTCCCACTACCATCAAGATTATCAACAGATAAAGTCTTAGAATCAATTAAATCTTGAACCTTATGTTTTAAAGAATAACACCTCTCAGTATCATGACCATTCTGACGATGATATTGACAAAAATAATTTTGATCAAAAGATTTAGATGCAATTGTAATAGGTAAAAGAGGTTGAATAGGAGGTAAAGTAATCATATTAGCAGCTAACAACCTATTCATAATAGCATGTAAAGATTCAGAAAGAGGAGTAAACATATGATTTAATCAAAAATTAGTGGATGTAGAAGTGGCATTGTGAGATGCAACAACAACTTGATCAACAACTGCATTCATTTGTTTGTTTATCTTGACATAGTTGTTGAATTTTTGAAATTTGTTTGGATTAGGAGCAGCATCACTCTTATCAACTAGAACATGAGCCATTGGAGTGTTGCTCTCAAATTTACTCACTTGTAATTGATAATGATGAAGTGCTGCACAAAGTTGTTGAAAAGAGGTAAATTCAATAAGAAGAATCTTATCTCTAATATCCTTTTGCAAATTTGAAATAAACATATGTTGAATATCAATATCAAGAACATGATAGGAAATCTGAGCATACAAATTCTTAAATCTACCAATAAATTCAGTCAATTTCTCTTTAGAACTTTGTTTACAATGCATTAAATCAGTCAAAGACACTTGCGGGCCAATGTTGTTTTGAAATTGTTGAATAAAGGCATTAGCAAGTTGTGGAAAGGAATCAATGGAATAAGGAGGCAAGGAACAATACCATTGTAAGGCCTTGTCATGGAAGGTTCTATCAAACAATTTGGCTAAAATCCTATGGTCATGAGCATAATCACTACAAAGGATTTGGAATGTTTTAACATGATGAACAAGATCTTCTTTTCCATTATAATTCTCAAGATGAGGCATCTCACCTTGCTGAGGAACAAGAGTATGAATAATGTCTCAGGAAAAGGGACTTCCCATGTCACATGTAGGAATACTAAACTTATTTTGAGTTAAGGAAGCAAGTTGTTGTTGTAAGGATGACACAGTTTGAGCCAAACTGATGATTGTTGAATCATTAGAGGAAATAGGAGGAGTAGAAACATTAGAGACACTAGGTAAAGTGTAAGAAGCTACAAGAATAGAAGACACAACTAGAGGAACACCAGGAACTACAATTGGAAGCAAATTGTAATAAGTAAAAGGAACATTATGATATGAAGGTCGTGATGTAGGAAGGGACACAGGAGGAACACTCATAGGAATAGAGGGAACCATCACAGTCATGAAAGGAGTATAGGTAGGAATACTAGGTAAAGGATTATAAGGAGGTTCAACACTAGTGATAGGAGGAATCAACCCTAAATCTTGAGCTTCTTGAACTAAAGGTTTAACATTTGAATGCACAAGGTGAGTAATACTATGCAAAAGGTTGACACCTTGATCACTATCATGGAGAAATTTCTTAAGAGCCTCTATAGCTTGAATGGAATCTTGATTATGGTTCTCTTGAATAAGCCAATTACCCATTTTATCAAGTTTAGTTGAAAGTTTTTGGACTTGTTCAACAGGAACTCTTAAAGCGTCATCCTCATCATGAGATGAGTGAGAAGAGTTTTGCCCCATAGTAGGATTGGAATCATGAAGAATCAAGTTATCATTTGGGATCCTAAGGAAAGGAGAGGAAGATTTAGGATCAAAGGCACCCATGAGTCTATGACTTCTTCTAACCAGAATATTATAAGTAGGACTAGTGGTAGTAAAGCTCATAAACCAATGTAATGCAAATGAACTAAACTAAGAACACATAAAACATGAATATTTTTGTATTTTTGAAATCTAATTAGCATGCAAGATCTAACACAAATGAAAAATATAATACTAATAAGATAAAAGGAGAGAACAATAAGGCATCCAATTCCACAAAAAGAAAGGAGAGTAAGTATGTCGGGTTCACCAAAATGAATAGTGAAGGTGAACACACAATGTAATACAAAGGGAAATCTAACACTAAAAAGAAAGAGAGTAAGCTAGTCAGGTTCACCAAAATGAATATGAGTAAAATGGAATCACACCTATTCAAATGTGTGTGTGGTATGACATGTGGGGGAAATATGAGATCCACTCCTAACTCCAAATTCCCAAAGGAGAGATCCAATTTGATCAACCAAAATGTTAATGCACAATCGAATCAATCTATGGAGAATATGAAAGAGAGAGAGAAACCCTATATTTCCTTATGGTAGAATTGAAGTGTTTAGAATTTGAAATAATTGAAATGCAATTACTAACCTCAAATTAGGGAAAATCTAGAAAAAGCCAAATTTTGATGTCTGTGTGTACTTTCAGGCAAATCTACAACCTGTTTCAGACTAGAAATGTCAAGACGGAGAAAAACCAGAAATCTTTTTTCAAGATGAGATAAGGTCGACTTTGACCCTCATAAAAGGTCAAAGGCTAGATTATTTATTCGAAGGTCGATTCTGACTTTGTTCGTAGATCTCGAAAGTTCACCGAAAAGGGTATCAAAATCCACTCCTAGATCTGAAAGCATGCACCTATACCTGCAAGAAAATGGGGGTTTTTGTTTGTATGGGGGGTTTGCCTTGGTCAAACCCCAATTTAGGAATTAACCTTGAAATTGAATTGAAATGTAGTGTGCATAAACAAAGTAATTAGAATAAATCACCTCACTTATGTTGAAGTCCTTGTAGAGGATTCGAATCCTCAAATCCACAAGTAGGAATGCTTCAATGGATGTAGAATGAATGTAGGATGTCTCCAATCAATGGCATTTGATCTTCAACACCAATCTTGAATTGATCTTTGCACATGAGGAGGCTTGGATGAATGTAGAAGGATGAATCTTCAAGGGGGCTCCAAAGAGATTGAATCCTTCAATGGCTAATAATGGATCTCCTTGATGGATGAATGCTTGAACACTTGAATGCTTAAAGGCTTACTTGAATGCTTGAATTCTTTCTTGCACTTGAAAGCTTGAGAGATTGCAATTTCTTGAGATGAGATGTTCTCATAAAACTTGATTGAGAAAATGAGAGAGGAAGGCCTCCTTTTATAGTGAACTAGGGCATAATGCTCTAGAGGGGCCACCTTGGAGAATTAAATCCCAATTAGGTCCTAACCTTTAGAAAATATACCTAGGTTAAATGCAATTAAAGGATTTACCATTCCAAAACCCTAAATAGCCAACCCGGAGGCGGGAAAACAAATATCCCCGAAACCTGATACCTAGAAATCAAGGAATTTGGAATTTTGAAAGAGAAGGGCAAAATTAAGGTTGGGACTGACCTAGTTAGGTTCAAGCTTGATCCTGACGTAGTCAAGTTTGAGCTCGATCCTGACCTCAACCTTGAATTTGACCCTGTGGGCCCAGATCCAGTCAGAATCAGGACAGGAGGTCCTGGGGATGCCCGAAGACCTAGAAATGATACCAAAATAGGACAGAATGCTAGGGATAGGCATAAAATCCTATGATGACTGTGATGAAGGCCAGGAGGACCTATTTATAAGTCCTACCTAGAAAATAAAGCCATGGAAGAGGGAAATTAAGGAGAATCCTCAGGATCCTAATCCTAATTCCACCTAGAATGAAGCATAAAAGAAATGGAAAGCGAGGAGAAAGACAAATACATGCAAAGACCTGACCAAGGTTCTTAACATGACCCTAGACCACTTACTCAGAGGGCTAAATGCTCTGATCATGGAAGTGCTTCTATTTTAAGATGATACAGTTGGTAACCATTGTTATGGGCCAACATGCTGAATTAAATGTTTGTATACATTGTTAAGTCGACTTGTATGACATTTAATTATTTGTTTGGGAGAATTAGGGGTTTCATCTTACCAACTTGTGGCTGATGATTAGTATTTAAGGAGTGCTTGGGTAGATATTTAAAGGGGGAACTTAGCAGATCTAGATATCAGATGTGAAGCTTGAGAGCTGAAGTTGGTGAAGTTGTGGAAAAGTTCTTGATGAGCTTGTAGATCAGATTGTAATCTGATAACTATTTGTAGCAGAGCTAGGGGTTGCATACTTGGAGGTAAGGAAATTTATTGGAGGCTTGCGAGCTCAAGTTTAGATCTACCTTAGGGTTTTCCATTAGCTTCTAATTGTCTTTAGAGCTGAACTAGTTGAGATTGTATTGTATCTAGTTTTGGATCTTGCAGAATTATTTTCTGATTGTAATTGGCCCTAACCCAGAAGGCCTAACAGTTGGGCATGTTAATGAAAATCAATGTTAAACAATTAATTTGTGTTGCTTTGTTGAGTATTCCGCTATGTAATTCTATTGGTTGCAAGGTTTGGACTATCCTTCATTAGATCCACCATCCTTGACAGCATCAGGTGGTATCAGAGAGAGCATTGATCTTGTTGAAGAAAAAGGTTGACCTAGCAAGGCTGATCTTGCAAAGTTGATCTTGTTGGAAAAGAGATTGTGCACAATCTGGATTGTAGATCTGAAGCACTAAAATTTTGAAATTATGCCCTAGTTGTTTGCAATATTGCAGGTTGAGATCTAACTTGTTTACAACTTGAAAATTGTCACGAGTTGGTCGGTGAGGGTTTGTTGCAAAGGGTTTATTTTCATATATTTAAGGATGCCTCTGAGAAGATTGGACCCTAGAGTTATTTTAGATCTTTGTGATACTATTGAATCTTGGATCATAGAGAAAGTGAAATCAGATTTAAGATCTGAGATGGAATTGATGAAGAATGATATGATCACCGAGATCATGAGAATTGTTTCTAGTATACCTTAGAATGTTGGTACTGAGGATGGCTATGAAGAAGCTGATGAAGAATTTGGAATTGTTGGATCTAGTGGTGATGACCAGAGGAACAGATCTGGTGAAGATAGAACTGCTCGGTTACCTAGATTTGTTGCTCGGTTTAGTAATTACTAAATGGAAGTTTCTACTTTCTATGGTACTTTGAAGCTCGACAATCTAATTGATTGGATTGGTGAACTTGAAGATTTATTTGAGCTAGAAGAAATTGAAGATCCTCTTCAAGTGAGATTAGCATAGAAAAATTTGAAAGGACATGCTGCTCTTTGGTGGAAAGAACTACAAAGCGACTGAGAAGATGAAGGTGAAACAAAGATCAATTGGTGGAGATTGATGGTGACTAAGTTGAAAGCTAAGTTCATACCGGCTCACTATGAGCTTGACTTGTTTAAGAAGTTGTAGAATCTAAAATAGAAGGATTTGTTTGTTGAAGATTATACTGAGGAGTTCTACAAACTTACTATTCGGTCTAGACACTGAGAGCTCGGTAAGGAAAAGGTAGCTCGGTATGTGAATGGTTTGAGATTCAATATTCAGGATGAGATTGGTATGTTGAAGATTGACACTATAGAAGATGCTTATCAGTATGCTCTGAAGGCAGAAGATAAGTTGAAGAGGAAACAACCTAGTAACTCCTGAGGGAAGGAAAAGATTGATCACTCAGTGAAGGATAAGCCAACTGATGCAGAAGATGAACATAAACCTATGGAACCAAAGAAGAAGATAGGTAGAGTTATCTTTAAAGGTACATGCTATAACTATGGAGAGGAAGCATACCATTATTTTGAGTGTACATAGAAGAAGGTTGACTAGAAAACTATTGTGATGAATGAGAACATTCAGAATGAACCTGAATCAGAAAACTTGCTGCTTTGGCGAACATTGCTCGGTACAAAGGATGAACCTTGTCAAAGGAGTAACTTGTTTAGGACCTGATGCAAGAATGAAGATAAACTCTATGATGTTATTGTTGATAGTGGTAGTACTGATAACCTTGTTGCTGAGGACCTGGTTCAAAAAATTGGTTTAAGTAGAATGAAGCATCCTTGTCCTTATAGGATTGGTCAGTTACAAGATGTTCATGCTTTGGAAGTTAGGGAATAATGCTTCATTCATGTTCAGATTGGCCAGCACACGGATCTTGTGCTATGTGACATTGTGAAGATGAATAGTTGTGATCTATTGCTTGGTAGACCTTGGCAATATGATTGCAGAGCTATTTATGTCTGTGTTCAAAATGTGTTTATTGTTGAGAAGGATGACATGAAGTTTTCACTGATGCCTTTGATGGATACAATGCTCGGTAGGAGAAGCTTGAGTATTGGTAGCCGAGTTGAGATTGTGGATCTAGAGAAAATGAATGATCAGTATGGAGAACTGACCTGTACATTGTCAAGAAAAGACTTAGAGGGATAGAGGAAACTAAAGTGGAAGAATTTTCAAGTAGAAAAGGTGGAGGAATTGTATGTGAAGAACTAGTTTGGGATTTATGTGCTGAAACCTAGAAGATTTTCTTCTCACATATGAACATCTTTTGGAACTTGGGGTGTCTGATGTAGGGGAATCCAAGGTTAAGGCAGGGACATTCTATGTCCTTAGTGGAAATGCATGGGGTGTTATTATTTTGGTTGGTGTTACTTGGTTGCAGCCTTGACCGATGGTCTTGGTCATTGAAGGAAGCTCGGTCATTGAAGGAACTTGGTAGTCTTTGGCACTCAGTGAAATTGTTACTCGGTCATGCCTACGGTGCTCGATTGACACTGGTGCTTGGTGATGCCTGGCATGCTTGATTATTTTACTGTCGTTCGGTAGTTCTGGTTTACTAATTGGAGTTCTATGTGATTTGTTGAGCTGACTTGGTGAATTAAATGTTGGTAGCCATTGTTATGGGTTGACATGCTAAATTAAATGTTTTTATACATTGTTAAGCTGACTTGTATGTCATTTAATTATTTGTTTAGGAGAGTTAAGGGTTTCATCTTTCCGACTTGTGGCTAATGATTAGTATTTAAGGAGTGCTTGGGTAGATGTTTAAAGGGGGAACTTAGCAGATCTAGATATCAGATGTGAAGCTCGAGAGCTAAAGTCGGCAAAGTTGTGGAAAAGTTCTTGATGAGCTTGCAGATTAGTTTGTAATCTGATAACTGTTTGTAGCAGAGCTAGGGGTTGCATACTTTGAGACAAGGAGATTGCTTGGAAGCTTGTGAGCTCAAGTTTAGATCTACCTTAGGGTTTCCATTAGCTTCTAATTGTCTTCAGAGCTGAACTAGCTGAGATTGTATTGGATCTAGTTTTGGATCTTGCAAAATTGTTTTCTAATTGTAATTGGCCCTAACCCGAAAGGCCTGATAGCCAGGCATGTTAATGAAAATTAGTGTTAAACAATTACTTTGTGTTTCTTTATTGAGTATTCCACTATGTAATTCTATTGGCTGCAAGGTTTGGAATGTCCTTCATTGGATCCACCATCCTTGACTACATCACATAGGCATGAAAATGGCCATAGAATTCAAAGTGATAGAACTACAAGTGTATGGTGACTCTCAACTTGTGATAAATCAAATCAATGATGAATACCAAACAAGAGATGACAAGTTGATTCCTTACAAGGGAATGGTAGATTATTTGAAGTACTTTATCTTAATAAATTTTGAGAAAATACTTAGGGAAAGAAACAAAGCAAAAGATGTCGTGGTGACTTTAGCTTCTCTTTTACAAATACTAGAGAAAACTACTAGATACAAATTCTTGTTGGAAGAGTTGGTGAAACCCGCATTTGACCTTCCCAATTCCCAAATCATTTGTTTTCTAGTTGGACATGACTCCCCATGGTATTGATCCATTTAGACCTTCCTAAAAGATAACATTTTACCCTTTGACTAATCCCCAAACCAAAGAAGAAATTTTATATGCCAAGCTTCCTGCTATACCCTTGTTTTAGACACATTGTATCATAAGAGTCTTGATAGAATGCTTCTTAGGTGTCTAGAGAACAAGGCATCAAATACCACCTTACAAGATGTTCACAAGGGAATCTATGGATCACATTTGAGTGGTTTGAACTTAGCTAAGAAACTCCTTTGAATGGGGTATTATTGGCCAACAATGGAGAAAGACGCTTTCCAGTTTGTAAAAGTATTCCAAAAATGTCAATATCATGGGAATTTGATTCATGTACTAGCACAAGAGTTACACCCAATGACAACACCTTGGCCCTTCTATTAGTGGGGGTTTGATTTAATTGGGATGATTTACCCACCTTCATCCAATGGTTATAAGTTTATCATAACTACAACAAAGTATTTCACCAAATGGGTAGAAGTCGTGCCTTTTCAACTGCAACAGATTTTTTTTTTCAATGTTCATCTTGAACCACATAATTTGTAGATATGGCATTCCTCACGTCATAATAGAAGACAATGCAAAATATTTCAAAAATAGGGATATTGATGAATTATGTGAAAAGTTCCAAATCATCCACCATTCTTCTTCAATCTACTATCCTCAAGAGAATGGTCAAGAAAAAGATACAAAGAAGATTATCCTTAAGATTTTAAATTGAACAATTGATAATTTGAGAAGGGATTGGCATGTAAAATTGAATATAACATTGTGGGCATACCAAACAAGCATAATAACATGAACCGGAGCTACACCTTTCTCGTTGGTCTATGGAGCAACAACAATATTACCCTTAGGAGTTGATATTCCATCCTTAAGAGTGTCCTTACATGAATTATTGACATATGAAGGTTATAGAGTTGCTAGACTCCAAAAACTAGAATTTCTTGAGGAACACCAAAAACAAGCATATGAACATATAAAGGTTTACAAAACAAAATGTCAAAGAACTACAACAAGAAGATCGAACCTAGAGAATTTCAAGTCAGTGACTTAGTATTGAGAGAAAACCCTAAGAATCAAGTAGACAGGGAGAATAAAGGTAAATGTGAAGGAAATTGGATAGATCCTTTCATTATTACATCTTCCTTTAGAACATGGACATATATGTTAGTCGATTGTGATGGGGAAGAATTGCAAGAACCCATTAATAGAATCCATTCTAAAGAGGTTTTATACCTAGATCAGATGAAAGAGTATCAGAATATCAGATGAGAGAGCATCAATCTTATACAACAAAAATTGATAATGAAGAAGTACAAAAATATTGCTATATTGATCTTGAGAAAATACAAAAACACTAGAAAGTAGAAAAGTACAAAAATAATGAAAAAGAGTTCATGAAGAAATTCAAAAATAGTGAAAAGAGATCGTGAAGAAATCCAAAAAAAAAGTGTAAAATTCATCTTGAAGAAATAAAAAATATTCAAATATCGATCCTGAAAAAATGGTTATCTTGTTGAAAATCTGGTAGACATGGGCCTTGGTAATATAACAAAAAAAAAGAAAAAGAAGAAAAATTAAAAAGAAAAAGAAAAATAAAGAAAAAGAAGATGAAAAGAAAAAAGTGCCTTAGTGAAAACCTAGCAATAGGTGCCTTGGTAGAAAAAAAAAAATCAAGAAAAAAATTCCAATAAATTCAAGTGGTTAAAACCTAGTAAACAAGAATTATTTGACCCTTATGTCATGCCTAGTTTCATTTCCCATCTACATCTTTCAGTCATCCTTGTATATATCCTTGCATTGTCAGTCATTTATACATATTCATAATAAACTCTCAGAGGTGCATTTGCATACCCAAGGCTTTTTTCATGGATTTTGAAAAGTTGTCTAAGCCCAACATCATTGTGAAATCAAACTGGGGGTATTAATTCAAAACCAAGTGAGATCATCAAGCAGGCACCAATTGGTACAAATCAACACATCAGACCAAAACTTGACACTTGAAACTTTGATCCATAACAATTCCAATTCAAACATCTGATGTTGAACCTAGATGATTGACACATTTGTTGGATATTTGGCTAAAGTGAGTACATAGATGTTGTCATTATGGAAACATATGATCCACATGAAGATCACACAGGTTTGAGAGCAAGTATAGCAGAGCGCATTGCAAATTTGTCTAAGTGTAAGACAATGTTTTCACCAGTGCACCAGGATACAATTTTTGTTTGCGACGTTGATTGGAGTAAGTTCAGTGCTTGCGCACTTGAACATAGACTCTATGATGACTAATGATGACCCATCTTAAAGTGAAAGTCAGTACGACATGTACAAAATTAGTTATGATAGTTTTACCAAATACAGTGTTAAGCCGACAAGACAGAATTGGTAAAGAGTTAAGGGATTATTTTGTTTCTCAAAATAATGACTTAACAATATAAAGGGATGACATCCTAGATGTTAAATCTTGGATAAAGATATATGGAAGCCGACCATGTAAAGTTATTATCTTTAATAACTTGCATATATGTAATATGTAATTGCAAGAAGAAGAGATAATGAAAATATTGTAATGATATGATGTGAATGTAAGAGTAGCAAAAAGATATTGATGCAAGCGGCATAAGGTTATATACCTTAATCCATTTTTGTAATAAGTATACATTGTACATTACTTGTTTGGGCAGTGGGCTCATCTGGTAATCAGATTTTGTATTGACAACTCCTAATAGGGTTGAGGCTTCTAACAAGGCCTATAGTTCCTTAATCAGGATTGATACACTATATGCTTGTAATAGGCTCCTAACAGGGTCAACATCCTTAACATGATACTTTTGATTAGTGGATCTTTGTGGGTACCATCCCCACCAGGGTTTTCCCTTGGCCAGGGTTTCCTCAAGAACATATCATGTGTTATGAGTTCTTTATTTCCATTTCTATGCATATTGTTTAGCTTCTTATGTTATGCATGTATAAAGATAATCTGTTATATCCATAATTGGGCAAAAGATAAAGTTTTTAGAATACTAATTCAACCCACCCTTTCAGTATTCCCTATTTCTAACAATTGGTATCATAGCTTAGTTACTCGGAGAAGAATCATTCAAGAAAAGCCTAGCAGCTTGAGTAAGATCTCTATGGCTATGGATCAACTACAGAAAAATCTTGAAGAAGCTCTTGAACAGATTGATATGCTTACTGATGAAAGAAACACTCTAAAAAGGAAATATGATGATGCAAAGAACCTTATTGAGAAACTGAAAAACAAGGTAGAAGATTTGAAATCTGAAAAGGAATCTGAAATTCTTATTGAAGATTGTGATGACAATTTAGAAAAAGAAAATGTGATCCTTAAGCATGAACTAAAGATAGAAAATCTGAAGCTTAGTTTGAAAGATGGAAATGACAAAAATGAAGCAAATCTAAGATTCAAGAATGAAAGGTTGAAGATTGAGAATGAAGAATTAAAATCCAAACTTGGCAAAGTAACATCTGAATTTGAGAAAGTAAACTTGCAGCATGCCGAACTTGAGAAATACAATAAGATTGTGAAAGGTGAATTGACTCAATCCGAACAACAACTTGAAAGGCTATATTAAAATAGTGAGAAGATCGATGAACATGTATCTTATGGAAAACCATCCTATGATAAGACTGGACTTGCATTTAATATATTCAGAACAAATGATGAAAGCAAGGAACCAGATCTAATAGAATCTAGAAGCATAGATAAGAAAAGGTCAGATGAGATCAACAAATCTAAAGACACACCTAAAGGAGAAGAACCACCTAAAGAAGAAGCACCACCGAACCAAGAAGAATCACCCAAAGGTATGCAAAGAGAATTCAAAGGTAGATGTTTTGGTTGTAATACTATTGGTCACATGAAGAGAGATTGCATAGGTAAACAATTTAAACCTCTTAATGGTTATTGTTATAATTGTCATGGTTTTGGACATAGAGCTATTGAATGTAGAAGACCTAAAGTTATCGAGAATAATTATGGTAGTAGAATGTTTAGAAATACTAACAATGCAGATAAAAGACCTACTGAAGATATGAACAGAAGAAATGAAGTAGTATGTTATAGATGCAACAAGATTGGACACATTGCTAGAAACTGCAAATCACAAATCAATCAACAAGGACCAAGATATGGGAACAATGGAATTGTTTGTCAGATATGTAACAAGATTGGACATACAAAAAGGTTTTGCAAAATGAACAATGAAGTTTTTCATCCTAACCCTAACCCTAGAAATCATGCAAGAAGAAATGAAGATGCATGTAACAGACAGAAAGGTTGCTGTAGTAATGTAGATGAAGTGAAGTTTGTTAAAGGCACAGATCAAGGAAACATATTCAACATTGAAGGTAATAAGAAAGGTGAAGTATCAAGTGGTAAGAATGAATCCTTACCTGACCTAACTCAAAGCACTTAATTTATGATAATTACAGTAGATTAGGAACTTAGAATTAGTGTAGAAGTAGATTTTCAATGAATTAAGTCATGTGTAGTTAATGTAAGGTAGTTTATGATGTACTAATGCTATGGTTAAGAGTGCAAAAGAAAATATTATGTTTTTTGAGATTGCAAGAAGTTTTAAGTTTTGCAAGATAATAGAAACAACTTTTTGGAAAGAAGCGGCAAAAGAATTGAATGTGATGTCAAATATAAGTGAGATTGAAGTATTAAAAGGTTATGATCAATGTTATTTGATTATCAAAGTGAATTGAAGTGTTTAGGAGAGCAAAGAATAGAGATTGGAAGCATTTTGCAGTGATTTGGTGAAGATTTGAGTGCCGAATCTACGAAAGCCCTAAAATAGTGAACTTGAGGTATTTATCTTGACAAGATCTTTGAATCAGTATAAGGAATTTAAAGTAGCCATGGATGTATCCTTAATTCAAAATATCAGAGATAAGAATAGATCTAGAATGAAGAGGGAACTAGTAGAACCCTTGGAAGAAGATGATCCTAGGTTAGCATTATCATCCGTACCAGACGGAGTTTTGCATTTAGAAAATGTGAGAAGTTATCTTGGATGCAAGTTAGAAACTGTCAGCAATAGTGATTTTACCAATGAACATATGAACATTTACAATCAGGATATGTCATTAAAACAAGGATATGAACATTTGAAAGATAATGAGATTGTTTGGTATGCTTTGAAGTAGGAGTTTGACAATGAAGAATGCACTAAGATTATTCTGAGCAAAATTCACAATGGGAAGTTTTGGCTAGAGGATAGAGTGATAGACATTACAGCTGACTTGATTCATGAAGTCACAGGTTTATCTAAAGTTGGTGGTATTCCTTTAAATGAGAAAAATATGAAAAAATAGTCATAGACAACACAGGTTCATCCTACAATTGCAGAGGAATTGTGATTAGCAAGATCAAACAACAAGATGTTAGATATTTATGCAAGTACCTAACAACTAAGTTTTGTGCAAATTCTAGAGAAGATGATATGGCAGCTGGAATGGTGCATATTGCCTATTTAATGTGTGTTGACAAAGTAACAGTTGATATGTGTAAAATTCTGAGAATTCAACTGTTTGAAAACTTGGAGAAGATAAAGAAATCTAAGAAGATTTTCATCCTTAATCACATACATGTTTTTCCACTCATTGAGAAGATTTCCATACACCATTGCAAATGATTGGAATGATGGTCAAACTGATATGGAAAGGATAAATACAGTATATTTGAGACATGTTACTGACAAAGTAAATGAGAGTGCTATGTTAGTAGTGAAGACATTTCAGAACATGGTAACTAGCAGATCAAGAATTCCATAGTCACTTGTGAAGAAGTATAAGAATGATATATGTTTTATGGTTGACACTGACTTTACCCATATTGAAGCAGTGGAACCTAGAATTGAGTTCATAGACCCTCTTGGCTATGAGATATCTGAGGCTGAAACTAAAGAATATGTTGGCAAATTACTTAAAAGTAAATTGGACACTCAGTGCAACAGATTTGGAACTTTTGAAGAGAACTTCAACTTGGAAAAAGCTATAATGGAAGAGAAGCAATCTAGGAAGAGAGTTGACAACACTATTAGGAGAATACTGAAAGATACAGGAATGTCAGAACAAGAATTCTTAATAGCAAAACAAACAACAGCAACAATCAGGGATATTGGACAGAAAGAAGTCTTGATTGTACCACCCTTGTCATCTAGTGCAGTACAAGAAGAACTTACACAAGTCAAGGTGAAAGTAGAGGAACCAGAAAAGGAACAAGTAACAACTAGATCCACTTCCTCCACAGCTAGCAAGAGAATGAAAGAAATTGCACCAGGAAAGAGACATAAGACTTTAGTTCAACCAGTACCAAGAGAAATTGCAGAAATAAAAGATGATGACACTACAGTTAAGAAGAAAGATTGGAAATCTAAAGATGAAAATCTTAATGAGCAGATTATTGAAAATGGAGACTTTACCAGAATGATCAAATACTACAGTCTTTATGATTATTCAGACAAACTTAATTTGGAGAATGCTATTGTGAAGCATATGATTTTGGCAGACAAGAAATTTGATTCTATTCAAGGTCAAATACCTGATGAGTTGTACACCAAACTGCTAAATAGAAAGCAGAGAGCAACTGAAGAAGACACCAATAACAGAAAGAATCTTGTGAAGAAGCTTTGTGATGTGAGAGATGATGAACACTTGGAGCAGATATTGAAGGCCTTAAGCACCCATTTGAGAACCAAAAGGAGAACTATTTTGATTATGGGAGGCAGATATGAAGAAGTTAATTCAAATACAAAACAGGCAATAATCAAGGTCATGGCAGAAAATATTGGAGAGCCATCGGTTGCAGCAGAGCAACTAGTTGAAGCTGAACAAGAGGATATTCCTTCTCCTTCAGCTATTAACATTGAAGATGAAACTATGAATATAGAAGGTACTAAGGTCACCTTGGATACTGATGACAATGTATTCAAGAACTTAGCAAACATTGTTGACAATTCGACTCTTGATGAACTAGATAGAACTAAAAAAGTAGAGCAGACTCAATCTATTAGTGAAGAACCTAAGAAGACTGAGATTCAAGCACCCATTCCTACCACAGAAGACATCAGTCTTACTCCTGAGATTGGAAAGAAGAAAGTAATTGGATCTTTGTTTGAAGATTTAGGAAAGGAAGTTGATGATAATGATCACTTAGAACTGATCACTTCTTTGAATAAAATCATTGGCAAGAACAAGAAAGTGAAAAATCTTGAAGGGAGTCTAAAGGACCTTATTGAGAAGTTACAAAGAATTGTAACTACACAAATCATAGAGGTATACCCTTTGGAGAAAGCTAAGAAGGTAATGAGCACTTTTGACAATGAATTCACTGACCTATCTGATATTGCAAAAGTGAGAGCTCAAGCAGCTTATCAAGCTAAAATGCTTTTGAACATAAGTCAGAATATTAGGAATGATATTAGCAGTCTTGATATTTGTATCAAGAACTTGAGGAAACATTTGGAGATAGGAAAATCATTGTACATACAGTGTAGAAAACCAAAGATTTTGACAATAGAAGAGGAACAAAAGATCAAGTTGAAGGAAACTGAGATTCAGAATGAATGTAACCTTCTTTCTAGACCTAATGTGAAGGTATGTGATGCTGAAAAGAAAGTTTGAAAGCTTTATGATGAAATAAGAATATTGCAAGATGAGAGGAACAAAAAAATGAGGAGACTCACTCTTTTGAGAGAACACATCTCTATGAAGTTGAGTATCATTAAAGAGCAGTTAGAAGAATATCTTACAGCTAAGACATCCTTTCAAATATTCAAATTTGACAACCTCCAAGCTTGTCAAATAGCAGCTTATGGACTGAGCACTTTACTCAATATGGAAGATTCCATCAAGAATTCATGGGAAAAGGAGATAGAAGCTATGAAAGCTGATTTTGCAAATTGTGTTGCAAGCCTACCAGTTTTGCAATAAGAAAATGAAGGTATAATCTTTTTTGGGATACAATTTTGTAATCCTCCCTACCTTATTTTGTCATTGTTGTCAAAGGGGGAGAGATATTAGAGCAGAAAATTGATATATTTGATAAGGATTGATACTCTTAGGGGGAGCGTTGTATTAGAGTTTATATTTTGAGGAGTTATAAGGATAGTATACATATTCTATAGTATGGCCACAATTTTGATACAATTTTGAGATTTTGACTTGTACACTTAGCCAATTTTCTCATATGTTGCCACCAATGACAAAGGGGGAGATTGTTGGCAATTTGGCTAAAGTGAGTACATAGATGTTCTCATTATGGAAACATATGATCCACATTGTTAGTCCATTTTCTGGTTCATGCAAAATCTTTAAAAAATGGCCCATTTCCTTGCAAGTTTTCTTGAAGTGTCCTGCCCTGTGTTCTTCATTGTGTCACCTTGCTCCATTTCAAATCACATGTGCTGAATTGCAAAACCCAGAGAGTTATTCAAGTTCTAAGGTCTGCAGGAAAATATTTTTAGAATCTGCCACAGTGTCGAAAACCCACAATGTTTTTGAAAATCATGATGTTTTCGACCTTTTTGGCCTACATGAAAACCCTTGATGTTTTTGGCTTCCCCGCTACCTTTCGGTCTGTCGAAAACCTTGTGTGTTTTTTATCTTTTCCACCGAAACCTTGTGTGTTTTCGATCTTTTTCATCGAAAACCCTGTGTGTTTTCGACCTCACAGTTTCCTGTTTGCTGGCATTCCCTATCTGCGCAGCTGTGATCGGATGGTGGGCCCAGGTCTTCAAGGGCTTTAAATTGATTGGTTGTCGCATGATAGCATGTCAAAAAATTTTGACATGCGCCCATGCAACCGGTTCCTTCCTTGTGCGTGGGGCCCGTTGGTGGGACCTGTCTGCTCAGTGGCACTGATGTGTCAATTTTCTATTGGTTTCCTGTGATGAGTTGGATTTCATGTCGGTGGGGCTTGTGTTAGTGATTTCAATCTACGGTCGGCATGTGATTGCATGGAATATTCTCACCCCATGGGATCATGCACCCACCGTTCGATTGGATGCTGATGGGTTTGTTCACAGTGGGGCCGTTTGTGCTGAGGTGGCAGTCTTGTTGCCTTGTCACATGATCACAAGGGCCATCTTTTGGCCTTGCAATCATGCGACAAGGGTGCCATGTTCTGCTGGGGCCTGGTGGCAGGTGGTGATGGGGCATCTTCTGGATGCTGAGGTGGTAGTGTTCTATTAGATGCAGTGTAGAGATGTGGCGGTGACTTGGCAGATTGTTAGCAGGGCCGAGACATAATGTTAATGGTTAGTCGCATGTTCACATAGCCTTTTTCAAGGCTATGTGATCATGTGACTGACTTTTTGTGTTAACTCTCAGCATCGGCAGTTATGCGGTAGGGTAAAGGTTTGCAACTTGTCGCATGTTCACATAGCCCTTCTCCTGGCTATGCGATCATGCGACAACTGTTATGTATCACCAATGCAGAGTTAAGGTGGGTCCACGGTGCCAGTGGTGCTGACGTGCTGGATTCTAATTGGCTGTCGACCGGCTAGCCGTTGGTGCCCAATTTTAAATGTGATTGCAGGGTTTCTTGCCAGTTTTTGGCAGTAGGTTGTTCGGGACATGTGGGTAGCTTGGAATTTGAATTCTACAGGATAGTAGCAGTTGTGATAATGATGAAGAAGATCTGTGCGGCCGTCTTGATCTGATTTTGTTGCCTGGGATGTCTTGCCGGTTTAGATGCAGTGGACTATTGTTTTGGCGCGGGTGGCTAAGGTTTTGATTGATGCCAGAGATCTCTATGTTTTGTATGTGCAAAGTCTTTAGATTGGCTCTGGCATTGAGGTTGTTCTTCCTGCAGCAAGAAATCACTTCTACTTGTGGTCGCAGTTAGTCTATGATGAAACTGATACATTTGTACATTAGTTTTGACCTGATTTCTTCTCGGGTTTCTAGGCTTTTCTGTAATATTTCATTTTTTGTTGTACTGGGTGGTTGCAGACTTAATTTTTGTGTTCTAAATGATCCTTTGCTTGTTGTGATCCTTGTTCCTATAAAAGGATTTTCAAGATCATTTAGAAGGGTTCCAGCTTCGAAGTTCTGAAGTGTTCCTAGTCCTAGATCCAAGATTGTAACACTTTTGCATTCGGTATTTTGTTGATGATAGAGAAAAAGTTGCAGGTCTAAGCTATAATTTGCAAGCTTGACTCCTCTGGATTGATTGTTTACACTTAAGGATTCTTCATACTTAATACAAGTACATGACTCTTATCTCTCCTTTGTGTCAACTTAGATAGATTCTAAACTTTCTAGTCCTCTGCATATTGTTTTATGTATATGTATCCATTCTTGAGTTCTAATCTAGGATTAGATGAAATGATGCTTTAGATGGGACATAGATCTATCTTATTGTTTATGTAAGGATATCTCATAAGTAGTAAAGGGGATTGTAGGTGTGTTTATGGCTTGGAATCTCAGCTATTGTCTAGTGTGTGTAGCATTCATGTTTTAGGAGATCTTGCCCAATGGATGAGGCACTGGCCTAAATGATTATCTCTTTATCAACAAATACTGATTGTTGTTGTTATGATCCCAAAAGCATAAGTTAAGAACCATCCTTTTAAGTTTTGAGTATTTGGTTGTATGTGGTTCTACCCATAGTAATGGAGAGTCAATGAGTGTGTGGTTAACACTTAGTACTTTCTTACTATCCTATTATCTATTATTCAAACCTAGTTCTTGGTGTATGAAGTATATTTTATACTAGGTTAGGTGCACCTACCTTGGTTTTGCAAAGCCAGAAGCAGAAGAGGGCATATTAAGTCCCTATAGTTGGTCTAGTTGCCTTGCAGAGCTCCCACACTTGGAACTAACCATTCCTAATATCAGTCTCAAGGTACATTGGCAGCCTATTAGAGAATGAGCATCATTTTGGACACCAACACATATGAAGATCACACAGGTCTAAGAGCAAGTATAGCAGAGTGCATTGCAAATTTGTCTAAGTGTAAGACAATGTTTTCACCAGTGCACCTAGATACAATTTTTGTTTGCGATGTTGACTGGAGTAATTTCAGTGCTTTTTCACTTTAGCATAGACTCTATGATGACTAATGATGACCAATCTCAAAGTGCAAGTCAGTACAAAATGTACGGAATTAGTTATGATAGTTTTACCGAAGATAGTGTTAAGCCGACAGGACAGAATATGAAGGCAGAATTGGTAAAGAGTTAAGGGATTTTTTTTTTGATCAAAATAATGACTTAACAATATAAAGGGATGACATCCTAGATGTTAACTCTTGGATAAAGATATATGGAAGCTGACCATGTAAAGTTATTGTCTTTAATAACTTGTATATATGTAATATGTAATTGCAAGAATAAGAGATAATGAAAATATTGTAATGATATGATGTGAATGTAAGAGCAGTGAAAAGATATTGATGCAAGTAGCATAAGGTTATATACCTTAATCCATTTTTGTAATAAGTATACATTATACATTACTTGTTTGGGCAATGGGCTCATCTGGTAATCAGATTTTGTATTGACAACTCCTAACATGGTTGAGGCTTCTAACAAGGCCTATAGTCCCTTAATCAGGACTGATACACTATATGCTTGTAATAGACTCCTAATAGGGTCAACATCCTTAACATGATACTTTTTATTAGTGGATCTTTGTGGGTACCATCCCCACCGGGGTTTTCTCTTGGCCAGGGTTTCCTCGAGAACATATCATGTGTTATGAGTTCTTTATTTCCATTGTTATGCATATTGTTTAGCTTCTTATGTTATGCATGTATAAAGATAATCTATTATATCCATTATTGGGAAAAAGATAAAGTTTGTAGAATACTGATTCACCCCCCCCCCCTCTCATTATTCCCTATTTCTAACAACATTGATCCTTAAACTCAAATTAACTTATATTTATCATGATTAAAAATAAAAACAAAGATCGAAATTGATGAAGTTCTACTTGAAATATGGATCCAAAAATAATAGAAAAAATGTTCAAAGTGTTACCTGATTTTGGGAGTCATGTCTTTTTAGAAATTCAAGGATGCCTTTTGACTAGATGAGTGATGATAAAAGCATGACAATTCTCTTGATTTCTGCGTGAATGTTTGTAAGGTTTATTCATTGAAGTATGCAAAATCATCTAATGACATGATCATCAAAGAATCATAGAGGAAATTTTCATATGGAAGGGATCATATCTCTATCTGTTTACACAAACAGATACCTTGGCCATTTAGATCTTTCATATCTTAATTCCAAAATCTACTTGCAACATGAAATGAAAGTGGTATTCTGGCCATTATGGTTTTAAAATCAAACCAGTGAGGGTTGTATTAACTTCAAGAGCTCAAAATATGAGAGAAAAGGGTATTCATACCATCATGGTTGAATCAATGACAATTGTATCAATTTTGTGTTCAGAAAGTTCAATGATGAAAATAAAGGCATTCCTTTCAAAAGTGACAGTTATCTACATTCATATAGATTAATTTGGCATGTTAGAAGTTAAAGGATTTCTTTAATCAAGGAGGTGAGTTCATCAAGGTTAACGTCATCATAATATTTATTTTAGATCAAGTATGTTGGACTCTAATTAAAAACATTGCATATCATTTAAAGTTTCATTTAAGTGCATTAGGTTCATTAATCATTAATTAGTAAATACATTAGGTTCATTAATCATTAAGTGCGTTAAATTCATTAATTATTATTCATATAATCAATTAAGTGCATCATTCCAATCATCCATTGAAGTGCATTGCATTAGTTAAAGTGCATTCAAAATCATTTAGTTTGTATCATTAAGTTGCATATCACTAGGTCATACCATCATCACATCATTACAAAGTTATTAAATCTACATTAGCCACATATCAATAAAGTACATTTATCATTATAAAATAAAAAAGTACAAAAGAACATATAGAATCATTAAGCTCATCAAGTACATTGTACATATCATATAAGTACATATAAATCCATCATTAAAATCATTAAGCATTAATCATTAATCAGTAACAATATAAAACATCATCATCATACATTACGTCATCCATTTAAGCTAGGTCATATATAAGACATCCATCAGAAGCATGAAAAGTAAATGAATCCATAACATTTTGCATCAGAAAAAACAAACAAGCATATAGATAGATCATTTAAAACTGCATCCATGTATATAGCAACAAAGCTAAAGAGTCCAATATATGATGAAATATGAATAAAAGAGAATATCAAATCAAACAGAGGAGAGTCTATCACAGAGATAATCAAAGGTCAATCAACAATGACTATCAAATGTTCATCAACAATGTCTATAAAATGTCCAATCAAGATACATCAACAAAGTCTCAATCAAAGAAAGTACATCATGGTATGTAATCAAAGGTGGAATCATCAATGATCTCAACTAGGGGTACTCAACCCACCACCTGAATCATCTACATCATCTACATCACTTGTTCCATCTGTCACACTTGTCCCATCTTTATCTCTTCCCAAAACACTACTAGAACCTGAATGTGTACGTCTCTGTGCTGTGGAAGCCATAAAGATCTGCATCATACTAGAAAACTAATCCATTTGGCTACTCATAGCTGCCACACTATCTTGTAAGGTCCTGACCTCCTAAGTGACTGCCTTAGGTGCCTATGAAATAACTGGTGCTACTAGTGTCTGTGAGACAAATGGAACTAGAACCTGAGCATGAGGAGCCTAGGTACTTGTATCTTCCTGGTTGCCCTCTAACCTTGTCGAACCCAAGCTAAAATCATGAAATGAGAAGGAAATCTCCCAAAAATCCCTCCATGCCTCATCCATACTTTTCCACCCACTCCTCCACCCCTCATTCAAACTATACCACTATCTTTGACACCACCATTCCTACCATCACCACCACCCCTAGGAGGACCAATTTCGAAATCCCATCCACCCGTACCTTGACTGACTCTCACCTGAGCTCTCCTCCTCCTCCATCGTCCACCTCTCCCATCTCTATCATCATCAACATCACCCTCTGAGTGCCCATAAATGTTAGGAATAGGCTCAACATGATCTTTAAATTGAGGGAATGGATGCTGGGTAAACCAATGAGTGTAATATGTTGTCATATCAACATCCACAATATTCTCTTGCATATACAAATAAAGATAAGGGATAAAAATGATCTCATCATGAGAAATATGATACCCTACCTATAGTCCCCACATGGATCCTCAGCCTGTACTCATGCGTATAATGCAAGACTCTGATGTACTCACTGAATGCAGCTAAACTGACAAAGAACCCTATGAAAGAAAAATCTCTCAATAAATAGAGGAGTCCAACCAATCATCCATCAAGGCATAAACATGCATGGAACCTCTGAATTATCCTCCCACCAAGGCTCACAACCAAGATATGGATGCCATCACACCTGATCAATATCATCTAACATGAGACACCAGTAGTCCATCTTTCCTAGATGATGCTGGACAATCACTTTCTCATAAATGTAAACATATGGCCATTTGGAATCCATGTCTCGAGTAGCAATGGGCCTAGTAACAGTAATATGCTCTCATGTCCACAACTATAACAAAATTACATCGATAGAAAGTGAAACACCCTATCGATAAACTACATGATGTAACTCATGGTATAAATGTACAAGAACAAATGATCCCCAATAAAATATGAGTGGGTGTACAATCATGTCCTCACAATCCTACCCTAGCCGAATGCAAAACCATGACCTAGTCGGTCAGGAAGGAGGAAACTACTAGTTAAAATGCCTCATATTGTAGGAAGTGTTGGTAATGATATAAACTAGGCCCATGGTATACTATCATCACCAAATCATAGGATCACCAAAGATGTATTTGTAAGATGCACCACCATAAACCTCATCATAATAAAAAGATCACCCCATGTCGAAATCCTCAACAATTTATAGATGTCCTCAGGGGTGATCGTTATCTCACCCATTGGCAAGTAGAAAGTATTATGGTCTGAGTGCCAATACTTAGCCATAGAAGTAAGTAATCCATGGTTCATGCAAAACTAAGCCATATCTAACAAGTAATACAAACCACATCGACTGATCACATGTCAATCTACATTGGACAAATGCTCTATCATCTCTAATGGCCACATATGTAAGCGTAAAAAATATAGCTTCCAACTGTGAACCTATTTTGGGATCAAGTGAAATCAAATCAATGAAATCATCTAATTGGATCATCACAAGTCAATCAAATCATCTATCCTATCATCACATCGCTTGCCTAGAGTACATCAATTTTTTCCTAACTCTATATCATGAGAACAAAAAAACATTAGTTATCCTATCAACCTATCAGGATTGACATCATACAACATTCATCAACTAATAAAACTAACATCAAAAAACTTATTTTTCATAACATAATTAGGACACATCATCAATCAATCGATCACATCAAGTGACAAATTAGACATTTTATACAATCATGTTAAAAATTGAAAAAATATGCCTATGCGTCATTTCATCTTACCCTACATGGTGAAAGACACATGTGCTTCTATTTTACATAGTACACACTAAAGAAAGGGCCACACACACCAAACCAAGTTGTATGCGTTATTTATCCTCGTATGCACTAAACAAACTATCATGTGTTATAGGAAATATCAAATTGCACAAAGAGATCATACATGCTATTTCATTAATTGGACATGCTAAAAGAATCCTAGGGCATATGTTTACACACATTTTGTACTACCTTACGTGCTATTAAAAATGTTAGATGCACTGAAACTATAACATACGTGTTATTCAAAACATGCTACATGTTATTTCATCAAAAATAAAAAAATTAATGCCTAAAAATCCAAAAATCATTTTACAAATCAAGAAATTGACAAACTAGAAGGGATTCAGGTACTTACTAGAGGTCCATAGTCTTTCAAACACTGGAATATGTGTCCTTGCTTGAATCTATGCTCACAAATAGGAATCACCCTCACGTTCTAGTCACTAGAAAAACCAGAGCTCAAAAGGACAAAAGTGAATAGTGAAAGTGAAAATGAATGGTGAAAATGACCTTTTACCTATTTTTATAGCCCTTTGACCTATAAAGGAGGGCATTTTTATCAAAAATTTTATTATCAAAGGTCAGTTTTAACAAAAAATTGAAACTCAAAATTTGGGGCATTATCAAACCTTTTTCATAACACATTATCGGAAATGAAATCAAAATTGGAAAATTTGTCGTAAAATTTTTGGAATTTTTTTTATTTTTATAAAATGATCAAAATCCCTCAAAACAATTTCAATTTTATTTCTAAGGGGGCAGAATATTATAATGACTCGAAATCAAGTGAAACAGAGAAATTTTTCAAATCGGGGACATTAATCGTAAAATTTTCAAAATTATCAGTGGGCCATCTCAATCAGGTTATTATTCAAATTAGTGCATCATATCAGGAGCTCTTCATCAAAATTAGTTGCAAATCAATAAATCAATCATCAAAATCAAACCAGACATGATGTAGGGGCATCCAAGGTTAAGGCAGGGGCATTCTGTGTCCTCGGTGAAACTGCATGGAGTGTTAGTATTTTGGCTGGTGTTACTCAGTTGTAGCCTTGACCGATGGTCTCGGTCATTGAAGGAACTCGATAGTCTCTGGTGCTCAGTCGACACTAGTGCTCGGTGATGCCTGGTGTGCTTGGTTAATTTACTATCGCTCGGTAGTTCTGGTTTACTGACTGGAGTTCTGTGTGATTTGTTGAGATGACTTGGTACATTTATTGTTGGTAGCCATTGTTATGGGCCGACATGCTAAATTAAATGTTTGTATACATTTGTAAGCTGACTTGTATGGTATTTAATTATTTGTTTTGGGGAGTTAAGGGTTTCATCTTGCTGACTTGTGGTTGGTGATTAGTATTTAAGGAGTGCTTGGGTAGATTTTTAGGGGGAAAAACTTGGCAGATCTAGGATATCAGATGTGAAGCTTGAGAGATGAAGTTGGCAAAGTTGTGGAAAAGTTCTTGATGAACTTGCAGATCAGATTGTAATCTGATAGTTGTTCATAGCAGAGTTGGGGATTGCATACTTGGAGACAAGGAGATTGCTTGGAGGCTTGTGAGCTCAAGTTTAGATCTATCTTAGGGTTTCCATCAGCTTTTAATTATCTTTAGAGATGAACTAGCTGAGATTGTATTGGATATGGTTTTGGATCTTGTAGAATTGTTTTCTGATTGTAATTGGCCCTAACCCGGAAGGCCTGACAGCCGGGCATGTTAATGAAAATAAGTGTTAAAAAATTACTTTGTGTTTCTTTATTGAGTATTCTACTGTGTAATTTTTTTGGCTGCAAGGTTTGGACTATCCTTCATTGGATCCACCATCCTTGACTGCATTAGGTGGTATCAGAGCAAGATTTTGATCTTGTTGAAGTAGAAGGTTGACCTAGCAAGGATGATCTTGAGAAGTTGATCTTGTTGACGAAGAGATTGTGCACAATATGGATTGTAGATCCGAAGCATTGAACTTGTGAAATTGTTCCCTAGTTGTTTGCAAGATTGCAGGTTGAGATTTGACTTGTTTACAACTTGGAAATTGTCACAAGGTGGTCGGTGAGAGTTTTGTTGCAGAGGGTTTCTCTTATCTTTAAGGATGCCTCTAAGAAGATTGGACCCTAGATTTATTTATGATCTTTGTGATACTATTGAATCCTAGATCACAGAGAGTGAAATCAAATTTCAGATCTGAGATGGAATTGATGAAGAATGACATGGTCACTGAGATCATGAGAACTATTGCTGGTATACCTCAGAATGTTGGTACTGAGGATGGCTATGAAGAAGTTGCTGAAGAACTTGAAACTGCTAGATCTAGTGGTGATGGCTGGAGGAATAGATCTGGTGAAGACAAAATTGCTCGGTTACCTAGATCTCCTACTCAGTTTAGTAATTACCGAATGGACATTTCTACTTTCTCTAGTACTTTGAAGCCTGACAATCTGATTGATTGGATTGGTGAACTTGAAGATTTATTTGAGCTGGAAGAAATTGAAGATCCTTTTCAGGTGAGATTAGCATAGACAAAGTTTAAAGGACATGCTGCTCTTTGGTGGAAAGAACTACAAAGAGACCAAGAAGATGAAGGTGAAACAAAGATCAATCGGTGGAGGTTGATGGTGACTAAGTTGAAAGCTAAGTTCATACCTGCTGACTATGAGCTTGAATTGTTTAAGAAGTTGCAGAATTTGAAACAGAAGGATTTTTCTATTGAAGATTATATAGAGGAGTTCTACAAACTTACTATTCGGTCTGGACACCGAGAGCTTGGTAAGGAAAAGGTAGCTCAATATGTGAATGGTCTGAGATTCAATATTCAAGATGAGCTTGGTATGCTGAAGATTGATTCTATTGAAGATGCTTATCAGTATGCTCTGAAGGCAGAAGATAAGTTGAAGAGGAAACAACCTAAAAACTCCCGAGGGAAGGAAAATATTGATCACTCGGTGAGGGATAAACTGACTAATGTAGAAGATGAATAGAAACCTATGGAAATGAAGAAGAAGACATGTAGATGTATCTTTAAGGGTACTTTCTACAACTGTGGAGAGGAAGGACACCGTTCTTTTGAGTGTGTTAGCTATTTTTCTTGCTGAATCCTAAGACACAGCCCTAAGTGGTTAGATAGATTTCTTTGATTCCTAGAATCCTGATTCCAAGCAAGAAAAGACTAATTGACAAGGAGAAACTCCTACACTTCAGGCTCCATAGACCTAGGTGGGTGTACCTAAAAAAAATGACTAATTACATAGTATACATAAAAGTGGACATTGCCCTGCTATTCACCTTTTATTTAACCAACTTATATAACACTTTGCAGATGACCAAATCAACTGTAGACAGAGTTTAACTAGATAAACCATGATTGTGAGAATAGCAAGAACCAGTGAGACAAGGATCTTCATCCTTCTTCCCTTTTAAGGAGGGGCAACCTAGTGATTCACTCTTCAAGGAATCAACAAATAATTGTACTCCTTGAATACAATCAGACATGAATGTTCATAACAATAGGAAAGTAAAATGATTTTAATTAATGCTTGATGAAGAAAATTGCTATTCAAGCCAAGACTAGTGCCTTATCTATTGGGCAACAGAGTCAAACAAATATGCAATCCCAAAAAACCCTAACTCCAACTCAAGAACCCAAATGGAATGCCTTGTAAACCATTCCTCTCATTTCAATACCTGGACATCAAATTCATATGCAGACCTAGAATTCCCAGAATTTGAAATCAAGACTTACTCTCTCCTTGAAAGAAACTCAAATTCAAACCCACAGATACCTTATAACTGGTATATTAAGATTCCTTACAAGTCAATATACAAGAATTTAAACAATGCATATAAAGACATCAAACAAAGAACTGAATAGGGATTCCATTGTTCTCATTAAAATTCACTTGAAATTGTACATTGCAAGACCATGAACACAAAAATACAAGACTCAGAAGCCTGAAGCTGTCCTAGCAACATAAATTTTTCAACATCCTTTACAAATGAGAAGAAAACTAGAGATATAGCATAATTGAGTTAGTTGAAAAACCCACTAACAGCTGTCCATTTAGCACAAAATATCTCCATAATTCCTCTCCACCATGACCTGCAACTGATTCTCCAAATTGAAACACATTCTGCAATCATTTCCAAACTGATCTGATTCTGATTCTTGTCCTCAGATTTTGAACCCAAACTGCTCTCATCCATTTCACTGAAACTGAAAATCATCATTGCCATTGGATTCCTTGTCCTTTCTCATTTCTAAAAACATATAACACTTGCATATTCTGACAAAAAATGAGTTCCCAGGAAATTTTTCTGTGAACAGGCTTGGTCATTTAAATTTTTGGATTTTAGCCTATAGTCCAAACTATGTCATTTATTTAAATCTTTTAAAGTCTGCAATTAATTATTTTCACATTTTGCCACAGGAAGCACCAGAATATGCCAAGTGTCATCATCTCATTCATCCCTTGGACTTGACCATGGGTTAACCAATTGACTTGGAGATCTGGCGAATGACCTTGATCTCTAAATATCCAAGTGAATTCCTTAACCACAGTTAAGCTATGAGATCATGCGAAAGAGACATTCTCCAATTCTCTGAATTTTTCTTTGACCAGGGTTAGATCTGGAGAATGGGCGACTGAGCCCATTCTCCAAATCTCCAAATGTTTCCACTAACTGCCAGGGTAATCAGCGACTGGGTGAATACACTACCTCTAAATCTCTGAATGATCAGCCCTTAACCAGTAGTGTTTAGGGACTTGGTGACCTGGCTAATTGACCGCTACCTCTGAATCTCCAAGTTTTTGCAAACTGCCCGGTTTGATCTGGAAAATGTGTGAGCACTTGACACATGTCATCTTCTACAAAATTTATTATCCACTGGCCCGTCGGCATAGAAATCGAGGTGACCACATGAGCAGTCATGCAGGCATAGCTTCCACCTCTTCATCTACCTTACATGTTTGTGGACTTGTATTTAAACAATTGAACTTTTACCTGTGGGATGCATGTGGGACAATTGTTTTGAAGTTTTTAAAGTCTTTTACACATTTTCACTCAAAATATTGGGGCCCATTGTGCACTTCATACCTCCAACCAAGGGGCCCGCTGAGAGCCTCTTGGATTTCTTATTTACATTACATATAGGTGGCCTCGGTATATAAATAACAAAAACTCCCACTACTTGCTTCATGTGTGATAATGACTTTAGAATTCAAATCACTAAAATATTCAGCCCTCTCGCTTTCATTTTTTAAAATGCACAGGCATCTTATGCAAAATACTTTTCTTCCCACCTCAATGCATGAAGCTCCACATTCATTTTAGTTCTCAAAATCCACTACCACTGGCTCCACATTCCCACTACCGATCTTCTTAGGCAAGAGAATATTATGAATTTTGGGGAGAATGCCACCATCCACCATAGTAACAGCTCTGGGAAGCTTGCGTTTCTAATTAATAAACAACTCCAAACCTGTTCATTGTGTGGGCCTCCCTTGTTTCTTTCATAGGCCTCATGCATAGGCGTGAATGCCCACCTTTCTGAATTATGACTTCATTCACTAATTGCCAATCCTTTTCATTGGCGTGAGCCATCATCACAATATGCAGGGCATCAAACGTAGTAGCCTCCTTCACTTGCGTAAGGTCTTTGTTTGCCTGGCATCTCCATTTGGTAGAAAAATTGCATCCTCTTTCACTAAACAGCCAGTATATTACACTGGCATCCCCAAAACATATGCGCAGGCTATCATGAATTGCATGAGGCCCCTCAAACACCAACGCAGGGTCTCCAAATTTTGAAATTCTGGCCCCCACATTTACACGTGAGTCCTCACGTGAAGCCTCCACTTTGCTTTATTCCTTGCGCAAGACTACACTTATGCAAGGTAACTCACACTTGATGCATGGGTTATTCTTGCATCTCCCAGGCCTCCTCTCACTCTCATGCTCTGGTTCATTTCACAAAAGCATGTGCCTCCATTTGCATGGTATGCATGTAGAGATTTTCATCAATAATGTTCCTCTAGTGCATTTCAGTGCGCAAAAATAGAGTCATTGTGATGACCCCGAGAACTACAATCTGTCCAGATTTAAACATGTAGACAAAAGAGTTCCTTTTCATTAGCAGCAGTTCTCGAGAGAAACAAGCTTTGAACATGTTCATTCTACTAACGCCATATTTGGTATATGTAAGAGAAGCAGGATGGTTCCTTGTTCTGTCAAAAGGATTTGATAACTCTTCTGTGATACGCTTGCCAACATGAAATGATTTGAAAGCCTGCACAAATTCCTTGACAGGTATGTAGTGATATGGCTGACTTCTATCCACACAATACTGCTCTTGATCCTTTCTTGAGGTCGCTTCTTGCAAGAAATTGGCAACCCCTTCTCCATGATGCCTCGCCTTGTAACAATTGGTCGGCCTGCACACTTGGCATCACTCCCTTTATACTGGTGAGAGTCTCCAACAATTACGCAGGTAGCCTCTCACATATATTAAATCAATTAGCAGGCCATCCAATTCTCTTCCATGTTGGCACCTCCATTTTGTAATTTATCTTTTGTGCTGGCCATTATGTTTAAAACGGTGGCAATTTTGTTTTATTTACTTAGAAATGCGTTAATCTCATAGAGATTTTCTTGCGCAAGCTCCCCTTTACAGAAGTGTGTGCATCCTTCGAATTGTCTGATGCATTGGTTACTAATTGCATTATGTTGTCTGGAGTGTGCTATGCTAGAATGGCTCACGCATATCCTAGCATCTTGTTTATGTGAGTCTTCCTCTTTTTTCTTCAAGTCTATTGGCATTTTCTCTGAACATTTGATATCAAAGGAATCTTAGATAAAAAAGGCTTTATCACTTGTTAAAACATACTCCTCCCATTGGTTGAGGAGTTTCTGGCCATCTAACAACCAATCTTGGCCTTCATGAAGATTTTTTTAATGTCCGGTATGTTCAACCTTGGTGAACAAGGCACACAAGATGGAGTCACACAAAGAGTACATAGAAGAAGGTTGACTGATGAAATGATGTGATGAATGAGAACATTTAGAATGAACCTGAATCAAAGAACTTGCTGCTTAGGCGAACATTGCTCGGTACAAAGGATGAACCTTGTCAGAGGAGTAACTTGTTTAGGACCCGATGCAAGACTGAAGGTAAACTTTGTGATGTTATTGTTGATAGTGGTAGTACTGGTAACCTTGTTGCTAAGGACCTAGTTCAAAAAATTGGTTTTAATAGAATGAAGCATCCTTGTCCTTATAGGATTGGTTGGTTACAAGATGTTCATGCTTTGGAAGTTAGAGAACAATGCTTCATTGATGTTTAGATTGGCTAGTACAAGGATCTTGTGCTTTGTGACATTGTGAAGATGAATAGTTGTGATATATTTATTGGTAGACCTTGGCAATATGATTGCAGAGATATTTATGACTGTGTTTGAAATGTGTTTACTGTTGAGAAGGATGACAAGAAGTTTTCACTGATGCCTTTGATGGATACAATGCTCGGTAGGAGAAGCCTGAGTATTGGTAGCTGAGTTGAGATTGTGGATCCAAAGAAAATGAATGATCAGTATGGAGAATTGACCTGTACATTGTCAAGAAAAGACTTGAAGAGACAAAGGAAATTGAAGTGGAAGAATTTGCAAGCAGAAAAGGTGGAGGACTTGTATGTGAAGAACTAGTTAGGGATTTATGTGCTAAATCCTAAAAGATGTTCTTCTCACATATGAATATCTTTTGGAACCTAGGGTGTCTGATGAAGGGGCATCCAAGGTTAAGGCAGGGGCATTATGTGTCCTCGGTGAAACTGTATGGAGTGTTATTATTTTGGCTGGTATCACTCAGTTGTAGCCTTAACCAACAGTCTCGGTCATTGAAGGAAGCTCTCTCACTGAAGGAACTTGGTAGTCTCTGGCGCTTAGTGAAATTGTTACTCGGTCATGCCTGCAGTGCTTGATCGACACTAGTTCTCAGTGATGCCTGGCATGCTTGGTTAATTTACTGTCGCTTGGTAGTTCTGGTTTACCGACTGGAGTTCTATGTGATTTGTCGAGCCGACTTGGTACATTTATTGTTGGTAGCCATTGTTATGGGCCGACATGCTGAATTAAATGTTTTTATACATTTGTAAGCCGACTTGTATGGTATTTAATTATTTGTTTTGGGGAGTTAAGGGTTTCATCTTTCTGACTTGTGGCTAGTGATTAGTATTTAAGGAGTGCTTGGGTAGATGTTTAGGGGGAACAACTTGGCAGATCTGGGAGATCATATGTGAATCTTGTGAGTTGAAGTTGGCGAAGTTGTAGAAAAGTTCTTGATGAACTTGCAGATCAGATTGTAATCTGATAGTTGTTTATAGCATAGTTGGGGGTTGCATACTTGTAGACAAGGAGATTGCTTGGAGGCTTGCAAGCTCAAGTTTAGATCTGCCTTAGGGTTTCCATCAGCTTCTGATTGTCTTCAGAGCTGAACTAGTTGAGTTTGTATTGGATCTAGTTTTGGATCTTGTAGAATTGTTTTCTGATTGTAATTGGCCCTAACCCAGAAGGCCTAATAGTCGGGCATGTTAATGAAAATTAGTGTTAAACAATTAATTTGTGTTGCTTTGTTGAGTATTCCATTGTGTAATTCTATTGGGTGCAAGGTTTGGACCGTCCTTCATTGGATCCACCATCCTTGACTGCATCAAGACATTAGTTAATTAGAGGAATCTGACATTCTTTGAAGCAATGTTCTTTACACATTGGTTCAAAGAGGGGCATTTATATACACCTTAAATTGGTCAGGAAAAAATTAAAGAAAGCAATTGAGGATCAAAAGCATGAATTAATTGAAATCAAACATATCAGATTAATTAAATAAAAAAGATCAAATAATTATGCAATTAATTTTAATCAATTAATTGTATAGTTAAATCTAAATTTAATCTAATCCATTCAAAAGGGAGACATCGATAAATTAAATCAATTAATAAATCTAATTATTCTCACCAACCACATGAGGACAAAATGAATTCAACCATTGAGGTGAGAGTATTTGAATCATATGGATCACTCAAGAGGCTTTTCTATCTCCAACATCTGAATTGTCTTTGCAATCTCGACCACTCAACCTATCTCTTTGTCCCAACATTTGAAACCACCAACTCAACTCACCTCTAACTATGAGTCAATCTAACTCACATCTAACTCATCTTCCTAATTTTAGGAATCCTTTTAAATAGAGTGCATTAAGAGAGAAAATTCCATCCATAATCTAGAGCATCATTACTATAGCCAATTCATTCTTTATCATAGCATTTCAATTGAGAATTTGCATTGTAGTGATCATAATGGAAGAATTTAGCATAATTGAGCTAGAATAGGGTAAAATTGCATCATACAAAAGCTTAATTTTCTCAATCTAGGACTCTCACTAATGGATGCTAATTTGAGAATATTTAATTAGCTTTTCTAGATAGAGAACCATATGATGTTTCTTATCTTGTTTTCAATTCAATTGCTTAAATTGTTGGTATTTCATAATTGAGTTGATTTCATTGATAAACTAATCTTATGAAGGTATTTTACATACACATGCACAATTTTTCTTCTTATTTTTCTTTCTGGACTTTTCATTTCAGTGACTACAATTGTTAGAATCAAACTATAATTAACTTAGATCACTATGCAAAAGACCAAACTAAGGTATATGCATTATAATTAAAAAACTAAGATAAATTTTGAAAGTACATTTTTAGATCACAGTCACTATAAATTGATATTACCACTATAAAATATATAAAAATGTACTTAAAAAAAATTACACCTTAAAATGAGTTTGTATGAACTCTAACAAGGCCTTGGAAGTTCAAAAAAATAGGATTATGTGATTGTTTGAAAGATTCAGGCATAGTGATCGAGAACCACCTGTACCACAATGTAGATAACAAAATTTTACCCCATATAAAAAAGTCTTCTTGAGAAAAGGAGTTTGGATGACTGAGATATCGTTGTTTGAAAATCATCTTCATAATTATAATGCCTAAATTACCATCATGGCTCCAAAATTCAAATGGCTAAAGATTTGGCCTCTTATGTCTGATTTGGATGAAGTAAAAGTTGATCTTGGAGTTTTTGGACCTCCTCAATGTTATGCTAATATTTGATTTGCATCAACAAACTCCAATTTTTCCCTGTAATAGAAATCCACAAGGAGGACCCCCCCCCCTAAATCTACAAAAATACTCTATAAAATAGAAAACCAGTGGCACTCTATGGACTCTAATACCATGTAATATTTGAGTATGAAGGTAGCCACCTAATATCTAGAGGCAATGTAAAGCAAAATAACAAGAGATAAATAATACAATAAGAATAAACTACAATCTCACCAAGATTGCAATACAATAGATAGAATATTAGATTGAATGAATATTACTTAGGAGACCTCTTTGTTATATAACCAAGGTAAAAATTTAGGAGTTAATGAGGCAATGATGAGTGTCATTGTCTCATTACATGATAATCAAGAGACAAATTATCACCCACCCAAGGTGGAATCACATGTCCATCAGAGGTGGACCATCCTCTAATGTGTAATAAAATTTGTGTAACATGTGCAACAAAGGTGGAGGGTGATAAAGTCACGAGACAAAAAAAGGTGGATCACCCACCTAAGGTAGAAAAGTCCATCCACTATAAGTGGATATGATAATGATAAGTCCACATAGTGTGGAAATTCTCCAACTACTATGCAATATCATTAGTAATCTTAAGTAAAGTGTAATTAGTACCTAGATATGAATTAACTAAGGTAATATACCTTAATTACACTAACATTGATCGAGTCCTCTATGCCTCTCTACCTATCATAGGCCATAAATTTTAGGACCTTTCCTTGAATAGGTACAGTGAGGGAGAACATGCAACATTTTTTGTATCTAGTATAAGAGGTCGTGGTAATTCAAGAGTTCCTTATTTGAAGAGTAAGCTTTTTCAAGCCAAAAATGTGATGTCATTTCTCATGAAATTCAAAAGTGGTTTAGAAAAAGAAAGGTTCAACATTAATAGGGTTAAGAAAGAAATCATATTTCTTCCTCATAATACCAAACTAGTCAAGGGCTTGGATGGTACCTATGGACCACACTTTATCAAATTGTAGGATGAAGAAGGCGACAAGGCTTAACATAGTTTCTAAAACAATGTGGTATAGATATTAGTACTAATATATATTAGTCTTTAATCACATAAACAACTTTCAAGTTTTGTTATTTTTGTAATCAAGTCTGAGAGCTCCTTGGTTCATAGGGGCTTCACTTTCATGTTATATTCACTATTTTTTGATATACATGAAAGGAGAGAAGGTTCTAACCCTCATTTGATTGATCCAAAAAAGAAGGAAGTAATGACACACATGTTTCACATATCCACCTTACTCTAACTTATGTTTTAGCCATTTTAGTTTGTGTTTCTAAACTAGTTAACTGCATAATATGGAATGACAAATATGGTATATAGCCACTTTTTTTGAGACTTTGTTACTTTGTAAATATAGGATGGTTGATCAAGAATTCCCTTAAGGTAGAATCAAAGCCTAAATTTGTACAAGCCTTTGATCTTGTCCATGTATCATGTAGCATTGCTTGCCTTGGAGATATTGTCATGAGTAATAAAACAAACTATTAGAATGTTATAATGAGATGCGAATTTCTTTATAAATCTCCAATTTGTTGGGAAAGAGCACAAAAGTAAAACAAATATTAGTAGCCCTTTGTGATAGCTGAATTGGCCTTTGAATTTGTTTTTCCTTATACTAGTTAGGAACAAAGAAATGCCAAATACTAGAGTCTTAACCCTGAGTAATAATTTTTTTGTCCAAAATACTAACATAGAAAAGAAATAATTTTATTTGGATATTTCAATTATTGTGTGCCTAATTCTTTTACTTTGGCTATTTTCCCAATCTACCATCAATGAGATAATTTAGTCACCAAGCTTTGGTCAAGAGGAATGTCAATTTGAAGGATGATGATTTTGTGCTACAAAAGGGTTGATAAAAATGTGTTGCAAAATTGAGTAGAATGAGTTGGATGATTGATTGATGAGTTGGTTTGGTTTTCATTGATGTCAACTTGCCACTATTTTCATTAGTGACTAATTTATGTGGAACTTGTGTTGAGTATTTTTCTCCGCATATCCTATATGATATGAATCTTTTGTTGAGATTTTGGTGTGTCATTGGGGACTATTTGGAGATTTTTGTTTCAAGGTTTTATGTTTTAGAATGAAGTAGTAGATTTGGCATTTATTTACGTATAGCTATGATTGACTGTGGTCTCTGTTAGAGTAGTCTTATGTTAGCTAATAATTAAATCATTTAATTATTAGTTTATCATACTCTAGGCTTAAGTTTCACTTAGGCGCTTTATAATTCTTTAGGGTTTTAGCCTTTAGGGTTTCGTGTTTCCTTTTTAAGGATTCACTTCTTTCATTTCATTAAGGAGATGGTATTGTAATTTCATTTTGTTAATAGAAGCTTATTTCTGCCAAGATGATTTTCCTGTCTCTGGCCTATTGGCCGCCATAGCTTTCTGTCTTTTTGCTTCTTCTTTGTGACAGTCTTGCATGCAGGTGTTCTTGGGAAGATTTGCGTTTGTCAAATCTAACATGGTATCAGAGCTCTCCTGTTGTTCGCTGTTCGAGTTTTATTGAAGCACAGAGGGTTTCAGAAGTTTTTTTGTGGATCTGGGGGGGAGCCGAAATTTGGCTCACCTTGGGCAAAAACGGACACCACCATTGTGTCCGGAAGGCCCAAGAACCCCTAAATCCATATAAAACTTGTCCATTTTGGACACAGTGGCATCTGAGGCAAAAATTTTTTGCATACCAGGGCCGTACGACCCTGGCATGCACTCCGAGGCGGGTACACGGCGATTTTTTTATAAAAAAAAATTATATTTTGGGGCCGCCGCCCAGCGGCCACCCCCGCGCCGCCCCGCAGCCACCGCAGCCGCGGCCACCGCAGCCGCGGCCCCCGCCACTGCAGCAGCCGCGGCTCCCGCCACCGCGCCACCCGCGGCCCGCCCAGCTGCCGCCCACTCCGGCTCCGCCACTGCTCCGCCGCCCTCTGCAGCCTCCGCCGTCCTCGGCCCCGCCGCCCGCGCCCTCTGCTCCGCCGGCCCGGCCCACCGCCGCTCCGCTGGCCCCCGCCGCCGGCGCCCGATCGGTTTCAGCCCCCGCGGGCTGCCATTCGCAGCAGCACGATCATATGACCGACCAAGGGCTGCGGCCCAGCCCCCGGAGCGCGCCATGCGCCCGGGGGCCTATTTTTTTTAGCCCCTGGGGCTCTTTTTTGGCCTTTTTGGGGGTACCTGGGCCTTTTTCGCTCTACAGGGAGCATACGGGGGTCTTTTTCTGACTTCCATATATCGTCGGAAAGCTCTTTCCGAGCACTTTTCGATGGTGGAGGTTAGGGTTTTTGGTTCCACCGTTTCAATAGTGTTTTTTTCTGTTGAAGTCTGATGTCTCTTTTTGCCTTCCGGGAGTCATATCTGGCTCATCCGGACTCCTTTTTCGGCAAACGAGATATCGTCGAAAAGCTGATTCTGTGTACTATTTAGTGGCAGAGGTATTTCTTCCAGATTCTACTCCAGGTTTTCACTCCTCCGAGTTATGCAGTTTATGCCCTCTGGTGGTGTGCTTGGTACTACAGGTCCGGGGATCTCTTCTTCTGGTTTCTTAGTGCACTCTTCTTTCTGACTTCTGAGCTTGCATGCTCTTTCTGATGTATCTTTGTTCTATAAACGCACTGAGATAAAGTGCCCTCTTCTGCATTTCTGAGATCTTTTTCACCTGGTTCAGTTTTAGTATTCGCACTCAGTTGTAAAGTGCCATGGGGGGATTCTGATGCATTTGCCACTATAGGCGCATCCACTCTTGTCAAGTGAGCGTACCTTCTATGACATTAGCCCATGTAGACTGTGTCTATGACACCGCCCTTTATCCTGTGTGTGTGCTTCTGTTGCACTGTTGGTGTTCCTGGTTCTTCTTCTGCAGCTATTTTTGGCATCGCATTTCAGTGTTCCTGTCACCTCTCCCAGTTCAGCATTATGGGGGGGTTCACTTGTTGGTTCTATTGCTTCCTGGTTCAATTGATCAGCTCTTCAGACACTTGTCTTCTCTACCTGGTCATGCACTTCAGTGGGGGTTCCAGCAGTATCTTCTGACAGAGTTTTCAGACATGCTTCAGAGGAGTTTCTTGCTCTCTTCTTGTTCCTTTCTCTGGGACATCTTTTGCTTTATGTTTGGGTTCCTGATCAGGCCTAGTTGCCGGGACCCATCTTTCCTGCTTTCTGCAGTAGTTTAGCTTTTTTTGCTTCTCCCTAAGTTACACTTAAGGGGGGGTGTTAGAGTAGTCTTATGTTAGCTAATAATTAAATCATTTAATTATTAGTTTATCATACTCTAGGCTTAAGTTTCACTTAGGCGCTTTATAATTCTTTAGGGTTTTAGCCTTTAGGGTTTCGTGTTTCCTTTTTAAGGATTCACTTCTTTCATTTCATTAAGGAGATGGTATTGTAATTTCATTTTGTTAATAGAAGCTTATTTCTGTCAAGATGATTTTCCTGTCTCTGGCCTATTGGCCGCCATAGCTTTCTGTCTTTCTGCTTCTTCTTTGTGACAGTCTTGCATGCAGGTGTTCTTGGGAAGATTTGCGTTTGTCAAATCTAACAGTCTCTATATGAAATACATGCATCACATTTCTCCATATTATAATTTTTGATGGAACACTTCTAGAAATAAGTAATTCATATCCTTAACTTCATTCATTTAAGATGACATGAGATGTTTTTCTTTGGAAACTTGGTTTCAAATCTTGATGGTGTTCCTTCTCTTAGTTTGGTTGACCTTGGGCATATGCACTTATCTTTTTTTTGTCTTGGTGAATTCAAAGGGATTGTAACATGTATGGTGATGTTTTTGGTCCCATCTATGACATGGCATGGTCTACTTCTTATTCCTCCCCACCATAGGAATAATTAGTGCTAACCTAATTCAAATTATGTTCTGCTACTTGCTTGGCCGAAGTGGAATACTTTGCAAGCTATGGATCGATATAAATAAGAGTTAAAACATAATGGAAAAAGTGTGGCATTTGTATATACTTGTGCAAATTTTGTTCAAGTGTGTACTTATGTAAAGATGATGCATGAAAGAGGATTTGTCTCCGTGGATTTTCAAGTTGTTGTGAACAATGTTAGAGGATAATGCAGATATTCATGTGTTAGCTACTAGAAGCAATGAGCCAATGGTATTTAAAAATTATTTGGTCATGTTTCTATTGTGCATCAATGATGGATCTATTTTTTTCATCATTCTTCTTTAGGGAAGTGAGCCCTCTTCTTCACATAGTGATCCTCTAACAGTGAACCTTTCTCTGTAAAATTCACCTTAACCACTGTAACCCTAATAGATGTTTATATATTTGAGAATAATCTTCTTCATGGTTTTTCCCTCAACAAGGTTTTCCACATAAATATGGTGTTTCATGTATTTGGTTATTATTGCACTTTCATGTTCACTGTTGGCAAAATGGTCAGCGCTTCCCTCGGGATTCATGACATGGCTTAACTGCCTCCCATGTCTTCTATAAGTCTAGTGGTTGTATTGGGCATTAACAAGTCAATCTTTTGGTGCAACGACAACTAATATTTTTTAACAATTGGTATCAGAGTGCCAGGTCCTTGAAAAAGAATTTTAACAGCTTAAGGAGATCCATGAAAAATTTTAGAAAAGAAAGCCCTAAGTTTGATGGAGTAAATTTTGACAGCTGGAAAGAAAAGATGAAGACACACCTACTGTGTTTAGGAATAGGTTATTGGTTGATTACAAAGAATGATAAGACTATCATTGAAGAGGACAATATTGAAACATGTACTTCCGATGAGAGAGATCTATTCATGTGTAACATACTTGCAAGAGAAGCACTTTTGATAGCCCTTTTGGAGAATGAGTACAGTTAGGTAAAATGTTTGAAAAAATCTTATGAAATTTGGAAAGCTTTGCACTCTACTTTTGAAGGTGATGAACATTAAAAAAGAGTTAGATTACATAATTGGATATGTGCATTTGAAGATATAAGAATGATGGAAGATGAATCTATTAGAAGCTATATTGATAGAATGTCAGAAATTGTTACAGGCATAAAATCTTGTGGAGGAACAAAGACAGAGAATGAAGTGATATGGAAAATTTTGAGGACATTGACTCCTGTATTTAAGCAGACAACATAGATGATTGAACAAGTTATACCTTATACTACAAAATTTACAAGAGAGACTCTTCTTGGAAGATTGGAAGCAATAGAATGAACTTGAGGTTATTAGGAGACTTGCCTAGAATGGAGACAACATTCAGTGCTCTTAGTGTTTGCCCTACTTTGTCAAGAAGCATCAGTGTGAGTAGAGATTATGCTGGCAACAACAGATCTAGAAATGAAGAAGACAAGAAGATTGAAGAAGGTATTACTTTTCTTGTGAAGAGAGAACCAGACGGTAAGAAAAATTTTAAATGTTGGACTTGTCAAGAATATGGTCATTTTGCATCTAAGTGCCCTAGGAGAGTTAAAAAGTACAAAAACAATTTCAAACCTAGAAGATCTAAGGAATGTTATTATGCTAATGATGAAGATCTTGAAACTAGTGTAGAAAGAACTCTAAGTGAAAGTGATACTGAGAATAATGATGACATAGGATTTGTAGCAATTAAAGAAGAGAATCCTGAAACTGATGTTAAGGAAGAAAAAGCCTTAGTTTCTCAAGTTGAAAAGAAAGCTGATTGGATTATAGATAGTGTTTGTTCACATCATATGACTGGAGACATGAAAAAGTTCATAAAGTTTAACGATTATAATGGAGTTGTTAGAGTTGGAAACAATGCACCTTGCTTGATTAAAGGTATAGGATCTATTACTCTTGATGGAAAGACTAATACTGATGATGTTTATTTTTTGGATGGATTGAAACATAATCTTTTGAGTGTTGGACAGTTAGTTGATAAGGGATATCAAGTTTGGTTTACTGAGAAAACTTGTGTGATAAAGGATAAAAATGGAAATCTGATTGGAACTAGATCTAGAACCAGAGGTAATGTATTTTAGTTGAATCCTACTCAGATGACATATTTGATTACTAAAATTGATGACAGTTGGTTATGGCATAGAAGGTTTTGTCATATAAACTTTGACAACATTGTGAAAGTAAGTACTACACTTGCAATAAGGGATTTACCTAAAATTATGAAGCCTACTAACATGATTTGCAAAGAATGTGTGATGGCTAAACAAAAGAGAAGCTCTTTTCCTAGTAAGAAATTTACATTTGCAGAAAAGTTGGAGATTGTTCATACAGATTTGAGCGGTCCTACTAGGACTAGAGGATTCTATGGAGAAAGGTATTTTATGATTCTTTTTGATGATTTTAAAAGAATGATGTGGATTGCATTTCTTAAAGAAAAGTCTGAAGCATTTGATAAGTTTAAGATCATTAAGAATAAAGTTGAGAATGAATCTGGAATGAAGATTAAATGTTTGAGATCTAATAGAGGTGGAGAATTTACTTCTAGAGAGTTTAACACCTTTTGTGAAGAAAATGGCATTAAGAGACAATTTTCAGCCCCTAGGACACTTGAACAAAATGGTATTGCAGAAAGAAGAAATAGATCAGTAACTGAAGTAGCAAGAGCTATGTTATTTGAGAATGATTTGGTGAAGATATTATGGAGAGAAGCAGTGAACATAGTAGTATATACAATGAACAGAGTACAAATCAGAGAAGACACAGACAAGACACCCTATGAATTATGGTTTGGACATGCACCCTAAGTTAAGTATTTTAGAATTTTTGGAAGCAAATGTTATATAAAGAGAGATGATGATATTGGAAAGTTTGATCCTAGAAGTGATGAAGGTATATTTCTTAGATATTCTTAGAAAAGAAAATCCTATAGATGTTACAATAAAAGAACTAAGACTATTGTTGAGAGCGCAAATGTTAAAGTTATTGAAAAGTTCAAAATTCAGGAAAGAATACTTGATTATGAATCAGATGAAGAAGCTCATCCTAAACCTAACATTGGATCTACTGAATTATTTTATGATACTGAAAGTGATTTTTTGAATGAAAGCCATAGTGAAGTCATTGAAGAACCTACACCTGAAGTGAGATCTGAGACAATGACACCTAACAAGAGTTTATCAAGAAATCATCCTATTGGGAAAATTATTGGAAGCATTAAAAGAGGAGTTCTAACTTAGAATAAGGTACAGGAACAGTTATGTTTGATTTCTCAAATTGAACCTAAAACTAATAGTGAACCTTGTGAAGATGAGCATTGGATTAATGCTATGAAAGAAGAACTTGATCAGATTGAAAAGAACAAGACATGGGAATTGGTCCCTAGACCTAAAGACAAGAATGTTATTGGAACTAAATGAGTATTCAGAAACAAGATGAATGAACAAGGAGAAGTAGTAAGAAACAAAGCAAGATTGGTATGTAAGGGATACTCACAGCAAGAAGGAATTGACTATGAAGAAACCTTTGCACCTGTTGCAAGAATTGAAGTAGTAAGAATGTTTTTGTCTTATGCAGCTTACAAGAAGTTCAAAGTATATCAGATGGATGTGAAGTCAACATTTTTGAATGGAGAATTGGAAGAAGTCTACATTGAGCAGCCTAAAGGTTTTACTTTGACTCAAGAAGGAGACATGGTATGTAAATTGAAGAAAGCTTTATATGGACTAAAGCAAGCACCTAGAACTTGGTATGCAAGATTGGACAAGTATTTGTTAAAGTTGGGATTTACAAAAGGAATAGCTGATAGCAATCTGTACACAAAAGAAATTGAAAATGGTTGTTGATTATAGTTATTTTTGTTGATGACATTATTTTTGGAGGAGAAGATGAAGCTAGTGACAAATTTGTTGATGAAATGAAGATTGAATTTGAAATGAGTATGATTGGTGAAATGAAATACTTTTTGGGATTACAGATAACATAGAACAATGATGGTATCTTTGTAAGTCAAACAAAGTACCTGAATGACTTGTTGAAAAGATTTGGAATGGAGAACTATAAACCAGTTGGAACACCTATGGTAACTGGACAAATTATCTGGCACAGATGAAACACCGATAGTTGAACAGAAGAAATACAGATCTATGATTGGAGGATTGTAGTACTTGACTCATACAAGACCTGATATAGCACATTTAGTTGGAATTGTAGCAAGATTTCAAGCTAAACCTAGAGAATCACATTGTACAATAGTAAAGAGGATACTGAGATATTTAAGAGGCACAATGGATTATGGATTGTGGTATGAAAAATCTGATGATTTTACCCTATGTGCATATACAGATGTTGATTGGGGAGGCAGTGTTGATGATAATAAAAGCACCAGTGGTGGAGCATTTTTCCTTGGAGGAAGATTGGTTTCTTGGCTAAGCAAGAAGAATAATTGTATCTCACAAAGCACAGTAGAAGTAGAATATGTAGCAGCAACAAACAATTGTAACTAGATAATTTGGATGAAGCGAATGCTAAAGGATATTGGAATAAAGTTTTTTGAGCCTGTTGTCATACATTGTGACAACACTAATACCGTTAGTATGTCTAAGAACCCTGTATTACATTCTAAGACAAAACATATAGAGATTAAGTATCATGTTGTAAGAGAAAAAGATGTTGAGAAATAAGTCAGACTTGAGTACATAAGTACAAAGGAGCAGATAGCAGATATATTTACAAAGACTTTTCCTCAGGATACATTTGAGTATCTAAGAGGTATGCTTGGGGTTATGCTCCAACCTACTTTTGAGAAGTGATGCAGTTGGATGCATCCCTCCAATGGTATTTAAGCCTTATTTTTCTTTTGGACTGGATGTTGGTACTTCCTTTATGGGAGAGTATGTGTATCTTGTTAGGAATGGGAACACTAAGAGGGGGGGTGAATCAGTGTTCATTAGATTTTGAATTTTCACTTTAATCTGAATATTGAATTATAAATGATTAAGTACTGAATTAAACATTCACATAAACATAAAACATGAAATCAACACATGACACCAATATGGTTACAGGGAAACCCAAATAGGTAAAAACCCTAGTGGGACTTGATACCCACTAATAATCTACACTAGTGTTTTTTGATCCTTGTTAGAAGATCCTTTACCTTGTTAGGAATAGCTTTACAATGCTTTTAGTACAGTAGACCTTGTTAAGGGTCAGACCCTGTTAGGAGTCTTTTACAATGATCCCTATTAGGGGAGTGGACTCACTTTCCTAGAGCTCACTGCTCAAATGATGAAGGCTACAACCTTCTGAATCAGATACACACTATATCTGCAGGTGAACTATTACTATGACACTGCTTGACAGATCAATTCCTTTGGTGCGCTGATGCTTTGACCTCTTGAAAAGATATAATACATCATATGATCTCTTCACATACCTCTTCTTTGCTTCTCATAACTCTATTTCCACTTCCATACTGAATACAATGGGCGCACCTTATATTTATGCGCTCATATAAACAAAATAATTAGGTCAACCCTATAACTAATTACAAATAATGCTTCCAAATATATTGGCTTAAGCATGCTTACAATTATACATATACATATGTTGGAAACCTAAATACAATGGGCGCATATCCCTTACAACATTAAATTATAATCGCAAACCAAAATAGTCACTGTCGGCTCCATGCTCTGTTCTCTGCTGGCACACACTAGCTGTGCAACTTCAACTGACTATAACTTTCACATCTTTTCATATCTACTTATGCACTCTTAGACTAAGCATAAGTATAGTCTATCAACCTTAACTTCTAGGGCACATACCATAATTCATCCATATGCATGGGCGCAGGTGCTCTGAGCTGCAGGAACTCTGTATGCTATCCAATCTTCAACACTTAACTGATTTATGATCTCTACACTTAGTGCGCTGACTCCAAACTACTATATGACTTTGTTTCCATAATGAAAACACTATATCTAGTCATATAATTTAGTATAGACAACTTTCCAACAATCTCCCCCTTTGTCATTGATGGCAACAAAGGAATATGGTCAAGTCTCTAATTGATCCTTTACAAAAAACTTTTGTCTTCTATATATTTTATACAAACTCTTATGTCTCCCTATTCATATATGTACTCCATATTATATACAACTCCCCCTTTGACATTAATGACAAAGGTGCATCAAAAAACTTTATCTACATACACTCACTGAGGGAAAACATCCAGATATGCAATCTTGAGTTTCTAGATCTCCTTCTTCCAAAATGTTATTAGAGAATTGACTATCTATAGATGGGCACATAATGCATATTGAAGCTTCTCTATCTTCTCCAATTCTATTCTCAGACCTTGATCATAGTTTATCGTGGTCGCATCAATCTCCTTTATGTTTTGATTGAGAATGTCTAGTGAGGGCGCAAGAGCATTTCTCAATTGAGTTTGTCTAGACCTTAACTTCTCCATTTCTTTCTCTGTCTTCTCAATTATGTCCAACTGGCCTTGGTAGACATTGTTGCACATGTTTACATTAGTGGCTATGTCTAGTACTAAAATCTTCACCTTCTCAATTATTGCCTCTACATTTTTTATCTTCTTAAGATGGGCATCAATGAACTTATCCTGATCCATGGATTTCGCAATGACTTTCCTTCCTTGATCTGCAAATTCCTTCAATGATGCTTGACCAGACTTAAGAGAGTTAAAGTCTAGTGCAAAATTACTCATTATTTCATTGAGTCTCTTCTTTAAGTATTTCTCCTCTGCCACTATGGCCGCAGATTCTTCTAGGCTTGAAAAATTTACTTTGAACTGAGAGATGACTATGCTCACATCATCAACTGAATGTACATTTACCATTTTCTTATCCTCTAGCAAAAAACTGTTCAAAATATTTATTGATTCCACTAGGAGAGGATTCCTCATTACTTGCTTCTCCTTCACCTTCTCCATAGCTAGGACACTAAACTTAATCAGGTTTTCTTCCTTCCAGGAGTCCAAACTGCTAGTTTCAGGTGTGAAACTTGACAACAATGCTGAGGAGGGAGTGATGGGAGTGCTATCCATCACCTCTTGCTTCACCTTGACCAAATCAACAGAAGATTCATCTTTCTTTTCTACCTCTACTTCTTATTTCTTTTCTTCTTCCTTCTCATCTGATATATTTCTATGATTACTTCTTCTTTTTGAGTGGGAGGGGTATTGTTGCATAAGATTTCTACTTCCTCAGTGCTAACAAATGCTTCCTCAAACTTGTCCAACTCCTTATCAGTAGATGCCATGGCTATTTCCACATTATCTATGATAATTGTGCTATCTTTAGGTGATTCTTTCATAGGCACAAACTGATCTACTTCTGTTTGAGTTTTTGCTATGGGCGTTGAGTCCTAAGGACTTGTCATTGGTACATTAGTGGGTTCTACCACTTTATCTTCCTTGATGGGTGCATGAGTGATGGGCACAGTAGGTGGTTTGATCTATTGTTCCAACAACACCTTCTCAAAGGCCTTCTCTATTTCCTTTGTAATCAACTCATAATCTTTATTCATGATGTGAAGAGTCCTCATCTTTTTCCTAAGGTGTGGCTTTACCAAATTCAATATTAGATCTATTTCTTCTTTAGAACGTACATGCAGAGTGTCTTCTAGCACTTTTTCCTTGATCCTTAGGTCTTCTTCATTTACTTGCCTTTTAAGGTTTTCTAGAATGTCCCATACATTATCTAGTATTTCTATTTTCAATTCAAGAACTATTTTTTTGAACTTTATCATATGTTTGATAATCATACCATAAATTTCAGACTTATCAGTCTCACTGTATGATTCATAGAACTTCCCTATTTGATCAGTCCTTCCCTCATCAACAATTCTTGCATATAGAACTTTGAGGCTAGGTCTGAATCCTACCTGAGGAGGTGCTTGAGTGTTTTTCTTGCTCCTTAATGCTCACGAGGATGGATGACTAGTGCTTTCTTCTTTCTTCCTCTTGAATAAAGGGTTATACTCTGAAGGAGTATCTTTGGGCACAGAAGGAGTACTATCTTCCTTATCCTTTTGACTGTAATCTTTCTCAATTTTTATCTTCTTTACCTTGGGATCTTCTTGTTCTTCTTTTGCACTCTTCAATTCTAGAGAAATCTTCTCATCCATTGCTTTATCAAGGTCTACTTATGATACACCATGAATCCTTAGAATCTCTAATGTGACCTTTGCAACCTTTCTTTTTGTTGCAGCACTGTTCAACTTAGCATCAACATCTCTAGTCTTTTCTTCATAGGTTCCCCACCTAGGTTCATTAACATCCGTAGGGGCTAATAGCAGTACCTATGCATAAGCTTCAAGAACTTTTTCCTCAACCTCATACCCAAGTGGATGATTCCACTTAGTTCTAGGCTCAACAGCTTCCATACAAGTAGTATCAATCTCCACCATGAAGCATATTGAATCTTTATACTTCTCCACAATACTTTTAGGAATCATGTACCTCATCTACATCCTTGCTTTGAAGGTCTTAAATTCCAAGGTAATGAAATCTCTAAGTGTGCTTTCAGTGCATGCTTTGTTTGATATCTGTGGCATGGTAGGAATGGACTTGTCCAGATACAAGTCTGACACTTTACCAACTATATGAAGGTACATATAGATGATAAGGGACCCAAACTTGAATACCTTAGTCTTGTCATGTTTGATAGCCCTGATGTTGTCTATTAATTATGCATGTAGGATCTCACACAAGTTGAACTCTCCATCTTCTTGCACAAGACAGATGGCTGCTAGAATAGTTCCCGCAGATAGACTATTCACCCTGTTGGTGTGATGAAATCTGTAACCCAATATCATTGATATCAACTTGATGTCTAGTTGCTCTATAGGCTCAATGTTCATGCTGCGCTTATCACTTCTTGATTTACACACTTGCTCCACCATTTTCCTGACATCCTTACCCACAAGAAGGATGATGCCTATCTTAGAAAGGCCTGCCATCTCATGAATTAGGTCTCCTGTGATTCTTATTGGTACATCTCCAACCCAAAAAAAATCATCATGGATTCTTCTTAGCAATATCTTTATCCATTCTTCCTCATAGAATTCATATGCCATGGCATATTCAATAATGGGGCGATCATTCCATTTTATGTATTCATCCATGAAGGTTTTGTTTGGTTTTAACATTGTGTCCAAGTGCACCCTTAACCTATCCATTCCAACAGGTTCCTTCTTACAATAGATGTAAGCCCTTATGTCTTCTACATGCATGATGCCCATCGACGTGTGTGAGAAAGCTCCCTCTAAATCATCTAGGGTTGATTTAAATGGGTGCCTCTTGAAAATATACCTCTTCTTCTCAAAAACATAAAAAACAATAGGAGTGGCCATGACTTACTTGATAGTCACTTTTCAAATGATCTCTGAGATGTTCTGATGGTTTTTGAATTGGCACAACGAGCTAGGGTTTCTGCAATCGATCAGATGCACTGTAATTACTGATAGCTCAATCTCCAAATCTTCACAACAACTTCCAAGGATTAATCTGATCTCTAATCACTCTAAATATGAATGCAATGAGTAAACAAACATCTTTTTGTGTACTTAAAGTAAGAAATTCACCATTAATGCAACTCATGTAAACTAGGCTGTCACTTCAAATTTTCAAACTTGAGTTCTACTAACAATCAACATGTGCACTCTTGCACAAAGGTTTCGATACACTCCAATAGCTTAAGTCCAAAGGCACATACTCTGAGGATGAGTATACTAGCCACGCAGGGGTCTAGAGCTAAATTAGCTCGCCCTATGACCCTGAGGGCCATTCATGTAGACGTAGAGGGTTCATCCACTAGGGATGCATCCAATACATTACCATCAACATTTTCTTTCTTTCCATCTGACCAAATCATGCTCACATCTTCTGATGCCTTCACAAACTTGACTTCTACTTTAGGATCCAAAACTGGTTCTTTGGCCTTTTTAGGGCTTTCTTGACCTTGCGTTCTTGATCTACAAAACTTTGAGATATGTCCAGCCTTGTTACAGGTGTGAAAAATCACTAGAGGTTGATTATTCCTCAACGCATTGACATGAGTCACCATTTTGCATTATTTTAATGTATGACCATTATAGTTACATATCGGACATGTAACATTTTGAGAACTTCTTACATTGGTCTAATTCTGATTTCTTTGATCATGCTGAATCCTGTTCTTCTTACTAGTCTTGCAATTTATTTCTCTATGACCAAATCTATTACATGTATAACAATAACCATTAAAAGGCTTTACCTCTGTACAGTTTCTTGCAATGTGTCCATGCTTGTTACATACAAAAAAGGTGCATTTAACAGACTTGTGCTCATTCCTAGGAGGACTACCATTGTCTTTGGTCTGATCTTCAGTCTTCTCAATATCAATAGATTCTTTTTGTGTCTCCTTTCTTGCTCACATCTTATCAATCTGATTTTGTGCTTCATAATATCCAATACAGCTAGTGTCTCCTTTGACTCTTCTTGCATACAACTGAGATTCTATCAAATCAGAACTGGTGTACAATTTGTCAATGTGGTTCTTTGCATCTTTCAATTCAGACTCCAATCTTGCTTTGCAATTCTTCAGATCCAAGATCTCCAAATTTGCTTCCCTTAACTCTTCATTGAGTTGAAGGTTCTCCTTTACTTGTTTATTGTAGACATCTTGATTGTTCATTAGTTTGTCATCAAGTTCTTCAAGATGACTCACTAAGGATGCATTTTCTTCATTCAACTTCTTGACTTTTTGTTCAAGATCACTATTAGAGCGTCCCTTCAAATCCTTTCTTAGTTTCTTGATAACTAATTGAGCATCGCTGACTTTTTCTTTTAGTTTTTCAATTTCTCTTTCTGAGTTGTCCAGGTCTTCAAGAGCTGCTTCAAGCTTCTTCTTCAAATCTTCTTTGTCCATGATCTCCTCAAGTGGTTAAACTTCTTTACTAAGGACCAGAGCTCTGATACCAATTGTTAGGAATGGGAACACTGAGAGGGGGGGGGGGGTGAATCAGTGTTCACTTTATTTTGATTTTTCAATTTAATCTGAATACTGAATTATAAATGCTTAAGTACTGAATTAAACATTCACATAAACATGAAACATGAAATCAACACATGACACCAATATGGTTATGGAGAAACCCAAATAGGTAAAAACCCTTGTGGGACTTGATACCCACTAATAATCTGCACTAGTGTTTTTTTATCCTTGTTAGAAGATCCTTTACCATGTTAGGAGTAGCTTTACAATGCTTTTAGTATAGTAGACCTTGTTAAGGTTCAGACCCTATGTTGGTGTTTGAAAATGCTTATGCCAACTAGGGCTACCAATATGCCTTGAGACTGATGTTAGGAGTGGTTAGCTCCAAGTATGAGAGCTCTACAAGACAACTGGACCAACTATAGGGACAAGACTACCTTCTTCACTTTTGGCTCTGCAAAACCAAGGCGGGTGTACCTAATCTAGTAACTTATGGCATTTTAGGACTTTAAACTAGATTGAACAAAGTAGATGATAGCAAGAAAGTACTAAATGGTAACCAGACATTCATTGACTCTCCATTGCTATGGTGGAACATTACTACTATCAACAAAATAATAATTAAGACTTGAAATGGTGTTGATATATGAAGATGGAAAGAAGTAAACAAGAGCCAATCAAACATTAAACTCAACTGAATATACTAATCCCTGATCAGTGCCATTATCCATTGGGCAGATCTCAAATACAGACATTGAAACATGAACCGACTATTGTCAAAGACTCATAGCCATAAACATAAACATTCTAGCCCATCCACTACTTATAGTATCCTTCTGTAGACAAATCAAGATGAATCTATGCCCTATCCAAACTATATTTCACTTGATCCTAGATCAAGAACTAAAGACTAGAACATATACAAAGGTAACCCTATGCAATGGATCAGAAAATCTAGAATTCACAAGATTGACACCAAGGAGAGACTTGAAAGCTTGAAATAATTATATTAAGTATGATGAGTCATGTACATGTTCAAAGCAGAAAAGAGAGAAAACTAGTTCAATAACCTGCAAAAGACTACAAGGAAATTCTATTCAATCTACAACAATATGATACAGCTTGCTACAACCCCCTAGAACCAATCGAAATTAGAACCCTTCTAAAGACAAAATTATGACCATATATACCACTAATCATCTTGGGATCCCCAAAATAGGATGCAACAAGCTACAGATGATTAGGGTTAGGGTTTCACCCACCAAACCAACTAGAAACAGTCACAAATTTAATACAGGAGGAAGAAACCCAAGCAACCAAGAGAAAAATAGATCCCAGAGTGATCCACAATCATGAAAAATTCCCTGAGAAAGTACTAAGAACCATACAAATGCCCACATTATCAACCTGTTCGGCCACCTGCAACATGCCTTGAGCACAAAGAACATAGTACAGACCCCTGTAAATGATCATGGAACACCCTGGACCACACTGCAGCAACATGCACCACTGGTTCCACCAAATTTAGCTACTAAAACAATAAATTTCAGTCCTTCCTATCATGAAAAACCCTCAAAAAATTCAAATTCAAACTACAATGGTCACGTCAAAAATTTTAAAATGCAATCATAGATCTTTTCCTTTCCCGGCAGATCAGGCGGTTTACATTTAATCTCAAAATAGTCATAAACCCTTTGAAAAGTCCACATCGATGCCAGTAGTCAACACCAATGAAAAATGTGCACGTCAGTGCTGCATAGCACCTCGAACCCACCCTATTGCTTAGATTCAATACAAAACATTAGTCGCATGATCACATAGCATGAAAATGGCCTATGCGAACATGCAACAAACTGCCAACATTCACCTTGTCATTTGCCTTTAAGTTATGGTCCCACCTGGTACACCTGTCAAGCACCTATTTGTTGAATACTGCCCAGTCACCTCTGACATAGGCCCTACCGACACCTACCATGTCACAAACCTGCCGACCAATGAAAAGCCTCTATCTCCACAACACCTGGCACTGGACCCACAACCATCGACCTGAACGCTTGGGAGATCAGATGGTAGTCGCATGATCACATGGGCTCAAAAGATTCCATGCGATTATACAACCACCTTCGATTTTGAATCTGCGACTAAGATATTGGGCCCGCCTAATAGCATATCCAACTCACTGCTCTCGACCAATTAAAAGGTGCCAACTATGCATGCGTGGCAGTGGACCCACTGAGAAACATACACCGCTTGGAAGATCGGACGGACGGTGCATGATCTCATGGCTCTGACACAGTCTGTGAGAAGATGCACCCACCGTTAGATCAAGATGGTGTTAGAGAGATGCCGAGCCTAGGAAATATTAAAGCTAAAACATTAGGAAAATTTGAGGTGCAGGACCTAGGAAATGATAAAGCCGATGAACTCCAAACTTAGGAAATATTAATAGGGGAGACTTAGGCATAGCGGCAAATATTAAAGGGGACCTTGACATAAAACCTTAGTCGCAAGATCGCATAGCATGAAAATGGCCTATGTGATCATGCGACAAACCGCTCAACACATAGAGTGAAGGATAAAGGGGGGCAACAAATCAAACATGTGTAATTTGGGACTTTAGTGGCCTGAAAAGGTAATGCAAAATTAGAACAGGGCTGGGGCAGTTTAGGGTTTTTTCTTACCAACGGCTACATTTTGAAATTTTACATAGGGTTTCAGCCAGAGACATAAAAGAAATTGCAAAGACCAAAGGACAATGAATAAGGTCAAGAAATTTTTTGCAGAGATAGACCATTTTCTAAGAAATTTAGCTGTGACATGAAAATGGGCTAACAGTGGCTCTTTCTGGGGATGCATGCCTCTTGCAGGCATGGCAAGAATTTAGATCTCTGGGAGAAGCATCCCACCCCACAAAACCTTTCCTGAACAACTTTATTAAAAATAGGAAAACTACTCCTATTATGTACAAACCATGGCCCTGAACCACTGGTATCTTTCAAAACTTCTTACCTCTGTCATATACCTAATTTTCATTCCTTTCTTCTTGAGGTAAGCTAGATATTTTATTCCCATTTGTTTCACCAAACATATCAACACTTTTAATCAATCCATCAGGAAAAACAAAATTTTTGTCTACATTCTCATAGTGCATGTAAAAACCTGAAGCATTTTCATCATCTTGCTCACTATGAAAGTAAGACTCAGTATGCTCATGAACACAATCATCAAACTGAAACTAACCCTTATCTACTGATTCATCTATGCCATTAATCTGAAATGCAAAAGTCACATACTCTGCCTGCCGAAAGGCTTCATTTATACCCTGACCTTGCATTTCCATGGGTGTAACCGGCTGGAACTCAAATGAATAGTCAAACTCATGTTCACAAATGTGATTATTACCAAATTCTGCAACTATTCCACAACCTTTTGATGAACAAAATGCAACATCATCATTTAAAACTTTGTCACACATGGAAGAAGAACATCTTGGTTCCTCACAGCAGTATGACAATATGTCATCATTTACATCCAGTTCAACTACATCTGAAATCTCCATGTGTTCTTCAAACAATGGATTGATAACTCCATGTAATACTCCTTGTTGAACATTATGACAAAAAATGGGTTGATCATCATCAAAATCCTCATCATATAAAGCATTAGTAAACACTTTAAATTCACTACCCATTTCATGATCATGGAGACTCTCATTGATGTCACATTTAATCACCATTTCCTTATCTTCATACTTTGAGGACAAATCACTCTCAAAGTCATCATATTCAAACTAATTTGTATTATGCAAAAACTAAGATGCATTTTCATTTTCAAATTCAGAAAGGGAAAACATACCTTCACTGATAAAGGAGTGTTCACTTCCATCATTAATTTCTTCCTCCCATGTTGCATCTGACTCATATGAAGACACCTCAACATCACTGCCTTCCTCATCCTCACTTGAATAACTGGTCCCAGCACATTCAGACATTTCTGAACAAGTGGAAGATCATGTATACAATGATTTTGACTCCTGCGCATTGCTACAATCTAAATACTCCTCTGACAAAAATTCATCATGAGAAATATCCTTAGCATTAGGTATGGATTGCTCTGAAATACAACTTGTATTCCCTTTTTGCCGATGATCCTTTTGCAACTTATTCCATTCATCATCATCAACAAACTCTTATAAGAACAACCATTTGAACTCAGTCAATGAAGAGATGCATTTTGGGGGTAATCTTAAATACCAATCAGATGCAACCCCTTTGAGGGATCTCCCAAAAAACATCATACTAACATCTTCCTTAAAAATCTGATATTTTACAATAAATCTGAAGAATGCTAGGACATGCTCTACTGCTGAATTAGACTGACAAACAAAAACTGGAATCAGATCCATAAGCTCACTAGGAAAAGAATGAGGGGACATTGGAAGAACATAACTTAAAGCTCTATCCAACTTGAGAAAACACAACTGCCTAAATTGGCTTTCTCCCTAATTATCCATATGATTTGAAACAAGATGAGAACCACTTATCTTATCTCAGTCTTCCCTTTACACTAGCACTGAATACCTGATAGGGAAACATTTTTATCATTGAGAATGAAAAATACTTGGAAGTATTGCAGTTGAAACCTTGTTGATCGGAAGCAAGGCAGATCTAGAGCTCATCTTACAGCTTCATCAGGATCTTTGCTATGTAGAGTCGCCACCTCCTTGGAGAGGAAAATACTGCAATGTTTTGTATCTTCTTCCAATAAACCAAACATCACTAGGCCTCACTGTTTATCAAAAACTGCACTGATCAAACAGAGAACTCAAAGTCACCACTCACACTTAGTGAGAAGATTTCAGCAAATGCTTTGTTTTTACTTTTGACTCTTTGATCATATAACCAGACTCAGGGATAGTTCAACAAAGCAAGGAATTGGACATCTTAAACTTGCTATCATTTATCATTTTCCCTAGTAGAGTCACCATCTTGTTGGTGTTTGAAAATGCTTATGCCAACTAGGGCTGCCAATATGCCTTGAGACTGATGTTAGGAGTGGTTAGCTCCAAGTATGAGAGCTCTGCAAGACAACTAGACCAACTATAGGGACAAGACTGCCCTCTTCACTTCTGGCTCTGTAAAACCAAGGCGGGTGTACCTAATCTAGTAACTTATGGCATTTTAGGACTTTAAACTGGATTGAACAAAGTAGATGATAGCAAGAAAGTATTAAATGGTAACCAAACATTCATTGACTCTCCATTGCTATGGTGGAACATTACTACTATCAACCAAATAATAATTAAGACTTGAAATGGTGTTGATATATGAAGATGGAAAGAAGTAGACAAGAGCCAATCAAACATTGAACTCAACTGAATATACTAATCCCTGATCAGTGCCATTATCCATTGGGCAGATCTCAAATATAGACATTGAAACATGAACCAACTACTGTTAAAGACTCATAGCCATAAACATAAACATTCCAGCCCATCCACTACTTATAGTATCCTTCTGTAGACAAATCAAGATGAATCTATGCCCTATCCAAACTATATTTCACTTGATCCTAGATCAAGAACTAAAGACTAGAACATATACAAAGGTAACCCTATGCAATGGATTAGAAAATCCAGAATTCACAAGATTGACACCAAGGAGAGACTTGAAAGCTTGAAATAATTATATTAAGTATGATGAGTCATGTACATGTTCAAAGTAGAAAAAAGAGAAAACTAGTTCAATAACCTGCAAAAGACTACAAGGAAATTCTATTCAATCTACAATAATATGATATAGCCTGCTACAACCCCTTGGAACCAACTGAAATCAGAACCCTTCTAAAGACAAAATTACGACCATATATACCACTAATCATCTTGGGATCCCCAAAATAGGATGCAACAAGCTACGGATGATTAGGGTTAGTGTTTCAGCCACCAAACCAACTAGAAATAGTCACAAATTTAATACAGGGGGAAGAAACCCAAGAAACCAAGAGAAAAATAGATCCTGGAGTGATCCACAATCATGACAAATTCCCTGAGAAAGTACTAAGAATCATAAAAATGCCCACATTGTCAACCTGTTCGGCCACCTGCAACATGCCTTGAGCACAAAGAACATAGTACAGACCCTTGCAAATGATCATGGAACATCCTGGACCACACTGTAGCAACAGGCACCACTGGTTCCACCAAATCTAGTTGCTAAAACAATAAATTTCAGTCCTTCCTGTCATGGAAAACCCTCAAAAAATTCAAATTCAAAATGCAACAGTCACGTCAAAAATTTTTAAATGCAACCGTAGATCTTTTCCTTTCCTGACAAATCGAGTGGTTTACATTTAATCTCACAATAGTCGTAAACCCTTTGAAAAGTCCATGTCCATGCCAGCAGTCAACACCAATGAAAAATGCGCACGTCAACGCCGTGTAGCACCTCGGACCCACCCTGCCGCTTAGATTCAATACAAAATGTTAGTCGCATGATTGCATAGCATGAAAATGGCCTATGTGAACATGCAACAAACCGCCAGCATTCACCTTGTCATTTGACTTTAAGTTATGGTCCCACTTGGTACACCTGTCAAGCACCCATTCATTGAATACTACCCAGTCACCTCTGACATAAGCCCCACCGACACCTGCCATGTCACAAACCTGCCAACCAATGAAAAGCCTCTATCTCCACAACACCTAGCACTGGACCCACAATCATCGATCTGAATGCTTGGGAGATGGGACGGTAGTTGCATGATCGCATGGGCTCAAATGATTCCATGCAATTATACAACCACCGTCAATTTTGAATCTGTGACTAAGATACTGGGCCCGCCTGATAGCATATCCAACTCACCGCTCTCGACCAATTAAAAGGTGCCAACTGTGCATGCGTGGCAGTGGACCCACTGAGAAACATACACCACCTAGAAGATCAGACGGATGGCGCATGATCTCATGGCTCTGACAAGTCTATGAGAAGATGCACCCACCGTTAGATCAAGATGGTGTCAGAGAGATGCCGGGCCCAGGAAATATTAAAGTCAAAACATTAGGAAAATTTGAGGTGTAGGACCTAGGAAATAATAAAGCTGACAGAATCCAAACTTAGGAAATATTAATAGGGGAGACTTAGGCATAGCGGAAAATATTAAAAGGGACCCCGACATAAAACCTTAGTCGCAAGATCACATAGCATGAAAATGGCCTATGTGATCATGCGACAAACCGCTCAACACATAGAGTGAAGGATAAAGGGGGGCAACAAATCAACACATGCGTAATTTGGGACTTTAGTGGCCTGAAAAGGTAATGCAAAATTAGAACAGGGCTAGGGCAGTTTAGGGTTTTTTCTTACCAACAGCTACATTTTGAAATTTTACAAAGGGTTTTAGCTAGAGACACAAAAGAAATTGCAGAGACCAAAGGACAATGAATAAGGTCAGGAAATTTTTTGCAGAGATAGACCATTTTCTAAGGAATTTAGCTGTGACATGAAAATGGGCTAACACCCTATTAGGAGTCTTTTACAATGATCCCTATTAGGGGAGTGGACTCACTATCCTAGAGCTCACTGCTCAAAAGATGAAGGCTACAACCTTCTGAATCAGATACACACTATATCTGCAGGTGAACTGTTACTGTGACACTGCATGTCAGATTAGTTCCTTTGGTGTGATGATGCTTTGACCTCTTTCAAATCTCTAATGAATCATATGCTCTCTTTGCATACCTCTGCTCTGCTTCTCACAACTCTATTTCCACTTCCATACCGAATACAATGGGCACACCTTATATTTATGCGCTCATATAAAAAAAAAATTAGGTCGGCCCTATAACTAATTAAAAACAACACTTCCAAATTAATTGGCTTAAGCATGCTTACAATTATACATATACATATGTTGGCAACCTAAATACAATGGGTGCATAGCCCTTACAACATTAAATTATAATCGCAAACCAAAATAGTCACTATCAGCTCCATGCTCTATTCTCTGTTGGCACACACTGGATGTGCAACTTCAACTGACTGTAACTTTCACATCTTTGCATATCTACTTATGCCCTCTTATACTAAGCATAAGTATAGTCTAAAAACCTTAAGGGCGCATACCATAATTCATCCATACGCATGGGTGCAGGTGCCTTGAGCTGCAGGAACTCTGTATGCTATCCAGTATTCAACACTTAACTAATTTATGATCTTTACACTTAGTGCCCTGACTCCAAATTTCTATATGACTTTGTTGCCATAATGACAACACTATATCTAGTCATATACTTCAGTATAGACAACTTGCCAATATATCTGAGCTGAGTGATAAGGACTCTAGTGAATGTATTTTCTAAATAGTGTCTTTTGACATTGGAGTTGTTGTTGACATAATGATGAGATTTATGTCATTGATGTCAATGGGGGAGAAGTGTACATGAAAAAACTATTTGTACTATCTAAATAGGAAAACGAAGCAAGATTTTATTGATGAAGAGAACTTGAAATATTTTCTTGATGTAGTAGTATTGCAGTATTGGATTTTTGGAACATTGGATGTTTTTTCATCTATGTTTCCATCAATTCCAATGGGGGAGATTGTTAGGAATGAATGCTAAATTTTTGGCAGCCATTCTGTAGCAGTTGTTGTTGCATTCATGACTATGATTATCATTGATGTCAACACAATGATTTACCAGAGACTTGCAGAGAAGAAGACAGTGTTTGGATTAGAGCATGTGGGATATTGCAGTTGGAGCTATGCGATGTTGAGGATATACTCTTTGATATGTTATATTCTTATGGTTAAGAGCGCATATAGTAATTCATTTATTCATGAAAGTTATGACCATTTTGGTGGAAGCAGTATTTAGGCAGTGTTCCTGAGTAGCGGTTTGTGGATATCAGATGATATCTCCTAATTGGGATGGAATCTAGTTTTGTGTAGTTAATAGTAAGTTGAAGACACATTGATAGTGACATGGATGACAATGCAAACTTTGAGGTCACACGAGTGAAGAATTATTGTAGTTGGAAGCTGACAGTTTTATGTAATTTTGATGTAGCGTGTGGAAACTTTTATTTTGTAATTGTATGCTGACTCATTTGTAATTACTTGAGTGTGGTATAAAGGAAGGAATGTTTTTCCTTATTTTAACATGGTTGGATGTGTTGATGTACACATGAGGTGAAGAAAAGAGCTAATTATGAAAGTGAATTTGTGAAGGAAGACATGCGAAGTACAAAGATCTGAAATAGAGATCTGGTGTAGTAGAGAGTGCAGTTTGGCATAGTAAGGAAGGAGGTAACATATTTGATATTATTCTATTAAATAATCTAGAGATCAATTGGACAATGTGTTCAGTGATCTTTCCCTTGAAGCTGTTTGGGCAGTGGGTCCTTCCGTCTTCCATAACTCTTAACAAGGTTAGAATCTTTTAACAGGGATTCAAAATCTCCTAACAGGGATTCATATGTACTGAATGTATTTCATAAGACTCCTAAACGAGTCCATCCTTTCACAAGGAATATTCATATTAGTGCATCTTTTATGGGCATCATTCCCACCGGGGTTTACTCTTTGATCAAGAGGTTCCCTAGTCAACATATCTTGTGTCATTGTGTTATTATGTATGAATATCTTTCTATGGTTGGTAATTATATTTCTTACATGGTTTAATGTTGTTGAAGTTGATAAAAGTTATAATTATCAGATAACTGATTCACCCCCCCCCCCCCTCAGTTATCTTGGTGGACTTTACTTTATAACAATTGGTATCAGAGCTTGGTCACAGGTTCAAATCCCCTCGGGAAATGCTGAGGGGGAGATTGTGGGTAAAATGGTTAGCACTCCCCTCAGGATTCGTGACATGGCTTAACTACCTCCTGTGTCTACTATAAGTCTAGTGGTTGTATCAGGCATTAACATGTCGATCTTTTGGTGCAACGACAACTACTACTTGTAACATTCACATCTTTCTATTATTAAGGTTTAAAGTAAGTTTAGTGGAGTTGATTAAAGTTATATTAAGGATTAAATTTTTTGTGGAGAACTGATTCACACCATCCCCCCACAATTGTCTTGCATATTCAACAAAAAAACAACCAACCTGTTGTACAAGAAATAATTTAGTTAGAATCCCTATTTATTGCAAGAGGCATGAGGCCAAATACCTATGTTTTAGGTACACTGTTTCGTAGTGTCCATTTAGAAGAACATATTTCTAATTGGATGGAAGTTACACTATTAAGATACTACCAAGAAAAGGAGAATAAAGGTAATTCATGTTGTATGTAAATTAGAAGCTTTGTACTCAAGGAAAATTTATTAAGTTTTGTCAAAAAATTCATACATATGAAACTCTAAAAAGAAGAAAAGTATTTGGGAAAGAGGTTATAAATACTTAATTATATGATTTTGACTTCTGTAACTGGGAGACATGTCTCCACCCCCTAAGACACATCTTGGAGATAGAGACGTGATACTTTTTATGCTTCTTGAGACTTCATTTTCATTTGGAGACTTCACTTCCACATCTCCTATTATATCCCCATCTCCTGCTAGGTTTCTGGTCATCTACCATGCATCTCCTTTGATCAAAGGCACTTTAAAAGGTTTTAAATGAAATAAAAACATTTTTATAGATTATTCAACAACCATGGTGGATGAAGCAATTGAAATATATGGCCTTAAAGAATCAACACTAGTTTTACACCACTAAAGGAACCAAATTTTGAGAGTGATTATTATGTGGAAATCATCATAGCTAAGGAGCTTGATATCAATAATCAAAACATTGAGGAGTGGAAGATAGATATCTAATTTCCACTTTTTTTTGCATATCAACATCAAACCATCAATGTTTTTGAATTTCAATATGTAATGATAATCTAATATGAAATATGTAGTGTGAGTTTTAACCTCTTTAACTCATTAACATAATGACATTTGACACTTTGATTTATGTATTTAAACTTTAAACTTTAATGTTAGTGTCAAACTTTACCATTGTTCTTGTTTTCAAAGTTCTATGTCATGATATTTTTTGAAATTTATTATTGGCGTATCCAAGTGCCCCCATCTCCTATTTTTCAATATTAGTCATACCAATACTAGTACCAGTCTCCAAAGTCTCTAAGTTCCCCCATCTTTGGGTGACCTTGATTTTGAATAACGATCTTTGTTTTCAAATCAAGTCTCATTTGAATTTTGTTTGAGGTTGGGTATTATATGGATTCAAACATCATGGAAAGGGCATAATTTTGTTTTTGAACATTCTCATTGATGCCTTCCAACATATTTGTACCATCAAGATGACACTCCAAAGATTAAAAATAAAAATACAAGCACTTATGCAAGATCCAAATACTAGAGACAAGAAAATGAAAAGGAAGTAAAGAATTACATTTCTTTAACATTCTTAGAGGTAAGACTGTTGGTTAGAAATCTCATTTTTTGCCTTTTTCCCTAAATTTATGGATGATCCTGAAAATTTTGCAGTCTTTAGGGTTTGCTAGGTCCAAATGTCTTTGAAAATCAGAAAAGCCCTAGTTTTGGTCATCAGCTTTCTATTTCTCTATTACTTTTTCGGATGACTTAAGTCTCTTAATAAGCATGTGTGCTTTTATCTTCCTCTTGGTCACCGAGTCTCCTTGAGGTTTAGGAATATTCTTCCTTGTTTAGCGAATTCCCAAAAACCTTTGTTGCCTGATCTCATGAGCTTTTCAGAATATTCCTTATTATCTACCGACTTAGTGTTTCCCTTTTAGTCTCCAGATCTCACAATATTTTCTCGAGATCTAGCGACTGTTGTATCAGATTTATCACTAAGGGACTATAGTTGTGTGATCTCTAGATTGAATTTACCTATCGTTGGATAATCTCAGGATGATTTATTAAAGTGGTCTTTTGTTCGGTGATTATGAGTTCTCCTTTTAGTCGCTAAATCTTTGGATGGTACAGCGGTCTTCTTTGGCAGTTGTCTCCAGATCTCATGATCTTCTCATGGTTAGTCTTTCTATTCAGCAATTGAGAGTTCCTTTGGTCGTGTTATCTCCCAATGTTGGCGGCTATCTTTTGCGTGGTTATTTATTCTGTGACGTGGTTGTCTCCAAATCTTCGGATGCAATGGTTAAGTGACAAAGGATTGTCAGACTTGATGATAGTCGTAAGATGAAGTTTTGATCGACAACTAGTATTTAATCCCCAAATGTAACTTAGAGTTAAGAAATGTTCTCATGACTTGGAGAATGCCTCAGTTGTGTGTTCTCGGGACTAAACCCCAATTAACTGAAAGATTGCGAGATTTAGCAAAACTCTTTATCGCCAAGTCTCCAGATTTGTTTGGGTCAAGCTAAGATTAATGTAGTGGTTAAATCCTGGCGGTATAGTGTTTTATTCAGTGATGTAGCGACTATGTAGTCAGGTGATCTTAGATTCCTGGCAGTTAAGTGGATGACATTCAGCGATTCAGCAATGCGGTTATCTCTAGGTCGCTGAATTAGACGGTTAGTTGTGAAAACCTCTCACGACTTGAGGTTGACTGTCAGATAAAATGAGGAATGAGATCAATGATAGTCATTTATTCTCAGATAAAAAGTCAAATAGTCAAAGGCTTCAGTGATTAGGAGACTTCAGGTTTGTCGCCAGATCTCCAGGTCAGGTGATCAATGAATGTTTTAAATAATAAATAAAGTTTCCGCGATATAGTTTTGACTATAGTCACTAGATCTTTAGAAAAGATATATCAAGGTTTCTTCCCTTCAGTAGCCAAATCTCCAGATGGCCGGGTCAGGATATCTCAGAAAGAAATTTGAAAAGTCAACAATGTTCCGTGACTATGAGAAGCCCTCTTAGTCGCCAGATCTTGGAATACTCTTCTAAGGGGCCAATGTTATAAAATGACTATGGGACTTTTCTTCAGTCGCCAGATCTCAGAATATTTAAATTTAAATTTTTGAGCTATAGCTAGTAAATTGAAGCCATGTTCATGCCAAAGTAATGGCAAAAGTGACCTTTTGATAGCTAGAGATGTCAGAAATGGTGGCGCATTCAATACTGTAGGATAAAATAGTTAGAGACAGCTCATTTGAGGATTATGAAGCATATCGAAGAGGTACAGAGCGCTAGGTTTTCTAAGCCTTCTGGACTTGCAGTGTGTTCAATGATTTTTGTAGGAGAATTTTTAGAGTTACAGTCAGGATGGGTCAAGCGATAGCAAGCGGGGCCTCTAGCAGTCGAGGGTTGAAGGAAAAGGTGAAAGAGAGATTTTCAAATGAGTTCCTCACCCTGTTGCTAGGTTCGTCCCAAAATAAGAAGGTCAGTGATGACATATTTGTTGATGATTTAGCCTACTATAGGGATGCTAGAACTCCAAATATCATAGGCATGTGCCTATTTACATATTTATATAAGAACCGTGATAGTGTCATACCGGTTTCAAACTCTTGGACTTCAGGGTTAGCCAAATTGATTGTCTCGAAGGTCTTTCTCGATGTGGACTTACTCCTTATGTTATCCCAAAGATATGATCCCTTGTCTAAGACAATTAGAAAAGAGGATGGTTCACCCTTGGTAACCTTAGACCATAACTCTTTCATGAATGCTTTCGGAATTCAGTTTCCAATGGCCACAGAAATCAACTTACAAGCTCTAGCAAATAGGTATGTTAGAGAGGCTGCTTTGGTCTCCAGGGAGATTAAGAGTCATATTCCTAAAGAAAATAAAAATTATATTGCACCTATGGTTGGATCAATTTCGTATGCTTACAAGGACCTAAATTTTTACATGAAATACATTGTATATGGGATATGCTAGGTTTTGGGAATTGATGCGGGCCCTATGAGGATTACCTCAGATATTTTGATGTTAGTGATGGATTCATAGTGCCGTATGGTGAGCAGAGGGTATGAATTTATTGGTTATATCATACATAAGATGCATGAGGGTTTGCTGTCTTTGAAGAACTTCACCTCTGGTTCTACACCCAGATTCATGCACTACTCCCTGCTGATGCACCTAATTGTGTATCACAATTATGGTCTTATAAATTTGAATGATCTCAAACCAAAAATGATGTGGAATGGATAGCCTAACCCAGTACAGTTCTGGTTAGGAGTTTGGATCCCTTCTTGCCCTAGGTGAGATTTTGGTGCCTTTGAGAACTGGATTGTGTACCCCATTCTCCGGAGTTTGGAAGTTAATTGTACAAGATTGTCCACCAAGGTCCTGCGGTTGGTGAGACCCCAACAGTTTGTTCATAATTGGACCAAGGGTCACAATTGGGGAGACATTTACTATGAGAAGGGCTATACAATGATTAGGGTTTATGGATGCCCTCAGCCTCCTCATCTACTTCCATTTTATGTTCCACCAAGAGTTGCATTTCTAGTGTTTGTCTGGCAACTCATGTTGATAGAAAAAGAACACTTGGCTTCCCACAGAAAGGGGACTCTCACTCCTCAACACTTTAGGGTGCACTATATTATGATTGGAAAGGGAGCCTTCAGTAAAGTGAATGATTGGTTAGAGAAATATAGGATGTTTGCAGCTCCACATAGGTATGTGGATACAAAAGGTTTCATGGCTGCTGCAAGGAAATACTATATGCCTACTGTTCCTTTCAATAAGCAACATGAAGAGTATCCTGAGGAGGACATGATCAGAAATATCATCAAGGATGATGAGGTAGAGAAAAGAATTCAGCAATTGGATCGGTTACACAAAATTGAGAAGGATTTTAAAGGAAAAGGATTGGTATTTGGGGGTTTCTTTCCCACTTTGCCTTACCTCCAAAGACTTGAGCAAATGATGGCTCAATTTGATACATTAGTTGAATCCATGAAGGATCAAATTGATGATTCTAATAAGGGCAAAAAGGCCCATTTAGAATCAGAATGTGATGAGGATAGTGATGGTGGCTATCCCATTTATAGTCCACCCACTATGGAACAACCATTGGTCGAAGGGCCTGGAGAAGAGAAAGAAAATGTAGATCTTACTGAATTGCCCAGTTTTGAGGATACTGCTGAGCCTCAAAAGAAAAAGAAAAATTTGTTAACTGGTGAACCTTCAAAGAGGAGGAAGAAAGACAGAGTAAGTGCCCTCTACACAAGGACTAGCTTTCATCACCATGAAATAAGGAAAGCAGTCAGAGAGGCTAAAAGGCAACAAAGGTATGAAAAAAAGGATGTTGAGTTGCCTCTGGCTTTAGGCCAGGATGAAAGAATAATTGAACATGATGCTTTCCTGAAAGATGATAATTTTGTGAATTCTAAGGAATTTAAGAGTTTCTTAATGTGGCATAAACAACAACAAGTTGCCTCAAGTGTACAAATAACATAGGAGGGTCAAGTGCCAGAGGAGGCATTGCAGCAATTGAAAGAATATGACCCAGAGAGTGAAACTCTAACTCCAGATGAGGCTAGAAAATTAGTAAAATAGAGCAATATGCTACTGGTGCCTAGATGGAGTTTGTTTTCAGATTTCATAATTGATCAAATAAAGAGGCAAGAGGATGTCACTTTATCATTAGAAACCCAAGTAGGGGACATAATAAGAGGGTTTAGATATAGCCCAAAAAATCAAGCTTTAGACATGTGGAGTCTTTATCCTAAAGACAAGAAGCCATAGATTTTGAATGTGAAAGAACAAATGGAGGGCGATAAAATAGTGTGGTCAATCCACAACACAATGGACCTGGAAATTTCTCAGGTTTTGACCCATTTTGCTAAGTTAAATGAAGATAAAACTAAACAATTTTTAGAAAGATATGGCAATCTTTTGGAGGATTATAGTACCCTGGTGAAAGATAGGGACTTACAGATTATAAAGGTTATAGCATTAGAAAAATAGGCAGAGAAATTGCAATTACAAATTATAAATACCCCTGTAGTAGTCCCTGCACCTCCTGAATAGCCTGCAGTAACAGAGGCACAAGGAATGACAAAGGAGGAGGTGGCAGCGGAGCTGAAGAAGATTAATGAGGAGAAGAATGAGGCTATATTGCAGGCCCTTTTGAATATTTTACAGCACAGAATGAATACAATTAAGGATAAATTTGACCTAGTTTTTAATGCTTATGGCAAGTTGACAGAAGCAAAAGGAGGTCAACAATTACATGTAGATTTTGAGTGGATTTCATACAGTGTGGTCTGTTAGAGCACCACTTCTTGAAAGATTGATTTTTGCTCAATCTTTGGGGAGTGACATACCAGAGGTAGTTATGAGGGTTGGTGAGGAGATTGATAGAATTAAAGCCATATTACCACTTTTCAAGGGTAAGGCAAATCTGATTGAGGCTAAGATAGCCATGCTCAGCTCCTGTTCCAACAAATTCATCCCCTCAATTTTGAGTACAGATGGAGCCATAAAGAGCCTTGATCAATGGAGATCGGATGTTGATCTTCTATTGCCTATGAAAGAGGCATTTTTAGGTGAGGATAATAATGTGGACATGGAGAGCTTCAACAAAACACTTGATGAAGCTATCAAAGCAGAGGTGGACCTCACCAAATTTGTGTCAGATGTCAAGGCAATCACAGATGCTAGATGGGAAAGACAAAAGGCCCAACTGCAAATTGTCCAAAACTTTAATTGGCTATCAGAGGAATAGGTAACTACATGGGATGAATTGACAAAACCCAAAAAGGCTAGCTCTACCATAGTTGATTTGGACATTTTGGATGAAGATTGAGAAGGACATCTGACACACCTGACACCTGATCTGAGGAATATAGGATTGATAAGCTATCATTCAAGAATGGTGTAGGTTAGCTTGAAATGTTGGTCACCATATCTCATTGAACTCAAGGAGCTATCATAAATATTTGCAGTTGAGGGTGTCAATTTTTGAGCAGCCAAAGTTGTACATTTGTTCGAGGAGGTTTTGTCCTTTCACCACCTTGGGGCTATGTGTGTATTTTATTCTCATTTTGTCTCTTATGTTTTTAGAGAGTTAGGTTTTTCAACCACCCGAAGCTTGTTGCATTCCCATTAATGAGGGAATTCCAAGGTGGTTGAAAAGGAAGTTGTATATAGAGTTGAAGACTCATTTTTGTAAGGAGGTTTGGGAAAGAAATAGAAAATAGAACCGGATTGCTTGGAAGTAGATCACCAAATTTTGTGTCTGATCTTCTAAGTTATGGGATTGTAAATGTAAGTGGCAAGTTGATTTTAATACAAATACACTGCAACTTCTGCCATATATGGTTGTTGTCTCTTTGCTTTTATATTGTACTCTTATATGTTTTACATGTTAGGCATCTAAAATATACCAGTTGTAAGGCAACCTGCTTGGGTGTTTTATGAGTTTCTTTCAAGGAAAGAATTAAAAGTTCTCATTTTTCATCTTGGAGAGTAGATATATTTGTATGGATCTTTGATGATAACAATATTTGGTTAATAGAATAGTTTTTAAGGCAACTTATTTGGATTTGCAATTGGTATGTAAGGCATACTATTGTATTTTTTTTAAAGTTCACTTGTTGATTTGCATTTTGATTATGTTGCCCTTAGGATAAGGCACTGGTTTGGTGTTTGTTTCTTACAATTTCATCTTTCATAGATCTCAGAAGAAAAATAGAAACCTTCACATCATTTACCAATACCTTTTCATTTCATGTTTATTGCACCAAATAGCTTGGACTGTGCTTAGGGCATTCAGTTCATATTTCATGATTCTATAAAGAGAGAATCACATTAGGTTGTCCCTTCTTAAAAGGAAGAAGGATGAGAATCCTTAAAGCACTGATTACTACTTTACTTACAATCACACTTTGTCTGGTCAAGATTTTCATTAAAATGGTTACAGTCATATGCAAAGTGTTCTATAGGTTTATGCATTAAGAAGAACAGAAGCTAATCAGTGTCCACTCTTAAGAATACTATAAAAATAGTTATCATTAGAAGGTAATACCTACCTGAGTCCGTGGAGCTCAAAAATGAAGGAGGACCTTATCCAGTCCTCAGCAATTAGGCCTTTCTCTTGTGGGAATCAGTCTCAAGGAACACAAGTTCAAGTATCATTTTAGTCCTACAAGAAAAATCCCTAACAAAGACAATGACACTAAAATTGAAAATATTGTGATGGATGAGGGATTCATTCTCCTTAGATTCACTTGCATGTAATTCACGTGCATGTAATTGTAGATTCATTGAAGTTTGGTGAATACTTGTACTATTTTGGAGTGTTTCATTACTTCCTATTTCTCACTAAGATAGAATTTATTTATTTTTAGGAGACGATGAAATATTTTATTGTTGGTTCATGGTGAAACTTGTGTTCATACCTTTTTCAACTTGTTGATTGCAAGTTACAGTGCAAGGTTAGGTTGAAATCATTGTAAAACACTTAACTTCAATTGCTTCATGCACATGGACTTGCATACCTTATGATTTTGATGTGTATGAGCAATTTGAAAATAATCCATGCAATCTTAGAAGATAACACCTTCCTTTGCATAGTTATTTAAGTTGGTGAAGTAAGAATTGGTTGGTTTCAACTCATCATAAATAATATCTTTCATTGGTAGAGTTAGAGATATAGTTAGTTTAGATTTATAAAGTCATGTCCTTTTTGCATTTTATTTCAAAATCCCCATTAGTAGTAGTTGAAGCACTTGCATTGCCAAGTCATTTGTCCTTTAAGAAGTTGATAGATGTCCATGAATAAAAAATGTAAATCCCTTTTTGATAACCTACATATCACACCATTAAACTAAGTTGTGTCTAATGCTAAGTTGCATGTAAGATTGTAAACCATGGGGTCACTTGATCACACAATTGTTACATTGTTTAGAATTTGGAGTTTCCTTGTTCAAGAGAGGGTAAAATACTCAATATTATATCTTGTGCATTGGTTTGGTCACAAAACTCACATATTTAACAAGTATCTCTGATATTGGTATCAATGTAAAAGATAACATATTGTTAAGTAAATAAATTGCAACAATGTAAATTTAGCAATAGTCTTTTTCCCTCAACATTCACCACATCTAGAAGAATGTGAAATGTGCAAGCACATGTAAGGCGTATGGACTTTTGAAATTGAAAAAATGACATTATGTGATAGGCATGTATGCAAAATGTGGAAGCAAAGGCTAGGCATCTGATGTGCAGATTGTCATTTTTTCTAATTTTTAATGAAAAATTATAAAACCTTTGGCAAAAATAGGAAGAGCCAATAAAAAAATATAAAAACTAAGAGATTAGTTAGTTTAATGAAAAAATAAACCCAAACCATAGGTTATAATTTCTTATACCATTTCCAAATAATATACTAATTGTAAAATAGTAGCAAGAAAATATTAGTCTCCGCCTAAAGGTAGGGACTAAAAAGTTTATAAATAATATATTGGGGCTAGTTACATTGAGGATACCGAATAAAAGGTCTCCAAATATATATATATATATATATATATGGGTAGAAAGTATCTATAAAAGATGAAATTAGTGTAATGAGGGTAATAAAATATAGATAAGAGAAGCCTACCAATATTCTTCATAACAAATGAGAAGCTATCAAGAAACCAATAAAATAGTTCCTGAGGTAGACGAAGGTTTTCTCAAGGAAGAAGACAAACTAGTAGTAGAGGAGGACAAGAAAATTATAATATAGCACAATTAAATGAAGTAGTTAAATACAAAATATAATATGCAAGGGATATATTTTTTAGTGTAATGTCCCCTTTTAAGATTTATCTAAATCTTGCCTTTTAGTTTGATGTTACAATTTAGGCAGATCCAACTTTATGTTGTTTCCGTCTTTGGATGTTGATCACTACTCTTTGGATGAATGGTTATGCTAATTGGATTGATGTATATACCCAATTTGAGAATAATTACTTGATCTCCTAGATTTATTTGAACAATCTCTTTTATACAATATTAATGAAAGGGTCACCACCTTTCGTAGAATTGAGTCACTACTTTTCACTGTTGTCTTTGCAAATACTATATTATTCCCAAAATTGATCTCCCTTGGATATCCTCATCAAATGAAACCTTTTCCCCTTTATATGTTCCAATGTGGGGGAGATTCACACCTCTTAGTTGTGTGATCAAAAGTGTGACACACTTCTATGAACCATTACACTCGAGAGAATCCATGGAAGAGGAACTCTCAAGAAATGACTCATAGCTTCCTAGTTGAAGAGAGTTTAATCCTTCTCATGATGCTCATCAAATTATCATAGAGGATTAGTGACTTGACTACTCCAAAATGGAAGATTCAAAGCTAGAGAATGATCTAAGAATGCAAGAATGCAAGCTAAGAATGAGAGATTAATCTAAGAATGTATACAAGCAACTAGTATTTTAGATTGAAGATGCAAGAGCCATTCTATTGAAGAAATGCAAGAAAGGAAACTAGATTAAGAATGCAAGATTAAGATAGAAAATGAAGCTAAGATAAGAATTCAAATAACAAGATTATTCTAAGAATGCAAGAGAGCTAGAATGCAAGAATGCAAGATTATAAAAATTAGGACCCTTGAGCAAGGGAAGAGCTTCCTTTTAAAGAAATTGCCTCAAGAATAGAGGGTGGAGATTAAGAGGCAAAAGGGAAATTTTAGGTAGAATAAGACAAAATAGCCATTTTGAAAGTATAAATCCTTTTTAATTGTCAATTAATCAAGATTAAGTATGTGTACACATGTGAATGTGTTCTTTTAATAAAAGTGTAGAAACTTTATATGAAATTAAGGTTATAACATTTAAATAAATATGCAATCTCTAGAAATTAGACCATAGTATAAGATTGATATAAGATTTTTGATTTAATTATGCAAAGGGGATTTTCAGGGTTACTCTGCACAATTGTGTCTAGCAAGTATGCCTTTGAGATTTAGGATTTGATTTGAGTCAATTTGATCAAAAGGGGGGCTCAAGTTCTACTAGAAAATTTTTAGGTGATTACATTTTCCCCTCTTTGAGTAATGTGTGAGCGATTTGGAAACACATTGAGTCAAAGAATGATGATGTCAAGGTAGCTGATAGAGATCTAACTCCAAACCTGATTGAACGAAGATCGATAAGCAAGATGAGAGTATCCAGCCTAATATGAAGTGATGAGACTGAATATATGTCCAAGGAGATTGAGATAGATAATCATTTGAGAGAGAATACCAGATCAATATGGGTCCCAATGAACCTAATATGCCCTAAGAGATCGAAAAGATGCACGTCCAAGTGAACTAATATGAAGTGATGAGAACACTATTTCAGAAAGGAGATGTGGAGAATGTCAACTTTATATGAAGCGATGAAGTTGAGATGCCCCAAGAAATGATGTTTTAGTCCCGATTGGCTTGATCAATTTAAAATTTGGTTTAATTACTAGATTTACAGATCAGGAGATTTGATTGACGAAAAGATTTTCTATATTGTCATGCCCCCTTGGGATGAAAATGGAAATGAAGTACAAGGGGCAAAGATTAGCCTCAAAAGTACAAGAAATGAAGGCAAAAATGGGTGAGAAGTGATAGCATCAATATTCAACTACATTTGGAAATTAAATGATTTTGAATTTTAATTTTGGTTTTGAAAATAGGATAAAAAATAAGGATTTGTGGTTGAATACCTTGGCAGAGAGAAAGGAAGGATGAAAAGAAAGCATAGCTCAAGGGAACCCAAAAATGCAAAACTAAATGCAGCCCTAAAATGAAATGCAGTCTAAGACACAAGAGTAGTCAAGTCACTGATCTTGTGGCCATTAGTTTTCATCATTTGAGCGTTTGGGATATCGAAGGTTAGTAAAACGTACACCAGTGTGAGAGAAACATGAAAATATGAATACAACCCTATTGGGTAAGATGTAGGAAACACACGTAAGAATTGAGGTACACGAGCCAAGATGACCTGAACATGGTTTCCAAATTAATGTTGTAAGATAACATCTATACCGAAGACAAGAAGCCAAGATAACCAGGAGGGTCATCGTATGTGTTACACACAAGAAACATACAAGGAGATAATTACAACCTTAGCTAAGTGTCCAAATAAAGAGGGTTGAGGTATGTGTGGAGTTCCAATCATGATAGAGGCTCTTATCATAAACACCTAGTTTATTAGATAGCTTAGGATTGTTGAAATCACATCACAAGTAGAAAAGAAAAAAAAGTTGTTATGCCCCCAGTTGTGAATCTCTATTCAAGTAGACATCATTGAGCAACCTTAGAAGACATAGAAAGAAAAATTCAATGATAACAGACAAAACACAAGAAAATAGTTCAACATATCTCAATCATTTTCAGTTTTCTAGGATGTAGTTTGGTGCTAGGTGTTAAGAAAACACCTTTGTGGTAGTGTCACAAGGAAAGTGTGCAATGAGTAGTGCAAGATCTGATATGTGTTAAGAAACAAAGTGATGTCCAGATTGTTAGTGTTAAGAAACATTGAAGGATTGGAGTGTTGAGAAACATCGATTAGTGTTAGTGATAAAGTATCCATCAGAAAGGACTAATAAACTGACTCAAGTTAAGCTCAAAAGATCAACCAAGTGATAAAGCACTGATAGCTTAGGTAGGTGTATGATTTCCCCCAGATGAAAGATGAGAACCGAGGATACTAAGACAAGTTCCAACCCATGATGGCACAAGGAAACCAAAAGCGAGATGGATGGAAGGAGACAAGATCTCAACCACACATTGATAGATGGAGTGTTGATTACAAGTGACACATGTTTGCTAGGTTTTCACTACTTGGAGATTATTTTATATTTTTTCTACCAAGGCGCCTATTTCCAAGTTTTCACCAAGGCATGATTTCTCTTTTTTTAAAAAAAAAAATTGTTCTTTTCATTTTTTTTCTTTTTTTTTTGTATTTTTGTTATATTTAATTTTTTTTTGGATACATCAAGGTGCCTATTTCTAGGTTTTCACCAGGATGATCATTTTTCAGGACATTTTATGATTTTTATGATTTTTTCAGGACTTTATATGCTTTTTAGAATTTTTTTAGGATCATATATTGTTGTACATGAGAAAAATGCTTAGCTGTAGAGTCACTTCAGATAAAGAGCATTGAGAGGCTCTTTGAGAATATTATTGTTTGTAGTAGCCAATTGATAAGCTTCAGAACCAGATGTTGTAGTAGTGATAGGAGGATCCAACCAGTATTGTTCAACTATTAAGAGTTTCATCGCCAAGGAAAGACCATTCAAGTGAGATCCACAAATAATCTCATAGATCTCTCTTAACACTTTTTCAGATTCCTCACATTCTAGACACCTAAGGAGAGTACCATCTAGACTTCTCTTAAACAAGTCATTAGTGATGATTAGATACCGAGATGCACTTCTTGGAAGGTAATGATAGATTGGAGAGTAGCATAAGATATGGGAGGTAATGATGGTGTAGAAAATTTGGGAGTTAAGTGAGTCACAAAAAGGAGATGGAAGATGGAGTGTCAACATTGATTTTTCTTTTATATCCCAGTCCTTTAAGAGAGACATGAGAATCCACATAGCCTTTGATCGTTCTTTATGTTGAGATGCTTTTGATCGCAATTCTTCTATGATGGATTTTGGAATCTATATTTTCTTTGATTTTCTTATTTTCTTTGAGAACACTTGTGGTATCTTGAATATCACTTTTGTCTTTGTAGGCTCATATCGATTATATAGGACATGGTGATCTTTACATGTAAGTGGATTCTTGTATTTCTGATTTTTATGTTGTATATCCAAATTGCTTCTAGAAGACTCATGAATTATGGATGAATGAGGATGATATGAAGGATTTAGATGGAGAGATGGAGGGGAAGTGGGCCAACCACTTAACTTAGGAATAATGAGGGTTAAAGGTTTAATAGGTTCAAGTGCAAAGACATCGGTATCATCCTCATCGTTCATGAATGAATCAGAAAGGTCAAGAAAGTTATCCTCTATAGAGTGTTGTCGATTGTGATTTGTCCTAGAAGAGTCAGAGGATTTTAGAGGAGTATTACATGAATCCAATTAATATGATGCATTCCTAGAACTAAGTCCCTCTTGTTGCTCCAGAAGTGTGTGAATAGGAACCAACTCAATTCTAGACCTTCCTAAGTTCCATGAAGCTATCATAGGATGAGGTCTCATATACCCATGATTTTCTTGATTAGCTAAGGTGTTGCTTTGAGTATGAGAAGATGGACTAGGAGCCATAGGAATAATTTACACAAAAGGATGAAAGGGATCTTGATTGTCAGCTTGATCTTGAGAATTGGAGCTTTTTCCTCTTTCAAATTTTTTAGCAATAGCATATATGTGTATGAAATCAACTTGAATTTTAATTGTAGCATCTAATAAAGAGTTCCACTCATATTAATGTGAGTCTATTTCACTATTGTGATATTGTTTGATGTAATAAAATAGAGTTATTGTAGGAGGTAGATCTTCATAATCACTTTCTTTTATCGCAAGAGATATATTTTCAGCAACAAGAGTTTGTTTAGTAGTAGTAGCAACAGAGTAGTCTAGTATAGGCATACACTGAGGCATATCCAAGATATGGGAGACATTAGCCAATCCCCCCAATCAGGATGCACATGATTAGAGTCAATGATATGTTCAATATTAGTAGGAGTAGTAGAAGTACCATCATCAATAGTAGGAGTTTGTTCAAGAGACAGAGTTTGATTTTCTTGATGAAGACCATTTTCTTCTAGATTGACAGGTTCATTTTCTTGAGGAGCTTGTAATGGCATATAAGGCTCTCCTTGATAGTATGGATTATAATTTTGGATATTAAGAGACTTTAATATGTCATTGGTTGTATTTCTTATTATTCTTCATCATATGAGTCCTCATGTGGGTAAGTACTGCAGCTACATTTGTCAAATTTATGTTCATGATAGCCAACACTAGTCTTGTCTTTAGAATTTCTAAATTCCACATGTAGAGGTTCAAGAAGACCTTTTCCTTTGCCAAGAAGACTTTTTCCATCATCTCCAATCTTTTGCATAAGTCTGTAACCCACACCATAATTTTCAGGTAAAATTTTAATATGTTTGATATCTTGTTTAAATTCTTCTCTCTTGTAGAGTCTTTGTAAGATAACACTTTCTTCCCTTTCTAGCTCTAGGGGAATTTTAGATTTAACCATTCCAATAACTTTAAGTATAACATGTGTTGTTGTAACCATAGGAATGGATGAGAGAGATGATTTTCTATAAGATTTTGAAGAGATGGGAAAAGTGTCCACTCGATATTCTCCCATACCAGTAGGTCTGACAAGTATACTTTTCCCATAGTCTGATAGAGGGGGTTTTTTCCTTTTGCTTCTGCTTCTTTAAGATTTGATCCTTATTGGTTGTGAGGAATCATTCGGTCTAATTTTTTAGGATTTCTAAAGATGTATGCTAAGTCTATAGGAATAGTAATCTCAACTCCGTCATGAGGGAATTTAATGCATTGATGGTACATGGAAGGAACTACTTGCATTGCATGGATCCAAGGGAGATCCAGAAGTATGTTGTATGCCAAAGGAATATCCAATACTTAACCGATGATGTCCTACTAAATAGGATCTACTCAAATAGGTAAGACTACCATGCCTTAAGAAGAAAGTTCCTCTTCATCGTATTATTTGATTGTTATTTTGCATTGGGAATCAATAGCATGCTTTTGAGAAACTGAGAACTTTAACAAAACTAAAAGTAAAGATATTCAAACCCATATCTCTATCTATCAAAAGATGCTTAACTCTATAATTATGGACGACGACTTCAATATGGAGGGGTTGATTGTGAGGATGATTGCCAAATTTTTCTTCTACTTTAGAGAAACTTAGATAATGAGGTGAAGCAAGATGACCGACCATGGAATAGAACTTATCAACATCTAGGTCCTTAGGTATGTTAAGTTTCAAGAAGGGCTTGATCAAGAATCTCCGTATGAGTAGGAGAGATTTGCAGTAGCTCATGTATAGAGATCTTAACTGAAGTATGCTGAAGTTGGTCAACTAGGTTGTATTCTTGTGTAGCTAACGAGGTAGTTGGCTTAGATATTGAGGTTGTTGCTTTCTTACGAATAGAGGAGGAAGAAAAAGCTTCTCTTGGAGGAGTGATTTTTTCTTGAGATCAGGTTACCACAATAGATGATTAAGCTTCATATTTTATTTAGTATGAATAGAGGATTCAAGCATGTTGATCACATTATCACTATTAGAGTAGGTGTAGGCAACCTTATTATCCTTTTCCTTAGAATATTCACTTTTTTTAGATTTAGGAAAAGGCTCCTTGAAAGCCTTATGATCATTGTTTTCTTATGGGGGGTCAACCACAATATTCTCATTATCAATTAGATCCTAGATGAGATTCTTAAGCTTCATACATTTGTTAGTCTTGTGGCCTTTGTTGTGATGATAATCACAATAGTGGTTTTCATTCCACCATTTGGGCTTTATATCGAGATCATAGGGTCTTGAATTATCAGGAAAAGTAATAATCTTATTAGTCAAAATCATCTTAAAATCATTTTCAAGCAATTCTTCGAGAGGAGTGAAGTTTCTCTTAGGCTTAGAGACCCAAGGCTTATCAATTTTGGAGCTTGTTGAATCATTCTTGTTAGCTTTCACAATAGTAGATAGATTGAAAGATTTCTTTTTAGGATTGGTAGACATTGAAGTTGTACCCATGATTCTGTCATTGACGACATCCTTAGTCTTGTTTCAGAATTTGTTCTTACCCTTATTATGTTGGTTGTTAGAAAATGATTTATGCTCTTTAGATTGAAGAGTGATATTGCCCTTATGAAAAAGGACATTGTCTGTGCGAATAGATGTTTCAACCAATTTATCAAATGAATCATGGGTTTGCATTTGAAACACGTAATTCATTTGAGGAACCAAAGCATTGATGAATATATCAATATTTTCAATCTTAGGAATCTGCCAAGGATAATGTGAGTAATGATTTCACCATCATTGAAGGAAAACCACAAAGGATTCACCTTGGTACTGTTTGATAATGCAAATATCAAACATGGTAATAGCATGTGGGATATTATAGGAGTATTGTTGAATAAAACTTTGCACTAGATGGCCAAATAATTTAAGAGGAGGAGATAGTTTAGTGAACCATTCCATATCTTGACAACTAAGACTCTCAGGAAAGAGTCTCATAAGATAGGTAGGTTCATGCAAGAATTCCATGCTTAATGCACAAAAATCCCTTATATGATCGTGAGGATCTTTGCTACCATTATACTTTTCATACTTAGGAAATTTAACTTTGTGAGAATTTTGTCAAAAGGAAATGAGAAAATAGCCTCAAGTGAAAAGGATGTTATTGTTTGTTCCTTTTATTTTTCTATACGTAGCATTTGTTTCATCATTTCTTCTATCTGTTTCTTCATGATTTCCATTTCAGATGGTTTCTCCTTCTTTATCAGATTGTCAACATCAAATTTTTGAGGTAGTTTAACTCCTTACAAGCGTTCATCTTTTTGAAATTGCAAGATATATTCCTAAGATATTTTGTTATCTAAATCACCGCCTTGTGAACCATGTGATCCAAGTCCATTATGTTGAGATCCATGTATAGAGTTGTGATGTTCTGGGTTTTCTTGTCCAAAGTTATTGTCACCCAATTGTTTTAGAAATTCCTCAATCCTCTTGTTTCGATCTTCCATGATTGGAGTGTAATAAACACTATGTTCCAACCTAGGAGAGGATAAGTTAGATTCACTAGAGATGTTAGAAAAGGGTTTAAAACCCCAAAGTATAGGATATTCTTTAGATGATTTGTCAAAGGTAGCTTCAAGTTGCTTTCCTTTGCGGATCAGAGATCTAGTTGTGACTGGAATGAAAGAAGATTATCAAAAGCCAAATAGGATGACTTAAGATGAATTGATTTTCAAGCTAGGTAAGTAAAAGTGTTCACTTGTACAAAGTGTAAAAGTGTAAGAGATATAGAAAAATAACTTGCCACAAGGTGTCCAAACTGTGGGTAGATCCCTATGTATGAAACTTGTGAACAAGAAAAGATAGGATAGAGCATCCAAGAGAAGTGATCAAAGATATGATGGACAAGTAAAACCTATACTAGCCAAGAATGTAGTCAAGAGATAAAAGTAAAATTTTCTATTTAGATGTGTTAGGATTATGGAAAGACAAGTACTGAGAGGGGAGGGGTGAATCAGTACCCTCAAAAACTTTCAAGACTAAAACTTTGCAAGTGTAGCTCTCAATTAACCAACTGAATCCATTATTTGAAACATACATTCAAATAACTAAAAATGTAAATTGCATGTAATCTAAACAATAAATCATTCATGAAAATTCATACTCATGACATATATTTTGGTATCGCAGAAACCCTTGTAAGAAGGTAAAATCCGCGGTGGGGATGACACCCACAAATCTTCACTACTACAACAATAAAGTGTTAATATGATTTAGAACAACAAAGAGGGGGGGTGAATCAGTTGTTCTTAGGTCCAGATATATAAAACAAACTTCAAAAACTTTTCCTTAAATCAGATCTAACAACCAAAACCAACTCAGTCATCATTGATTCAATAATAGAAACATATAACATTGCAGTCCACTACCCAACTGTATCTAACTTGTAAAACACAAAAATGTCTAAACCAAAACATTCACACAAGCATTGACACTAGGATTTATATTGGAAACCCAATCTGGGAAAAACCACTTTGTAACATGCTACTATTATTTTCACTCTTCTAAAGTGAGCTCGGTTAAAAGCCAACCCTATCAAAGGTGTGACCCGGTTAAAGGATTTCAATCACTCTGTTAGAAGTGAGCCTTGTTATAGGACTTACATACATTCCATTAGAATGCAACCTTGTTCAAAGGATTTAAACATATGACTATTAGGTAAACCTCTGTTAAAAGGATTTTGACTATTACAATGGTTAGAAACTAGTAGCAGTATTGATCTGAAAAAACATACAACTCACTTTGCAAAATTAGATCCAATTCTGTACACAAATGCTGGTTTACTGACTTTGAAACTTTTCCATCTCCATCTCTGATTTTCTCGAAACTTTTCTTCAAGCAATCACCACACTTCCTCCTTCAGCCTTTTCTGCTTATACAATCAATAACATCTATTGATCTTCCAACATCCTCTATTCACCCATGCACACACATACCTAATGCTTAGGTTCCCTTAATACTTCCTCAATTAGGTTAACTCATCTTTTACCACTCAATCTCCTTCGTAGATCTTAGGGTTAGATCAGATTCATTGAATTTACCCGCTTTATGTTCTTCGGCTCCTTTTTCTAGAAACATCTCAAATCTCTTAAAGATTTACAATAAAACATTTTTCAGTGCATTAAATGCTTTCAAACAATCAATAAATAAAGTCAACATGTTTTACATAATCCAAGAATTCAACAATGTCGGCTCCAAATCTGAATTCTCTTCAAATATAAAAATACTGATGCTCGGTCAATACTATGATCAACTACTCGGTCTTCATGTAGAAAGCTCGGTCATTACTAAAAATGTTTACTCGGCTTAAATTGTCTTCCTCGGCAATTAACTGATGTTCGATCGACACTAGAATTTTGCTCAGCATATACTGACTCGGTCACCACTAACATCACTCGGCTTGAACATGATTTCTCTATTTTTGCTCGGTCAAGCCTACCAGTTTAGTCTTCAATCTTACTAAGATAAACAATACATTGTCTCATCATTGTACAACATAGTCAAGTACACTTTGTAGTATCAAGATAACTCAACCTTTCCTTAGGTGCTATTATTACCAATCTTGCCTATCCCCTTAGAAACACTCAAATAGATATAGTACTTTCCTAAGTAGCAACAGTCTTATCAGTTAAGATTTTACATCAATGACAACACAACAATTGCTTCAATTACAGTTTCCAACATAAAGTATGCCAGTTAAGGCTACAAATTTGTGATCACTTCTGATGATCTTGCCCTGTTAGGAGTAACAATTAGATTGACTAGATCTACTTGGTTAAAGTATTTTAACAACAAAATACATGTGTGTACTCGGTTAAGAGATTTATATAAGAACAGTTAAGTTCACCCTGTTAAGAGATTTCAATTCTGCTACAATGGTTAAAAAGAAATAGTAGATATATCTTTAATTAACAACTTAATCTTTCCCCAATTAGATCTGTGAATTATCAAATAGGTATCACCTTCTAGTGATGTATGTGTCCCTTTGTTCTGCTCGGTAGTCTTGTGTGTGCTCTGTAAAACTAAATTCTTCTTTCATAAACCTTCTGTCAAAAACCCTTTGTCTGATCTCCTGATGTCCTTAGTGTGGCTACTCCTTTATGATATATTTTAATAATGACATCTTTACAATTTTATATCAAACTAACTTTCATCTACCTAATTAGGGTTTACATCATCTTAGAAAACTTAAGATCAATGGTGTAAAAAAATAACCTAGATCTAACATTACATAGGAATCATCACCAAATTAATGATTACAACCATATTCAATTATGTCTCGATCTTGGTACACCATTTATTGATCAGTGTGAACCATTTGCATAGATGTTTGTGCCATTTCAGATTACTATTCCATTTCATGCTTTACTCAGTAATCACATCATTCACCATTTGGTAAATTATTGATGCTCGGTTCATATGAATTCTTGGTGATCACTAGCTCAGTACTTGGTAATTTTTTGTCGCTCAGTGAGTGTACTTGGTCAAACCCTTGTTTAGTTAACTTAAAGATCTAACTTGTCTTTTCTTGGTATGAATGCTTTTTATGGTTGACTGACTATCCTATTTATCTCCTTTACCAACCTTTACCAACCTTTACTAACTCCATATATATACTGACTCCCCCATTGTGCATGCTCTCGGTGTGAAGTACATAGTGGCATATATATATATATATATATATATATATATATATATATATATAGACACACACACACACACACACACACATAGACTTTCCCCCTTTTTCACATTAATACCAAACAAAAATAATGTACTTAAAATTTATCATAAATGTGATGATAGGTTTTCTTGAGTGAATCCAAGAGGTTTTTCCATTCTTCTTTCAGGTTCTCAAGAGAAATGTTCTCTAAACTGACTTGTGCATGCATGCCAAAAATATTTTCAAGCACAAAAATTTCTGGGGTGACAACTAAAGCTTTTGCCTTGTTGACATGATGTTCCATGATCTTTAGATGTGGAAGCAACTCACCTTCAAGCTCAGTGATTTGATCACTTATTGCATCTTCTTGCTTCCTCAAATTAGTTCTCAACCACTGAAGTTCTTGAACCTTTAAAAATTTCTTATGAAAAGCATAGGGCTCAGTGAGAGAACTACTCACACTAACCTTGATTTCTTCATCCAATTTATTGATCTTTTCACTAACCTCGGTATTGAATTGGTCCATGGTGCATAACTTGAACAAAATTTGAATAATCCTCTGAATTATGGTTTCAATCTCAGTAATAACCTTAGAGAGCTTAACCTTATTTATTGCTACTTCTTGGCTTATTTTCTCAGCTAATTTCAATTGTATCTTTTCTTCTGTCTTATCTTCTGTTCTTTTCTTTGTATCTATATCCAAGGCATTTATATGACCGGTTAGAGTTGCAAGTTGATGAATGATGGAAGTTTTCTCATCAACATTGATCTTGGAAACTACTTGTATTAAAATATCTCTAACTTCCTCCAATTTTTTTAACTTTTATTCTCCTTTTTCATCTTCTCTTGTGCAACCTTCCTAGTGCACAATTCCCCATATCTTCTCAGTGCCTTGGGGTCTAATGTCCTAGGGTCACACTCAGGTATCTCAATAACCTCATCAAGTGTGACAGGACCCTTACCATGTTTATTTTTCTTCTTCTATGGTGTTGGTGACTTGGTATAAGGAATTAGAGCCTTTGTCTCCTAATTTGTCTGTTCTGTCTCACTAGACACACTTTCCTCCTTAGCTTGCCCAATGACCGGTGTCCCAATAGATTGTCCTTGGGAATTTTTAGTGGTGTCTATTGTTTTTTATTCTATTGGTTTATTCTCTTCTGGTGCTTGTGTTTCTTCCTCTTTATTTTTAGGCTCATTGGAAGATTTTTTCTCTGTGGTACCCTGTTCCTCGGGTGTATCCATTGGTTGCTTGGGGGATGAGCCTTTGAGTTCCTCCTGTGTTACAATTTCAACTTCTTGTACCAATATCAGTAAGTCACCCATAATTTCACTTGTTGCTGCCTCAGTGGGTAAATTTTCCTTGGTGTTATTTGCAACAGTGTTTATATCTTCGTCATTGTTTATGTCATCATTTATCCTAACTATTTGTGTGTCTTGACCGATCTGTAGAGCTTTGAATTGTTCAGTAAGATGCAAATTATTTTTAGATAGATCTGGTATGGTTCCTTTAGATGCATCAGATATGCTACTAGATTAAGATCTAGATCCTTCAAATGGATCATCTATCTCCTTTTCTTGATAATTAGTCTCACTATACCGAATTGCCATATCCTTCCTCTTGACCAGTAACTTCTTTAGTTTTCTCTTCCCTATGGCCTTGGCCGGTGTAGTTTGAATATCTTTGTCAGACTTGGTCTCCTCCTCATCATGTTCACTATTACCAATTAATAACTGATATATACTAATGACAATCCATTAATGATCAAAGAGATGATGGATAAGTAAAAATTCTATTAGCCAAGAATGTAGTCAAGAGATCAAAGTAATATTTTCTATATAGAGGAAATTCATAACATATTGGAATATAACAAATAACAAGATGAGCTAAGGATCACAATAGAGAAGCAATGTTGACAATATTTGAGCTTAGTCCAAAAGTTTGATTCAAAGGATTGCAAGGTTGATTGACAAGTTTGGATCATTTACTAGACAAGGTTTATTTTGAAAGAAAGTAGTGTGAACAAGGAATAGTCTTCAAACAATACAAGGGAAAAAGAAACCTTGTGGATACAAGAATATGTGAGGTCTTGAAAGCTATAACAATGTGTCAAGTTTATCAAATGTATGTTCCACAAATATTTTCACGGTTCTTAGCGCATTAAAGAACATCAAGAAAAACTATCTAAGATAAAGAGGGAAGTATTTCAACCTTTTCCCACAACTTGATACCCCTTTGCCTCACATAAAGTGACGTTGGCTTTGTCATGGATTTTCATCCAAGGGAGTATATATGGTAAGTATCTTGGAGTGATCTGGGTAAAGTCTGATGATCTACAACTGATTGAATATCTTGATGAACTAAAGGAACAATGATTAGAGATCACTGAGCCATTAAAGTGATTTGTAAGATGATTAAATCAGTCAATATGTTTTCATTGATGTCAACTAGTTTTGACTATACTTATCATGATAGTTACAAACATCTGAACATCTGTAGAAGGAATAAATGGTGAAGAAATGAGATATCTATATAAGGAAAAGATGGATATGATAGATAAGGATAAGGTATACATTGGGTAACAACTTATTGAGGAGTCTATAGCATTATATTGTTGACTTGAGCATGTTACATTATTCTATTATGAAGAAGAGATCAGGAATTGAACAAGTTAATGTGGTTGGTAACTGAAGATTTCTATTTACACCAAGCTAGTCTTGTGTATACCGAGTGATAGTAATAACTGAGTTAGTTATCACCGACACATCCAATATTAATTGAGTATGGATGAAAACACTAAATGCTATAACAAAAAACTAAACTTGTTGAGCTGGAAATTGCTTGTGATTCCAAGGTAACAAATGAAGTCTGTTACAAGATCCATGACTAACAAAATCCATAGATGATCTAAGGGAAGAGATTGAAACATGTTGTTGACACATTTTCTGAGGAAGGTTAAAGTGGCAAAATAGACAATGATGATTAAGAGGCAAAATCTAATGGCTGATATGAAAATGGTTTACACGTCTATTTTAGAGACATGAGTTTCATTTTTGAAACATGCCGGATGTATTGAGACTACAGAAGATTTCGCATGAAGACACTTTTCATGCATTCCTGATCAAATTGGTTATAGAAAGAACCAAGCTGCAGGCATAACCAAGCATCAGAGATATACATACACCGAGTGAAGTAAGTTGAAGGATATGACAAAGTGAATTGGTTTATTGATCAGATGAGTTTTATGAGGTTAGCATAGATCTGAATACTTGAAAATTGAGTTGTATTTGAATCAAATCAAAACTGTATCAGTTTAACCATTGATTCACCAAAATCTCTTAACCGAGTGGACTTAACAGTCTTACTGTATTTCCATATGATATTCAAGGAATGTTAATTGTTATCTTGTTGACCCCGTAGTGAATGTTGGTCAAAAGCTAACTGTTAGTGATAAATCCTCTAACAAGGTCACACTTGAAAATGTGCATTGTAACCTTTAATAGGGTTAGCTCCTAACTGAGCTCACTTCAGAAGAGTGAAATATTATGGGTTACTAGTCCCAGGTGGTTTTTCTCTTTGCAGGGTTTCCATGTTAAATCATTGTGTTTATGTGTTATGATTGTTTTAATAACATACTTTACATGTTGCATATTTGATTAATCGGTAATCATAATTTGGATAATTACTGGTATTCGATAAATGATCAGAAAGATAGATATTGTATCTTACTGAGCTATTTGATTTGTTGATTAAGTGTGAAAAAGTACATCTAAGAGTTTGAGATTGTAGGATAACTAATTTAATTGATTCACCCCCCCTCTCAATTATATCAAAAAATTATTCACGTTGATGCACATAGCTGACACTTTAGGATTCCTAAGGTTGTCAAAGATTGTAGAAGCTGGAACAAAGAATTGTATATCAGTACATGAAGGTACTTGATTTAGACCAAACAACAAAGAACAACTTGGATGCTCAAGAGATGTTTATTTTTGTTGGCATTGTTGTCAAAGGGAGAGAAAAAAAATGGGAGAGAAATGTATATGAAATATATGTTGATGAGAACATAAAAAGAGAGAGAGATTTCAATGAAACATCTATCCACTAAAGGGAGAGAAAATTAGAGAACTGAAAAAGATCAAATCCACAGGGAGAGTTTGCATGGAATGTTGTTTGTAGTTATTAAACATATTAAATATCATGCTAGGAAGAGCTAGGGAGAGCTTACTAAGCTACAACATTTACCTATATAGTTGTAGAACTAATGTTTGATATGGTATGACATATTTCATATTGTTTGTGTTTCCATCAATGCCAAAGGGAGAGATTGATAATCTACAACTGATTGAATCTCTTGATAAACTGAAGGAACAATTATTAGAGATCACCAAGCTATTAAAGTAATTTGTAAGATGATTAAATCAATCAATATGTTGTCATTGATGTCAACTAGTTTTGACTATACTTATCATGATAGTTACAAACATCTAAACATCTCTAGAAGGAAGAAATGGTGAAGAAATGAGATATCTACATAAGGAAAAGATGGATATGACAGATAAGGATAAGGTATAGATTGGGTAACTTATTGACGAGTCTATGGAATTATATTTTTGACTTGAGCATGTTACATAATTCTATTATGAAGAAGAGATCAGGAATTGAATAAGTTAATGTGGTCGGTAACTAAAGATTTCTGTATACACCAAGCTAGTCTTGTGTATGCTGAGTGACATTAATAACCGAGTTAGTTATCACCGATGCATTTAGTATTAATCGAGTATGGATGAAAACATTAAATTCTATAACAACTGACTAATCTTATTGAACTGGAAATTGCTTATGATTCAGAGGTAATAGATGAAGTGTGTTACAAGATCTACAACTGGTAAAACTCATAGATGATCTAAGGGAAGAGATTGAAACATGTTGTTGACACATCTACCAAGGAAGGTTAAAGCAAAAAAATGGACGATGATGATTAAGAGGCAAAATCTAATGGCTTATATGAAAATGGTTTACAAGTCTATTTAAGAGATATGAGTTTCATTGTTGAAACATGACAGATGTATTGAGACTGCAGAAGTTTTTGTGTGAAGACACTTTTCATGCATTCCTAATCAAACTGGTTATAGACAAAACCTAGTTGTAGGCATAACTGAGCATCAGAAATATACATACATTAAGTGAAGTAAGTTGAAGGATATGAGGAAGTGAATTGGTTTATTGATCAGATGAGTTTTATGAGCTTAGCATAGATCTGAATACTTGCAAATTGAGTTGTATTTGAATCAGATTAGAGCTGTATCAGTTGAACCATTGATTCACCAAAATCTCTTAACCGAGTGGCTTAACAGTCTTATTGTATTTTCATATGACATTCAAGGAATGTTAATTGTTATCTTGTTGACCCCATAGTGAATGCTGGTCAAAAGATAACTGTTAGTGATAAATCCTTTAACAAGGTCACACTTGACAGTGTGCATTATAACCTTTAACAGGGTTGGCTCCTAACCGAGCTCACTTCAGAAGAGTGAAATATTATGGGTTACTGGTCCCAGATGGTTTTTCCCTTTGTAGGGTTTCCACGTTAAATCATTGTGTTATGTGTTATGATTGTTTTTCTATCATACTTTACATGTTTCATATTTGATTAATCGATAATCATAGTTTGGATAATTATTGGTATTCGGTAAATGATCAGAAAGATATATATTGTATCTTACCGAGTTGTTTGATTTGTTGATTAAGTGTGAAAAAGTACATCTGAGAGTTTGGGACTATAGGATAACAGATTTAACTGATTCACACCCCCGCCTTTCAGTTATCTAACAAAGTCTACTTGGATCAATCCTTGTACAAAGGAAGTCACACGACCAAAAGGATAGCCTCTAAGTCCTAATGTGTTTAGTAAGAATCTTCATTCATGACTACCCCTTGTAGTTTTGCATAATAAATTAAGGTGTATAGCCCTACAAGAACCCAAAATGCATAGTCTCACAAGAAATATTTAGACCTCTCAGCCCTATACAAGGTGAATGTACTCCCCTTGTAGTCTTGTAAACAAGATTTAGACCAATAAGGCCCTATAGGTGCCCAATGAAGTGTAGTATTACTTAGCAAGATTGAGGCAACTAGGACCTACACATGAATAAGCATTAGAAGTAGAAAATAGCCAATTATTCCCTCTCTTTAGATTGAAGGAAGATTTTGATTATACTGGGATGGAGAAGCCAGGTTCGCTTGTTCCCCACCCATTCCCAAAATATTTTTCTCTTGGTAGGCCCTCTAAAGGTAAATGGAAGAAAGAAAATGGATAGCTAGTGGAGGTCTATATTTCTGATTTTCCATGAGGAAAAGAGCATACTCTCCTACTCTAGAGTGTCTCCCAAATACATCAAGAACATGTTCATTTACCCAAGACTAATTATAAGTGATCAAATAAGTAGGTCAAGATTTATAATTTTCCCAAAAGGAAAAGAGCATACTCTCCTACTACTCAACTAACCACAAGACAAGAAGCCTTCTAATTAAGATAGGTGGCTAGAAAACCAAATGTAAGAAAGCACAATGTTGGTTTGTATCTCCAAGGCAACCTATAAGATAAATAGAATTAGTAGATTCAAGATTGAGTCTTTGACAAGAGTCCTACATCACAAAACATTAGTAGTCATGAAGATGTTGATCTCTTTGGCAAGAAAATCCTACAAAACCACAAGTTAGGGTAGAAAAAGTATGCAAATAAAAGCAATATCCCTGCAAGATCACTTGTTAGTTGCTTTTAGAAAACCATAAAATCTAAAAATGCAAGAAAAAACTAGAAAACTCAGCTAAAAGCTTGGATTATGACATCAAATGAATCTGGGCTACACTTAATCAGTCTATCAAAAAATTGTATGATAGACCTTAAAGAATCAATATGATATTTCAATGTAGAACAAAATGCCTTAAAGAAGAAAAATGACATTTCTCTGAGAAGGAGGCAATATTTCTCAGATAAGTAGGAAGATATTCCAAGAACTGAGAAATTTTGCCTGGTAGTATACTAGAATATCATCCAGGTATGATCTAAAGTTTCATACAATTCTCAGGCCTTTAAAAAAATAATAATGAACATGCGACACCAAAAAGCCAAAAATGCAACCAATGGAGCTAAATATGAGAATCCAGCCCCATGGTAGCTGTCAAAGATGTTGGAAAAATGGTCAGTGCTCCCCTCAAGATTTGTGACGTGGTTTAACAGACTCCTATGTCTTCTATAAGTCTAGTGGTTGTATCGAGCATTAACAGGTTGATCTTTTGGTGCAACAACAACCACTACTTGTAACAAGTGGTATCAGAGCTTGGTCACAGGTTTGAATCCCCTCGGGTAACGCTGAGGGGGAGATTGTTGAAAAAATGGTTAGCACTCCTCTCGGGATTCGCAACATGGTTTAACAACCTCTCGTGTCTTCTATAAGTCTAGTGGTTGTATCGAGCATTAACAGGTCGATCTTTTGGTGCAACAACAACCACTACTTGTAACAAAATATATGTGATCAAAAGTGTGACACACTTCTATGAACCATTACACTTGAGAGAATCTATGGAAGAGGAAATCTCAAGAAGCAGCTCATAGCTTCCTATTTGAAGTGATTTTAATCTTTCTAATGATGCTCATCAAATTAGAATAGAGGATTAGTGACTTGACCACTCCAAAATGGAAGATTCAAAGCTAGAGAATGAGCTAAGAATGCAAGAATGAAAGCTAAGAATGAGATATTAAGATAAGAATGTATGCAAGCAACTAGTATTCTATAATAAAGATGCAAGAGCTATTCTATTGAAGCAATGCAAGAAAGGAAACTAGATTAAGAATGCAAGATTAAGATAGAAAATGAAGCTAAGCTAAGAATTCAAATAACAAGATTATTCTAAGAATGCAAGAGAGATAGAATGCAAGAATGCAAGATTACAAAAATTAGGACCCTTGAGCAAGGGAAGAGATTCCTTTTAAAGAAATTGCCTCAAGAATAGAGGGTGGAGATTAAGAGGCAAAAGAATGAGTGAATGACATGAAGAGGCAAAAGGAGATGCAAGGAGATGCAAAGTTAGGTAGATATGAGTGGTGAGGATTAAGAGGCAAAAGGGAAATTTTAGGTAGAATAAGAAAAAATAATAATTTTGAAAGCATAAATCTTTTTTATTTGGTAATTAATCAAGATTAAATATGTGCACACATGTGAATGTGTTCTTTTAAAAAATGTAGAAACTTTATATTAAAAGTAAGGTTATAAAAATTAAATAAATATGCAAACTCTAAAAATTAGACCATAGTATAAGCTTGATATAAGATTTTTGATTTAATTATGCAAAGGGGATTTTAAGGGTTACTCTGAACAATTGTATCTAGCAAGTATGCCTTTGAGATTTAAGATTTGATATAAGGAAATTTGATCAAAAGGGTGGCTCAAGTTCTACTAGACCAATTTTAGGTGATTACATTAGTCATGTTTTCCCTTTGCAATGGTCACAACCTTTGATAATTCCATCCTTTGGAAGAGTCAAAACCATCATTGTTTTCCTTTGGAAGAGTCACAACATTTCAGAATTACCACCCTTTGAAAGAGTCACAACCCTTCGTTGTTGTTACCCCTTCAATGGTCACTTCCTTATTCTATTCCCATTCCTTTATTCATATCAAATTAATTCTTATCCCTTTTATATCTCATGTTTGAGGGAGTCACAACTCTTCATGTCACATTGCTAAATTTTTCATTAAACTTAATTAAATTGTAGTTATATATTGTTATTATTATTGATGAAGGGTGCTCCCCTTAATACCACAACACATAATAGAAATAGAGAAACAACAATAGTATGCAAGAATAGAAAATGGGCTTCTTATTATCTCCACAAATGTGGAATTACAAACTTTCAGAATTACAATATGCAAAGCCACATGGGAATTCCCTTATAATATTCCGTAAGACAAAGCCTCGAATCAATACTCAGATCTACTACCCATAACTATCTTGAACTGCCTAAAACAACACTACAACCTTCCTTATATAGGCAATTTTCCACCGCCTGGGAAGGTGTGAAGTCTTGTCCCGATCTGTACTAGTTCGGCTTTCACTTTGACACTTGATTCATCAGGATGATATTTTGAGTATAGACATTTGATCTATTGTGGTTATACATACTATCATTTGGACTTATGAGTAGTTGCTATATATTTTGTGGATGATCGTATTGGTTGTACTCTTTTGATATATATGCTCATTTGTTACTGCGATTGTTCATAATATATGTATTCAACATTGTTATGTTATCTTTTGATATTATGATCAGCAATGGAATCATGGTTCTAGGATAAGATGGTATTACTTGCTTATGCAGAATATGTAACGTTATATGATGCAGATGTATATACATGTATATTGTGTAGTAGATGCTATCATCTTATGTTGAAATGCTTATTGATATAAGTTTCTTTTCGTGATGTACTGACATCGAGTTTGAGCATGCAGGGATATGGCCATGGTTTTAATTCGGGGAAACAAGATAAGACCAAAGTGCAATCAATAAAGCCAAAGTCGACACTAGAGAGAGAGTGTGACCTCGTCGTATCGTATTTTCTTTTGAGAATGTGATGACTGAATATGTATGGTTGATAATGTTAATTTGTATGTTTGCAAATAATGTTTATCTTGTGTAATGTTTAAATGTCTTTGCACACAAAGCATGCCACATAGGTTGTGATGTGTATTCTTTTTGTGATGTGTCATTTGACACCTTAGTGATGAAGTGGCATGTAAAGTGGATTTTGGACCCCACCTCCTCCTTGTTAACCTTGAGCATTCCCAAGCTAGTAGGTGGTTTATGAGACCAAGAAAACATTGAAAATCTAACCTCAATTTTTGGATGCATGATTCATTGGCATTTTTAGGAAGTTTTGGAAAATTTTAAGATGTAGTTTTATGTAAATTTTAGTGTCCCAAGATTAGGACTTGAGTTGAGGGCCTCAATTCACCTATTTTCATCTTCCTAGGCCACTTCCTTATCACCCAAATCATGTCATTTTTGGGTTGCACGAAAATGTCCATCTTCCCTAAGCTTCCATCATTTTGTTAGGTTGAAATGCATTTTCTAAGAAACTTAGGAGTAGCAAGTGTCATTTTTGGTTTAATCTAGAAACCTAACAGCTTGGGAAGGGTGTAGAGGGAAGAATGTTTTGAGAAGAAGACTTAAAAATTGAAAGGAGGACTAGATTAGTTTCTGCTAAGTTAGTTAAGAGGAAAATTAGAGAAGTTTCTTGGTAGCCTGGTTTTAGAAGATTGTGGACAGCAAGCTAGTGGGAAACCAAAGTTCAAATTCAGCTTACAATTCAACTTTATCCTTGAAGGAGGTTGGTGGTCTCAAATCTTATTGTGTTATTTAAATTATGTTTGAAAATAATGCATTTTGTGAAAAAATTTGTAATCTATTTTTGCTATGTGTAAATCTGTTTATTTTTTTTATTGATTTCAATTGAATTATGAATTCAATTTTGCTACTTTCCTTTTGAATGTTCATATTATGGATGTGCAAGTTCAATCATCATCCTTGAGAGAAAAAAAAAAAAGAGAACTTGAGGGTGAAGGGCTTGAGTTGAGATTGCATTTGTTTGAGTGCATAATTGTACGGGCAACTATGACAACCAGCTTATGTTTTGGAAGTCATAAAGTGTTTTGGGGGCCATAAGGAGTTGTTGTTTGCTCATGGAATTGAACTGTGTTTTGGGGTTGAAAAGGGGCCTTGTGAAGGCTGGTATACTTGTTGTATGTTGTTGTTCCATAAGGGCCCGTTTGGACGCAGGCATACGGAATGCCGAATATAGTCAATTCTGGAATATGCTGCAATTCTGGAATATCATATCCTCAAAATGATATCCGGAATATGTGTTCGACCCGTTTGGACGCACCTGGAAGATGACCGAGAAGATGTATTTTTCGCGTTTGGGTGCCACATTTTGGAATTGGAATATGCACTGAATGAGAATTTGTTTTTAATTTCTTTATAACAATTTGTGATTTTTTTCAAATGTTATGATGCTTTTCACATTTTGTTCGTGTTTTTGAATATTTATTTTATTTTTGTAATAAAATAATATTATAATATTTTATTTTGTTTTTGAATATTTATTTTATTTTTGCAATAAAATAATATAATAATATTTTATTTTGTTTTTTAATACTTATTTTATTTCATTTGTATGCGATTTTGAATATTTATAATATTTTGAAATAAAATTATGTTTATAAGTTTATAAAAATTTTAACATTCTGTATAACTTTTTTATTAAAAAAAAAATCCTATACAAATTTATAAAATATGTAGACCCAAAATACACAAATTTATAAACAAGTCATTTATTTTTTACAAAATGTTGCCAACCCAGCTCAATAGGAGCACCGGTAGGAAAGAGCTGGGTGAAGAAAACCTCCGGTCTAGCCCCACAAAGTCATGACCTGATATAAAATTACAACTTGAATGAGGCATTCCTTATTTTACATAATGCAGATACAGTGGAGACATTCCTCATTTTACATAATGCAGATACAGTGTTACAACTTGAATGAGGCATTCCTCATTTTACATAATGCAGATACAATGTTATAATTTAGTCTGATGAGTCTTTGACGCTCTGTCATGCTCGAACTCTTGTTTTTGTCTCTAGGCACTGCATACATAGAACATACAACTACTTTGTGCTTTTGTTAGTACACCAATGAAGTACATTCAGTTGCTCACTTTTGTATGAGTTTTAAAAAAAAAATCTTATTAATTATTATTACCTTCTATGACCCCCTTTGATTCTTACCTGAATGATCCACGCTTGTCAAGATAAAAACATGACCAATTAAATGAGTTTATACATGATATATCTATGTTAACCTCAAAATTCCTCTACAAACCTGGGTTAGAATTCTACAAAACACTAACCACGAAAACAACGTTAAATCATGTGACTAATACCAGATTGGGGCTCACCTAAGCCATAAACATGAAAAATTATTGTGAAAAAAACTATGTGGACCATATATATGTGCACTTGGGGCGAAGAGGAGTTATGCCATATCCATATTATAATATTTAGTTATAATATCAAAATACAAAATTGAATAATTCCTGAGCTCATATCTGTATATTACAATATCAAAATACAAAATTGACTAGTTCCTGAACTCATCTCCACATATTACAATATCAAAATACAAAACTGAATACTTCTTGAGCTCATCTACGCATATGGTCGCACAAAAGATATGCAATTACAATACAGAGAAGGCATCATAAAAATTTAATTTCGTTTGTCCTAGCTTGACAACTATTGCACTCAAATCCTGGATTGTGGATGAGTGGAGATGGGCGGATGTCTGGATCATGGATAACTGCAGATGGGCGAATAGATGTAGATGGGTTGTCATCGACCCATCTAAAGTACCCACAATCATGATAGCCCTGCGATGCCCAATCTACATTAGTATTGAATACTATTTACATTACAAACATTAAATATAATAAATAGTAGTTGCATTACAAACATTAAATATATACACATTAGCAACCTTTTTTTTGTTTGGACAACACCAATATTGTCGTCCAGGGTTCTCCACTGACCGTGAAATCTTCAACTGGCACTGCCCACCACCACATCGACAACTTGGCACATTGATCAGAGCCATCAAACCGATTTCAATAATGCACCTATATCAACAATCCCAAAATTAAACAATAGCAATAGCAATAAGACACTCAATATTTAGACACTCTGACAGTGCATGCTTATAATCCACACACATGAAGTAGGCTCACACACATGAACCAGACACTCTACAAACTATTTCTAGAATTAAACTAGAAACTTCTATGCTAAATATGTGTGGAGAAACTATACAAAATAGGAATGGCTTTTGTGTTATATTTGGTTTTGAATTAAATAGGGACTTTGTGGTAGAAGATGAATTTGCCTCACATACCATACATCTTTTCACTTTGTCTCCCATGGCAAACCAAAATGTCAACACCTTGTTATCTATCACTAGTGTATCCATTTCATCTTTTTCCTTGCTCCAAGCATTCAATATTGTATGTATTCCTAAACACCCTTGTTATATAGCTCTTCGAAAGAGATATATAATGGTTTAGTTGAAGCCACAATTTGTGTTCCTTATCTAGTGGGCTATGCAAATGAGAATAATTATGCTCTTTCTTCTGGGTCAGACATTGTAAAACTAGTGATCCTTTCTCCAAAAGTGGATAGGGTTTGTGAATGCTTCAGAAGTGGATTGGTGGAAAAGTTATCTCATGGAGGAAGGGTGTGTTCCTTTTCAAATGGAGTTTGTAGGAAATGAAGAAAAAGATGAACATGACAAGCCTGATACTTCTAATTTGTAATAAAACAAATCATATTTGAAATGGTATTATAAAATCTTATATTTGTTGTTTTACCCTTTAAAGGCATCTCTGTTGTCCTCCTCATTGTTGTTTTACCCAGAACTGGTCTCTGTTGTCCTCCTCATTGTACTAAATTCACTCTTTTTCATATTATTCCCATCCCCTTGTGCTGCATACTGCTCCCCTTGATTTGGGTGTTGTTTTGGACAGTATCCAAAAAATGGCAGTAGGTCTCTTGAGCATATTCTAAACAACAGTGAAGGAAGTGGCCAATAATGAGCACTTTCATTATATAGTGCGGTGACCCAAAAGCAGAGCAGGTGGGACCTCATTCAAAGAGGATTGAGTTCCATCACTCTCTTTTTTTATGGTCAAGATTCTGTAAAAAGATCAGTTTATGGGCCTCAAAACAGTGAGTTTTCATTAGTTAGCACAGTGCTCAAATGCTTTTTCAAAAGTAAGAGAGAGTGCACAATTCCTAGAGACCAAATTGATGCTTGACAGGCAAACACCCAATTCATGATTGAGAAACACATATGTACGTGTCAAGATATATATATATATATATATATATATATATATATATATATATATATATATATATATATATATATATATATATATATATATATATATATATATATATATATATATATATATATATATATATATATATATATATATATATATATATATATATATATATATATATATATATGCAACATGTATTTCAACGAGGACAAAGGTAATTTTGCTCTGATTCATTAGCACAAGCAGTTCTAGTAAAAGCATGTTCAATACTGATACTAGTTACAGTTCCCTATCTTCACCCAAAGGCAACGTAAAATGCATCAAGTCATGAAGCCTAGCATGGACTCTCTATCAGATAGAGCCATTGTCTTGCATGAAATTAGTCATTCTGTAGACACTGGTCTAGTGTTGTCAATAGACCCAAATAGTTCAAAGATACTCGAACCAATCAGATGTTTTATGGGGTGTATTTTTGTATTAGGTAGAAAGGATTCTTCATACAGCTGAAAGTCTCGAACCTTTCCCCACCCCCAAAAAAATATCACTTGTACTGTCATGAGCAGTCATGAGGACTAGATAGATACATTATAATATTTGTAATTTCCACTTGAATGTATTGCTATTCAACCACATTTATGGGCCTGTTTGGACCACGGCACACAGTAGCATCTACAGAGAAGAATATCCCAGGTGTAACAAGTTCTAAGAATATACCAACAATTCTAAGAATTTCCCTAGCACACAGTAGCATCTACAGAGAAGAATATACAACATGAGGGCAGTCACTGTAAAGACAACATGATAATGTACACTCATTGTATGTGTACATTATCATGTTGTCTTTACAGTGACTGTCCTCATTCAAGTGGCAATTACACAAGGGACAGTCACTGTGAGATGTCCTCATTTGTGTCATGGATAAATCTGTAAATCAGATACATAAAGAGTACATAAAATGAACAGCTGTAGAGTAATTTTACTGTTTACATGATTATCCTAGCATGATCTTGGCTCTAATACCAATAATAATGCAAAGGAAGGAGTGCTTCAACCTAACATACAAGATCCTAATCAATTTTCAACCGTGGAAACTCTGGTTATGAATTTATTACTCTCGCTGGAAATCCTAGTTAGGGTCAGGACAGTCAACATGAAAAATACCATAACTTAATCAAAATCCAATGAAATTTCATGAAACCAACTGTCTTTGAAAGGTAAAAGACAATATCAACGTTATCAATCATGTGCAGGTTCGTACCAGACTGTACAGAGCCATACCATGCCTATTTTCAAATTATAACTTTTAGAAAAAACAAACTTTCAGGGCAGCCAATGGTATTTTTATCATATCTTGCTCAAAACTTAACAAAATTACATGAAACCAATTGCATTTGAAATCTAAAAGACAACATCAACTTTTCCAAGCACAACCCTTCAACACAACTCTCAACACTTGAAAATGGATTAGTAGTTCAACTTAAACCAATGATATTCCATTCATTCTATCAAATATCTTCATACTGCATTACATAGTCTTAATGGAGAGAAACGTTAGTTAGTTTTGATTTTAAACATTAGTTAAGAAACTATTAAGAAACGTTAGTTAGTTTTGATTTTAAACATTAGTTTTGATTTTAAACAGAAGACCTAATAAACATCGATCAACTAAAGTCCAAACTTCAATTTCATATATTGGATTCTCTCCCCTTCATCCATTGTCAAGAACAATGCGGCTGATTGTGGATCATGCATTAACTTTTCGTATGCTTCAATTATAGTAGAGTCGCAAAGGCCAGGGATTGCTTTAAGTGCTTTATGCAACTCCGCTGCCTCATTTCTCAAACTAGATGATTTATCCACTTTCAGAGGTTGTGCAAGGCCTGATGTAATGCCTGCAGACAGATCTTTGATCACTTCACAAATCGAATCCAACAAACCTGCCAATGTTCCCCTCCTCTTTTGCCTCCTTGACGATGTTGAAGGGTTATCTTTGCCACTTGCAGTAGATTGGTTCAATGTAGGTGTATCAATAGATTCGTTATCATCATTAGACAAATCAGTAGCAGTCTCAAAACATGCATTATCCATACCATGATAACTGAAATCTTCATCATCAATGAAATCCTCCTCCGTCTCTTGAGCTGTTGCAGCTACAGTGCCCTCAGCTATGTCATTCCCAACAATACAGGATAATTCATTGTAGTATTGAAATGGTTGCCTCTTATACATTCTGGCATTTTTAAATTCCTTTCTCTGTATCATGGCATAACAATTGAATTCATTATTGGTCCTTCATTACTTAAAAAGATATATTCAACTTAAAAGGAGATTTGAAGACCATGTTACCTTCAACAACTCGTCCCAAACACTATCATCAGCATCCATAGTTTGGGTAGTCTCATTCCAAGCTAAGCCACTTGTATTCCTCAAGTCTTTCATAACTCTATACCCTTGTTTCCAAGTTTTCAGCTTGTTCTTGAAGTTTTCCTTCGATAGCTTCATTTTCATCTCATTATTGAAACTCCTTTCGATGGCTGTCCAAGCCTCTTTCTTGAAACCCCCTTCAGCTTTCTTTCCAAGTTGCACTTGCTCCTGTAGCAAGTCTAGCAACTTGCATTCCATCTCTTTTGTCCAGAACACCTTCTTGGAAGAAGTTGCTTGGATAACTTGAACGTCACCATCCATAGACATATCTGATGCACACACAACATGATAATGTACATTCACTGTAAGGACAGTCACTCTAAAGACAACATGATAATGTACACTCACTGTAAGGACAGTCACAAATGAGGACAGTCACTCTCAAGACAACATGATAATGTACACTCACTGTAAGGACAGTCACTCTAAAGACAACATGATAATGTACACTCACTGTAAGGACAGTCACAAATGAGGACATCTTACAGTGAGTGCACATTATCATGTTGTCTTTACAGTGATTGTCCTCATGTGTGACTGTCCTTGTCATATAATATAGCAACATTAAACATAACATGACAATATTAAATATAACATGACTTAACATTAAATATAAAATATAGCAACATTAAACATAACATGAGAATATTAAATATAATATGACAACATTAAATATAACAACATTGAATATAACATGACAACACTAAATATGGCATAACAGCTTTTATTAATGTATAGTATCAGTTTGTGAAATTTATGAAATCTGACATTAGTTTAAACATTGCCATAATAGTTATTCAACCGACTAAGATCGAGATCTATAGTCTTCCCACATCCTTCTTGCTATTTCATCTCGAAAATTGGCCCAATCATCTCTTTCACGCTGGCTCAACCCATATGTCTCAAGCACTGGTACATCTATCCCATCACGACCATCTTCCTCTTCAAATTCTACCTCAGATGGAAGGCCGTCCTCTATCGTAATGAAGTTGTGAAGTATGCAACATGCCAAAACAATATGTGTTTGTGTCTTGATTTGATAAGATGTCGCATGCTTCAATATAGGAAAACGCTGCTTCAATATCCCAAATGTACGCTCTATTACATTCCTAAGCGAGGAGTGTCGATGATTAAACAACTCGTGTGAGGTGTTTATTGGGTTTGCTCTTGAAAACTCCTTTAGGTGGTAGCGTGTGCACCGATAAGGCGCGAGAAATCCTGGTACGTTAGGATATCCAACATCGACCAAATAATATTTACCTAAACAAACAAAATGTCACTGTCATAACGTTGTCTTATTTTTTGTATGGTTCAATAATATAATCATATTTTACAAACCTGGGGGAACTACCAATGGATCAGCTCTAGATAGAGCTGAAGCTAGAACACGGCTATCTGCAGCAGACCCTTCCCAACCAGCAAGGATGTATTGAAAATTATAATCAAATGAACACACTCCCATAACATTTTGTGACAAGTTGCCTTTTCTATCATGATATTTAGCTTGCAGGTTGACATCGATAGTGACTGGTATATGCGATCCATCCATTGCTCCCACACAGTCCTGTAGTCAGATAAATCATAGGTCTAATGAACACGCAATAATAGGATTACAACTCTACACAAAATTAAACCACTGGGAGATATACCTTGAAGAATGGATCAAAACGGATCTTCCCACTGATTTCTCGAGGAGTGTTTGGACCAGGGGGTATAAAATAATCCGAATGGAGCGCCAAGATAGCCCTCAAGACCTTGTGGAAGTATCGGCTTACTGTCTCTCCAGAGTGCCCAAAGTTATGGGCAATCTTACGATTCCTCAAATTGTGGCCAAGAGTATGGAGGAACATGACTAATTGTTCTTCTATCGTGATGAATTCTGTATCTCTGATGCTTCCTTTTTGCCTTAAAATATTGGCTAGTTTAAAGAAGGATCGTCTAGTCATGCGTATTTGGTCATGGCAATCCGTCTCATTGGAGTTGATAACACGCTTATAAAAAGGAATTGCATCTCTTGTGCGCTTACGCATATTTCGACTACCCTCTTTTATACACTCCGCTATGGACACGACAAGGGTGGCAAGAACAATTACAACAACAGGCAAGACTCTTGTCCTCCTCATAATCTCTCCTTCTATTTCAATATTATCTTCATCATCAATATCATCAATGAGATCCATTGAATTACCTAAAAATACCAATAAAACAACATAAGAAAACACCCAACTATAATGCATAAGAATAGAGTTGCAGGTTGAGTATACAACATATGTAGACAAGAAAGTACCTTGTGTAATTTCACAAAATGAGAAGTTCTCACAGTGACTGTCCCTTGTGTAATTGCCACTTGAATGAGGAGAGTCACTGTAAAGACAACATGATAATGTACACTCACTAGAAGGGCAGTCACAAATGAGGACAGTCACTCTAAAGACAACATGATAATGTACAAATACATTCAAATGGTAATTACACAAGGGATAGTCACTGTGAGATGTCCTCTTTTGTGACTGTCCTTGTCACAAATGAGGACATCTCACAGTGACTGTCCCTTGTGTAATTGTCACTTGAACCATGCGAATGCTTTTCTTCTTGAACAAATGAGGACATTATCAAGAAGAAAAGCATTAATGTGGTTCAATACCAATAGGCAATACATTAAAGTGGCAATTACACAATGGACAGTCACTGTGAGATGTCCTCATTTGTGACTGTCCTTACAGTGAGTGTACATTATCATGTTGTCTTTAGAGTGACTGTCCTCATTTGTTGAAGAAGAAAAGCATTAATGTGGCAATTACACAATGGACAGTCACTGTGACATGTCCTCATTTGTGATTGTCCTTACAGTGAGTGTACATTATCATGTTGTCTTTAGAGTGACTGTCCTCATTTGTTGAAGAATAAAAGCATTAAAGTGGCAATTACACAATGGACAGTCACTGTGAGATGTCCTCATTTGTGACTGTCCTTACAGTGAGTGTACATTATCATGTTGTCTTTAGAGTGACTATCCTCATTTGTTGAAGAAGAAAAGCATTAATGTGGTTACACAAGGACAATCACAAATGAGGACATCTCACAGTGACTATCCCTTGTGTAATTTCCATTTGAATTTATTTGTACATTATCATGTTGTCTTTAGAGTGGCTGTCCTCATTTGTGACTGCCCTAGAAAGAGGCAGATATCGTCTTTCTAAGTATCATGAGGGAACTAGTCTAGATTCAAGGCACTTTTTGATCAAAAAGGTTTTGAAGGCTACAAGACTATGAATCCAAGTAAATTCTCTAGGAGGAAAATTATTTCTATTGAAATATAAAAGGAAGTCCAAGTCTTCAATTAAAACTACGAGAATTTCAAACTACTATTAATGTTATTTCTCTTTAATGATTTTTAAAATGTTGATATTAAATCTTTCAAGTCATGGCAAAAGAATTGGAAATGCCATCATGGCACCATTTCATGATTAGAATCCTAATAAAACATATTTATAGCCTTATCCTTATCTTTAGATAATTTGTCAAGTAAACCATTATATTTTTCAACAAAAGTGGATGGGTTTGCACTTGATATATTAAATAAGAGTCATTACATTTTGAGAAACTTGAAAACATTCACAAGGCTGCTAACAACACTGGATAACCATACTTATTATAGTGATTAAAATAAAGCACAGTTTGACAAACCATAGTTATTAAAGTGATTAAAACAAAACACAATGTCTGCTACTAAATTGACATTCCTAGAAATATCAAAGAAAAAGCATTAGGACAATACTCTTTATTTTTTGAAAGAGTGAGCATTATCATCACTTGGAGTAACAAGGGGCTACATAGGAGGATGTGCATTGTGTGTAACTAGAATTCTCAACTCTTTGTAAAGATTAAATTTTTCTATCACTTAGAACAAGGCCAATTTTATTCTTGTGAGCCGAGATTGCTTGAGAAACAATAGTTTCATTATGTCTAGTTAGTGTAAGGACAGTCACAAATGAGGACATCTCACAGTGACTGTCCATTGTGTAATTGCCACTTTAATGCTTTTCTTCTTCAACAAATTTGGACAGTCACTCTAAAGACAACATGATAATGTACACTCACTGTAAGGATAGTCACAAATGAGGACATCTCACAGTGACTGTCCCTTGTGTAATTGCCACTTTAATGTATTGCCTATTGGTATTGAACCACATTAATGTTTTTCTTCTTGATAATGTCCTCATTTGTTCAAGAAGAAAAGTATTCGCATGGTTCAAGTGACAATTACACAAGGGACAGTCACTGTGAGATGTCCTCATTTGTGACAAGGACAGTCACAAATGTGGACATCTCACAATGACTATCCCTTGTGTAATTACCATTTGAATGTATTTGTACATTATCATGTTGTCTTTAGAGTGACTGTCCTCATTTGTTGAAGAAGAAAATAATGTGGTTCAATAGCAAAATACATTAAAGTGGCAATTACACAAGGGACAGTCACTGTGAGATGTCCTCAGTTGTGACTGTCCTTATAGTGAGTGTACATTATCATGTTGTCTTTAGAGTGACTGTCCTCATTTGTTGAAGAAGAAAAGCATTAATGTGGTTCAATAGCAATACATTCAAGTGGCAATTACACAAGGGACAGTCACTGTGGGATGTCCTCATTTGTGATTGTCCTTGTCACAAATGAGGACATCTCAAGTGACTGTCCCTTGTGTAATTGTCACTTGAATGTATTGCCCAAAAAATGGGCATATCGTCTTCCACTTGAAAAGGTGGAATTGGAATATCGGGCTCGCATTCCGGTTTCCAAATGCCAATTTTGAAAATGTCGTCGGGTCCGCGTGGGTTTTATGATTTTTGACATCCGCTTTATTACCTTGTTTTGACATCCGCTACGGTTATTATTACATCGCGTGTTCGTTGGAAGCCCTCTCTGGTTCAAGCTGCATCTTCCTACATCTTCTTCAACAAATGAGGACAGTCACTCTAAAGACAACATGATAATGTACACTCACTGTAAGGATAGTCACAAATGAGGACATCTCACAGTGATTGTCCATTGTGTAATTGCCACATTAATGCTTTTCTTCTTCAACAAATGAGGACAGTCACTATAAAGACAACATGATAATGTACACTCACTGTAAGGACAGTCACAAATGAGGACATCTCACAGTGACTGTCCATTGTGTAATTGCCACATTAATGCATTTCTTCTTCAACAAATGAGGACAGTCACTCTAAAGACAACATGATAATGTACACTCACTGTAAGGACAATCACAACTAAGGACATCTCACAGTGACTGTCCCTTGTGTAATTGCCACTTTAATGTATTGCCTATTGGTATTGAACCACATTAATGCTTTTCTTCTTGAACAAATGATAACATTATCAAGAAGAAAAGCATTAATGTGGTTCAATACCAATACATTAAAGTGGCAATTACACAAGGGACAGTCATTGTGAAGGTATTTCAATCTCTCCAACACTTGTCTGGCAACCTTAGCAATTAAAGGACCCTGTCATCTTTGTCTTGTGCTTCAACAAATCGGCAAGGGAGCCTCCATCCATGTTCTCCAGAACATAATTAATGTTTCCTCCCTCATGGAAAATACCCTTACATTTGACAACATAGGGAGAATCGATTTTCCTGAGGATGTCCATCTCCCTTGTTATGAGGGGTGAATCATGGTCGAGGCAGATGACTTCGAGGGTGTAGAAGGAAGATGATTTGTTGTGGAGGGCTTTGTACACAATGCCTTGGCTGCCATTGCCCAGAATCCCAACTCTTTCCAAATCAAAGATCTTCTGTATGCCCTGAATGGGAGGAAGGGGTAGGGGAGCCCTCTGGTTTTGTAGAGGGATGGGAAGCTGCAATCCCAAACGTTTCTTGGACTCCATTATCAGGTATCACTGCTTGGGGAAAAGTATTTGGCATACATTTGGGGAAATTAAGATGGGTGAAAGGGTATATAAAGAGGCATCCAATCCAAATCATACAGAGAGAAGTACCTACAGGCCTGTGGCTCATGGCTGACGGAAGTTAAGAGATTTTTTATTATAGAGTTAACTGTCCATGGATGTACAATCTGCATAATTTTCCTATTCTATAGCTGGTTCTCCTACGGAAACAAGGTGCCATTAAACCAGTTATGGGCATTGGACCATTTTAACTAGTTATGGGCATTGGGGATCCATGAATGTACCATTTACACAAGTTATGGGCATTGGGAATCCATGAATGTACCATTTACACCAGCTATGGGCATTGGAATCCATGAATAAACTATTTAAAAACAGTTACGGGAACTGGGTATCCATGAATGTACCATTTTAACCACTTATTGGCACTGGGAATCTGTTATGTACCAATTTAATCACAGCTACGAAAATTGGGTATCCATGTATGTAACATTTTAACCAGTTAGGCACTGGGTGTCCATGAATGTACCATTTACACTAGTTACCCATAAAGATAAACGGACGAATACAAATGCAGAAACGAATACAAATGCAGATAAATGGCTGAGGGAGTATACATACAATAGATAAACAGATGAAGAAGATGCAGCTTCGAACCAAATGCAAGGAGATGAAGCTTCGAAGAAGATGCAAGAAGATGCAGCTCGAACTAGAGAGGGCTTCCAACGAACACGCGATGTAATAATAACCGTTGCGGATGTCAAAACAAGGTAATAAAGCGGATGTCAAAAATCATAAAACCCACATGGACCCGACGACATTTTCAAAATTGGCATTTGGAAACCGAAATGCTAGCCCGATATTCCAATTCCACCTTTTCAAGTGGAAGACAATATGCCCATTTTTTGGGTAAAATTGAAATATCAAAATTCCAATTCCATCCTTCGATGTCGCACACAAACAATGGATATCATCTTCGAAATTTGATATTCCGGTATATCGATCAATATGCTTGCATCCAAACGGGCCCTAAGCTTGGTGACTCCACTTGACAATTCCACTTTCACCCATTATATGAATTCTGTGTTTGAATCCTTTGTTCAAACTTGGAAAAGGAGTTATTGTGAAAGTATATGTTTTTGAACTATGTTATATGTTTATGCGTGTTGCTTGTGTGTTATCCCATCCTATGCTTGTTTCCCCAAGCTCAGGGGTGGCCATGTAATGGCTTTGACTGGGAGGTGAGCTCCATGGCCATGTTGAGAAAGTCCTTTTGTTGCAAGTCATGGTTCATGGCTAAATGGAATCAGACCAAAATTGAAGGTTAAAGACTAGACTAGAAATTCTCAAAATGGTTTTTCTATTGTAGCTGATTGAGAAGTTATATTCCATGTAATTGTGTTATTACTGTATAAGAGATTCTGTAAATTTTACTTAAGTTGAACCTTGGACTGTCTAGTTAATGTGTTTCAGGAATTGAGTCAAATTATTGTGTTTAGAGTAGTCCTAAGAACAGTATTCAATATGAGAAGTTTAAATTTAGTTCTCTGCTGTGTAGATTTTAAATTGAAAATGTTGATGTATATAGTTATACAGAAGAGAAAAGTTCCTGTAGCAGTAAATTATGATTAAGTTCCTGTAGCAGTAAGTAAACTTCTAGATTTTCTGTAATAAAGAATTAGATATAGTGATGTTAAATATTATTATGAAATAACAGAAAATAATGTACTCCTGTAGCAGAAAATTAAATGTTAAATTTTATGCTTCCTCTATGTTTTACACAGTTGTTTAAGAAGTTTTATATTCTCAAATTTGAAATCTGTTTATTCTTTATAAAAATACTGCATGTCTAAATATTGCTGGATATTCTGGTTAAATTGTATATTATTAATATCTGTAGATCTTGATAGATAATACTGTGAGATTCATTTAACTAGATGAATAAAATTTGAAACAGTGATTCAAAAGCTAATATTTGTACTCTATTTCTATTGATACAAGTAAATTACCAAGCTGAAAATAGTTAGTTCAAGTAAAGAAAAGATTAAACAACTGTGCAATGTCACTCTTAATGTTTTCAAGATACATAAGAAATTAAAACTAGAGTTCTATTTTATTTCAGATCTTATGATAATACATGAAATGAAGTCTAAACTGTGGAAAATTAATGTAGTATTACCTTGAAGGTAATAAACATTACAAATTTCATAAACTTGTGCTCTTTACAACTTCATTAAAAAGGGCATTCAATCTGTAAAACATTACACTTATTCTTTCTAAAGACAGAAAATGTGTTATCCCTCAATTTGTTCTGTCACAAGATCTGCATCATAGAAAAGTAAGTAGATGAGAGAAAAATTAATGAAATAAAGCTTTATCTAATATAGAATTATTCTGGTGTTATTATTTCATAGTACATGCTGTGATAGCACCTACCATATTCCAGCAAACTTAAAATTTTTATCTAATCTTAACAATAAATATACTAACGGATATCTATTTATATATACATTAAATATTATACCACTGATTTTGGGTATAATATTTAATATACTATATATATATATTCTGTTTTTATAACAATAACAGAATCTGAAAACTAGTAAGAAAATATGGTATTAAACTGTTCAGTATAACCCAAATAGAAATCTATTAATGTACTTTATATATATATTAATATTTAATATATATTATTCATCCATTCTCAGCTTGCATGGAATCTACAGATCTATTATCGACAACATTTTAACAGTATATAATAAGCACTTCATAACACATATTATGAAGTGCATATTATATGAAATAATACACAAATTATCAAATTATCGCAGAGTAAGCTTGTTTAACTAAACAATATTTTAATAACAACATATAATATGCACTTCATAATATATATATTATGAAGTGCATATCATATTGAATAACTCTCTCTCTCTCTCTCTATATATATATATATATATATATATATCGCTGAGAATGTCTTTAAAAAAAAACTAAAAAATTTAACAGAACCTTGTTATGGGAGAATCCCCCTTATTATCGTATACCCCCTGGCCGCGCTTTGGCTCGGCACTGGCCGTGACCGTGGTCACTGCCGCGGCCTTGGCCGCGAGCAGTGGCCATGGTCACCGTCGTGACCTAGCCACAGCAGTGGCCGAAATCACCTGCGACATTAAGGGTTTCAAAACCCTTCCGGGATCCTCTAAGCCAGTTATAAAAAAATAATAAATATATTAACTGTTAGACATGTTTCAAATAAAAAGGAAGATAAACAAACGAATCCATTACCAGAGATATCTCTGGTTAATGGATTCAAATAAAATGGAACAGTAATGTGCGTTCCGGATAAAAGATTAACAAACGAATCCATTACCAGAGATATCTCTGGTTAATGGATTCAAATAAAATGGCAGTGCCGTTACTTCAGTAAATAAATTATCGAAGCTTGAACTAATAAAAAAGAAATTAAACTACTTCAAAAAATATAATAATAACATTGAATCCTTTGGACTCATGATCGATCTGCTTACAGTGCTATAAGCTTGCATTGTGGGTAAGAGAGGAAACCCTCATGAATTAAGAGGGCTCTCTGTGACTGATTACCCATTCCAGTGTAAGCATGAGAAACCCTTATTGATTAAGGGCTCTCTGCTGCTCATTAATCTCTCCCATTTGAGATAAAAAATTTTGAGAGATAACCTCCTGCAAATCCCTTCAACCTGCGCCCACAACACAAAATTGCAAAATGAGGACTGTTAGGGTTAGTGAAAGTTTTATTGGGCCTCAAACCCTAAATTCGAATTAGGGTTTGAGGAGCCCCTTTTTATCATTTTAAATTATTTTGGCTTATATTATTATTATGTTCTTTTTTATAAACTTATTAGTAATTGAAAGGACATGTCCGTAAATGCTAATTGATTTGTAAAAAATTGAATTCATTAAAATGATGTTATTCCTTCTTCGTTTTATTAATGGATTATTTAATTTGTTAGGAAGTTATTTATTGTAATGTCATGTAATTCTGTTTGTTAAATTAAAAAAGGGGTTGTAGGGAACAATAATGTATTTTCTTTTAGAAGTGATTTGTTTTGAAGTAATTATTTTAGTGTATGGTAAAAATCTTTTTATGGCAGTAGTAAATTAATTAAATAAATATGATTTTCTTTCGTCTTTCATATTTATCGCTACATTTATTTTTGCTATTGAATTTAAGTTATGGATTATTTCTTAGTAAAATTCTTTTATTTATTTCAATGAAATTGGTAGTGGTTATAAGTTCATTTATTCCTTAATTGTCTTATTATTCTTTTATTTAAATATGTATTGATAGAATCTTATTATCATTATCTACCCTAATCTATATTAATATAATTTAATTAAAGTATTCCAATTGTAATATTAAATTTAATTAATGGTATAGATAACCTTGTGGTAATTAAGTAATTGTAGTAATGAACGTAGTTTATGTGCATAATGACTCTAGATTAATATTTGTTAAAAATTTATTCTTATTTAACCTATCCTTAGTGGAATTAACTCCCTTGAAGTTTTATAGGGATGGATCGTTTAATCCTTATACTTCTAGAAACTTTAGGGACACGAGAATTCCTTCCTTTGAACATCTTTTAACCTTCCTCGCTTAGGGAACGAAGGTACGCCAACGCTTGCCTCCTGATCCCTGTATGTCAACGGATGACTCGCCCAAGCGAGCTTCAACTCCAAAGCTTCGCATCGTAGGGCTTTTGACCAACCTTGTTGACCTAGATGTATGTTTTAATCTTTTCAAAAACAATTTTGTTGTGTTTTTGTCCAAATTATAGTTTTGTAGTTGTCCAGATTATTTGGGCATTACAAAAGGTTCTAGAATTTTTTAGCCACCAAGGCTGACCAAACTTAGAATTATTTTATTTTACAATTTATTACATCAAATTCGGCGCAAAATAACTTTTGAAACCCAAACAGAAATTTTGAAGAAAAATCATTTTTCGCTATTTCAGGTGACCCAACTTCCAAAGACCATAAGTCATCGCCAGTTGACCCGATTGACTATTATAACCCATTCTAGAAAGGCCACAAAGCACTCTACAAGCTTGACTTGTGCAAGTGCCTGTCACCCAAATTATCAACCTCATTCGAGGCCTCTAAATGCTTCAAAACTGAGTTCAAAGTTTCTGTACCCTGTTGCCAATACTGAAAATCTTCAATATCTACAAAGCTAGACTTGATCTGTCACTGAAAATTTACTGGCAAGCTAATATGACCAAAATAAACCTCAAGGGAAGAAATCAAAACATTCCGAGATCAGATGACCAACTTATAAAAAATAGCAAGTTTCCATAAATAGCAGCTCTGCACAAGATAGCCCTTATTGAAAACAAAACTAGAAATATTTTTGGTTGATGCAAGATTGCTCTTACACCCAAGATGCTCCTGCATCAGACACCCGGGGTAATTTGAGAAGTGACCCTATCATGACTTAGGTGTGCAGAGGAAAACCAAGATGGTTAACCTCCTCCTTTGTTAGCCATGATGAATCTTCAATAGGTCATCCTTTCCATTTGACCAAATACTCTTCATATGTCCTGTTCCTTGTGCTTTTGCCAACACGACTATCCAGTATGTCTTCAATCTCCTTGATATCTAAACTGGTTGCTGAAATACTCCACTATGCTGCTGTAACCTCATCTTCAACACCTCTTTCATGATACTTTGTCAGATCTGAAACATTAATACTGGTGAAATATTTAGCTTAGTAGGCAACTCGACCTCATATGAATTTCCTGAATCATGCTTCTTCAGTATCTTACATGGCCCAAATTTCTTCATTTTTAACTTGTTATATGTACCAACCGGAAATATTTCCTTCCGCAAATGAACCATGACTTCATCTCCAACCTGAAATTCCTTATGCATCATTTTCTCATCTGCCTTAGCCTTATACTGCACATTCATTTTGGAAATGTGCTTCCTCACCTCTTCATGTATGTTCTTCAAATGTTTTGCAAAATCCTCAGCTTCAACACTACTTATTTCTCCTTTATCTATTTTTCTCAACTCAGATGCATTTCTGGGACTACTTCCATATACAATATGTGGATAATGTGATGAACTAAACTTCAAATCTATCTTCAACTCTTCACTTTCTGCTAGTGTCATTCTGTGTGCTGCCTTATTTGGAAAACTAGCTCCTGGAATCAAGTCCATCTGATGACTGATCTTTCTTACTGGTGGTAATCCATTAGGTACATTATCGGGTACAATATCCTGAAACTAATTCAATAATTCTGCAATTTCTACAAGTACATCTTCTACTTCCTCTTTCCCAGCCTTTGGAATTAAGGTAAAACACATATGCTCATGCCTCATACCATCTATTAATTTCCTTCCATCAACAAAAGTTATTCTTGCATTACCACATACATTTTCTTTGGTCTCCTTCAATGGCTTTAGCTTATGTCGCACTCCATCCTTTGTCAGGGAATAGGTATTCACATGACCATCGTGTACAACACATCTGTCAAACTGCCAAGGTCTACCCAACAACATATGACATGCATCCATAGATATGATATCACATAGTACCTCATCATGGTACTCGCCAATCTTGAACTTTACTAGGCACTTTTCACTAACCATGACCTTGTGGTCATCCTGCACCCAGGCAACCTGATATGGATGTGGATGTTTCTGCCTCTTGAGATTCAGCTTTTTCACCATCTCTTCTGACACCAAATTATCATTACTGCTACTATCAATAATCACATCACAACACTTACCCTTACACTTGCACCTGGTGCGAAACAGGCTCTTGCTTTGCTCAGGTTCATTCTCACCACTCAGCAGGACTCTTCTATTGATCAACATTTCTCCTCTTTCAACCTCTTTAGAATTTGATGATCTGGCATCCTCATCTACATATGCAACTCTGGTCTGGCCTTCATTCCTCCTATCCATCCTTCCTTGGTTTTGGGGACATTCAAATACCCTATGACCTTCTTCCCCACAATGAAAACATGTTCCACGAAAGCCTCCTCTTCCTGAACCTTGTCCTCTTCCTCTTCCTCTCTGATCTCGATTATTCTGATCTTGGAAACAATTGGAATTGTTTCCTCTCTGATTTTGACTGCTACTAGCCTCATCCTTCTTCTTTGGATCTTTATTTCGGCCTCCATATGACCGTCCACCAGATCTTCCATCATGTCCTCTTCCATTTTGTTTGCTCTCAAACTTCTTGTTCAACTTTTCCTCTACTTTTAGGGTAAACTGGTATGCCTCTTTAATACTGCTCATTCGAACCAGATTCAAATCTTCCTAAATGCTCGGCCTTAACCCATTAAGGTAATGGGCAACTTTCTCCTTATCCACTTCTACATGGCTTGTTTTGATGAGGATTTGATAGAACTCCTCTATATACTCTTGAATAGATCTTCCTACCTGCTTCAAACTTTGCATCTTCTTCAGTAGGTCAAGCTCATAATCAACAAGAATAAACTGCCACTTCAATTTATCCACCATTCGATCCCATCTTGTGATTTTATCTTTCCCTCTTCTATTTTGCTCCAATTGAATCTCTTGCCACCAAATCTTCGCATGACCTTTTAGTTTGGCCTTCACAAATTTGACCCTATCAAGGTCCTCAATATCTTCATACTCAAAATATTCTTCACATTCATTGATCCAGTCAATCAACTCCTCTGGGTTAAGATTTCTTGAAAATGCAGGAACCTCAATCTTAGGTCTTTTTTCTATCTTGAAAATGGCTTGGAAAAGTCTTTCTTCCTCCTGGTTCACAACTTTGACTTCTCCTTCTTGATCTTCTTCTTCGGCTTCATCCTCTCTTTCATCTCTGACATTAAGATTCATTCCTCTGTGAATCTCTTCTTGCAATACTCGCACTTGTCTCTAGAGCACTCTAACCTTAGGTGTCATAGCACCAACTCTTCTGCCACGTTCCCTTTGTGGAGGCATTTTTGTGCTTATCATTGAAACCCTAACCACGGTCCTAGTGCAAACTACCTCACAGTCGGTGATTTGTTTACACAGAAACCCTAACCCACGGTCCTGGTGAAAACTACCTCACAATCGGTGATCTGTTTACACACTCAAAAACTCTTTCTTTGATACCACTTGATGAAGGGTGCTCCCCTTAATACCACAACACATAACAAAAATAGAGAAACAACAACAATATGCAAGAACAAAAAATGGGCTTCTTATTATCTCCACAAATGTGGAATTACAAACTTTCAGAATTACAATATGCAAAGCCACACGGGCATTCCCTTACAATATTCCATAGGAAAAAGCCTCGAATCAATACTCAGATCTACTACCCAAAACTATCCTGAACTGCCTAAGACAACACTACATCCTTCCTTATATAGGCAATTTTCCACCACCTGGGAAGGTTCCAGAATTTTTTAGCCAACAAGGCTGACCAAACTTAGAATTATTTTATTTTACAATTTATTAGATCAAAGTCGGCTCAAAATAACTTTTGAAACCCAAACAAATTTTTTGAAGGAAAATCATTTTCCGCTATTTCAGGTGACCCAACTTCTAAAGACCATAAGTCATCACCAGTTGACCCAATTGACTATTATAACCCCATTTCAGAAAGGCCACAAAGTGCTCTACAGGCTTGACTCATGCAAGTGCCTGTCACCCAAATTCTCGACCTCATCCGAGGCCTCTAAAGCCTTAAAAAATGAGTTCAAAGTTTTTGTACCTTGTTACCAATACCAAAAATCTTCAATATTTACAAAGGTAGACTTGATCTGTTAATGAAACTTTACTAGCAGGCTAATATGACCAAAATGAACCTCAAGGGAAGAAATCAAAACATTCTGAGATCGGATGACCAACTTACAAAAAATAGCAAGTTTCCATAAATAGCAGCTCTGCACAAGATAGCCCTTATTGAAAACAAAACCATAAATATTTTTGGGTGATGCAAGATTAGTCTTACACCCAGGATGCTCCTGCATCAATTATTATATTTTAATTTTTTATTATTAATAGATATTAATAAATCCTATTTAAAAAGGAGAAATTTCAATCTATAGACACCCTAAATTGTCCTTTAAACTCTTATATTAATTTAATTAATATTTTCCATAATATTATAATAATTTTTTTATAAATTATCTTCAATCATTATATCCAACTATTTATTTATTAAATAAATTCACCCCTTTTATTTAAATTTAATTTAAATACCCCCTTTAATATATTAAATCTATTTTAATATATGATCCCTCCATATCCCCTTTTAAATAAATTTTGTTTATTCTCCCATTTGCCAAAATTATTCTAAACTTTATTTAAATTAAATCTAATTTAATTTAAATCTCACTTCTCCTTTCTTTTAGCTAATTTTCCTCTAATCACAACTAAAAAAGTAATTAAAACCCTTTTAGCCTTAATCACTTACACACACATGTGTCTTTTCTTTTTCTAAATAGCTTAGATTTGGTTTTCTTAGCTTGGCTTGAATCTTGCGTTCTCATTCCTAGTTTAGTTATTTTATTTGAATCTAGTTGTTAATCTCTTGCATTTTCATTCTTAGCAATAGATCTTACATTTGCATCATCATTTAGTGAAGATTTGGAGCAAGCTCTTCATATTTGTTCTCAAATTATTTCACACACCATAGCTTTCATCTTAAGATTTCCTATTCTTTTGCATGCAAAATTCATCGTGAGATTCTTGTGTTGGGAGAGCACACCCATAAATTTTTTAAGATTAAATCAAACAAGGTTAATTGGGTACCCTTATTTTAGCTCATCAAAAGTTGTGGTAGAAATATTTGTGTTGCTACATATTTTATTTTAAAAATATATAGTGTAGGTTCAATTCGTATTTCGCCTAACTTTGCATGTTTTTAGCTTGTAGCACACATGTTATATTTTTACGTCATACATTCTGGCACACCCGGTGGGACCCACATCTTGATTTAGCTTATTTTCCTTTGCATTTTTCATATTTTTTTGTCAGACTGCCAAATCAGCATCTCCGCATATACAAAGGCATCTACGTATTTTCATCTTTGCATTGGCATCTTCGCAGAATGGGCCCTAGTTTTCTATTTTCTTATTGGTTCACATTGACATCTTTGCCAATGAATTTGCATCTCTGCATTAGCAGCTTTGCATATCGACGTCTCTGCATTGGTGTCTCCGCTCTAGTATTAGTGTCTCTAATTAGAAGGTTGTATTTTCATATTGCATCTTTGTTTTAGGGTTTCATTTTCATTTTCTAAGGTTTTTGGAGTTCTTAGCTTTCTAGTTTTTGATAGTAGACAACCTTTTTTTGGAGATTACATGTTGTTAAGTGTCTGATTTTGCAATCCATAGGTCTTTATTTGCTTGCTAGTCTGTATTGGCGTCTCTGCCCATGAATCTACATCTCTAAATTGGCATATATGGATTGGCATATCTGTATTGCGGTCTCTACATATTGGCATCTTCATCCTAGAATTTGTCTCTGCTCTTGCAGGTATATTTTCTTAGATATGGATTTTCCTATTATTTTTGGTCTCTATTCCAGATTAGTGTCTTTGTTGTTACAATTGTGTCTCTTCATTTTAAGCATCATTTTCTATCATTTTGGATTTCTAAGGTTACTAAGTGGGTGTTTCTTACATCTTTTGATATTTTGGTCTTCTAACAAGTGGTTTTGTAGAACGTTTGGCCAAGACAAAATATTAAGACTACTAATCCATTTGTTTTGTAGGACTTTGTTGAACACTTGAAAAATCTAAAAAATACTCACATTGTTGGTTTTGTAGGTTTCCTTGGAGATTCAAGAAAATATTGTGTCTTATTTACATTGATTTTCTAGGCATCTAGCTTAACTAGGAAGGTTCATTTTTTATGATTTGTTGAGTAGTAGGCAAGTATTCTCTTACCTCTTTAGAGGTAATAAGAAACCTAGACCTACTTGATTTTTTATTTAGAAAAGGATCTTGGGTAAATGAACATGTGTTTGATGTGTTTGGGAGAATCTATGGAGTAGGAGAGTATACACTTTGCCCTTGAGGAAATTCATAAATCTAGACCTTTATTAGTTATCCACTTTTTCATTTTTCATTTCACCCTTAGAGGGCCTATTGTTGAGGGAAAAATCTCACGGGAACAACCCAAGTGGTAACAAGGAAAAACCTAGCCCTTCCAACCCACTATAATCAAAAGCCTCTTTAAGATTAACATCTCAGAGGACATAGTTATTATTATTTTTAGTTTTTTCATAGGATTGTGAGGCCTCAATCTTCCATGCAAGACTACGTTATTTCTAGTACTCATAGGGAAAGAGGCCTAATTCCTTCTTCCAAGACTATGGAGGATACCTACAAATGAAAGCTCCTATTAGTCACCATAGGATAGAAGTTACCAGTTCACCTCTGAAAGTGGTCATAATATTTGTGCAAGGAGGGGGAAGACTCTCTCCTAAAGATACTCACCATAAGTATCCTATTGAGAATTTGGAGGCGGCTAATATGGCATTGAAGGTTTCATTGGGTAGTCTCTTTTGAACTATATTTTGTTTAGGTCTTGGAAAAGGAAAAATATGAGCCCCCTCTAGGGGGTGACATGACCATGTGAGCCAATGGGATATCCAAGTTGTGGGAAAATATTTTGATCACTAGGCCAAATTCCTTAGGCAGATATTGTTAATATGATTTAGAACAACATAGAGGTGGGGGGGGGGGGGGGGGTGAATTAGTTGTTCTCAGGTCCAAATGTATCAATAGAACTTTTAAACACTTCAACAATCCCAGATCTAATCAACACTACTCGGTCATTAAAGAATGTATGCCAGAAACATATAACAATGCAATCCACTATCCAACAATATTTAACTTGCAAAACATAGAAATGTTCACACCAAAACATTCAGACAAGTATGACACCAGGATTTATAGTGGAAACCCAATTTGGGAAAAACCACTTTGTAACATGTTACTGATATTTTCACTCTTCTGAAGTGAGCTCTGTGAAAAGCCAACCCTGTCAAAGGTTTACAAACACACTGCTAGGTGTGACCCTGTTAAAGGATTTCAACCACCCTGTTAGGAGTGAGCCTTGTTAGAGGACTTAAGTACATTACATTAGAATGCAACCTTGATTAAAGGATTTAAAAAATGACTATTATGTCAACCTTGATTAAAGGATTTAGATTGATACAATGGTTAGAAAGTAGCAGTAGTATTTGATCTGAAAAACATACAACTCACTTTGTAAATAAAAGATCCAATTCACACATATATGTTGGCTTACTGACTGAGTTCCATTTCTATCTCCATCACTGATCTACTCAAAAATCCATTCAAGCAATCACAACTCTGATCAACTCCTTCACCTTCAACCTTTCTTCTTAGACTTATCAGTCAATAACATCAACAACTCTAGCATCCTTCCTTAACCTCACACTTAGGTTTTCCTTTATACCTCTTCAATAGGTAGATCCATATTTTTCCACTTAATCTCCTTTGTAGATCTTAGGTTTGGGTTGGATTCATCGAATCCTTCCAACATTCATGTTCTTCATCCATCCTTCTAGAAACATCTTCAATCTCTTTATTGAAATCATAATAAAATGGTTTACCGTGCATTAAATTCTCTATAAAATCAATTAATAAAGTCAACACAATTTACATAATCCAAGAATTCAACTAAGTCAGCTAGGAATCTGAATTCTTCCTCAAATGTAAATTACTGACACTCAATCAATACTATGTTCAACTCCTCTGTCATCACTGCGTAATTCAGTCATCTCTTCAAACTGTCTCCCTCGGCTAATGTTGTCACTCGGCAATAAACTAATGTTCGGTCAAAACTAAATTTACTCAGCATATACTGGCTCTCGGTCGACACTAACATCACTCAGCTTAAACTAGATTTCTTCACTTTTGCTCGGTTAAGCCTACTTGTTCAGTCTTTCTTCTTACTTAGATAAACAATACATTATCTTATCATTGTGCCACATAATCAAGTACTCATTGAAGTATCAAATAACTCAACCTTTCTCTAGGTTCTATTGTTTTTACCCTTGCCCTAATCCTTCTCATCAATCAATAGATATAGTATTTTATTAGATAGCAAATATCTTACCAGTTAAGGTTTGACATCAATGACAATACAATAATTTCTTCAATTGCAGTTTCCAACAATCTCCCTCTTTGGCATTGATGGCAACACCATATGAATAATAGATGATTCACCAACCAATCCAAAACTTTGTCATTTCATTAGAAATATTTGTAATATCCTTAGCTTCATTCTGATTCTGAATCACTTATCCTAGCTTGCTTGACCATCCACACAGTTACTCCCTCTGAATATTTTATGTGTCTCTTTTCCTCTGATTCTCTAAATTACTTCCTCTTTTATGTGTTTTCATCTTTATCTCTCCCTCTTTGACAATAATGCCAAAGAAGTATCTAGAACTTTCATATTTAAGATGTAGATGTCATCTTTTTAGTTCAGTAACAATATTTCTCCCTCTGTCATCTTTCTTATGACTGATTATCAGCTTTGTTGTACTTTTCACAACTCTAGGCCACTCCTAAAGTGTGACCTTTTCTGCATCAATTTGTCAAATACTCCATGTAGCACATTTGATGCAGTGCTCCTAGCTCGACTAGGTAGCCTCAGTTAGGGGAAGCACCCCTAATTTACCTCTAAGATATTCATGAGCATCTTAGGTAAAGCTTTTGTGAATATGTCTTCTAGTTGTTCCTTTGTATTCACACATTCCATTCTCACCTCTTTATCTTGTACCAATTCTCTCAAGTAATGATACTTGATAGCAATATGTTTGGTCTTTGTGTGCATCACTAGATTATTTGATATGTTCATAGAACTTGTGTTGTCACAGTATATGACAAGTGGTTTAGTGATCTCCTCTTTCATGCCTTTCAACAATTGCTTAATCCATACCAGATTTGAACAGTTCACTACAGCTACTACATACTCAGCTTCAGATGTAGATTGGGAAATGCAATTTTATTTCTTGCTTGTCTAAGAAACTAATCTCTGTCCAAGAAAGAAAGCTCCACCACTAGTACTTTTTCTATCATCAACATTTCCTACCCAATCTGCATCAATGTAGACTCTTAGTTCAAATTTCTCATGCTTCTTGTAATACACTCCATACTCTTCTATCCCTTTCAGATATCTCAATATTCTCTTCACAACCATCATATGACTTTCCTTAGGATTACCAGAGAATCTTGCCACAATCCCAACTGCTAGAGCTATATCTGGTCTACTGTGAACAACATATTGTAGCTTTCCAATCATTGATCTATACAGAGTTTGGTTTACTTCAGCAGTATCATCATTTTTAGACAATTTCTGTCTAGTAGCCATGGGAGTACTTACTGGCCTTGAATCCTCCATACCAAAGGTTTTTAATATCTCTTTGACATATTTAGATTGTGTGATAAAAATACCTTTTTCCATCTGATAGACTTGAAAACCAACAAATAACTTTATCTCACCAAACATAGACATCTCAAACTCAGTTTGCATCTCACTTGAAAATTTCTTACACAGGTGACGTAGGGGCAGGGTAGATACAAGCAGAATCAAGCAGAATTGAGTCCACTTGAATCCACAACAAGCCCTTGCTCAAAGTTATACAATGGAAGAAATATAATATCACATGAAATCAATGGAAACATAATGGATATGAGACAATCAATTGGCAGCAACAACAAAGAATTATATTATTTCTTTCAACATGCTCGGCTGTGAGGCCTTCAGGGTTTCGGCCTTATACAATGAGAATTATGAATTTAGAATTATAGCTTGCATCCTATCTTTTTCTCCTATGATTTATCTTGATAATCCTTCCTATATCTCACCCATGATGCTCTACTACATCAATCTAGACCCCTTATATAGCCAGCTAAGCCACAGGTCGTCCAGTTAGGCATTTAATTACAATATAGGTCTAGTCTCAAGATTTAAACCAAAACTAATGCTAGAATGAATATAAATTGATGCACCTTTGGATTTAGGTCCTAACTTGACCCAAGAACATTCATTTAAGTGCACAAGGTCCCATATGAGCACACAGAACATCGCAAGAAGAAACACCACACGTTTCACCCAAAAACTGGCAGGAAATAGGTCTTGAGGCAAAATAGGCATAACTTTTGACTCATAATGAATTGGAAGTTGCACTCTTTGGGGATGATATTAATTAAAGGTCCCCTTGAAGCTCTTAAGTGCACAAAATAATATTCCTTATGGATCAAGAGAACCAACATGAACAATCAGCACCAAAACTACAGGAAAACACTGTTCCGACGGCAAGGAAAATAGCTGTAACTTTGAAACAGTCCATCCAAACTTGATGTGCTCATAGGATAAGGTTCCCAAATAGGTCCCCAACATGATGTAAGCTTCACACACCATGAAACTATCAAATTCAAATATTATAAAGAAAACTACAGCAAAATGGTATAGAAATCAGAAAATGTTTTTGGTTGATGCAAGATTGTCAAAGACCCAAGATGCTCCTGCATCAGACACCTAGGGTAAATAAAGAATTGATGTCCACATCAAGCACTACTCATAATCTGACCTAAATCATAAAGATCCAACTCATCTTGTGTAATCCATGAACTGTCCTCAACTGGCTTGTCTTTCCACTGAACTAGATATTCCATGTAGTCTTTTCCTCTTGTACTCTTGCCAACTCTGCTATTCAAGATCTTTTCAATGCTATCACTATTATTCTTAGGATAGTCTGGATCATCTTCTATCTCATCATTTGATTCAAAGTACTCAAATATATCAGCAATGTTGAATATAGGTGATATATCCATGTCCTCTGGCAATTCTACTTCATAAGCATTTCCACTGTCAAACTTCTTCAGAATCTTACAAGGTCCAAACTTCTTCATTTTCAGCTTGTTGTAGGTACCAACTAGAAATCTATTCTTCTTCAAATGAATCATAACCTCATCTCCAACTTCAAAATATTTATGTCTCCTTCTCTTGTCTGCTCTTTGTTTATATTTCAGATTATTGTCCTCCAAATTCTTTTTAACTTCATCATGTAAAGTTCTCATGTATTCTGCAAAATGATCAGCTTCAGCACTTCTTCTAGTCTTAGTAGGTAAATCTCTCAGCTCTGTGGTTCCCTTAGGATGAAATCCATTAACAATCTCAAATGGTGTCTTCTTAGTGCTTCTATTCACTAAATTATTATATGCAAACTCTACTTGTGCCAAAATCAAATCCCAATTAGCAGGTTTCTCTCCAACTAAACATCTCAACAAGTTTCCCAAACTTTTGTTCACAACTTCAGTCTGTCCATTTGTCTGAGGGTGAAATGTAGAACTAAACTTCAAATCAGTATTCATCTTCTTCCAAAGTGTCCTCTAAAAATAACCATTAAACTTAGTATCTCTGTTTGAAACAATAGATTTAGGCAAACCATGCAATCTTACCACTTCCTTGAAGAATAATTCAGCTACATGCAATGCATCATATGTCTTCTTACAAGGTATGAAATGAGCCATCTTAGAAAATCTATCAACCACTGCCAAAATAGAATCATTACCTCTCTGAGTTCTAGGTAATCCAAGAACAAAGTCCATACTCACATCTTCCTAAGGTCTATCAGGTATAGGCAAAGGTGTATACAATCCCGAATTCTGACTAGCTCCTTTTGCTGTTTGGCAAATTCTGCAACCTCTAACCATTCTCTGTACATCTCTGTAAATCTATGGCCAAAAGTATCTTTCTGAAATCAAATTCACTATCTTATCAATCCCAAAATGTCCAGCAAGTCCACCACTATGTTTCTCCTTCATTATGTTCTCTCTCATAGATCCTCTAGGTATGCACAATTGAACTCCTTTAAACAACATTTCTTCTTGAATGAAATAATCAAACCACTTATCACTCATTGTGTGTTCTTTACAAGCTTTCCAAGGCTTTGAAAAATCAATGTCAGCCTCATAAAAATACTTCAAATCATCAAAACCAAGTACTTCAACTCTCATTTATGTCAGCAAATTTCTTCTTCTGCTCAAGGCATCAGCAACCTTATTTGACTGTCCACTCTTATGCTTCAATGAAAAGGAAAAATTCTGCAAGAACTCAACCCACTTCATATGTCTCTGATTTAACTTATTCTGACTTCCCAAATACTACAAAGCTTTATGGTCAGTATACAACACAAAATCTTTAGGCATCAAATATTGTCTCCACTTCTTCAAAGCTTGAACAATAGCATAGAATTCCTGGTCATAAACTAAATATTTTCTCTTAGCATCATTCAACTTTTCACTAAAGAAAGCTATAGGTTTTCCTTCTTGACTCAAAACAACTCTAATTGCACTACCACTAGCATCACATTCAACTTGAAAAAATTTATTAAAATTAGGCAAAGCAAGTGTAGGCAACTCTACAATTCTTTGTTTCAATGTTTCAAAACTCCTTTGTGCTCCATGTGTCCATTTGAAATCCTTTTTATCTCCTCTCATAGTTTCAGTCATTGCATTACAAATAGAATTGAAATTTTTGATGAACTTCCTATAAAAACTTGCCAATCCATGAAATGATCTTACCTCTCCAACATTCTCTGGTGTAGGCCAATCAAGTATAGCTCTCACTTTCTCAGGATCCATCTTTAATCCATCAGCTAAAATTACAAAACCAAGGTACACAATATCTTCTTGCATAAATGAACATTTCTTCAAATTAATCAGCAACTTTTCTTCCTTCAATCTCTGCAATACTTGTCTGATATGTTCAAGATGTTCCTCCTTACTCTTACTAAATATCAAAATGTCATCAAGATATACAATCACAAACTTACCCAAGAATCTTTTCACAACTTCATTCATCAGCCTCATAAAAGTACTAGGTGCATTAGTCAAACCAAAATGCATAACCAACCATTCATACAAACCTTCAGTAGTCTTAAAAGCAGTTTTCCATTCATCCCCTTCTCTGATCCTTATCTAATGATATCCACTTTTCAAATCAATCTTTGTGAAATACTTTGCTCCACTTAAACTGTCCATTATGTCATCCATCCTAGGCAAAGGAAATCTATACTTTATTGTTATCTTGTTTATAGCTCTAGAATCAGTGCACATTCTCCATTCTCCATTCTTTTTAGGTGCTAATACAATAGGTACTGCGCAAGGACTCAAACTTTCCCTAATCAAACCTCTTTCAAGAAATTCTTGCACTTGTCTATTCAATTCAGTCTTTTCATCAGGTGTCAACCTATGTGGTGCTTTATTAGGCAAACTAGCTCTAGGTATCAAATCCATACAATGACTTATACTTCTCATAGGTGGTAAACCATTAGGTACATTATCAGAAATGATGTCATAAAATTCATTCAGTAAAGGCTTAACTTCAGGTGCATGTTCTAACTCATCTTGTTTCTTAGTCTTTCTTGGAATAAAAGCAAAGCAAACATTCTGTTCTTTCATTTCTCTTGCAAACTTTTTACCATCAACCAAACTACTCTGACTGTGGTACAGTGACTTTCATCAAACTTCTCTACTAAAGGCAACAACACTTGTTTCTTTCCATCCATCCAAATAGTATATTGATTCAATCTACCATCATGCAAAGCTTTCCTATCATACTGCCAAGGTCTACCCAAAAGAATATGACAACAATCCATAGGCATAATATCACACAAGACTTCATCATGATAATTCCCAATTTTGAATTTAACAAGGCATTGTTCACTTACAAGTAGTTTATGCTCCTTCTGGATCCAAGCAATATGGTAAGGTTTAGGATGTTTCAATCTTTGCAATTGCAATTTGCTAACCAGCTCTTCAGATGCCAAATTATCAGAACTTCCACTATCAATGATTACCTTGCAACATTTATCAGCGATCTTACATTTGGTTCTGAACAAAATTTTCCTCAAAATAGGTTCCTCATCAGCTTCTTCATTCCACAAGATCCTTCTTAGCATCAAGTTCTCACCATGTTCAGGTTCATTAGACATTTCCTCAACTTCTTCACAAGCCAAATTATTTCTACCATTACCTCCAGTCTTCTTTCCAGAGTTAGTACATTCAAAAGCTCTATGTCCTTCTTCACCACATTTGTAACAAGTACCCTTAAACCAAGATTTCTCTTCCCTTCTACCATTATTTTTATTCCTAGAGTAACCAGTATAGCTACCTCTAGAGTAATTACCTCTTTTAGTAGGCTCATCTTTCCATCCTTTATCTTGCACTGAATTTTTAGATCTGGTACTTTCTCCATTAGATCTACCTCTACTTCTTTGAAATCTACCACCTCTTCCTCTTTGTCTTTGATCATGTCTTTTTGTCAATCTTTCTTCACCCTTCAAAGCAAATTGGTATGCTTCTTCCACACAATCAATCTTCACATAACTAATCTCATCTTGAATAGATGTCCTTAGGCCATTCAGATATCTAGCCACCTTCTCAACTTCATCATCCACATGTCCAGATCTGATATCCAATTTGTAAAATTCCTCAGTATATTCTTTCACACTCATGTCCTTTTGTCTCAAATTTTGCATCTTTCTCATCAGACTAACTTGGTAGTCAGTTGGAAGAAACTTCTTCTTCATCTTTCCAAGCATCTTCATCCATGTTTTGATCTTTTCTTTTCCTCTCTTTTGTCTCTCAATTTGCAAATGATCCCACCAAAGAGATGCATGCCCTTTTAACTTTGTGACTGCTATCTTAACCTTCTTATTATCAGGAGTACCTTCATACTCAAAGTATTTATCCATCTTAGAGATCCAATCCAAAAGTGTATTGGTCTCAAGTCTTCCATCATAGCAAGCAACTTCAACTGCAGGTCTGGAGTTAGCCTTAGACAAATCTCAAAAGTCTTTCCTCATCTTGTTCAACTTCAAGTTCAGCATTAGGTGCTGCTTCTTCTTCTTCATCACTAACATCTTCAAGATGTGCTCCTCTTCTCTAGGATGTCTCTACAGCTTCAAGCCTAGTTGCAATTTGCCTCAACATATCCATGATAGCATTATCATTTCCTCTACCATGAACCATCTTGACAATCAGGTTCCAGCAAGATCGTAACCTTATGCAAGTTATAGGTCAGATCTCAGATCTACCACCCTACAACCAAATCCAATAAGGTTCTCCATGATCCAATCCACAAGAAAGAACTCGCTCTGATACCACTTGATGCAGGGGCAGGGTAGATACAAGCAGAATCAAGTAGAATTGAGTCCACTTGAATCCACAACAAGCCCTTGCTCAAAGTTACACAATGGAAGCAATATAATATCACATGAAATCAATGGAAACACAATGGATATGAGACAATCAACTGGCAGCAACAACAGAGAATTATATTATTTCTTTCAACATGCCCGGCTGTGAGGCCTTCCGGGTTTCGGCCTTATACAATGAGAATTATGAATTTAGAATTATAGCTTGCATCCTATCTTTTTATCCAATGATGTATCTTGATAATACTTCCTATATCTCACCCATGATGCTCTACTACATCAATCTAGACCCCTTATATAGCCAGCTAAGCCACAGGTTGGCCAGTCAGGCATTTAATTACAATATAGGTCCAGTCTCAAGATTTAAACCAAAACTAATGCTAGAATGAATATAAATTGATGCACCTTTGGATTTAGGTCCTAACTTGACCCAAGAAAATTCCTTTAAGTGCGCAAGGTCCCATATGAGCACACAGAACATCACAAGAAAAAATACCACACGTTTCACCCAAAAACTGGCAGGAAATAGGTCCTGAGGCAAAATAGGCATAACTTTTGACTCATAATGAATTGGAAGCTTTTCTCTTGGGGAATGATATTAATTTAGGTCCCCTTGAAGCCCTTAAGTGAAAAAAATAATATTCCTTATGGATCAAGAGAACCAACATGAACAATCAGCACCAAAACTATAGGAAAACACTATTCCGATGGCAAGGAAAATAGCTGTAACTTTGAAAAAGTCCATCCAAACTTGATGTGCTCATAGGATAAGGTTCCCAAATAGGTCCCCAACATGATGTAAGCTTCACACACCATGAAACTATCAAATGCAAATATTATAAAGAAAACTACAGCAAACAAGTACAGAAATCAGAAAATGTTTTTGGTTGATGCAAGATTGCCAAAGACCCAAGATGCTTCTGCATCAATAGGTCATCTTGTCCTCCAAATATGATATCATCTACAAAAATTTTAGCTAACAAAATCTCTTTACCTCCTTCATCTTTCATGTACAGGTTGTTGTTGTCATTTGTCCTTGAAAATCCAATATGTATCAAGTAATTGTGCAACCTATCATACCATGCTTTGGGGGCTTGCTTCAATCCATACATCATTTTGTTTAGCTTGCAAACCATATTTCTCTTGTTTGGATCAAAAAATCCTTTAGTTTTCTCAATGTACACCTCTTCTTCTAATATACCATTAAAAAATGCAAACTTGACATCCATTTGGTATACCTTGAAATATTTGTAAGCAACATATGCAAGAAGAGTTCTCACTCCTAATCTTGCTACAGGGGAAAATGTCTCCCCATAGTCTATTCCTTCTTCTTGTGCATAACCCTTGCATACCAGCCTTTCTTTGTTCCTTGTGATTTGTCCATGTTCATTAAGCTTATTTATGAATACCCATTTTGTTCCAATGACATTTTTGTTTTCTGGTCTTGGCACCAAAGTCCAAGTATCATTCTTTTCTATTTGGTCTATTTCCTCATTCATAGATTGAATCTAGTCTTCATTTTCTAATGCCTCCCTTGTTGTCTTAGGCTCAAAATCACACAATAAACATGTAGGATCTTTCAACTTGCTTCTGGTCAGAACTCCAGTTTCTTTATCTCCAATTATTTGTTTAGGCTTGTGATGTCTTCTTACATACTGTGCCAAAGTAGGTTCAAATTTATTTTCTCCTCGCTCTTCAGGTTCATCAGTAAGATTATCAGATTTAGCCTCTGATTGCTTGACAACCTCTTCTTGATGTTTGACAACATCCTCTTGATGCTTGAAAACATCCTCCTGATGCTTGACAGTATCTTCTTGATGCTCAGCATTATCTTCTTGATGCTTGACATTGCTTACATGTGACTCTACATCAGGTGCAAGTGTGTTACTTGCCTCTCCTTCTATATAGACAAAAGATCTATAATCTTCAGGTTCTCTTTTGCTTTCTTGTTCATTTTTCTCTGCATATTCATCAAATTTCACATTTACACTTTCCACAATTTTGTTAGTGTTAGATTTCAAACACTTGTAAGCTTTACTCTTTGTGGAATAACCTAGGAATATGGCCTCATCACTTTTTGCATCAAACTTCCCATTCCTATTTCTTTTAATATATAGCATTTTCTCCCAAAGATTCTAAAGTATTTTACATTAGGTGCATAACCATGCCATAATTCATAAGGTGTAACATTTTTACCTTTTTTTATTTGTACTCGGTTTAAGGTATAAACAGTTATACTTACAGCTTCTTTCCAGTACTTTTGTGCAACATTTTTCTCAATCATTAGTGTCCTTGCACAATCCATGATAGATCTATTTCTTCTCTTAGCTATACCATTCTGTGGAGGTGTTCTTGGTGTCAACATCTATTTCTTGATTCATCTATCATTGCAGAATAGATTAAACTCATTTGATATAAATTCTCCACCTCGGTAAGATCTCAGACATTTCAGGTTTCTACCTATTTCTTTTTTAACCTTAGCCAAATACTACTTAAACAACTAAAATGCATCAAATTTTTATTTTAAAAACATTATAGTCATCATCCTAGTGTAATCATCAACAAAAAGAATAAATTATTTAGCACTGTTAGAAATGGGAACACTAAGAGGGGGGGGGGCTGAATTAGTGTTCACTATATTTTAATCTTTTTACTTTACTCTTGAAACTTAACTTGATTGCTTAAGTACTAAAAAAAACATCAATGTAAACAAGATAAACAATCACAATACATAACACCAATATGGTTACGGGGAAACCCAAATAGGTAAAAACCTAGGTGGGAATTGACACCCACTAAGAACTGCACTAGTGTCTTATGATCCTTGTTAGAAGATCTACAACCCTGTTAGGAGTTGTTCTTTACTAATATTTTAGTACAGTGACTTGGTCAAAGGTCAGACCCTATTAGGAGTCTTTTACAATAACCCTATTAGGGGTGGGGACACATTTTCCTAGAGCTCACTGCTCAAGTGGTGAAGGTTACAAACTTCTGATCTCAAATACACACTATATCTGATGGATGAATTAGTGTTGTGACACTGCTTGTCTGATCAGTTCCTTTTGTACACTGATGCTTTAGCCCCTTGTAAAGCTCTAACTCAGTTTATCTTTGCTTCGCATGTCTTTTCTCTTCTTATCTCATCTTTATATCCACATTTCACACTTTATTACAAAGGTGCATCTTATATTTATATGCGCTAACAAAACAATTAACTAGGTTGACCTATAACTTATTACATACAACACTTCCAAGTGAATTGGCTCAAGCATGTTTACAAAAAAATATGTTTACATATCTACAACCTAATTACAATAGGCTCATATCCTTTACAAAACATTATTATAACCACTAATCAAAATAGTAACAGTTGACTGCATACTCTGTTCTGTTCTGGCATTCACTGGCTGTACCTCTTCAATTATTTGTATCTTCATCATGATGTCTCATTTGATCATGTGCTCTTAGACTTAGCATGAATACTGACTTACCATCTTAACTTCAAGGGCACATACCATAACTCTTTCATACGTATGTGCGCTGATGCTCTGATCTACTAGTGCTTTACTAACTATCCAATCTTCTATACTTAGCCATATTCTGACCTTCTGATAATGTGCACTGACTCCAAGAATCTATGTGACTTTGTTGCCATAATGAAAACACTATATCTAGTCATATACAATAGTATAGTCAAATTGCCAATAATCTCCCCCTTTGTCATTATTGGCAACAAAGGAATATGGTGAAGTTACTAACTGTACCCTTATACAAAATTCTTTAGTATATACTCTAACTTATTTCTCCCTTATATTTTGTACTATACTCCTTCTATACATCATATATGATACTCCATATTCTACATATAATACTCCCCCTTTGACATTAATGACAAAGGTGCTCAAAAAGGTGTATCTACAAGTACTCACAATGTTAGGACATCCAGATATGCTATCTACAAATTTTGGATCTCTTGTTTCCAAAATGCTATTAGTGCATTGATAGTCTGTAGATGGGTGCATAAGGCATATTGTAGCTTCTCCATCTTTTCCAAGTCTATGCTTGGACCTTGATCATATGTTACCATAGTGGCATCGATCTCCTTGATGTTCTGATTGAGTACATCTAGAGAGGGCGCAAGAGCATTCTTGAACTGTGTTTTCCTTGCCCTTATCTTAGACATCTCTTTCTCAGTCTTTTCTATTTTATCTATTTTCCCTTGGTACACATTATTTCACATGTTCACATTGGTGGAGGGATCTTCCACTAATTTCCTTACATTGTTTATCATTGCTTCTTCTTCTTGAATTTTCTTGTAGTGATCACCATTCAGCTTATCCTGGTTCATACAATCAGCAATAATCTTCCTTCCCTTAGCTGCAAACTCCTTCAAGGATGCTTGACCAATCTTCAATGAGCTCAGGTCAAGTGAAAAGCTTCCAACTAGTTAACTCAATCTCTTCTTCATATATTTCTCTTTTGTAACTTGGGATGCAGATTCTTCTAAGCTAGAAAAGTTTTCTTTGAAGTTTTTCAGTATGGTACTGAAGTCATCAACTGAATGAACCTTAGACACTTTCTTGTCTGAAGGTAGCAAGCTGTTCAAAATGTGACTAATTCAACAAATAGAGGGTTCCTCATCACTTGCTTCTCTTTTGCTTTCTCCATAGCAAGGACACTAATCTTAATCAGGTCTTCTTCTCCCCAAGAGTCAAATCTTGTGGTGTCTGGTGTCAAACTTGACAAAAATGATGCTGAGGGAAAGGGAGTGATATGAGTGCTATCCATCACTTCTTGTTTTATCTTCATAGGTATTTCAACAAATGGATCATCTATTGGTTCACTTCTTTTCACCTATTCTTCTCCTTTCTCCTCTTCTATCTTTTCTTTTTCTTTTTCTATCTCTCTTTCTATCTCCTTTTCTTCTTCTTCACCTATTGTATCCTCTATTAATACTTCTTCTTGTAGCTTAGGTGAATTGTCACCGCATAGGATTTCAACCTCTTGTGTGCTCACAAAATCTTCCCCAAACTTATCCAAGTCTTTGTCCATGGCTGCCATGGCTATCTCTACATTATCAATGATGATTGTGTCATCTTTTTATCTCTCAGTCATGGGCGCAAACTTCACTGCCTTTGTAGGTGTTACCATTGTAGGTGCTAGATCCTGAGGACCTGTTACTAGTGTATTGGTGGTCTTTGACTCCTTGGCTTCCTTAGAGGGCACTTGAGTTGTGGATGGAGTAGGTGGGTACATGTGCCTATCCAGAAAGAATTTCTCAAAAGATTTCTCTATCTCTTTAGCTACCAACTCAAAGTTCTTGTCCATTATATGCAGTGTTCTCAACTTTGTTATGAGGTGAAGCTTCACCAGATCTATCAATAATGTTTTCTCTTCTAAGGAACATATAGGGAGGCTTTCATCTAGAATCTTTTCCCTTATTCTAAGATCTTCTTCAATAGCCTATATTTTCAAGGATTCCAAGATATTCCAAACACTGTCTAGAATGACTGTCTTAAGTTCCAAGACTATCTTCTTGAACTTAATCATATGTTTTATTATCATTCCATGGATTTCTGATTTTTCAATCTCATTGTATCTCTCCTAGAATTTTCCTATCTGATCTATTCCCCCTTCATCAATAATCCTTGTTCTCAAAACTTGAAGATTAGGTCTGAAATCTACCTTGGGAGGTGCTTGAGCATTATTTTTCTTACTTCTGGTTGCTCGCGAGGATGGGTGACTTGTGTTGGTTTCCTTCTTCCTCTTTGGCATGCTTGTGTATTCTGAAAGTGATGAGGTATCCAAAACAATTGTCTCTTTGGGTGCAAGAGGGATACCATTTGTTTTATCATGTTTATCCTTTGGATCATCAGACTTCTCAATCTTGATTTTCTTCATTTTAGGATCATCTTTGTTAGCTTCCACTATGGATGCGCTCTTAATTTCTAATGTTATCTTTTCTTCTCTTTCTTTGTTAAGATCTTCCTAAGTTACACCATGAATTCTGAGTATCTCACAAATGTAATCTTAGAGGCTTTCCTCTTAGTTGCTACACTATTCAAAACTACATCAACTTCCCTTGTCTTTTCTTCATAAGTACCCCACCTAGGTTCATTAGGGTCCTTAGGTGCTGATAGTAATACTTGTGCATATGCTTCCAAAATTTGTTCCTCTACTTCATAACCAAGTGGATGGATCCACTTTGTTCTAGGCTCTATGACTTCCATGCATGTTATGTCAGTTTCTACCATAAAGAAAATGTTGTCTTTGTATTTCTCAATAATACTCTCTGGTATCTTGTACCTCATCTGCATTTTGATCCTGAATGTCTTCAGTTCAAGCTCCATGTAATCCTTCAAAGTGCTCTTAGTAGATGCATTAAGAGATATTTGAGGCATTGTAGATATACTTTTGTCTAAGTATAAATCTGAAACCTTTCCAAGTATATGGAAGTACATGTAAATGATTAAAGACCCAAACCTAAATATTTTGGTCTTATCATGCTTGATGGCTTTGATGTTATCAATCAATTGTGCATGCAAGATCTCACACAAATTGAACTCTCCATTTTCCTTAACAATTCTAATTGATGCAAGAATAGTGGCTGCGGACACACTATTCACCCTATTGGTGTGCTAAAACCTATAACCTAGTATCATAGACATCAATTTGATGTCTTTCTCTTCAATAGGCTCAATTTTCACACCACACCTATCACTTCTGGACTTACATGCTTGTTCAACTAGTTTCCTTACATCCTTGACCACTAGAAGAACGACGCCTATCCTAGAAAGGCTTGTCATTTCATGAATAAGATCTCATGTGATTCTTACTAGGACTTCACCTATCCAATATAGGTCATCATGGATTTTGATTAACAAGATCTTAATCCACTCAGATTCATAGAACTCATATGTCGTAGGATACTCAACAATGGGATGGTCTTCCAGATGTGCGAACTCATCTAGGAATGTTCTATCTAGTTTCATCATGGACTCAAGGTGCGACCTTATCCTATCAAGTCCAACTAGTTCCTTCTTACAATATATGTATGCATGAATGTCTTCTACATGTATTATGCCCATAGGGGTTCTTGAAAATGCACCTTCTAGGTCATCTAGGGTTGACTTAAAAGGGTGCCTCTTAAAAAGGTATCTATTTCTCTTAGAAATATCAAACATAACTAGTGTAGCCATGAATTACTTGGTTAACACTTCAAATTGGATTCCAAAGAATTATGAAACATCGCGTCAGACTAAGGCTTCGTAACTTATCAATCACACTTCTTCGCTGGTAAATCAAGCTTCAACACTTCAAAATTCAACTGGTATGGCTTCTGTGGTCTCCAATCACTCTAACTTGAATGCAATGAGTGATCTATAGGTTTCCATAGACTATAAAGTGAAATTTCTACCATTAGTGCTTGCCTTGTAAACCAAAATTTGACTGAGAATTTCCAACTTCCATCCTGCTGTTAGAAAGTAAAGATCCCCAAGATAACTGAGAGGGGGGGGGGGGGGGGGTGAATCAGTTATAATTTATCCATTCAACATCTTTAAACAATATAATCAATGTATTGATCAACCATAGAAAGATAATCATACACAATTGCACAATAACACAAGATATGTTAACTAGGGAACCTCTTGAAAGAGTAAACCCCGGTGGGAATGATGCCCACAAAATGATGCACTAATATGAAAGTTCCTTGTTAGAGGATGGACCCTGTTAGGAGTCTTATGAAATACATTCAGTACATATAAATCCCTATTAGGAGATTTTGAATCCCTGTTAAAAGATACTAACCCGGTTAAGAGTTTATGGAAGATAGAAGGACCCACTGCCCAAACAGCTTCAAGGCAAGATCTCTGAACCCACTGTCCAAAAGATCTTAGAATTATTCAACAGAATAATATGAAATATATTACCTCCTTCACACTATGCCAAAACTACACTCTCTGCTACACAAGATCACAATTCCAGATCTCTATACTCACAAGTCTTCCTTCATCACTGAATTAGCTCTTTTCTTCACTTCATGCATATATTCACATCTCACTCTTCATAGTACACATTACAATAAGGAAAAAAATCCTTCTTATATACCAAACTCAAATAATTACAAATGAGTCGGTCCTCAATTACAAAATAATAAATTCTACACGCTACACACAGAATTCACATAAAATTATTGGCTTCCAGTTACTGTAACTTTCTCCAAACATATCCTTGAGGTTTGCACTGTGAACCACATCATCATTAATGAGTCTCCAACATCCCTTTAACTGCACAAAATCAGATTCCATCCTAGCTAAGAGATATCCTCCGATTTCTGAACATCGCTACACAGAAACACTGTCTAAACACTGCTTTCACCAAAATGCTCATAACTCTTACAAATGAATGAAGTTCTTTTTGCACTGTTAACCATAGGTTAATAACACACCAAAGAACATACCATCAACTATGCAAAAGCCAATTTTCAATACAACATGTGTGCAAAACAAAACTGTACCTACTTTCCTGCTAATATCTAGAATATCACTGTGTTGACATCAATGACAATCCAAGTCATGAATGCAACAACAACTGCTACAGAATGACTACCAAAACACTTTACATTCATTCCTAACAATCTCCCCCATTGGCATTGATGGCAACATAGATGAAAAACATCCAATGTTCCAAAAATCTAATACTGCAACATCACTGCAAAATATCAAATCAAATCTTGCTTCGTTTTCCTATTCAGCTCTCTCATACAATCTACAATGTTTTTCATGTATATCTCTCCCCCATTGACATCAATGATAGAAATTCCATCACTAAGTCAACAAGAACTTAATGTTAAATGACACTTTTCAGAAGAATACAATAACAAGAGTCCTCATGACTCAGCTCATAAACTCCCCCATAGAGGAAGTTCCAACATCCAATCCAGAAGAAAGATAGGGCTCATATACCATTGGACGGATGCAATCATCTACATCAATTCTCTTAGATACACAAATGTATCCTTAGGTAAAGGCTTTGTAAATATATCTGCTATCTGCTCCTTTGTACTTATGTACTCCAATCTTACTTCTTTTTCTGCAACTTTCTCTCTTACAACATGATACTTGATCTCAATATGTTTACTCTTAGAATGTAAAATAGGATTTTTTGACATACTCATTATATTGGTGTTATCACAATGTATAACAACAGGCTCATCAAACTTTATTCCAATATCTTTCAACATCTGCTTCATCCAAATAATCTAGTTACAATTATTTGCTGCTGCAACATATTCTGCTTCTGCTGTACTTTGTGAAGTACAATTCTTCTTCTTACTTAGCCAAGAGACCAATTTACCTCCAAGAAAAAAGGCTCCACCACTGGTGCTTTTCTTGTCATCAACGCTACCTCCCCAATCTACATCAGTATAGGCACATAAAGTAAAATCATCAGAATTCTCATACCATAATCCATAATCCATTGTTCCTTTCAAATATCTCAGTATCCTCTTTACTACTGCATAATGTGATTCTCTAGGCTCTACTTGAAATCTTGCTACAATCCCCACTAAATGTGCTATATCAGGTCTTGTATGTGTCAAGTACTGCAATCCTCCAATCATAGATCTGTACTTTTTCTGCTCAACTGCTGGTGTCTCATCTTTGCTAGATAACTTATGTCCGGTTACCATAGGTGTTCCAATAGGTTTAGAATCTTCCATTCCAAATATTTTCAATAATTCATTTAAATACTTAGTCTGACTTACAAATATACCTTCCTTGCTTTGTGTTATCTGTAATCCCAAAAAATATTTCATTTCTCCAATCATGCTCATCTCAAATTTAGTCTTCATTTCATCTGCAAATTTGTCACTAGCTTCATCTTCTCCTCCAAAGATAATATCATCAACAAATATAACTATAACCAACAAACCATTCTCAATTTCTTTTGTGTATAAGTTACTATCTGCTATTCCTTTTATAAATCCCAATTTCAATAAATACTTATCCGATCTTGCATACTAGGTTCTAGGTGCTTGTTTTAATCCATATAAAGCTTTCTTTAACTTACATACCATATCTCCTTCTTGTGTCAAAGGAAAACCTTTAGGCTGCTCAATGTAGACTTCTTCTTCCAATTCACCATTCAAAAATGCTGCCTTCACATCCATCTGATACACTCTGAATTTCTTGTACGTTGCATATGCTAGAAACATTCTCACTGCTTCAAGTCTGGCCACAGGTGTAAAAGTTTTTTCATAGTCAATTCCTTCTTGTTGTGAATATCCTTTACATACCAATCTTGCTTTGTTTCTTATCACTTCTCCTTGTTCATTCATCTTGTTTATGAATACCCACTTTGTTCCAATCACATTCTTGTCTTCAGGTCTAGGGACCAATTCCCATGTCTTGTTTTTTTCAATCTGCTCTAGTTCTTCTTTCATAGCATTGATCCAATGTTCATCTTCACAAGCTTCATTAGTAGTCTTAGGTTCAATTTGAGAAATCAAACATAAATGTACCTTATTCTGAGTCAAAACTCCTCTATCTAAACTTCCAATAACTTGCTCAACAGGGTGATGTCTTGAAGTATACCTGTTAGGTGTCATAGTTACTGATCTTGTTCCGACTATAGATTCTTCTCTGCTTTCTTCTCTATTTTCTTATCTGTTTTCTTCTTTATTTTCTTCTCTGTCTTCTTCAGTATGACTTTCATTCAGCAAATCACTGTTAGTTTCAAAAAGTAATTCTATATTTTCAATGTTAGGCTAAGGTTGTGCTTCTCCATCAGATTCATAATCAAGCATTCTTTCCTGAATTTTAAACTTCTCATCAACTTTTACATTTGCACTTTCAATAATAGTCTTAGTTCTTTTGTTATAACATCTATATGCTTTGCTTTTCAAAGAATATCCAAAAAATATTCCTTCATCACTTCTAGGATCAAACTTTCCTATATCATCATCTCTCTTTATATAACATTTACTTCCAAAAATTCTAAAATACTTAACTGAGGGTGTATGTCCAAACCATAATTCATAAGGTGTCTTGTTTGTATCTGCTCTAATTTGTACTCTGTTCATAGTGTATACTGTTGTGTTCACTGCTTCTCTCCAAAAAGTTTTAGCCAAATCATTTTCATACAACATAGCTCTTGCTGCTTCAGTTATTGACCCGTTCCTTCTTTCTGCAATACCATTTTGTTCTGGTGTTCTAGGGGCTGAAAGTTGTCTCTTAATACCATTCATTTCACAAAAGGTGTTAAAATCTCTAGATGTAAATTCACCACCTCTATCAGATCTTAGACACTTAATCTTCATTCCAGATTCATTCTCAATTTTGCTTTTCATGATCTTAAACTTATCAAATGCTTCAGATTTTTCTTTCAAAAATGCAATCCACATCATTCTTGTAAAGTCATCAACAAGAATCATAAAATACCTTTCACCATAGAATCCTCTAGTCCTAGTAGGACCACTCAAGTCTGTATGAACAATCTCCAACTTCTCTGCCGATGTGAACTTCTTATTGGGAAATGAACTCCTTTTTTTCTTTGCCATCATACATTCTTTGCAAATCATGTTAGTAGGTTTCATAATTCTAGGTAAATCTCTTACCACATGTGTAGTGCTCACCCTGACAATATTATCAAAGTTTATATGAAAAAACTTTTTATGCCATAACCAATTGTCATCAATCCTAGTTATCAAACAATTCATCTCAGTAGGATTCAACTGAAATACATTACCTCTAGTTCTGGATCCTTTTCCAATTAGATTTCCATCTTTATCTTTTATCACACAAGTTTTCTTAGAAAACCAAACTTGATAACCCTTATCAGCCAATTGTCCAACGCTTAGTAGATTATGTCTTAGTCCATCAACAAAGTAAACATCATCAGTGTTAGTCTTTCCATTAAGAGTAATAGATCCTATACCCTTAATCAAACAAGGTGCATTGTTACCAACCCTAACAATTCCTCCATCATAATTATCTAACTTAACAAACTTTCTTTTATCTCTAGTCATATGATGTGAACAACCACTTTCTATAATCCAATCAGATTTCTTTTCAACTTGTGAAACTAATGCTTTTTCTTCCCTTTTATCAGATTCAGAACTTTCTTCTTTAATTGCTACAAATCCTATTTCCTCAAAGTTATCATTATCACTGTCACTTAAATGTTTTTCAATTCCTGCTTCAAAATCTTCATCATTTGCATAATAACATTCTTTAGATCTCCTAGGTTTAAAGTTGCTTCTATACTTCTTAACTCTTTTAGGACATTTAGATGCAAAATGACCATATTCTTGACAAGTCCAACATTTAAAGATTTTCTTACCATCTGGTTCTCTTTTTACAAGTAATGCAATACCTTCTTCAATCTTCTTATCTTCCTCATATCTACTACTGCTGGCATAATCTCCATTCACACTAGTACTTCTTGTAGGTCTAATGCTAAGAGCACTGAATGCTATTTCCATTCTAGGTAGCTCTCCTGATAATCTCAAGTTCATCTTTGCTATTTCTAATCTTCCAAGAAGAGTCTCTCTTGAAAAGTTCGATGTACAAGGTATCACTTGGTCAATCATCTGCGTTGTCTGCTTGAATACTAGTGTCAAAGTTCTCAGAATTTTCCATATCACTTCATTCTCTGTCTTATCACCTCCACAAGACTTTATTCCTGTCACAATCTTAGACATCCTACCAATATAACTTCTAATAGATTCATCTTCCATCATTCTGATATCTTCAAATGCACAAATCCAATTATGTAATCTAGCCTTCTTTGCATGTTCATCACCTTCAAAAGTAGAATGTAAAGCTTTCCAAATTGCATGAGATGTTTTCAAACATCTTACCTGACTATATTCATTCTCTGATAGTGCTGATAAAAGTGCTTCTCTTGCAAGTATGTTACACATGAATAGATCTAGTTCATCTTTAGTTCCTGCCTCTAGATTGTCTTCCTCAATGATAGTCTTCTCATTCTTTGTAATCAACCAATAACTTGGTCCTAAACACAATAGATGTGTCTTCATCTTTTCTTTCCAGCTGTCAAAATTTACTCCATTAAACTTAGGGCTTTCTTTTCTGAAATTCGCCATGGATCTCCTTAAGTTGTTAAACTTTTCTTTTAAGGACCTGCTGCTCTGATACCAATTGTTAGACAGTAAAGATCCCCAAGATAACTGAGAGGGGGGGGGGTGAATTAGTTATCAGATAATTTATGCATTCAACAACTTTAAGCAATATAATCAATGTACTGATCAACCATAGAAAGATAATCATACACAATTGCACAATAACACAAGATATGTTAACTAGGGAACCTCTTGAAAGAGTAAACCCCGGTGGGAATGATGCCCACAAAATGATGCACTAATATGAAAGTTCCTTGTTAGAGGATGGACCCTGTTAGGAGTCTTATGAAATACATTTAGTACATATAAATCCCTGTTAGGATATTTTTAATCCCTGTTAAAAGATTCTAACCCGGTTAAGAGTTTATGGAAGACAGAAGGACCCACTGCCCAAACAGCTTCAAGGCAAGATCTATGAACCCACTGTCCAAAAGATCTTAGAATTATTCAACAGAATAATATGAAATATATTACCTCCTTCACACTGTGCCAAAACTACACTCTCTGCTACACAAGATCACAATTCTAGATCTCTGTACTCACAAGTCTTCCTTCATCACTGAATTAGCTCTTTTATTCACTTCATGCATATATTCACATCTCACTCTTCATAGTACACATTACAATAAGGAAAAAATTCCTTCTTATATACCAAACTCAAATAATTACAAATGAGTCGGTCCTCAATTACAAAATAATAAATTCTACATGCTACACACAGAATTCACATAAAACTGTCGGCTTCCAGTTACTGTAACTTTCTCCAAACATATCCTCAAAGTTTGTGATATGAACCATGTCATCATTAATGAGTCTCCAACATACCTTTAACTGTGCAAAATCAGATTCCATCCTAGCTAAGAGATATCCTCTGATTTTCGAACATCGCTACACAGAAACACTGTCTAAACACTGCTTTCACCAAAATGTTCATAACTCTTACAAATGAATGAATTTATTTTTGTGATGTTAACCATAGGTTAATAACACACAAAAGAACATACCATCAACTATGCAAAAGTCAATCTACAATACAACATGTGCGCAAAACAAAACTGTACCTACTTTCCTGCTAATATCCAGAATATCACTGTGTTGACATCAATGACAATCCAAGTCATGAATGCAACAACAACTGCTACAGAATGACTGCCAAAACACTTTGCATTCATTCCTAACACCTACAATTGATCAGGTGTTGCACTCTTGCACACAACATCAAATAGTCTCCAAAATGTTAAATCCAAAGGCACATACTTTGAGGGTGAGTATACCGGCCGCACAGGGGTCTAAAGCTAAATTAGCTCCCCTTATGACCTTGAGGGTCATTCATCCAGATGTAGAGGGTGTATCCATTCTAGATGCATCCAATACATACTCATCAACCTCATCCTTCTTTGTCTCTATCCATATCAAGCTCGCATTTTCTAAAGCTTTCACAAACTTGACTTCTTTAGTATCTAATATTGATTCTTCTGTCTTTTTAGGGCTTTCCTAAATTTGTGTTCTTGATCTAAAAAACTTTGAGATGTGTCCAACCTTGTTACAAGAGTGACAAATAATTGGAGGCCTTAAATTCCTCGGCGCATTGATATGGGTTACCATTTTACACTGTCTAGATGAGTGACCATTATAATTACATATTTGACATGTAATAATCTGAGAACTTATTACATTTGGTTGATTCTAATTTCTCTAATTATGCCGAGTCTTGTTATTCTGGCTTGTTCTACAATTCATAGCTCTATGACCAAATTTATTGCATGAATAATAGTAACTATTGAAAGGTCTTACCTCTTTATAATTCCTTGCTATATGTCGATGCTTGTTACATACATAACAAGTTTGGTCTACTAGCTTGCACTCATCCTTAGATGATTCACATTGTTTTTAGTCTGATTTCTAGTTTCCTTAGCTTCTGTAGTGTCTTCTAGTGCTTTCATCCTTGCTCGCATGTCATCAATCTGATTTTGTGCTTTATTGAATCCAACACCGCTAGTATCTCCTTTAAGATTTTGTGCATATAACTGTGACTCTATCAAATCAGAACTAGTGTGTAATTTCTCAATGTGATTCTTTGCCTCTTTCAACTTAGATTCCAAATTTTCTTTGTTGTTTCTTAGCTCCAAGATTTACATGTTTTCTTGCCTCAATTCTTTATTCAGTTGAAGGTTCTCTTTGATTTTTTCATCATAAACTTCTTGATTGTTAGTTATCTTTTCATCCAACTCTTCAATCTAATCTTTTACAGATGCATTCTCTTCATTCAACTTCTTAACCATTTTCCCTAAATCACTGTTTGAACAATCTTTCAAATCCTTTCTTAGCTTTTTGATGAAAACTTGTGCACCACTAATTTTCAATTTCAGTTTTTTAACTTCTTTCTCAGATCTATCAAGGTCTTCAAGAGCTACCATAAGATTCTTCTTCAGATGTTTTACTTCTTCTGAATCCATTGATCTCCTCAAGTGGTTAAATTTCTCTTCAGAGGACCAGATCTCTGATACCAATTTTTAGGAATGGGAAAACTAAGAGGGGGGGGGGGGGGGGGTGTTGAATCAATGTTCACTACATTTTAATATTTTTACTTTACTCTTGAAACTTAACTCGATTGCTTAAGTACTAAAAAAAACATCAATGTAAACAAGATAAACAATCATAATACATAACACCAATATGGTTACGGGGAACCAAATAGGTAAAAACTCCGATGGGAATTGACACCCACTAAGAACTGCACTAGTGTCTTATGATCCTTGTTAGAAGATTTGCAACCCTATTAGGAGTTGTTCTTTACAAAGCTTTTAGTACAGTGACCTGGTCAAAGGTTGAACCCTGTTAGGGGTGGGGACACATTGTCCTAGAGCTCATGACTCAAGTGGTGAAGGCTACAACCTTCTAATCTCAGATACACACTATATCTACTGGATGAATTGGTATTGTGACACTGCTTGTCTGATCAATTCCTTTTGTGCACTGATGCTTTAGCCCCTTGTAAAGCTCTAACTCATTTTATCTTCACTTCACATGTCTTTTCTCTACTTATCTCTTCTCTATATCCACATTTCATACTTTATTACAAAGGCGCATCTTATATTTATATGCGCTAACAAAATAATTAACTAGGTCAGCCTATAACTGATTACATACATCACTTCCAAGTGAATTGGGTCAAGTGTGTTTACAAACAAAGATGTTTACATGTCTACAACATAATTACAGTAGGTACATATCATTTACAAAACATTATTATAACCGCTAATCAAAATAGTAACAGTCGGCTGCATACTATGTTTTATTCTGGCGTTCACTGGTTGTACCTCTTTAACTGTCTATATCTTCATCATACTATCTCATCTAATCATGCGATCTTAAACTTAGCATGAATACTGACTTACCATCTTAACTTCAAGGGCATATACCATAACTCGGTCATACGTACATGTGTTGATGCTCTAATCTACTGGTACTCTGCTAACTATCCAGTCTTCTATACTTAGCCATATTCTGACCTTATGATAATATGCACTGACTCCAAAACTCTATATGACTTTGTTTCCATAATGACAACACTATATCTAGTCATATACAATAGTATAGTCAACTTTCCAACAAGTACCAAAATAGCTTTGTACACCCATAGGTCCACAAAGGTTAGTATGAATCAGATCTAAAGCATTTTCAAAAGTAAAAGTCTTTCTCTTGAAACTAGACTTTGTCATTTTACCCAACTGGCATTGTTTTCACATCACATTATCAGGTTTCTTCAGTCTTGAAAAACCTCTAACTTTCTTCTTTTTACTAATATTTACTAGATTGTCAAAGTTAACATGACATAGCCTCTTATGCCATAACCATACATCATCAAATTGTGCAATCAAGCATGTCTCTTCAGATAGACATAGATAGAACAAATTACCTCTAGTTTGTTCTCCACTTCTAATTAGTTCACCAGTGGCATCAAATATTTTAGCCTTTATGTGATGAAACTCCACTTGGTAACCAATGCTATTAAGTTGTGCAACACTTAGAAAATTATAGTTAAGACCTTCAACCCAATAAGCATTTTTACAAGTGATCTTATCAATTAGCTTAATTAATCCTTTACCCTTTACAGGACATGGTGCATCATTACCAAACTTAACACTTATACCTTTGTAATGATCTAGGGTTTCAAATTTACTTTTGTCACCAGTCATGTGCTGTGAGCAACCAATATCAATAATCCATTTATCACCTTTGTTCACATAAGAAACAAGTGCAATTTTCTCATCTTCATCAGAATCATCTTTCATAGAAACATATACTACTTCAATTTCAAAATCATCATTATCAGTGTCAGTTTCTTCTTTAACAATATAACAAGATTTCTTACCTTTATCCTTGTAGTCCTTGTACCTTCAGTAACCTCTATTTTCTCTCTTATCCTTGTACTTGCTTTCTCTTTCCTCATCCTTTTCATTCTTATCAAGACATCTTGCAGCTATATGGCCAACTTTGTTACATGAAAAACATATGATAGGAAGTTTACCTTTATATTTGCCTTTTCCTCTTTTCAATCTTCTAGCCATAAGAGCTTCAAGATCCTTTAGTTCCTCATCAGAAGTGTCACTATCACTTATACATTTTTCTTTTTCCCTCTTAGACTTATGCAAAACTATTTGTGACTTGAATATAGATTAAAAATTAGCAACAATGTAGTTATCATAGTTAGAAAGCTCAAAATTAGTAAGCTTACAAACAAGACTTTCTAGTGTTAAAACATTACTAGGGTTACATCTAGATTCTTGAATTGCTAAAATTCTGATGGCATATATAGGAAGAAAAGTTCTCAATGCCTTTCCAATAATAGTTTCATCATCAATAGCTCCATTAGCTCCTCTAATAGCATTTACTACCTCCTTGATTCTACCACAATATTGAGCAATATTTTCACCTTCTTGCATTTTCATTTCATCAAACTTACCTCTCAGGATTTTAGATTTTGCCCTTAGTACATTTGCATCACCACCATAGATATTTGCAAGAGTGTCCCACATTTTCTTTGCATTTGTACAATCTTTAATGTCTTCAAATTCAGGATAGCTTAAGGTAGATGCAATCTCCAACATTTCTTGGTTGTGTTCCTATTTAGCTCGCATCTCCTCAACAGTCAAAGGTGCACCAGGTGTAACATAATCATGTTCAACATAAAATTTCACTAAGTCACCAATACCAACTAGATGCAGTTTCATCAGACTCTGCCATGCATGGAAGTTCTCCTTATTCAACTTCAGTACCTCCTTTTTATACATCTTGATCATTTTCTTCAAGTACCTTTAAACTTGTTCTGTGTAAGCACCAACAGCTCTAATACCAATTGTTAATATGATTTAGAACAACAGAGAGGGGTGGTGAGTTATTTGTTCTTAGGTCCAGATGTATCATTAGAACTTTTAAACACTTCAATAATCTCATATCTAATCAACACTACTCGGTCATTAAAGAATGTATGCCAGAAACATATAAAAATGGAGTCCACTATCCAATAGTATTTAACTTGAAAAACATAGAAATGTTCACATCAAAACATTCACACAAGTATGATACTAGGATTTATAGTGGAAACCCAATTTTGGAAAAACCACTTTGTAACATGTTACTGATATTTTCACTCTTCTAAAGTGAGCTCTATGAAAAGCCAACCCTGTCAAAGGTTTACAAACACACTGCTAGGTATGACCCTATTAAAAGATTTCAACCACCATGTTAGGATTAAGCCTTGTTAGAGGACTTAAGTACATTCCATCAGAATGAAACCTTGATTAAAGGATTTAAACAATGACTGTTAGGTCAACCTTGATTAAAGGATTTAGACTGATACAATGGTTAGAATGTAGCAGTAGTATCTGATTTGAAAAACATACAACTCACTTTGTAAATAACAGATCCAATTTGCACATATATGCTGGCTTACTGATTGAGTTCCATTTCCATCTCCATCACTGATCTTCTCGAAAATACCTTCAAGCAATCACAACTTTGATCAACTCCTTCACCTTTAGCCTTTTTGCTTAGACTTATCAGTCAATAATATCAACAACTCCAACATCCTTCCTTAACCTTAAACTTAGGTTTTCCTTTATACCTCTTCAATAGGTAGATCCATCTTTTTCTACTTAATCTCCTCCGTAGATCTTAGGTTTAGGTTGGATTCATTGAATCCTTCCAATATTCATGTTCTTCATCCATCCTTCTAGAAACATCTTCAATCTCTTTATTTAAATCACAATAAAATGGTTTACCATGCATTAGATTCTCCATACACTCAATTAATAAAGTCAACATGATTTACATAATGCAAGAATTTAACTAAGTCAACTAGGAATCTAAATTCTTCCTCAAATGTAAATTACTGACGATTGGTCAATACTATGTTCAACTCCTCGGTCATCACTGCGTAACTCAGTTATCTCTTCAAACTATCTCCCTCGGCTAATGTTGTCACTCAGCAATAAACTAATGTTCAGTCAAAACTGAATTTACTTGGCATATACTGGCTCTCGGTTGACACTAATATCACTTGACTTAAACTAGATTTCTTCACTTTTTCTCGGTTAAGCCTACTTGAACAATTTTTATTCTTACTTAGATAAAAAATACATTATCTTATCATTGTGCCACATAATCAAGTACTCATTGAAGTATCAAATAACTCAACCTTTCTCTAGGTTCTATTGTTATCACCCTTTTCCTAATCCTTCTCATCAATCAATAGATATAGTACTTTCTTAGATATAAACTGTCTTACAAGTTAAGGTTTAACATCAATGACAATACAACAATTGCTTCAATTGTAGTTTCCAACCAATATTTCTTAAGTGTCTTCAAATTGTGTTAGACCAGTGAAAACATTGGTGACTTGAAAAGGTCACTTGAACATACACATTTCGCTATTACAATTTCCTATCAGTCAGACTTGTCACAATTGCTAGCATCCTTCAAGGTTGCTTTGTCCCTTTTTGGATTATTTTTAGACTTGTGTTTGTTCCCTGTTTGAGTTTGAAAATTAGTTCTTCCCTAGAACACATTCGTTAACCAAAACATCACTTCTATAGGCTATGTCCCATCATCCTAAACACAAGAAAGCTAAACTTTCACTACCTTTGGTCTATAGAGAAAAGAAAGAAACTAATCAAAGAGCTAGAAAGTATCAACACATCATCAAATATATTCAAAAAAAGACCCAAGACCAATAAAAAGTTGATAATATTGTCTTTAATAATAATCTTTCCAACTACTTGTGCAAACCTGGACTAAATCGAGCCTTTGTCAACTTTAAGACCTACAATTAAACCTTTCTCTTTTCATCCATCCTTCATCCTCCAAATCAGTCATTACATTATCATTCCCTTCTTTGGAGCACAACATCATTTCCTTGGACCCAAATCAACCCTTTATCATGATTGTCCTCTAATCCAACCTCATCAAGAATCATCTAATATTATCTTTCATAACTTCATCATCAATCCTAGGTGGAAATATTCATCAATTTGTCTTTGAGATCCTCATCCTTAATCAAAATTGAATCCTATCACTTGAGAACACAAGTCTATCTTAAGTGGTTTCATCAAATCAATCCTATCCCCTTATTTTCTTATGATAATTAGTCTATCTATAAGTAGAACGAGGATTTTTTCATTGATTTTTCAAAGGATCTCCTTTCCACTAAGGTTGTCCCAAAATCTTAACCAAATTAGACTTTGAGGCCTTGACCTCACTAATCGATCATCAATCCTTTATTAAATCATACAATGAATCTTTAAGGCCCTGCCCTCTCAATCAAAACAATGTCCAAACATGTTCTCCTATGTTCACCCTCCTTTATTCTTATCCATCCTTAGACATCTTTTTTTTCTAATTGTATGGTCTTATATCACTCACAAGATAAGATGATGAGTTGATGCTTTCCATAAAATGAGAATCCCTTTTCCTTAATACCTCTTGGAGGTCTAGGAATTACAAACATAACTAATTAGGTAGAGGATGGGGTTGAATACGTTGATCAACTTGAGAAAATTGAAACACATCCAGTTCCAAAAGTCAATGACTTCCTCAAAGATTTGTGTGACATGGAAATGGTAGAGAAAGTGATTTGATTCAATAAAATAGAAAAATTTATGAATATTTTCCATGATGCCATCATAGTCCTTGAGAGATTTGATGAATCACTATTGTAAAAAAAATGTTACGAAAGCCAGGACTTCTAGAGTAATTGCTTCAACAAATCACACAACATCGTCTCAAGACAAAGATAAGGCCATTTCCAGTGGGACTTCTACATCAATACCTGTATCAACAACACAACCAACATTTCAATTGAAACCAAAACAAATCTAAAAAATTATTAGTGCTATACATAATACAACCTCACAAACTAGCACTCATACAACAATAAATACATCTTCTCCTTTTGAAGTTGGTGTCTTGAACACAAGTCAAACATCGTTGCTAAAAACATCATCTCCCCAATTTCCAGTTAGCTATATTTCATCGCTCTTCAAATTTCCTTTCGGGGTCCTAAAAATGTGTACCTTGACAACATCACAAGCCTATCATTATGTACCTCCTCCTAAACTTGGACTTACATTAACCAGATTTTCAACATCACAATTTGGAGGAGGACAAGCCTTTGGTTCACATTTTACACATCACAATGCTCCTAACTTGGTGAATCAAATCAATGAACTTAAAATCCTCATCTAAAGCATGCAAAGTGGAGGTAAAAAGGAGTTAAATTCCTTTGAGGAGATTTATCCTTTTCCATTTGATAAGTCAATTAACATGATATCTTTCCCTGCAAACTTCAAGATCCCTAAATTTGACAAATATAAGGGAAAAAAATGTCCTATCCAACCTCTCAAATAATTCTATATTGCCTATCAAGAGGTCTCCTATAATGAATATTACCTTAAAAAACTCTTTACTAGAAGTCGTGGAAGCCCAAAACTTGAATGGTTCATGAGTCGACCTCCCAGATCTATATCTTCTTTTGCTGATCTTGCAGAGAAATTTGTTGCAAAATACTTATACAATATTGAACATCAATAATCCTTAAGTGACTTGTGTAACACTAAGAAAATGAATGGGGAAACTTTCTCTAGTTTCTTACAAAGGTGGAGACACCTGTCCAATAGAATACCTCAGAAAATACTAGATAATAATCTTATAGATATATTTACTAGAAATCTGGTACCTGAAATGTCATTCCAAATGAAAATGGTTTCTCTTGACACTTTTTAGTTTCTTGTTAAGAAGGAAAAAATAATCGAAGATGGCCTCTTGCAAAACAGAACCATTAAACACTATACTCCCTCCTCTAATAATGACAAACCAAAATTTTTGACTAAGAAAAAAGTGGTAGTTAATGATGGAGCGACCAATGATAAACATGTTCAAAATTTTCAAGCATCTAACCAAGGAAATTTCAACAATAGCCATAATCAAAGAAACAAAAATAATCAAAACTGCAATCAGCGGAATCAGAACACCTCTCAAAAAAAATCTCACAATGAGGGCTATATGTTCCCTCACAATAACAATAACAAGGAAAAAAAAAAATTCTACTTCATGTCCTTGATAAAAATTCACTTCCCTTGCAGAGCCCTTGGATGTTATATTTTGAAGACTTGTTGATCAAAACATGATGATATATCCTAACACTCGGCCATATGATGACAGTCAACCCAAACCTACTTGGTATAGGGATAATGAATATTGTGAATATAATGACATCAAAGGTCATGATACTAAGAAATTCATGAAGCTCAAACACTATGTTCAAGACCTTATTGATGATGGGAAGATTAAAGTTGAAGGTCATGCACCTTTGTTGTCTAATACACAAGTTAAGATCTATAATCAACTGTTCTCTAAACATGATCAGAAAAAAACACCTCATCTTCTAAAAATATGTCTTACGACTACACCACTAATAATATGCAAGGCTCTAATATTTGGGACAAAGATTGATATGGATTTGACTCCCTTTGTGGTCACATAGAATAATTTGACAACCATGTTTTCACCCTCAAGCTTAAAGATGAAGACTGTAATGATACCACTAAAAGAGGATGAATTACCATTCATGCTACTAATCTACCTGCTACACCATCTACATGTTATAGACCTTCTTTGTGTTGGAAATTTAGTTGGGAAATGTGATACTAAGAGGGGGGTGAATCAGATATCACCTATTCATCTATTTTTGCATTACTAAAACTTTGCATAGCTTTAAACTGAAACTATATCAATGTAATGAAGCAAATACATTAAACAACATTCAAGAAAGTACTCATAACACAATAACTTTGGTTACCTAGAAACCCTTGAAAGGTAAAACTGGGGTGGGGATGACACCCACAAATCTTCACTACTGTAGTATTAAGTTTTCCTATAAGGGCTACAAATTTGATCACAAAATATGATCTACCATGTGAGGGGTCTACCCTATTAAGAGCTAAAAGACTTATACAGTCTACCTTGCAAAAGGATTTAGAACTTACAACAAAGTAAGCACTCAGTTAAGAGACTACAATAGGTCTGTTAAAACTACTGGGTTAAGAGATTTACCCTAACACACTTGTTAGAATGTCTCAGTACCTGATCCTTCAGTTTGCATTGTATGTTGATTACAGATCTTTTCCTTACAGTATTGTTTTGATCTCATCTATCAGGTTTATCTCTGTTATGTCCTTCACTACTTTACTTGGTCACTGAACTCTATCATAATGCTTCATTGGTCTAAATATACTCTCTGCTCATTCCTTCATTCCCTTCGCATTCTCTCACACAAAAATTAGGGTTCAGATCTTATCCTTATATAGGCAACTAAACTTCTTAAAGATTCAAGATCTACGATCTAGATTTACTCTTTTTGCCACTTAAGCTTTACTAATTCTGATTGGCACCAAGTGTTGCATTGGGATCAATGAATATAAAATAGGACCGTAATTGCCTTCGTAATTTCCTCACCAAACAAAATTCAAAATATGAATGTCAATGTTTTACCTCAATGACTGTGCCATAAAAAACTCATATGTTGATTCTGGCTAACTCGACAATTGATGTCCCTGGTACTCGACATTCATTGTACTCAGAATTTGCTGATAACACTGTTGCTTAGTATTCATTACTTACATAGCTCAGTAAAAAATTAACTTGGCTAATAAAAAAATACATAGTGACCATAGGTTTACTCAACAGTACTACTGCTCGGTAAATATACATTACATGAATTGGCCTATTCATGATGATTCGATCGCAGTGATGACTGAACATCATTGCCTAGATAATGACTAAGTGTAAGTCAATAATAGTGATGCAGGAGCATCCTGGGTGTACAAGCAATCTTGCATCACCCAAAAATATTTCTGGTTTCTTTTCAATAAGGGCTATCTTGTGTAGAGCTGCTATTTATGGAAACTTTCTATTTTTAGTAAGTTGCTCATATGATCTCAGAATGTTCTGATTTCATAGTTGGAGGTTCATCTTAGTCATATCAGCCTGCCTGTAAAGTTTCATTGCTAGATCAAGTCTGGTTTTGAAGATATTGAAACTTTTTGGTTTTGGAAACAGGGTACAAAAACTTTGAACTCAATTTTGAAGGCTTTAGAGGCCCCATATGAGGTCGAATTTTTAGTTGAATGAAGCTTGTTTGATTCAAGCATTGTAGAGGTCCTCGTGCCCTTTATAAAATGGGGTTATAATAGTCAATCGGGTCAACGGGTGATGACTTATGGTCTCCAAAAGTTGGGTCACCTGAAATGGTGGAAAATTATTTTCCTTCAAAATTTCTGTTTGGGTTTCAAAAGTTATTTTGAGCCGACTTTGATGTAATAAAATGAAAAATAAAATAATTCTAAGTTTGGTCGGCCTTGTTGGCTAAAAATTCTAGAACCTTCCCAGGCGGTGGAAAATTACCTATATAAGGAAGGCTATAGTGTTGTCTTAGGCAGTTCGGGACAATTTTGGGTAGTAGATCTGGGTATTGATTTGAGGCTTTGTCCTACAGAATATTGTAAGGGAATGCCCATGTGGCTTTGCATATTGTAATTCTGAAAGTTTGTAATTCCACATTTGTGGAGATAATAAGAAGCCAATTTTCTGTTCTTGCATATTGTTGTTATTTCTTTGTTTCTGTTATGTGTTTGTAGTATTAAGGGGAGCACCCTTCATCAAGTGGTATTAGAGGAGGAGTTCCTAAGTGTGTAAATAGATCGCCGATTGTGAGACAGTTTGCACCAAGACCGTGGGTTAGGGTTTTTATGTAAACAAATCACCGACTGTGAGACAGTTTTCACCAGGACCATGGTTAGGGTTTCAGCACGCATCGTGAAAATGCCTCCATGAAGGGAACATGGTGGAAGAGCTGGTGTTGTAACACTTGAGGTTAGAGCACTCTAGAGACAAGTGCGAGCATTGTAAGAAGAGATTCATAGAGGAATGAATCTTAATGTCAGAGATGAAAGCGAGGATGAAGCCGAAAAAGAAGATCAAGAAGGAGAAGTTGAAGTTGTAAACTAGGAGGAAGAAAGACTTTTTCAGGCCATTTCCAAGATCGGAAAAAGACCTAAGATTGAGGTTCTTGCATTTTCAAGAAATCTTAACCTATAGGAGTTGATCGATTGGATCAATGAATGTGAAGAATATTTTGAGTATGAAGATATTGAGGATCCTGATAGAGTCAAATTCACGAAGGCCAACTTGAAAGGTCATGCAAAGATTTGGTGGCAAGAGATTCAATTGGAGTGAAATAGAAGAGGGAAAGATAAAATCACAAGATGGGATCGGATGGTGGATAAATTGAAGCGACAGTTCATCCTTGTTGATTATGAGCTTGACCTACTGAAGAAAATGCAAAGTTTGAAGCAAGCAGGATGATCTGTTCAGGAGTATACAGAGGAGTTCTATCAAATCCTCATCAGAATAGGTCATGTAGAAGTTGATAAGGAGAAAGTTGCCTGTTACTTTAATGGGTTGAGGCCAAGCATTCAGGAGGAGCTGAATCTGGTTTGAATGAACAGTATTGAAGAGGCATACCAGTTTGCCCTAAAAGTAGAGGAAAAGCTGAACAAGAAGTTCGAGAGCAGACAAAATGGAAGAGGTCATGTTGGACGATTTGGTGGATGGTCATATGGAGGCCGAAATGAAGATTTGAAAAAGAAGGATGAGGCTAGTAGCAGTCAAAATCAGAGAGGAAACAACTCCAATCATTTCCAAGATCAGAACAATAGAGATCAGAGAGGAAGAGGAAGAGGACAAGGTTCAGGAAGAGGAGGTTTCCGTGGAACATGTTTTCACTGTGAAGAAGGTCACAGGGCATTTGAATGTCCTCAATGCCAAGGAAGGATAGATAGGAGGAATGAAGGCCAGGCCAGAGTGGCACATGTAGATGAAGATGTCAGATCCTCAAATTCTGAAGATGCTGAAAGAGGAGAAATGTTGATTAACAAAAGAGTCCTGCTAAGTGGCGAGAATGAACCTGAACAAAGGAGGAGCCTATTTCTCACTAGATGCAAGTGTGAGGGTAAATGCTGTGATGTGATTATCGATAGTGGAAGAAATGACAATTTGGTGTCAGAAGAGATGGTTACAAAATTGAAGCTCAAGAGATAGAAACACCCACATCCATATCGGATTGCCCGGGTGCAGGATGACCACAAGGCCATGGTCAGTGAACAGTGCCTAGTAAAGTTCAAGATTGGTGGGTACCATGATGAGGTACTATGTGATATCATACCTATGGATGCATGTCACATGTTGTTGGGTAGGCCATGACAGTTTGACAGATGTCTTGTACATGATGGTCATGCGAATACCTATTCCCCGACAAAGGATGGAGTGTGACATAAACTAAAGCCATTGAAGGAGACTGAAGAAAAGGTATGTGGTAATGCAAGAATAAATTTTGTTTATGGAAGAAATTTCCTAGATGGTATGAGGCATGACCATGTGTGTTTTTCTTTAATTCCAAAAGCGGGTAAAGAGGAAATGGAGGATGTACCTGTAAAGGTTGCAAATTTGTTGAATGAGTTTTAGGATATTGTATCTGATAATGTACCTGATGGATTACCACCGGTAAGGAAGATCAGTCATTAGATGGATTTGATTCTAGGAGCCAGTTTGTCAAACAAGGTAGCACATAGAATGACACCAATAGAAAGTGAAGAGTTGAACAGACAAGTACATGAGTTATTGGAGAAGGGGTTGATTCAAGAGAGTCCGAGTCCCTGTGCTGTACCAGTAGTATTAGCACCAAAGAAGAATGGATAATGGAGGATGTGTATAGATTCTAGAGCAATAAACAAGATCACAATCAAGTACCAATTTCCATTACTATGAATAGATGATATTATAGACTGTTTGAGTGGGGCTGTGTATTTTTCAAAGATAGATCTAAAGAGTGGATATCACCAGATTCAGATCAAAGAAGGAGATGAATGGAAGACTGCCTTCAAGACAAAAGAAGGACTATATGAGTGGTTAATCATGCCTTTTGGGCTAACCAATGCACCGAGCACTTTCATGCGGCTCATGAACAAGGTTCGGAAAGAATTTCTAGGTAAGTTTGTCATTGTTTACCTAGATGATATTTTGATCTTTAGCAAGACATTGGAGGAACATATGATGCATATTCGTATGGTGTTTGAGAATTTGAGAGATGAAAAATTGTTGATTAATTTGAAGAAGTGTAGTTTTGTGAAGAAGGAATTAGTGTATTTGGGATTTGTAGTTTCGGCAGAAGGTCTGAAAATGGATCCAGAGAAAGTATAGGCTATCCTTGAATGGCCTACTCCAAGGAGTGCTACTGAGGTAAGATATTTTCATGGTTTGGCTAGCTTTTACATAAAATTTATCAAAAATTTTAGCAGTATTTGTGGACCCTTGACTGAAACAATGAGAGGGGATAGAAAAGAGTTCAAGTGGACTAATGGGGCAGATAAGAGTTTTAAACTATTGAAACAGAAAGTTACAGAACAACCTATTTTAGCACTTCCAAATTTTAATAAGGTGTTTCAAGTAGACTGTGATGCTAGTGGTACTGCAATAGGAGCTGTTATGAGCCAAGAAGGTAAACCTATTGCTTATTTTAGTGAGAAGTTGAATGATGACAAGAGAAAATATTCTATTTATGATCAGAAATTTTATGCTATAGTTCAAGCATTGAAGAAGTGGAGACACTATCTGCTTCCTAAGGAGTTTGTTTTGTATACTAATTATCAAGCTTTGCAATATTTGAATAGTCAAGGAAAGTTGAATTAGAGGCATTTGAAATGGGTTGAGTTTTTGTAGAGTTATACATTTGTTTTGAAACACAGAAGTGGAAAGTCTAACAGGGTTGCAGATGCGCTTAGCAAAAGGCAACTATTGCTGACAGAGATGCAGATTGAGGTGGTTGGGTTCAAGGAACTCAAGAATTTGTATCCAAAGGATCTTGATTTTGGTGAAGCTTGGAAAGCTTGTAAAGAACCTATTACTCTAGACAGAATGAAGTGGTTGGATTTTATCATTTAGGATGATATGCTATTCAGGGGGAGTCAGTTGTGCATTCCATGAAGTTCTATGAGGGAGAATCTCATCAAAGAGAAGCATAGCAGAGGATTGGCTGGACATTTTGGTCGTGATAAAACCCTTGCTTTGGTTAGTGAGAATTATTATTGGCCGCAGTTGCAGCAAGATGTGAAGAAGTTTGTATAGAGTTGCAGAGTATGTCAAATGGTGAAAGGAGTGAAGCAGAATACAGGGTTGTATCAACCATTACCTATACCAGAGAAGCCTTGGGAGGATATCAGTATGGACTTTGTTCTTGGTTTACTGAGGACTCAGCGAGGACATGATTCAATTTTTGTGGTGGTTGATAGATTTTCAAAGATGGCACATTTTATTCCCTACAAGAAGACTAATTATGCTGTTCATGTAGCAGAATTGTTTTTCAGAGAAGTAGTGAGACTACATGGTTTGCCAAAGACCATAGTTTCATATCGAGACACTAAGTTTGTTAGATATTTCTGGCATACATTGTGGAAGAAGTTGAAGATAGATTTGAAGTTCAATTCATCACATCATTCACATATTGATGGACAAACAAAGGTGGTGAATAGGAGTTTGGGGAATTTGCTGAGATGTTTGGTTGGAGATAAGCCAACAGGATGGGATTTGACTTTACCACAGGCAGAATTTGCATATAATAATTCTGTCAATGGGAGCACTGGTAAATCACCATTCTAGATTGTATATGGAAGTAGTCCCAGAAATGCATGAGTTGAGGAAGATAGATAAAGGAGAAATAAGTAGTGCTAAAGCTGAGGATTTTGCAGAACATTTGAAGAACATCCATGAGGAGGTGAGGAAGCACATTACCAAGATGAATGTGCAATATAAGGCTAAGGCAGATGAGAAAAGGAGGCATAAGGAATTTCAGGTTGGAGATGAAGTCATGGTTCATTTACGGAAGGAGTAATTTCCAGTTGGTACATACAAGAAGCTGAAAATGAAGAAGTTTGGGCCATGTAAGATACTGAAGAAGCATGATTCAGGAAATGTATGAGGTAGAATTGCCTATTGAGCTGAATATTTCACCAGTGTTTAACATTTCAGATTTGACAGAGTATCATGAAGGAGGTGTTGAAGATGAGATCACATCAGCATAGTGGAGTATTCCAGCAACTAGTTCAGATACTAAGGAGATTGAGGATATACTGGACAGTCATGTTGGCAGAAGCACAAGGAACAGGACATATGAAGAATATTTGGTCAAGTGGAAAGGATGACCTGTTGAAGATTCATCATGGCTGACAAAGTAGGAGGTTAACTGTCTTGGTTTCTCTCTTCACACCTAAGTTGTGACAGGGTCACTTCTCAAATTACCCTGGGTGTCTAATGCAGGAGCATCCTGGGTGTATGAGCAATCTTGCATTACCCAAAAATATTTCTGGTTTCTTTTCAATAAGGGCTATCTTGTGTAGAGTTGCTATTTATGGAAACTTGCTATTTTTAGTAAGTTGGTCATACGATCTTAGAATGTTCTAATTTCACAATTAGAGGTTCATCTTAGTCATATCGGCCTGCCTGTAAAGTTTCATTGCTAGATCAAGTCTGGTTTTCAAGATATTGAAACTTTTCAGTTTTGGAAACAGGGTACAGAAACTTTGAACTCAATTTTGAAGGCTTTAGAGGCCCTGGATGAGGTCAAATTTTCAGCTGAATGAAGCTTTCTTGATTTAGGCATTGTAGAGCTCCTTGTGGCCTTTCCGAAATGGGGTTGTAATAGTCAATCAAGTCAATGGGTGATGACTTATGGTCTCCGACAGTTGGGTCACTTGAAATGGTGGAAAATGATTTTCCTTCAAAATTTTTGTTTGGGTTTCAAAAGTTATTTTGAGCTGACTTTGATGTAATAAAATAAAAAATAAAATAATTCTAAGTTTGGTCGGCCTTGTTGGCTAAAAATTCTAGAACCTTGCCAAGCGGTGGAAAATTGCCTATATAAGGAAGGCTGTAGTGTTGTCTTAGGTAGTTCGAGACAGTTCTAGGTAGTAGATCTGGGTATTGATTCAAGGCTTTGTCCTACAGAATATTGTAAGGGAATGCCCATGTGGCTTTGCATATTGTAATTCTAAAAGTTTGTAATTCCACATTTGTGGAGATAATAAGAAGCCAATTTTCTGTTCTTGCATATTGTTGTTATTTCTCTATTTCTATTATGTGTTTGTGGTATTAAGGGGAGCACCCTTCATCAAATAGTCAACAAAACTATAGAGATATACAATCTCCCCCTTTGACATTAGTGGCAAAAAACACTTTGTCATGACATTATAATTGTATTTACAAAAGTACTTAGTATTAGAAGAATACTCCCCCTAAGATATATATATATATATATATATATATATATATATATATATATATATATATATATATATATATATATATATATATATATATATATATATATATATATATATATATATATATATATATACATACATACATACATACAAAATTTTGTTACCTTCCTTCCTTTGTGCCTGAATATTTCATGTCATTTAATTTCCCCCTTGTTTTTGGTAGACCTAATTTCTTAGGGAGTTGGAATTGTGAAATATTTCTCCAAAAATGGTTTATGAAGCATCGTAACCATATGTAATGCAGTTTCCCATCCTGATGTAGCAACTTTCAAAACTTTTGACTGCACTTCTAGCTCGACAGCTAGATGGACTAGGCTCTCAGCTGTAGACAGATTTGGATCTTTCTGTGTTAAGTCCCTAGCCTTTACTAACTCTCTTTGAATGGCCTCCAAATGATGTGTCAACATTTTTTGCATAGAGAGTAGATGAGCCCTTATCTTACCATCATTAGCCATCAACTCGGCTATCCTTACTTGTGTATGCATAAGCTTGGCATAATGTTTTGAACTAGAATTTGCATCCAAGCTCAAGGATTGACCAATAGACTTGATTTCTTGCTGTAGTTTGTCTACCAGCCCCTGGTTGTCCCTTGTGAATTCTTCTACATTGCACAGTTTGGTAAGAAAAGTTTGTGCATTCACTACCACTTCTTTTGAATCAGTTATAATAGTATAAAGTTCTACATGTTTTAGTCCAATCTCAGTAGATACCTTGGTCATTACCTTTGTTTCAAACTTCTTTTCTGACCACTGTAACAACTTGTCACTTGCATCCCTTCCATCATTGGTCACTTTCCTAACTATATGGACAAGTTGTTCCAATATGGGAGCAGAGTTATTTACATAAGACATTTTAAAATCATCAATAAATATTTCTTTTATGTCCTGCAAGACTTGCTTTTGCTAATGTTCTCTTCTTAATTCTTTTTGCCTGCTTTTCCTCTTCAGTTGGTCTTGCAATATTTGCATCTTCTCATATGATGAGTTATCAAAATCCCATTTTGGAATAAAAATAACTTCATCAATAGTTACCTTTGCTGTAGAAACTTTCATCTTATTTTTAAGTGCCTTCTTTGGTGTGCTCCCACTTGGCATCTGTACAAGAACTTGTATTGCCTCTTGCTCCTTCGTCTCTTGAATATCCATAGTTTTTTCCTTCTCTTCTTTTCCCTTATCCTCCACATGAGGACTTACATTCACTAATGCAAACTAATCTCCTTTATCCTTTTGTGACTCCTCGACACATGTAGACTGATGTGTTGTTGCCGACAGGTCCTGTTCCTCGGTAGTGCTCATACCGGCTAACATGTCAACTGTAACAACTTTAGGTTTGGTAGGGTTGTGTTGAGAGTTGGTGTATCATAAATTTTTGGGTAATCTATTACTTGTAAGAGCACAATATTACTGCTTGGCAAAGATGTGTCTTTTTCTTCCTCGGTGTTACCAATAGATTTTGTTCAATTTCCTCAGGCTCTAATTTTCCCAAAATCACCCCATAATTTTAAAAGGTCTTGTTCACTTAAAGTTTCAATCCTTTGCATATACACTCTGTTGGTTAAAATTGAACCTTGAACTCTTGTAGTTCAAGATTCAATGTTCAATACATCCTTTGGTATGATTTTACTTTTTGTTTGCAAGCTTAGTAACATTTCATCTTTGCATTGCGCACTCATCCAATGAACCGTGAACCGTGAACTCTCCTAGTTCAAGATTCAAATTTCAACGGATGTTCTCTTTTTGCAAAGTGATTTTCTTTGTTTTCTTCCTTGTCACTTTCATTTTTGCTTTATTTTATAATCATGCCAAAGGATAGTCCTTCCAACCTCTCATTGAACTTGAACCATGAACTCTCATAGTTCAAGGTTCAAGGTTCGATGTGTGCCTGTAAGTTGCGAAAATGCAAAGTGGTGATTTGACATAAAGGACAACTGGCGATTGATTATAACTTCCATGCGTAGCGAGGATATTGTAATTAATTGAAATGACACTTAAGTGTCACTTCAGTCTGGGAAAGTACAGTAATCAATGCTTAAGGTGGTGCAAGTTATCAAATAATCATTAATTGAACCTTGTGTGACATAATTTTTCCATTATTGTGAATCTCCTGGGTTTTTGTAAACTATTTTAAGATAAATTCACAAGCTTAGACTATTTTATTCATAATGCTCAAGACATCTCATGCAGTCAGCACGGAAGAAGGTATCCTCTCCTCATCTTAGAGCTTAGTTCATCGCATAAAAACTAGGTGAGTCTCTCTGTTGGCCTCCATTGTTTCAGTTAAAGCTCTTTCCTTTGTCAAATTTGAATTCCTTTAAAGTTGCTACATCTCCTATTGTTTTTCCTAGCTTGAGAGCCCAAAATGAAGAACTGAATTCCAAATTTTAGAAATACCTCCCCTTTAATCTACTCCTTGCTCGATTATGAAGACACCCTGATTAAAACTAGAGACTTAGAGGACATTATGACCTGAATCAAAGAACCCATTCTAGGTTCTATGTTAGAAAAATCCATTCAGAGTGGTCTGGTTGATGTAGCCACTTTTCCTATAGTAGCCCCTTGTTGAGAGATGGTTTTGAAATGTGTGAAAAGATATAGTTTTGAGGAGAATTGTATCAAGAAAGTTGATGGGAGTCCACAGGTTTTCATAATCAGAGATGTCATTCAAAAGGCCATAGGAATTATGGAAAGGGAACCATATGAAGGGTGGAATATCCCCTCCTCTCAGTTAGTCTTCACAACTAAGAGACAAGTCTACCGGAATTAAATAGCCCAATGCTGGTTGCTCAAAGCTCAAAAAGGAGGGTCCTAACTCCCAAAGATGCTCACTATAGATCATTTTAAGCCTAAAGTAGCTAACCTAGTCATAATACTAAATAGAATTAAAGGGAACCAGCATGCATACTACTGGCATGACTGGATGTACTTCTATATCTAGGTCACTCTTGGAGGGGAAAAATATATAGATTGGGCTGAAACCATTGCCGATGAACTCAATCATCAGTTGGCAAATTTTTCAACGGGCAGTAGCTTTCATATGTCCTCCTACTTATTCTACATTTTGGCTTGTACTAGAGAGTGGAAAGGCCTTTTCCATGAGAAACCTCTCCCAAACATGAAAGTTTATGATTACTACCCTCACCTGCAAAAAGAATTTCATGTTGATAGTTTTCTAAAAGTTAATGGAGTTTTCTTTGGAAGGTTAGCATATGAACTACAAGGGAACACTGAGAAAAGAATGTCAGAAGAGGCAAAAACCTTCATCAATACCTATGGAAGTTTCTTCATCTAGTTTAGAAGATTCACGTATCTTAGAGTGGGTGGTTTCGAAGGAGAACCATTTAAATTACCCAGATATGCTTTTGATAGTTTAATCATTACAGAAGTAGCTCACCAACTGGCGTATGTGCATAAAGGGGTTAAAGAAAGAAAGAGTAGAGAAAAATCTAGTTTCCTAGTTGAATTGGGTTATTACACTTGCAAAACATCTTCAGATGCCCTAAATTTAGAGCACGAGTTAAGGAAATTGAATCTGAAGATGTTTGCACTCAGAAAGGATTTTGATAGCAGGGGATACGCTGCTGAACATTTCAGCTTGCCTTCTAAATTTCAACACATTCCTCAAATATATGATTACTAGGAGGGTTGTGCGGATGATTTTGAAGTGAGAAGAAGGACCTAGTCTAGGTTTACCCTAGGAAAAATTGTTACCCTAAATGTTCAAATTGATATCTCGGCAATAGATGAGGATGATGGTGCATAGGTAATTGATGAGTAGTACAAAACCAGAGTTAGGGGTACACAACTCCCTAAAATAGATTGGGGTATTGATGAGAGAGAGAGCCTAATAATTAAGAATCTCAATGTGATTAAGAGAACCGAGAAATGGGTTAATAGTAAGAGGCCCCTGTTTTAAGAAGACATAATCCTAGAAGAGCTGCACATGCTAAAAATATTGTCAAACCCATTGTTACTACTGACAAGAATATTTCCTTTGTAGGTACTAAAAATAAGAAGAAGTCTTCAGCTAACCTAGTGAAACAAGCTTCTCTTGGCTCCTCACCAATAAGAAGAAACTTAAGAGGGAGAGTTGTTAAAGAAAGTAACAAGCTGGTTAATGAAAAGGAGGTCATAGATCTTGATCTCAAGGACACTAAAATGATAGAGAAAGTTAGGTTAGATAATGTGGAGGGAGACACGATGAACCCAAAGAGAAATTAGCTAGATTCATGGGAACCTTCAGTGACCATTGTAGGTGACACTTTGCAGACTCCATCTCCTACTCTCAGTTGGTTAGGAAGTTCCATTAACAACAAGAAAAGGAATGCCTTACCGATAACTCTTCCGATAGAAGACATGGTTAGTAAGTGCTTGGGGGCTATAGTAAAGCCTAAGAGAATTAGGATGGAATCAATGATTTATGTAGATGAGAAAACTAGAAGGTGGGTAGTTGAGAGGGAAATACCTAAGTCTGATAAACAGGTTTCTAAAGCTTTGGTTGAAGACTTCACTATTGAAAAGATAGACTTAGGGGTGGCAAGTAGGGCGGCAGATGCGAAGCACCTGGAATCTTCTACATGGAAGATGTTACAAAGGACCTTCAAGGATGAGAAGGACAAGAAAGAATTGAAGGAAACCATATAGAGATTGGCTGAGTTTATTCAAGTAGTATAAGAGCCCAGTCTGCTTCCATTAGCTCAGGTGCCCCATACATTTGACCCTTGTTCACCTGAAGTCCATAAAATGTTGGACTAGATCCAAAGGAATAAAATGGTAGTAGAAGTTTTTAATAAATGGGTTATGAGCATGATCTAGCGGGGAGGTGACTATGTCACTCAGTTAATTGAGACTCATGGAGTTGTGACAAAAGTCATCTCAGAGCTGTTGGCTAATAAGACAGAATGGAGGAAGGAAAGGAAAAATTAGATTGGCATAGCAGATCAGTTGACAGAGATCGATCATTACAGGGTGTCTAAATTCCTTTTGGAGAAGCCAGTTCATGGCCGAAACAAAGAAGTCCTATATGTTTCTGTGAAAAGTATTGAGTGGAGAAAATCAATTACTAAGGATGGTTGTGATGGGGCAATTTGCCTACTCAATGATCTGAAGGGCCTGATCAACACGATGCAAAAAGATCTCAAATACCTGAACATTGTTCTGATAGATGAGGAAATGTTAGAAATAGGGAATACTAAGAGGGGGGGGTGAATCAGTATTCTACAAACTTTATCTTTTTCCCAATTATGGATATAAAAAATTATCTTTATACATGCATAACATAAGAAGCTAAACAATATGCATAGTAATAGAAATAAAGAACTCATAACACATAATATGTTCTTAAGGAAACCCTGGCCAAGGGAAAACCCCGATGGAGATGGTACCCACAAAGATCCACTAATCAAAAGTATCTTATTAAGGATGTTGACCTTGTTAGGAGTCTATTACAAGCATATAGTGTATCAGTCCTGATTAAGGGACTATAGGCCTTGTTAGAAGCCTCAACCCTATTAGCAGTTGTCAATACAAAATCTGATTACCAGATGAGCCCACTGCCCAAACAAGTAATGTACAATGTATACTGATTACAAAAATGGATTAAGGTATATAACCTTATGTTGCTTGCATCAATATCTTTTCTCTGCTCTTACATTCGCATCATATCATTACAATATATTACCATATATCTCTTCTTTTTTCTTCTTACAATTACATATTACATATATACAAGTTATTAAGGATAATAAATTTACATGGTCGGCTTCCATATATCTTTATCCAAGAGTTAACATCTAGGATGTCATCCCTTTATATTGTTAAGTCATTATTTTGATAAAAAAAATAATCCCTTAACTCTTTACCAATTCTGCCTTCATATTCTATCCTATCGGCTTAACACTGTCTTCGGTAAAACTATCATAACTAATTCCGTACATACCGTACTGACTTTCACTCTGAGATGGGTCATCATTAGTCATCATAGAGTCTATTTTCAAGTGCACAAGCATTGAACTTACTCCAATCAATGTCATAAACAAAAACTGTATCCTGGTGCACTGGTGAAAACACTATCTTACACTTAGACAAATTTGTGATGCACTTTGCTATACTTTCTCTCTAACCTATGTGATCTTCATGTGGATCATATGTTTCCATAATGACAACATCTATGTACTTAGTTCAACCAAATTGCCAACAGGAAACTCAAGATGTAAAGAAAGCGGAGAAAATAGTTCAGGAGTTGGAGGTAGGAATAACGACTATTAGAGATAGCAAAGAGCTCACGACAGAAGATCTTACCTCCATAGCTAGCACTGAAGCTATGCTGGTTGTCTATGTAGATCAACTGGAGTCCCATAAATCGAGGCTAAATTTAATATTCAAGGACAGGAAGGTTCTCGAACAAAGAATTTCCCTCATTAGCCTATCGTATCATGCTACAATTATCAGCGCATCATTGGCTCATGAGGAATTGAAGAAGGCACATGCATGCGGGTCATCACAGAGTTGAATCTAAAGTGTCTAGCTTAGCCAAGATTGGTGGTCCTACTCCACAATTTATGGGTCATTATTTTTTAGTTTTCCATTTTACTAGTTTTAGCATTTTCTAGTTATCTTAAACAGTTGGTTTCCGAAACTCGGGGAGTTTCAAAGACTTTAATATTTTTGATAATTTTAATTAATGGCTATATAGAGCCAAGAAGAATCAATTAAAAGGGAGGTTATTTAGTTTATTTATGCTTAAGTAATAGCATAGTTAAAGCTTTAGTATTTTTTGTAAGGACTTGAATTAAGTTTTTCCGAATCAGTGAATGAAAGAAACTTATCAGTATAGATCTGTTGGTTTATATTTTTGAGTGGATGTCTGTTGGGGTATTCTACATTGAATAGAATTTCTTGATTGAATGTCTATGTTTTTTTTTTCTTTGAATCTAAATTTAAAGTTGTGTTTTAGATTGGTGTAGTGTTTATTCACTAAAGTCTGTGAGCTTCAATTTTATTAGTTGCTATCATTGCATAGTAATTACATCATATTGATGGGAATTACTATTTTAGCCTTACCAACTTTCTGGTCAAAAGTTTGATATTTGCAGAAATGCATTATTCTTTTGCATAAATATTCATTGAAAATATTCTTGGGAGCTGTACCATAATTTAGAGGGTTAAACACCTAAGTTTAATCCATTTGTTAGTAAAGGGTTAAAATTTCATAGCGGGCAATAGAGCATTAGAAATAAATTCTTAAAGAGACAAATTCATTTACTAATAGTTTTTGGTGACTCTACTGGTGATGGAAATAGTAAGCCAATGTCTTTGCTTCGTTTAATGTGTAATCATGGTATTACCTACTGATAGAATACCTGGTCAAGTTGAACTTCCCATAGTCTTACAACCTGGTCTAGACTTTCACGAAACTCAAGAGGACATTATTACGGACCTAAAAAACTTGGCCTGGAAAGTAAAAATAAGTAATGAACAATATCAACAAGTTCAGTTGGTGTTAGAAGAAGAGGAAGAGATCGGTAAATGGTTGAGAGGTCTCCCCATAGCTTGAGAAGCTGCAGTAGTTGATAGAGAAATTCAGAGACCATAGAACTACCAAGATGGAGTCCAGACCTTACACTAGGTCTCAATGAGAGGCGGGTATTTTTGACAGTGTTTTTGAAGAATTGAGAAACCTTGAAACCACAAGAGTTCACCCCTCCAAGAAAAAGGCTCAAAGTAGACCCTCTTCTGCTCCTAAAGAATCTTTCCACTCATCTAGCAAGACCTATGATTTGCAAGCCTTAACCTTATCAAGTATTCAAGCCCCTCCTCTATTGACTATTTTTCCAACAATCATTATGGCTCAATCGTGGGTCAATGCGGTATGTCCTCTAGCTCTACCAGCTCATCATGCTCTTCCTAATATTCTTCCAAGGTTTTCCAGGGATGGCAAAGTAGATGTAGAAGAACATTACAATTCCTTCAATGTAGCCACTGGCATTCTAAGTGTGCAAGAAGAAGATGTAGTAGTCTGACTTTTTGTTCAAACCTTAATAGAAGGAGCAGTGGAGTGGTTTGGACACCTTCCTGCAGGGTCCATAACCGATTGGAATTCCATGAAAACTACATTTGAAGGCCACTTCAAAAGTGCGGATGATGAGAATTCTCTATTAGCTAAACTCACGCAGATGAAAAAGGAGATCCATGAGCCCATGAGAGATTATGTGGCTCGGTATAACAAGGTCGTTCATAAAATTCTTGCAGCGAAAAGGCCTACCCCTAAAAATCAGCAGTGTTTCTTTGTAAATTTGATGCCCCCAGATATCGGTTTTCATCTTAGGAGGAATAGACTAGTAGACTTGGCAACTGCTCAAAGCCAAGCTACTGAGCTAGAAGATGATCTGATCACTACAGGGAAGTGGAGAAAGGATGTCCAAGTACCCAATGCACAAAATACATCCTCCTCTGATCCTATGCTATAAATATTAGTAAATGATGTGATTACCCTCAAGAGGAAGCTTCCTAAAAGCAATTCTAATCCTCCTCCTTTGTATCGATATATTCTTAAAGGAATGCCTGAACAAGCTAGACCTAGTCACATATCTCCAAATTATCCTCCAACTGATAAGAATCTGCTGGAAGATCCTCCCAGAAGAGCTAATATGTGCACCTTTCACCTTATAGATGATCATGATGGTACCTCTTGTCCAGAGATGATCTGATCAATGAAAATGCATGTGAATTGAGAATTGATAGAAGAATCACCTAATGATGTAGCGAGTCCTTAGTTGCATGGTGGCTTTGGAAACTATTACATAGAATACAAGTCTGACTCTGAGCGAGTAGGAAGTATTTTGGTAACTTTACAAGACCCTGCATGTACCATGCTGACTAGAAGTTACTGCAATTCTCAGGCCAATGACACACCATCAACATCACAATGGTGGGACAAAGGTAAATACTTTTCACAAAAGTCATCAACTTTTAAAATCTCTTTTTTCTAAAGAAGATGAATCATTGAAGAAAAATAATCCTAACTCTTTTGATATAGTCAATTTCTGTGAAAGTTCTAAGATTCAAGTTTCCCCTGCTGAATATCTTAGAATGAACCCAAAGGAGTTAGAAAGACTTGTCAAACATGTTAAATCAGGTCAATCTCCTGTAGATAAAAATGCTAATGAGACTACTAATGCTGCTTTCTCAAAACAAGCCACTGTAGAAACTCAAGATGATAAAGATAAAAATCCTCCACTAGAAAAGATTTCTCCACAAGATAAGAGTCCTCCCATAGGACTAAAACCAAAGCCATTCTATTTGTTTTTGTTTATCCATGGCTTTAAGTTGAAAAAATGTGTTATAGACTCAGGGGCATCTGACAATATTATGCCTGCCTCAGTTTCCAAAGCTCTAGATCTTCCCCTCACTGCAACCTTTGGTCAATGCTATGCCCTAGATGCAAAATAAGTCCCCTTAGTTGAATAGATCAAAGATGCCCAAGTAGCCCTTGCAGCATATCCTAGTAAGAATATTAAACTGACTATACTTGTAGCTGATATTCTAGCCAGCTATGGTATGCTACTGAGCAGGACTTTCTGTCAGGATCTTGGAGGAGAGATCAAGCTTGATTGGTCTCAAGCAATCATTCTAGTTGGAGATAAAAGGGTTGTGTTACAACCAGAAGGAAAGTCAAAATACATGGTATTCCCATCTAAGGATCCCAAGTCTCAGATACTTTACCAATAATTTGAGTTTGGAAATTATATGATCTCATCCACACCAGACATGAGTGAAGAAGTGTCAACTAGTAAGTCTGATGGTCTTTGGACTTTAGAGTTTGATGGAAACTGTGCTTCTGTTGGTTCTGGACCAGGGGTTGTATTGATATCACCGGAAGGAGATTTCTTCCCACGAGATTTTAAGCTAGAATTGGACAACATGAACAACATTGCAAAATATGAGTCTCTTTTGCTTGGTATTGAAGAAGCAAAAAAGATGGGTATCAAAGTACTTAGAGCAAGAGGAGATGTAGAACTTGTTGTTAGACAAGTAAGAGGAATGTATTCAGTAAAAAATGAAAGACTCAAACACTATAGAAATTGTGTTTGGGACGAGATTGAGGAGCTTGAAGCTTTCTTAGGATATGATCTATCTCAATCTTAGGATATGTAGCAATAACTTCAGCATCAAAACATGGACAATCCATACCACAAATTTGCTTTCCAATAGGAAAAGCATCCTGCATCCTAGAAACATCAAACAAACCCAAAAGTTGCTGGTGGGTGGGAGAGAAAATACCAATATACTCATTATTGGCATATGAAACTTGAGCCATTGAAAGACCATCCTTTAATGGTTTTATAGAAGACTCAGAATCCAAACAAGATTCAAAATCCACACTACTATCCCAATCAATACTCAACATTATGTCTGGAGTTTCTACATCCATTAAATCTGGAACAACATTGATGACTTCAAAATCTGACATACATATTCAATCTGATTATGGTCTAGTGATATGGGAGGACAAGAAAAATTAGAAATGCAAGTATTAAAACTTTGTCCATCTGATATATTTTCCTTGTCAAACTGAATATGTGTGAAATGTTGAGTTTCTAATCTTTCTTTCCCTGAAACTCATAGATACTCATAAGATAAAAAAATCTGAGATTTGTTCACTATGAAATGAACAACTATCATAATTCATGCTCATCTCCGATACATTCTCACAATCAAAATCTTCACTTTCATTTTCCACATCCGCAGTAATGTCATTATCATTAAAACTTATATCCATAAAGCATAAAGTTTGAGAATCATTTTTTGATACATACCTCTAAAAACCTAAAATTTTCTCACTGCCTGGTAAGGATTGACATTTTGATTTATCCCAACTATCATCTTGCTTGATGCAGCAAACTTCTTCCTTATTGGAATCATGAAGTGGGATTTCTCAGAGCATATCATCTTGTGTAAAGAAATCACTGCAAACACTCACATCCGCATCATAGTTGTTATCTTGCTATCTACACAAAACATTTTCATTGTCTTGCTGTTCACAAAGTTCATCATCATCATTATCATCAGCAAAATATTCAGCACAAGTGGACTCATCATCATAATCACTAAAATTAGATTCATCAGCATAACTAGTTTCATATTCGTTATCACTTTCAACACTAGTATATTCAAAATTTTTAGATTCAACATCACTATATTTAGCCACATTTATATCTTTGCAAGAAAGATTTTTTACATGTTCCATCCATTGCATAGTTTGCTGAATACATTCTACTCTTTGAGGGATTGGAAAATTAAGTGTACGAGGAAAATAAATTTTAACAAATAAATTTTCCCATACAAAATCCTAAGGACAAAAAGGAATGTCAAACTCCTTGATCCTATCAGTAAAACTTATGAAGAAATCACGTTGTGATTCACCCTCCTCTCTGCTCATGTTTTCTTGTAAATGTAACACCACCTTTTCTTGCAACCTTTGTGTTAATACTTTTGTTTCTGCCTCAAGAACTTCAAGCTCTGATATCGGATCCTTTGATTCAGATATGTCTTTTTCATCACTGTGTTCCATATCACCATATTGCTCAACATCACCATACTTTTTGATAAAACAATCCTCTAATGCTTCCATAGATCCTATTGAGCCATAAGGTAATTCTTTAAACCCGTCCCTTGCACTCTCAACCAGAGATATTGCAAAGATTTTCATCAATACATCCTTATGTGTGATATTGTGATCATCTATCAAATCAATAAATTTTTGCAAATGATCTTCAGCTGATTGCTCACCAAAACCAGTAAATTTGGGTAAACAATCCTTGACCATTTCTGGAATATGATTTGGGTATCCAGGGATACCATCAAAATTTATTGCCCCAAACAACCTATTCTTAAATAGTTGTGACATCTTAGAGGGCAAAAGATTACAAACTTTCTCTATCTTTTCTAATACATATTTCACTTCAGATTTTGCAGGAATGCAACTAAAATCTTTGAAACATGCAAACCTCTTTTCACACCTTATTCCCTTTTTTCCTTAGTGCTTTGCACTTGAAAATGAAATCATTTTAAACTTTTAAAATACCTGGATGTATTGGAGTAGCTGCAATAATATTTGATCTGAAGTCATCTCCAAATTAGTCTTCAACTTTGCAGAGCCACCACCTCTTTGCAGAGGAAAAGATTTACCAAAAACTGAGATCTCTTTCTCCACCAACACATCAAACTTCAATAGGGTACATATGTTGTTTATCAGGACTGAAAATACATCACTTTATGCACTGATCAAACAAAGAACTCAGAGTCGCCACTCACAACTTGGTGAGATAATTTGAAACTTATTAAAAATGACTCTTATACACTTCAATGGAGACCACTGGATAAATAATAAGCCGGCCAGGAGTCAGGCTCTACTCGTACCTACATTATTTATAACTGATTTATAGCATTAGAGATATCAATTGATTGAAATAGGCAAGCCAGGAGTCTAGCTTAACTTGGAACCTGCACTATTTACTTAAATTTATAACACCAGAGATCTCAACTGGATTTAGCATGACTTTGCATCTCCTTCCCCAGTAGAGTCACCATTTTGTTGGTTCCTGGATAGGATTTTACACTCCATGAGACACCAATATACCTATGACTGATATTAAGGAGAGGTTAGTTCCAAATGTGAGAAATCTATAGGTAACTGGACCAACTATAGGGACAAGACTTCCCTCTTCACTTCTGGCTCTACAAAACCAAGGCGGGTACACCTGATCCAATAGATACAACTCTATTCCTTACTCAATACTAGATCTTACAATAGATAATAGTGAGAAAGTACTAAATAACAACCTATTATTCATTGACTCTCCATCACTGGGGTGAAATAACTGATACCCACAAACATAAAACTGAAAAGATTGAAAGGATTTGATTAAACTTTTGCAGAATACAACACATCCTAACCAAACATGTATTAAGATAAAGTTTACTTGTTCCAGATCAGTGCCTTATCCATTAGGCAAATTATCTAGTACACTACAGAATACAGAGACTAATTACTATTACTTCACCATATATCCAAGTCATAAACACAAATACCCAAAACCATACTACTTACAGAAATCCCTGTGCAAACCCTATGAACTTGTGCATCATCTAAAACATATTTTAATCTAATTTCAACCATAACTGAAGATAAATAACACATGCATAGATAAAATCCATACAAAGAATTTGAACATTCAAAACCCATAAAACTTGACACAGATTGGAGAGAAATGGAACTAAAAATTTGAATTAAGAATGAGGACCTAAGCCTCTGTATACACCTTGCTTGAAGATTCAGAGCCTCTTGACACAATATGCAAATGATCTGCAACTTTCTACTCTATTTTGATACAAACTAGACTGAATATGTCCTACTCCTTGACTGAAGGTTCAAGATATGACCTTGTGAACCAGAAAATCAACAGCCTCTAAAAATTGTCTTGGAAATCCTAATATAGGATTGCAACAAGCTAAGGACCATTTAGGGCATTTTTAGGCCAACTCAATCAACCCTAAGACTACCAAAAAATATCTCAAACAAATCTAATTTCATTTCATTCCAGAAACATCTTTACAAAATATCTACATTCTTACCCAAATTTGACCTCGAATTACACAGTCCATTACTGCTCTCACCAACTTTGTCAAAACTGAATTTTAACACCACCATTGGATTCCTTGTTTCATGGCGATTCTAAAATTTTTACGGATGAACACCTGTACACTGCATCAAAATTTATTTACCTGCATGTGGGGCCTACCGTTCTCGTCACCCGTCCACATCATCACCTTGAACCATTTGCACATGCATATTGGCCTCTATCTGTGCATCCATACTTGGACACTCACATATTGTGTGGTTTTCCTTATAAACATCTTATTTCACTCTTTTGGCATCAATGTGGGATAAACATTTTGAGGATTTTTAAATTTCCTTTCAAAATTTCTTCATTAATGCCTAGCCAGCACGCAAATCCAGATGGGCCCGCAAGACTGAGGTAACCACTAGCTTATCTTCTCTCTCTTTACAACACTAACTGAGTGTTTTTGTATTTAAACATTATAAAAATCCCAAACAGAGTGCATGTGGGTTAAACCCACATGCACATTGCCTGCGTTTTCTCCTTGTTTCTGACACGTTTTTCTTCTTGCAAAAGTGCACTACAGCATACAACATACACCTTCTATTTAATTTGTTTGCCAATGTCTTCAAACTACTTGCAACTCTCTCAATCTTACCTATGCGTGAGCCTTGGGTGATGTCTGCAACCATATCTTATTTGCATTGCTTATTTTCAGCAAACATCACACACCCCTTTTTATTTATTGGATGCTTTGTTCAACTGGCAGCCACTTCCAGCTACCTACACACTCCTGGTCATTCACTATGCCACCTCTTTCTTTTATTCAAAATGCTGGTTCATACTAATAAAAAACCTTCATGCACCAGCAATGCTTCCTCATGTGAACATTCATTGTATTATGCTGGCATTCACCCTACCTTGCATGACTTCAAGCTTGTAGGTAGCCTCCAAAATGTGCCTCTAGCTCTTTTATTGCCACACACAATCACATTAGTGCAATTACGTACTGGCAATACTTCATTTTCTGGCTACATACACCTCCATTTTGCATGAGTGCATTGGTTATTGAATTGTTTCCCTCCTTGTATATTTACGTTGGCAACCTTCTTTATTTGTAAATTCCCCAACAATTTTATTTTCCATTTTTGTAAAATGCTTAGCATGTTTTCCTTTGCGAAGATCTTCATCAGAATCCCCGTGAGAGTTTAACACCATATTGCACATTGCTAGTCCATTAACTTTCTAATTGTTTTGAAATCAAACCTTCATGGTGCTTGTCCTTTAAATGATCTTCCATTGTCTGTTCCCCTACTTGCAATTTTCGTATCTTTGAGACTTCTACTGAATTGAAACTTTTCTAATTGACTCTCATCAACATTATCTCTAGAGCTAATTCCATTATCCTTATATTTGCTTTACTTCCCTTTTAAACTCACTAATTGCCAGCGGCTTTATGTAGTCGACAAAATTTAATTTTAAAATAATGAAGTAGATCGGACCCCAAACGGGTCCGGACTAAAACAATTTCTAACCCACATGCGTGGACTTCAAACATATTACCCAAAGGACTTTTAGTTGCAACTGGATCCAATCCGGATAACTAGAAACTTTTAAAAAACTTCGCCAGTCGCCAAATCTTGATAAAACACCCTTAATCACGCCATCAAAAGACTGATGAAAACTAATCCCTGAAAGCTGAAAGTTGGTAGACATGGTGTTTGTACCATAGACAATTACCCTGCCAAAGGGATTCGTTAAACAATGAATGAGGCAGGAGATTTTAAAAGTTGAAAATGCTTGTTCAGAACTGCCGGTAAACTGCAAACTGAAATCACTATTGATCGCCCCAGAAAGAAATGATGGAAAAATATCAAACGATGAGTCGAAGACAAACCAATGGATCTGGTAGAAGAACCATCAACAAAGATCGCAACAAAATAATCCCCAAATAGAGATGTTCAACTGTTCAAAAGCTATGAATTTCTGAAAATGGTTATTTTGCACAGTTATGCTATCTGCACTTTTCATCATTATTGAACACCTTTTTACTGGCCTTGAAATTAGATCAAATAAAAACCTCACAGTCTAAAACCTTGGAAGAAGATTCTCTCTCACACATAGAAAACAAGGCTATAACTAGTTTCAACATACGATCAATTGGCTATCCAGAAATAATCCCCAAAGTTGTGCCCTCAGAACACCCTGAACCGGAAGACAGTGAAACTGTAGAAATCAATTTTAGAATTGATCGAGCAAAGTGATCAATCAGATTCGTTATAGTCTAAAACTTATCAAGGTGAATCAACTTCATGTCTACATTATGGATCAACCTTCAATTATTCTTGACCTTGATCTGGGCGCAAATGGCAAGATCCCAAAGTGAGCTACTCAGAAAACTGAACTATGCACTGTTGAAGAAACTCAACAATTTGCAAACTGAATGGCCCTGGCAAACATGTCAAACAGGCACATGGGGAGCTGAAAATTAGAATAAATATTCTTTCTTATGACTACAACATGATGCAATAACCCAAACATCTTGATCAATCATAGAGCACTTAATGCACTTATCCGAACAGGGCCTCCGACTAAACTGTGCAACTGATCCTCATTAAAATGTTAGAAACTGCAAATAGAATCAGATTGAAAAACTGGGCAAACGGATTCATCATGGCCTAAAAATTGAAACATAAGAAGTATTTGACCACTGGGATACATGAAAAAATGAATTTTATCAATTGGATCATAGGGTCAAAAGTTATAACTAGTCAAACAAGGCCATTCAGAAAACCGGGCAAATCACAGAAATAGGACATTTCTGGAAGACCAACTTTGGGGGATTTGAAAACTAATCAAATGGACTCGAAAAGGCTTGATCTTCAGAACATAAGCTCTTTGATATACATTGTAATCATTCCCAAAGTGGTGGGTCATGAAACATTTTTGGGCACAAGATATTCAAGGGCAAACTGGGCTACTGTACTATGTTTGACACTTAGGCAGAATTGTGCAATTTGACACTTGCTCAAAATGGGACATCACTGAATGATTCGGGGTAATAAAATAACATCATAGAATGCCTACATATACTGAATGGAGTGTGTTAAACACCTGGAACACCTTATAAGCTTCAAAATGATAGTCGGGTACATATGCATGAAAAGCATGTAAAGGGCTTCAAACTAAAATTTTAACATGGTACTCAAGACCCATGTTGTATTTTTTAGTACCAACAACGTAGAAATCATCTAAAGGATTTAAGATCAGTTCTACAGAGATGTAGAGAACATGGCATCTCCTTAAACCCCAAAAAATTTGTCTTTGCAATCATAGAAGGGAAGTTGTTAGGATACATTGTGTCAAAAGAAGGGATCAAGATTGATCCAGAAAGAGTTAAGGCAATCCAGCAGCTTGGTTTACCTTCGGATAGGACCAAGGTTAAATCTTACTTCAGGAAAACCAACTTCCTCAGAAGGTTTGTTCTAGATTTTGGTGAGACAACTAAGCATATGGTGAGTCTCATGAGTGAGAAGAATCCATTCAAATGGAGCACGAAAGATGTCAAAGCATTTGATGACATCAAGAAAGCTATAGAAGAAGCTCCCACACTAATAAAACCAGATTACAAGGACTTCATAATACACTGTTATGCCTCAGAACATACAGTATTTGGGATATTATTGTAGAAAAATGACAAGGAAGAAGAGGTGCCTATTGCCTTTATGAGTGTCCCTCTCAAAAAGCACGAGTTAAACTATCCATTAGTCAAGAAGCATGCATATGCGGTAGTTAAAGCAGTAAAAGCTTTCAGGTTTTATATTCTACACTCTCACTCAATTATTTTTGTTCCCACTTCTGCTATCAAAGACATCCTAACTCAATAAGAGATCGGGATGAACAACTGAGCAACATGGATCTCTAGGATTCAGGAGTTTGACCTTGAGATTCATCCTAAAAAGTTGGTCCGAGGACAAGGATTGTGTAAACTTATGTCCGAGCAGGATCTTGATAGCAACATGCCCTCTGTTCTTTTTGTCAGTCTACATGATTCTTGGTTTTCAGACATGGCATTCTACCTTACTTATGAAGACTATCCTCCTCATTTAACCCCGAAGGAAAGAAGAAACCTTAGGTTAAAAGCTACAAAGTATGTTATTATTGATGACATACTATATAAAAAGGGTTTAGATGGAGCCTTCTTGAGGTGTGTTGACAAAGAACAAGAAGAAAAATTGCTCAGAAAGTTTCATAATGAGGCATGTGGTGGTCATTTCTCTTCCACAGTAACTACTTTTAAAATTCTTAGGAATTGTTATTACTAGCCTGGAATGTTTGGTGATGCTTATAAGTGGGTTGTAGGTTGTGAAAAATGTAAGATATTTGGTGGAAAGCCACAGTTAGAAGCTCTCCCTTTAAGACCAGTGGTCATAGAAGAACCTTTTGAGCAATGGGGGCTAGACTTCATCGGACCAATCAACCCTCCCTCTAGTGCTGGACACACCCACATTCTTACTGCAATAGACAATTTTATGAAATGGGTGGAGGCGGTCCCGGTTCAGAAGACCACATCTGAGGTAGTGTGTGAGTTTGTTAAAAATTATATTCTGGTTAGGTTTGGAGTTCCTACCAAATTGGTCATAGACAATGCTACCAATTTCTCTTGTCATGAATTAAAGTTATTCTGTTATGATCATGGTATCTATCTATCCCATGCATTCGACTACTATCCATAAGGAAATGGATAGGTGGAATCAAGTAATAAGAACTTGATCAGAATAATGAGGAAGCTGGTATGTGATAATGCCAAAGATTAGCATAAGAAACTGTTCGAAGCTCTTTGGGCTGATTGAACATCTCCAAAAAGAGAAATTGGCATGTCACCCTTTAAATTGGTTTATGGTGTTGAGCTCAAATTTCATTACCTCTAGAGTTAGCTATTGTGAAACTGCAAAAAACAATTGAAGATCAAGTTTACCAGGATGCCCTTGAGAAATGAACTTTGTATCTCAATAAAATATAGGAAGAAAGAGAAGAAATGGTAAGTCAAATAGCCTCACATCAAGCTCGGGTCAAGAAAATTTTTATTAGAGAGCTAGACCTCAGAATTTTATGGAGGGAGATCAAGTGCTATTATGGGACAAGAGACGAGAACCCAAGGGTGCCCATGGAAAGTTTTATTCACTTTGGAAGGGCCCGTTCATCATCAGTAAAGTATTGGGAGGTAATTCCTTCAAACTAGAACATTTGGATGGTACCATTTTTCCTCTGACCTTTAATGGTCAGGACCTCAAGTTGTATAAACTCTAGGCAGGTTTAGTCCTATTTCCTATACATACCTTTTTGTCGTGTTGTTTTCAGTATTTCCTTTTTGGCTCGTTCCTTTTCTTTTCTGTTCTAAGTTTTTCCTGGTCTATGAAACCAAAGCTAAAGGTTCATCCTGCGCCCTCACAAGGTCTCATCCCTAGTCGAAGCCATTATTACCAATAGATTTTGTTCAATTTCCTCACACTCTAATTTTTCCAAAATCACCCCATAATTTTAAAAAGGTGTTGTTCACTTAAAGTTTCAATCCTTTGCATATACACCCTATCGGTTGAACTTGAACCTTGAACTCTCATAGTTCAAGATTCAATGTTCAATAAAATCCGTTGGTATGATTTTCCTTTTTGTTTGCAAGCTTAGCGACATTTCATCTTTGCAGTGCACACTCATCCAATGAACTGTGAACCGTGAATTCTCCTAGTTCAAGATTCAAAGTTCAACGAACGTTCTCTTTTTGCAAAGCACTTTTCTTTGTTTTCTTCCTTGTCACTTTCATTTTTTCTTTATTTTATAATCATGCCAAAGGATAGTCCTTCCACCCTCTCATTGAACTTGAACCATGAACTCTTGTAGTCCAAGGTTCAAGGTTCGATGTATGCCTATAAGTTGCGAAAATGCAAAGTGGTGATTTGACATAAAGGACAACTGGCAATTGATTATAACTTCCACGCATGGTGAGGATATTTTAATTAATCAAAATGACACTTAAGTGTCACTTCATTCTGGGAAAGAATAGTAATCAATGCTTAAGGTGGTACGAGTTATCAAATGATCATTAATTGAACATTGTGTGACATAATTTTGGCAGTATTGTGAATCTCCTAGGATTTTGTAAACTATTTTAAGATAAATTCACAAGCTTAGACTATTTTATTCATAATGCTCAAGACATCTCATGCAATTAGCATGGAAGAAGGTATCCTCTCCTCATCTCAGAGCTTAGTACATTACATAAAAACTAGGCGAGTCTCTTTGTTGGCCTCCATTATTTGAGTTAAAGCTCTTTCCTTTGTCAAAGTTGAATTCCTTTAAAGTTGCTGCATCTCCTATTGTTTTTCCTAGCTTGAGAGCCCAAAATGAAGAACCCAATTCCAAATTTTAGAAATACTTCCCCTTTAATCTGGTCCTTGCCCGATTGTGAAGACACCCTGATTAAAACCAGAGCCTTAAAGGACATTATGACCTGAATCAAAGAACCTATTCTAGGTTCTATGTTACAAAAATCTATTTAGAGTGGTCTGGCTAATGCAACCACTTTTCCTATAGTAGCCCCTTGTTGAGAGCTAGTTTTCAAATGTGCAAAAAGATATGGTTTTCAGAAGTGTATCAAGAAAGTTGATGGGAGTCCATTGGTTTTCATAAGCAGAGATGTCATTCAAAAGGCCATAGGAATTCTGGAAAGGAACCCATATGAAGGGTGGAATATCCCCTCATCTTAGTCAGTCCTCACCACTAAGAGATAATTCTACCAGAATGAAATAGCCCAATATTGGTTGCTCAAAGCTAAAAAAGGAGGGTCCTAGATCCCAAAGCTAGTCATTGTAGATCATTTTAAGCCCAAAGTAGCTAATCTAGTCATAATGCTAAATATAATTAAAGGGAACCATCATGCATACTATTGGCATGACTGGATCTACTTCTATATCTAGGTCACTCTCATAGGCAAAAAATATATAGACTAGGCTAAAACCATTGCCGATGAACTCAATCATCAGTTGGAAAATTTTTCAATGGGCAGTAGCTTTCATATGTCCTCCTACTTATTCTACATTTTGGTTTGTACTAGAGAGTGGAAAGGCCTTTTCCATGAGCAACCTCTCCCAACATGAAATTTTATGATTACTTCCCTCACATACAAAAATAATTTCATGTTGATAGTTTTCTGAAAGTTAATGGAGTTTTCTTTGGAAGGTTGGCATATGAACTACAAGGGAACACTAAGAAAAGAATGTTAGACAAGGCGAAAACCTTTTTCAATACCTATGGAAGTTTCTTCATCTAGTTTAGAAGATTCACATATCTCAGAGTGCGTGGTTTTGAAGGAGAACCATTTAAATTACCCAGATATGCTTTTGATAGTTTAATCATTGTAGAAGTAGCTCGCCAACTAGCGTATGTGCATAAAGGGGTTAAGGAAAGGAAGGGTAGAGAGAAATCTAGTTTCCCATTTGAATTGGGTTATTACACTATCAAAACATCTTCAGATGCCCTAAATTTAGAGCATGAGTTAAGGAAATTGAATCTGAATACGTTTGCACTCAGAAAGGATTTTGATAGTAGGGGATACACTGCTCAACATTTCAGCTTGCCTTCTGAATTTCAACACATTCCTCAAATATATGATTACTAGGAGGGTTGTGTGGATGATTCTGAAGTGAGAAGAAGGACCTGGTCTAGGTTTACCCTAGGAAAAATTGTTACCCTAAATGTTCAAATTGATATCTCGGCAATAGATGAAGATGATGGTGCAGGGTAATTGATGAGAAGTACAAAACCAGAGTTAGGGGTAAACCACTCCCTGAAATAGATTAGGGTATTGATGAGAGAGAGATCCTAATAATTAAGACTCTCAATGTGATTAAGAGAACTGAGAAATGGGTTAATAGTAAGAGGCCCCCTATTTTAAGAAGACATAATCCTAGAAGAGCTGCACATGCTAAAAATATTGTCAAACCCATTGTTACTACTGACAAGAATATTTCCCTTGCAGGTACTAAAAATAAGAAGAAGTCTTTAGCTGACCCAGTGAAACAAGCTTCTCCTGGCTCCTCACTAGTAAGAAGAAAATTAAGAGGGAGATTTGGCAAAGAAAGTAACAAGCTGGTTAATGAAAAGGAGGTCATAGATCTTGATCTCATGGACACTCAAATGATAGAGCAAGTTGGTTCAGATAATTTGGAGGGAGACACGATGACCCCAAAGAGAAATCAGCTAGATTCAGGGGAACCTTCGATGACCATAGTAGGTGACACTTTGTAGACTCCATCTCCTACTCTTAGTTGGTTAGAAAGTTCCATTAACAACAAGAAAATGAATGTCTTACCGATAAATCTTCTAGCAGAAGACATGGTTAGAAAGTTCTTGGGGGCTACAGTGAAGCCTAAGAGAATTAGGATAGAATCAATGATTGATGTAGATGAGAAAATTGGAAGGTGGGTAGTAGAAAGGGAAATACCTAAGTCTGATAAATAGGTTTCTAAAGCTTTGATTGAAGACTTCACTATTAAAAAGATAGACTTAGGGGTGGCAGATGCGAAGCACCTGGAATCTTCTACATGGAAGATATACACAGGACCTTCAAGGATGAGAAGGACAAGAAAGAACTGAAGGCAACCATACAGAGATTGGTTGAGTTCATTCAAGCAGTACAAGAGCCTAGTCCACTTCCATTAGCTCATGTTACCCATACATTTGACCCTTATTCACCTAAACTCCATAAAACACTGGACTAGATCCAAAGGAATAAAATGGTAGTAGAAGTTTTTAATAAATGGTTCGCAAGAATGATCCAGCGGGGAGGTGACTATGTCACTCAGTTAATTGAGACTCATGGAGTTGTGATGAAAGTAATCTCAGAGATATTGGCCGAACTGACAGAATGGAGGAAGGAAAGGAAAAAGTGGACTGGCATAGCCGATCAGTTGATAGGGATCGATCATTATAGGGTGCCTAAATTCCTTTTGGAGAAGCCAATTCATGGCCTAAATGAAGAAGTCTTGTATGTTTCCGTAAAAAGTATTGAGTGGAGAAACTCAATTATTAAGGATGGTTGTGATGGGGCAACTCACCTACTCAATGATCTTAAGGGCCTGATCGACATGATGCAAAAATATCTCAAATGCCTGAACATTGTTCTGATAGATGAGGAAACTCAAGGTTCTAAAGAAAGCGGAGAAGATAGTTCAGGAGTCGGAGGAAGGAATAACGGCTATTAGAGATAGCAAAGAGCTTACGATAGAAGATATTACCTCCATAGCTAACACTGAAGCATGCTGGTTGTCTGTGTAGATCATCTGGAGTCCCTTAAATCAAGGCTGAATCAAATTTGCAAGGACATGAAGGTTCTCAGACAAATAATTGCCCTCATTACCCTATCATATCATGCTACAATTATCAGTGCATCATTATGTCATGAGGAGTGGAAGCAGGCACGTGCACCCGGGTCATCATAGAGTTGAATCTAAAGCATCCAACTTAGCTGAGATTGGTGGTCCTACTCCACACTTTATGGGTCGTTGTTTTTTCGTTTTCCAGTTTACTATTTTTAGCATTTTCTAGTTATCTTAAATAGTTGGTTTCCAAAACTCGAGGAGTTTCAAAGACTCTAATATTTTTGATAACTGTAATTAATGGCTATATAGAGCTAGGTAGAATTGATTGAAAGGGAGGTTAGTTAGTTTATTTACGCTTAAGTAATAGCATAGTTAAAGCTTTAGTATTTTTTGTAAGGACTTGAATTAAGTTTTTCCAAATCAGTGAATGAAAGACACTTATCAGTATAGATCTATTGGTTTATATTTTTGAGTGGATCTTTGTTGGGGTATTCTACATTGAATGGAATTTCTTGATTGAATGTCTATGTTTTTTTTTTCTTTGAATCTAAACTTAAAGTTGTGTTTTAGATTAGTGTAGTGTTTATTCACTGAAGTCTATGAGCTTCAAGTTTATTAGTTTCTATCATTGCACAATAATTATATCATATTGATTGGAATTATTGTTTTAGCCTTACCAACTTTCTGGTCAAAAGTTTGATATTTGCAGAAATGCATTATTCTTTTGCATAAATATTCATTGAAAATATTCTTAGGAGCTGTACCATAATTAGAGGGTTAAACACCTAAGTTTAATCCATTTGTTAGTAAAGGGTTAATGTTTCATAGCAGGCAATAGAGCATTAGAAATAAATTCTGAAAGAGACAAATTTATGTACTAACACTCGGCTTGTATGCCCTCCTCGGTTAATACCTTCATTTTTACTGGGGTATCCTCTGTGATGTCAGCAATACTTACTCAGAATACCTTTTGACATATCTCTTCCTTGGGAGCTTCTATCTCCTGAGTAGGTGGCTCAATTGCATCTTGTACATTGTCTGGCTCAACACCCTTAGATGTGCTTGCATCTTATGGTGCATCCTTATCAATTAACAATGCATAAATTATTTTCCAAGTCTTGAGACTTTCCTATAAAACATCCTCAACCTTGTATTGAAGGATAGAGTAAGCTCTTTGTTTGCGAATGAATCTATTCCTGTATTATTTCACAACTTCTTGAATACTGGCCGGGGATAGATTAGGTATAACTTGAGCTAGTGTGCTCTCCCTTATCTTCTTTTCGGTCATGAGAGAAAACTCCCATTTTTGTGCAACTCTATTGCTTAACTTTTTAGGAACTAGTTTCCCCAACTAAATAGGTAACATCTTGAAAGTGCAGAGCATCTCAAGAATAGCTTCTTCTACTTTTTCTTTATCCCCTACACTCAAGGTCTCAAACCTCAATTACTTCAAACCTTCAAGTCCAACATAGTTCTTGATAGTGTGGTATATTTCATCTACATTTGGTTTTATAGTCTATAATGCAACCTTCTTCTTTATTTCTTCATCACTTTCTATCTCATCATCATCTTTCTCTAAAATAAGTTTCCTCCTAGGCTTTTTTCTTATCTTGCTCGACACTGCCTTAGGCTAAACAACTTTTCTTTTCCCTGAAGCAAGGGTTTTCTTTTGTATCTCAGTAGTAGAATAGACTACCCTTGTTCTCGACCTAAGCATAGGTGATGATGTAACCTTAGGTTTCTGTATCTTTTTACTTATGGTCTCGGCAAGTATTGTCTTCTTGCTTTTCTTCTTTTCTACTTCTACCTCTTCTACTTCATCACTCTCACTAGAGTCATTTGCTTCATCTTCTCCCAGTCCTTGTGTTAATTCAAGAGGTGCATCCTCCTCTATTTCTCCCATCATTTTAACTAGATTCTTCACAAGTTTCTTTATTTTTCTCTCTACAGTTGCAACCTTCAATCCCATGGCTATTTTGGATTGAGCCTCTATAAAAGTTCCAAAATAAGGAGCCTTTTTATGAATTTCTTCAGCTAAGAGGGCTGTTATAGCAGCTATGGTTTCATCAATGTTTACCTCATAAGGTAATGGAATCAGCCATGAAACCCTCGGTAAAAATTCTTGTGCATAAGTGAAATATGTGTCGACTAAGAAACAAATGTCCTGGCTATACTTTTCAACTAGAGACACAGGAATCCTACTCCTCTTCCTCATTTTCTTTTTGAACTCAATGAAATAATTCTCCATTACTCCTTTAAAACTTCCTCTTATCTATCTTATGAACTCATTAATTTGTTTTGTGACTAGTTTCTTCTTATCCCATATTACTCCTCCAATAGTGGGAAAAAACTTCTAAATATAAAAGAATAGAGAGATGAGTAGGGAACCAAACTTACACATGGAATTCTTAGCCTTCCAGATTGAAGTTAGGTTCTCGGCAAGCTGAGTTAGCTAGAGCTTGACGAGATTGTAAGTGTGTCCCTTCTTGATAATTTTCCATGCCTGGTCCACTGCCATACATGGGACGATGTCCAATAGACTGGATTGGTATAATTTATATGAAATAAACCTTACTGCAAAGTCAATCTCTGAACCGGTGATGGTGGAAATAGTCATTCCGTGCTTGTTCCAAACTGCCTATGTATTCACCTGAATTTCCTCCTTGCTTGAACATTTCATTATTCTCTTACCAAAAATTGTAGGGTATCCAGTTACCCAATGAATCATGTCCTTTGTTATCTTAATTGGTCCATCTTCCAACCATAATTGCATGTCGTGCATTCTCCTCAATATGATTTTGATCCACTCCACTTTGAAATTATGTGGAAAATCTAGGGCATGAACTAACCCTTGTTCAACAATCATTTTGTGTTCCAGCTTCAACTCTGCATTGTTGCACAATTTGTCATATGCCTCCTTGATCTTGTAATCTCCAATTTCTCCCATTTTACACATGTAACATGACCTAATATCTGTCATTATCAATACATTTTCTGGAATCAAAGATAGAGCACCATTAAGATCTCCCTTAATCATGCTCTCTAGAATGGCCTAAAAATTTTGAGGCTTACATACTTCATTCCTTACTAAATGTGCATTGAAAACCTCCATCCCTTATTTCTTTGTTGCAGTAGATGAGAATGATGCTATTGATTTTAACTTAAAAGAAATATCTTGAAAAGATTTGTCTCGGTAGGGTACCTTTGTGAAAGTGTTCTATAGATGATTCACCGATGACACGCTGAGGAGATTTGAAGTCAACTTTAAACAAACAAGTTACACACTCTTTGAATCATTCAAAGAAATCTCAATTTGCTGGTGGAATGAAATGAATGGTAACATTTTTCTTTATAGACTTCAAATAGTTGAATTAGGGCTTCATAAATGTTTAGTATGTATTTTAGGTGGAATACAACTGTCTCAGTATTCTTATGTTAAGCTTGGCTAACACAAGCTCGGTCGATATAACCATTCAGATACAGACTAGTGTACATCATATCTTGGCTACCATAGGTGCTCGACATATATTGATAACTCGATCAAAACACTGACGCTTGACATAAAATATGAATTGCTTCACATGGTTCAAATATGTCCTAATGCATCTTTATTTATGCAGATATGGACTTTTACTCTACTTTATGTTAGGAACTGATGTAAGATAAAACATTGCAAAACTCAACTCCAAACATACCTTATTTTCTTAGTTCTAAGAAGTGTGATCACCTGATCCATCAGATTGGGTGACTGCAGATGCACTAGCTTCACTTGTGTTTTCTTCTTCTTTCTTCTTCCATGTTCTATTCATCTAATTTCTCAATTTCTCTCTTAAATCTTCATTATTTCTTTGTTCATTACTCGGTATGGGTGATCTACAGTCTTTCTTTAGGTGACCTATCTTGTTACACTTATATCACACCATACTTCTATTCATCCAACTTTTAGATTTTCCTCTAAAATGAGTCTTCATATAATTTGCTCCAATGTGTCCATATTTTCCACAATAATGACAACTATACCAAGTGTTATAATACCAATTGTATGAGTTATTCCTCACAGGTGACTTAGTCTATTCATTTGATGACCATTTAAATTTAGATCTGGATTCAAAAGCTCTATGTCCATACTTCTGATAGTTGAAACAGTGTCCTTGAAATTTTGGTGAAATAGGTGGACTACTGACCTTAGACTTGCATTCTTGTGCTTGATGTCCATGTTTCTTACAGTTAAAGAAATCTCTATTAAATTTAGGTCTAAGATTAGACTTACCATGTTTTATTTTGGATATGTTGGCTATGTGTCCTGGATTTCCATAGTGATGGCATGTGGGCTTGTTCTTTGGTTTTTCATTCTTTTGATCTCCACTCTTTGATGATTCTCCTTCTTCAGTGGATGAGGAATTCTCATTTAGTCCAAGTCTAGATCTATCACCAGATCTTCTAGGTGACCTTAATAGCTCTTCAAAGTATTTTGCAGCTTCATTAGGTTTGTTCATCCTTTCATTGATTTCCTTTTTAGATATCAGTTCATTTCTTAGTTGATCATTTTCAGATCTCATATTGTTGATTTCCATATCTTTCCTGCCCAACTCTTGATTAATCAATAGTAGTTGGTTTACCATGTCCAGTTGATTGTTGGTCAACCTTTGCATGTCACTTGTCCTTTCATTAAGTCTCATTGATATTTTTCTTTTGTCTTCTTCAGCCATTATCTTGTCTTCTTCAGCTTTCTTTTTTTGTTCAACTACTTCACAGAGTCTGATAGATTGAATTTCTTGTTCTCTCTTTAGATTTTTGATGTCATCACTTAGTATGGTATTTTTGTCCGGTAGCTCTTTTATGGCTTTGCCACTTTCTATAGAGTTCCCATTATCAAATAGTCCAGTAGTATCTTCTTCTTGATATTGTGAATTATTTTTGTGAATAGTAATTTCTCTTCTCCCGCTTAAGGATTTCTTCAGTTCACCTTTGGCTATTTCCAGTTTTTGTAATGCCAGCTGTACATCAATCTTCTAATTCTCTATAACCTTTCACACCTTATAAACTTCCATCTCAAGATCTTTATCTTCAAGTGGTTAGACTTCCTATAAGAAACCCTAGTGCTCTAATACCAATTGTTGGAAATTTAATTAGGAAATGTGATACTAAGAGGGGGGGGGGGGTGAATCAGATATCACCTATTCATCTATTTTTGCATTACTAAAACTTTGCATAGCTTTAAATTGAAACTATATCAATGCAATGAAGCAAATACATTAAACAACATTCAAGAAAGTACTCATAACACAATAACTTTGGTTACCCAGAAACCCTTGAAAGGTAAAACTGGGGTGGGGATGACATCCACAAATCTTCACTACTGCAGTATAAAGTTTTCCTATTAGGGCTACAAATTTGATCACAAAATATGATCTACCCTGTGAGGGGTCTACCCTGTTAAGAACTAAAATACTTATACAGTCTACCTTGCAAAAGGATTTAGAACTTACAACAAAGTAAGCACTCAGTTAAGAGATTACAATAGGTCTGTTAAAACCACTCAGTTAAGAGATTTACCTTGAAACACTTGTAAGAATGCCTCAGTACCTGATCCTTTGGTTTGCACTGTATGCTGATTACAGATCTTCTCCTTACAGTATTGTTTTGATCTCATCTATCAGGTTTATCTCTGTTATGTCCTTCACTGCTTTACTCAGTCATTGAACTCTATCTAAATGCTTCACTGGTCTAAATGTACTCTCTACTCATTCCTTCATTCCCTTCACACACACACATTAGGGTTCAGATCTTATCCTTATATATGCAACTAAACTTCTTCAAGATTCAAGATCTACAATCCAGATTTACTCTTTTTTCCGCTTAAGATTTACTAATTCTGATTGGCTCCAAGTGTTACATTGGGATCAATGACTATAAAATAGGAGCGTAATTACCTCCGTAATTTCCTCAACAAAAAAAATTCAAAATATGAATGTCGAACAAAATGTTTTACTTCGATGACTATTCCATAACAAACTCATATGTCAATTCTGGCTAGCTTGATAATTGATGTCCCTGGTACTCGACATTCACTGTACTTAGCATTTGTTGATAACACTATTGCTCGGTATTCATTACTTACACAGCTCGACAAAAACTTAACTTGGTTAATACAGAAATACATGGTGACCATAGGTTTACTCAATAGTACTACATCTCAGTAAATATACATTACATGACTCGGCCTATTCATGATGACTCGGTCACAATGATGACTAACCATCATTGCCTAGATAATGACTAAGTATAAGTCACTAATAGTCAACAAAACTATAGAGATCTACACTTTGTGCTATGACCTCCTGACACATCTACGAAAGAATCCTACATAAATATCCATACTTGAGATGCTTCATACATATCCTATACATAAGGAAGTTCTTGAAAAATCCTTTACTGAATCATGAGTCCCTAAAATCATCAATGCCTCCCAATTTTAAGCTATGATTAGGGATTTATCCGCACAATCACACTTGGTATTCATAGAAAAATACCTCCATGGTTATGACCCTTATCATAATAAGCCTCTTGACATTGAAGTCTGTATCCAATCCACCAAGATAAAATGAGTCTTGATAGATAATGGACTTGGTTTGAACCTTTGTACTATAAGGATGATAAGACATATAGTAATTCCAAAAGATCTCATTGATGTGACAAAGAGAATTACCATAAAAGCCTATCATGATAGGGAAAGAGAATATAAAGAATTGATCATGCTTCTGTTGGCAATTTGGCTAATGTGGATGCATAGATGTCATTATGGAAACATATGATCTCTACTGAGAGTGCAGAATCTGGAATGCAAGTATGGCAAGCTGAAGGAAGAAATTGTCTAAGTATGGATACAGTGATCCTGACAGAGCACCTGATGAAGATTTAGTTGGTGACATCCACTGGAGCAATATTTTTGTTTGCACCGTTAACTAAAGCTTCTATAGAGTATGAGGATACCCCATCTCAGTGCACATAAAGTTTGGAGCAGTACAGATGAAGTTATTCGAAGACAGTTTTGTAGACAGAACAATTTTGGAGACAGTATTAGCGAAAGAGTTAAGGGATTATTTTTGCTTGTCAAAATAATGACTTACCATTATGAAGGGATGACATCCTAGATTTTTACCCTTGGATAAAGATTTTGGAAGCTGACCATATAAAGTTATTAGCTCTAATAACTCATATATTAGGCATACTTGAAATGTAATGATAATGATGTGTTTTGTGAAAAGAAAGAAAAGGATAACTTGCGAAAGTTTTATATTGTGATAGCAGCAAAGGCTATTGATGTGAAGTTGTAAGCAGTACCATATTATAGTTAGAAACATTTTGTATTACCTATTTGGGTAGTGAGCTCAGTTGGTGATCAGGTTTTGTAATCTAACTCCTAATAGGGTTAAGGCTTCTAACAAGGCCTAAAGTCCTTCAACCAGGACAGATCTACTATATATTGTAAATTGACTCTTAACAGGGTCCAATATCCCTAATAGGATACTTTTGATTAGTGATCTTTGTGGGTACCATCCCCATCGGGGTTTTCCCTTGGCCAGGGTTTCCTCAAGAACATATCATGTGTTATGAGTTCTTTCTATTTACTACTATGTTTGTTAATAAGCTTGATAATCTTTGTATGCACTAAAGTAATCTGTTATATCCATAAGTGGGCAAAAGTAAAAGTTTGTGAAATACTGATTCACCCCCCCTCTCAGTATTTCCTATTTCTAACAATTGGTATCAGAGCACAGTTACTCGGAGAAGGAACATTCAAGGAAAGCTTAGCAGCTTGAGTAAGATCTCTATGGATATGGATCAACTTCAGAAGAATCTTGAAGAAGCTCTTGAATAGATTGATATGCTTACTGATGAAAGAAACTCCTTAAGAAGAAAGTATAAAGATGCAAAGAATGCTATTGACAAATTAAAAGGTAAGATTGAAGATCTGAAATCTGAAAAGAAATTTGATATTCTTGTTGAAGATTGTGATGAATTAGAAAAATAAAATGAGATCCTTAAGCATGAGCCGAAGATAGTAAATCTAAAGCTTAGTATGAAAGATGGAAATTTGAGATCTGATAATGAAAAATTGAAGATTGAGAATGAAGATCTGAGATCAAGACTTGAAAAGGTAACATCCGAATATGAAAAAGTAAAAGTGTAGTATGTGGAACTTGAGAAGTATAATAAAATTATGAAAGGTGAATTAACTCAATCTAAACAACAACTTGAAAGGCTATATTCAAATAGTGATAGGACTGAAAAACAAATTTCTTTTGGAGAACCATTCTTTGATAAGACTGGATTTGGATTTAGTATGTTTAGAACAAATCATGAAAGTAAGAAGCCAGATCTGAAGACATCTAAAAGTATGGAGGAAATGAAGCTAGATGAGAACACATTGGAAGATCCACCTAAAGAAGAACCACCTAGAGAGAAAGAAGAATCAAAGCAAGAAGAATCAAAATAGGAAGAATCATCTAAAGGTATGCAAAGAGAATTCAAAGGTAGATGTTTTGCTTGTAATACTATTGGGTAGATGAAGAGAGATTGCACAGGTAAGCAATTTAAACCTCTTAATGGACATTGTTATAATTGTCATGGTTTTGGACATAGTGCTAATGAATGTAGAAGACCTAAAGTAATTTTGAATAATTATGATAATAAAATGATTGGGAATACTAACAATGCAGATAAGAGATCTATTGAAGAAATGATTAAAAGAAAAGTGGTAGTATGTTTTAGATGCAACAAAGTAGGACATATTGCTAGAAATTGCAAGTCACAAATTAACCAACAAAGACAAAGATTTGGAAACAATGGAATCATTTGTCAGATATGCAACAAGTTTGGACACTCAACAAGAGTTTGCAGAATGAACAATGGAGGTTATCATCATAACCCTAACCCTAGGAACAATGCAAGAATGAATGAAAATGCAGGAAACAAAGAGAAAGGTTGCTATAGCAATAAAGATGAAGTAAAATTTGATAAAGGCATAGATCAAGGAGGTATATTCAGCACTGAAAGTAGTCAAGAAGGTAATGTAATTGATGGTAAGGATGAATCTTTACCTGACCCTTCTTTAAGTACTTAAATTATGTAAGTTTCTGTAGTTTAGGACTTAGGATTAGTGTAGATTAGGAATTTGAATGAGTTGAGTTTTGCGTAGTTAGATATAGGTTTTTTATGTTGTACTAATGCTATGGTTAAGTGCACAAAAGAAAATATTGTGTTTTGCGAGGTCGCAAAAAGGTTTTATGGTTGCAGGTTTGTAGAATCAGCTTTTTGAGGTTTTAGCGGCAAAATGAATGAATGCGATGTTAGATCGAGTTAATGTGAAGTGTTATAAGGTTGAAATTGAAGTTATCATGATTACAAAGTGATTGAAAAGAGATTTGAAAGAAGAAAAAGTGAGTTGAGAATGATTTGAAGAAGTTTGGAAGTAGTTTGCAGCGCCGATCATACCGAAACCCTAGATTTGCGAAGTTGAGGTATTTTTTTGATCTTTAATCAGTTGATAAGATGGATATTTCTATGGTTCATAATGTTAAGGATAAGAATAGACCTAAGATTAAGAAAGAACCAGTAGAACTAGCTGAAATTGATGACAGACTAGCACTATCATCCATACCAAACGGAGTATTACACATTGAGAATGTTAAAGGATATTTAGGTTGCAAGTTTGAAACCTTGGGAGATGCAGATTTTAATGATGATTATAGGAAATTGTATAATCAAGACATGTCAGTTAAACCAACTTATGGGCACCTAGAGAATAATGAAATTATCAATTATTCCATGAAGTATGAATTTAATGATGAGGAATGTACCAAGATCATTTTAAGTAGAATCCACAATGGGAAATTCTGGATGGAGGATAGAGTTATTGATATAACTGCCGACCTAATTCATGATGTTACTGGATTATCAAAATTTGGAGAGATTCCACTGAATGAAAAGAACATGAGAAAGATTGTCTTAGACAACATTGGATCTAGTTATAATGGTAGAGGAATTGCGATAAGTAAGATTAAGCAAGATGATGTTAGGTACCTTTGCAAGATCCTAACAACTAAATTCTGTGGTAGTTCAAGGGAAGATGACATGGCTGCAAGAATGGTTCATGTAGATTATCTTATGTGTATTGAGAAGAAACAAGTAGACCTATGTGAAATTCTAAAAATTTAGTTATTTGAGAATTTAGAAAAGATTAAGAAGGCTAAGTACACATAGTTTAGGTTTTCATCTCTGATAACCTATATGTTTTTCCATATTTTGTGAAGATTTCCTTACATAGTTGACTAGAGTGACAATGTGAACACAATGGAAAGAATAAACTCAGTCTACATGAAGCACCTAATTGATAAATTCAATGACAGTGTGAAGCTTGTATTGAAGACTTTTCAGAATATTGTTAAGAACAGATCAAGGATTCCTCAATCCTTAGTTGAAAAGCATAAAGATGACATTTGTTTTATGGTAGACACTGATTTCACCTACATTGAAGCAGTTGAGCCTAGAATGGAATTCATAGACCCTCTTGGCTATGAAGTATCTGAAGCAAAAATAGTAGGATATGTGAATAGACTGTTAAAGTGTGAATTGGATGGTCATGCAAATAGGTTTGGAACCTATGAAGAGAATTTCAACTCTGCAATAAGTTTGAAAGAAAAGAAGCAATCTAGTAGGAGAGTTGAATCTACTATGAAGAAAATACTGAAAGAATCAGGTATGTCAAGTCATGAGTTTGACATAGCTAAGAAGACTGCAGAAGCCTTGAAGCAAAGTGAAAATCTTGTAGTCCCACCTGTGGCATCTAGTGTAGACCCTGTTGATCCTATTGCAGTAAAGGTAAAAGTTGAAGTACCTGAAAAAGATGAAGGATAAAAATCCTTTTCTCCTATTCCTAGCAAAAGAGTAAAAGTGAGTGCAACAGGACCTGACAAGAGACAGAAAGTGATTGTACCACCTATACCTAGAAAAGTAGTAGTAATTAAAGATGATGATGAAGTTTCAATCAAGAAGAAAACTTGGAAACCAAGAATTGAAAGAGTTAATGAAGATATATTGCAACATGGAGACTTCACTAAGATAAATAAATTCTATGATCTATATGGATCATTTGACAGATTGAATTTTGAAAATGCAATGATTACACATATGATTTTGACAGATAAGAAACTTAACACTATTCATGGTAAGATCCCAGAAGATTTGTATAACAGACTTGTGAATAGAAAACAGAGAGCACAAGAAGAGGACATAAAGATGAGAGAACATGTAATCAGACAGTTCTGTGAAGTTGAGGATGAAGATCATTTGAAGAGAATCTTGAAGCCTCTTGGAACTTTATTGAGAACTAAGAGAAGAACAATTCTTATAATGGGAGGCAAAAAGGAGGAAGTACAGAAAGAGACTAAGCAAGCAATAATGCAAGTTCTTGCAGATATAGTTGCAGGAAAGCATGTTGAATCAGATCCTCAGCATAAGCAATCAGAGGAACCGCATGCAAATGAAGTTGGTATTGAAGAAGTCCCATCTTCTTCACATATCAATATTGGCAAAGAATCAATGGACATTGAAGGAACCAAAGTGACACTAGAGTCAGATGATGCAGTATTTTATGATCTATTAGTGCTCAAATCTGTAGATTATCAAATACTCATATTATCCCAATGGACATAATCTAGCAAAATGCAAACACTAAGGTATTAAGGACATAAAACCTTCTTCACTTTGAGTATAAATACTCAGGCGGGTGTACCTATATCAATTCAATATTTTATTGAGCTCTGAATTGTGAACTAGCTCCTTCACTGCTTTGTTATTGCTTTCGAACATCAACTTAGTAAGATGATAAAACTTTGAGTACGGCCCAAATTATCCTGATACACAAAACTATGATGGAAATCATGAAAGAAACAACATGAAACAATGGTTTAAGGATATTCATCCTTCTTCTTTTTAGAGTTAAACTCAAGGAAGGTTAACCTCATTCAGTGCTTCTACAAAGCATTACAAAACACATCCATGAACTTGTCATAGAATGATTCAGATCATGATTGTACCGGTAAAGTAAAATGAAACAATTATTAATATTTTGGGTGGCAAATAAATGTAAATGGATCTAGAACCAGTGCCTTATCCACTTGGGCATCAGAGTCAAACCCTACCTCCACATATATCTATCAAAACAAATATACTGAAACTCAAATGACATGCCTAACATACCATCATTTTAATTTCTACAACTGTCATCAAATTCATACATGTATTATTAATTCCCAGAGACCTCCCCTAAGATTTTACTCTTTCCTTGAAAGAAACTTAAGCTTAACCCCTATATTCACCTTGTGAATAATGTATTCAAAATGCCTTGCAATCTAAATACATAAGAAAACTAAAACACTCCATACATAAAGACAATAAAATGGTAGTAACAGAGCTCCAATATTTTATATTAATGGTCAAAATGTGTTGATATATTATCTTCTCATTTAAAGAAAATAAGGTTTTCTATTAAGAACCTTTCTTATAGAGTATTTGTTTTTCCACCTTCAAAATGAGCAGAGACTTGCTATATATATCTTAGCCATCTTGGAATCCTTGAAAGGATGCAACAAGCTTGGGATGGCTAGAAAAGATCCTACACTAGAGACAAGATTACAAACTGACAAAAAGATTACAACAACATATTACAAATATCTTTTCTCAATAATTTCGCAGGTGGCATCTTTGTCTAAGGATATTTCAGAGCAGTTGCTAAATTTTTTGCATGAATGATGACCGCCATTCTGGCTAACCTACATCATCCTTTGTTTGAAACTTGCTCTCCCCCAATTTCTGGATCAGGTGCCATCTGCAGCTCTATTCTTGCTCTTCTTCTATAAGCTGGACAATTGGCCTCTTCTTCTTCTTTATTGTTAGCTTCTCCCAAGCTGCTACATCATCATCCAATGGCTAGTTGTAAGTTTGCAATTCATGTAATAATCTGACTTGCTTATCCCACATGGAGTCAGTTATATTTTTGGCCTCTACCACAAAGCGTATGCAATCATTTTCAATTTTGAAAAGACTGTCAATTATGCTATTACACCTCTCAAAATCCAACGTATTGTCATTATTTAGGAAAGCATCTTGTGTAATTGCCAACTGATCCATTGATAGTTTCCATTCTTCCAACTTGATCACATTTCCATTGTCATCACATATTGATGGTAGATATTTGCTATAATGCTTATGAAACATAAACAACCTAGCCTTCACCTGGTTGGATTTACCTTTAAAAAAATTTGAAATAGCACTAACTAAGCCAATCTTCTCAAAAACTTCTGTGACTACCCCAGGGATCTCAGGCTTATGTTCCTATAGACTATCAAGTTTATCAAATAAAAAACTTCTCCCAGACCAAACACTATGAAGTGGCTCCAAAGCAGCCAATGATTCATTTACCTTTCTATTGGTCTGGTGTAATTGGCTAACTGATTGATAAACTGTATCCATATTCTCTATTATCTTATCCCTCCTGTATTGCATAATCTTTGACATAGTGTCCAAAGATGCCTCTATCCTTATCTTCTCCAAATCTTCAGTAGGTCTCTCAGGGACTTCTTCATCAATCTGAATAGGGACCTCAATTTGCACAGGGGGGGAAACAACTACCTTTAAAGCTTCTTCAAGCTTAACTTTTATTTCTGCCAACTCATCCTCTAACTGCTTGATCTTCATAAATTTTAAGTCTCTATCCTTGGCCACCAAGTTTTCACTTTCAAACAATTTTGAATACCTTTCAGATAATTGAATTGTCTTTGCTTCATTTAGGTTAGCCCAATGAGTTACTGCCTTGGAAACTTCAAGGTCAGTTGTATTCTGCACAGTTCATATAATCTTATTTCCTTCCATTTTATCCTCTATACTTAATAGAGATGGCTTTTGGGTCCTAGGGGCCATAGACCACATTGCAATAGCTTGAGATTTAGGGTCATAGCCACTTCCTCTTATCATATCACTAATGTGAACTTCATATGATAGGCTACCCAGTGGTTGCTTTCTTATTTGATCTATGATGAATGCAGAAGTCAGATCCCATCCTAGAGTCAATAGCATTCCACTTGACTTGACTAGTTGTCTAGCTTCATCTGTAGTTATTGGATCAAGGCTAGGATCATAAGAAGCTAAGGATCTCAATGTCTCTTCACTTGGCTCCATACCTTCAGGCAGAAGTTTCCTCACTTCTCGTTGCTTATTCCAAATAAGGAAACTCTTGAATTCATCAGTTTTAATAAATTGGTCATCACTCAAAAATTCCTCCTGATAGACCTCTCTGATATCCTTTTTTGACCACAGGGACTGTTCCTTATCTATTTCATCAGCAGCCACCTTCTTTCCTTCTCTTATTGCTTTTCTCAATTGGTGATGGTAAACCCTATCACCTAGCATTAGAGTAGACGCTCTATCAGTTATTCTCTTCTTTTTTTCCTGCCTTGAAGGCTTTCCTTCCTCAAGCCTCTGTTTCTTCAAAGGTGGCTCTGGAGAATCCCCTATTTTTGGTTGGTTTTCAACAGGCTTAACACTCTGTAGATCCTCAATTTGTGGTGGGCTATTCCCTTCCGGGGACTCATTAGAAAAATCCTCTTGATCAGAACATGAATAGTCTTTCCTTTTCTTTGGTTGACTCTAGTCAATCAACTTCTCCAACTGATTTGATAGAGTGTCATGCATCTCTATCATCTTGTCAATTCTTTTTAAATAGGGAGGTCAGGGAAGAAACCCTTAAAAGGAAGCTGGGCTACCATTACTTGTTTCAACAAGTCTATCAAATCAAAGTACCTGTTCCATCTCCTTTTGACCTCATCATCATCTATAATGTTTCTAACTACATCTTCTTCATCCAAACCCTCATGTTCCTTAATCACACCAATGTTTGGAATATAGAGCATCTTGGTAGTTTTGATAAAGCCCTTAGGATCTACATGTCTACAAGCACCAGCAACCATTTTGACCTGATTTAACCATGCAGTAATTTGAGGAAATGCCCTCTTTCCTACCAGGAAGTCACCTATCTTGAATTTCCTAGGTGTGAATGTACCCTTCCTATGAGGGGCTAGAAGTTTTCTATCTGTCCACATCAACTGCAACACAAATTCCAAAAAAGCAACCCTTGGAGGCAAAATTTTTGGTAACAGATGTGGGGGTTGGGGGCAACCGTAGACTCTCAAAATTGTAGCATTTTCCCCCAAGTAAAAATCACCCCAATTATGATCTCCCTCCCATTTGTCCACAAACTACACTAGTCATAGGAGTCTAAGGACCCTTGGGGATATCCTTGTAGTATTGATACCTAACATCCTTACAATAGGATAAATAATGAAATTTTGAAAGATACAAAAATCCCCTTCATTGGAAGTAGAATTCCACTTCCTCACCCATAATTGCACCAGATTATACTGGCCTTCAAAGTTGAACCTTGGCTTCAACATGTTCGAATCAAAACTACTAATGTTAAAGAACAAAATTAAGTGCAATAGCAAAGAATAATGCATGAACTTAATTGGGCTCTTACTATCCTTGACAGAAATCAAACCCTCATGCATTCTATCAATGATATACTGAATGTAATCATAGTCAGTATTAACCAAGGAATTCTAGATGTCTAGGATAATCATCAAAAGATCAGTTGGTAAAAACTCTGCATCCCCATCAATTCCCAAAACCCTACACAACCCATAACAAGTTTGCCTCATGTAATGCTGAAGGGATTTAAATTGGTAAGGGGCATTCATGTGAGCAGGGAGGGGAGCTATATACTTATCTTATTTTGGGATATACTTCATCATTTGGTCCTTCACTATCCCTATGTTATTCTTGTATCTCTCCTTTTCTTTGCTCAGGTTGATTTCAATAGAGGAGGATGTATAGACATTAAAAGCCTTCATGAACAAGCCCCTATCAAGAGTAACCAAAGCTAACTGGTCCTCTTTCCTAATAGTCTTGGAAATAGGGTCATAACACCTAGCTAGAGCAACAATTAAATCCACATCCAGGAATACATCAGGCACTACTAATTTCCCTAACCCCAAAGCCCAACCATTACATACAGGGACATGACTATCTCTATTTTTATAAAAGAAGTTGAAGATAGTATAACCTGTGCTATTCAGTATGATAGGATCTCTGCAAAACCCTAGAACATCTTCGAAAACATCATCAGGAGCTCTTTTGTTCTGACTGGAACTAGGTAGCAATTTCAAAAATTCATTTGAATAATTCGGTTTGCCTTTGTCTTCACCACTCTTGGATTTTGCTTCACTACTGGAAGATGTTGCACTCCTCTCAGGTTGACTCATCTTTGCTATAGAATTATCTTCAATCTCTACAAAATGGATTCACTTGGTGCTCATAAATCACTTCAGAATGACACAATTCTCTTCGACTAATTTTGGACACAGGAAACAATGAGCTTAGCTTATTTATCGATATGGATCAGATGTGTACAACTATGACAATTACTGCAAATCTCCTTAATTGTTTCCACATTCAATTTCATATACCATCAGATTTCAAATTTCGAGTTAGCCATGTTTGGATGTTGACAGATAAATTAAACAACTTGAAAATAAGGCAAAGAGGCAAATGATTAAGATTCTGCACTTTAAACTTGTTTACGTCATGCAATCTTCCTTTGAAATTGATTGGATGGCTCATTAGTTTACTCTCCAGCTTGACACTGTACTTTATCCAAGCAGGCAACGATCCCTTTTCTTTTCTTTTATTACCTTTTCCAACTGGGCCCATTTAGTGAACCAACGACTAAAAGTCTCTCATAATCACTTAATGCAATGTTAACCCTTGCTCATTTTCAGAGAACTAGTGACCAAAGGCTTCACGGGTTCTCACAATGCAATTCTTAACTCTACACCCACATAGCGAATCAACAACTGAAATGATCACCTTTGAGCACTTGACTGCAGTTATCATTTGGAGAACTAGCGAATAAGGTCATCTCCCATTCTCTTAATGTCCCAGCTAAATGTCAATTTTCTTGGAGATTTAGCAAACAAAGGGTTCACGCATTCACTTAATGAGATACTTAACCACCTGATTATTTAGAGAACTGGCAAAGCGTTTACTCTTCGAGTCGCTGAATCTGTCTTAACCGTCACCTTCATTCTGAGACTTAGCGACTGTATGCTTTGCTCATTCGCTAGATGTTAGTGCTAACTGCCCAGATATTTGGCAACCTAGCGAATGCGGTTAGCTGACCACTTCACCAAAACATATGATCATTTGATTATGAGAATTAGCAAACAAGGGTTCTCTAAATCTGACAATACTTCAAACATTGAATGTTTCTTTACGCGATTAAGCGACTGAAGACTTGAAACTTTGCTAATCCTTTGATTCACCCATTCACCAAATCATACTTCCCTTTACATTTCTTTTAAGAGAACCTATGACCACATGATTTTCCGAATCACCAGATTACTTTGCCTCTCACTAATTTATTTTGAGAACAAGCGAACACTTGAAACAACCCTTTCTGCCAAATTCATCAAGCCAAACTGTCAGAGCTGCCATACTTAGAAAACTATACACAATCGCTCATTCGCCAAGTGAAACATGTAGGACCCAATAATACTTGAGATTTAATCATAACCATTGATCCTGTCAATGATCTATGGTTCTCGCTAGGTCGCTAGATGTTAGCACAAAACTGCCAAGGAATACGTGAATAAGAGATAATGCATTCGCCAAGTCGCTTAAAGTTTTCTGATAACCGCCTGATACTTGGAGACTCCGCGATCAAGGATAACACATAGCATTTTTGACACATTCACTAGTTCGCTAAATGATTGAGGTGTTCACCGAGAGACTTAGAGACCACGTGACTAAAATGACGCTTAGCATAAGATTTACTTGTTCACTGATTCACCGAATACTATATGAGACATGCTGTGACCTTTTCCAATTTAGCAAACACAAAAACATTAAACACGTGCACGATTTAATCAACTTAAGTGACTAAAAAGGTAACAATGAAATAGAAGAATAAGGGCTAATCATGAGGGCTTTTGCATGAATTTGACATTTTAAAAAACAAAACCTAGGGTAAGGGTTTTGAACTCAGCTATGACAATTTCCTATGAATTTTCCAAACCCTAGACCAAATAAAACACCTGGAAGAAGATTTAACCCAAAATTTGGACACACACCTTAGAAAATTAAGAGAATATCCAACAGTGGCTCTATCTGACGATGCTTGATTGCAAGATCATAGCAAGAATTTATGAATCTCTGGGAGGCAGACCACAAAACCTTAACCTAAAATAGGAAACAAACACACAGCAAAAAGAAACACACCTACACATATATACAAGCCTAATGTGCATGGAAAATGAATTAACTGAAGAAATTTTTTAGGAACTGTCCATGCACTAGCAATTCCTGCTCTTCACCATCCAAATTTTTTAAAAAATATGAATCCTTACCATCGGTTTGATGAACAATATTAGGTCCCATCCATAAAGACTTAAATTTTTTGTGCTTCCCTTTATCTTCAGCCCTGGCATTCCATTAGAGAACCATATCACCAAGATGGAATTTTCTCACAGTTGCTCTCTTATCAAAAAGATATTTCATTTTTTTCTGCAACTTCACATTTTCTCTTTGTCCTTCCCTTCTAATCTCATCCAACTCAATCAGCTGAACCATTCTATCTTGCAATGGATCACTGATTTCCATGTCCTCTTCTTGCATAAACTTATAGATTGGAAGGAAATTATTGACTGGAAACCTTGATTTTGCCCCATATACCATTTCAAAAGGGGACTTCCTTGTAGCTCTCTTCTCAGAAATTCTATCAGCCCATAGGGCTAGCTTTAATTTCACATGCCAACTTCTTTTATTCTTTTCCAGGGTTTTCTTCAAGATTTGCAAAATAATCTTATTGCTGGATTCAGCTTGTCCATTGGCCTGTGGATGATAAGGGGATGAGTAAGACAATACTATGCCCATTTCCAAATAGAAATTAGTAATCTCCTGTGACCTGAAACTCATAGCATTGTCAACAACCAATTTAATAGGGACACCAAATCTAGTGATTATGTTGTTCATCAGAAACTCAATCACAATAGCACTAGTGGCCCTTTTTGTTGGAATGGCTTCAATCCATTTGGTGAAATAATTAGTAGCCACCAGAATGTGACTATGTCCTCCATTGGATTTGTCAGAGAACTCTCCAATAAAATCCATACCCCACATTACAAAAGGAGCTTCTACAACAACAGGGTTCAATAAGAGTGCACCTGAAAACTTCAAATTTTTAGCAAATCTTTGACAAGGCTCACATTTCCTTACATAAGAATGAGTGTCTTTGAACAATAAAGGACAATAGTATCCTGCCCTTAAGATTTTATGAGTGGTTGACCGAGCATAATGATGTCCTCCACACATTCCAGAGTGCATTTCCTTCAACACTTTCTCTAATTGGTACTTATCCAGACAAAAAAGTAGAATGCCATCATTATCTTTCCAGTACAAATAACCCTAGATCAGCACATATCTTTGAGCTTGCAATCTTAGAATCCTTCTTTGATTGTCATTTAATTCAGGTGGACACTTGGCATTTTTAATAAAATAAATGACATCCTTGTACCAGGGTTGCATTTCAATACTAGTAATCATATCAACATTAGCGGCAACATTATTTACCTAGACAAGGTCCATATTTTCCTCAGTCATTAACTTAGCAAGTCCCAATCCTCTTACCAACTTGGTAATGTGAATGTCAATGTCAAACTCTTGAATCCTGTTTATCCATTTACACCTCTTTCCTATGACTTCACTCTGTGTTAGGATATCCTTTACCGCAGTATGAGGTACATAAGCACTAACCTTTGCACAGACCAAATATGGTCTGAAAGCTTTGACTGCCTTTACAAGGGCATAGGCTTGCTTTTCCATTAGTTCATAATTTAATTCAGTAGTTTGTAATGATTTTCTGAAAAAGGCTAGAGGATGCTCATATCCTTCTTGATCCTTTTGTAAAAGGATAGCTGCAATAGTATGAAAAGATGCAAAAGAAAATAGAGAAAATGGTTTCAAGTAATCAGGTGATACCAAAACTAGGGCCTCTTGGATTTCTTGTTTGATTCTTACAAAATCTTGTTGAGCTTCAAGCTTCCATTCAAACTTCACTTCCTTCTTTAGGAACTTCACTATGGGCTTGACCAATTCTGCAAAGTTAGCAATAAATCTTCTTACAAAATTAATTTGTCCCAAGAATGACTGCACACCTTTTATGTTCTTTGGTGGAGGGACCTTTTTAATTGCCTCTACTCTTTCAGGATCAATCCTGACTCCTTCTTTTGACACTATGTGTCCAAGTAACTTCCCTTCTGTCACAGCAAACTGACACTTTTTGGGGTTCAAAGACACACCAAATTCTAAGGCCTTAAGAATGACCTTCTCCAAATGGGAACAATGATCATCAGCTTTCTTCAAATAAGCAGTGAGATCATCCTAATAAACAACCATTAAAACATTTATCAACTCTTCAAATGCCACGTCCATGGCTCTCTAAAATGTTGCTCCAGCATTTTTCAGACCAAAAGGCATGTAAACATATACATATGTTCCCCATGGGGTTGTAAAGGTTGTCTTAAATTTCTCTGATTCTCTGACCAGCACTTGATTATACCGTGAGAAACCATCCATCATTGACAAGAGTTCACATCCGGTCACCCTATGCAGCATGGCCTCCATATTTGGCAATCCATAATTGTCCTTGAGCGAAGCCACTTTTAGGTTCCTAAAATCAACACAGAGCCTAATGTCACCATTCTTTTTCCTTACTGGCACAAGATTGGAAACCCATGTAGAATGCCTAATTGGCTCAATGATACCAGCATCCCTCAATTTTGTCAACTCAACTTGCATCTTAGTGGCCAGTAAAGGGTTAATGGGCCTCTGCTTCTATCTAAAAGGCCTAGCTTCTTCTTTTAAAGGAATTTCATGCTGAAATAGGTCAGCCCTATAAGCTTTGAGGTCATCATAAGACCAAGCAAACATATATTTATATTTTTTCAAAAGTCTAATTAGGTTTCCTCTGATCTCTCTTCTCATTTTCTTGCCAATATACACCATTTGGGGGAAATTTTTAGATGCTAGGTTTATTTCCTCTAAGTCTTCCATTTTAGCATTAGACTTCTGAGACAAAAAACCATCATTTATTTTGAACATTCCTTCCAATTCTACTAACCCTTTAGGTATGTGGTTGGATGTCAATTGCACTATCTCATTCACCATGATGCATTCTTTTCCCTCAACACACTATTGTATCTCATTGAAATCTATTTGCTGACCATCATATTGATCAAGGCCTTGAATGAACCTAAGGATATCAAGGTCATCCTCAAAAACTTGCCAATTGTATACATTATCAAGCACAGCAGGCCTAGTTTTGACCTCTAACATAGACACACCAATGAGGGTTATGTCTTCACTCTTAAGGGAAACATTTGCAAGAAAATATGCCATGATATTATTGGATCTTTCTACCCAAAGCAGATTGAAAGTGACAAAAAACTCTAGTCTATCCCAAACAACATGTTTATACAGTTTCAATTTTTCATCCTTGGAAGCATACTAAGATCTTACTTGGGCTATAATGAGTTGGGAATCACCATGGACTTTTAAAAATTTAATACCATGCTTTATAGCTACATCCAATCCCAATATTAAAGCCTCATACTCAGTAGTATTATTGGTACATTGAAAAGTCAGCAAAAATGAGTATTTAAATGTAATACCTAATGGGGAAATGAATACAACACCAGCTCTTGATCCTTCCTTGGAGCATCCACCATAAAAGAACATTTTCCAAAGCCCATCTTGCTGTAAAACCAGCTCATCCACAATTGGATCTATGTTTCTCATTTGAGGTACTGCCTCTTCAATCACAAAATTGCTCATGTCAATATCTACAAAACAATTTAGATCCTTCGGAGCAACTACTTCAATCATGATTGAAGAATGAGGCTCCCTATACAACTTTACTTCAGTTCCATTTATCGGGATGGTAGCATATGAAAAATCTAGTTGCAAATTTTCACCCACTGCTGCAGCCCATTGTCTTGACAATAACATGCCATAATGAGGTTTTGTATCAACAACAACCACATCCATTTTATATGTGGCTTCTGGGAATGCAACAATCTTCACTTTAATTCCAATCAAGGTCCCTACACTAGGTACTACCCTATTATCCATGGCATAACACCTTCCACTAGATGTATTGACTTGCAACCCTAACTCCTTCATCACTTGATAAGGCATTACAGTTGTAGCGGCGCCAGAATCAATCATACAATTTTTTAGCAAAAAATTATTTACAAGCAAAGTAATGTAGAAAGGATTGATAGAAGAGGGTTCTTGTGTCACAATAGTCCCAACACATACATCAGAGATGTCATTAATTGCAATTGGCTTGTCCAGGGATTTCCTTTCCTCTTGTAAAATAGGAGTAGTTCTTTGCTCACTTATGAGAGCCAAAGCTGCTTCTTTGTGCTCCTCTATTTTAAGCATGTCAAGCAAAGGGATGGAAACCTTCATTTGGGACAAGGCATGTCTCATATCAAAAGTAGGGGAGTCAGTACAAAAATCAGGGTGATCCTTTGACCTAGCAAATTTCTTCTTCACCTTGTCAGCAATAACTTCTTGTTTCCTTTTCTTTTCAGCTTCAAACCTTTCATCTTTACTATTTACAACATTAGGCTTTGGGGAATCCTTATCTTGAGGACTACTCTTAACAAACACTGATCTAGGGACTCCCTACTCATTATCCACCTTTCTATTCCTCAAATTGTATGAGGATTTTTCTTGAGTAATAGTAGCGACAGTTAAACCCTTGATCTCTTCTTCACTGGGCTTTCTCCATTGTCTTTCATTTGACCTAGATTCTACCATATGAGTCTTGCAATCATCATTATCAAACTCTTCTTGGTCAGATTGAGTAAAAATTTGTTATTCATAGTCAGAGAAGATCTTCCTCTTATGATCAACATCAGGGCAAATAAATTCATCATCTGAGGACTCAAGATCCCCCATTAGTTCAGTAGTAAACATGTTACTAGCAGGCTTTTCAGATCCTTCATAATCTCCTACGTATGAATCATTAGCCTCTTCTCCCAAGGCTTGAGCAACAACACATTGGAATGGTGAGTGGGGCATATTACAAGCCACACACCAAGGGGTACTTTCCACATTATGTGCTATATTTTTCTTCAAAAGATCTGGTGTATCTCTTCCCTTTTGGGGTTCATTATTATCAGGAATAGGCCTCCCATCTTTCCAGTTTGTTTTGTAAGGCATATCTCTCAGATTAGGGGCTTTGTCCTACCTTTGATAAGGTGGTCTTGTATCCTAGAAATTTCTACTACCTTTATGAAACCTTGCTGGGAAGTCTTTGTTATTACTAGGTCCTTTGTCCATTCTATCCTCCTCTTTGGATTGCCTTGCAGGTTGTGGCCTGGTTTCTTTCCATAGTCTACCTTCATCCCTTTTGTACATTTAGCCAGATGCCTTTCGGTTACTCTCAATATTTATGGCCAACTTAAAATCATCTCTAAGGGTACGGGGATTCTTTTCTCTCAAAAGGTAAGACATCTTACCATCCATAAAATTGAAATAAGTTGTCATGCAGACTGCATCATCTAGCCTCAATACTTGGAACAGTTTATACATAGCCTTTTGGAATCAACTATTAAACTCTGACATGCTCTCATTGTAATGTTTCTTGATATTATTGAGCTCATTGAGCATGTAGCTAGAGTTCACATGTTCTGCATATTGCTCTTTAAAACATCTGACAAATTCTTCCCAAGATGCAATACTATTCTCAGGTAGCCCCCTATACCAATCCCTGGCATCGTCAATCAATGATTGAACAAAGAGCTTCATTATGACATCTTCATGTTCAATCTCATAATCATTTACCTTATCTGTGAAAAAATTCAGATGCTCTTCACAGGTGATAACATTATTCCTAGTAAATAATGGGATCTTCTTTCTAATTTCATTGGGGACAACATTAGGTTGACTAGGAATACCATAAAAAATAGAGGCCTATATCTATCCAAGTGAACTAGTTTTCTTTGGATATTTGGTTGATTCAGGGGAGTAGTTGCAACATTTTTTTAGGGTACAGTTCCCACTATACCACTAGCTATAAGGGGAACTTGATTAGGAACTGGTCGAGGTAATATTTGTCCAAGGTGAAAGGCTTGAGCATTTGGAAGTGAAGTATTGGGTTGACTGAATGGAGTTGTTCCTATGGTGATAGGGATAGAGGTACTAGTGGATGTGTTCATGTTAGCATGTAGGAAGGCAATCTTCCTCTTCATTTCATCAGCAGTAGCCTCCAACTCAAGTTTCTCCAGTTGAATAGCCAAATCTTCCTTTGCTTTTCTAGCCTTCTCCAAGTCTATACTTGTTTGAGAAGGTACATTAGGAGGAGCCATAATTTTCTTGGGCTCATTAATATTTATACTCACCAATTTTTGTTTTCCCTTATCAGGGATTTCTTTGGGAGCAGTTATAATCTCCTTGTTTCTCTGGATTTCAGAGGGATTCAATTGCCTTAAGACATGGCCTGTTCCCTCAAATTCACCTTGTTTAGGTTTAGTATCCTGAGCTTGCTTTCTCAAATCTTCCATGTCACCAAACAAGTCCTTATTTAAACCTTGAACATCTTGGTTTAAATCACTAACTTGGGTCTCATTTTTCTTGGTTCTCTTAAGAAGTTCCTGCCTCTCTATGAGCAAATCACAGATTTGCTGTTCCCTCACTTTTATCCTATTTGCAATCTCAGCAAGTTGTTCACTCTCCTTTTTTCTTAAAGAAATCACCTCTTCTCTCAACTTCTCAGAGTCATAGGAGGTGGTCTCAGTAGTAGAGGTTTCTTCCGGTTGTTCCAGAGTTTCTCTTGTAGGGAAATAACCTACTTCTGTGACCTCTGTGATTACTTCTTTCTGCATATGCACACTTGGCGTAACCCTCTTGACATGTTTGGGATCATCAGAGGAGGATGAAGATTCATGAGGAAGTGGGACACGAGATCTTTCTCGAGAAGGGCCTTGGGAACTAGCAGTATTCTAACCTCTTCTAGACCATTGTTTCCTACTTGGTGTATGGAGCTCATCACCCATATTATCTTCTGGGTGATCCTTGTAGTAAGACCTAGTGTATCTTGGTCGACTCATGGTATAACATGACAATTTTAGCAAAATTTGCAACAATTAGCAACTGGTAACACAGATTTTAGAGTCACCACCCACTATTAGGTAGGAAATGAAATTATTTTATGCTGGTCGACAAACGTGCAATAGATAGGATTTGCACTAACCTATTGCAAGCTATTCAGCTCGGTCCCTAGCAGAGTCACCATTTTTGTTAAGATGTCTAATTCCTTGCTTTGCTGAATCATCCCAGGGTCTGATCTAGTTTGGTTATAGAGTCTAGTTCTTTTCAAAAATTGTTATATTCTCTCATTAAATGAGAGTGGCGACTCTATATATTGATCAGTGACATATATTTCACATTCAGATATATATATTGCAGGAGTATGACTTTACTGGTGAAGAATTCATTGTAAATCTATAAGTGATCAGTAAGGTTTGAAGTATTTTTCCTCTTTCATAGAGGTGGCGACTCCATGTCAAGATCAGTGAAGTGTTTGTGGTTTCTGAAAGGCAATACATCAGATTTCAAAGCTTGGTTACATTGGTTGTATTCTAGGTAATCTTGCAGTTCAGTATTTAAATGATGAAGAAATGTTTCCCTATTTGGTGATTTCTAGCACTGCTTGTAAAGGGAAGAAAGAAAAACTTATGCACATCAGTTGGATGAACAAGTACAGTTGTGTTAATTTTGTGCTATGCAGTTTGTTGTGATATTCAAGCATTTGAGTGATTGAAATCTACATTATGATGTCAGCTTGAAGTAATTTTAAGTTTTAGTATACGTTTGGTGTATTTGAAGAATGCAAGTTGAAATGCTTCAACCTTGTACTTTGTCAAGTGTTACCATGTTCCCAAATACATCACAGCCGGAGGGTAAAAGAAAATTTATCTTTCCAACTTACCCAACTTTAAATTTTGTGGGTATACCCGGTTACCCAAATCCCATTCCCCAAAATGTTAAAAAAGTTTTACCCAAGTTCAGTGGTAGAAAGGATGAGTCTGCTGAAAGACACCTAACAAAGTTTCTTGACTTGCTAGAAGATTATGAAATTTGTCATGAAGATGTGGTCACGAAACTATTTGTTCAATCCTTGATTGGTGAAGCTAGAGAATGGTTTTCATTATTGTTTCCTTAGGCAATTGCTTCATGGAATGAATTTGAGTCAGCGTTTGTTGAAAATTTTCAAGAATGGGAAAGTGATTATAACCTGTTATTAAATTTGATTGATATTCATATTGAAGAGGATGAGTTAATTTCAGCTTTCAATATCAGATTTGCAAAGACATTGAGAAGAATACCAGAGAGATTTAGACCTCATGATGCATTGTGTCTTGTTGTTTACCTTGCTGCATTTGATGAGAAGATGAGTTTCTTGTTGAGGAACAAAGAACCCAAAAGTTTGTATCAGGCATGTGAATTGGCAATAGACATTGAGTACAACAAAAAGTATGGTGTTATAAGGAGAGATGTTTCTATCAGTTCTCCTTCTCAAGAATTAACCACTCATAGATTGGAGTGTGACCGGCACCAATGTACTGCTGCCCCTATTGTTTCCTTCAACAATGTTACTGAATGTCATGATGAAAAAAATCCAGTGGAAGAAAGCCATGAGCATCATTGTGAAAACATTGTAAAGTTAGAGAGTGCACTTGAAAGTCAAGAAGAAAACTGCACCACAGTTCCTGCTTGTATAAATGAAAATATTGTTGGTGTATGTTCAGCTGAACCACAATATGATCAGCAGTCACATGAATGGAATACGCAAGAGTTTGAACAGTGAAGTAAGGAGTACTTGCTAAAAATTGCACAAATACAAACAGCTATGGAAGTGAACAATGAAAGAATTAAAATGCTGGAAAACCTCAAGGCCATACAAGAAAAAGTTTTACATCCGGATGAAAAGCTAAGTACACATGTTGAATGTGAACTAGATAGCAATGAGTTTGCTAAAAGTGCATCGAGTGAAGAGAATGTTGATTATGATTGTGATCAATCTATGGCTGATGATGAAGGCTCACTTGATGAGGAAAATGAATTGGATTATGTTATGACCAGCAGTGACTCAGTTTTGTGCAATTTTAACTGGCAAGAGAATGAAGATGATCATGGTGAAATGAATGTTGAAAAATGGACTCATGTAAGTGATAAGGACTTAGTTGGTTTAGAATATCTTGTTGATAGTGAGAGCATCACTGGCAGTCCAATTAGAGGTATTGATCTTTCTCTTGAATGCTTCGATGATGAATGTGACTTTCAGCATTATGACAGTATTTCCTCCAATGATGAAAGTGAGTATTCTCAGCATATTGATTATGATCCAGATGTTTCATGTGATAATGTTTTTGATGAGTTTTCTAATGTGTTATTCGATGAAGAGGTTGAAAGTGATCAGCCAATACTGTGTTCCAATGTCTATGAGGGTGGCTTTTATTTGGTCTCTAATCCATTGTTTGAAGAGTGTAGGGTTGACTCAGATTTTCTGCCATTCATTCAAGAGAATGAAATTGAGAATGTTTAGGGGGATATGGAGGTACTTTCAGTCTCAGATCAGCCAGAAGTTGAAGGGGTAATATATGATAAACATTGTATCATTGAGGAGTCTACATTACCTGGTGTTAATGTGTTATCTCCACCATGTGTTCCAAGTGATGAAAAGGATGAGTTTGAAGTGACACCTTGCTATGAATATTTTCTTTTTCATAGTTGCTGCAGTAAAGATTTGCAGGGTGTTGATCATGTGCCTAAATTTGAAGAATGTGAGTATGAGAGTTTTAGTGCTGAGCATTGTAAAGGACCTGAAGCTAATTCTCAGCTGGTAATTGTACTCACATTTCATGATGATCAAACTTACATTAGTTTGCATGATGTGATGGAAAAAGGTTACAATTCTTTGTTGCAAATTGATTATACTCTTGATTTTGATGAGTGTATGTATGAGGGAGTGTGGTATGATAAGATTAAATTTGATCCTCATAAACTTGGAAAAGATGAATGCATTTATTACATTTTTGTGGATTTGCCTGTCAAGAGTCTTCATCAGTTTGACCATGTAGATGAAAGGAAGAATTTTAGGGTCATCTCTATGCGTAGGGATGAGAACCATAAGTTTGATAGAGGTAAACGATTGACATGGTTTAGAGGTTTCAACTATTGTAAATACTTGTACAGTTGCTTTGTGTCAGCAGTAGTGTTTGTTCGGAATAAAGAGCCAGTTTTGTTTGAACCTTGGAGTTTTGAGTTTTGAGAAGGTTTGGAGTGATAACAGGATTTTGTTTTTGGTGTGGTTTGCTTCACCCTAGAGATCTGGATCCTTGGCTAGAATTTGCATTCAGCCATCCACAGTCGGAGGCATTGTTGTACCTCAAAATGCAGTTTTGAGGTACCATAGTGAATTGCTTGAAAAATGCTCTATTTTGACCCAAAATGCATGTTGCCAATGGGTGGTCCAGAGGTCATTTCATGTAGGTGATGTGTTTCTCACCTTTCTTATACCCCTCTGAGTGATTTTGAGTCCTTGGGCTGTACCCTGAAATGGGTTTCTGACAATTGATTTCTAGGTGCTCTCAATTTGTAGAATTTGCTAAGTGTCAGTTTTGCTTGGGAAGGGTCACTTTGAATTTGAATATCTTGTACCCTATTGAATTTCATGGGAATTTGGGAATGGGAACTTGTTAATTGTACTTTAGATAACCTATGTTTCAAGTTTCAGGTCATTATGACAAGTTTTGATAGGTTTTTCACATCCCTTTCCGGAGGCAGATGTTTCACAGTTTTGGAAACTGCACTTTTGCAACATTTCCCAAGAGCCCTATTCGATGAGTTATAACTTTTGCCTCATGATTGAACTTGATGAAGTAATTGCAAATCTGTGTTGTACCCCTGGAGTTGTACCTATGTTCAAAATTTCAAGTCCCTAGGTATCTGTTAAGTCAGTCAGCTGATGTCATTTCATTTCCCAAAATTTTTTGTGCTGTCACGTTTGTCATCTTTTTCTGGGTACACCACTTTGGGGGCCTGCCATTTATGGCCAGTGATGTTTCATGCCAATCCATTTGTTGCGTCGTACTATGTGCATATAAGTGTGCTTGTGTTCCAAATTTTGCGCCTCTGCGAATCCATTAGCCATATTTTCAAATGTCATTCCGTTTGCAAAAAATCAATGTTCAGCTAATTGTGATTCCCAGAATTTCAAGTGGCCTACTTTGCGCGTGAATAACTTTTGGCCCAGATGTCAAATCGAGATGATTCCATTTGTGTCATATTCTATGGTCAAAATACTTTACCTGGCTGAAATTTCAAGTTGTTATGAATCCATTTGCACACTTTTTGAGATTGATTCCATAGGCAGAAATGATTGTTTTCTAGTCTGCCAGTTTGTGTTCTTGAAAGTCATCATTTTCAAATGGTTTCCATTTGTGGCTCTCTTATCGAAATCCAGTGCTGTTAGTTGCGTTATGCTCAGTTTACCTATGTCTTCCATTTGCCAAAGTTTCAGCCTCCCAAGTGTCAGTATGTTTTTATGCTAATGAGGTTTGTAATGCAGGTTTTGGTGACTCAATAGTGTTATTATTTTGAAGTTTTTTAATCATTTTGGATGATTAAACTTTCTTGCTTCCAAATGGCAGAAAATTCTAAAAATTTGCAGAGTGTGAGATGAAGCTATCAAATTCATATGTGCCAAGTGGCGAATCCTGAGGAGGTGTTTCAGTTTGTTTTCTAAGTCAATCTTAAGGGGTCATTTGCAGTTTCCAAGCAGAATTTGACAATTAATATGGATGATATTTCTAGTATTTTTGGTCGATGCCCAGTTCGTGAAATTTGTGCCTGACGGTGTTATGGGCGAAATTTGAATGGGAACAAATTTTTTTTAGCCGGGCCCACTTTTGGACCCGACTTCATGCCTTAAGTCTCTTGTGCTGCTTCTCAGGAAAAAAGCAGAGCAGGCAAGTGGAAGATGGAGAAGAAGTCCCAGAAGAACAATGTTTGTACTGGCTTTGGAAAAGATCTTTCACACTAGTGCATCTTCTTGTCTTCATGATGGTACATTTATGGTACTATTGCTAAGCATGAACTGGTACCTAAAGTTATAAGTTCGATATCTATCACCAACTCAATCAATAGCTAGGTATCTCTTAGTGCACCAAGATTCATGGCTCTGATTAGACTGCTCTCAAAGTGTGCAAGTGAATCTGCTGTTTTGTCAGGGGAAATGAATATAAAGAACTTCATGGTTTGTTTCAGAATATGGCAAAAGAGTGTGAAGAATTGAAAAGAGTGCTTGTACATTACTAAGCAATGGACAAGGCAACGATGTTAAATAAAAATAAGGTTCATAGAGCTTGAATAGAAAGACAAATAATTGATATGCTGGACCATCCTTTCTTGCCAACACTTTTTGCTTCCTTTCAGACAAAAACCCATGTGTGTTTGATAATTGATTCTGCTGCTAATGGGAAGTTGCTTACTTCCATGCGCAAGATCAAGAAGGTATTGGTGCTTTGATGGGCACTCACGTAGATTGGAGCTGCTAACGTGCAAAGGTGGAGAACCAACATATGTTACCCAATGGACTGCAAGTTATCCACCAACGGTATAACCGTGTTCCATAGGCGCCTTGCGCTATATAGAGGGAGCTATTTGCGCACAATACAAAGGGCATGCAACATAATACAAAGGAGAGGTTCCACGCATTTGATAGAAGTCTCACACATTTTGAAGAGGAATTGCCAGTTGAAAAGTCTGTGCATTACTCTGCAAGGATATGCGTAATGTAACAAGATGTTTACGGAGCAATGAGAAATGGTGCCAGCGCAAGTTGATATGGGGAACCAATGCAAAATATAAGGGGAATGTGACAACATGGAATGCTTGATGGCTCAAACACAATAATGAAGGGTTTCATGCATTAAGAAGAATGAAAGCTGAATGGTGAAGGTGGGCGCGTAAACTGTGTGAGATTGGGTATTCAGGATTTATCCCACATTTGGAATGGGATAGTTTATTTTATTATTTATATACACCGCCGCCCAAGTGTATTGGAAAATGAAGTAGGTGGAGGCATGTGGAGACCTCTTCCCCTGTGGGCCCGCCTGGAGGTGTGCGCCAACCAATATTTTGAAAGGAGATGCACAGGAAGTTTTAAAACATCCAAATGCATTATCCCACATTGATGTCGTTGGGAGTATTAGAAGGGTTTATAAACAAGTCTACTCACACATAAGGTAATTGAAGTGGAAGTGGAGGCTCTTGGCTCTACCCGCGTGACCAGTCAAAGCCGCCTCGATTTTCATGCTAGCGGGCCCAAAAAAGAAATTTTGCGACAGAGAGAAGGTTTCAGAGAATGGACATGTGTCAGGAGGTCACATGAACGCAAGGGCCAACTTCAGCCCTTGCGAACATGCGACAGGTTGACATGTGGCAACCCGATGAGGTGGTGAGGAGGCTCTCGGTGGGCCCTTTGACTGGAGGAAATGTAGTGTGCGGTGGGCCCTAAATTTTGAATGAAAATGCATTGAAAGCTTTAAAACTCTAAAAGTCTGAAGTGCCTCGAGATTTGTGCGATAATCTAAGGGTGGTCACATGATCTCATGGGCCATTTCTAGCCTATGTGATCATGCGCTAGGCTGCCATATGGCACTCCGGTAAGGTAAAAATTCATTCAGCGATTCAGTGCTTGATGAGTTGGTAGTGGTGGGGTGGCAGGCTGGCCAATCCGGGCCTGCCACGTGGCATGTGGGTCCTGGTAGGGGCATTCAAAATAATATTTTATTCTTTTCTTTCGTGCATTTAGAATTCAAAAAATCAAAGTTATAAATGATAAAATTGTATAGTTCTGACTATATAAAAAGTTCAAAAATTGAAGTTACAGAGCATGGGAGATTGAAATTAATGGCTGGGGGCTTTATTTTTCACCCAAATACCAAGTATCATATACCATCGAAAAGGTCTCGACACGACGATTCCGATTCTGGAGTCAGATTTTGCACAGGTGGCCATTTGCTCATGATATTTGTAGTTGAAAGTTTTAGGGGGGCCAGGAAGATATTTTGTGAAATCTGGTTATTCTCACTCGGTGACTCATGGTTTGTTGATCTTGAGGCCAGGTGTCAGTTTGAGTAACTTGCTATGCTTTTCCCCCTCTTCTTATTCCCATGTCGGATATTTTGTAGAGGTTCCAATCTTTTTGCATGAGTAGAGCTTTGCAAGTTTGAGTTCCATGAATGCAAGTTTTTAGTTTCATTTTCAGAGTTTTGATTCTGAGTTTGTTGTGATTGAATGTATAGTTTCAGAATGATTCAATGAAGTACAATGATAATCCTTTCTCATGTTTTTCTAATGTCTCTTTGTGTCTTTGTCAAATTGTTGTATACTGATTTGTAAGGCATCTCTATATACCTGTTTACAAGGTAAATGATGTAATGATTTTCAAGTTTCTTTCAAGGAGAGTGTAATATCTTGAAGATTGTTACTGATAGTATGATGTTTCATAAGGATCTGATGTCCAGATAGGGGGAAGAAAGAATGGTGTGCAAGGTGCATTGTTTGATTTCCAGTTGTATAAGATTTGAAGTTTCCTGTTGATATGCATCTCATGACTCCATGCCCAGGATTAGGCACTGGTTGGACTAAGCTTGTAATCCAATCTTTTAAATCAACTTTCCCTTTCTGTTGATGAGTTTGAAAGATAGATTGAGCATGTGGGTAGGTTTCCCATAACAAAGATTCATCTCAGTTATGAATCCTATTGTAGGACATATTTATTCTATTTAACCATTAGTGAATCTACTTATTAGGTGTTTGTATTAGTTCATATCAGTTTGCATAAGCAAAGAAGTAAGGTACACCCACCTAGGCCTGTGGAGCCCGAAGTGAAGAAGGATTCCATCCTTGTCAATTAGCATTTCTCTTGCCAGGAAAAGAGCATCAAAAGGGAGAGATCAGGTTATGGTCTAGTTATTTACCCGTGCAAGAAAAATAGCTAACATGATCTAGGAAACATTGTTGACAATTTGGCTTTAGGAGAGCAAGAGAAGGTTACAGAATCAAAAAAGGATACAGAGGCAGTGGAAGCACCAGCTGTATCAGAATTAGTTCCAGCAGAGCAGATAGTTAAAGGTAAACAAATTTTGATAGAGGTCACTACCCCTAGTGCACCTGACAGTAAGAAGAGACAAATTGGTTCAATTTTTGAAGACCTTGGAAAAGAGGTTGAAGATGATGATCAGCTTGAGTTCATCACATCTCTTAATAAAATTATTGGAAAGAATAAGGTGAAGGACCTTGAAGGAAAAGTTAGAGTTTTGACAAAGAAACTTGAGAGTGTGATAAGCACTAAGGTATTTGAATCGGATCCACTTGAGAAAGCTAAAATGGTAATGAACTCTTTTGACTCCGAATTTTCTAACTTAAAGGATATTGCTAGAATAAAAGTTCAGGAAGCCTATGAAGCAGAAATGCAACAAAATTTAAGTGTAAATATTCGAAATGATATTGGTAATTTGGATGTATGCATAAAGAATTTGAGGAAACATTTTGAGACTGGAAAGAGTTTGTATATACAATGCACAAAATCAAAAATCCTAACAGCTGAAGAAGATAAGAAGATCAAAGAGAAGATAGATGCAATTACAGCTGAAACAAACACGTTGGCAAGCCCAAATGTAAAGATAAGTTCTGTGGAGAAGAACATAAGGAAGTTAAATGATGAAATTAGAATGTTAGTAGAGGAGAAGAACAGAAAGATGATCAGGATTAACATCTTGAGAGAGCATATCTCAATCAAGACCTCAATTGTTGAAGACCAAATTGAGCAGTGTCTTTCAGCAAAGACATCTTTTTAGAAGTTTAGCTTTAATTCCCTGCAAGCTTGTCAGACAGCAACATACGGATTGAGTACTCTACTCAATGTTGCTGAATCCATCAGGAAGATATGGGAGAAAGATTTTGAATCATGGAAGTCAGAGTTTGGCGATTGTGTTGCAAGCCTTCCGGCTTTGCAATAGCTGATAACAAGGTATCAAGTTTTTATTGAAATTTTTGTACACCCTATCTTTGTCATTATTGTCAAAGGGGGAGAGATAGCAAAAAATTGATAATATGTTAAGGAAGGATACTCATAGGGGGAGCTATTCTATGGAGTACAATATTGTATATGTGTTGTATAACATTTGGCCACAATTTTGTGTAAGTGTTTTGAAGTTTTGTTTGCACACTTAGCCAATTTTCCCATATGTTGCCACCAATGACAAAGGGGGAGATTGTTGGCAATTTGGCTAATGTGGATGCATAGATGTTGTCATTATGGAAACATATGATCTCTACTAAGAGCGCAAAATCTGGAATGCAAGTATGGCAAGTTGAAGGAAGAAATTGTCTAAGTATGGATATAGTGATCCTGACAGAGCACCCGATGAAGATTTAGTTCACGATGTCCACTGGAGAAATATTTTTGTTTGTGCAATTAACTGAAGCTTCTACAGAGTATGAGGATACCCCATCTCAGTGCGCATAAAGTTTGGAGCAGTACGGACAAAGTTATTCAAAGTTTACCAAAGATAGTTTTGTAGACAGAACAGTTTTGGAGACAGTATTAGCGAAAGAGTTAAGGGATTATTTTTGCTTGTCAAAATAATGACTTAAAATTATGAAGGGATGACATCCTAGATGTTTACCCTTGGATAAAGATTTTTGAAGCTGACCATATAAAGTTATTAGCTCTAATAACTCATATATTAGGCATACTTGAAATGTAATGATAATGATGTGTTTTGTGAAAAGAAAGAAAAGGATAACTTGCGAAAGTTGTATATTATGATAGTAGCAAGGGCTATTGATGCAAAGTTGTAAGCAGTACCATATTATAGTTAGAAACATTTTGTATTACCTATTTGGGCAGTGAGCTCAGCTGGTGATCAGGTTTTGTAATCTAACTCCTAATAGGGTTAAGGCTTCTAACAAGGCCTAAAGTCCTTTAACCAGGACATATCTACTATATATTGTAAACTGACTCTTAACAGGTTCCCATATCCCTAATAGGATACTTTTGATTAGTGATCTTTGTGGGTACCATCCCCACCGGGGTTTTCCCTTGGCCAGGGTTTCCTCGAGAACATATCATGTGTTATGAGTTCTTTCTATTTACTACTATGTTTGTTAATTAGCTTGATAATCTTTGTATGCACTAAAGTAATCTATTATATCCATAAGTGGGCAAAAGTAAAAGTTTGTGAAATACTGATTCACCCCCCCCTCTCAGTATTTCCTATTTCTAACAGCTTCCTCTATACATGGTCCCTTCTCTAATTGAGACTTATTGTCATGTTCTTGATTTAGATCTCCCTTAAAATATAGTTTTGGGAAGGCCTTAGATACATGCTATTGTAGGTGTACCATCCACATACCATCAATATTTAAAATTTCCATATCATGGACGTGAAATCACTATCCCTAGAGATCATGAATCATTTTAGTACTACAATAATTTGGAAGAAAAGAAATCTTACTATCATCCTTTGAATGAATTCTTTGGACCTATTGAAAAAGACACTTCTACTAGGTCTCTTTCTAAAAAACTTCTCATTGAAGAAGCTGATAAGGTATTTGATAAATAAAAAGGTAAGGTCACTGATGAGAAGATTTTTGAATCTAAAAATAAAGTAAAATATAATGATCAAGGAATAGGAGAGTATAAATTTGAGATTTTACTATGCATTGGAAAACTTCCCTTATCCCAAAGGTCCTTTGGTAAGCCTAAACAACTTTTTCCCAAAGGCGATAAGGAATTTTTGACATGTAAAAAGACTACTTTTGAACATTGGGGATCTGTTGTAGATTAACATATGGAAAATGATATTCTATCTTGGATTTTCAATGATGATGAATAAAAACCAATGGACATTCCTAAGGAAAAATACATGAAATTCACTCCCATTATTGAAATAATGAGATATCATGGAACAAATCTTGAAGAAAAAAAAGATGGGAGAAAGACCATTAAAGAAAATGGCTATCCTTGAGGCTTAGGATTGGGATCCTTAGAAACCAAGGTGTCCTTTGTTGAGGAATTTTGTTTAGTTGAGAGTGATTTAGATAATGAGGAAGAGTTATATGAAGTCCCTTTCTAATACATAAAACATGATCTCATCAGCTGTAACCTTGTCCTAGCCATTAGTATTGTGGACCTTTCATCTTCTACCCTTCCTCTCATAAATCTTGAGCTTATTAATTGGGACCAACAAGATTCACCACCAACTTTAGACATATGTAATTTGGATGAGGTAGTACTCACACTTTTGTAACTTAAGAATCTCCAAGATCATGAGCATGACATAATCTACAATGAGAAAGCCTACTTCGGTAGCCAAGTCAACTCTCTCAGCCGCAAAAGTGAAAATAAAAATAAAAATAAAAAATAAAATAAAAAAGAAAATAAAACACCCTTTGGTGAAAACCTCTCCGAGGCATCTTTGAGTGAAGAAAAAGAGAAAATAAAGGACACATCCTCTAGTGAAAACCTTTTTGAGGCACTAGAGGAGGGAGAAGTTGACTTTTCTTTTATGTCACTACCACTAGAAAAATCATCTATCTTGATTGAAGATACAATAGATGCCAATCTTGGAACTAAAGTTAATCCTACGATCACATATATGGAAGCATCACTAAATGAGCATCAGAGGAAGGAAATGACTTAATTTATTCGTAAGGAACAAATAAAATTTGCATGGACTTATAAAGATATGCCTAGTTTAGATCTAGATCTAGTGGTACATCATCTTTCAGTGGATCCTAAAATCAAACTTGTCAAGAAAAGGTTAAGAAATATGTATCCACAGGTTGCCTTCCTAGTTCAAGGAGAATTATAGAAGATGTTAGATTTTGATTTCATATGACCTATAGATTATCCAAAATGGGTCTCTAATATTATACTAGTGGGTAAGCCTGCTAGGGGCATAAGGATTCATACTGAATTTAGAGATCTCAACTTGGCATGTCCTAAGGATGATTTTCCACTTCCCAACATTGATATTATAGTGGATTTGGCTATCAGACATGAGATTTTGTCTCTTATGGATGGTTTCTCTGGATACAATCAAATTAGGATAGTACCTAAGGATCTACACAAAATAGATTTTACTACTCCTTGGGGTACATTTTTCTATCAAGTAATTCCTTTTGGTCTTAAGAAAGCCGTAGCTACATAACAAAAAGCTATGTCAACAATCTTTCATAATCTCCTTCATGTCATTATGGAATATTATTTGGATGATCTTCTTGGGAATTCAAAAACAAGAGAATCACATATAGCCATCCTTACCACAATCTTTGAAAGGTTGGAGAAGTACAAGGTACAGTTAAATACTAAGAAAGGTGTCTTTCACATTAAGTCAGGAAAAATGTTAGGTTATATCATGTCTTGAAGAGGGATTGAGATAGATCCTAAGAAGGTGAAAGACATCTTGGAATTTCCACCTCCAAAGATATTGAAGCAACTTCATAGTTTACAAGGTTGACTTCAGTCTATCTGCATATACATATCTTAGTTGGTAGACAAGGTTCATCCCTTTCACATCTCCTATACAAAGATACTAAGTTCCTATGAGATTTTCTCTGTCAAAAGGCATTTGAGTAGTTGAAACTATATATATATATATATATATATATATATATATATATATATATATATATATATATATATATATATATATATATATATATATATATATATATATATATATATATATATATATATATATATATATATATATATATATATATATATATATATATATATATATATATATATATATATATATATATATATATATATATATATATATATATATATATTGTAATACCCCAAAAATGGGCTATAAGCTCATTAACCTCCTACATCGACAAATCGAACAAAATCGACATCGAAGTCCTAACCTAAGGCACATCTGAACATCATCAAATCTAATTGATTATCTTAAATTCTGCATCAGGGAATATTCCTAATTATCATAATTATCTTTAATTTAATGATTATTTGACAATAAATCACATTTATCCTAAAATTTGATTAATTGAATATTTTCATATTTAATTAATTAGATTTAATATTTGCCACTTAATTGTTTAATTAAATTTAATTCTATCTATTATTAATTGTATTATTTAATTTTGACAATAAATCAAAATTCCTATCTTTAATTGATTAAATTCTTATTTAATTAATTAAAGCATGTTGTCATTATTTAATAATATAATTTTTAATAAAAGTTTGATAAAATAGTTAATTAACCCATAAATTAATTATTTTATTTCAAAAATCAGTTAAGTTGAGCATAAATCACTTTATTATTAAATTAATTCATAAATAAAACATGCACAATCATAAAAGTAGACAACTGTCAATTATCAATTAAAGCTAAACTCTATTTTGAGTTAAAGCTTAGCTTTTGCATGTTTTTGTGACTTGATTATCTGTTATTATCAGATAACTCAAAAATCAAGCTGAGTTATTTGAGTGATTTATGGCTTTTTCTCATGCACCTCCAAAGCCTTGGATTTCTATAAAAACAAGGCTCAACTCTTCATAATTCATCTCTCAATCATCTCTCAAATTTGCATACAAGCATCTCATATTTTTGCACAATCACGCTGGAGAATTGGAATTGAAGAATCAAAGCTCTTGTGAATCGACATCTTTGTGAGATCAATCTTATTTTTGCATTCATATTGCATATCATTGTTAGATTAGCATTGCATATCAATTTTCAATAGCATTCATAGCATATCAATTTTCATCTAGCATAGATTCATATCAGTTTTTATCATTCCTTATTGCATCATAAAATCCAAAAAAAAAATAGCTTAATTGCATTCAATCTCATATCTAGATCAATTGCATTCAAATCCTTCATTTAGTTGTCGTCTAGGTCACTGATCTCGATAACAATCTGAGAACATCAATCTCGCACCTATTAGAAGGCAGTAAATCGCTTGGTTAGATTAGATTTCAATTTTGCACGATTTTGATTATCACTAACCTCTAATGTTTTACTGAGTGTTGTGTCTACAGATCAGGTAGAATTTTCACACACACATTTCTAGCGCCCACCGTGGGGCCCTAAAACGGGCTTCCCTTCATTTCTATCAATCTTTTATCATTTCTCTATTAGAACTCCCTTGTTGTTGCCTGTTCTGGTGGTATTCTCAGTAGGACGTTATTTTTTGTTTCTTTTTTGCTTGCAAAAAAGAAATTTTTTTTTTTTGGCACTTTTTCTATCAAAGTTGTCCGTATAGTTTGATTTTTTAATTTCGGTCCGTACAGTTGTCGTACAAGTTTTCAGATTGTCGTAGGAGTTTTGCAGACTGTCATTTCATCAGACACCCAGTGTCGTACGAGTTTTTTAGACTGTCATTTCATCACACACCCAGTGTCGTACGAGTTTTGCAAACTATCATTTCATCTGACACCAAGTGTCATACAAGTTTTGTAGACTGTCATTTCAGTGAACACCCAGTGTCGTCTGGGAGCATACCCACTATCGTACGACAATTGACTTTATTGAATATCATTTCATCACATACCTACTGTCATTTGGGAGATCAACTGTTGCATGGTAGCATACCCAGTGTTGTACGAGTTTCTAGACTGTCGTCTGGGAGCATAGCCACTGTCGTATGAGTTTTGGTACCAAATTTCAATTATCGTTTCATTTTTGCAGACAGTTTGTCAGATTTGATTTTTGGATTTTGACTGACAGTTAACCCTAACAATTGAAATTTACTGTTTCTGATTGATTTCTACTAATTTTGATTGGGAAAAGTGCAAGAATTGCTAAAAATCAAGTAAAATCTACTAAGCGCGTTGTGAGGATCACGAGGTATTCTCCTTCTTCTGAAAACATTTCGATTTGGACTTAAAATAAATCTCTCACGTGTCAAACTTGTGTGCATCTTTTCATGCTTTTGATCTATTTCTACACACTTGCATAATTTGATACTAGGTTGTGATCCCTTAAGGATTCATTAAGTAGTCTTAGAATGCTTGTGATTGATCTTGATTGCTATCTTGGGTTATTGGACTCGCTAATCTGCTAGCCCCTCATTTTTGCCCCGTGGTTGCAATCTCAGCGCCATAAAGGGGAGGGGTCAATAGAAACGTTAAATGTTCCACTTGGCAACCCTTTTGTGCTTTTAGGAACTCACTTGTTTCCTAAGTTGGGGACTCATTTTTAGCTTGTGTGAGGTGTTAAGTGTTCCACCTTGTGGACTCATCTCATATTCTCTTTAAGCGTTAAGTGTTCCTCTTTCTACTTTTTTGGGTACTTTTGGTAGATTTGCTTTCGGGAATATATCTGTGCTCACATAGTAATTAGGCCCTATGAACACTATTCATGATTCTTGAGGGATTGGATTCTTAGCGAAATCCTTCCTTGACGACCGAATCCTTGTAGGTAGGGAGGATACTTAGTGCATTTCACATTCAACTTGGTTAGTGAGTCTTCTCTTATTGATCGACACATTCTCTCTCTGGAGAGGTTGATAGATCACGTGGGGTTGATATCACGAGCTTTGGTGAATCAAAATTGGTTAGTGCATCTTCTCTTATTGATTGATACATTCTCTCCCTGGAGAGGTTGATAGATCACGTGGAGTTGATATCACAGACCTTGGTGGAACAAAACTTTGTCTTAGCGTGTCGGATTAATCTACTTGCTTTGTTTGGGTTAAAAGTGAAAAGGTCTCAAAAACCTTGGATCTGGAGTCAAGTCCCCTTGTGGTATAAATCTGTGAGTCACCTTTAGAGAGTGTTAACCGTAGCGGACAATCCCTTTACAGGGAAAACTGTGTTAACGGAACCTCAAGCGGTAATAGCCATTTTTGCCATGGTAGTGACAGCCGCTATATAAATGTCCTTGTGGAAGAAATCTCCATGGGTATGGTTCATTGTTGGGTTGTCAGATCTCCCTAGCAGCTCTTGAAGATTAAGTTCTCAGACTGTGTCAAAACCCTGGTGCGCCAGGATTGGAGTTCACCCCTTTGAATCATAAAAGTTGCAGAGTCAAACCATTACTAAAAACTCTAGAGAGGCCAATTTTTCATTCTCAGGTATATGTGTGTTATTGCAAAACTTTTCAGAACATACACAATTAGTACTCTCAACGATTAGCACAATTTGGTCACTTGATTGTTCATGCGCAAGGTTGCTTTTGCCCTTGTTCATTGTTTTCAGACGTGCTTGGAATCACTTGCTTGCTATTTTGCGTGCTTATTTATCTACTTGGCTATTAAAAACAATCAAATCTGGTATAACCTTCAAAATTTGGACAGTATAATTTGCAAACATTCCAAAACTGAAGACCTTAAATTTTGCAAAAATTGACGTAAAATCTTTCTGGAGTCAAAAGTCATTTCAAGAAGTCAAAATTTGTACAAGTTTTGTCAAGTGTCATTTCAGTATTGCCCATCTGTCGTACGATTGAGAACCCAGTGTCGTACGAGTTTTCAAACTAGCAAATTCAAGAAAGTCAAAACCCTGTTAGCAACTGTCGTATGAGTTTTGTCAATTGTCATTTCATTGCTACCCAACTATCGTACGAGTTTAGCAATTGTCATTTCATAGACTACCCAGTGTTGTACGAGTCTGCAGAGTGTCGTTTGGAAAAATTTGAGAGAGTTGTCAGAAATTGTCAAATTGCAAGATATCCAATGTTTCCAGCCTAGTTCCAGAATCTGTCAAAAATATCATTGTGTCAAGAACAAATCAGTAGCTATTGAAAATCAGTACACATGTCTCAAAGAATCAGTACACATGAGGAAGAAATTCTGATCACCGCTATGATGAAGCAGCTGCAAGCTATGCAAGTCCATCTTGACAAACTTGAGAAAGAAAAGGAACCTCTATACTCTTTTCCATTTGATAAAGACTTGTACATGTCACCATGCCCCCAGAAAAAATTTGAGCAATATGATACCTCTTCCACGGAGAGTGACACATCTAGCTTTGGAGACTATGATGACTATGACGACAGACAATGTAATGATACCTATGACACCTCTGTTCCTAAGAGTCCTCCTCATCGTTCATTCCTGCTTACTACAAATGGGCCGTCACATTGGATAGATCGTGATGGTGATCCATATGATTCTGATTTTGAAAGAGATTTTGATGGCTTTTGTTGACAATACCTTGATGATGATCCATCTACTACTGCTGAGGACTATAAAATACATCGTGCTAGCTTGAAACGTCAATACTATAAGGATCTCTCCTCTAAGAACTCTCAGGCTGAAAATAAAGATTACACTCTCAAGCAAGATCATGTTAATGTTGGACCTTTGTCTTGTGATGGTTCCCTTCCATCCCCTACTTCCTCCAATACTCGTACATTTCCTAAAGCTTCTAAGTCTTTCAAATCTTTCACAGAACTTTCATTCGACACAAGCCCTGATACTTTTCATGTGGTTCCCTATAGTTATCCTCCAGGGCTACCTCTTAAAGAAACTCAAGCTAACCTTCACCTGGCTGCAAATACTTTCAATAATGATAAACCTAAAGAGCCTAAGCCTTCATATGCTATAATCCCTACTTCAGCTAGTCCTCCACCATCTCTTCCAAAGTCATCCATACAATCCCAACATGCTTCTTTGTCTTTAGAAGTGGCTCCATGTCAAGAGGACTCTAAAAATGATAAAGAAAATAACATAAAAAAAGATCAAGATAAAGAACTCTCCATGTCATCCACTCCTTTTTCCGATGTCTCTTATCTGCCTCAGGGTTCTTTTGATCTTGCACACCCTTTTTCATGCATTCCACCATGTCTTAAGTCTTCTCCTAAGCAAGATCAAGCTACTACTTACACTGTTGAGCTTATTGAAAATCAAAATAACCTTACCCCACTTCCAATTTCCAAAGATGATACTTCCATTAAGGTTGTTAAAAATGGTGTTGATACTTCCAATGTTAAGCCTATTGAAAATCAAAAGAAAAATTATGTGCTTGTGCTATCCAAAGATCCTTGTCAAGATCAAAGTCTTCCATCTTCTTGTTCTACCACTCCATGTTCGCTTCCACTTTCTACTCTTCCTAAGTCTTTGCAAGATTTGAAAAATCCTATCAAAGAAGGTGCTCATATTCAAGATGTCTATGATTCTATTGAAAATTCTAATGCTCACTCTGAAAATGCTGATATCCTTGGTTGTCATATAGATGCTGATGAACTTATTGATTATCCTTTTGCATCTTCCACTTCCATCCTTGGACCTCTTCCACCACTACAAAGATCTTCACGCCTTCCTTCCATCTTGGGTCCTTATGTCCCTTCACTTTCCCCTCCTAACTCTCCTAATTTTCCATCCATCTTGGGTCCTTACATACCTCCATCTCCCATCTCTCCTCAAGATCAACATAGATGCATACCCTTGAATCCTTTTCATCGACCCACCCATCTAAACCAGTCATATCCTCCCTCTTCCACAAATCCCAAGTCTTTTGGAAGTAACTTGAATGTTCAATACAAGAAAAAGAAGCAATACAAGAATCCATCAAAAAGAGAAGATCACCATGTCTCCTCTAAACGACATGGAGGCATAAAGTCAAAAGAGATATCTAAAAAAAAAACTACAAGACAAGTATGGGTTCCAAAATCCATCATTGAAGATATTATCTCTAAATCATCAAAAGAAAATAAAAAACCTATGACTATATGGATTCCAAAGTCTCTCTTGAAAGAGTCTAGTGTTGAACAAAAAGTGAAATTGACATTCAAGCTTCCAAAGGCTTCCACTTCATCTCCCTCTAAAAATATTCTTCCATTCCATGTGCCTAAACCACAACCTTTGCAATCCATTCACCATATTCCTTCACGTATTCCCTCATTCACATTTCTTCCACCCTCTCGCTACCCTTCAAGGTATGTGTTGATGTTGAGCTTGCCTTCCTTTCCATCTACCCTTTCACAATCTTTCCATGCATTATCCTTCTACCTTCTATCATTTTTCCTCATTTGCCTATTCCTCCTATCTTCCAACCTCACTCGCTTTACATAAAACCTTATCCTCCATTTTTCTCTTCCATCTCCCTTTCCCTATCAGCATCTTTGAGCATATCATTTTGAATCCTTAGAATATCATGGTTTATCCTTTCAAGGAGCATTATCTAGCAAGCTTGCCTTCTTCTAAAAAAAAAAGGAAATGAAATTAAAAAAAATAAAATAAATTGAAAATGTGCCTTGGTAAAAACCTAGAAATAGGCGCCTTGGTAGCAAAAGTAAAGAGAAAAAAATTCATCCTATGGTGAAAACCACTCCCTTGTGGCACCTTGGATAAGTACCATGATGAAAACCTGGCAATCAGGCATCATGCGTAGTTCTTCTACATATTTCATCCATTTCATCTTCTCTCTTTGATCTTGACAATGTTGATCTATACACAAACATGTGGCTATCTTGTGAGCTATCTTACGATGATCTTGCTTTCATTCCTTCCATGTTTAGCCTTCATATCCATCTTCCTCCATTCATTTTTGCCTATCGCTATCCTTTTCCCCTTTGGTCTTGATCTAAAAAGAAAAAAAAAAGAGAGTAAAACACAGTGCTATGAAGCCTCTTGACATGTCTACTCCTTTGGACTGCATCCTTTCCTACTCTGGCATTACACTTTTGTGACTTATCCTATGTTGGCCTTTCATTCCTTGTCCAAATGTGCTTTACATGACAATTTTTCCCTAGCTTGGGTATTCTTGAGGAGTTTTCCCTTGAGCATTTCTTCCCTTCATTCTCCTTCATTCTCTTATCTTCCATCTCATTGACCAGCTTGCCATTCCCTCTTGTTCTCCACCTTGCTAGACATTGGGACTGCATAATATGATCTTGGTTGGGAGTTTGCAATGGAAAAAGAGCTACCAATATCAGAACTAGTATCAGAACCAGTATCAAAACCAGTATCAGAACCAGTATCAGAACCAATATCAGAACAAGTATTAGAACCAATATCAGCACAAATATCAGAATCAGTATCAGAACAAGTATCAGAACACCTACTAGGGCTACACCATTTGCTTTAGTTTATGGGTCTGAAGCAGTACTACCTATTGAGGTTGAAATCCCATTACTCAGAATCAGAATACATGGACTTGTCACAGACGATGACTACAGAGTGTCTAGGTTACAAGAACTGGAACTACTAGATGAGCGCAGACAAGCAGCGTATGATCATCTCAGAGTGTATCAGAAAAGGATGTCTAGAGGCTACAACAAGAAATTCAGACATAGAGAATTTCAGGTTGCTGATCTAGTGTTGAGAGAAAATCCTAAAAATCAATCACATCGAGAACGCAAGGGGAAGTTCAAACCCAATTGGCTGGGTCCCTTTGTTATCACTGCTACTTTTGGCTCTAGTGCCTATCAACTCTCAACGACTGAAGGAGAATAGCTCTGAGAACCAATCAACATTCTCCATCTGAAGAAATTCTACGCCTAAGGCATTCAGTCTATGGTAAAATGTCTTGAAAAAATCTTAAAAATAAAAAAAAATCCTGAAAAAAATGAACATCTTGGTGAAAACCTAGCAATAGGCGCCTTGATGATTCGCAAAAAAATAAAAAAATATCAAAAGTACAAAAAAATTGAAAAAATGAAAAATACAAAAAAAATGAGAAAAAGAAAAAGTGCCTTGGTGAAAACTTGGAAACAGGCGCCTTGGTAGCAAAAATAGAATCTCTACCAAGATGGTGAAAACTCGGCAAACGGGTGCCACTTGTTTCAAAACGCTCCATCTATCAGCATAATCTTGGTCTTTCCCAGTTTTCAGTCTTGCTTTAGTTTGTACATATCTCCCGGTTTGTTTTCGCATTTTCTAGTTTTCAATAAGTCAGTTTGTACACCAATCAGCTTGCGCGTCTGTATCCTATCAATGTTCAAACTTGGGGGCAATCAATGTCATATCCTATGGCCTCCAATGTATCTTAGATGTATCCTATCCAGTCAGAGTCCTTTGAAGCTTCAAGTTGAGTCAGTCAGTCAGTCTCGTCTCCAGAAAGGATTTTGCATCTACAACAACGCAATCAAACATCAAAACTCAACTGAAAAAAATCTATGCTTTTTACATGCTTTTATCTCCTTGCATGCTTACTGATTCGCATTGAGATTTTTGCATATGGTGTCCCTTCGAGCTCTTCGATGATGTCCTTTATAGGATTTAGAGAGTGATGACTGGGGGCATAATCTTTTCTTTGTCTTCTACTTGTATGTGAAAATCTAACAACTTTGGAAATTCTGGATTGAAATGGTGTCCGACTGTAAGAGCCTCTATCTTGAATTGGATGGCCATGCCTACCTTGACCATTGATACCCAGAAAATTCAAGGATGTTTGATCTAACTATTATCTTTTTGAAGAAAATTCTTTCTCCTACTGTGAAACGCGATCTTGCCTAAGGATGTGAATGATAAAGGGTCACTAAGGGTAATTCACATTGGATTTAGAATGCTCTCTTGACTGTTTGATGTGTTTGCAATGCAAGGCATATTCAGGTCATCACGACGTTTATGTTTTGATGCTTCTACAAATTGCTATATCAAAATGGACATGATATTTAGGTCATCCTGGCGCTTGTGCCTTGGTGCTTATATCTAATTTGACATTCTAAAAATAAAATTGATATTCATATATCCATGGTTGTTGACCAGTGGGTGTTGTATTGATTCATGCGCATACAAATCGATATTCATATGTCTATGGTTTCATAGCTAGTGGGCATTGTATTGATTTATCCGGTTACCTAAAAGTTCAATGATGATAACAAATCGACACATGATCAGTGACTAGGTCCTAGGTCTTAGGTTGCATTTCATTTTGCATGTCTCATTTCATTTTGCATGTCTCATTGCATTTTGCATGTTTGCATGATCTCACAATGATTAAATGAACTTCAATGCTTAAATGATTCTTCAAATCGCATCTTCAAGTCTAACCAGAACTGAATCTCACACAAAGGTTCCTCCAATGAAATAGCAAGTAGAATCCTTTTTCGGGATCAAAATTCAAATCTGAGATCATTCATATTATTAATTGCTTGCATAATCAACCTTCAATCATCACAAAAATCTAGTATTCAACTTAACTGATTATCTTACATCAAACTATCAAAATTTCAACTTGGTCAACCATGGTCAACTCATGGTCAAACCTAGTCAAATTCGGTCTCCAGGACCTCCAAATGATGCAGAATGCGTTCTCGGACGTATATAACCACTTCTCAAATCAATTAACATGCCTCTAAACTATCAACACTGACTTTTCTTGTCAGATTTCAATTTTAATCCCGAAGGGGGCATGGTATGGCATATCATTCAAAGTTTGTAATCAAATTTGAAATCATATCTTTATGGAAATCAATATCTTTCATTAGTGATCAAGACAAACAATTATGTCTAGTTACTGATTCATCAAAAGTCCTCATCGCTCGAGGCAAATCTATCATCACTTGGGGCATATCAGATTCATCAAGATCCATATCAATCTGGTATTCTCCTAATCTTGTAAACTGTATCAGTTTTTGCAACCATCGGATCATAGTGTTCTTTCCTTGGTTCTTCGACAACTGAAGGGTTTGGATGTGATACCTGCTAGTTCTGCTAAGACAATCGAGTCTAGAACGGGTCACTCACTTCTTTGCAATCCTAAGGTTTGGAATCAGGCGTTTTGACACTTTTTCACAATCATAGGTTCATTTGCTGTTATAGTAAACATTATCTTTGGTCATTTAGGACCTATTATCTTCATATCAAATCAATATCAATCAGCTTCTATCTCATATCAATTATCAATTTCAAACATCAGTTTCATATCTTTATCAAACACAGACTATCTTTGAACCACTGCGCTTCGCACAGTAATTCAAAGAGGGGCAAAATGTAATACTCCAAAAATGGGCTACAAGTTCATTAACCTCCTACATCGACAAATCAAACAAAATCAACATCAAAGTCCTAACCTAAGGCACATCTGAACATCATCAAATCTAATTGATTATCTTAAATTCTGCATCAGGGAATATTCCTAGCAATATTCCTAATTATCATAATTATCTTTAATTTAATGATTATTTGGCAATAAATCACATTTATCCTAAAATTTGATTAATTGAATATTTTCATATTTAATTAATTAGATTTAATATTTGCCACTTAATTGTTTAATTAAATTTAATTCTATCTATTATTAATTGTATTATTTAATTTTGACAATAAATCAAAATTCCTATCTTTAATTGATTAAATTCTTATTTAATTAATTAAAGCATGTTGTCATTATTTAATAATATAATTTTTAATAAAAGTTTGATAAAATAGTTAATTAACCCATAAATTAATTATTTTATTTCAAAAATCAGTTAAGTTGAGCATAAATCACTTTATTATTAAATTAATTCATAAATAAAACATGCACAATCATAAAAGCAGACAACTGTCAATTATCAATTAAAGCTAAACTCTATTTTGAGTTAAAGCTTAGCTTTTGCATGTTTTTGTGACTTGATTATCTGTTATTATCAGATAACTCAAAAATCAAGCTGAGTTATTTGAGTGATTTATGGCTTTTTCTCATGCACCTCCAAAGCCTTGGATTTCTATAAAAACAAGGCTCAACTCTTCATAATTCATCTCTCAATCATCTCTCAAATTTGCATACAAGCATCTCATATTTTTGCACAATCACGCTGGAGAATTGGAATTGAAGAATCAAAGCTCTTGCGAATCGACATCTTTGTGAGATCAATCTTATTTTTGCATTCATATTGCATATCATTGTTAGATTAGCATTGCATATCAATTTTCAATAGCATTCATAGCATATCAATTTTCATCTAGCATAGATTCATATCAGTTTTTATCATTCCTTATTGCATCATAAAATCCAAAAAAAAAAAGCTTAATTGCATTCAATCTCATATCTAGATCAATTGCATTCAAATCCTTCATTTAGGTGTCGTCTAGGTCACTGATCTCGATAAAAATCTGAGAACATCAATCTCGCACCTATTAGAAGGCAGTAAATCGCTTGGTTAGATTAGATTTCAATTTTGCACGATTTTGATTATCACTAACCTCTAATGTTTTACTGAGTGTTGTGTCTACATATATATATATATATATATATATATATATATATATATATATATATATATATATATATATATATATATATATATATATATATATATATATATATATATATATATATATATATATATATATATATATATATATATATATATTCAACAAGCACTGGTCCAACCTATTCTAGGTCGACCTCTAATTCTCTATATATCATCTACATCAAGTGCACTGGGTGCACTCCTTGCACAACTAGATGATAATGGAAAAAGAGTGTGCTATCTACTACCTTAGAAAAATACTTATTGGATATGAATTGAAGTATAATTCTATTGAGAGAGAATTTTTGGCTATGGTATTTTTCACGCAGAAGATATGTCATTACATGATTAACAATAAGACACAAGTCATTGCTAAGGTCAATCCTCTTAAGTATCTCTTATCAAAATATGTCATTGGATGCACAATAAAATGGGTTATGATCCTTAGTGAGTTTGACATTATCTATGTAGATTGAAAATATATCAAAGGTCAAGTAATTGAAAATAAGTTAGCATAAGATCCTATTCATGATGATCATCCTATTATTACATATTTCCTAGATGAATCAATCTTGACTATTACCTCGAGAATGTAATGAAAACTATATTTTGTTGGATCTTACACACATAAAGGATCGGGGACAAGAATTTTGTTTGTCATGCCACAAGGCTATCTTATTCCTAAGTCTTACAAGCTTACATTTCCTTGTACAAAGAAAATTACAAAACATGAGGCCCTGGTAGCCAAACTTCATCAAGATATTCATTGGAATATATCTAAATTTATTGCCTTTGGTGACTTTCGGTTGGTTATAAAACAAGTTAACAATGAATACAAATAAAAGGGTGATAAGATTCTCCCTTACCAAAAAATGGTTAAGGATATGAAAGTAAAGTTCATAGAGATCACATTTCAAAAAATTCCAAGAGCTAACAACAAAGCAATTGATGTAGTGGCTACCATTCCCTCTTTGATAGCTATGCCAAAGAACAGTCAAAGGTGCAAGTTTCTTTTTGAGAATCTTATGGTCCCTACCTATGAAAAGATAGAGTCTGAGATGGTGTGTAAAATAGTTGGTTGTAACTCCCCTTTGTACCAAGACATTTATTCCTACCATTGTGATGGGATCATTTGGCTTACCCTTACCACTAATCAACATAAAACCTTCATCCGACAAACCTACTGATACACTATCCTCGGTGACACCCTTTCTCTAGAAACACTTTGATGGAACTCTTCTTAGATGTCTAAATTTAGAGGAAGAAAAAATAGCCTTACAAGAAGTACACCAAGGAATATATGGGGCTCACTCCAATGGACTCACTATGGGCAAGAAGTTGTTAAAAACTAGACACTACTGGCCAACTATGGAGAAAGATGCATATAATTTTATGAAGAAATGTGTTCCTTGTCAACAACATGGAAATTTGATACATGTCCCCACCCAAGAATTCCATCCCACCATCACCCCCTAGCCCTTTTCATGATGTAGTTTTGACCTTGTAGGATATATATTCCCTAATTCTTCCAATGGACACAAGTATATGCTTGCTGCTACATAATACTTTAATAAATGGGTTGAAGCTATACCCCTCACTTATACTATAGGAAATAAAATTTCCAAGTTCATCTTGAATTATATCATTTGTCACTATGACATCTCACAAGATATTTATACTGACAATGGAACCCCTTTCAAGAATAAGGATGTCATTAAGCTTTGCAAGAAATTTGGTATAACTCAACATTGTTCCACCAAGTATTTACTACAAGGTAAGTGTCAAGAAGAGGCTACTAAGAAATTTATCATCAAAATCCTCAAAAAGATAGTCGATGATGTTGGCTATGATTGACACCTACAGATAAATCCCACTCTTTGGGCTTATCAAACTTCCATCTGGGCCCCTATTGGAGCCACACCATTTTCCCTTGTCTATGGTACTAAGGTTGTACTTCCAATTGAAATTGATCTCCCTTCTCTCAAAATCTCCTTGAATAATCTCATAACTGAAGAAGAATATCAAGTTGCTTGCTTGGAAGAATTGAAACTCCTTGATGAACGACACCTCAATGCCTTGAACCACCTCCACATATATCAAAATCACCTTTTCTTATAGTTCAATAAGAAGATCAAACCTCAAAAATTTGAAGTCGGTGATCTAGTACTATAGCATAACATGAAGAATCTCCAAAACCATGAGAAGAAAGGAAAGTTTGAGCCTAATTTGTTGGAACCCTTTGTGATTACAATGAAGATTGGATCTAGAGAATATTAGATCACCACATTAGAGGGAGAGACACTCCTTGCTCTTGTCAGTATTCAACATTTAAAGTGGTTCTACACTTGATCTAGCAAGCATAATTCTTGTACAATAGAAAATGATCCTAAAAAAATTAGAAAATACTCCTAAAAAGTAGAAAAAGTCCTAAAAAATCATCATCTTGGTGAAAACCTAGTAAATAGGCACCTTTATGATCCCCAAAAAATAAAAAAATAAAAAAAACCCAAAGCAATAAATCATCCAATAGTGAAAACTTGGCAACAAGCACTCTAGGAAAGTACCATGGTGAAAACCTATTTTAGGCACCATGTGTAGTAAAAATTGATCCATTGTCTATCTAGATTCTATCCCACCTATACAATTTACCCTCCATCTTTCCTATGTGGGGATCCTCTTTATTTTTGTTACCGATCCCATGTTTTTCTCCCTCTCCTTGGTGAGGTGTTGATCATGATCATAATAAAAGGAACCTCTCTTGGCTATGATATTTTTAGACATAGTGACTGCATTAATTCTTATCAAATTAGCATTTAGATTGAATCAATTCTCTATCATTTGCTTCACATTATTGCCAACAAACTCTTTTTCTCCACTTTGACCAATCATCTAATCTTGGCTCATCAGGATGCATCCTTCCTACGTTAGCTCATTCAATCCTAAATCATTCAATTTTATTCATGGAAATAACTATGGACCAAATGAATGTTTGGCCATGATGCCTTCTTGAAGATTTTATCTTTTATGTTTTAGTGGAACCTACTCATGATTTCCTTGATCTCCTATATCTTTGTATGTTATGAATTTTGTACATTAGAATACATGTCTTTTGTGGTATGATCTATTTGTTGGTAGATTTGGGGCACATGTGTTGATTAAATGATCATTTTAATGCTTAACTCACTAGGGGTAGAGTTCTACACTCCCACAATGGGTCTATGGAATTGCTTCCATGATGGTCGTTTAATCTTCCACTATGTTCCTAAATCTATCATTATTTTTTTGAGAGTTCAGTCTACACAATGGAATCATGTCATCTATGCTCATTAGCATGTGATGTATACCTCTTCTTGCAAAATTAAACTAGGGTGTTCTCTCCAATACTAACATGATGCAATACCGCAAAATATCTCTTTTTTTTATTTAGATCAGTTTTGCATATAAGATTTTCTTTGCATATCATTTTAGATTTAGTTTTCATATTAGTTAGCATCCTTTTGCATCTTACATAGTGAGGTCTTCTTTTTATTCATCTTGCCCCTTTCCCTACACTACCTATATGTTCTTCTTGGTTACTTTGATACACAAAAACATATTACTTTGCATATTCATTTTAGATTCCTTTAGTGGTTCTATATTAGACTACATTTTCATATAGTTCACATTTAGTGGTCACATTTGAATACTCCCATAAATTCATTCATTACTATATGCATTCAAAACATTACTCATTAATTATTAAAATAAATGCATACATCATTCAACATTACATCATTAATACGTCACATACAATCACATCCCATCCTACATAAAAACATGTTAGCATCATAGTACATCATATAATATTATCATATGCACTTCATACATCCATAAATAAATCATCATATATGCATAAACCATTCATCCATAACATACATGAAACATCACATATAAGAATATCACGAGGCAAAAACATCATATGTTTGCATAATAAACATAAGTCACACACATCACATAGTACTCATATAGACATCATAAAAGTAACTACATCATCAAGTAAGCACGAATAAATAAAATGTCCATATTCCATATAGTTTCATCATAAAAGACATAAAAATTACATAGAGTCCATTGACTAGTACATAAAAAATATATACATCTAAAATGCATGTGCACCTAAGTGTCATTGTACATCTTGTCTCATATCAAAATTATAAAAATGTGTCAAAGTGTACCAAGGGGAGGTCCCTCATGTAGCTGGTCAAGATAACCATCTTTCCCCTCTGGAGCTATCCCAAAATCTATTTGTGGTGGTCTCATCACCATTGATCTCTGTGATGCACCCACCTTGGATGTACCTCATAACACTGATCAATCTAAGTAAGGTGGTGCTCTCTGCCCCTCCTATACTACCTAATGGTATAGGTCCATGTAATATTGGGCCTCTTTGCCTTCCATCCCTACCTATATATGTGTAGAGATGACATCCTATGATAGTTAGAAGGTGTCTAGAATTGTGAGTGTATGGTCCATGAAATCCCTCTCACCCCTGTATCTGTCCAAGGCACTCTTCTAGTGGTCCTTATCATCTGTCATCTCTATCACCTTCCCTTGTATCTCCTATACCTATCACCTCAAATCCTCTAGCTCCTATTGAGATAATTTCCCCGTGTAGGTCTCAACCATAGTGAACTCTCATGAGTCCACTCATCCCTGTAGCATGTCTAGGTTTATCTGAGTGTTGTCTCCTCGAGTCCTCTCTATGTCTAGCTCCTTTTGTAGGAGATTTGTCTCTACATGGGAACTATCTTCCCTCACCCCCTCTGTCATTGTCACTCCTTGTAATCATGCCACCTCAACCTGAAGGTTAGCTACCTATGCTAGTGTTGTACCAAGGTCCCCCTATCTAGCATGGACAAGAGATGGTCCTCGTGTTGGATCTGCTAGCTCAACCACCTCCTCTTGTGGTCTTTGTATTTCTTATGCAACCTCTTTTGAATTGATTATCTCTCCATGTGATCCCTGTGGTTGTTAGGATTAACAAGGCATAAATAATAATTACATGAAAATATAACCAATATCAGAAAACAATAAACCACATAGAAGAGAACACAATACACAAAGCTTTAACACGGTTCACCCAATCCCTGGGCTACATCCACCAACAATGAGTCCAATATTATTATTATCCAGTGATTACAACCTGATTACAATCTGTAATCCCTTACAACTTAATTCCCTAACAAGTACTAAAATCATACATTATGAAATCCCTAACCCTAAGCCATATTATACAATATTTTTCCACTTTAGGGTTATAATGAGTTACAATATGTCGGCCCAAAAATAGCCAAAAATATGTCGGCCCCCAAATTTTTTTCCCCTGGTGAGGTCGGGAGGAAAAGTGTACAATACTTTCCTGGATAGTACTTTCCTGATCAGTCACCACAAGCTAACAATCTCCCACTTGGTGACTGATTAGTATCCACACTAAAAAAACCTCTTACTTGGAGACTGATCCTGTAGTAATACCACTACCATATGAGGCTCCCACTGGATCGAACCACCCTACTTTATTTTGTTCAGTCTAGAAGACCAACTAAAGCTGAACACGAGTTCAACTTCTCCCTTGTTACTACCTTTGTAAATATATTTGCTGGATTATCATCTGTATGAATCTTTTCCAGCTTTAACTTCCCATCATCCAAAATTGACCAAATGAAATGGTACCGCAACTGTATGTGTTTTGTCTTTGAGTGCAAAGTAGAATTCTACGCAATATGAATGGCACTTTGGCTATCTATATGCAAAAAATTATTTGTCTGTGGATGTCCTAATTCTTCCATGAAGAATTGAAGCCATATCATCTCCTTGGCTGCCTCTATAGTAGCAACATACTCTGCCTTTGTAGCAGATAAAGCAACCACCTTTTGTAGTTAATAAATCCAACTCACTGTTGTCCCACCAATAGTAAATACATAACCTATAGTACTCCACCTGCTATCTATATCTCCTACCAAATCTGAGTCAACATAGCCTTGTACAATAGTAGTAGAAGCCCCAAAGTGTAAACACTTATTGGATGTACCTCTCAAATATCTAAGAATCCATTTGACTGCATTCCAATGCTCAATACTAGGGTTACTCATATATCAACTAATGACTCCCACTGCATGTGCAATATCTGGCCTAGTACATACCATAGCATACATTAAGCTCCCTAAAGCTGAAGCATAAGGTACCTTAGACATTTTTACCTCTTCTTCTGATGTCTTAGGACACATCTCCTTAGTCAATTTCAAATGACCAGGCAAAGGTGTGCTGACAGCTTTGGCATTCTCCATAGAGAAACGTTGCAACACCTTCTCAATATAATTAGCCTGAGATAGAGAAAACTTGCTATTTTTCCTATCTCTACAAATTTTCATACCAAGGATTTGTTTTTCTATCCCCAAATCCTTCATAGAAAATGAATGTGCTAACTGTTGTTTCAACCCCTTAATGTGATCCATGTTAGACCCAACTACAAGCATATCATCAAAATATAAACATAAAATAATGTAGCTGTCATCATCCAACCTCTTAAAATAAACACAATGATTAGAATGACACTGACTATATCCATGCTCATTCATAAAAGTGTCAAATTTAATATACCATTGCCGAGGTGCTTGCTTCAAGCCATATAAAATTTTCTGCAATCTGCACACCAAATTCTCCTTACCCTTGACCTCAAATCCTTATGGCTGGACCATATACATTTCTTCATCCAAATCACCATGAAGAAAAGTTGTTTTAACATCAAGCTACTCTAAATGAAAATCTTTAGTAGCCACAATACTTAAAACAGTAGGGATAGAAGTCATTTTAACAACTGGAGAAAATATCTCATCAAAATCAATACCCCTTTTCTGTGCAAATCCTTTTACAACTAACCTGGCTTTAAATCTTTTCTTACCTCCATCCTCTTCTTTCAGCCTTTAAACCCATTTATTTTGTAAAGCCCTTTTAGCTATAGGTAACTTGCATAAATCCCAAGTGTGATTTTTCAGCAAGGAGTCAATTTCCTCTATCATTCCAGACTCCCACTAAATCTTTGTATCCACATGCACAGCTTCATTATAACATTCAGGTTCACCAACATCTGTTAACAAAATAGAATACAAAGATGGAGAAAATCTTTTCGGAGGTCTACTTAGCCTTGTTGACCGCCTAACATTCATTGGGGTGTGTGGTATTTGTTGTTGCTGTTGTTGTGGAGCATAAGGAACTATTGGAACATCATCCTTTGGAGTATCATCTAGTACTACATAGTCATTTTCTTTCTTCTCATGCTACTGCAATGGATCTTTGTACAATACTTTCTCATTGAATATGACATCTCTACTTCTTACAATTTTATGATTTTCAAAATCCCAAAGCCTATAACCAAATTCATCAATGCCATATTCAACAAATACACATTTCTTTGAATTAGCTTCCAAATTGGTTCTATTTTTAGAATCTATATGTGAAAAAGATTCACAACCAAAGGTTTTGAGAAAAGAATAACTCACCTTCTTACCACTCCATGCTTCCTCTGGAATACCATAGTCCAAAGGAGTAGAGGGGCCTCTATTGATTAAATAAACATTAGTGTTCATAGCCTCTACCCACATGTTTTTGGGTAGCCTAACATGCAACCTCATACTCCTTGCATGCTCCATTATTGTCCTATTCATGCATTCAACCACTCCATTTTCTTGTGGAGTCCTTGGTATAATTTTCTACCTACGAATACCATTAGAGGAACAATAATATTCAAATTTTGTGCTACAATACTCACCACCATTATCAGATATGAGAAATTTTAACCTTTTACCAGTCTCATTCTCAACCAAGCATTTCTATTTCTTAAAAGTTTGAAATACATCAGATTTATGTCTAAGGAAATAAATCCATACTTTTCTTATTGCATCATCTATAAATGTAAGATAATATAGAGAGCCACCAAGGGAAGATACCTAAGCTGGTCCCCATACATCTGTATGCACAAGCTCTAATATCTCATTTTTCTTTTCCTTCCCACTCTTCACAAACCTAACTCTCTTTTGTTTTCCATACACAACTCTCACAAAAATCCATATTGACACATTTTAGACCAAATAAAAATTTCTTTGAATGAAGTAATTTCATACCTTTCTCACTCATGTGCCCGATTCTATTGTGCCACAGTGTTGTGTTAGAATCTACAACAACGGTTTGATTTTCTTCCTGCTCAACTGTAGCCACTGTTCCTGAACATTCATTATTTTCTAAAACAATTAAAGTTGAAGGAACAGTATGACCTGTACAAAGATATAAGGTGCCTACTTTCACACCTTTTTCTACTACTAAGGAACCTTTTGAAACCTTCCAATTTATATCATTAAAAGTAACTGTGCAACCCTCATCACCCACTTGCCTTGCTGAAATTAAATTCATACTTAGCCTTGGAACATGTCTTACCTCTTGTAGTAGCCAATGATTCCCATTCTGCAACTTAATCTTAATTTTTCCCTTTCGAACTATCTAACAAGGTTCATTATCTCCCAAATAAACTAGCCCAAAATGTCCTTGGACATAATCAAGAAAGTAACCTCTATGGGGTGTAGCATGAAATGAAGCCCCAGAATCTAAAACCTATGAATCATCAATACTTTCTAAAGAAATAATCACAACATCCTCTTCAGATTTATTACTTACCACATTTACCTTCTTGTTTGTCTCCTTTATTCTTCTGAGACCAGCAATCTTTCTTCTTATGACCTGGTTTTCCATAGTACCAGCAATCATTTGGCCCTTTGGATTTAGACCTCTTTCCCTTTGATTTTCCTCTTGATTTTCCATGATTTCCAGAGTTATTTCCTCTCTCATTGGTTCTACCCTTGATTTGTACGTTTAAGACACTACCTGATGTGGATCCACTTGAGCTTTTCCTATGAATTTCCTCACTCAGAATAACACCAATAACATCATCATATTTTAGGGTATTAGAACTAGAAACAAAATTACTAACAACCATTACCAAGCCATTCCAGCTTTCAGGAAAAGAACACAAAATCAAGAGAGCCTTGACTTCTTCATCAAAAATAATATTGATAGAAGTTAATTGACTAGTAACTATATTAAACTCATTTAAATGATCAGAAAATGAATCACCTTCCACCATTTTCATATTAAACAAACGCTTCATGAGAAATACCTTATTTGAAGTGGAGGGATTTTCATACAACTTCGCTAGGGTTTTCATTGAATCTTTAGTCATTGTTGCTTGTGAAATATTGAATTCCACCAATTGTGCCAAGCATAATTGAATACTACCAAGAGCCTTTCTATCAAGAATTGTCCAGTCCTCATTAGAAATGCTTGCCGGTTTATTTTCTTTTCCTTCTAACGGCCGCCATAGATCCTTTTGATAGAGATAGTCCTCCATTTGCATTTTCCATAACTAAAAGTTCTGCCCATTAAACTTGTCAACTTTCAGCCTACCCTCATCTACCATTGCTCCCACTCAACTGTGAGATGCTCACTAAACCGTGAGATCTTCCTGTAGAGGATAATTGAAAAACAACCTCGCTCTGATACCACTTGTTAGGATTAACAAGGCAGAAATAACAATTACATGCAAATATAACCAATATCAGAAAATAATAAACCACACATAAGAGAACACAATACACAAAGATTTAATGTGGTTTACCCAATCCCTAGGCTACGTCCACCAATAGTGAATCCAATATTATTATTATCTAGTGATTACAACCTGATTACAATCTATAATCTGTTACAGCTCAATTTCGTTGCAAGTACTAAAATCATACATTATGAAATCCCTAACCCTAAGCCATATTATACAATATTTTTCTTCTTTAGGGTTATAATGAGTTACACTATGTTGGCCCAAAAATAGCTAAAAATATGTCAGCCTCAAATTTTTTTTCCCTTGGCAAGGTTGGGAGGAAAAGTGTACAATACTTTCCTGATCAGTCACCACAAGCTAACAGTGGTACCTATGGTACTACTATGGGTGCTTGTAGAGGGTCACTTATGGATGATCTATGGACTATCCTTATGTGTCACTCAGTGAGTATTCTCTATCTCACCCTCCTCATCATGGATGATCCCACTCCTTTGTCATCCTCATCACCATTGTCATCTCCTCCATCCCCCTATCTCTATCACCCTCATCGTTAGCATTTGACAATAGCTTTATTGGATCTGTCAATCTCACTGATGTGTGAGTAGCCCACTACTTTGCATATGTTGTAGTAATCCCTATATCCACCACTGTATCTTGAGATGCTACTCATGGAAACAACACCATACCTCTCCAGCTCATCCTAACAAGTCAAAGATCCACCCCCATTCCCCATAATGTCACTATCTTCCTAGTAACGAGAGGATGAGGAGATATATCTTGTACAACATCCTGTATGACACCAAACTATCATGAACCTAGGATGGCATGTACCATGCTATTTGATAGGTCATCCTGCCAATCATCCAATAGTCTTCTAAACAAAACATAGATAATACACATCAAGACTGTCATCCTCTCTTCCCAAATTCTCATCCCATTAGTCCCATGCCTTGAAACCCCTTAACCCCTACATGGTATCCACTAAAATCTCTATAGGTCATCCAAGATCCTAGGCCAATATTTGACTGATGTGGTATTATAATAGGTAATTAATGCCATATATCAATATGCATATGACTCATATGACTATTATGTCTCCTATTGTCACATTGGTCTGACCACTATGATATGCTCCCAAGCCTAGACTTGTGGTAGTGTCATCCTTGGTCCCATAGTCCACTAAGTATTGTAAGCACACATGTGCAAATTATAGTAAAGTTTTCCCAAGATAATGTACCCTTAGCTATACATTATTACCTCCTCCTCCTCCTCCTCTAGCATCCTAAAAATGACCCTTTCCCATCCAATCAGGAATCCATGGCCTAAATGGTCTGGCATCATCCACCCTTTGATCAAGCCTACCAAAGAGAGTGCTATTCTCATTAGTCTCACCTCTACTTCCTCTATCCATGATAACTATCAATGTGTTACTGAAAATCACCCCATCCATCACCTAAAATAAGCCTCCATGAAGACCCTTGCATCCTCTATGCAGTACTCAGTTGTGGTTCCCTTGATCAAAACCCATAGAATCCTCTAGATATCTTGTAGGGTGATCGTATCCTCCCTTATCAATAGATGGAAGATCAAAGTTTTTGAATTCCACCTATTGATCAGTGTATTCATGAGCACATTATGTTCTCACAATCATGGCCACTTGTGTACATGGTGTATCTCACATAGTGTGATGTGTCCCCACTCTATTGCAGTTAGTCTCTCTCTAAGCTCCATTGTCTTAGGCCAATGCTCCCTCAACCAAAATGGTCAGATTTGTCCCTACATCTAGTTAGTTTGCAAGTCCATACTAGCATAATACAATATGGGGCATCATACTCTTTTTGACCCTAGTCAGCCCCTCCCCATGTTGGAAACTTTCCTGGTTGCCCAATTTTATCATATCTCTTGGCCTAGATCAATGTCTTCAACACCAATGTGACTCATGCTCACTCAGATCAAAATCTCTAACATCAATCTTGTCCAGACCCCTAACCTTGCCAGATGTTGATTCATTGGCCCAACAGCCTGATGGGTTGTTGATTCGTGTTGACGGTCGTGTTGGCCACTGATTCGGTAGCCCCTATGGTTTGTTGATCCTAGATTGGTGGTCTCGTAGGCCTTCGATCCCCTGATAAATGGCCACCATAGTCATTGATCTTCTGATTAGCAATGCAGTGCCGCCGATCTAGGATTGGTGGCCTCATGTTTGGTGCCACCGATCATGACCACCAATCTGAATCAGTAGTTTGGTGCCACCGATCACTAGATCAGAGGCCCTGTTGATCTAGATCAGTGGCCTGGTGCCGCTAATCACTAGATCGGTAGCTATGTAGGTTGTCGATCTGAGGATCAATGGCTCTGTGGGTCACCGATCGGCTGATTGATGAATTTGTTAATTGCGGATTGCCTGATTGATGACTCTATCAGCTCCTGATCTAGGGATTGGCTCATCTTAGTTGATCTCCTCCCCCCCTTTTATCCTTCCCCCACCCTCTTTTTTTCCAAACCCTCCCCTTGTTTAATCAATTCATGCAAAAAAATTTAAAAAAGCTAATTTTTTTAAAAAATATTAATTCAATACGAAAACTAAATTTTAATCAGGTTTTTAGACTTACTGATTCCCCCATGTCCACTAGCTGCTAGTTGTTGCCTCTCCCTTTCCCTCACCATCTCTCCTCTTCCCTTTTCTTTGGCCACGGTGGAAAATGACCCTTATGGGCCCCTTTGGATCTATATATAGGACCCCTTTTGGGCCTATTTTTTGGTGTTGGCCCCCATTTTTTCCACCCTTTTTTCCCTTGTTGCCCTCAAAGTCATGCATTTTTTCATTTTCTCCTTTTTTCTTCTTTTTTCCTTTTCCTTTCGAGAAAATTGAACAATATTTTATTTTTTACTTTGTTTTCTCGAGTGGGCACCCCCCCTTTTTATCTGTTGTTTCACCACATTTGGGGCATCTTCCTCTTTTCTCTTCTTTGATGCGATGCTGATTTTCACACTGCATCAAAGAGGGCCAAAATTTAGACACCCTAAATGATCCTTTACACTCTTATATTAATTTAATTAATATTGCATGTAACATTATAGTAATTTTTCTATAAATTAACTATAATCGTTATATTCAACTATTTGTTTAATTAAATAAATTCACCCCCTTTGTATTTAAATTTAATTTAAATACTCCCTTTAATATATTAAATTTATTTTAATATATGATCTCTCCATATCCCTTTTTAAATAAAATTTATTTATTTATTCCCTCCATTTGCCAAAATTCTTCTAAACTTTATTTAAATTAAATCTAATTTAATTTAAATCTTAGTTCTCCTTTCTTTTAGCTAATTTTCTTCTAATCGCAATTAAAAAAGTAATTAAAACCCTTTTAGCCTTGATCACTTGCACACACATATGACTTTTCCTTTTCCAAGAAAATCCACCTCTCCATGTTTTTTCTCCTCCAATCATTTCAAATTCTTATCTCCCTCCAATGTTGATCTCATTGGCCCACTAAAAAGTGGTTGACTTTTGCATGGATTTTCCTTCTTTGCCTTGGTGGCTCCTATGTGGCTCTTATGTGGATGCCATGTGGATTCCACCTCATCCATCTCAAACCCTAATCCTAACCTAACCTAACATCTTTTTTCCTCTTTAAGAAACATTAAAAAGGAGGCCTCACTCCTCATTTTCATTAGATGGTATCTTGATCTCTTGCATTCTTTCACTCTTGATCACTTGAGCACTCTTGCATTCTTAGCATTCTAGTTTGATAGCTTGTTACATTCTCATTATAACTTAGATTTCCTTTCTTTCATTATAGCTTAGATTTTTTTTTCTTATCTTAGCTTGAATCTTGCATTCTCATTCCTAATTTTGTTATTTTATTTGAATCTAGTTGTTAATCTCTTGCATTTTCATTCTTAGAAATAGATATTGCATTAGAATCATCATTTGGTGAATATTTGGGGCAAGTTCTTCATACTTTCTCTCAAATTATTTCACACATCATAGCTTGTATCTTAATATTTCCTATTCTTTTGCATACAATCTTCATAGTGGGATTCTTGTATTTTTTTTGGAGAGCACACTCACAAATTCTCTAAGGGAAAGTCAAACAAGGTTGATTGGGTGCCCTTATTTTAGCTCATTGGAGGTTGTGGTAGAAATCTTTGTGTTTCTACATTTTTTTTTTGAAAATATTTAGTGTAGGTTGAATTCTTATTTTGCCTAACTTTGCATATTTTTATCTTGCAACACACAAGTTGTTTTTTTACCTCATACATAATCCACCTCGCCCAAGATTGCTTGTCCTAAAAAAATCTTAGTTTTAATCATAAACACACATAGAAACACATCAGGTATGGAATAAACATAGAACATACACATGAAAAGATGAGGTGTAAACATGAATATATGAAGATACAAAGCATACACATAAAAACACAAAGTATCCACATGAATGCACACACACAAAGTATACACATAAAAATACTAAGTATATACATGAATATAAGTAGACACTGAGTATGTACACACATATATGTGTTGCTAGATCTCTTCCATTTTTCAAGATAGAAAGTGGGCCTAATCCCAATCTTGTTACTCATAAACCATTTCAAACCAGAAAGTGTTCTCAATGCCATCTTGTTTCTCATTATCTATTTTGAACCATAAAGTGGGACTAAACCATCTTGCTACTCATAATCCATTTTGAGCTAGAGAGTGGCCCTGATCTCATGTTTCTACACATGATCCATTTTGAGCCAAAATAATTTCATCCTTCCATTCATAATCTATTTCAAGCCAGGATGTGGGCCTAAACCAATCCTTCTACTCATAATCTATTTATATAAAAAAGTGGCCTAACCCCATTTTGTTGCTCATAAGACATCTAGAGCCAAAAAGTGGGCCTAATCCCACCTTTGATATCTCATATGTTCATAAATGTGTCATATATTTTCTCCAATATGCTTAATTTTTTTCTCAATATGTCCCATAGATCCACTTCAATATTCTTCAAAACAAATTTGAAATGTTATTCATGTCTCTCTACTCTATAATTGTTCTAGATCTTCTCTAACATGCTTTAAGGATTTTCTTATGAAGTCCCTTTTTTATTTCCTTGTATATCTCTTTTACAAGTTCTCTTCACTCTCATATTTTTATTCTTTCTTATAATTTTAACTTCAACATGCATAAAAGGATCCATGTACCTCAAGTTATGACAACCAAAAAAACTTTATTATTATAATTATAATAATAAAAAAAAGCTACCATGGAACACAATAAAGGCAATTTATTTAGAATCCTACCTTGAATATCTTGATGCGTTGAAGATGCAAATACAATAGAAATTATTCATACTTTGACTCCACACCATTTGTCTCTTTTATATATTATATGGCCTTACTTTTTGTAGTGTATAAAATGTAAGATATAAAATATGATGTGTGGATGGAGGTGTGACAAGAATATGATGTGTATGTAATGTATAGGATTGGGAAAGATAAGATCTTCTTCTTAACCCCAAATTCCCAAAGGAAAGATCTGAATTGATTAACCACAAGAAGATGATCAATACATAAATGAACCAATCGATAGATTATATGAAGAAAGGAGAAAACCTTATATTCCATTATGGAAAGGAAATACAAAAATCTTACTTGAATTATATATAAGTACTAACTTCAAAATGTGACGAATCTGGAAAATACTAATTTCTTGTCTGTACTCAGTTTCAGGAAATTATGCAACTAGATTTGACCTAGAAACACATAAACAGAGAAAACCCAGAAACCTTCTATCTTTCTAAGAAAGATTAACCTTGATCCAAAATAGGGGTAAGATCCTTGACCTGCACTATTTCGACGGAAAATCTGTTCATGAATATCGGAAGTTCGTCGAAAAGGGTACTCAAATTTGATCTATGATTCATTGTCCCACACCTGTACCTACAATAAAAAGGGTTTTGTTTGTTGGATGAGGGGTTCTCCTTGGTCAAACCCCAAATTTGGAATTAACCTTTAAATGTAATTTAAATTGCATAAATAAACAAAGTAAATGGAATGATTCACCTTGCTTATGTTGAAACCCTTGTGGAGGATTCAAATCCTTGAATCCACAAGTATGGATGCTCCAAATGAATGTAGAATTGTATGTAGGATGTCTCAAATTAACTGCATTAGATCTTCAACACCAATCTTGAATGGATCTTGGAATAGGAAGAATCTTGAATGGAAATGGATGAATAAATATTTAACAAAGGGGCTCCATAGAGATTGAATCCTTTAATGGCTACCAATGGATCTCTTTCATGAATTGGATCTTGAAGATGAATGAATGCTTGAATTATTTCCTTCTCCTTCTTTCTTTCTTGATTTTTTGATTTTTCTTTATGCTTGAATTCAATGGATGATGGACATGATAGATATGAAAAAGATATATATGAAATGAGAGAGGAAGGCTTCCTTTTATACTAGTCTAGGGCACAAACTTCTAGAGAGGCCGACATAGGAGAATTAAATTCCCATTTAAACCTTAACCCTAGAAATGGACCTAGGTTAAATATAATTTAAGATTCTACCATTCTAAAATCCAAAACAAACAACCTGGAAGTGGGAAAATAAACTTTCTGAAGCCCGACATCTAGAAACTTTCAGAACTTGAAATCTAGACCTAGGGTCAGGGTCGAGGTCGACCTTGACCCTGAGGTCAAGAATCTCAATTTATCAGGATCAGGTGCTAGAAACAAGCTGGAAATAGGTGGAAAGAGAAGTAGAATAGGGGAAAAAGCCAGATCCCATTCAAAGACCCATTCAAGGCATTTGACATGACCCCAGACCACTTACTTGGAGGGCTAAACCGGTCCTAAATGGAAGTGCTTCCATTTTCCAATGATACACTTTTCATGAATGAGGACATGACCATCTTCATACTCATATAGGAAACCATTTAAGTTCCTTTCTATTAGTATTTACACATCAATGAAATTGACTTCAATGAGTATGGCAAGGATCTCTATCCAACTATCCCTTTCTTAACCTTTCTTAATTGTATAATTTACTTTATAATGCTTTTCTAAACCTATCTTAGTATTTTTTCTTCCTAACTATTTTAGCTCACATTTTAGTTTTGTAACTCTTTCCCTATATTCTTTCCAATTTCTTTATGTCTTTAAAATTTGCTTCAATTATATAATATTAACTTAGGTTTGTAGGGCACTTAAAAAAATCTCATGATTATTGAAGACATCCTTATTATGTCCTCTAGATATTTTTTATCCATCATCTTATATTTACCTTGCAAGCTAGTAGGATCAAAGATCTGATACCAATTATAATATCCTCTTTTGGGGTTTCCCTAAATCTTGCCTTACAGTTTTCTATTATGATTTATACAGACCTGACTTTATGTTGTTTCCCTTTATTGATGCTAATCACTTCTCTTTAGATGAATTCTTATGTTGATTGGATCAATTTATATGCTTGATTTTGGAATGATTACTTGATCTACTTGATTTCTTTTAATGATTTCTCCTTTATCATAATTGATGAAAGGTCACCACCTTTCTATTGAACACACCACAAGACTAAGAGGGGGCATGTGAATTAGTCTTGATAAAATCCTTAATCTTCTTAATTAGAAACTTTCATCAATTAATGTTAACCAAATTAGCATCAAAGAAAGATAAAGCAATGAACAACATGCACATGAAAAACATTTTTTTATGTGAAAAATACAATGTGGGAAAAACCTCAGTGAGAACCGCTCACTATATGAATGACTTTCTACAATTTTTTTACTCTCAAGGCCAAGGTAGCTCACTACTCCTAAATCAACTTATAAGGTAATGCCAAAAAGTGCAGGACAAGATACAAGTGACTTACAAGATGAGATGCATAATCCCATGGTAGGACACAAAAAGGACTTTCAGGATACAACTCAATACTTTAGGGAAAGATAAAAATCTGCACAATTCTGCCAAAAGGACTAACTATCTTTTAGTGGAAAAAAATGATATGAATTGAAATGAACAAATTTCCACATATGAAACTTCTCTTGAACTACTATGTTACGTGATCAAATTCATGAAAAACACATCACACACATCCATTTTCTCAAACTTCAATCTCAAACTCTAATTCACCAAATGATACAATCATGAAAGTACATCACAAATTTATCTTTTCACTTCTTCACCACATTCTCTTCCACATGATTCATATTTAATCAAATTTACTTTCAAACATCCATACATCTATATATATCAACCTATTCATAAAAAATATAAAACTAGGTCAGCCACAAATAGAATACACATAATTCAAATAAGTCAACTCTAAAAATAAAATGTGATACACTTAGGAGATAAAGGGGACCCAAATACATGTAACACATCTTCCCAAGTCATTCCTATTAGAAACTGCAATTGAAGCAATTGTTGTGTTGTCATTGATGTCAAACCTTAACTGGTAAGACTGTTGCTACTTAGGAAAGTACTATATCTATTGTATTGTTGTGAAGAAGGGAAATAAAGGATGGTAACAATAGCACCTAAGGAAAGGTTGAGTTATCTTGATACGACAAAGTGTACTTGACTATGTTGTACAATGATGAGACAATGTATTATTTATCTTGGTAAGATTGAAGACTAAACTGGTAGGCTTGACCAAGAAAAACTGGAGAAATCATGTTCAAGCCGAGTAATGTTAGTGTTGACCGAGTCAGTATATGCGAGGAAAATTCTAGTGTCGACCGAACATCAGTTAATTGCTGAGAAAGATAGTATAAGCTGAGGAAATTTTTTTAGTAATGACTGAGCTTTCTACATGAAGACCAAGTAGTTGATCACAGTATTGACCAAGCATCAGTATTTTTATATTTGAAGAGAATTCAGATTTGGAGCTTACATTGTTGAATTCTTGGATTATGTAAAACATGTTGACTTTATTTATTGATTGTTTGAAATCATTGAATGCACTAAATTTTTTTTTATTGTAAATCTTTAAGAGATTTGAGATGTTTCTAGAAAAGGAGCCAAAGAACATAAAGTGGGTAGATTTAATGAGTTTGACCTAACCCTAAGATCTACAAAGGAGATTGAGTGGAAAAAGATGAGTTAACCTAATTGAGGAAGTATTAAGGGAACCTAAGCATTAGGTATGTGTGTGCATGGGTGAAAAGAGGATGCTGGAAGATCAGTAGATGTTATTGACTACATAAGTAGAAAAGGCTAAAGGAGAAGTGTGGTGATTGCTTGAAGAAAAGTTCCAAGTAGATCAGAGATGGAGATGGAAAAGTTTCAAAGTCAGTAAACCAACATTTGTGTATGAAATTGGATCTGATATTTGCAAATTGAGTTGTATGTTTTTTAGATCAATACTGTTGCTACTTTCTAACCATTGTAACAGTCAAAATCCTTTTAATAGAGGTTTACCTAACAGCCATATATTTAAATCCTTTGAACAAGGTTGCATTCTAATGGAATGTATGTAAGTCCTATAACAAGGCTCACTTCTAACAGAGTGATTGAAATCCTTTAATCAGGTCACACCTAATAGTGTGTATTGTAACCTTTGATAGGGTTGGCTTTTAACCGAGCTCACTTTAGAAGAGTGAAAATAATAATAGCATGTTACAAAGTGGTTTTTCCCAGATTGGGTTTCCACTATAAATCCTAGTGTCAATGCTTGTGTGAATGTTTTGGTTTAAATATTTTTGTGTTTTACAAGTTAAATACAGCTAGGTAGTGGACTACAATGTTATATGTTTCTATTATAGAATCAGTGATGACTGAGTTGGTTTTGGTTGTTAGATTTGATTTAAAGAAAAGTTTTTAAAGTTTGTTTTATACATCTGGACCTGAGAACAACTAATTCACCCCCCCTCTCTATTGTTTTAAATCATATTAACAATTGGTATCAGAGCTGTGTTGCTTATTATTGGTGTTTACAGAAATCAAGTTTAAAGGGAATTGAAGCAAATGATTAGGATGTATAAGGAGGTACCGAAGCTGAATAAGGAAAACTTCACTGCATGGCAAAGCTTGATGAAGTTGCATCTGGCTGGTATTGGTGATTCTGCAAAGTACTACATTGAGAATGACTATGTCTCACCTGTCGCAACTTTGACTGCTGAAGAAATGAGAGCTAAGCAAGAACATAATTAGACAATGCTAGAAATTGCATCTGCCCTAAGCTATCTAGAATTTGAGGACATTAAGAATTGCACAAGTGCTAAGGAGATGTGGGACACTCTTGCAAAGATCTATGGTGGTGAAATAAATGTACTAAAAGCTAAGGCTGAGAGTCTCAGAGGTAAGTTTGATGAAATGAGAATGCAAGAAGGTGAGAACATTGCACAATATTATGGTAGAATAAAAGAAGTTGTGAATGCTATTAGAAGAGCAAGTGGGACTATTGATGATGAAACTATAATTGGAAAATTACTAAGAACTCTGTGTCCTATATATGCTATTAAGATCTCATCTATTTAGGAATCTAGATGTAACTCTGCAAATGTGCTTACTTTGGAAAGTTTGGTTAGCAAGCTGACTGCTTTTGAACTGTCTAACTATGATAACTTCACTATTGGTAGTATTGTTAATGTTGAATCTACTTTCAAGTCACAATTAGTTCTGAACAAGCCAAAGAAAGAAAAAGAAAGATGCAACAGTGAAAGTGAAAGTGAAAGTGACAGTGACACTTCTGATGAAGAACTTGAAGATCTAGAAGCTCTTATGGCTAGAAGACTAAGAAGGGGAAAAGTAAAATATAAAGGTAAACTCCCTATTATATGTTTTTCATGTAATCAAGTTGGTCATATAGCTGCTAGATGTCCTGAAAGGAATGATAAAGATGAAGAAAGAAAAAGCAAACACAAAGACATAAGAGATGATAGAAGCTACCGAAGGCACAAAGGATACAAAGGAAAAGGTAAGAAATCTTGTTACATTGCTAAAGAATAAACTGACACTGATAGTGATGATTTTGAAATTGAGGTAGTCTATGTTGCAATGAAAGATGAATCTGATGAGGATGAGAAAACTACATTGATCTCCTATGTGAACAAGAGTGACAAATGGATTATTGACAGTGGTTGTTCACATCACATGACTGGTGACAAGAGTAAGTTTGAGACCTTACATCATTATAGAGGTAAAAGTGTAAAATTTGGTAATGATGCACCATGTCCTATTAGAGGAAAAGGTTTGATTAAACTAATTGATAAGATCTCTTATGAAAATGCATAATGAGTTGAAGGTCTAAATTATAATCTGCTAAGTGTTGCACAACTCAACAACACTAGTTACTAAGTGGAATTTCATCAAAAGAAACCTAAAATATTTGATTCTACTGGTGAACTGATCGGAAGTGGAGAACAGACTAGAGGTATTTTGTTCTATCTTGACCTATCTGAAGAAGCATGTATGGTTTCACAACTTGATGACATTTGGTTATGGCATAAGAGGCTATGTCATGTTAAATTTGATAATCTGGTAGAAATAAGTAAGAAGAAGAAAGTAAGAGGTCTACCTAGATTGAAGAAACCTGAGAATGTGATGTGCAAGGAATGCCAATTAGGAAAAATGACAAAGTCAAGTTTTAAGAGAAAATCCTTTACTTTTGAAAACATTTTAGATTTGGTTCATACTGACCTTTGTGGACCTATGGGTGTAAAAAGTTACCATGGTGCTAGATATTTTATCTTGTTTGTTGATGATCATACCAGGATGATGCATGTAATGTTTCTAAAAGAAAAATTTGACGTTTTTCAATTCTTTAAGTGGTATTTGGATAAGGTGGAGAAGGAGATAGGTAGGAACCTAAAATGTCTTAGATCTAACTGAGGTGAAGAATTTACATCAAATGAATTCAATCTATTTTGCAATGAAAGAGGGATCAAAAGATAGATGTCTGCACCTAGAACACCTCCATAGAATGGTATAGCAGAGAGAAGAAATAGATCTATCTTGGATTATGCAAGGACATTGTTGATTGAAAAGAATGTGGCACAAAAATACTGGAAAGAAGCTATAAGTATAGCTGTCTGCACTCTTAACCGGGTACAGATCAAGAAAGGTACAAATCTGACACCCTATGAATTATGGCATGGGAATGCACCAAGTGTTAAATACTTTAAAATCTTTGGAAGAAATTGCTACATTTTAAAAGACAATAGGAATGGAAAGTTTGATGCTAAAAGTGATGAAGGCATATTCCTAGGGTATTCCACAAAAAGTAAATCTTATAAGTGTTTGAACTCTAACACTAACAAAATTGTGGAAAGTGTGAATGTCAAAGTTGATGAGTATGCAGAAAGAAATGAAGTTGACAAAAAAAGAGAAGTAGAAGATTATAGATCTTTTGTGTATATTGAAGAAGAAGAAGAGAAAAGTAATAGACTTGCACTTGATGCTGAGTCTTGGGTAAGCAATGTCAAGCGATAGGAAGATGCTGTTGAGCATCAGGAAAATAGTGCTGAAAGAGAATAAGAACATGCCAAGAGACAAGATAATGCTACCAAGTATCAGGAAGAGGTTGCCGAGCATTTAGAAGCTGAATCTGACAATCTTGTTGAGGAACCTGATGAAATAGAGGAGAGAAGAGCTGAACTTGTTTTAGCAAAATATGTAAGAAGACATCACAAGCCTGAACAAATAATTGGAGACAAACATACTGGAATTCTGACCAGAAGTAAGACAAAGGATCCAAAATGTTTACTATGTGAATTTGAACCTAAGTCAACTACAGAGGCATTAGAAAATGAAGACTGGATACAAGCAATGAATGAAGAAATAGACCAGATAGAGAAAAATGATACTTGGACTTTGGTGCAGAGACCTGAAAACAAAAATATTATAGGAACAAAGTGGGTGTTCCAGAATAAGTTGAATGAAAAAGGTCAAATAACTAGGAACAAAGCTAGGCTGGTATGCAAAGGCTATGCACAAGAAGAAGGAATAGATTATGGGGAGACATTTTCCCCTGTAGCTAGATTGGAAGGAGTAAGAACTCTGCTTGCATATGCTACTTATAAAGATTTCAAGGTATATCAAATGGATGTCAAGTCTTCATTTTTAAATGGTATATTGGAAGAAGTATATATTGAATAGCCATAAGGTTTTATTGATCCAAACAGAAGACACATGGTTTGCAAACTGAAAAAATCACTGTATGGATTAAAACAATCTCCCAGAGCATGGTATGAGAGATTGCATAACTACTTGATACAGATTGAATTTTCAAGAACAAATGACCCATGCAATCTGTACATGAAAGATGAAGAAGGTAAAGGTATCCTGTTGGGAAATTTTTTTGTGGATGATATTATTTTTGGTGGACAAGATGCTTTGTGTAAAATATTTTCAAATGAAATGCAAACTGAATTTGAAATGAGCATGTTTGGTGAGGGTAAATTCTTTGTTGGTTTTCAAGTATATTAGATGAAGAAAGGAATTTTCATTACACAGTCTAAGTATGTTAATGAAATACTAAAAATTTTTGGGATGGAAGATTCTAGACTAGTGAGTACTCCTATGGTTACTGGACAAAAGTTATCTAAGAATGATGATGCTGTAGAAGTGAACCAAACTTTGTATAGACCCATGATTGGAAAATTGTAGTATGTTGTACATAGTAGACCAGATATTGCACTAGTTGTTGGGATTGTGGCAAGATTCTTTGCCAATCCTAAGGAAACACAAATGATGGCTGTGAAAAGAATTATGAGATACTTGAAAGGGATTGATGACTATGGGCTATATTAAAAGAAGGATGAAAGATTTGAACTAAGAGTATATACAGATGCTGATTGGGAAGGAAATGTAGATGATAGAAAGAGTACTAGTGGTGGAGCTTTCTTTCTTAGACAGAGATTAGTCTCCTAGATGAGAAAGAAACAAAATTGCATTTCCCAATCTACTGTTGAAGCTGAGTATGTTGTTGCTACAGTAAACTATTCAAATTTGGTATGGATAAAACAATTGTTGGTAGGCATGAAAGAAGAAATCATTGAACCTGTTGTTATTTTATGTGACAACACAAGTGCTATCAACATTTCTAAGAATCCAGTGATGCATACTAAGACCAAGCACATAGAAATCAAGTATCACTGCTTGAGAGAATTGGTACAAGATAAAAACTCCAAATGGAATATGTGAATACAAAGGAACAATTAGCAGACATATTCACTAAAGATTTACCTAAAGAAGCACATGAGTATTTGAGAAGTCAATTAGGCATCCTTCCCCTAACCGAGCCTACCTATTTAAGCTAGGAGCACTGCATCAAATATGCTATAGCAAAATATTTGATAGAGTGATGAAGAAGATTGTCACACTTTAGGACTGGCCTAGAGTTGTGAAGAAGAGCAAAGACAAGGAATCAGTCATAAGCAAGATGACAGAGGGAGAAACACTAAGCTACACAGATAATATCTACATCTTATGGATGTATGTTTCAGTTGCTGCTTTGGCATTTTTATCAAAGAGGGAGATGAACTAAGATGATATAATAACACATGACACTGAAAAGAAAAGTAAGGAGATGATGAACTAAGATGAAGGATCATGATAGAGGGAGATTTGGATATTTCTAACGGTCACAAAAGTGAGGCTAATAGATTCTGAATTAGAATGAAGCTAAGGATATTACAATTTTTTTTTTCTGATGGACAGATAAGTTTTTGGATTGGTTGGTAATCCATGTGTTATTCAGGTGATATCATATGGTGTTGCCATCAATGCCAAAGAGGGAGATTGTTGGAAACTACAATTGAAGCAATTATTGTGTTGTCATTGATGTCAATCCTTAACTGGTAAGACTATTGCTACTTAGGAAAGTACTATATCTATTGTATTGTTGTGAAGAAGGGAAAGAAAGGATGGTAACAATAGCACCTAAGAAAAGGTTGAGTTATGTTGATACTACAAAGTGTACTTGACTATGTTGTACAATGACGAGACAATGTATTGTTTATCTTAGTAAGATTGATTACTAAACTGGTAGGCTTGACTGAGCAAAAATGGAGAAATCATGTTCAAGCTGAGTAATGTTAGTGTTGACCGAGTCAGTATATGCCGAGCAAAATTCTAGTGTCGACCGAATATCAGTTAATTGCTGAGAAAAATAGTATAAGCTAAGGAAACATATTTAGTAATGACTAAGCTTTCTACATGAAGACCGAGTAGTTGATCACAATATTGACCGAGCATCAGTATTTTTATATTTGAAGAGAATTCAGATTTGGAGCTGACATTGTTGAATTCTTGGATTATGTAAATTGTGTTGACTTTATTTATTGATTGTTTGAAAACATTGAATGCAATGAAAAACATTTTTTTATTGTAAATCTTTAAGAGATTTGAGATGTTTCTAGAAAAGGAGCTGAAGAACATAAAGCGGGTAGATTCAATGAATCTAACCTAACCCTAAGATCTACGAAGGAGATTGAGTGGAAAAAGATGAGTTAACCTAATTGAGGAAGTATTAAGGGAATCTAAGCATTAGGTATGTGTGTGCATGGGTGAAAAGAGGATGCTAGAAGATCAGTAGATATTATTGACTGTATGAGCAGAAAAGGCTGAAGGAGAAGTGTGGTGATTGCTTGAAGAAAATTTCTGAGTAGATCAGAGATGGAGATGGCAAAGTTTCAAAGTCAGTAAACCAACATTTGTGTATGGAATTGGATCTGATATTTGCAAAGTGAGTTGTATGTTTTTCAGATCAATACTGCTGCTACTTTCTAACCATTATAATAGTCAAAATCCTTTTAACAAAGGTTGGTCTAATAGTCATATGTTTAAATCCTTTGAACAAGGTTGAATTCTAATGGAATGTATGTAAGTCCTATAACAAGGCTCACTTCTAACAAAGTGATTGAAATCCTTTAACCGGGTCACACCTAATAGTTTTTATTGTAACCTTTGTTATGGTTGGCTTTTAACTGAGCTCACTTTAGAAGAGTGAAAATAATAGTAGCATGTTACAAAGTGGTTTTTCCTAGATTGGGTTTCCACTATAAATCCTAGTGTCAATGCTTGTGTGAATGTTTTGGTTTAAACATTTCTATGTTTTACAAGTTAGATACAACTAGGTAGTGGACTACAATGTTATATGTTTCTATTATAGAATCAGTGATGACCGAGTTGGTTTTGGTTGTTAGATCTGATTTAAAGAAAAGTTTTTGAAGTTTGTTTTATACATCTGGACCTGAGAACAACTGATTCACCCCCCCTCTTTGTTGTTCTAAATCATATTAACATTTCCAAATGGTCCACACACAACAAATCATCCTTAAAGGTCAATGTTAAACATAAAGTGTAGATAAAAAATGTAGGCCATTAAATAATCCACCCAAAAATATCATCTGATGTAAATAACAAAATGTGGATCTTCATAAACTATGATAAGACCCATACAAATATCTTAACTCAATCTCTAATACAAAATCATATCGAAAGAATATGATTTAAATTAAGATAAATTGAGACATCTAGAGACCACAACAAACAAATATTTTGAGAAGCATATCATCACAACTTCTCTTGTGGAGAAAACCAACACTTAAAAAATGAACCGAAACACAACATGAGCATTCTAGACATTTCCTCTAACTCACATAACTAGAAACAAACATTGTAGAACATTCTTCAAATTATTCTTGTTATACAACCACACTGTCAATATAATACAACTACTAACTACATCAATCAAACTATCAAGGATTTGAAGAATATAACAGTGTAACATACACAAAATATAGACATTATATCTTGAACCACAAGCATATATCACCAAATGAAAAAGTAATGTAGAGCATACTCCTATATGGACTTCAAATACTCTATCTTGCATATTCCAACTTCCAATAATGTCACATTTTAGAAACAAAAATACTTTCTCAAGATCATCACCAAAGAACATATAAACATATGTATACTTATTTTTGGATCTCCATCCATGAACTCATATTACTAAAAATATCCCCATTTTTCATTGATGGTGACACTAACTACAATCACAATTAGTGCACAACTCATTACTATAATATTCTTATATTTTTTCATTAACACAAATAAGTTTGACATCAATGACAATAGTAAACAATATTAAAATATAAACACTTATTTTTGGAACTTCATCCACATTAGGTTGACATCATTGACAACACTGAACTCATATTGCTAAATATCTCCCCCGTTAGCATTGATGGAAACACCAATGAAAAACACAATAAGTACACAACTTATTATTGTAATACTCTCCTCTTTTGTTACTAACATAAAAAAAATTGACATCAATGAAAACACTAAATAATATTTCTATATTTCCAACAATATCTTCATTTGTCATTAATGACAACACTTGTACTTTTTCAAAAAATATATCCTCCTTTGACATCAAGGAAAAAGGGCATACTTCTTCAAACTTCTCTCGACCAACTATCTCCCTTATGTGTACATCTCTTACATTTCTCATCTACATTATTTCCCCTCAATTAGGATATCTCTTTATTTCAACATTTTGCAATGCTTTTATACAACTAGGAAACCAAAAACTTCCCGCTACCTCTAGAAGAAATCACCACACCAGTCCAAAAGATAAGAGAGAGAATTTGGATCTCCTCTGGGAAGGTGTAATAAACCCTAACTCCTTCCATAAATACTTAAAAGTACTCTTTGATGGTTCCTTCATGGAAATGTTTTCATACTGATCCTTTTTAGGAACATACTCTAATATGACTTCCTTTTCTACAAGTTTCTCTCTTAAGAAGTGATACTATATAGAAATGTATTTGGTATTTGAATTCATCACTAGATCCTTTGAGATATTAATTAAACTTTTATTATCACAAAAATACAAATAGCCTCTTCATACATTTCCTTGATATCTCTTTGAGTCTACTTCATCTGCATCACTTGAGTGTAAGAAGATGCTACAACAATATACTCTACTTCTACTATTTATAATGATATTGAATCTTACTTATTACTTAAAGAGACCAATCTATCTCCTTGAAAAATGTGCCACCATTTGTACTTCTATCATCAACACATTTGGTCCAATTAGCATATGTGTAAGCCTTCAAAGAGAAATTATGATCCCTTTTATGCCACAAACCAAAATTTAGAGTCCCTTTCAAATATTTGAATATCCTTTTTAGTACTCTTTCATGAGATTTCCTTCAATTAACTTGATATCTTTGCAATCAAAGAGATTGCATACATAAATTATGGTCTTAAAACTAGTTAAATATAACAATCCATAAATCATAGACATATAAATAGTATAATCCATTTCCAAAGATTCTTCATCCTTTATCAAATGAAAACTAGTAACCACATGGGTACGAACTAGTTTAGAATTCTCCATACCAAAATTCTTCAACATATCTTTGATATGCTTTATCTGAGATTTGAATACTAAGAAAATTTAACAACTCACTAATCATTGATATCTCAAATTCCTTTTGCATTTATTCTACAAACGTCTTGCATACATTATCATCTCTACCAAAAATGATGTCATGAACATACACAACTACTATAAGAAGTTTATGACCTTCAAATTTGAAATAAAGATAACTCTTGTGAAACGTTCTTGATTTTTTTTGCAATAAGTATTTGTCCAACCTTGCATACCATGCTTTGAGTGCTTTCTTGAGTCCATATAGAGCCTTTTTGAGTATGAATACCATGTCCAAATCTTTTGAAAACTAAAAACCATCCATCTATTCAATGTAGCCTTATCCAAAATCTCCATTCAAGAATTTTGACTTGAAAACCATTTGATATATCATAATTTTTGTGTAAGAAAAAAATGCAAGAAACCTCCTTATAGCTTCCATCCTAGCTATAGGAGAAAAATTATCCTCAAAATATGTTCCTTCAACTTGTGAATATTCTTTATAAACTAATGTATTCTTTCTTCTTGTGATTTCTCAACCTTCATTCAGGTTTTTAGGAATACCTGCTTTGTTCCTATAAAGTGAGGAAATAGGGTTCACTAGGTTGGATAGGAAAAATAGGAAGCTTAGATCTATTTTTGGTTACATTAGATTGAACATGATCTTGTAGGCTCAAGATAACTCAAGTGCTAAGTGGAATCGGTGATATTTTCCTTTTATGGAACTATTAATATGCAATTATGAATAAATATTGAAATTTCTAAGGCCAAAAAGGAGGAAAATGTGGTTTTATGCATGTACAAGTTGACTTAGAATTGACATAATTATTTGGAATCAGATCTAGAAACACAAATTGTGATTGAATTGTAGTCTAAATTTTAGGATGAGGTAGAGGGACTAGCCCAGGTCAACTTGCTCCCTAGATTGGGGCATCTTGTTGCTCTTATAAATTTCATATCCGATGAGTTGTAGACTGTATCTCTCCTCCTAATATGATTTTCATGTCCCTTTTTGATTCAAATTGGAATTCAAAAAAAATTAATCCATGTATTCTCTCATGGGTTAATTGGACAAGCTTAGGAAAATAATTAATTTAATATTTAATAATTTCCAAATACTCTATATACCAAAAGGACATTCAAATATTATAATAAATTTTTTAGAATCACTTAGTGGGGTGTTGGAATTTGTGTCATTTTGGGAAAGTTGTTGCAGGATGAATTTTAGAAATTTTTCATTGTTACAAGTGGAGGAGAAGCTTTGATAACTCAATGGCAATTTTTGGCAATTTTCATAATAAAATTAGAAGGAATTCCAAAGGAGGGAGTTTGAACTTGAATTTGTTCTATTTTTGGAAAGTTTCTATAGGATGAATTTTAGAAAGTTTTCATTGTTACAAGTGGAGGAGAATATCTGAATACTTACTGAGAACTTTTGGCAACTTTCATTATTAAATTAGCAAGAATTCCAAAGGAGATAGTTTGAATTTGGGCACCCAAACCTTATATGCACGGTGGATACAAATAGTGGGATTTTGGCATAGTATGAGGAGTTTGATTATCATTTTCTTCTCTACATTTATAGGTTTGGAGGAAGATTGTTTAATGGATAAAACCCCTATGAAGGAGAAAGCTTCTTTAATGGATAAAACCCCACTGAAGGAGAAATCTTGTGGATTTTTGGTTGCTTCTTTTCTAGTTTCTAAATTTCTTTTGGGTGTTTGTTTGGAGTTCTTTTCAAGAATAGTTTTGTGATTTTTCTATTATGTGAAGATTATGAATGTGTTATAGAAGTATGCTTCTATTATTGAGTATATAACTAGTCCTATGTATTATTATTTTCATTTGATGAACAAACTATTTTAGTTGGAGAAGTATGGTGTAGTTTGGGTAGCATAGGTTCGACATAGCTTGGTGATTTGGGTATCAAAATTTGATGTGTGAATCCATAGTCAAGTTTTATGTTTTAAATATGATCTTCAGACCAATTATATGTTGTTCCATGTTATAAAATAAATTCAATTATGTCTATGGATAGTACACTAAATGGTTGTCTATTTTGCAACAAGTCTAGTTAGCTAGTTTGGATGTTTTCATTGCATCACATAACTATTTTCAAATCAAATTTCCAAATATGAATTATATTTCCAATTTTTTGAGGATAAGTGCATTATCGTGGTATTAGAGAATTATCTTTTTATCATGCTAGGTATTAGATTGAAATGAACCACAGGTTTCTTCAAATCAATGTTCAAGAGAATGAGACGGAAAGGCATTATGAGAAAAAATCAAATTGGTATGTAGAATTTATGGTTATTAGAGAATTTCCAAGATTTCAAGAGTATTTATAAGAATGGATGGGAATGACTATGCCTCAAGATAAAAATATTATCAAAATCTTTAAAGAGTACCAGTGTAATCTAGAAGCTTTCAAAAGGGTAATATATTTTCAGAGGTACTTTGTGAAGATTGGAGAAGAAGAAGAGCAGTTGAGAAAGGATAAAGAAATGTATGAACAAAATGAGAAGGATAATGATATCAAAGATCATTGAGTAAATTAAATATCTCAAAAAAAAGATGAGTAAATAGAGTTAGAAGTTGAAGAAACAACCATTGAGATTCTAGGAAATGAAAAGAAGAAGGTGGAACAAGAAGACTTTCAAGCGAACTTTTTAGAGGTTTCAAAAGAGAAGCATGCTGAATTTGGGAAGAAAGTCAAGAAGGATTTGGATGAATATTTCTCTACTAATTAAAATTTATTTTAAATATGATGGCGTTTCTACAAATATTTTGAGGATGTTGACATCATCAATGGAAGGTAAAAGTATCAATTATTCCTTTGATTATGCTTCAAGGAATAAAGGAGATAATTGTGGAGAATAATTATTATATTTGTGTGCAAGGAAATGTGAAACAAAAGGAATGCAAAAAACTAGTTAAAACACTCAAAAAAAAACTTTAGAGCAACATCACAATAAGACATAAAGAGAAATGAAAATACAAGAAATGCAAACCAGTGCAAACCCTATCATAGCCTCCTTGTTGCAACGATTTGTCCAAGACGTTTTGATGGTTTGTGTGCTCAAAAATTAGACATCATAGCTATAGTAATGAGGGGGGTTAATTAGGAGACAAGAGGATTGGATAGGATTTGACAAGTGGATAGGACTGGGATAGGTAGGGGTTGATTAAATAAATAGGTTTATTTATTTAATTAAATAGGGATTAAGGGGTGCAAGTGGGAAAGTAGGAAAATACTAATGGATGAGGATTTTATGAATTTTGAATTTATTTTAATTCAAAATAGAAGAAGTGGGGTTAAATTAAATATGTGGGTTTATTTAATTAAAAGGGGTTAGGCGTTAGGTAAATTAGATTAATTAATTTACCTAGAGGATTTAATTAAATATGAAAGCTATTTAATTTCCCAAGAGACTATAGAAGAAATGGGGGTTAATTATTTAATTAAATAGGACATTTAATTAAATAAAAGTGAGGACATTAGATAAATTAAATGAGTTAATTTACCTAGACTACAAAAGATAGACAATTAATTAAATAAATTGATTTTGTTCATATTTGGGTGTCTAAATTTTTCCCCTCTTTGACATGGTGTTACAAAGTAGCATCATTTCAAAGAAGATTAAGATGTGGGGCTAGGAAGAAAAATGATTAGATTAGAAAAGATGCCCCAATCATTTGGAAGGGTGACTAGGAGGAAAGATGAAGGGAGATGAGGCTAAGGATGCCTCCTCAAGAGGACATGCGGGTTCAAGAGAGCATAGATGTGCTCTCAAAATGGATGAGATTATGCAAGAATGATGGAGGAAGGAATGTAAATGGTGATGCAAGGATGAAAGTGGTAAAGGATAGACTAACATGTCTATACTATGAAATTTTTAATGGACATGGAAAAATGCAAGGGAAGATGAATGAAAGGAAAGGTGATGGAGAGATAGTGCAATTGATGAGTGGATAAAAGAAGAAAGAAATAAGATATATGGATGAGATGGATGAGAAAAAATCTTGAGCAGGAGAACCCTAAAAGGGACTTGTTACATAGTTAGAACTTAGTTTTCTATAGCATATGATGCTATGCACCAGGGTATGAGAAACCAAGGTGGAGTTGTGTCACATTCATAGGAATAACACAACAAGAACACAAGGATAATATTAGCATCATGCTTGAGCCACAAAGTGTTAGGAATAGTCCCAAGAGATAACTGAGAGGGGTGGGGGGGGTGAATTAGTTATCTACAAGTTTCAATTCTTTATCCAATTAAGTATACTTAAACATAAAACATAAACACAATGAAAGAACACTTGAACACAACATATTTATTTTGGTTATGGGGAAACCCAAATAGGTAAAAAATACGGTGGGAATTGACACCCACTAATATTTTGCACTAGTGTATTATGATCCTTGTTAGAAGATCCTTAACCCTGTTAGGAGTTGCTTTAGAATATATTTAGTATAGTAGACCTGGTCAAGGGTCAGACCCTATTAGGAGTCTTTTAAAATAGTCCCTATTAGGGGAGATGACACACTATCTAAGAGCACACTACTCAAAGGGGTGAAGGCTACAACCTTCTGAATAACAGACACACAATATATCTAGATCTTGGTGAATTGCACTTAGACCTACTATCTGGATCAGTTCCAATGTATATCACAAACACTTTACTTGGTCACATAGACCTTCTTCGGATGGCTTAACACTTCGCACACTCTGCTCTACTCTTCACAATCAACTATGAACCACACTTAAGAAATTTCAAATGACTGCTTATAGATATCTTTCCTCTAAATGATATAATCAAGTTGGCCTATTAGAACCACCTTGAAATCATATTAGAGAAGCCATAACAAACTCCAATAATAATTCAGTCAGCTCTACTAATCACACAACACATTCTAGGACCTGTCCAATAAGATAATTGTATACGCACGCTACACACTGTCGGCTCTACCAAAATAACTGTATCTTTCTCCTCAAGCTGAATTAATTCATGTGCTCTTAACTAAACATTAATAAATCTTCTCCAAGCTTAAATCCAAGGGCACATACCAAAAGGATAGGCACAACTCCAAAACCAATATAATCTCTGTCAGCTCTTTTGAACAAATACATGAAACTGCTACTGGTGAATATTGACTGCATAAATTCACTTCTACTAATCATTAGACTCTACATCCATGAATGTAACATCACTAATATGTATTCATCATAAATCCAAGTGCACAAGGCTCCATGATAACTGTACAAACAATCATACATAGAACACTGCCTGTTACTCTGTCAGGAACACTGCTGACATAAGCTACTATATAACTGTCTGTACTAACAGTTAACCTCTGCATGCATGATATCATGCTAATAACATGTCCATGCAACATACACTAAAATCTAACTTTATAAGTCTTCCACTCATGCTACTTACCATATGTTGTCATCAATGACAAACATACAGTCAATACTAGCCTAGTGGAAAATCTCCAACAATCTCCCCCTTTGGCATTGATGGAAACATATGGAATGAAAAACTTCATCAATCCAAATGAATAATTCTTTTATAACATTATCCATTTCCTCTTCAAGAATCCCCTAGAGATGAGTCCTCCATTTGCTATAATATTACACAACATTCTCCATTTCCTCAACTGAACTGCTGTCATAACTGAATGCTACTCCCCCTTAGTATATTACTCCTCCTTTTACTTCTATTTTTCATGACTATATATTACTCCCCCTTTGACATCAATGGAAAAGGGCACCAAACAGTTTAAGTACCAGTACTACTCCAGAAGTAGAGTAGTCAACCATCCATCATTCTCTGAGGACTGATGCTTTTCCTTCTTTCTTCTAAGCAGAATCAGGGAAGGGAATTATTCCCAGCTTCTCCCTGAGATACTCAAAAGTATCCTTAGGCAAGGGATTTGTGAATATGTCTGCTAATTGATCTTTAGTACTTACATAGTCCACCTTGACTTCTTTCTCTACCACTTTCTCTCTTAGGAAGTGATACTTGATCTCAATGTGCTTTGTCTTTGCATGCATCACAGAGTTCTTTGACATGTTGATAGTGCTAGTGTTATCACATCGAATAACAATAGGATAATCAATCTAAATTCCAAAGTCCTTTATCATCTGCTTGATCCAAACAATTTTAGAACAATTCAAGGCTGTTGCAACATACTCTACTTCTGCTCTTGACTGAGAAATACAATTCTATTTCTTGCTTGTCCAAGTGACAATTCTATCACAAAGAAACATTGCTCCACCTAATCTACTCTTTCTTTCATCAACACGTCCTGCCCAATCAACATTAGTGTACACATGAAGCTCAACATTTTGTGAATTAGGATACCATAGACCATAGTCTATAGTGCCTTGAAAATATCTAAATATCCTTTTTACTACCATGAGGTGACTTTGTTTAGGCTCTGCTATAAATCTTCCAACTTTGCCAACTGCATTAGAAATGTCTAGTCTATTATGAGTAAGATAAATAAGTTTGCCAATCATAGACTTGTACAATGTTATATCTACTACTGGTGAGTCATCTTCTTTTTTAAGCTTGCATCTAGTTATCATAGGTGTCCCTACTAGCTTACAATCATCCATATTTAATTTCTTCAATATCTCTTTCACATACTTTGATTGATTAATGACAATTACTTTCTCTATCTATTGTACATTCAATCTAAAAAAGTATTTGATAGGTCCAATCATGCTCATCTCAAATTCACTTTGCATCTCTTTAGAAAATTTAGCACTGAGTTTGTCATTACCTCCAAAGATAATGTCATCAACAAATATATCTATAAGTATTAGTCCTTCAAATGTCTCTCTTATGAATAGGTTACAATTTGCTACTCCTTTCTTGAATCCAATCTTTGTTAGATATCCATCAAGTCTCTCATACCAAGCTCTAGGGGCTTGCTTAAGTCCATAGAGGGATTTCTTCAATCTACATACCATATCAGGTCTGTATGATAGAGTAAATCCTTCTAGCTTCTCAATATATATTTCTTCATTTAATTCACCATTCATGAATGCTAACTTGACATCCATCTAATAAACTTTGAAGTTTTTGAATGTTGCAAAAGCTAGAAACAACTTGATAGCTTCTAATCTGCTCATTGGTGCAAATGTGTCTGAATAATCAATGCCTTCTCTTTGTGCATATCCCTTACATACTAACCTTTCTTTATTTCTTACTACTATACCATCTTCATTCATCTTGTTTCTAAATATCCACTTTGTTCTAATCACATTCTTATCACTAGGTCTTGGGACCAGTTCCCAAGTGTCATTCTTAATAATCTTATCAAGTTCTTCTTTCATAGCATCATGCCAATCTATATCATTACATGCATCTTCAACACTTAAGGGTGTTGAAATTAGGAGAGATAGGTACTGAGAGGGGAGGGATGAATCAATGCCTTCAAAACTTTACTAATAAAACCTTTTTGATATATAACTGAATACTATAATAACCGATCAAAATAACTTGAATCTAATTTCATAAATCAATCATCTAGTTAACTTAAGAAAGTAAACAACATGAAATCAATATGAAAATCACATAACACAAGTATTTTGGTAATGCAGAAACCCTTGTTAGAAGGTAAAAACTGCGGTGGGGATGACACCCACAAATTCTTCACTACTACAGATAGAAAATGTTTGCCTGTTAAGGCTACAAGTTTTGATCACTTCTGGTGATCTTAGCCTGTTAGGAGTAACATATTAGATCAGCTAGATCTACCTAGTTATAGGATTTAACAACACTAAATGAAGTGTGTACTCAGTTAAGAGATTTATACAAAGACTGTTAAGTCTACTTTGTTAAGAGATTTATCAAAAACTCTATCACAATTGTCAGAAAGTAATAGGTAAATTATCTGCTAGTTGACAACTCAATTGTCTGAAACAGATCTATAAGTGCTTATTAAAATATCACCTTATCTGTGATGGTTCTCTGCTCTATTCTGCTCGGTAGCCTTGTCTGATTCTGCTCAATCTAATATCCTCTGTATTCTGTTCTGCTCGGTAAACTGATTGTCTTGAAGATAGGCAATTTCTTCAAGTGCTCCATGATTCATATATATCAGTTCAACAAGCTCAAGAAAAATGGTGTGAACAAAAAAAATATATAGTGTTCTATTTTATCGCCTTAGGAAAAATTAGGTTACAAAAATAATCATAACCCTAAGATCTACGGTACAAAAATAACCTAGATCAACTAATAAAAATAAGATAATCATTGCATTTAATGAATATCTTTTATAATAAATGCTCCTTGATCTTGGTAAACCATTTTATGATCTGTTATAACCGTTTGCATAGAATAATGTGCCATTTCTGATTACTATGCCATTTTCTGTGGTCATCGGCAAACACTGTATAATCTGCTTGGTGTATATTGTGATGCTCGGTGTTTACTGAATGTCAGTGTCAGTGTCGCTAGTGCTCGGTTAACTGTGTGATGCTCGGTGTAACAAGCTTTACTGACTGCTCTGTCTTACTTCTAGTTACTGATTGTCTCAATATAAGTAACCGACCGACCTGTTTACTATCCTATGATACTAATGACAACCTTAAATGCTCAATAGAGATTAACAAAGGGTTCAAACTAAGATAGTAAGCATACTGCCTCATTTCTAGCTGACTTTTTTTCTTGTGATCTTGTTAAGACTTTGCCGCTTTGATCTCCAATGATGTCTTTCTTGGAATGGTTTCTAGATGTAAAATTTGGAACTTTAGGTGATGCAGACTCATCAGCCTTAGGAGTTTCTTCTTCACTTGTCTTAGGGTCATTGAATAACACATCAATATTGTCAAACATTTCTTCAATAATTGTCTCACTAGTGGAGGGTATGGGTTCTTCTTCAATCATGGGTGAGTAATCATGATATCTTTCTTGAACCATAAAATTTTCATCAATCTTAACATGAGCACTTTCAATGATCTTTTTTAATCTTAAATTGAAACATCTATAAGCTTTACTTTTAGTAGAGTAACCAAGGAAAATACCTTCATCACTTTTTGCATCAAACTTGCCTACTACTTCATCCCTCTTGATGTAGCACTTTCTTTCAAAGATTCTGAAATATTTTACTGTGCGAACATTACCAAACCATAGCTCATATGGTGTTTTGTCAGTGCTAGGCCTCAATTAAATTCTATTAATGGTGTAGACTGTTGTATTGACCGCATCTCTCCAATAGGTGTGAGAAAATTTTCCTTCAATCATGATGGTGCACGTTGTATCAAGGATGATCATATTCCTTCTCTCTGTAATTCCATTCTGCCGAGGGGTTTAGGTGCACTTAACTATCATTTTATGCCATGTTCTTCATAGTACTCATAGAATCTGTCAGAGGTGAATTCTCCTCCTCTATCTGATTTCAGACATTTTATCTTTAGTCTAGATTCATTCTCAACCTTAGCTTTGAATATCTTGAACTTTTCAAATGCTTCTGACTTATCTTTCAAGAATGCAACCCACATCAGTCTAGTGTAATCATCAACAAACAAAATGAAATACCTTTCACCATAGTATGATCTTGTTTGAGTTGGTCCACATAGGTCTGTATGAATCAGATCCAACTTGTTCTCTACTGAATTGAGCTTGCTCTTGAATGAGTTTCTCACATGCTTTCCCATCACATATTCCCTACATATAGTATCAACTGGCTTTTCTATGCTAGGTAGATCTTTTACTGCCTTTACATTGCTTATCTTAACTATGTTATCAAAATTGATATGACATAGTCTTTTATGCCACAACTAACTGTCATCTACTTTAGCAACAAATCAAATTTCTTTTGGATTAAGCTGAAAACGATGTTGAAAATTTATGCTAAAAAATGCAACATGGGTTTTGAGTACCATGTTAAAATTTCACAGTTTGAAGCCCTTTAAATGTTTTTCATGCATATGTACCTGACTGCCATTTTGAAGCCTATGAGGTGTTCCAAGTGTTTAACACACTCCATTCAGTATGTGCATGCATTCCATGATGTTATTTTATCATCCTGAATCATTCGGTGAAGTCCCATTTTGAGCAAGTGTCAAATTGCACAATTCTGCGTAAGTGTCAAATAGAGTACAGTAGCCTAGTTTGCCTTTGAATATCTTGCATCCAGAAATGTTTCGTGACCTGCCACTTTGAGGATGTTTAGTATGCATATCAAAGAACCTATGTTCTAAGTTTCAAGTCATTTTGAACCCATTTGATTAGGTTTCGAACCCCTCAAAGTTGGTAGTTTGTTGTTGTCATGCACTCGTGTAATTGTTTAGAATTCTGAAAGGGCATGTTTGACCAGTCATATTTTTGACCCAGTTTACCCTATTGAGAAAATTCCTTTTGCATCATATTCTAGGGGTCAAATAATTCCTATGTTTCAATTTTGAGGTCATGACGAATCTGTTGGCTCAGTTTGCAAATGTGATTCCAAACACAACTTCTGTTGTTTTACAAGTTGTGAAATGTGCAGAATGATCTGTACCCCTGTTTGTGATGTTATAACTTTTGATCCGTGATTGATGAGCCTAAACGGGTTGTACCACTGTGTTCTACTCTAAAAATGCTACAAGTATGCCAAGTTAGAAGTCTTGACAAATCTTTTAGCATACTTTCCCAGGGTCATTTCGTATGCACAAATCACTGTTTTACTATGTTTCCCAGTTTGCAATTCTGAGAGCCTAACTTTGCCTGATTGCCAAATGCACCATGTTATTCATCATGAGCCCTAATTGTGGATTTATACTCTCTATATGAAAAAGAAAAAATGCTCCTATTCTCAGATCCTGATGTCATGTTTAGCCTAGTTTTCAAAGCCAATTCTAAACCTGGTTTCTATGTTTTTCACTGTTCTAAATTCTAAATTTATCTAATGAGCTGACTTTGGTGATTAATTGCTACTGGCCATTTGATCATTTTGGTGAATTGATTGTGGATTCATAATCCTTGTATGTGGGTGAGTCAATGTCTAAGTTGCCAGTTTGTGGCAGTTTCAGTTGGTCAGTTTTAAAAGCCAGTTCCAGAGCCAACTTATATGATTTCGGGTGGCGTGGATAGAATTTGTTTATGAATGGCTATGTTTGATCAGGCATATATTTTGGCTTGGGTCTCTTCATGAGTTTTCATTGGACCAACATACTGTAATGTTGGAAGTCAACATGTGTGCTCGGTGGTGCTTTCTGTCAGGCTGTTCAGTCAGTTTTTAAAGCCGCTTTCAGGAGCCAGTCAGTTAGTGCTATTTGACAGTTTTATAAAAGATGTAAAAATGAATTATGTGATCAATTTTTTGATGCACTATGGTTCTAATTTTAGTTGATTGATTTCCTTTTGGTGTCCTGGAGGGGGGTGTTTATCAAATGCTATGCCTCGTGCATAATATCTCTGGGAGCTGGCAACAAATGAAACTTACGCATTAGTTGTTATATGTAGAGTAACTTGGAAAAATGAAGACCTTGCATCAGATAAACTTCCAATAAGTGGGTTTGAGCATTTCAAGGCCAAAGATTATCTGCTTGCACATGCTTCTTTCTCAAGGAGCAGTGGTGCAGGAGGGAAGTGGGCTCCTAGAGAGGAACCACTTTACTATATAGTTTTTCCTAAAGGTGTAATCATTGCAAGGGCCAGGGATGCAGATGACCATATAGCTTGACTTCTTCAACATCAACAACAAAATTAAAAAAGGCACTAGCTGCAATTGAAGCTGGAAAAGCCCAGATGGAACCTCTTGATGAGATGGGTGTTTGAATTTGCACGTGATCAGTAGCTATCACTTTTGGTACCTTACATCCCCACCAACAATCCTGAACTTCATGATACTGTGTATGAGGTAGCTCTCATAGCTCTAGCCACAAATCCAACATTCCATAAACAACTACTATCAACAATTCAAACTTGGCCATCATCTATATATAGTGCATCCACTGTCGTTGATGCTATTGAACCACAGTTAAATATGAGCTCCACAACTCTGACTTTGAGAGAGGCTCTAGCTGATTTGTATATCATTAATGGACAGTATGAGAAGGCTCACGCAAGTGAATGTGGAACCAAGTATAAGGAATTTAGAGGCATGTGAGCCTATGAATGAGGTTCCCAGCGTATACAATGCATGTCCAACATTAGCCAAAGTAAAGCATAAGCACATTAAAATGGGTCCTACATTTTGTCCAATAGCCTGTTTATTTTCTTGCAGGTTGAGTATTGGGGAAAACATGGTGAGCGACTGCTCATTTGAAGACCAACATTGACAAATGAAAGGGAGGCACATTTTGAATTGTGCTGACATTTAATATGAAGGTCACACAAGACACAAAGGAGGAAAATGCAAGACTAAGAGGGAATTGCTCACGCAAGTGCAAAGGGAGCTACTTGCGCAAGCATACTAGGGCTTCACACATTTGCTATGATACCAGTCACAAAAAGGGGGCTCATGTAGATGTTTGTGTGAGGCCAAAGAATTTCATAGAGAATGTAGGAAAAGACCAGCGTATAAGAGTAAGAGCTCACACTAATACTTGAACCTGGGAGTTTCATACCCATGCAAAGCAATAAGGTTGCTTGCGCAATGTGCAAGTTGCAAATGAAAATGGAGGATGCCCTACGTGAATTATAGTAGGATGCTATAGTTTTATTAAGCAGTTTAAAATGGGGGACTCACAAATTTGAAGGATTCTTGCATGAATGTTAGATGGGGCTGCCTATAATTGACGGAGTAGCCCACGCAAAATGACAGGGATTCTACACATTGGAGAAGCCAGTGCATATACAAATTGAAGGATGAAAGTGCCAGCGCAATTTGAAAGAAGCCAGCCTCCTGTGCAAGTGCAAAGTGAAGGTGCCAGTCCTTGATAGTTTGGAAGAACAAGTCTTTGGTGCTATAGCCTATGCAAGGAAGGAAGTTGCGCGAGACTAGATGATGCCAGCTCATGCAAGACCAAAATGGGGAGGCACATTCTATGTAGTGCCTTGCAGAAAATTAATGGCCAACGTGAGTATGGGGTAGGGGCTGTGCATTGGGGGCACCTATTTTGTGTTATGAATTGATGCTAGTCTAAACATGGAGACTACAACAAATAACAGAGATGCCCCACACATTTAGGTAGGGTTTTACACAGAAAACAGAGATAGGAGACTTCATGTATATTGAAGTCACTTAGTAAATGGAGGCTTCATGCGCATGTGAGGCGACAGCCTACACCAGGTATTAGTAGGCACTCACATAAACCATAGGGAGTGCCAGTGGCCGGGTGTCATGGAGGATGGGCGGAGCAGTCACAAAATTGATATATCCCACATTGTCTTTGCTTAGCACTTTCTAAGTATTTAAATGCAACAACACACCAAGGCATTGTAAACAAAGAACTGAGAGGCTCTTGGTGGGCCCTTGGCTAGAAGTCTTAGTGCGTGGCGGCCCCCATATATTTTGGAGCAAAATGTGAAGGAAGTTTTAAAACTAGTAAAAGCAATATCCCACATTGATGCCGAAACAGAGCTTTGAGTTGTTTATAAGAAACACTACATGCAAAGTAAAATAGAAAGAAGATTGGAGGCTATGCTCATGTGACCCTTCGTGTTGGTGCCTTGATTTCCATGTCGGTGGGCCCAAAGGTATTTTTGCAGATGTGCAACCATGATGAGGTGGACGAGATTGACACGTGGTGGGCATTAGTGAGATGAAGCCAGCAGTTAGCCAATAACCGCGAGATCCAGTGGGCGGTTAGCTAACCGCCAGTCGCCAGGTTGCTAAATGCTGGCAGTTAAGCCCTAAGCATTCTGAGATCACGAGATAGCTCAGTTGCTAGTTCGCTGAATGGTTAGTGGTTAGAAGGTAGCATCTGGTGATTGCGAGAGTATGTGGTCATGAGATCTCCAAGATGTGGCAGTTAAGGCAGATGCATTTAGAGAATTGGAGAATGGGCTTAGTCACCCATTCTCCAAATGTTAACCCAAGGTCAATATTCATTCCGCGAATTAGAGATAGGCTTTTCATCAAGTCGCCAGAGGTAACTATAGTTAAGGAGTATATTTAGAGATTATGAGATATAGGCAGGTTGCCAGTTCTCCCAATCAGGGGGTTAACCCTGAGGTTTGTCTGAGCAACCATTCACATGAGGACACTTGGCAGATTCAGGTGCTTCTTGAGGCAAGTGCAGAAAATTAGTTTAAAATTGAATATTTAAAAGATTTGAAGAAATGATGTAGTCTAAACTATAGGCTAAAATTCAAAAATTTAAATGGTCAAGCCTATTCACGAAAAAATGTCCTGGGAATTCATTTTTTGGCCAAACATATAAGTGTTGTATGTTTCCAGAAACGGCAAGGAACAAGAAATCCAATGGTGATGAGTATTTTTAGTTTCAGTGAAGTGGATGAGAGTAGTTGGGGTTCAAATTCCAAGGACAAGAATCAGAATCAGATTGGTTAGAGAAATGATTGCAGATAATGGATCAGTTGAAGGAATCAATTGCAGATCAAGGTGTGGGAAGAACCTAGAGATATTTTGTGCTAAATAGACAGCTGTCAGTTAGTTTTCAATGAACTCTCATTTGCTATATCTCAGTTTTTCTGATCATTGTAAAAGGATGTTGAAAATTTATGTTGCTAGGCAGTATTCAAGCCTTTTTCTTGTATTTTTTGTGTTTCTTTGTTTTGCAAATGTGCAGTTATAGATAAATTTTAATGAAAACGATGAAATCCCTATTCAGTTCTTGTTTTGATGTCTTTGTATGCATGATCTTAATTCTTGTGTATTGATTTGTAAGGCATGTCAGTATACCAGTTATAAGGTATCTATGGGTTTGAATTTGAGCTTCTTTCGAGGAGAGAGTAAGTCTTGATTTCAAATTCTAAGAATTTTAGGTTTGTGTATGAATTTGATGTCCAGGAACTGGAGTGAGAGAAGTGATTTGTAAGGCACTTCACTTGGTTTCTTTGAGTTTGGGATTAAGGTTTTCTGCAAATATATGTTTGTATGACTCGGTTTCCTAATGAACAAGGCACTGGTCCTCGTTTGCTTTGCAGTTTTCATCATCAACCTTTAAAATCAATCCATCTTTAATTTCATGTTTGAGAACATTCATGTTTATGACTTGTGTTTCTTGAATACAAGTGTTGTTAGTGGTTCTTTGAAGAAATGAATCCATGGGTTAGCCTGCCTAAGCTCAAAACTCAAAGAGAAGAAGGAGTTTATCCTTGTTGTCACATTGGCCATTTTCCTAGCTCTTAGCAGATCATATAGGTGGGATCCTGTATAAGATTGGTTGAGTTGAACTCCCATGTTTTATAAGTTTGAGAACTATCCATTGATTTTCACATCTGCATAAAGGGTTTTAGCTAGTGAGTTATATGTATGCAGATTTCAGCTTATTTTAGGTACACCCGCCTGAGTATGTGGAACTCAAAGAAGAAGGAGGATTAAATCCTCATCAATTAGTCTTTTCTTGCCCCTTAGTTTGCATGAACAAGTAGATTTGTGTTACTGGACAAAGATCCCCAGGTCTGGTTTTCATATTTCTCTTTTAGAGTTGAGGGATACAAGAAAAATAGCTAACACAACTGTTATCTACTTTAGCAACAAAACAACTTGCTTTTGGATTAAGATGAAAAACATTACCTTTAGTCTTTGATCCTGATGCAATTATTTCTCCTTCTTTGTTGTTAATGATACACTTTTTTCCATTGAATTCCAATCTGTAACCTTTGTCAAGTAACTGCCCAACACTTAATAGGTTATGTTTCAAAATGTGTTTAGTTTTAGAGTCCATCACCAGATTCTTTGACATGTTTACTGTGTTGGTGTTATCACAATGGATAACCACAGGCTCATTAAAAGTTATTCTAATGTCTGTCAACATCTATTTCATCCAAACAATCCGAGTGCAATTTATAGCAGTAGCAAGATATTATGATTTAGTAGTAGATTGTGCTATACTATCTTGTTTCTTACTTAGCCAAGAAACCAACTTTTCCCAAGGAAAAATGCACCACCACTGGTACTTTTTCTGTCATCAATATTTCATGCCCAATCAACATCAGTATAGGCATGAAGTTCAAAGATATCATTCTTGTCATACCATAAACCATAGTCTATGGTTCCTCTGAGATACCTCAGTATCCTTTTCACAGTAGCTAGATGTGTCTCTTTAGGTTCTGCTTGATATCTAGCCACAATTCCAACAACATTAGCAATATCTAGTCTGGTATGAGTTAGATATTGTAGCCCTCCAACCATTGATCTATACAAAGTCTGAAAAACACATTTTGATTCATCATCGATTGTTAGCTTGTTTCTAGTCACCATAGGTGTTCCTACTGGTTTACAATCTTCCATACCGAATTTCTTAAGCAATTCTTTGAGATACTTGGTCTGAGAAATGAAAATACCATTCTCATTTTGAGTTATTTGCAGTCCAAAAAATAATTTCATTTCACCTATCATGGACATCTCAAATTCACTTTCCATTTCTTTAGCAAATTTCTTACATAGATCATCATTACCTCCAAAGATAATATCATCCATAAATACTTCTATTATCAGGATTCCATCTTTAGTAGTTCTTAAATACAAATTACTATCCGCATTACCCTTTCTGAATCCAAGTGCAAGTAGATACTTGTCCAACCTTGCATACCAAGCCCTAGGAGCTTGCTTCAACCCAAACAGGGATTTCTTCAATTTGCACACCATGTCTTTGTCTTCGCATAGAGGAAATCCATTTGGTTGTTCTATGTATACTTCTTCTTCAAGATCTCCATTCAAAAATGCAGATTTAACATCCATCTGATACACTTTTAAGTTTTTGTGTGCAACATAAGATAGGAATAATCTTACTACCTCTATTCTAGAAACATGAGAAAATGTTTCTTCAAAGTCTATGCCTTCTTGCTGTGAGTATCCCTTACACACTAATCTTGCTTTGTTCCTTACAACTATTCCTTCTTCATCCATTTTGTTTCTAAAGACCCATTTTGTTCCTATAACATTTTTATTTGTAGGTCTTGGAACCAATTCCCAAGTATTATTTTTCTTTATTTGATCCAATTCTTCTTTCATGGCATTTATCCAAGATTCATCTTTAAAGGCTTCATTTGTAGTTTTTGGCTCAACTTGAGAGATCAAACAAATTTCTTCTCTAGCTTTAGATCTAGTTAGCACTCCCTAACTAGTATTGCCAATAATTTGATTTTCAGGATAATTATTTTTACCTACCTTGGAGTTTTAGGAGTTTCAGTAGTCTTGCTTGTATCAACATCACAAGCCTCTTTTTCACTTTCTTCCTCAACAAGTTCTTCTTCTTCGACAATAATAGTGGTTTCTTTCACTTCTGATATCTGACTACTGTCATACATTCTTTCTTGTATCTAAAATTTCTCATCTATTCTTACATTGTTACTTTCAACCATCTTCCTTAATCTCAGATTGAAACATTTGTATGCCTTTCTTTTAACAGAGTAACCAAGGAAGATAGCTTCATCACTTCTAGCATCAAATTTCCCTATCTCATCATCCCTCTTGATGTAACATTTTCTACCAAAAATTCTAAAATATTTTACAGTAGGAGTATGATCAAACCATAGTTCATAGGGAGTCTTACTTGTAACATCTCTGATTTGAATTTTGTTTAATGTATACATTGTTGTTCCAATAGCCTCTCTCCAATGTACATGAGATACATTTTCTTCAATCAACATTGTCCTAGCAACATCAAGTATAGTTATGTTTCTTCGTTCTGCTATCCCATTCTGTTTTGGAGTCCTAGGAGTAGATGTTTTTTTTTATCCCATGCTCTTCATAGTATGAATTAAATAAAGCTAATGTAAACTCTCCACCTCTTTCTGATCTTAAACACTTAATTTTTAGTCCTGATTCATTCTCTACTTTTTCTTTAAACAACTTGAATTTGTCAAATGCTTCTAATTTCTCTCTCAAATAAGTAACCCACATCATTCTAGAAAAGTCATCAACAAAGAGTATAAAATACCTTTCACCATAGTATGACTTTGTTCTTGTAGGCCCACATAGATCTGTATGTACCAGATCCAACTTTCCTTTTGATGTAAATGTTTTTCTTTTATGACTACTTTTAGTTTTCTTTCCCATAACACATTCTTTGCATACAGTGCTAGAAGGTTTCACAATCTTTGGTAGATCTCTTACTGCATTAGCCATACTTGCCTTCACAATGTTATCAAAGTTAACATGACAAAATATTCTATGCCATAACCAACTATCATCTACCTTTGCAACAAAAAAAGAGGCTCCAAATGTATTTAGTTCAAATACATTACCTCTAGATCTTGAACCGATAGCAATCAGTTTTCCTTCCTTGATTTTGATAAAGCATTTACCATTAACTAAACTTAACTGACAGTTTTTATCCATTAACTATCCAACACTCAGCAAATTGTGTTTCAGTCCTTCAACAAGTAGTACATTGTTTGTATTAGTCTTTCCATCCAGAGTGATGGATCTAACTCCTATGATGGACTTTGGGAGATTGTCCCCAAACCTTACAACACCTCCATCATAATTTACTAATTTAACAAACTTGTTATTATCACCAATCATGTGATGAGAACATCCACTATCAATTATCCATTTAGTTTTCTTGTCAACATGAGATACTTGTTGGGAGTATTCCTAATTTTCTGAGGTTTTTGTCCAAACGTTGGTTTAGTCCTCTGGTTTGTGAAGTTTTCCTAGGTACAGGTGTCAAAATTTCTTCAAAAAATTGTCATAGCCCTATTTCAAAAATCCTTACCCTAGGTCTTGTCCTTGAAGAATTTCGAATTCATGTCAAAAACCCCAAAATGTTTTCCATTTTCAAAATAAACCCTAAGTCAATTACTTCATTTCTTTTCGAGTGTTACTTTTTAGGTCACTTAGGTCCATTAAAGAGCACATGCATTTATTTTTTACGCGGGGGTTATATCTCTTCCTAAGTCTAGAAACCCGGTGATATAAATAACATTTCCTATGACCTAATTACCTTGTATTCTAATGTTTCAAGTTTCATCCAACCATGAATCTTCAAAGAAGATCTAACGGTGGTCATGTGTTCGCATGGAATATTTCCAAGCCATGCGAACATGCGAAATAACCGTTGATTTTATAATAAATCTTGATGAGGAAACAAGGTGGGACCACTGACAAGTATCTCACAAGTGGTGGCCTTTTATTTGCCAAGGACAGTAGGGCCGGTAACAGAAGAATCTCCAAAGTTTTAAAGCAGTAAAGGGAAGATCGGACGGCTGTCGTATAATCGCATGAGATCTTTTAAGCCTATGCAATCATGCGATAGGCCATTGATCTTGCATTGAACCAAGTGCGATTCTCCAGTGAAACCTTTGACATATGTGCATAAATAATGTTTTCTCATTGGTTAGTATCAGCAGAAACCGGTGCTCAGAAAGAAAGAAAGTACCTAACATTCTGCCAGGTGTTGCAAGCGTGGAATTTCTTCATTGACAAAGGTGAGGTGGGACCGGTGATTTAAAAGAAGAAAATGATGTTGAATGCTAACGGGTTTTCGCATGTTCGCATAAGCTTCTTTTAAGCTATGCGATCATGTGAATAGCATTTTGTGTTAACGAAAGAAGTTACAAGAGACCGCCAAAAATTAAAAGGTAACGTGACGGTTAGTCGCATGTTTGCGTGAGTGTTTTTCACACCATGTGATCATGCGATAGGCTGTTAGATCATCTGCTAATGAGGATCGACGGTTCTCTTTCAAACTGAAGATAAAATGGTGCAAAATTGAAGCTTCCCGTTGAAGAAGTGACAGTTCGCTCTTCCGGAGGAGTAATTGTTTCAATCGTGCTAAATTAATTGTTGACATGACTACTTTAGTGGCTCATATATCAGAATTTCGCTCACTTTCAGAAGCACAAAGAGAAAAAATTTGCAGAGACTCGGGCGTGAAGAATTCTGAGATTTGGCTGCTATTCCTGGGTGGTTTCCGAGAAAAAAGGTTGGTGAAATTCTTGTGCGATTTTCTTCCTTACTAAAAGAATCACAGTTCTGTATTTTGTCTATCTTGCAAAGGTTTCTTTTAAAGATAAACCTTAAAATGGCACCAAGGAAAGAATTGTCAGGTAAAATAGAGTATAGTGAAAGAGGTTTGCACGAAGATTTATTGCAGTTACTTCCTGACTCTTCCACTACCCCGGTGAAAACCAAGAGTTTGATTCCCAAAGATCCTAGGGTAAAAATAGCAGAAGGTTTATATGACATGACAAGTTTTATTAGAGAGGCCAAAATTGGTACAATCAACGCAAGAGGTGACTCTAATACCATAGGACTGGAATTATTCAAAGTAGGTTTTAGTCAGAGAAATGCCCCTCACCCTGCAAGCAATATATGGTAGTCTGACCTAGGAAAACTTGTCATGCCTGGTGTCTTTTTAGATGTAGATTTGATGACCCAGGTTGCAAAGAATTATGATCCAATCACTAAAGAAATTAGGGATGTAAAGGGAGTGTTATTGATTAAAGTTTCTGCTGAAGAAATCAGGAAGGTGTTCAGGTTAAGTGAACCCTCAGAAAGTTTGGAGAACATTGACTTTGAAGAACTAAGGCAAGTGTATAATGCACAAAGGAACTATTTTAGAGGCAAGTTGTTGAAGGATTTCTGCACCAAAATTGGAAAAATGGTTGTTGTGGGGCAGAACACTCAGGAGCCTTTTAAAATAGAATATTTTGATCTCAGAGCTAAGGGTGCATATTGGTCATTATGTCAGGTTTTTGGAGAGGATGTTAGTGAAAGGATGCCAATACACTTGATGTGCATGATGATCCAAATTTTACATGCACACTTGTCTATCACTTTTGATTTTGCTCCTTTTATTGCTGAATTAATCCATAATGGATTAGTAAAGATTCAAAAGAATGAAGGTGACAGGCCCTTTTGCTGGTACTCTTTCATAATGTACATGTTTTTGTTCAAAGGAGCAAGCTATTTTGAACAAGAAATGGAATTGGTGAGAAAGAAGGATGGTGAAGACATGCTAGTCCAACTATGGAGCCTCACAATGACTTGGGATAAGAAGGATCATAGTTTCATCAATTTTGATAAACATTTTGCAGCTAGACTCAAGAAGCTGTTTGTCTTAGACAACCCAAGAATCCCAACAGTGTTGGCACAACTTGTTAGGCCAAACCAGTTTGCTAAGAACCTGAACATTGTACACAATTGGGGAGATGTTATTTTCTACAATGTATCAACTATTATCAGGTTGTATGGTTTCAGGGGGACCCCTTTTATATTTCCCTATCAGGTACCCCTTAGGATTGGAATTGTAGAGTTCTTGAGGCAATTAGGAGATATTGAGGAGTGTGCCCTCACTGGGAAAGGCAAGGGAGCTTTATTACCAAATTTTACCATTTCCCATCAATTCATAATTACCAAGGGTGGATGGGTTTACATGGATAAAATTCTAGCTCCATACCATATGGCTACTGCAATTGCCAGAATAGCAGATCCAGAAGGTTTCTATAATGAAATGTTTAAAAAGAGAACCAAGTGTGCCATGATCAACCATATTTTTAATTTCCCTGAAGATATTGTCAGGAATGTAGAAAAGATACAGGAATAAGAGGTTATGACAAAAAATGGTTGGTATACAGGAAGACACTAGATTTTATCCGGCAATTTGATTCGGGATGGGATCCCCTGAAAAGCATAACTCCAATGGGGAAGAAAATAGATACTCTTATGAATTGTTTTCAGGATATTTTTCAGACCCTAAATGAGAAGGAAAAGGTTATGAAGGATGATCCAGAAAAGGCTAGACAATTGTTGAGCAAGCCAATGTTTGCAAAAGGGTTACCCCCGGGGAGGTACATGGTGCAAAAGAAGACTGGTTACAATGCGGTGATACCAGAACAGAGCCAGCAAAAGCAAATAGATAAAAGAGATATCCCATCAACCTCACAACAGGTTGGAAAAAAAAGGAGATTGTGGAGATCCCCGATTCTCCTCATCCTCAAACTTTTGAGGATATAATTGATTCTCCACCCCCATCAAAAAGGAAAAGATTGGAAGAGAGACCTACTCATGTGGAAAAGGAGTACTCCCCATCATAGTCTCCTATAAGAATTTTTGATGACCAAGAGATTGCAGAACAAGTACAGCAAGTAGATTCTCTAGGTCAAATCTTTATGACTTATGAAGAAGTAAATGAGGGAGTGCCAGAGCTACCAGAAGAACCCAAGTTGGATTTAATAGTAGGGGAATTAGCAGGTACAGAACTGGACCCTGTAATCAAGCAAGCTTGTGAGGAATTTTTGGTTGATGACACTTTTGTTAAAACTAGGGCCTTTATGCAATTTCTTTGGAAATTAAACATCAAACAATTTCAAGAAATCTATGAGAAGAGACATGAAGAGAATCCAGAGAAGGATTTACAAGTCATAGAGGAAGAAGTGAAAATAGAGATGATTGCAAAGTTTAAACAAATCACTCCAGAACAGGGAAGAGATATGGTAAAGATGCCAGGAGTACTAATCCTCCCAGAATGGGATATAGCTGATGTAGTAGTGTTTGATGCAGTCAGAAAATAGACCACTCCTCTCCATAGAACTCTAGAGGAAGCAGAACAAGCTGTTAAGGGAGTCACTTTCAGTGATAATCATCAAGCGTTGGTAATGTGGTCTTTAAGAAAGAATGAAAGTGATAAAGGAAAGAAAATTGTCAAAGATGACCTCTCAGGGAGTTTAATTGTAAGAAGAGTCACTGATACTTCTTTGGTGGAAGCATCAGGTATGGTAATGGCCACAACACAATTAACAACAAAGGTGGCAGAAAAGGAAGCTAAAGAGAAGGAAGAGCTCACTGCAAAACTGGAAACAGTTTTGAAGGTTTATGGTGAGATGAAACAAGGGATTCTTGAGAGAGATATTCTGATTGTAGATTTAAAAAATAAATTGGGAGAACATGGTCCAATACAATTATCAGAGAAAATTCAGATAGCTTCCTCCTCTGCAGGGCCTTCCTCATCAAGCCCTATTATTGAACTTCCCCCTTCCCCTTTTCCTCCTTCCATAGATGAAGAGGATATTGATAAAAAAGTAAAGGATAGGTTAGGTGAGAAGATAAAAGATGTTGTGTCACATTTTGTTGCAAAGGTGAGGCCTAAAGAAATATACAAATCTGTAGAACAATTGGCAGATGTCTTAGCAATTTTTCAGAAAGAGGTGGCTACTGTGGACAAAATTTTGGAAAGATGGTCTGCAAGAAAAGATAGTCTGAGGTCATGGTTTGATCAAAATAAGGATAAATGTGTTGTAAATATTGAGCTAGAAAATACTTACAGGGTTATCAAGGATCTTTTTGACTTTGAGGTAAATAGGGAGAGTATAAGAAGAAGGTCAGAAATCTTAAGGACAAGATATTTCCAGGATGATTTCCAAATTTTCCCTGGTCTTATTAAGGTAGATGGGGTAATCAAGGATAAAGGTCAATGGATGGAGCAAATAGATAGACAAGTACTAACTAAAGTAAATGCCATTCTATGTACAGATGATAATACCCCATTGGTACACTTTATTGAACTCATTCAGGATGCTAGGATATACTTTGCTAGTGTGAGAATAGAGGTTCACCAGTTGGTTGCTGAGTGGGAAAAGTTGTCCCCAAAGAAACATGAGGTCCTTTCCTTTCATTGGCCAAGTGAAGAAACCTACATGACTTGGGAATCCACATATCTGTCAGAAGATTAAGAAGAAAGGGCAATCAGGTGAAGAAGCAGCAGGTGTTAGTACTCCAAACCTTTGAAGATCAAGGTAAAAAGGGACAAAGATGTCAAGCAAGTTATCATAGACACGAATGTGACACCCGGCCAAATTTGAATTACGCATGGAACCTGATACAAAATTGGAGGAAGAGCGGTTTCAAATAGAGGATGATGTAAATTAGCTGGATGGCGGTCATCATTCATGCAAAAAATTTAGCAACTACTCTAAAATATCTTTAGACAAAGATGCCACCTGCGGGATTGTTGGAAATAGATATTTGTAATCTGTTGTTGCAAACAACTTTCTCTGTTTGTAATCTTGTTTTTAGTGCAAGATCTTTTAATAGCCATCTAAAGCTTGTTGCATCCTTTCGAGGATTCCAAGATAGCTGATTGGTATAAGTAGTAAGTCTTTGTTCATTTCAAAAGGAGGTTGAAAAATATAGTGTAGAGGGAGGCTTGGCTCCATTGTTGAAATCTTATAATATCTTATCAGATTTTGAAATGTATTGATGCAGTGAAATTTTACCGAAATACAATAGAATTCCCTTGCATGATTTCAATTGTCTTCTTATTTGAATTCTGTGGCTTTTGTGTATTGAATCTGTAAGGTAGTTTTGATATACCATTTACAAGGTATCTGTGATTTTAATCTCTAGCTCCTTTCAAGGAAAGGGTAATGTCTTTAGGTTAATTTCTGAGAGCTTAGGAATTTGGCAAGAATTTGATGATCAAATGTCTTTAAGAGAGGATGAATTGTAAGACATTTCATCTGGGATTTGTTTGTGTTTCATTTAGAAGATTTCTATAAACATATGTTTCACTGTTTGACTCTATACCCAAAGATAAGGCACTGGTCTATCCTCGATTTGCAAGGATCTCATCATAACAAAACTTAAATAATAATTTACTTTCATGTATGTTTAAACGACTAAGAAGATAATGTTTGTATCAAGGATATAAACTAATGTTGTGATCCTTTCAAGAAGTAGATCTACATGGGTTAACCTGCCCGAGTTCAAAGCTCGAAAAGAAGGAGTTTATCCTTGTCACACTTGCCATTTTTCTGCAATGAGTGTTTACTTCTGTTAATATCACGGATTGGATTTCTAAGTTCTGCATCAGTTGCAGCAAGAGGTATTAGTAAATCATTGCTAGAACCTTTGATCCACTATAGGATTTCATTGTAAAGCAGTGAGTCCGAAGATAGGTACACCTGCCTGGGTCTCTGGAGCCCAAAGTAGAAGAAGGACTTGGTCCTTATCAATTAGCCTTTTCCCTGTAAGAATCTGGAGTTGAGAACCTGAGACTCAAGTTTGAAAACTATATTGGTGATTCTACATGAAAAAAGAGTTAACAATACTAAGGCTTTTTCTTCATGAACAAGTTCATCTTTAATAGCAAAAAATCCAATCTCTTCATCATCTAAATCATCATCAGAAATTCCTTCACTAGCATAATAACAGTCTTTGTCTCTTCTAATCTTTGCATAATCTGGTTTGTACTTAGGAACTCTTGTAGGACATCTAGATGCAAAATGACCTATCTTATTGCATGAAAAATATTTCAAAGGTAATTTGCCTTCAAATTTTCCCTTACCTCTATTCTGTCTTCTAGCAATCAGTGCAACAAGTTCTTCCATCTTCTTTTTTTCTTCCTTTATCTTCTCCCATTCCTTAGCATACTCACCAAGCTCTTCTTTCAGGTCTTCTTTGCTTGTGCTCAGAAGTGCAGATACTTTCTTATGTGTGGATGCCCTAAATGAAGACTCAACTTTAGGTGCAACTTCTCCTAATTCTGTAGCTTCAAAGGTAGTTAACTTTGCAATCAACATCTCTCTGCTAAAGTTTGGAGTCAGAGGTATAGTTTCTTGAATTTCCATTGCCTTGAATTTGTAAGTAGGAGTTAGAGACCTGACAATCTTTGCAATAACTTCATCTTCATCATAAGTGCCACCATAATTTCTGATTCCAACTATAGCTTCTGTAACCCTTTGAACATAGGCTCTAATGCTTTCATCTTCATTCATTTCCAGCTTCTCCATCTTTGTCTTCTAGTTTTGCAATTTCGCTTATTTGGTATACTTGTCTCTTTCATAGAGTGCCTCTAGTCTATTCCAAATATCATGTGCCGAATCTAGGTCTTTAATTTCAGTAAACTCACCCTCAGATAGTGTATTGATCAATGCTTCTCTTATGACCATATTGCATGAAAATAACTTCTTTTCATCCTCATCGATTGTTTCCAAGTTATTCTTAGCCTTCAGAGATTCCTTCTTCTTCATAATCATCCACTAGTTTATGCCCATACATAGAAGATGTGTTCGCATCTTGTTTTTCCAACAGTCAAAGTTTTTTAGGATCAAAATTAGGAATTTCCTTCCTATAGAATGCCATCTCCAAGATCACCTCAAGCAATTAAGCTTTCTCTCTGAGGACCACAAGCTCTGATACCAATTGTTAGGAATAACATTCCACAATACAACTAAGAGGGGGTGAATCAGTTGTATGATAGAATATTAAACTTTAAACTTTTAAGCTCAACAATATCAGATCTAATGAACACAATGAATACCAACACAATAACACAATATTTTGGTTATGGGGAAACCCTATTAAAGGTAAAAACCCTAATGGGAATTAGCACCCACTAATGACGTACTGAGAGTATAGTAATCCTTGTTAGAAGATATAGCCCTGTTAAGAGCCTATTGAAACATTATAGTACTAGTCCTTGTTAGAGGACATACCCTATTAAGAGTCAAGGAACAAAGAGGGCTCACTGCCCAAATAAGGTTAAATCTACCTTTAGAACTCACTAGTTCACAACATGTGTATATGAATAAATACACAATCTTTTAAATTGTTTGCCAACAACTATCTTTGCTTGATCAATTCCAATGAAGTCCACCAATAAACCTCTGCTCTACATGTAGCAGACACAAGCTCACAACTTTCACAACCTCACTATATCACATATATTCCATCCATATCTTTTTTAAGGAAAAGACCTTTCATTTATACCTTATTACATTTTACCAAGATCAGGTCAGCCCATAAGGCTTTCCTAATTACAAAAAATTACATAAACCTTTGCTAAGATACTCATGGTATCTAGAACAAGTTTAAAATGATTACATTACAACAATTAAGGATTGACATACTTGATTTATTCTTGCCAAACAAAACACACGCTCCATTCCCTGAGTTGGCTTTAGAATAAGCCATTGCCAGAGCACACGCCATAGATGACATCACCAATCACTCCATACCTTGCACTGACCAATGAACATCCATCAGTACCTCTTCCATCATCCTTCAAGTTCACATACCTTGAATCCAATCCCTCTGAAAGATATATCAAAAACTCAGAGACTAACTCTGTCGATTCTCACTGTCATAGTTTAGTGACTAGTTTTTACCAAAATAGATGTAACTCTCTTAATATGAAATAATTAATGATGAGATCAAAGATATAAGATCAAAACATCCACCTGAACTCTTATCTAACTTCGTAGCATTTGAAACATCTGTACACTTACCGCACACTGTGATTATCAATCTGGTTCCTTCATAAAAGCATATGTTGACATCAGTGACAAAACACAAATGACAACAGTATGATTGGGCATTCAGTAATGTAGTGATTAAACATATTACATGTCACAATCACCACCCATGCATTAGCAATATCCAACATAAGAAGGTGAAAAGCCTTGAAGGATCTTTGTTGGAAATAACAAAGAAGTTACAAAGTGTTGTGACTAACCAGATAGTAGAAGCAGACCCATTCGAAAGAGCTAAGAAAGTTATGAATGCATTTGATAATAAGTTCACTAACTTATCAGATATGGCTAAAGTGAAGGTTTAGATAGCTTATGAGGCCAAAATATTTCAAGATATAAGTCAGAATATTAGAAATGATATTAACAATCTGGATGTTTGTATAAAAGACTTGAGAAGAAATTTGGACAGAGGTAAAACTTTGTATATTCAGTGTACAAAATATAAAACCCATGTATCTGAAGTAGTTAAGAATATTAAGGCTAAAGAAGTAGAAATTCAGTCAGAGATAAATCTTTTAGTCAGCCCTAATGTGAAAATATTGAATATTGAGAAAAGAATCAACAAAGTAAATGATGAAATAAGGATTCTCAATGATGAAAAAGACATGAAATTGAAAAGATTCTCTCTTCTAAGAAAGCACATTTCAATAAAGATAAGCATGTTAATATGATTTAGAACACCAAAGAGGGGGGGTGAATCAATTGTTCTAAGGTCCAGATGTATAAAATAAACTTCAAAAACTTTTCTTTAAATCAGATCTAACAACCGAAACCAACTCGGGCATCATTGATTCTATAATAGAAACATATAACATTACAGTCCACTACCTAGCTGTATCTAACTTGTAAAACATAGAAATGTTTAAACCAAAACATTCACACAAGCATTGCCACTAGGATTTATAGTGGAAACCCAATTTGGGAAAAACCACTTTGTAACATGCTACTATTATTTTCACTCTTCTGAAGTGAGCTCGGTTAAAAGCCAACCATGTCAAAGGTTACAATACACACTATTAGGTGTGACCTAGTTAAAGGATTTCAACCACTCTGTTAGAAGTGAGCCTTGTTATAGGACTTACATACATTCCATTAGAATGCAACCTTATTCAAAGGATTTAAACATATGACAGTTAGGTCAACCTCTGTTAAAAGGATTTTGACTATTACAATGGTTAGAAAGTAGTAGCAGTATTGATCTGAAAAACATACAACTCACTTTGAAAATATCAGATCCAATTCTGTACACAAATGCTGGTTTACTGACTTTGAATCTTTTCCATCTCCATCGTTGATCTGCTCAAAACTTTTCTTCAAGCAATCACCACACTTCTCCTTCAACCTTTTCTTCTTATACAGTCAATAACATCTACTGATCTTCCAACATCCTCTTTTCACCCATGCACACACATACCTAATGCTTAGGTTCCCTTAATACTTCCTCAATTAGGTTAACTCATCTTTTCCCACTCAATCTCCTTCGTAGATCTTAGGGTTAGGTTAGATTCATTGAATCTACCCGCTTTATGTTCTTCAGCTCCTTTTCTAGAAACATCTCAAATCTATTAAAGATTTATAATAAAACATTTTTCAGTGGATTCAATGCTTTCAAACAATCAATAAATAAAGTCAACATGTTTTACATAATCCAAGAATTCAACAATGTTGGCTCCAAATCTGAATTCTCTTCAAAGATAAAAATACTGATGCTCGGTCAATACTATGATCAACTACTCGGTCTTCATGTAGAAAGCTCAGTCATTACTAAAAAATGTTTCCTTGGCTTATACTGTCTTTCTCGATAATTAACTGATGTTCGGTCGACACTAGAATTTTGCTTGGCATATACTGACTCGGTCGACACTAACATTACTTAGCTTGAACATGATTTCTCCATTTTTTGCTCGGTCAAGCCTACTAGTTTAGTCATCAATATTACTAAGATAAATAATATATTGTCTCATCATTGTACAACATAGTCAAGTACACTTTGTAGTATCAAGATAACTCAACCTTTCCATAGGTGCTATTGTTACCATCCTTTCTTTCCCCTCTTCACAACAATACAATAGATATAGTACTTTCCTAAGTAGAAACGGTCTTACCAGTTAAGGTTTGATATTAATGACAACATAATAATTGCTTCAATTGTAGTTTCCAACAATCTCCCTCTTTGTCATTGATGGCAACACCATATGATATCACCTGAATAACACATGGATTACCAACCAATCCAAAAACTTATCTATCCATCAAATTTTTTTTTTTATAATATCCTTAGCTTCATTCTGATTTAGAATCTATTAGCCTCACTTCTGTGACCACCAGAAATATCCAGATCTCCCTCTATCCTGATCCTTCATTTCATTTCATCATCTCCTTACTTTTATTTTCAGTGTCATGTGTTATTATATCATCTTAGTTCATCTCCCTCTGACAAAAATGCCAAAGCAGCGACTAAAACATACATCAATTAGATGTAGATATTATCTGTGCATCTCAGTGTTTCTCCCTCTGTCATCTTGCTTATGACTAATTCCTTTTCTTTGCTCTTCTTCACAACTCTAGGCCAGTCCTAAAGTGTGACAATCTTCTGCATCAATCTGTCAAATAATCTATTGTAGCATATTTGATGTAGTGCTCGTAGCTTAACTAGGTGGCCTCAGTTAGGGGAAGGACCCCTAATTGACTTCTCAAATACTCATGTGCTTCTTTAGTTAAAGCTTTAGTGAATATGTTTTCTAATTGTTCCTTTGTATTCACATATTCCATTCGGACTTCTTTGTCTTGTACCAATTCTCTCAAGTAGTGATACTTGATTGCTATGTGCTTGGTCTTAGTATACATCACTAGATTCTTAGAGATGTTGATAGCACTTGTGTTGTCATAGAAAATAATAGGTTCAGTGATTTCTTCTTTCATGCCTACCAACAATTGTTTTATCCATACCAAATTTGAATAGTTTACTGCAACAGCAACATACGCAGCTTCAGCAGTAGATTGGGAAATGCATTTTGTTTCTTGCTCATCTAGGAGACTAATCTCTATCCAAGAAAGAAAGCTCCACCACTAGTACTCTTTCTATCATCTACATTTCCTGCCCAATCAACATCTATATAAACTCTAAGTTCAAATCTTTCATCCTTCTTGTAATATAGCCCATAGTCAGTAGTCCCTTTCAAGTATCTCATAATTATTTTCACAGCCATCATGTGTGTTTCCTTAGGGTTGGCAAAGAATCTTGCCACAATCCCAACAACTAGTGCAATATCTGGTCTATTATGTACATCATACTACAATTTTCCAATCATGGATCTGTACAAAGTCTAGTTCACTTCTACAACATCATCATTCTTAGATAACTTTTGTCTAATAACCATAGTAGTACTCACTGGTCTAGAATCTTCCATCCCAAAAGTTTTCAGTATTTCATTAACATACTTAGACTTTGTAATGAAAATTCATTTCTTCATCTGATATACTTGTAAACCAACAAAGAATTTGATCTCACCAAACATGCTCATTTCAAATTTAGTTTGGATTTCATTTGAAAATATTTTACACAAAGCATCTTGTCCACCAAAAATAACATCATCCACAAAATTTTTTTCCAGCAGGATACCTTTACCTTCTTCATCTTTCATGTACATATTGCTTATGTCATTTGTTCTTGAAAATCCAATCTGTATCAAGTAGTTATGCAATCTCTTATACCATGCTCTAGGAGCTTGTTTTAATCCATATAGTGCTTTATTCAGTTTGCACACCATGTGTCTTCTATTTGGATAAATAAAACCTTCTGGCTGTTCTATGTAAACTTCTTCTTCTAGTATACCATTTAAAAATGTAGACTTGACATCCATTTGATATACCTTGAAATCTTTATAAGCAGCATATGCAAGCAAAGTTCTTACTCCTTCCAATCTAGCTACAGGGGAAAATGTCTCCCCATAATCTATTCCTTCTTCTTGTGTGTAGCCTTTGCATACTAGCCTAGCTTTGTTCCTAGTTATTTCACCTTTTTCATTCAACTTATCCCAGAACACCCACTTTGTTCCTATAACATTTTTGTTTTCAGGTCCTGACACCAGAGTCCAAGTATCATTCTTCTCTATCTAGTCTATTTCTTCATTGATTGCTTGTATCTAGTCTTCATTTTCTAATGCCTCTCTAGTTGACTTAGGTTAAAATTCACATAGTAAACATGTTGGATCCTTAGTCTTACTTCTAGTCAAAATTCTAGTATGTTTGTCTCCAATTAACTGTTCAGGCTTGTGATGTCTTCTTACATATTTTTCCAAAATAGGTTCAGCTCTTCTCTCCTCTATTTCATCAGGTTCCTCAACAAGATTCTCAGATTTAGCTTCTGAATGCTCAACAACCTATTCTTGATACTTGGCAGCATTATCTTGTTGCTCGATGTTCTTATTCTCTTTCGGCACTATTTTCCTGATGCTCGGTGACATCTTCCCATTACTCAGCATTGCTTACCCAAGACTCGGCATCAGGTGCAAGTCTATTGCTTGCCTCTTCTTCTTCTTCAATATACACAAAAGATCTATAATCTTTTGGTTCTCTTTTTCTATCAACTTCATTTCTTTTTGCACACTCATCAAATTTGACATTCACACTTTCCACAATTTTTTTAGTGTTAGATTTCAAAAACTTATAACCTTTACTTTTTGTGGAATACCCTAGGAATATGCCTTCTTCACTTTTAGAATCAAACTTTCCATTTCTACTATCTTTTAATATATAGCACTTGCTTCCATAGATTCTAAAATATTTAACAGTCGGTGCATGCGCATGCCATAATTTATACGGTGTCAGATTTGTACCTTTCTTGATTTGTACCCGGTGAAGAGTGTAGACAACTATACTTATAGCGTCTTTCCAGTATTTTTGTGCCATATTCTTTTCAATCAACAATGTTCTTGCACAATCCAAGATAGATCTATTTCTTCTCTCTGCTATACCATTCTGTGGAGGTGTTCTAGGTACAAACATCTATCTTTTGATTCCTCTTTCATTGCTAAATAGATTGAATTCATTTGATGTAAATTCTCCACCTTGGTCAGATCTATTAAGACATTTTAGGTTCCTACCTATCTCCTTCTCAACCTTAGCCAAATGCCACTTAAAGAATTGAAAAGTGTTAGATTTTTCTTTTAGAAACATTACATGCATCATCCTGGTATGATCATCAACAAACAAGATAAAATATCTAGCACCACAGTAACTTTGTACACCCATAGGTCCACAAAGGTCAGTATGAACTAAATCTAAAATGTTTTCAGAAGTAAAGGATTTGCTCTTAAAACTTGACTTTTTCATTTTTCCTAACTGGCATTCCTCGCACATCATATTCTCAGGTTTCTTCAATCTAGGTAGACCTCTTACTTTCTTCTTCTTACTTATTTCTACCAGATTATCAAAGTTAACATGACATAGCCTCTTATGCCATAGCCAAATGTCATCAAGTTGTGCAACCATACATGCTTCTTTAGATAGGTCAAGATAGAACAAAATACCTCTAGTCTGTTCTCCACTTCTGATCAGTTCACCAGTAGCATCAAATATTTTAGCTTTCTTGTGATGAAATTCCACTCGGTAACTAGTGTTGTTGAGCTGTGCAAGTCTTGGCATATTATAATTTAGACCTTCAACCTAATATGCATTTTCACAAGAGATCTTATTAGTCAGTTTAATCAAACCTTTTCCTCTAATAGGACATGGTGCATCATTACCAAATTTTACACTTTTACCTCTATAATGATGTAAGGTCTCAAACTTACTCTTGTCACCAGTCATGTGATGTGAACAACCATTGTCAATAATCCATTTTTCACTCTTGTTCACATAGGAGATCAATGCAGTTTTCTCATCCTCATCAGATTCATCTTTCATTGCAACATAGACTACCTCAATTTCAAAATCATCACTATCAGTGTCAATTTCTTCTTCAGCAATGTAACAATATTTAATACCTTTTTCTTTGTAGTCTTTGTGCCTTCGGTAGCTTCTGTCATCTCTTTTGTCTTTGTCTTTTCTTTTTCTTTCTTCATCTTTATCATTCCTGTTAGGACATCTAGCAGCTATATGACCAAATTTATTACATGCAAAACATATAATAGGGAGTTTAACTTTATATTTTCCTTTTCCCCTTCTCATTTCTCTAGCCATAAGAGCTTCTAGATGTTCAAGTTCTTCATCAAAAGTGTCACTGTCACTTTCACTTTCACTGACGCATCTTTCTTTTTCTTTCTTGGGCTTGTTCAGAAATAATTGTGACTTAAAAGCAAATTCAACATTACCAATACTACCAATAGTGAAGTTATCACAATTAGAGAGTTCAAAAGCAGTTAGCTTACCAACCAAACTTTCCAAAGTAAGCACATTTGTAGAGTTACATCTAGATTCCTAAATAGTTGAGATCTTAATAGCATATATAGGACGCAGAGTTCTTAGTACTTTTCCAATTATAGTTTCATCATCAATAGTCCCACTTGTTCCTCTAATAGCATTCACAACTTCTTTTATTCCACCACAATATTGTGCAATGTTCTCACCTTCTTGCATTCTCATTTCATCAAACTTACCTCTGAGACTCTCAGCCATAGCTTTTAGTACATTTGTGTCACCACCATAGATCTTTGCAAGTGTGTCCCACATCTTCTTAGCACTTGTGCAGTCCTTAATGTCCTCAAATTATGGATAGCTTAGGGAAGATGCAATTTCTAGCATTGTCTGATTATGTTCTTTCTTAGCTCTCATTTCTTTGGTAGTCAAAGGTGCAATAGGTGAGACATATTCATTCTCAATGTAGTACTTTGCAAAATCACCAATACCGGCTAGATGCAGCTTCATCACACTTTTTCATGCAGGGAAGTTTTCCTTATTCAGCTTCGGTACCTCCTTCTTATACATCTTGATCATTTGCTTCAAGTCCCTTTAAAATTGATTTCTATAAACACCAATAATATGTTAGTAATGAATGCTAAATGTTTGGTAGACATTCTATAGCAGTTGTTTTATTCATGACTATGATTGTCATTGATGTCAACACAATGATTTACCAAAGACTCGCAGAGAAGCAGAAAAAGTTTGGATTAGCGCACGTGGGTTATTGTAGTTGGAGATATGTGATGTTGAGGTTATACACTTTGATATGTCATATGTCTATGGTTAAAAGCACAGATAGTAATTCATTTATTCATGGAAGTTATAGTCATTTTGGTGGAAGCAGTATTCAGGCAGTGTTCTTGAGTAGTGGTTTGTGGAAATCAGATGATATCTCCTAATCAGGATGGAATCTAGTTTTGTGCAGTTAAAGGGAAGTTGAAGACATATTGATATTAATTTCAATGATAGTGCAGACTTTGAGGTCACACGAGTGAAGATTTATTATATTTGGAAGCCGACAATTTTGTGTAATTTTGGTGTAGCATGTGGAAACTTTTATTTTGTAATTGTATGCTGACTCATTTGTAATTATTTGAGTGTGGTATAAAGGAAGGAATGTATTTCCTTGTTTTATGGTAGTTGGAATGAAGTAGTATGTATTTGTGATGTGGAAGTAGTGATTGTGTGATGCTATATGCATGAAGGGAAGAAAAGAGCTAAGTATGAAAGTGAATTTGTGAAGGAAGACATGCAAAGTATAAAGATTTGAAATTGAGATATGATGTAATAGTGAGTGCAATTTGGCATAGTCAGAGAAGAGGTAACATATTATTTTTTTGATTAATGCAAAGATTGTTTGGACAGTGTGTTCAGTGATCTTACCCTGAAGCTGTTTGGGCAATGGGTCCTTCTGTCTTCCATAACTCTTAACCGGGTTAGAATATTTTAACAAGGATTCAAAATCTCCTAATAGGGATTCATATGTACTGAATGTATTTCATAAGACTCCTAATAAAGTCCATCCTCTCACAAGAAATATTCATATTAGTGCATCTTTTGTGGGCATCATTCCCACCGGGGTTTACTCTTTGATCAAGAGGTTCCCTAGTCAACATATCTTGTGTCATTGTGTATGAATATATTTCTATGGTTGGTAATTATATTTCTTACATGGTTTAATGTTGTTGAAGATGATAAAAGTTATAATTATTTGATAACTAATTCACCTCCCCCCCTCTTAGTTATCTTGGTGGACTTTACTTTTTAACAATTGGTATTAGAGTGGTAGGTCCTTGAAGAAGAAGTTTAATAGCTTAAGGAGATCAATGGTGAATTTTAGGAGAGAAAGCCCTAAGTTTGATGAAGTAAATTTTGACAGCTAGAAAGAAAAGATGAAGACACACCTATTATGTTTAGGACTAGGTTATTGGTTGATTACAAAGAATAATAAGACTATCACTGAAGAGGAGAATCTTGAAACATGTACTACGGAAGAGAGAGATCTATTTATGTGTAACATACTTGCAAGAGAAGCACTTTTGACAGCACTTTTGGAGAATGAGTACAGTCAGGTAAAATATTTGAAAAAATCTCATGAAATTTGGAATGCTTTACACTGTACTTTTTAAGGTGATGAACATGCAAAAAGAGTTAGATTACATAATTGGATATGTGCATTTGAAGATATAAGAATGTTGGAAGATGAATCTATTAGAAGTTATATTGGTAGAATATCAAAAATCATTACAGGTATAAAATCTTGTGGAGGAACAAAGATAGAGAATGAAGTGATATGGAAAATTCTGAGGACATTGACTCCTATATTTAAGAAGACAACACAGATGATTGAACAAGTGATACCTTGTACAACAACCTTTACAAGAGAAAATCTTCTTGGAAGATTGGAAGTAGTAGAAATGAACTTGAGATTATCAGGAGACTTACCTAGAATGGAGATAGCATTCAGTGCTCTTAGTGTTCGCCCTACTTTTTCAAGAAGCATCAGTGTGAGTGGAGATTATGCTAACAACAATAGATCTAGAAATGAAGAAGACAAGAAGATTGAAGAAGGTATTGCCTTGCTTGTAAAAAGAGAACCAAACGGTAAGAAAATATTTAAATGTTGGACTTGTCAAGAATATGGTCATTTTGCATCTAAATGTCCTAAGAGAGTTAAAAAGTACAGAAGCAATTTCAAACCTAGAAGATCTAAGGAATGTTATTATGCTAATGATGAAGATCTTGAAGCTAGTATAGAAAGAAATTTAAGTGAAAGTGATACTGAAAATAATGATGACATAGGATTTGTAGCAATTAAAGAAGAAAATTCTGAAATTGATGTTAAGGAAGAAAAAGCCTTAGTTTCTCAAGTTGAAAAGAAAGTTGATTGGATTATAGATAGTGGTTGTTCACATCATATGACTGGAGACATGAAAAAGTTCATAAAGTTGAATGAATATGATGGAGGAGTTGTTAGAGTTGGAAACAATGCACCTTGTTTGATTAAAGGTATAAGATGTATTATTCTTGATGGAAAGACTAATACTAGTGATGTTTATTTTGTGGATGGATTGAAACATAATCTTTTGAGTGTTGGATAGTTAGTTGATAAGGGATATCAAGTTTCATTTACTGAGAAAACTTGTGTGATAAAGGATAAAGATAGAAATTTGATTGGAACTGGATCTAGAACCAGAGGTAATGTATTTCAGTTGAATCCTACTGAGATGACATGTTTGATTACAAAGATTGATGACAGTTGGCTATGGCATAGAAGTTTTTTTCATATAAACTTTGATAACATTGTGAAAGTAAGTACTACACTTCCAGTAAGAGATTTACCTAAAATTATGAAGCCTACTAACATGATTTGCAAAGAATGTGTAATGGCTAAACAAAAGAGTTCTTTTCCTAGTAAGAAGTTTACATCTACAGAGAAGCTAGAGATTGTTCATATAGATTTGAGCGGTCCTACCAGGACTAGAGGATTCTATGGAGAAAGGTATTTGATGATTCTTGTTGATGATTTTACAAGAATGATGTGGATTGCATTTCTTAAAGAAAAATCTAAAGCATTTGATAAGTTTAAGATTGTTAAGAATAAAGTTGAGAATGAATCTGGAATGAAAATTAAATGTTTGAGATCTGATAGAGGTGGAGAATTTACTTCTAGAGAATTTAACAACTTTTGTGAAGAAAATGGCATTAAAAGATAGTATTCAGCCCCTAGAACACCTGAAAAAAATGACATTGCAGAAAGAAGGAACAGATCAGTGACTGAAGCAGCAAGAGCTATATTGTTTGAAAATGATTTGGCAAAGATATTTTGGAGAGAAGCAGTGAACACATCAGTGTATACAATGAACATAGTACAAATCAGAGAAGACATAGACAAGATACCTTATGAATTATGGTTTGGACATGCACCCTCAGTTAAGTATTTTAGAATTTTTGAAAGCAAATGTTATATAAAGAGAGATGATGATATTGGAAAGTTTGATGAAGGTATAGTTCTTGGATATTCTTTGAAAAGAAAAGCATATAGATGTTTCAATAAAAGAACTAAGACTATTGTTGAAAGCACAAATGTTAAAGTTGATGAAAAGTTCAAAATTCAGGAAAGAATGCTTGATTATGAATCTAATGAAGAAGCTCATCCTAAACCTAACATTGGATCTATTGAATTGTTTTATGAAACTGACAGTGATTTGTTGAATGAAAGCCATAGTAAAGTTATTGAAGAACCTACATCTGAAGAGAGATCTAAGACAGTGACACCTAGCAAGAGTTTGTTAAGGAATCATCCTTTTGAATAGATTATTGGGAGCATCAAAAGAGGAGATCTTACTCAAAATAAGGCACAAAAATAGTTATGTTTGATTTCTCAAATTGAACCTAAGACTACTAATGAAGCTTGTGAAGATAAAAGTTGGAGTAATGCTATGAAAGAAGAATTAGATCAGATTGAAAAGAATAAGACATGGGAATTAGTCCCTAGACCTAAACACAAGAATGTTATTGGAACTAAATGGGTATTTAGAAATAAGATGAATGAACAAGGATAAGTAGTAAGAAACAAAGCAAGATTGGTATGTAAGGGTTACTCACAATAAGAAGGAATTGACTATGAAGAAACCTTTGCACCTGTTGCAAGAATTGAAGTAGTAAGAATGTTTTTGGCATATGTAGCTTACAAGAAATTCAAAGTGTATCAGATGGATGTGAAGTCAACATTTCTGAATGGAGAATTGGAAGAAGAAGTCTAAGTTGAGAAGCCTGAAGGTTTTCCTTTAACTCAAGAAGGAGACATGGTATGTAAATTGAAAAAGCCTTATATGGACTTAAACAACCACCTAGAACTTGGTATGCAAGACTAGATAAGTATTTGTTAAAATTGGGATTTATAAAAGGAATGGCTGATAGCAATTTGTACACAAAAGAAATTGAAAATGGTTTGTTAGTTATAGTTATTTTTTTTGATGACATTATCTTTGGAGGAGAAGATGAAGCTAGTGACAAATTTGCTGATGAAATGAAGACTGAATTTGAAATGAGTATGATTGGTGATATGAAATACTTTTTGGGATTACAAATAACAAAAAACAATGATGGTATCTTTGTAAGCCAGACAAAGTACTTGAATGACTTGTTGAAAAGATTTGGAATAGAGGATTATAAACTGGTTGGAACACCTATGGTGACCGAACATAAGTTATCTAGCATAGATGAGACTCCTGTAGTAGAACAAAAGAAATAAAGATCTATGATTTGAGGATTACAATATTTGACTCATACAAGACTTGATATAGCACATTCAGTCAGAATTGTAGCAAGATTTCAAGTTGAACCTAGAGAATCACATTATGAAGCAGTAAAGAGGATACTGAGATATTTAAGAGGCACAATGGACTATGGACTATGGTATGAAAAATCTGATGATTTGACCCTATGTGCATATTTTTACAAGTAGCAGTTGTCGTTGCACCAAAAGATCGACCTGTTAATGCTTGATACAACCACTAGACTTATAGAAGACACAAGAGGTGGTTAAGCCATGTCACAAATCCCAAGGGGAGCATTGACCATTTTTCCAACAATCTCCTCCTTAGCGTTACCCAAGGGGATTCGAACTTGTGACCAAGCTCTGATACCACTTGTTACAAGTAGCAGTTGTCATTTCACCAAAATATCAACTTGTTAATGCCCGATACAACCACTAGAATTATAGAAGACACAAGAGGCGGTTAAGCCATGTCATGAATCCCAAGGGGAGCACTGACCATTTTGCCAACACATATACAGATGCTGATTGGGGAGGTAGTGTAGCAAGAAGCAAGAAGTAGAATTGTATCTCACAAAGCACAACAAAAGTAGAATATGTAGCAGTAGCAAACAATTGTAACCAGATAATTTGGATGAAGCAAATGCTGAAGGACATTGGAATAAAATTTGTTGAGCCTGTTGTCATACATTGTGATAACACTAGTACAGTTAGTATGTCTAAGGATCACGTATTACATTCTAAGACAAAGCATATAGAGATTAAGTATCATGTTGTAAGAGAGAAAGTTGTTGAGAAAGAAGTCAAACTTGAGTACATAAGTACAAAGGAGTAGATAGAAAATATATTCACAAAGCCTTTGCCTAAGGATACATTTGAGTATCTGAGAGGTATGCTTGGGGTTATACCCTAGCCTACTTTTGAAAAGTGATGTAGTTGGTTGCATCCGTCCAGTGGTATATGAGCCTTATCTTTCTTCTGGATTGGATGTTGGTACTTCCTCTACGGGGGAGTATGTGTATCTGAGCTGAGTCATGAGGACTCTAGTAAATGTATTTTCTGAAAAGTGTCTTTTGACATTGAGTTGTTGACATAGTGATGCAATTTTTGTCAATGATGTCAATGGGGGAGAAGTATACATCAAAAACAATCTGAGACATCTATTGGAGAGAACTGAATAAGATAACAAAGCAAGATTTGATTGATGAAGAGGATTTGAAAAAGCAGTGTTGTAGTATTGGCTTTTTGGAAAATTGGATGTTTTTCATCTATGTTTCCATCAATGCCAATGGGGGAGATTATTAGGAATGAATGCTAAATGTTTGGTAGACATTCTATAGCAGTTGTTTTTGCATTCATGACTATGATTGTCATTGATGTCAACACCGTGATTTACCGAAGACTTGTAGAGAAGCAGACGGAGTTTGGATTAGCACACGTGGATTATTGTAGTTGGAGCTATGTGATGTTGAGGTTATACTCTTTGATATGTCATATGTCTATGGTTAAGAGCACTGATAGTAATTCATTTATTCATGGAAGTTATAATCATTTTGGTGGAAGTAGTATTCAGGCAGTGTTCCTAAGTAGCAGTTTGTGGAAATCGGATGATATCTCCTAATCGGGATGGAATCTAGTTTTGCATAGTTAAAGGGAAGTTGAAGACACATTGATAGTGACATGGATGATAGTGTAGAATTTGAGGTCACACAAGTGAAGATTTATTGTATTTGGAAGCTGACAGTTTTGTGTAATTTTGGTGTAGCATGTGGAAACTTTTATTTTGTAATTGTATGCCAACTCATTTGTAATTATTTGAGTGTGGTATAAAGGAAGGAATGTATTTCCTTGTTGTATGGTAGTTGGAATGAAGTAGTATGTATTTGTGATGTGGAAGTAGCAATTTTGTGATGCTGTATGCATGAAGTGAAGAAAAGAGCTAAGTATGAAAGCGAATTTGTGAAGGAAGACATGTGAAGTACAAAGATCTAAAATTGAGATCTGATGTAATAGTGAGTGTGGTTTGGCATAGTTAGAGAAGAGGTAACATATTATTCTATTGAGTAATGCAAAGATTATTTGGATAGTGTGTTCAGTGATCTTACCCTGAAGCTGTTTGGGCAGTGGGTCCTTCTGTCTTCCATAACTCTTAACCGAGTTAGAATCTTTTAACAGGGATTCAAAATCTCCTAATAGAGATTCATATGTACTGAATGTATTTCATAAGACTCCTAACAGAGTCCATCCTCTCACAAGGAATATTCATATTAGTGAATCTTTTGTGGGCATCATTCCCATCGGGGTTTACTCTTTGATCAAGAGGTTCCCTAGTCAACATATCTTGTGTCATTGTGTTATTGTGTATGAATATCTTTCTATGGTTGGTAATTATATTTCTTACATGGTTTAATGCTGTGGAAGATGATAAATGTTATAATTATCTGATAACTAATTCACCCTGCCCCTCTCTCAGTTATCTTGGTGGACTTTACTTTCTAACATAATAAGCAACACAACTCTGATACCAATTGTTAATATGATTTAGAATAACAGAGAGCTGGGGTGAATTAGTTGTTCTCAGGTCCAGATGTATAAAATAAACTTCAAAATTTTTTCTTTAAATCAGATCTAACAACCAAAACCAACTTGGTCATCACTGATTCTATAATAGAAACATATAGCATTGCAGTCCACTACCTAGCTGTGTTCAACTTGTAAAACACATAAATGTTTAAACCAAAACATTCACACAAGCATTGACACTAGGATTTATAGTGGAAACCCAATCTAGGAAAAACCACTTTGTAACATGCTACTATTATTTTCACTCTTCTGAAGTGAGCTCGGTTAAAAGCCAACCATGTCAAAGGTTACAATACACACTATTAGGTGTGACCCGGTTAAAGGATTTCAATCACTCTGTTAGAAGTGAGCCTTGTTATAGGACTTACATACATTCCATTAGAATGCAACCTTGTTTAAATGATTTAAACATACGACTGTTAGGTCAACCTCTGTTAAAAGGATTTTGACTATTACAATGGTTATAAAGTAGCAATAGTATTGATCTAAAAAACATACAACTCACTTTGCAAATATTAGATCCAATTCTATACACAAATGCCAGTTTACTGACTTTGAAACTTTTCCATCTCCATCTATGATCTTCTTGGAACTTTTCTTCAAGCAATCACCACACTTCTCCTTCAACCTTTTCTTCTTATATAGTCAATAACATCTACTGATCTTCCAACATCCTCTTTTCACCCATGCACACACATACCTAATGCTTAGGTTCCCTTAATACTTCCTCAATTAGGTTAACTCATCTTTTCCCACTCAATCTCCTTCGTAGATCTTAGGGTTAGGTTAGATTCATTGAATCTACCCACTTTATGTTCTTCAGCTCCTTTTCTAGAAACATCTCAAATCTATTAAAGATTTATAATAAAACATTTTTCAGTGCATTCAATGCTTTCAAACAATCAATAAATAAAGTCAACACATTTTACATAATCTAAGAATTCAACAATGTCGGCTCCAAATCTGAATTCTCTTCAAATATAAAAATACTGATGCTTGGTCAATATTGTGATCAACTACTTAGTCTTCATGTAGAAAGCTTGGTCATTACTAAAAAATGTTTCCTCGGCTTATACTGTCTTTCTCAGCAATTAACTGATGTTCGGTAGACACTAGAATTTTCCTTGGCATATACTGACTCGGTTGACACTAACATTACTCAGCTTGAACATGATTTCTCTATTTTTTACTCGGTCAAGCCTACCAGTTTAGTCTTCAATCTTACTAAGATAAACAATACATTGTCTCATCATTGTAGAACATAGTCAAGTACACTTTTTAGTATCAAGATAACTCAACCTTTCCTTAGGTGCTATTGTTACCATCCTTTCTTTCCCCTCTTCACAACAATACAATAGATATAGTACTTTCCTAAGTAGAAACAGTCTTACCAATTAAGGTTTGAAATCAATGACAAAAAAACAATTGCTTCAATTGCAGTTTCCAACAAAGCATTGTTGAAGGATAGTTGGAGGAATGTCTTGCATCGAAGATGTCTTTTTAGAAGTTTAGTTTTGAAAACCTTCAAGCATGTGAGATTGCATCTTATGGATTGTGTGCACTACTTAGTGTTAAAGATTTCTTTAAGAAGGCATGGGAGAAGGAGATAGAGAGCATTAAAGTAAATTTCGCAGATTGTGTTGCAAGCCTACCGGCTCTGCAATACTGAATCAAGGTATATAACTTTTTGAAGATAGTTTTTGGCACCCTTTTTTGTCATTGTTGTCAAAGGGGGAGAGATATATAGTATAAAATTGATGTATGTATGATAAGGAAGTATATTCTTAGGGGGAGTATAGAATATAGATAAGATTTATGGAGTTATAAGGACAATGAGTATATTTTTTTTGTAATGGCCACAATTTTGAGTTTTGAAGTTTTGAGACTTAGCCAATTTTCTAATATGTTTCCACCAATGACAAAGGGGGAGATTGTTGGAAATTTGGCTGAGTTAGATATCTAGATGTTGTCATTATGGAAATATATAATCTACATGAAGACCGCATATGACAGAGAGAAAGTATGATAGAGCACAAAGAAAAATTGTCTAAGTATGTGCAGTATTTTCCTAGTGTGCCTAGGAGATAGTTTTGATTGGCGATGTCTATTGGAGTAAGTTTAGTGCTTGCACACTTGAACATAGATACTATGATGACTATTAAAGATACACCTGAGAGCACAAGTCTGTACGACATGTACATAAGAAGTTATGGCAGTTTTACCAAAGACAATGTTAAGCCGACATGACAAAATATGAAGAAAAAATTGGTAAAGAGTTAAGGGATTATTTTGTTTATCAAAATAATGTCTTAATAATATAAAGGGATGACATCCTATATGTTAACCCTTGGGTAAATATGTATTTTGTGTAAAGATTTATATTATGTAAAGCTGACTATAAAAGTTATTATTCCTAATAACTTGTATAAATGTAAGGCATATGAAATGTGAAGATAGAGATGATAATGCAACTGTAATGATATAGCAAAAGATATTGATGCAAAGTTGTGAAAGGAAAGCAAGTAGTATAAGGTTATGTACCTTACCCTATTTTGTAATCAGTAATCATTGTACATTACTTGTTTGGGTAGTGGGCTCATCTTGTAATCATTTGTAATTAGTACTACCAACTCTTAGCAGGGTTGAGGCTTCTAACAAGGCCTATAGTCCCTTAATTAGGACTAAGACACTATATTCATGTAACAGGCTCCTAACAGGGTCAACATCTTTAACATGATACTTTTGATTAGTGGATCTTTGTGGGTACCATCCCTACTGGGGTTTTCCCTTGGCTAGGGTTTCCTCGAGAACAAATAATGTGTTATGAGTTCATTTTCTTTATTGCTATGCATGTTATTTAGTTTACTATGTTATGCATGCATTAAGATAATATGTTATATCTGTAATTGGGAGAAAGAAAAAGTTTGTAGAATACTAATTCACCCACCTCTCACTATTCCATATTTCTAACAAATTATATATCTAACCTTTCTACTATCATCATGTATTCCTCTTATCTTGGTTAATCTTCATCATTAGCTCCATTAGATAATCAATCTTGAACATTACTATTATTTGTGGTAACAAAGGCTTCTAACTCTCTTTTGATTTTCTTCTTATCTTTAAGCAGTTTCTCATTCTCTTGAGATAATTCTTCCAAGGTTGCTTTAGATTCATTAGATCCACTTTGTTCAGATAGTTTTTCAATGAGATATTGTCTTTCACTCAATTTTTCAATAAGTTCTTGATATCTTGATCTGATCCATCATCTTTTCAATAACTTCTTCAACCTTTGCAAGTTGTCTTTCAAGTCTCCATATCTATCTCAAGGATCTTTCCCAAGCTATTAGGTCTTCTAGGGAACTTTTTTTTGACACTAATTGTTAATGTTATAAGGAACTAAGAGGGGGGATGAATCAGTGCAAGCAAAGATCTATACAAAATTTTACTTAACTTTCATATTATCCAACATGAAAAAGTAAATACCACATAGAAACATAACGCATTAAAAATCCACATAACATCAACACAATAACACCAATACTTTTGTGTGGAAACCCTTGTTATAGGAAAAAATCATGGTGGGAATTCTCACTCACTAATATCAGTAGTGCACCAAATAAGGTTTTCCCTATTGGGAGCAATTCCAACACCCTTCTAAGGGTATACCTAGTCAAGAGTATCTATAGCCCTGTTAAAAGCTATTATTAAGTCCTATTAGGAACTACCCTATTAGGAAATTTTATAAGTCCTTCTAAGAGTCACTTGGTTAGAGGAATTAGACTTCAAACCTATTAAGATCATGCATACTCTATTAATAGTAACATGGTTAAATGATTTTAACCACAAGCCTAATATAACTTTCCTTGAGAATGAACTTAATGAAACTGATATGATTGTAGCACTCTCTGCTTGACATATCCAGTTCATCTCTTCTCAAATCATTGTCTTGATCATACACACTTCACCTTCAATGATCATTACCATTGCAACATATAACCATCACATTTTTTCTTCAATTTCATCTCTTATATACACTTTTAGGTCACTGGAATAACCCTAAAATGTGTTACTGATGTCAGCCTCCAAAATCCATACAAATTTATAAGAGATCACACAAACATAGGAAATTATGATTCACAATTTTGACTCTTGATAATGCAATTAAAAAATATATATTTTAATAACTTTAATCCAACTGCCGCCTTGATTTCATCACCTTTTCAAATTGTTTGGTTATTCTAGTCAATATCACTGGTGTTTCCTCCAAATCTTCAATTATACTTTAGATTTTCTTACACAATCATAGAAGTAGACTAAAATAACTTTCTATATTCTATCTTTCCAATCATACCACTAGATCTTTTCATATCACCACTGTACACCACATTCACCATGATTTAATGTGTTATTACCAACACTCTACATACTTAGGGAAATCCTTATGCAGTCATCTTCACCACTAATATTATAGATTCATTCATCTTAAATACTTTGTGTTGCAGATTTTCTAGTAGACCAGTACTGACTGTATGTTTGTCATTGATGAAAACATATAGAAAGTAGCATGCATATAAGTCTTATGCAATAAGATTTTAGTATATGTAGCATGGACATGATATCAGCATGATATCATGGGCGCAGAGGTTAACTATTAGTATAGATAGTTATATAGTAGCTTGTGTCAGTAGTGTTCCTGACAGAGTAACATGTAGTGTTCTATGTATGGTTGTTCGTACATTTATCACAGAGTCTTGTGTGCTTGGATATATGTTGAAGACATGTTAGTGATGTTTCAGTCATGGACGCATAGTCTGATGATGAGTAGAAGTGAATTTATGTAGTTTCTATTCACTAGTAGTAATTTTTAGCATTTGTTCAAAAGAGCTGGCAATGATTATATTGGTTCTAAAGTTGCACCTATCGTATGGGTATGTACCCTAGGATTTAAGCTTAGAGGAGAGTTATTGATGTTAGGTTAAGAGCACATGAAGTAATTCAACTTGAGGAGAAAGATCCAGTTGTTTTGGTAGAGCTGACAATGTGTAGCATGTGTCTACAATTATCTTATTGGATAGGTCCCAAAATGTGTTCCGTGCATAGTAGAGCTGACATAATGTTTGTCAAAGTTTTTTATGGTTTCTCTAATATGATTTCAAGGTGGTTCTAATAGGCTGACTTAATTATATCATTTAGAGGAAATATATTTATAGGCAGTCATTTATGATTGCTTGAGTTTGGTTCATATTTGATTAAGAAGAGAAGAGCAGAGTGTGTGAAGTGTTGAGCCATCAGAAGAAGGTCGATGTGACCAAGTAAAGTATTTGTGCTATACATTGAAACTGATCCAGATAGCAGGTCAAAGCGTAGTTCACCAAGATCTAGATATAATGTGTATCTGTTAAATAGAAGGTTGTAGCCTTCACCCCTTTGAGTAGTGAGCTCTCAAATAGTGCATCCTCTCCCCTAATAGGGAAAATTGTAAAAGACTCCTAACAGGGTCTGACCCTTGACCAGGTCTACTGTACTAAATATATTGTAAAGAAACTCCTAATAGGGTTAAGGATCTTCTAACAAGGATCATAATACACTAGTGCAAAATATTAGTGGGTGTCAATTCCCACCGAGGTTTTTACCTATTTGGGTTTCTCCATAACCAAAATATTGGTGTTGTGTTCATGTGTTCTTTCATTATGTTTATGCTTTATGTTTAAGTATACTTAATTGGATAAAGAATTGAAACTTGTAGATAACTGATTCACCCCCCCTCTCAGTTATCTCTTGGGACTATTCCTAAAAATTAGTATTAGAGTGAAGTTCCTCAGAGAGAAAGTTTAACAACTTGAGGTTCATCAGATGGCATACTTCAGAAAAGAAAGTCCTAAGTTCGATGGAGAGAATTATCTTGATTGGAAGAACAAGATGGTGACTCATTTGCAATGCATTGGTTTTGAAGTTTTTGATGTAACTATCAAAGCAACCAAGATCCCTACCCAAGAAGACCTTGGAAAGGATGATGCTACTGAAAGGAAAAAGGAATTGTTTCATCAGAATGCTACTGCTAAAGAAGCCCTTATCAGTGCCCTATATGATGGTGAGTTTTCAGAAATAAAAAAGGTAGATACAACCCACAAAATATGGAACCACCTTGAAGACATATTTGAAGGAGACAAACAAGAAAAGGATGTGTGTATAAAGACATGTAAGAAAAGATACAATGCATTAGAGATGCTTCCTGAAGAAAATATTAGAGCTTACAATCAAAGGATAAATGAAGTAGTTGTTGGAATCAGAAACAATGGTGGAAAGATTTCAGAGGAGGACATTATGGACAAGTTAATGACTACTCTCACTCTTGAATATGAAAGAAAGATCAACATCCTTGATGAGACCATGTAGCTTACATCTAATTTCAAGACAGAGACCTTGATCAGCAAAATATCAGCCTTTGAGATTTCAAGATTGAAGACAGAACCAAAGAGTGAAACAACCTTCAAAGCAATAGTTCATGGTAAGAAATCTGCAAACACTTCTGGTAATTTTGATGATGATGATGAAGAGAAAACACTAGATTATTTCATTGCTATGATTTCAAAAAGAGAAAAGAAATGAAAAGGAAAATATGAAGGTCAATTACCATTTAAGTTCTTTTCATGTAATAAGATCGGTCACTTTGCATCTAAGTGTCCTACTAGAGCTAGAAAGTTCAAAAAGGATTACAAGCCTAAGTACTCTAAGGAATGTTACTATGTTGGAGATGGAGTTTCAGATGATGCATCAGGTGAAGAAGATATTGGATTCATTGCTATTATAGACAAAATGAATAATAAGACAAATCATAAAGATGATAAAAAGGAACAAGAGCTAGCATTGATTTCACAAGCTGACATAAGAACAGACTAGATTATAGATAGTGGTTGCTCACATCACATAATAGGTGATAAAGACAAATTTGTTCATTTGAAAAAATACAATGGTGGCATGGTTAGATTTGGTGACAACACTCCTAAACCCATAGTTGGTAGAGGAGCCATCACCTTGGATGGAAAGAATAGTACTGATGATGTTCTTTATGTTGATGGTTTGAAACATAACCTTCTTAGTGTTGGACTATTTCTTGGAAAAGGTTATCAGTTGGAGTTCAAAGAAGACAAATGCATCATTAATGACAATGATGGTGTTATAATTGTATCAGGCTCAAAGACAAGAGGTAATGTTTTCCAACTCAATTCAGAAGCAAGTTGTTTTGTTGCTAAAGTTGACGATAGTTGGTTGTGGCATAAAAGATTATGTCATATCAATTTTGATAACATAGTAAAGATAAGCAATGTAAAGGCAGTAAGAGAACTGCCTAGCATAGCAAAGCCAATTGATACTATATGAAGGGAATGTGTGATAGGAAAGCATGTGAAAAATTTATTTAGGAGCAAGCAAAATTTAGTAGAGAACAAGTTGGATCTAATTCATACAGACCTATGTGGTCCAACTCAAACAAGATCATACTATGGTGAAAGGTATTTCATTTTTTTTGTTGATGATTATACTAGGATGATGTGGGTTGCATTCTTGAAAGATAAGTCAGAAGCATTTGAGAAGTTCAAAATATTCAAAGCTAAGGTTGAGAATGAATCTGGACTAAAGATAAAATGTTTGAGATCGGATAGAGGAGGAGAATTCACCTCTAACAGATTCTATGAGTACTATGAAGAACATGGCATAAAGAGATAGTTAAGTGCACCTAGAACCCCTTAGAAGAATGGAATTGCAGAGAGAAGGAATATGATCATCCTTGATACATCACGCACCATCATGATTGAAGGAAAAGTTTCACACACCTATTGGAGAGATGCAGTCAATACAACAGTCTACACCATCAATAGAATTCAATTGAGGCAAGGCACTAGCAAAACACCATATGAGCTATGGTTTGGTAATTTTTCATAGTAAAATACTTTAGAATCTTTGGAAGCAAGTGCTACATCAAGAGGGATGAAGCAGTAGGCAAGTTTGATGCAAGAAGTGATGAAAGTATTTTTCTTGGTTACTCTACTAAAAGTAAAGCTTATAGATGTTTCAATTTAAGATTGAAAAATATCATTGAAAGTACTCATGTTAAGATTGATGAAAAGTTTATGGTTCAAGAGAGATATCATGATTACTCACCCATTATTGAAGAAGAACCCAGACCCTCCACTAGTGAGACAGTTATTGAAGAAATGTTTGACAATATTGATGTGTTATTCAATGACCCTGAGACAAGTGAAGAAGAAAATCCTAAGGCTGATGAGTCAACATCACCTAAAGTTCCAAAGTTTACATCTATAAATCATTCCAAGAAAGACATCATTGGAGATTAGAGCAAAAAAGTATTAACAAGATCATAAGAAAATAACTCAACTAATAGTGAAGTGGTATGTTTACTATCTCAGATTGAACCTTTAAGTGTTGAAGATACATGTAATTATTTCAATTAGCATGGTGCTATGAAAGAAGAACTTGATCAGATTGTTAAGAATGAAACTTGGGAACTGGTCCTAAGACTTAGTGATAAGAATGTGATTGGAACAAAGTGGATATTCAGAAACAAGATGAATGAAGATGGTATAGTAGTAAGAAACAAAGAAAGATTAGTATGTAAGGGATATGTGCAAAGAGAAGGCATTGATTATTTAGACACATTTGCACCTGTGAGAAGATTAGAAGCTATTAAGTTGTTTCTAGCTTATGCTATAGTAAAAAACTTCAAAGTATATCAGATGGATGTCAAGTCAGCATTCCTGAATGGATATTTGAAAGAAGAAGTATACATTGAGCAGCCAGAAGGATTCACCTTATCAAACTGACCTGATATGGTATGCAGATTGAAGAAGGCCCTCTATGGACTTAAGCAAGCCCCTAGAGCATGGTATGAGAGACTAGATGGATATCTAACAAAGATTGGATTCAAGAAAGGAGCAGCAGATTGTAATCTATTCATTAGAGAGACATCTAAAGGTCTACTGCATGTAGCTATATTTGTTGATGACATTATCTTTGGAGGTAATGACAAACTAAGTGCAAAATTTGCCAAAGAAATGCAGAATGAGTTTGAGATGAGTATGATTGGTCCTATCAAATACTTTTTGGGACTAAATGTGCAGCAGATAGAAAAAGGAATTTTTATTAATCAATCCAAGTATGTGAAAGAGATACTGAAGAAATTCAAAATGGATGATTGCAAGCTAATAGGAACACCTACGAGCACTGGATGCATGCTTACAAAAGAAGATGACTCACCAGTAGTTGATATAACATTGTACAAGTTTATGATTGGAAAACTAATTTATCTTACTCAGACTAGACCTAATATTTCCAATGGAGTTGGCATAGTTGGAAGATTTGTAGCAGAGCCTAAACAAAGTCACCTCATGGTAGTAAAGAGAATATTCAGATACTTGCAGGGCACTATATTAATGGTCTATGGTATCCTAATTCAGAAAATGTTGAGCTTCATGTGTACACTGATGCAGATTGGATAGGATGTGTTGATGACAAAAAGAGGACATCAGGTGGAGTAGTGTTTCTTTGTGATAGACTTGTCACCTGGACAAGCAAGAAACAAAATTGTATTTCTCAGTCAACAACAAAAGTGAAGTATGTTGCAGCAGCCTTGAATTGTTCTACAATTATTTGGATCAAATAGATGATAAAGGATTTTGGAATTCAGATTGATCATCCTATTGTTATTCACTATAATAACACTAGCACTATCAATATGTCAAAGAATCTTGTGATGCATGCAATGAAAAAGCACATTGAGATCAAGTATCACTTCCTAAGAGAGAAAGTGGCAAAGAAAAAAGTCAAGTTGGACTATGTGAGTACTAAAGATCAATTGGCAGATATATTCACAAAGCCCTTGCCTAAGGATACTTTTGAGTGTCTCAGGGAGAAGTTGGGAGTAATTCCCTTCCCTGATTCTACTTAGAAGAAAGAAGGAAAGGCATTAGTCCTTAGGGACTAATGGAAGGTAGACTACTCTACCTCAAGAGTAGTACTAGTGCTTAAAATGAATGGCGCCCTTTGCCATTGATGTCAAAGGGGGAGTAATATACATAGTCATGAAAAAAAAGAAGTAAAAAGGAGTATTATACTAAGGGGGAGCATCATTCAGTTATGATAGCAGTTCAGTTGAGGAAATGGAGAATATTGGAAAATATTATAGTAGATGGATGATTCATCTTTGGGGGAGTTTTGAAGAGGAAATGGAGAATGTTATAAAAGAAATGTTCATCTGGGTTGGTGGTGGCTTTTCATTCCACATGTTGCCATCAATGCCAAAGGGGGATATTGTTGGAGATTTTCCAGTAGACCAGTATTGACTATATGTTTGTCATTGATGATAACATATGGAAAGTAGCATGTGTAGAAGTATTATGCAATAAGCTTTTAGTATATGTAGCATGGACATGATATCAACATGATATCATGGGCACATAGATTAACTGTTAGTACATATAGTTATATAGCAGCTTGTGTCAGCAGTGTTCCTAATAGAGTAACATGCAGTGTTCTGTATATGGTTGTCCATACAGTTATCATGGAGCCTTTTATGCTTAGATATATGCTGAAGACATGTTAGTGATGTTTCAATCATGGAATCATAGTATGATGATGAGTAGAAGTGAAGTTATGCAGTCACTATTCACTAGTAGCAGTTTCTTGTGTTTGTTCAGAAGAGTCGATAGCGATTATATTGGTTCTAAAGTTGCACCTATCTTGTGGATATGAGACCTTGGATTTAAGCTTAGAAAATAGTTATTGATGTTTAGTTAAGAGCACATGATGTAATTCAGCTTGAGGAGAAAGATCTAGTTGTTTTGGTAGAGTTGACAGTGTGTAGCGTGCGTCTACAATTATCTGATTAGACAGGTCCCATAATGTGTTGTGTGCATAGTAGAGCCGACATAATGTTTGTCAAAGTTTGTTATGGTTTCTCTAATATGATTTAAAGGTGGTTCTTGTACACACAAAATTAGTGTACTTCTATGAATCCTTACAATCAAGAACACTCAAGAATGAGGCCTCAAAAATCGATCCATAGCTCTTTATGTATGGAGTTGCAAGATTTAAAATTGCTCTCAGCTAGAGCTAATAAACTTAATGACCTTGCTAGTCAACCACACAATGAGAGATTCAAATGAAGACAAGGGAAAGGATGCCAATATCTCCAAGAATCAAATGAAATGCAAATGCAAGCTAGATTAAGATGAATATGCAAGCTAGAAATGAAAGATGCAAGCTAAGCTATGAAAAGGAAAGTACAAGTCTTACAATCCCTCCTAATTAAACTAGATGAGTTATTCTAAAGCATGAAAGGAAATATAAACTATGAAAACATGAAATATGAAGCTACTATGCAAGAATGAAAACTAAACTATGAAGCAATGAAGAAAGCCAAGATGTGATGCAATAATGATCTCCAAAAAGCTTCAAAGTCTTCAAGAATTCTTGTAGCATAAAGTTAGCATAAAAGTGAATATGACCTAGAATGAGGAAGAGAGCTCTTCTTTTATAGGAAATGAGAAAGAATGGACCATGGAGATTAAGAAGCAAAAGATTTAATCAACGGTGGAGCATCAAAGAGGAGCAATCCATGTGCACAAATATTCTCCAATAAGAAAATAAGAGTTGACTTTTGTGTCCATATGAGACAAAAAGTGCTTTTCTTCTTTTTGTAAAATAAGAATAATGCTTTATTTGTGCAACTTAGGATAAGATGAAAAGTGGGGGCTTTTTATTTATTAAAAGGGGAGGAAATATTCCTTTTAATAAATAAAGACTTAGGATAAAATGGTTAGCCCAAGGAAAATAATTGAAAATGATGAAAATAGGATTTGATCAAGGAAATTGATATAATTGATAAAATGCTGATTTTTGAAAATATTGATTTAGGGATTTGATAAATTGTTGAATGGGGGCCCAAAGTCTAGGTGACCATTTTAGGGTGCATACATTTGACCCTCTTTGACTAATGTGTGATCATTTCAGGAACACATGTGGTCAAAGAAGAATTGAAATGTGAGTTCATTTTGGGATCACAAAACAACTCAGACGTGTGTTCATTTTGGGAACACGCCCAAACAAAAATAAACAAAAGATTTTGGACATGAGTTCATTTTGGGATCACATCCAAAATAAGAGATAAAAATCTCAAGCTGAGTGAAAGCTCATAAAAAGATAGCTGAATCAAGAAAATCAAGGATTAAATCCAATAGGAACTGCCCCCTCGGAATCAAAATTGAAATCAGGTAGAGGAGAATAGTAGATTGATAAAAGATGATCAAATCATAATCGAAGATAAAGGATAATAGGATAACCATTAGGCAGTGAAAACATGCCCCAGTTTGACTAGATTTGATCGAGAAAGATATAAGATAAAAATGAAGTCAAGCCTCAGAAGGATGAAAATGAATGAAAGACTAGGAGTTTGAAAGAGATGGGGGTGAAAGAATGAAGATGCCCCAGTGAAGATCGAAGGATCAGGCCTCAAATGGTTAGCCAACTGTGCAGAAGAGGGGGAAAATTTGAAATGCAATTTTGACTATCAAGATTAACTCAAATTTTGATTTCGAGTTTGAAAATGGATCCAAGATGTCGAAATTAGCTAAATGTGCAATTTTCACGCAATTCTAAGGTGTTTTGAAAATTAGGTCAAAAAGTCAAAATGCTATATAAGGGGTAAAAAGTGTCATTTTCAAAATCATTTGTCATTTAGCTATTTGGGAATTTTAGGAGTTCAGAGAGAGAAAATGGCCCAACAAGTAGCAGTTCTGATCCATAGACACAGATTCGAGCACGATCGGTTGCATAACTGGCCTCCTTAGTATAGTGCCCCGGTACGTTTCTCAAAAACTAGCCACTTTTGAGTCTTTTATTGCATTTAATATATATTTAGCACTTTTTTTGAAGAATTTTCAAATTTTCAAATTTCAAATTTCAAGAACTGGGTGATGTATCATGTGATACTTTAGAAGTATCACATCCTTTAGAGAGAAACATCACGCGATACTTCGCGGGTCCCAGATGTATCGCATGCACGTAGACACCAGTATTGCATGATAATTGGTGAACTATCACGCGATACCTGGTGAAGTATTGCACAATCAAAGGCATATCGCACTACTATAGGGAGAAGTATCGCACGATACTTGTTCCAAAAGGAGTATTGCCCAAGTTAAAAATTTGATATTTTTAAGTATTTTTGAGCAAAAATGACATGGGTCTAGACAATTTTACGTTGTATATGTCTTGTACTGATTTTTTAGACATTCATCATGATATGTATTGACATCTAGCTTCGTTTAATGGTTTGTAGGAGCACTTTCCAGTGTTACTCATCAGAGCACCGAAGGTGGTGGGACTGAAGTGTGTCCGAGATCTTGATGATCCAGGCAAGGCTGACTTGAGGGTGATGGGATTTGGATATTTGGTGTGGTTCCCCTATATCCGAGCTGATCATGGGTTGTTGACCACTCTTGCTAAGAGATGGCATAATGAGCACAACACCTTCCATCTGCCTACTAGAGAGATCATAAGATCATGTAGAATCACCAATATAGCTATCAAACTTGACTCTTAGGTTCCCAATTCTGGATTCTTACAGGGAAAAGGCTAATTGATAAGGACCAAGTCCTTCTTCTACTTCGGGCTCCACAGACCCAGGCGGGTGTACCTATCTTCAAACTCACTGCTTCATAATGAAATCCTATAGTGGATCAAAGGTTCTAGCAATGATTTCCTAATGCCTCTTGCTGCAACTGATGCAGAGCTTAGAAAGCCAATCCATGATATTAACAGAAGTAAACACTCATTGTAGAAAAATGGCAAGCGTGACAAGAATAAACTCCTTCTTTTCAAGCTTTGAACTCAGGCAGGTTAACCCATGTCAGATCTACTTCTTGAAAGGATCACAACATTAGTTTATATCCTTGATACAAACATTATCTTCTTAGTCGTTCAAACATACATGAAAGTAAATAATCATTTAAGTTTTGTTGATGATAAGATCCCTGCAAATCAAGGATAGACCAGTGCCTTATCCTAGGGTATAGAGTCAAATAGTGAAACATACATTTACATAAATCTTCTAAATGAAACACAAACAAATCCCAGATGAAATGCCTTACAATTCATCCTTTCTTAAACACATTTGATCATCAAATTCTTGCCAAACTCCTAAGCTCTCAAAAATTAACCTAAAGACATTACCCTTTCCTTGAAAGGAACTAGAGATTAAAATCATAGATACCTTGTAAATGGTATATCAAAACTACCTTACAGATTCAATACACAAAAGCCACAGAATTCAAACAAGAAGACAACTGAAATCATGCAAGGGAATTCTATTGTATTCTAGTAAAATTTCACTGCATCAATACATTTCAAAATCTGACAAAATATTCTAAGATTTCAGCAATGGAGCCAAGCCTCCCTCTACAGTATATTTTCAACCTCTGCAAAATGGATTCACTTGGTGCTCAAAAATCACTTCAGAATGACACAATTCTCTTTGAATGATTTTGGACATAGGAAACAATGAGCTTAACTTATTTATCAACGTAGATCAAGTGTGTACAACTACCGTAATTACTGCAAATCTCCTTAATTGTTTCCACATTCAATTTCATATACCATCAGATTTCAAATTTCAAGTTAGCCGTGTTTGGATGTTGACAGATAAATTAAACAACTCGAAAACAAGGCAAAGAGGCAAATGATTGAGATCCTGCACTTTAAACCTGTTTACGTCATGCAATCTTCCTTTGAAACTGATTGGATGGCTCATTAGTTTACTTTCTAGCTTGATACTGTACTTTGTCCACGCAGGCAACGGTCCCTTTTCTTTTCTTTTATTACCTTTTCCAACTGGGCCCATTTAGCAAATCCACGACTGAAAGCCTCTCATGATCACTGAATGCAATGTTAACCCTAGCATATATTCAGAGAACTGGTGACCAAAGCCTTCGTGGGTTCTCGAAATGAAATCCTTAACTCATGATACTTCTCACAAATTAGCGAACACAGTGGCACCCTTCAAGCACTTGACTGCAGTTATCATTTGGCGAACCAGCGAACAAAGCCATCTCGCATTCTCTTAATGTCTCGGCTAACTATTAAATCTTTTGGAGATTCAGTGAACAAAGGGTTCGCACATTCGCTTAATGGATCACTTAACCGCTAAATTACTTGGAGAACTGGCGAAGCCTTTACTCTCTGAATCACTGAATCTTTAATTTACCATCATCTTTACTCTGAGATTCTGAATGAACCATTGATATTGTCGATGATCTATGGCTGTCACTAGTTCGCTGAAATATTTGATCCTTGGTCATTTGATTACGAGATTCAGTGAACAAAGGGTTCGCTGAATCGCTAAATCATTTAGCTTCTTATTAATTTATTCTGAGAACAAGTGAACACTTGACACAACCCGTTCTGCCAAATTCTTCATACCAAACTGTCGGGGCCGCCAAACTTAGAAGTCTTTACACAGTCGCTCATTCAGCAAATGAAACATGTAGGACCCAATAATATCTGAGATTAAACCACAACTGTCGATCCTGACAATGATCTACGGTATTCGCCAAGTCGCTAGGTTATTTTTCCCTTAACGCTAGATTTAGAGAATGAGCGACAACCATTATCGCTAAGTCGCTGAGTGTAAGCAAAGAACCACAAAGGAATACATGAATTGGAGATAATGCATTTTTTGAATCACCAGATGTTTTTTGATAACCACCGGATATTTGGAGACTACGTGAACAAAGACAATACTTAGCATTTTTAACATATTCTCCAGTTTGCTGAATGGTTGAGGTGTTAACCGGGAGACTTAGAGACCACGCGACTAAAATGACGCTTAGCATAATATTGACTTGTTCGCTGAATCGCCAAATACTATATGAGACATGCTATGACCTTTTTCGATTTAGCAAACACAAAACATTTAACACGTGCATGATTTAATTAGCTCAAGTGACTTAAAAAGGTAACAATGAAATAGAAGAGTAAGGGCTGATCATAGGACTTTTGCAAGAGTTTGACATTTTCAAAAACAAAACCTAGGGTTAGCATTTTTGAAGTGGGCTATGATAATTTTTTGAAGAAATTTTGACACTTGTACCTAGGAAAACTTCACAGACCAGATGACTAAACCAACATTTGGACAAAAACCTTAGAAAATCAAGAATATACCCAACAAGGCATCCATCACATTAGAGGATGTCTACAGGATTCTTAGAGTACCATGCCATGGTGAGCCTGTAAGTATAATCATGCTTGAAGATATAATTATTTAAGTGTAATATTTCCATATGATGAAAACTAACATGATTGTTTGCTGGCACAGGTATACTATGATTAGGACACCACTGAGGGTCGGCATGCTATCTAGGGCATGTTTCAGGATGTCACTATCATTGATAGACACATCAGCTAAGAGTGACTGATGGATGATTTTGGCAGAGACTTCCCAATGTTGTGCATTGTTGCTTTGATCATCTCATAGGTCCTGATGACTAATCATAGTTAGAAGGGATTCCCTCTCAGATGGGGCAGACTACTAATTGACTTGGTAGGCAGACCTCGGTGTATGGCATGGGGACCTGCCATACTCGCTGAGATGTATCATGAGTTACATGAGATCATCTACAGGGATGGTTGAACATGAGCTTGTGGTGCCATCTTGGCACAGGTGTCAGCTTGGGAGCACATCACTATGGTGCACCCTAGGGTTTAGCCAAGAGAGCAGAGATATCGATACATATATAGGTACGAAGGGTATATATCACATGCCCATATTGGGGATGTGACATACTATAGACGGATCTTGGATGAGATGACCTCCTTCATCTAGAGGCCATACAGGGAGGTTGAGTCTTGGAGTGATGTAGAGGATGAGATGAAGTACATGCTATGTAGCTAGCCATTAGTAGGATGACATATAGAGATAGTCAAGAGATTCTACATCACTTGGGTATGGTGACAGTTCGGGCGGCAGCAGTGGGTCTCCATAGAGACTGCCACTTATGCGAGGTCTACAGATGAGGATAACATGGGTGGCTACCCATGTTAGATTATTAGCTGGCCATTATGGAGATAGATGGCATCAGGAGGGAGCCTTGGGAGTACCTTCCTGATATGGCTAATGCAGGATCTGATGCAACATACAAGGTTGAGTGGTGGAGGGTTCCCTTCCCTTGATTCACTATTCTTGATGTACAGTCGGCAGCTCAGGGTGGGGATGATGGGGATGATGGAGGAGATGGAGGGGATGGAGGGAGAGGGAGAGGGAGAGGGAGAGGGAGAGGGAGAGGGAGGGTGATGGAGAGAGGTGAGGGATCTAGATTAGGTGGCCAAAAATGGTCATGGGGTCAAAGATCAGTGACTCCTGAGGATGAGGTGAGACCCGCTCGCCAATAGCCAGAGGTGCAGCAGGATCATCCTACGGGAGGAGAGGACCTGAGAGCCAGGATACAAGCTCTGGAGGCTAAGATACATCAGCTTAGGATCACCATAGAAATTAGAGAGAAGAAGCTCACTGATCAGTGGGTAGAGACAAAGTGGTGGGAGAGAGCCCTACAGATTTCCCTTGAGAAGAGATAGAGAGAGGCAGCGCAAGCTACATATTATCATGGTCTCTACATACAGGCAGTACTAGCAAATCAGAGGGCTCCTTCCTACTCAATAGTAGTGGGTAGATCAGATGTAGTACTAGATGTGGCACCACCTCCTCCACCACCAGGTCCTCAGGATGGTGGTAGCGAGTCCTAGGTTTAGGGCTTAGGTTTAGATGTTTTGTACTTATCCTGAGACTTTTGATCCAGATTTTGGGATCTCATATTGTATTGTATGATGACATTGTTATATATATGAGATTACTGGATGTTCGATATATCATGTGTATTTGTCTCACTTGTGATGGATGTATCAGTTTATGTATTGTCTTGTCATTTTTCTCAAAATGTATGTTTTTAATGCTCATGTATATTCTCTCTCATAGATGTATGTTTGATTCTCATGTGTATGATGTAGACTTATGTTTCTGAAAATGACATTTTTGAGATATAGATATGATGATATGATTAACCCCTTGTGATGAACTGGAACAGGTTTGAGATGAAAGACAAGGAGCGAAAGAAATGAGAGCAGTTGACCAACAGGTCCTTGAAAGATAACAAAGGAGAGCTCTCTCCATATGCAAGATACAAAACTAATCTAACATGAACCTAGAAAAATGCAAGCTACTATGAAAAAGTGGTTGACTTGCAAGGTCACAATGCTTATAGACATCTAATTATCATCATCAAGCATTATTGGTAGCATCATAAGATCATACAATACACACTAGTATGAATATGGGTATATGAATATGATCTATATTAGATAGAAATGTGGGAATCCCACCTAGGCACCAAAGACATGTAGGTAAAGATGACTAGTGCAATGAGATTACCTAAGTTTGTTATAGCAAGATTATGCTTGAATCGGGACATAAGAAGGTCAAGATGGCTATAAGCATGCACTCGCTAAATAATCAAGGATAATACCTTGTCAATCCCTAGTGTCAAGTAGGACTGGCATAAATTCTCATGATAGTTAGGATCAACGAAATATACCCACAAGCAGATAAAGAAATAAAACATGTTCTCATACCCTCAGTCTTCTAGCTATGCATCATCGAAAACTTCTCAAGGAGATACCACTCATCAAAGAAATTCTCATAGATAGCACACAAAGAAAAATAAAGTCAACATATCTCAATTGAATTGATTGTTTAAGTGCATGTGTGTTGGTCATAGAGTCAAACTTTGAGTATCCAATTTGCTAATGAGCAATATCGCATCATACTTAGACTGGTGGGTAAGACATTTGATAAGTGTTGAGAAACACTCGACGCTAGGGTAGTGTTAAAAAACATAGTTTGGGGTGGTGTTGAAAAACACCTGTTTGTGAAATGCCCCAAGAGACAAATGCACCTAAAGGACCTATGCTAACAGGTATGCCCCGTAGACAAAAATAAAGACCAATTCTAGACCAAGTCAAATAAGGTCAAGGCATGATGGAGAATGGCTAAGTGTCGAGGACGCATGCTAAGAGACAAGGGTGCAAAGGCCTCAAGTAGTGCCTATTTCCAGGTTTTCACCACTTGGAGATTTTTTTTTATTTTTTTATTTTTTTGTATTTTTGCTACCAAGGCACCTGTTTCTAGGTTTTCACCGAGGCACTTTTTCTATTTTTTTGAATTTTTTTGATTTTTTTGATTTTTTTGATGAGACATCAAAGTGCCTATTGCTAGGTTTTCACTAGGATGATCTTTTTTTAGGGCTTTATATGCTTTTTAGGATTTTTTCATCATCATATATGAATTTTTTTTTGGTATTTTCTCAGGATCATAAAATATGTACAAAGGATGCCCCCAGACTGAATAGGCATCATGGATACTTCTTGAGGTGTAAAACATTGATGGGATTAGGGAGTTGTTCTCCATCCTCATCAGATAACAAGTAATCACCTATCCCAAAAGTAGCTGTGATGACATATGGCCCAAGCCAATTAGGTTTGAACTTACCCTTTTGCTCTCTATTTTGTTGGTTCTTAGGATTCTCTCACAAAACAAGATCACCTACTTGAAACTCTCTAGGGTGAACCTTCTTGTTGAATGCCTTTGACATACACTTTTGATACACTTGCATATGATCAAATGAGGCCTTGCGCTTCTCATCTAGAAGTTCTAAGTCCTGTAACCTCATGGCACGATAATCGTCATCTGTTATCAAACCTTTAAGAGAGACTCTAAGTGAAGGGATCTCTACTTCTAAAGGTAATACTACTTTAGCACCATAAGTGAGGGCAAAAGGAGTAGCCCCCGTGGGAGTACATATACTCATTCTGTAAGCCCATAAAGCTGGATTGATCTATAAGTGCCAGTCCCTACCATTCTTGTGAACTGTTCTATGGAGAATCTTAAGAATGGTTTTATTAGAAGCCTCTGCTTGTCCATTTCCTTGTGGGAAGTAAATGGAGGACTTGTTGGGTATATATATTAATGAGCCCAAGAAAATTGTGGCTCCTCCTAATGTACATTCTCAAACAAGTATAGACTTGGAGAAGGCTAGGAAAGCGAAAGAAGAATTGGCTATTCAACTGGAGAAACTTGAGTTGGAGGCTGTTGTTGATGAAATGAAGAGGAAGATTGCCTTCCTACATGCTAACATGAACACATCTTCTAGTACCTCTATCCCTAGCACCATAGGAAAAACTCCATTCAGTCAACCCAATACTTCACTTCCAAATGCTCAAGCCTTTCACCCTGGACAAACTTTACCTAGACCAGTTCCTAATCAAGTTCCCATTATAGCTAGTGGTACAATGGGAATTGTACCTTGTCAAAATGTTGCAACTACCCCTCTGAATCAACCAAATATCCAAAGAAGACCAGTTCATTTGGATAGATATAGGCCTCTATTTTTTGATGGTATTCCTGGCCAACCCAATGCTGTCCCCAATGAAATCAGAAAGAAGATCCCATTATTTACTGGGAATAATGTTATTACCTGTGAAGAACATCTAAAGTTTTTTATAGATAAGGTAAATGATTATGAGATTGAACATGAAGATGTCATAATGAAGCTTTTTATTCAATCATTGATTGAAGATGCCAGGGATTGGTATAGGGGTTACTTGAGAACAGTATTGCATCTTGGGAAGAATTTGTTAGATGTTTTAAAGAGCAATATGCAGAACATGTGAACTCTAGCTATATGCTCAATGAGTTCAATAATATCAAGAAACATTACAATGAGAGCATGTCAGAGTTTAATAGCCGATTCCAAAAGGCTATGTATAAATTGTTCCAAGTATTGAGGCTAGATGATGCAGTCCGCATGACAACTTATTTCAATTCTATGGATGGTAAGATGTCTTACCTTTTGAGAGACAAGAATCCCCATACCCTTAGAGATGCTTTTAAGTTGGCCATAAATATTGAGAGTAACCGAAAGGCATTTGGCCAAATGTACAGGGATGAAGGTAGACTGTGGAAAGAAACCAGGCCACAACTTGCAAGGCCATCCAAAGAGGAGGATAGAATGGACAAAGGACCTAGTAATAACAAAGACTTCCCAACAAGGTTTGATAAAGGTGGTAGAAATTTTTAAGATGCAAGGCCACCTTATCAAAGGCAGGACAAAGCCCCTAATTTGAGAGATATGCCTTACAAAACAAACTGGAAAGATGGGAGGCCTGTTCCTGATAATAATGAACCCCAAAATGGAAGGGATACACCAGATCCTTTGAAAAAGAATATAGCACATAATGTGGAGAATACCCCTTGGTGTGTGGCCTATAATATGCCCCACTCACCATTCCAGTGTGCTATTGCCCAGGCCTTGGGAGAAGAGGCTAGTGATTCATATGAAGGAGATTATGAAGGATCTGAAAAGCCTACTATTAACATGTTTACTACTAAACTAATGGAGGATCTTGAGTCCTCAGATAATGAATTTATTTGCCCTGATGTTGATCATAAGAGGAAGATTTTCTCTGACTATGAACAAAAAATATTTACTGAGTCTGATCAGGAAGAGTTTGATAATGATGACTATAAGATTCACATGGTAGAATCTGAATCAGATGAAAGACAATGGAGAAAGCCCAGTGAAGAAGAAATCAAGAGCTTAACTGTGGCTGCTATTACACAAGCAAAATCCTCATACAATTTGAGGAACAGAAAGGTGGATAATGAGAAGGGAGTTCCTAGATCAGTGTTTGTCAAAAGTAATCCTCATGATAAGGACTCCCCAAAGCCCAATGTTGTAAATAGTAAAGATGAAGGGTTTGAAGCTGAAAAGAAAGGGAAACAAGAAGTTATTGTTGATAAGGTGAAGAAGAAATTTGGTAGGTCAAAGGATCATCCTAATGTTTACACTCACTCCCCTACCTTTGATATGAGACATGCCTTGTACCAAATGAAAGTTTCCACCCCTCTGCTTGAAATGTTGAAAATAGAAGAGCACAAAGCAGCAGCCCTGGCTCTTATAAGTGAGCAGAGAACTACTCCTATTTTACAAGAGGAAGGGAAATCCCTAGACAAGCCAATTGCAATTAATGATATTTCTGATGTATGTGTAGGGACTATTGTGACACAAGAACCCTCTTCTATCAATCCTTTCTATGTTACTTTTCTTGTAAATAATTTTTTGTTGAAAAATTGTATGATTGATTCTAGCGCCGCTACAACTGTAATGCCTTATCAAGTGATGAAGGAGTTAGGGTTGCAAGTTGATACATCCAGTGGAAGGTGTTATGCCATGGACAATAGGGCAGTACCTATTGTAGGGAGCTTGATTGGAATTGAAGTGAAAATTGTTGCATTCCCAGAAGCCACATAAAAAATGGATGTGGTTGTTGTTGATACAAAACCTCACTATGGCATGTTATTGTCAAGACAATGGGCTGTAGCAGTGGGTGGAAAGTTGCAACTAGATTTATCATATGCTACCATCCCAATAAATGGAACTGAGGTAAAGTTGTACAGGGAGCCCCATTCTTTAGTCATGATTGAAGTGGTTGCTCCAGAGGATGTAAATTGTTTTGTAGATATTGACATGAGCAATTTTGTGATTGAAGAAATAGTACCTCAGTTGAAAAACATAGATCCAATTGTGGATGAGTTAATTTTGCAGCAAGATGGGCTCTGGAAAATGTTCTTTGATGGTGGATGCTCCAAGGAAGGATCAGGAGCTGGTGTGGTGTTCATTTCCCCATCAGGTATTACATTTAAATACTCTTTCTTGTTAACTTTTGAGTGTACAAATAACACTGCCGAGTATGAGGCTCTGATACTAGGATTAGATGTGGCCATAAAACATGGTATTAAATCTTTAAAAGTTCATGGTGATTCCCAGTTGATTATAGCCCAAGTGAGATCTCAGTATGCTTCTAAAGATGAAAAGTTGAAACTGTATAAACATGCTGTTTGGGATAGACTAGAGCTTTTTGATGCTTTCAATCTGCTTTGGGTAGAAAGATCCATTAATATCATGGTAGATTTTCTTGCAAATGTTTCCCTTAAGAGTGAAGACATAACCCTCACTGGTGTGTCCATGTTAGAGGTCAAAACTAGGCCTGCTGTGCCTGATAATGTATACAATTGGCAAGTTTTTGAGGATGACCTTGATATCCTTAGGTTCATTCAAGGCCTTGATCAATATGATGGTCAACAAATAGATCTCAATGAGATACAATAGTGTGTTTAGGGAAAAGAATGCATCATGGGGAATGAGATAGTGCAATTTCCATCCAACCACATACCTAAAGGGTTAGTGGAATTGGAAGGAATGTTCAAAATAAATGATGGTTTTTTGTCTCGGAAGTCTAACACTAAAATGGAGGACTTAGAGGAAATAAACTTGGGTTCAGAAAACTCCCCACAAATGGTATACATTGGCAAGAAACTGAGCAAAGAGATCAGAGAAAATTTGATAAGACTTTTGAAAAAGTACAAGCATGTATTTGCTTGGTTCTATGATGACCTCAAAGCTTATAGGGATGACCTGTTTCAGCATGAAATTCCTCTAAAAGAGGAAACCAGGCCTTTTAGATAGAAGCAGAGACCCATTAACCCTTTATTGGCTACCAAGATGCAAGTTGAGTTGACAAAACTGAGAGATGCTGGTATTATTGAACCAATCAGGCACTCAACTTGGGTTTTGAATCTTGTGCCAGTAAGGAAAAAGAATGGTGATATTAGGCTCTATGTTGATTTTAGGAACCTGAATGTGGCTTCACTTAAGGATAACTATGGATTGCCTAATATGGAGGCTATGCTACATAGGGTGACTGGATGTGAACTCTTGCCAATGATGGATGGTTTCTCTGGGTATAATCAAGTGCTGGTCAAAGAATCAGAACAATTTAAGACAACCTTTACAACCCCATGGGGAACATATGTATATGTTCACCTGCCTTTTGGTCTGAAAAATGATGGAGCAACATTTCAGAGAGCCATGGATGTTGCATTTGAGGAGTTGATAAATGTTTTAATGGTTGTTTATCAAGATGATCTCACTGCTTATTCCAAAAAAGCTGAGGATCATTGTTCCCATTTGGAGAAGGTCATTCTTAAGGCCTTAGAATTTGGTGTGTCTTTGAATCCCAAAAAGTGTCAGTTTGCTGTGATAGAAGGGAAGTTACTTGGACACATAGTGTCAAAAGAAGGAGTCAGGATTGATCCTGAAAGAGTAGAAGCAATTAAAAGGGTCCCTCCACCAAAGAACATAAAAGGTGTGCAGTCATTCTTGGGATAGATTAATTTTGTAAGAAGATTTATTGCTAACTTTGCAGAATTGGTCAAGCCCATAGTGAAGTTCCTAAAGAAGGATGTGAAGTTTGATTGGAACCTTGAAGCTCAGCTAGCTTTTGTAAGAATCAAACAAGCAATTCAGGAGGCCCCGGTTTTGGTATCACCTGATTACTTGAAACCATTTTCTCTGTTTTCTTTTGCATCTTTTCATACTATTACAGCTATCCTTTTGCAAAAGGATCAAGAAGGGTATGAGCATCCTATAGCCTTTTTCAGCAAGTCATTACAATCTGCTGAATTAAATTATGAACTAATGGAAAAGCAAGCCTATGCACTTGTGAAGGTAGTCAAAGCTTTCAGACCATATCTAGTTTGCGCAAAGGTTAGTGCTTATGTGCCTCATGCTACAGTAAAGGATATCTTAACACAGAGTGAAGTCATAGGAAAGAGGTGCAAATGGATAAACAGGATTCAAGAGTTTGACCTGGAAATTCATATTACCAAATTGGTGAGAGGATTGGGACTTGCTAAGTTAATGACTGAGGAAAATATGGACCTTGTTCAGGTAAATAATGTTGCTGCTAACATTGATATGATTACTAGTATTGAAATGCAACCCTGGTACAAAGATGTTATTTATTTTATTAAAAATGCTAAATGTCCACCTGACTTGAATGATAATCAAAGAAGGAGTTTGAGATTGCAAGCTCAGAGATATGTGTTGATCCAAGGTGATTTGTACTGGAAGGATAATGATGGTATTTTACTCTTTTGTCTGGATAAGCACCAATCATAGAAAATGTTGAAAGAAATGCACTCTGGAATGTGTGGAGGACATCATTCTGCTCGATCAACAACTCATAAAATCTTAAGAGCAGGGTACTATTGGCCTATGTTGTTCAAAGACACTCATTCTTATGTGAGGAAATGTGAACCTTGTCAAAGGTTCTCTAAAAAATTGAAGTTCTCAAGTGCATTATTATTGAACCCTATTGTTGCAGAAGCTCCTTTTGCAATGTGGGATATGGATTTTATTGGAGAGTTCTCTGAGAAGTCTAGTGGGGGACATAGTCACATTTTGGTGGCTACTGATTATTTTACCAAATGGATTGAAGCCATTCCAACCAAGAGGGCAACCAGTGCTATTGTAATTGAATTTTTGATGAACAATATAATCACCAGATTTGGTGTCCCTGTTAAATTGGTTGTTGACAATGCTATGAGCTTTAGGTCACAGGAGATCACTGATTTTTGCTCAAAAATGGGCATAGTATTGTCTTACTCATCCCCTTATCATCCACAGGCCAATGGATAGACTGAATCCAACAACAAGAGTATTTTGCAGATTCTGAAGAAAACCCTGGAAAAGAATAAGAGAAGCTGGCGTATAAAATTAAAGTTATCACTATGGGCTGATAGAATTTCTAAGAAGAGGGCGACTGGTAAGTCCCCTTTTGAGATGGTATATGGTGCAAAATCAAGATTGCCAGTAAATAACCTCCTTCCAATCTATAAGTTTATGCAAGAAGAGGATATGGAAATCAGTGATCCACTGCAGGACATAATGGTTTAGCTAATTGAATTAGATGAGATTAGGAGGGAAGGAAAAAAGGAAAATATGAAGTTGCAGTAGAAGATGAAATATCTTTTTGATAAGAGAGCAACTGTGAGAAAATTCCAGCCTGGTGATATGGTTCTCCAATGGAATGCCAGGGCTGAAGATAAAGGGAAACACAAAAAATTTGAGTCTTTGTGGATGGGACCTTATATTGTTCATCAGAACCATGGTAAGGACTCATATTTCTTGCAAAACTTGGATGGTGAAGAGCAGGAATTGCCAGTGCATGGACAATTCCTGAAATTTTTCTTTAGTTGATTCTTTTTCCATGCATAATAGGTTTGTATATATGTATAGGTGTGTTTGTTTCTGTTGTGTGTTTGTTTCTTGTTTTAGGTTAAGGTTTTGTGGTCTGCCTCCCAGAGATTTGTAAGTTCTTGCTATGGTTTTGCAATCAAGCATCCTCAGATAGAGCCACTGTTGGGTATATTCTTGATTTTCTAAGGTTTTTGTCCAAACGTTGGTTTAGTCCTCTGGTCTGTGAAGTTTTCCTAGGTACAGGTGTCATAATTTCTTCAAAAAATTGTCATAGCCCACTTCAAAAACCCTAACCCTAGGTTTTGTTTTTGAAAATGTCAAACTCTTGCAAAAGTCCTCATGATTAGCCCTTACTCTTCTATTTCATTGTTACCTTTTTAAGTCACTTGAGCTGATTAAATCATGCACATGTTAAATGTTTTGTGTTCGCTAAATCGAAAAAGGTCATAGCATGTCTCATATACTATTTGGTGATTCAACGAACAAGTGAATCTTATGCTAAGCATCATTTTAGTCGCATGGTCTCTAAGTCTCCCAGTTAACACCTCAACCATTCAGCGAACTAGAGAATATGTTAAAAATGCTAAGTATTGTCTTTGTTCACGTAGTCTCCAAATATCCGGTGGTTATTAGAAAAAATTTGGTGATTCAGCAAATGCATTATCTCCAATTCGTGTATTCCTTGGCGGTTCTTTGCTTACACTCAGCGACTTGGTGACAACGGTTATTGCTCATTCTTTGAATCTAGCGGTTAAGGGAAAAATAACCTAGTGACTTGGAAAATACCATAGATCATTGTCAAGATCGACGGTTGTGGTTTAATCTCAGATATTATTGGGTCCTACATGTTTCATTTGGTGAATGAGTGACTGTGTAAAGACTTCTAAGTTTGGCGGCCCCGACAGTTTGGTATAAAGAATTTGGCAGAACGGGTTGTGTCAAGTGTTCGCTTGTTCTCAGAATAAATTAGTAAGAAGCTAAATGATTTAGTGATTCAAAAAACCCTTTGTTTGTTGAATCTCATAATCAAATGACCAAGGATAAAATATTTCAGTGAACTGGCGACAGCCGTAGATCATCGACAAGATCAACGGTTCATTCAGAATCTCAGAGTAAAGATGATGGTAAAGTAAAGATTCAGTGATTCAGAGAGTAAAGGCTTCGCCAGTTCTCTAAGTAATTTAGCGGTTAAGTGATCCATTAAGCAAATGTGCGAACCCTTTGTTCATTGAATCTCCAAAAGATTTAACAGTTAGCCGGGACATTAAGAGAATGCGAGATGGCTTTGTTCGCTAGTTCGCCAAATGATAACTGCAGTCAAGTGCTCGAAGGGTGTCACTATGTTCGCTAATTTGCGAGAAGTATCATGAGTTAAGGATTGCATTTTGAGAACCCGCGAAGGCTTTGGTCGCCAGTTCTTTGAATATATGCTAGGGTTAACATTGCATTCAGTGATCACGAGAGGCTTTCAGTTGCGGATTCGCTAAATGGGCCTAGTTAGAAAAGGTAATAAAAGAAAAGAAAAGGGACCGTTGCCTGCGTGGACAAAGTACAGTATCAAGCTGGAAAGTAAACTAATGAGCCATCCAATCAGTTTCAAAGGAAGATTGCATGATGTAAACAGGTTTAAAGTGCAGGATCTCAATCATTTTCCTCTTTGCCTTGTTTTCGAGTTGTTTAATTTATTTGTCAACATCCAAACATGGCTAACTCAAAATTTGAAATCTGATGGTATATGAAATTGAATGTGGAAACAATTAAGGAGATTTGCAGTAATTGTGGTAGTTGTACACACTTGATCTGCGTTGATAAATAAGTTAAGCTCATTGTTTCCTGTGTCCAAAATCATTCGAAGAGAATTGTGTCATTCTGAAGTGATTTTTGAGCGCCAAGTGAATCCATTTTGCAGAGGTTGAAAATATACTGTAGAGGGAGGCTTGGCTCCATTGTTGAAATCTTATAATATTTTGTCAGATTTTGAAATGTATTGATGCAGTGAAATTTTACCGAAATACAATAGAATTCCCTTGCATGATTTCAGTTGTCTTCTTGTTTGAATTCTATGGCTTTTGTGTATTGAATCTATAAGGTAGTTTTGATATACCATTTACAAGGTATCTGTGATTTTAATCTCTAGTTCCTTTTAAGGAAAGGGTAATGTCTTTAGGTTAATTTTTGAGAGCTTAGGAGTTTGGCAAGAATTTGATGATCAAATGTGTTTAAGAGAGGATGAATTGTAAGGCATTTCATCTAGGATTTGTTTGTGTTTCATTTAGAAGATTTTTGTAAATGTATGTTTCACTATTTGACTCTATACCCTAGGATAAGGCACTGGTCTATCCTCGATTTGCAGGGATCTCATCATCAACAAAACTTAAATGATTATTTACTTTTGTGTATGTTTGAACGACTGAGAAGATAATGTTTGTATCAAGGATATAAACTAATGTTGTGATCCTTTCAAGAAGTAGATCTGACATGGGTTAACCTACCCGAGTTCAAAGCTCGAAAAGAAGGAGTTTATCCTTGTCACACTTGCCATTTTTCTGCAATGAGTGTTTACTTCTGTTAATATCATGGATTGGCTTTGTAAGCTCTACATCAGTTGCAGCAAGAGGCATTAGTAAATCATTACTAGAACCTTTGATCCCCTATAGGATTTCATTGTGAAGCAGTGAGTTTGAAGATAGGTACACCCGCCTGGGTCTGTGGAGCCCGAAGTAGAAGAAGGACTTGGTCCTTATAAATTAGCCTTTTCCCTGTAAGAATCTGGAATTGGGAACTTGAGAGTCAAGTTTGATAGCTATATTGGTGATTCTACATGAAAAAGAGCTAATAGGACCAATGTTGTTTTATCTTGAATTTCTTGCAGAGGTGTGTAAGGTCCTTGTTTTTGAACTGACCTCCATTATCAGTGATTATCTCAGAAGGTATCCCAAGCTGCAAATGATGTGATTCAATATGAACAAAGAGATTGTCTTTCTTGAAGCAAAAGACAGTGGAACAACTTCTACCCATTTGGTAAAGTAGTCAGTAGCAGTAATAATGAATTTATGTCTGCCTAATGAGTTGGGATGAATCTATCCAACAAGGTCAAAGGCCCAGCGCTGAAATGGCCAATGAGAAATAGAAGGAATAAGCTCCCTACCTGGAGCATGAATCAGGTTTCCATGTTTTTGACACTTTTCACAAGACTTGGCAAAAGCTATAGCATCCATCTACATTGTGGGCCAATAGTACCCCACCCTAAGCAACCTTCAGGCCATGGAAAGACCATTGGAATGTCCTCCATAAATGCCCTCGTGAATGTCAACTAATGCCTGGCGGACTCATCCTTTTCCAAGCACCAAAGAAGTGTCCCATCTAAACCCCTCCTATACAGATCACCAGAGATAAGGGTATGGTGAGAGGCATTACAGACAAGGTTTCTTCTTTCAGAATGGTTAAAGGTGTCAGGGATGATGCCATCATGGAGGTATGAGTAAATAGCACCATAGTGGGAAGACTCATAAGTGACCAAGGCACAAATGATGTGGCTTTTAGAGGAGTCAACGATGGGATGGTGTAGCTCTTCCACCAGGAATTCAAATCTTGATTCACGTTGTTCTAATTGAAGGAGTGAAGCTAGTGTAGCCATGGCATCTGCAACCTTGTTTTCTACTCTAGGGATCTATTGGAATGTCACAAATGTGAAGTAACGTCACAAAGAATCAACCATCTTTTTGTAAGGTATCAGCTTGTCATCCTTAGTTTGGTATTCTTCATTGACTTGGTTGATAATTAATTGTGAATCCCCAAAAACATGTAACTCTGTTATATTCCATTCTATAGCGATCTTTAGTACATTGGTTAGAGCCTCATATTCTACAATATTATTTGTGCATGGAAACAAAAGTTTGTAAGACTTAGGTATGTTGTACCCATGAGGAGAAATAAACAATACTCTAGCTCCTGATCCATTTTGCATATTTGAACCATCAAAGAACATTTTCTAGGTACGCGTGGTCATGTACATGATATGCTCATCTGGGAATTCCACTTGAATAGGCATGCTATCCTTGACTAGGAAATCAACAAGTTGATCTGTAATAGCTTGCCCCTTTATAGCCTTACGCTCAATGTACTCTATATCAAATTTTGACAAAACCATCATCCACTTAGCAAGTCTACCCGTGAGAGCATCCCTACTAGGCAAATACTTAAGAGGATCAATTTTTGCAACAAGATGTATAGTATGGGCAAGCATGTAGTGTTGCAACTTTTGGGAAGCAAACACTACCACAAGACAAGACTTTTCAATACTATTATAATTGATCTCATAAGATAATAGAGTACGACTAATGTAGTAGATGGCTCTTTCCCTCCCAGTATCATCAAGTTGAGCAAACAATGCCCCCAAGGAAGATTCTATCGCTGAGATGTACAAAATTAATGGTTTTCTTGGGATAGGAGGCATTAAAATTGGAGGATTAGCCAAGTATTGCTTTATTTGATCTAGGCTCTTTTGGCAATCCTCATTCCAAGCACATGTGGCTCCCTTATGCAATGCTGAATGGTTGTGCTCTATTTGCAAGCTGTGAAATAAACCTCCGTATGGATTGGAGTCATCCTTGAAGACTTCTCATCTGACTAATATTCTTAGGAGGTGGCATATCTAATATAGCTTGAACCTTTTTGAGGTCCACCTCTATTCCTTTGGCTAAAATTATGAATCCTAGAAGTTTACCTGAGGTAACCCCAAATGTACACTTTTTCAGATTCAACCTTAACTGAAACTGCTCCATGCGATCTAGAATTACTTCCAAATCTTCTAGGTGTGTACCCCTTTGCTTAGACTTGGCCAAGGTATCATCCACATAATCCTCCATGTTTTTATGCATCATATCATGAAATATTGTGGTCATAGCTCTTTGGTATGTGGCTCCTACATTTTTTAAGCCAAATGGCATGATGTTCCAACAATAGGTTCCCCATGCACATGTGAAGGCTATCTTTTCTTGATCCTCAGGAGCTATTTTTATTTGGTTATAACCAGAAAAACCATCCATTAAAGAGTATATCTCATAGCCTGTAGTCATATCCACTCTCATGTCTATGTTAGGGAGTGGAAAGTCATCCTTTGGGAAAGCTTTGTTAAGATCTCTGAAGTCTATGCATACACAAATGGACCCATCATGTTTTGAAACTGGAACAATATTTGAGATCCACTCAGCATAGTCGATAGCTCTAATAAATCCTACTCCTAAGAGCTTTTCTAATTTAGCCTTAACAAGGAGAGCTATGTGAGGACACATTTTCCTCAACTTCTATTTTACTGGTTTAATTCCTGGAGCTATAGATAAGTGATGCATAATGAGATTAGTGTCAAGCCCTAGCATGTCTAAATATGTCCAAGAAAAATTGATTTTCTTCTTTTGTAAGAACTTTGTGTATGCCTCTTTTTCTTTCATTGACAGAGAGTGAGCTAGATGTATCACTTGTGGATCCTCTTCCATATTCAAATTTACTAGTTGTGCAAGCTCAATAAGAACTGATGATCTATCTTGGAAATAACTCGGCAGGTTATTAAGTACCCCATCCTTAGGCACCTCAAAGAGGTTTTCACCTTCGGATACGTCTTTTATTTTTACTAATTTGGGTTCTGACACCACCACAAAGTGGTTTTCGCCATCAGAACCATTTTTCTTTTCTTTTGTTTCTTTTATTTTTTGACTGAGGTACTTAATATTCAGCTCCGTCATACTCGTTGTAGGTTCACTAGTGGAAGAGACTACGGGTTCAAGAGCATTCAAGTAGTAGGCTATCTCATAGTCATTGTGAAAAGTGAGGAGCTGAGGCTCTTGACAAAGTTGTGACCAATCAATCAAATGATGGTTTATGAGGGGTAGGTCAATGACTGGTTTAACATTATTGATATGAAAGGCATTATCCCTGGTGATCACACAGTTAGGATCTATCAAGTCTCCTTCTAAGATACCCGAATTAGGACTTGTCCTACCAAACGAAGCATCGTCTACTAAGGAAACTCGAGGAGTCTAATCCTCTAGTCCTACACTAGGCTTATTGGTCACATCGGGTTGAGTACTATAGGTATGGACAACATCCATGTCCAAATCAACTGTTCTATCTAAAAGAGAGTCCCACTTGAACTCATGCGAATCTGTTTCTAAATCTCTACTAGGATGTTTACACCAAGAAGGCTTGGGATGCCTTGGTGTAGAAGCTTTGAGATTATGAAGGGTATCACCTTCTCTGGTGTCTATATTTTTAGCTACTAAAACATTTGAATCCCCCCAAAGGAGATTGGTGGAAGGCACCCAGTCATCAGTCATGTCTTGCTAGTTTTGAAGATTGGGTGTATAATCCGAGTCACTGTCACTATTCATCACAGCTAGGATAGGGACACTTGTCTTCTTTTCATGATCAAAGCCTAGACCAACTATTGACTTATTCCTATGACCAAAAATAGCATGGTTGAGTGGTTCAGCCTTGGCATCTAACCTGTGACTGAGAGGGCCATGACCTAGGTAGTCCATGTTTTTAACCAAAGTATACCCTCTCCCATAGGTTTTAGGAGATGGCACAAAATTCTTATTGTTTTGATACTTTTCCTCTCTATAAATCCAATCTCTAATGGCTACCTCCTCTTTCTCCTCATGAATAGGTACTGAGGATTCTACAAACTTTCCAAACAAGGTCATAGCTGAGGATGAAGGTTTTCCATAAGACCTAGGCAAGATTGGCATTTTTGTGAAGGAATCCATTTGGTAGTCTCCCATGCCAAGGTCTATGGACTTAAACTTACTCTTACATTGCTCAAAAGCTGCATCAAAATTATCAGCCTCTCTATTCAAAGGGACATGAGAGCCAGCTAAAATCGCATTAACAGATAATGTGCTATCCCCTGGTATGCATACTTCAACTCCATTGTAAGGGAACTTAACACATTGGTGGTAGGTAGATGACACTGCTTGCATGTCATGAATCCATGGCCTACCCAACAATATATTATATGCCAAAGGTTTGACATCAACAATCTGGAACAAAATGTCCTTTTCCATAGGACCGATCCTAATAGGAAGAACAACCAATCCCTTAGAGCTTCGCTCTGCTTCATCATAGGATTTAATTGTGATCTTCTTCCTAGTGTCAATTATTTTCTCAAAATATCCCAAAGCTTTCAATAGAGTCAAAGAAAAAATATTAAGCCCAACACCCCCATCTATTAACACACACCTAACATGGGTTTTATGGATCATGACCTCGATATGAAGGGCCAAATTGTGCGGATGACTTAATGCTTTATCATCCTCTTCTAAAAATGTGAGGTAATGAGGGCTAGCAAGGTGATTGACCATGTTCTGGAATTGATCGACATCTATGTCATTAGGAACATTAGTGGCTCACAAGGCATCCTCAAGGACACTCCTGTGTCTAGGAGACAATTCTAAGAGCTCAAAAATGGAAATCCATGCTGGCATTCACTGTAATTGATCAACAAGGTTTTAACTCATATTAGGACCAACTGCAGACTTGGAAGGGACACTTTTGGACACTGGTTGCTTGGATTTGCTAGAATTAGGACCTCTAATGACAACAGGACCTTGGGACTGACTCCTAGTAACAACATTGAGAGGCTAAGATGACCTTTGAGATTGAGGACCCCTAAGCACAACAATGGGTTCTTCATCAAATATGGGAGGTGAGTTTACATCATAACCATAGGGATCTTTCCCCCTCATCATGTTGACATCATTGTCCATAAGTTCAAGCATATTGATGACATTTTCTGCAGCTATATAGGTATAATTGATAGCGGTCTTGCCATTCTTATTTTTAGAAGTCTCCCCCTTCTCATACTTAGGCAAGGGCTCCTTAAAGGCCTTGTGGTCTGCATTGGTGGTCAACCCCTCAACCTATAATTTTCCAGTCTCAATAAGGTCTTGAACAAGATGCTTAAGTTTAAAACAATTTTTAATGTCATGTCCAATCCCATTGTGGTATACACAGTAAGCTTTCTCATTCCACCAATAAGGTTTAGGATCTAGTATGCGAAACTTTGTAGGATCTTGAGGTTGTGCCAAATTATGAGCAATCAAGGTCTTAAAAATATCTACATAAGAGTCTCCAAGCTTAGTGAATTGCCTCTTTCTTGACTTAGATTTATCTTGATACTTGGGCTTGTGCTCTTGATGATCTAAGGATGTCTGTAGCTTCATAGCTTGAACTGCATTAGATAGATTAAGAACTCCTTGTTCCTTAGGTTGTGGAGAGTCAACAACTCCGTCATTGACTACTTGCTTATTTTTGTTCCAATATGAGTTCTTCTTATCCTTATTGTTGTTGTTATTGTTTGACCCATTGTTGTTGTTACTTTGTTTGGCCAAAATACCTTGTTCTTTTAGAACATCCTCGATGCGACATGGAGTTTCTACCATAGTGTCAAAAGAATTAAAGACCATTTTTCTAACTTCATATCTTAATTCTGGCACTAGATTGCTTACAATTATATCAATCCTTTCTTCCTCAGGGATGATCCTAGAATATTTGGAGCATAAGCATCTCCACCTTTGTAAAAATGTCACAAAGGGTTCCCCCTAATTTTGTTTTAGCTTGCACAAATCAAGCATGGTGACTGACCTTGATAGATTATATGCAAAGTGATACACAAACCTTTGGACAAGTTCTTTGAATATTTTAACAGGAGGGGTAAGGTTAGTAAACCACTCCATAGCTTGGCCTTTAAGGCTCCTCAGGAATAATCTCATAAGGTAGGAGTCCTCATGATGATATTCAAAGCTCATAATATAGAACTGTCGTACATGGTCATGGGGGTCACCACTACCATCATATTTGTCATATGTGGGGATTTCAACCTTTCTAGGAAAATCTACCATAACCACACTCTTGTCAATGGGATTGGGACATATGGAGTCCAAGCTAAAGGTATTCTTTGGAGCCATCATTTTCTCCATAGTCTTTTGCATCTACTTAATCACCTCATTAGTTGAAGGGTTTTGCTTCTTAATTTTTCTGTCCACATCAAAGTTGTATGGGACCCTTGCACCCTTGTTGATCAAGCTTTCCAAGATTTGATCCTTATTTTTCTCAACATACTTCTCCACATATTGTTGGAATAGTGGTTCTTGTTGCATTGTCATGAAATCAATAGTATCAAGGTTGGCATTAATTCCTCCATGTTGAGAGCCGTGATGAGCTCGTTGGGAGGGTTGTCTTGAAATCCTAGGAGGTGTATGTCTCCTATAATGTGCATGTCGAGAAGTCTTTCTTCCTCTAGGACTAGGTGATCTTGAAGGGGTCCTTGACCTCCTTCTACTTCTTGGAGTTGCTGAGGGAGTAGATGGTGGAGAGTTGGTTCCACTATTGGTACCCTTGTTGTTGAATTGATTATTGAGTTGTTGGGCCAATATCCTATCTTGTTCCTCTTGGAATGCTTTTCTCTCTATGTCCAAAAAGGCTCATTGTTCCTCTTCTAGGAGCCTAAGTTTTTCTTCTTTTGTAGCTCATTCATTTTCTACAGTCAATTTTTCCCGCTCAATTATTTTTAGCCTCTCACTGGTATATCTTGAAGTTGTGTTTAGCGGGGAACTTGGTCTTGAATGTTTGTACCAATCATTGGCATGTGCTGCATTGACATGAGCTTCACTAGATGCATTGTTTTGGTCCTCATGTTGTGACCGTGCATCTTGATGAGCTTGTGGATAATGTCTTTCAGCTCGTTGATGAGCATCTAGATATCTTGAATTAATAGGAGGCGAGTCAGGTTGATTGCCATCTTCAAATGACATGTTTCTCCTATGTCTCTGAAAAATGTCACCAAGTGATTAGTCTATTATTTCCCTTTGTTGTTTGGTCAAGGTATAACTCATATCCATATTTGATGAAAAATGTGCTACAGAGGTACTCAATTCGCTAGGATTACTCTTTGGGTCAAAACAAACCTCAGACATGCTCTTAGGGGATTGGTAAAAAATGGGCTCTTTTCCCTTTCGTTGTTGACGAGTCTTAACTAAGGGTAACTAATTAAAGGCAACTGGGGGTCATTTCCCTTGATTCACTTGGTACCTTGTTGTAACTAACATGAAAGAAAAGGATTCTTGATGATAAGGTGACCTCTCAAGGTGTCAACACCAAACTAGGATAATCAAAGTTCTCCAATGTCCAAAAGAAAGAGATGGTAAGATAGAAATTGCAAAAGGTGTTACCAACACTATCAAAGAGGTGCTTAAATCAAAGGATCAATATCCTTGCATGTTTGAACCAGGAGGATGGACTTAGCCAAATTGTATAATTAAAATTGAATTTGAATGGAAATGATTTGGACAAAAAGAGTACTAAAATTCTCCAAGAATGTTACTAACAACTCTAGAGATGTACTTTCTCAATAGGAATAATCTTCTAACTTGACAACTCTTCCCGAGGTGACTTGGTAAATCAAATGACACTACCCCTAGAGGGCTAAAAATAGAAATTCAGAGTAAAGACAGGCTTCCAGCGGTAAGATAAGTTACCTTCCTAAAGACCTAGCCAACTAGAAGCAACTACAAAATGACTGAAACCAGGTATAAAACAAAGAATTCTCAGGTGACACTTTCTAGGCTAACCAGGCAATACTTCTTACTGAGGTGATACTTTGCCTTTCACCAGGCAATAGACCTCATAATATCCAGGTGATAGACTCCAGGCAAGTCGGGTGATAGTCCAGAAGGAAAGAACTATCGCACGATATTTCTTCTCAAAGCAGGTGATACTGTTGCTAGTTTGCATGACACTTGACTAGAATTTTGTGAAATGTGCATTTTCAAGTCTGTTTGATCAAAATTTTTAGTTTGAGGGTTGATGTTTTTGATCTCAATCACAATAGCAGTAGAAATTTGATAGGTTTACAAATAGTAAGGGATCAAACATGTCTCAAAACACTTGAAACAAGGGCAAAAGAAACCTTGCCAAGACAAACACTTGTGATATCAAAATAGAAAACACCCTATGAATACTATCGATTGTTTGAATGTTCAAGAACATTAACATTGGTATTACACAATCGAAAACACTTCAAGCAATATCTATCCTAGAAAGTCAAGGCTCATTACTTATCAACTTGGCCCACAACTTGATGTCCCCTCACCTCACACAAATTGGTTACCCACAATAGATGTTAGCTTTGTCATGAGAGTGTCAATGACACAACCAAAGGAACACATATGGTGAGTAGTCTTGGGGTGATCTGGGTTATTCCACTTGGATCAATCTTTGCACCAAGAAGCTAAGAGGAAAAATAGGGTGGCTTCTAACTATGGTTCTTAATAAGGGCTTCCATTCGTAGTACCCCTCTTGCTCCCCAAAGGGACTCCTTACCTTGCGGCAAGTAACAGACCTCGCAGCTTCAAGAGTACCTTATGCATTCTTGCTCAATATTTTCCTCATGGTCACAATCCCACAAGTACTCATATCAAGTGAAGACAAGCACTACGTTTACCAAGGTTTTGTGTCCTTGATAGCCTTGAATTTATAGTGGGTCAGAATAGTCGGCAATAAGCTTGTCCCCACTTGGGTCGTTCCTCTTAATTGCTCAAGAGCAGGCCTGCTAAAGGATTCTAAAGATCTAAACAAAAAGTGGATTAAATTATGAGGTTTAAGAATTTTGTTTCACCACAAGGGTGAAGAACATACTCCTTTATCTCAAAGCTTTCTCCCAAACACACCAAGCAAAGTTCAATTACTCTCTTGTTTCCAAAATCCTAAGATGGGTAAAGATTTTCTGGTTCACCACAAGGGTGAAGAGCATACTTCTCCTACCACCTCAAAATTTCTTCCACAAGATATTATGTGCCTACTAAAGGAAACAACTAGTAGATGCCACACTTGAAATGAAAAATAAAAACAAGCACTTAATTGGGTTTTTATGCTTTGGGCAGCCCTACAAAAACTGTTAGTAGCCCTTGTGCATTTGAAGCTTTGACATGCGTTCTTTTGGAAAAATATTTCAAGCAAATGTACCTAAAACCACAACTTGTTAGGCCCACAAGGTTAGAAAATCTCAAAATCCAAATGAAATTTGTAACTAAACTCTGCTTAACCACAGTGAACTAAACCAGCAGACTAATTAAATCTAAACTCGGCCCAAAAAATTTAGAAAGACAAGTCACTTCTGGGTACAGTCAATAGTATGGACACTAAAAGTATCACGCCATACTTTTCAGTATATTGGGGTGATAGTTTACTTCTAGTGATACTTCTCCCTATACCAGGCGATACTTCACCCAAGACCAGATGATATTCTCTACAATAGGCAGGCGATACTTCTGACAAGTGAAGTATCACGTGTGCATACAAAGAACTATCACGTGATATTTCTAGAAGTACCGCACGATATTCTGAGAAAAAAATAAAGACCGAAAATTAAGCTCAAAAATTGTCAAAAAATTGACAAAAATTGATGAAAATGTAGAAAAAGAAGGGACAAAGCTAGTCTACTCTGCCCCATGGTGGGTGCTAGAAATGTACAAACAAAAGTAGTGTACTTCTATGAATCCTTACAATCAAGAACACTCAAGAATGAGGCCTCAAAAATTGATCCATAGCTCTCTATGTATGGAGTTGCAAGATTTAAAATTGCTCTCAGCTAGAGCTAATAAACTTAATGACCTTGCTAGTCAACCACACAATGAGAGATTCAAATGAAAACAAGGGCAAGGATGCCAATATCTCCAAGAATCAAATGAAATGCAAATGCAAGCTAGATTAAGATGAATATGCAAGCTAAAAATGAAAGATGCAAGCTAAGCTATGGAAAGGAAAGTACAAGTCTTACAATCCCTCCTAATTAAACTAGATGAGTTATTCTAAAGCATGAAAGGAAATCTAAACTATGAAAGCATGAAATATGAAGCTACTATGCAAGAATGAAAACTAAACTATGAAGCAATGAAGAAAGCCAAGATGTGATGCAATAATGATCTCCAAAAAGCTTCAAAGTCTTCAAGAATTCCTGCAGCATAAAGTTAGCATAAAAGTGAATATGACCTAGAATGAGGAAGATAGCTCTTCTTTTATAGGAAATGAGAAAGAATGGACCATGGAGATTAAGAGGAAAAAGATTTAATCAATAGTGGAGCATCAAAGAGGAGCAATCCATGTGCACAAATATCCTCCACTAAGAAAATAAGAGTTGACTTTTGTGTCCATATGAGACAAAAATTGCTTTTCTTCTTTTTGTAAAATAAGAATAATGCTTTATTTGTGCAACTTAGGATAAGATGAAAAGTGGGGGATTTTTATTTATTAAAAGGGGAGGAAATATTCCTTTTAATAAATAAAGACTTAGGATAAAATGGTTAGCCCAAGGCAAATAATTGAAAATGGTGAAAATAAGATTTGATCAAGGAAATTGATATAATTGATAAAATGCTGATTTTTGAAAATATTGATTTAGGGATTTGATAAATTGTTGAATGGGGGCCCAAAGTCTAGGCGACCATTTTAGGGTGCATATAGTTCTAACAGGTTGACTTGATTATATCATTTAGAGGAAAGATATTTATAGGCAGTCATTTGTGATTGCTTGAGTGTGGTTCATAGTTGATTAAGAAGAGTAGAGCAGAGTGTGTGAAGTGTTGAGCCAGTAGAAGAAGGTCAATGTGACAAAGTAAAGTATTTGTGCTATACATTGGAATTGATCTAGATAGAAGGTCAAAGCGCAGTTCACCAAGATCCAGATATAGTGTGTATTTGTTAAACAGAAGGTTGTAGCCTTCACCCCTTTGAGCAGTGAGTTCTTAGATAGTGCATCCTCTCCCCTAAAAGGGACAATTGTAAAAGAATCCTAATAGGGTCTGACACTTGACCAAGTCTACTGTACTAAATATATTGTAAAGAAACTCCTAATAGGGTTAAGGATCTTCTAACAAGGATCATAATACACTAGTGCAGAATATTAGTGGGTGTCAATTCCCATCATAATTTTTACCTATTTGGGTTTCCCCGTAACCAAAATATTGGTGTTGTGTTCACGTGTTCTTTCATTGTGTTTATGCTTTATGTTTAAGTATACTTAATTGGATAAAGAATTGAAACTGGTAGATAACTGATTCACCCTCCTCCTCTTAGTTATCTCTTGGGACTATTCCTAACACTTTGTTGCTAGAAATGAAAACACTCCAACATGCATACCATGAAAACAATCTCTCCAATACCTTCATCAAATGCCAACATCATAATCTTTACCATGATCATATTTTAAATTAATGTCACATCATACTTATTAAACCATGAAATAAATGCATTAAATCCTTTAGTAAATCAAGGTGAAAAAACCTATCATTTACCCATGTGGATGAGAAACTAAAGCATGTGAAATGGTTATTCATGCAACAAGTTAAAACTTTAGGAATGGTACAAAAATATGAGGGCATTCACTTCTCTAGAGGAATTTGAACCCTTAATAAATGAAATCTTGTGCAAACAACCCCTTTTGGATATAAATGGTGATTATCACCCAGGGAAAAATTATTCTAACAATAATACAATATGTATGAAAATTATCATATTTCATAAATATTATGATTTTGGAGTTTATTTGTATATTTTTGGTCAGTTTCAAGTTCTTATTTCATTCATAAATCACTCTCAACCATAAATTTATCTAAAATGTTTTGTCTTTTTTTGCCAATAACAGGTCACAACTAGATTTAGTTTTATATTAAGATCCAATTGAAACAAGTATCTACATAAGATTCATTGAGTTTTATGGGAACTATTATCCTATATTGAAAATGCAAGTATTCATCAAGTTTGAGGGGAATGATTAGTCTAGAGTGAAAATGTAGCTATTATAGTATCAAACTATATCAAAATGCTTTCAATTTTGAATACATGGATTAGGACATATGGTTTAATAACTAACTAGATAACTTCTAATATCAAAATTTTTTAAAGAAAATTTATAGACACTGCATTAAGTCTCTATTAACTTTTAATGACTATCAATATCAATTGAGAAAAAAATATTCTAAGTATAGAGAAGGACAAAGCCTACTCATGTTGTTGAGGAAAGGCTCACCTCCATGCCTACCATGGATAATGGTCCTACCTCTAGATGAGAGATATAGGTTTCTCTAGTGGTTCTCTAGGACACACCAATTGATTCTATTGACCTATTTCTCCTACCCTCTTGGTATAGCCAAGGATTGGAGGGACCTCAAAGAAGTTGTAGACACCTAAAATTATCCATTCACACTAATGCTAATTTTTATTAATATTTTCCCTTAACATTATGGTTAATTTTATTAATTGACTATAATGGTTATATTCTTCTATTTATTTAATTAAATTAAATTAAATTAAATAAATCTATTTTTCCTTTGTATTTAAATTTTATTTAAATACTATAATTGTGATCAGAGAAAACCTAACTTGTTCGGAACAAGCGTAGACATTAAAACATTAGTTTAAGAGCATATTCCTAACATATAGTAAAAATATTTGCAAAGCACCTTAGATAGAGCTTAATGGGAGCACCATGTCACCGTTAGATTTTCTCTCGATTTAGGGATGTGGGTGTGCGCTCAAAAACATGGAGCATGTCCCTAATGAAAATTAGGAAGGATTAGGATCAAATAGGGACCATGAGAACCTCATAGTGGCATAGAACCAGGTATAGAACACCTGATTTTCCCATAGGGTCTCAAGGAGCCTAATGAAGCTAGGATGCAGATTAAGCTTAAAGATGATTATGCTAAGATTGATTTTAGACCAAATGAAGTGTGAGATGATAAAATGAAATGTAAAACAATGAAAGAAACTGGGTTAATCCATATTAGCTAAGCTAGGATGTGAGTTAAAAAGATTAGAAATGAACTAAAACTAGCAATAGGTATTTAAGCTACGATAATCTAGAAGTGATTTAGCATTATAAAATTACTATGCAAATGAAAGGTGAATTGGTATTTTTCTCTTGGAAGTGAGGGTATAATAGGATTTTGGGAAGGGCTTGGGTTAGGAAGTGGAGTTAGGGTCAGAGTCAGGGTTTGGGGTAGAGTCTGGGGTATGGTTAGGGGTAAGGTTAGATGGATGAGGGTTAAGGGTTTCTCACACATGTGTGAACAACACTAGAGAAGAGTTCCTAGGGAACCAAGGTGTAAGAAGGGTCATAGGCTTCATTACAAGGCTGTAAGAGCCTTAATGAGGTTGTAAGAGGCCATTAATGAGTGTGTAAGGCTTATTAATGAGGGGGTTTGACCAAAAGTCAAAGGAGTGTGGGTTAGACTAAGAAGGTTAGGAATCACCTTCTAAGTAGGTTTAGAAAAAATTTAGGAAAGTTTAGGAGGGTTTAGGAATCTCTAGAAGATTCTAGGGTTTTGAGGGATTTAAATAAATAATTTATTTGTTTAAAGGATTTTTTGGTCAATTTATTAAATAATTAATAATTTTTGGAGGGAATGATGTTCAAATTGGATTTAATCATTTATGGAAGGGATTTATTAATTAAAATAGGAGGGATAAATGACATAATAATTAATTAATTAATTAATTAATTATTATGTCATCAGGGGTTTCTGTAAAATAAAATATTTTTATTTTGGCAAAGGCATTTTAGGTGTCTAAATTTTTCCCCTCTTTGATGTGATGCTACAAGTGGCATGACATAAAAGACAAGAAAATAAGATGCCCCGGGCTAGAATAGAAGATAAGGGGTTGTGCCCCCTTGAGAAAATAACGCAAAGAGTAAACATTGTAGAATTTTCTCGTAAAGAACACAGAAAGGAAGCGATGAAGAAAGATGAGAAGGGGGGATAAAAAGATGTCCTTCCAAGAGAAAATATGGATGAATGAAAGATGAGGTGAAATGCAAGATGTAGGATGAAGCTATATGAAGGATGCAAGATGCAAGATTAATCTATATGATGCAGGATGATGCTAGACGTTGGATGGAGGATTTGGGGAGCTCTGTGTCTAAATGTGGAGAGAAAAACCTAGTTTGATATAGAAACTTTAGAGACATGCCAAGGTTAATAAGAATTTAAGGCCTTGTCACCAGCATTGCATAGGACTGATGTGAAAAAGACATGTAAGGGTTTCCCCAACATCATGCATGAACCCAAGAGGAAGTATGGTATAAATGATGCTAGAGAAACCACAAACAAATGACATTTCCCAAGTGCACCATGCAAGGGTCATGTCTGACTGAATCATAGATAGAAGCAAAAGATCAAAAGACCTGGCCCCAGATTGCTCTCATTCACAACACACCATGATATAAAGGATGACAGTGACTTTGAGGAGAGGAGCAATGAGAAGCCATAAAAGATTAACAAGATCCAAAGGACAAAATCCAAGACCAAAAGGATAACTCCAAAAAAAATCCTTTGTTAAGGAGAAGGATTGATTTGATTGATGGGAGGAAGATTAGGTCTGAATGTGAGGACGGATACACCCAACATGAACCAAGTTTGATTGATGGAAGATTAGGTCAAACAAGAGGATTGATACATCCTCAAGGACCTGTTTGATTAAGAGAATGTGTGTTGTTGTTGGAAAATGATGAATCAAGGATAATCATTGTGATCAAGGATAGTTGAAAAAAGATATTTTTAAAGTACAAGGTTGGGTGGGACAAGATATCTGATCAAATGCTATTGTAGGATTGACAAGGATAAGTACAACAAGACATAAATACATGTACAACAGACATGTAGATATTTATAGCGGATATTACAGAAGCTCATGGATTTGGAATATGATCAATCTCACTATAAAAGATATATAAATGAAGCTCAGGATGAGGAATATGATCTTATTGTTGCATTGGATATGCTAGAGGATGGAACACCTTGGGATTGATGGGTTGGTGGTTGGGATGGGGATTGGATAAAGAGGATTGGGATTTGGGAGGGGGGATGGGAGTTTGATAGATAATGACTTAGTCCACTATGTATGACACCTATTTCTAAGTTTTCACCAACATACTTGTCCAAGGTGCTTGAATTGCCAAGTTTTCACCATTGGATGATTATTTTTTCTTTGCTTTTTGCTTTTTTATTTTTTAATAAATTTTTTTATGGATTTTCTAAATTTTTAGGATCTGGTTTAGGCATAGAACCGCTTTAGATGTATGATGTTGATAAGATCATTCAAGGGCTTACCTTTTGGTATTGATAGCTGATAGGATCCAGAGCCAAAGCATGCTATGATGTCATGCCCAAAATTAGGGCAAAACACACACAACATTTTTTTTTTAGGTCTCAATCACAAGGTTGCATATGAAAGTACAAGAAGCAAAACACTAACCATGGTACCCATCTCATAAGGGGAATTTGAGGCATGCGCTGGCTTACCATCATCCCCTATACGTTAGGTGTACTAGGCCAAAGAATCCCATTGGCTAGGTTTAAACAATGAGGACATGAAGGAAAAATTCCCTAAGTCCAATCGTTAAAAAAAAAGACATTAATTTCTATATTTAAATGTTTACTTAGATAATAATATTCTTGCCTAGATAAATTTATTAAAGAAATATACATGACACAAAAGGTTTAAGATACAATAAGAAAGTCCTAATTAATAATAATTATTAGGGATTTTCATCATACCTAGGTCCACTTAGGAATTATAGGTTAATTATCCCCTTAAAGAAATAATGATCACGATAAATAATAATTTGTTAAAATGTTAAGGGTCCAAAAATTAATAATTAAATTAATAAAAGGAAGAAATAATGATAAAAGTTTATTAACTCCAACTAAAATAAATAATTAACTAAATGATTAAAAGGGATCCAATATTTGCACACCAAAATAATAATCTAGGAATAAAATATCAAGATAGCATCTTAAACCAAAAATCAATTCATATCCCAAAATAATAGGGAGCTACCAAAAAGGATAAATAATTAACATTAAAGAAGTCATAAAGAAAAAAAGAATAAAATGAGGAGGAGAAATTTAATGAATTAAGTAATAAAAAAAGATAAAATAGTCAATCAAAACCCAAAAGTGAAATTAGGTTTGGGCCAATGAAGTCAGACCCGAAACCCTAACCTCTACTCATTCCTGTTATGGTTTTCCTAAGGTTTACAGGTTTGGCCAAAGATTTATAGTACAGACTAAGTAGCTCTCTGATCAAAGAATGGCCTACAAGAAATGAATTATTGCCAGATTTTTATTGTGTTGAAAAAAATAATCAAGAGTATCTCTGTTAGTTTTTTTTTTGTTAATAACCTATGGCTCATATCGGTACCCCTTTTGTTTTACAGGAGCCGGCTATGCTAAGACTAGGATTAACATACTACTTTCATGTTTAATCCATTCTGCATACGGAACCGGATCCAAAGTTGGTACGCATAACATGTCGTGATTCAAAAATTAGTTTTCGTTTATATATTTTATATGGTAAGGAATTTAATTTAAATGTTATTATGTGGATCAAAATCTTGCCACAGCCTGCCGATGACCCACACAGGCCGGCATCTGCAGGTGGCAGAATGGAGGCTTATGGGATGGGGCTAGGCACCGTCATTCCCCATTAGGGGTGATGACACTGGTCTGTCCATCGCCCCCTTGGGGACGATGGCCAGGGTAGTGTCACTACACCCTTAGTGGGTGCGGGTCGGCATAGGGCCATCCGCCGACAGAAACACGTCGGTGCCAGCATAAGGGGCGCATGCAACACAATAAGCTGCTTTCTCCATTCACGCATAAGCTAAAATAATTTTTTTTAATAGTTTTCTGTTTATAAACAAACGTTGAATTTAATAAAGTTTGCAGGGTTTCAAAAGGTTTCTATACAATGCACAATGCAATATTTACAATTCCTATTCCATAATTTCTATTTTTCTACAGTTTATTACATTAGCAGCGAATAAAATAAATGCCAAGGAAGTGTTGAATATGTGAGTTTGCGAAGTTTCTGTTCAGTGATTAGTAAGAACTTTGCATAGTGAAGTATATGTGCAATAATATATATACTAATAAGGTTTCGAGAGCCCACGTGTTGGAAGGAATTCGTTCTTTGTTAAGTTGCTAATACATTCGATGAAGGGTTTATTCTTTGCAACGCATTACAATGTGTTAATAATTTTATGTTACGCACGGTTAAGAAAGAGAATGAGTATAGTATTATTACATTTATATAATAGGAGAATATATATATGTAATAATATGCATACCAATTTTTAAATGTATGAAAACAAAAGGGTGTATTAATATAAATATAAATATATATATATATGGAACTCAATATTAAGAAATATAAAAAGTATTAATACACATATATATACATATCAACTATATTTATATGTATGTGCATTAATAAGTCTACCAAAATTTTACAATAAGATACGTGAAAATTATAAATAGAATCTTAGCATATTTATTTGAAATATCTATATGTTAATATAATCAGAATTATATTAACATCCATATATTATATATCTTATCATCAACATTTAAATATAAAGCCACTTTATCTATATTAAATTAATCTAATTTTGTTTCTATGATACACTCAATATACATATGGAATTGATTCTAGATACAATTTAAGCTATCATTCAAACAGGAATGTTAAATCTTTCCCTTCCAAATCAAGTAACAAAATTAATAAACATTTAATTTACTAGAAAACTTTTCATAAATGTGATAAAATATTTTCTTTGAAATTCCTAAACAAAATATTTATATAAATCTTCTTGAAAATGATTCCATAGAACAAGGACACCTTTTCTCTTATTATCTTGCATGCAGAGAACCGAAACATAGCATTCATTTCATCTATCTCAAAAATTCAATGCTAACATACTTCTTCAACATAAAGAAAATCAATGCAACTTTCTCATAAACATTTTGTTCAATTAGATGGAGGAAAACATAAATTAACCTATTATATTTTACAAGCATTTCAAATGCTAGGCTTTTCTACATAGTCATGTTTACAACAATTTACACAAAGGCTCAAGGCCAACAAACTCAAATAACTTGAGGAAGATATAAATATCCAAATTCCCTTTAACTCCTTGAAACCAACAACGTAATACAAAACAAACAAATAGACCACGAAGGCTCACCTCCCAGCCTAGGCCATTTCATGGCCACCCCCGAGCTAGGGGAAACAAAGATGGATAGGGGTTTACATGCATTCAACAAACACATAATCAAACAAAAAAAAAAGCAAAAAAATGTAAACATCAAGCTCCCTTTCCCAAGGCTAGCACAACATGAGTCACCTTGGACCCATAGTAGGGGTGAAGGTGGAAGCTACCCAACTAGGAGAATGCCAAAATATAAGAATAAACCAACCTTCAACAAGGCTTTAAAATCTACTCAAAATGTCTTTACAAGGCCATAGATACAACCATCAACCCTTCTAATAATCATCACATTAACAACACCCTTATGACCCCCAAGTTATATACACAAGGATGACAACATGGATGCTCATACATCCATGCCTTATCCCCTTCCTCCATGAGGAAGGACTCTACACTAGATGAGTAGTCCCAAATTTTTCCCTTCACCCATCAAGTCTCTCTTCCCTCCCAAGGGTGAGTTTGGCCTTGCACACCCCCAAGAAAATAATTCAACAAAAGAAATGAAGAGAAACTCACATGCATGCATAGACTAGGAAGCCATTCAAAAGAAACATAAAACTAGCATTCATACAACATAAGTAGGTAAATATTCACTTAGCAACAAGAATAAGTGTGTTCAAGATCCAACCTCTATCCAAGCTTATGGAAATGAGGGTTGAGATGAGCTTTCTCCAACTAGCCTCCTCCCTTCCTATGAAACACCAAAAGCCTCAAAGAAAACAAGACCAAATTCTCACAATCTCTCAAGTCTCCAAAATTGGAGAGTGGAAAATTACCTACAAATTTTCCCTCCATCTCCTTAAGAAGAAAAACCCTTTAATCCTTTCAAACAAGAGGGGGAAATTCAAATTCAAAATTCAAAATAAGGAGTGGGCTTGACATGCCTCTTCCAATTTCGTCACTTTTCAAAAAAGTATCATTTGGAAGGACAAAAATAGTCAAAATACATCATAATGGTCAAAATTTGACCCCCAACACATGGCACTACTATGGGGTAGCCTATTTTTAACCTCCACTACCTTAAATGGTCACTAAATGCCACTCAAAAGACCACTCAAAGATTGCATCCGAAAATGAAAGAGATTCCCACTCATGGCTCCTAAAAAAATAGAGACCACTCACACACATAAAGCACTTGGGCATGCCAACTCACATGACATATGTCAATTGACACCACAAATAAATTACATTACAACACAATACACATGGCATGCCAAGTAGACTAAAACAATAAAATAAAATAAACATAATCAATAATTACATTCATGCATCCCTTTACAAAAATTACACTTTACAACAAGGTTAATTTCTCCCCTTGTAGATAACCTTGGCTTAACATGATTTTACAAATATCCATCTTTAATTTCCCCGATATATCCATGGTCTTACCTGCATAGTTGAAAAAATATCAGTAGCTCATGAAATGTCAAATATATATATATATATATATATATATATATATATATATATCTGTGTGTGTGTGTGTGTGTGTGTGTTATCTCTATTGAGAATTTAAGGTTTTCATTAGTATCAAAGGTTATCAAAGATATCGGTCGGTCACTTACATTGAGAAAATCGGTAATTAGAAGCAAGACAAAGTAGTCAGTAAAGCTTATACACCGAGAATCAGATAGTTTACCGAGCACTAGCAGACATCGACAGATAGTAAACACTGAGCATCACAGTATACACCGAGTAGTTTATATAGTGTTTATCGAGGATCACAAAAAATGACATAGTAATCTGAAATGGAACATTCTTCTATGCAAACAGTTACAATAGATCAGAAAATATTTTACCAAGATCGAGGAATATTTAATGTTATGATATTCATTAAATGTGATGTATATCTTATGTAATAGTCTGATCTAGGTCATTTTTGTACACTGTAGATCTTAGGGTTATGACTATGTTGTGTAACCTAATTTTGTTAAAGAAGTAAAAGAAGATCGCTATATAAATGTATGTTTGCATCATTTGTGCTGTGAACTAATGCAAGAACAGATATATGAATCAAGGAGGAACTTGAAGCATTTGCCTAACTTCAAGTCTATAAGTTAACAGAGCAGATTGCAAAGGATATCAGATTAAGAAGAATCAGAAAAGGCTACCGAGCGGTTCAGAGTAGAGATTCATCACAGTAAAAGGTGAAATATATTCAAAACTTATAGATTTGTATCAAACAATTGAGTTGATAATTAGTAAATAATTGCCTATTGCTTTCTAACAATTGTAATAGAGTTTTTGGATAAATCTCTTAATAGAGTAGACTTAACGGTCTTATGTAAATTTTTTAACCAAGTGAACACTTCATTAGTATTGTTAAAATCCTATAACTAGGTAGATCTAGCTGATCTAACATGTTACTCCTAATAGGGTAAGATCACCATAAGTGATCAAAACTTGTAGCCCTAATAGACAAACCTTTTCTATCTACAGTAGTGAAGAATTTGTGGGTGTCATCCCCACCATAGTTTTTACCTTCTAACAAGAGTTTCTACATTACCAAAATACTTGTGTTATGTGATTGATATTTGATTTCATGTTGTTTACTTTCATAAGTTAAATAAATGATTGATACATGCAATTAGATACAAGTTAGTTTGCAAGGTTATCATTGTATATAGTCAGAGATCTGAAAGGTTTACAAATAAATTTTTTGAATGCATTGATTCACCCCTCCCCTCTCAGTACCTATCTCTCCTAATTCTAACAATTGGTATCAGAGCACAGTTCTCTTATTGAATAGTTTAACCACTGAAGGGTAAAGATCTAAGTCATGGAGAGGTATAAGATTGATAAGACTATTGAGAATCAGAAGATACAGATGCAGATGTTTGTTGAACAGTATAAGCAAGCTAGAGAAGGACTGAAGAAATTATTGGTTGAAAGGAAGAACCTAGCTATTCTACAAAATGAGATCGGTTACCATGAAGAATCTATTGATGAAACGTTTGAGCATATTGGATCTAGTTATGGAAGCATCTCTGATGGATTTGAGAGTATAATCATTGATTTTTTAGAAAAGAATCATCACTTACTTGAGCAAGTGAAAGCACTAAAAATCGGTCAAGAATCTCAGATGGTGAGAATGGTAGAAACAATGAACAATGCTAGGCAAGCTGAGCAAGAAAGGAATCTGGCTATTGATGACTAAAGATAGATGACTAAACAACTTCAAGCTCAAGAAAATGAAATGTAGAGACTCACTGATCATCACTTCCAAGTATCTAATCAAATGATGATTGTGAATCAAGAAGTAAACCGAGTGAATGGAGAATTGTCAAGAAGACTAGAAGATGTTGCAAGACTCAGAGAGGAGAATGAGAAGCTGAGGAATGAAGTGAAAAATCAACAACAACACAATGAACTGATGAAATTGGCTAAGGATAGTTCTAAGAAGATTGATGAATTTCTGACTAATCAAAGAAGATTTGAGAGTAAAGTTGGTTTAGGCTATACCGGCAAAGAAGAATCATTACAACAAGCTAAACAAGTCAACAATAATCAAAGTTAGAAACCTAAAGTGTTGACATGTTATCACTATGGAAAATTGGGACATACATCTAATGTGTGTAGAAGAAAAGTACAAGGTAAACCTCCTGTCACTCCTAAGTTTAATGGATATTATTATTACTATGGTAAGTTTGGACATCCAGCTTATGAGTGTAGAGCTAAATAGAATGATATTGCAAACAATACCACTATGGAGAAAATATGCTATACTTGCAATAAACATGGACACATTGCATAAGAGTGCAAGGCTAAGATGAAGCAAGTATGGACTCCTAAGAAGAAAACACAATGAAATCCTTATCAACCAAAGAGACAAGGTAATTCTTATGTTTGGGATTATAACACTTGGGCTAACTGTACTACTTGTGGTAGATATGGACACATTGTAGAAAATTGTCACAAAAAGAGTTAGATTGGACAATCAAGAAGCTGGACAAGCACTGGAATGGCATGTATGCACTATAGTAAAGTCAGTCATTTAATCAAGGACTATAGAGACCGAGCACCAGATGAAAATCATGTATTTGAGAGTGGACACACTATTGCAGATGTCATGAAGATAAGGAACATGATGTGGAGAAAGGTATATAATGAGAATACTGAGTTGAGTAATGTTGTCGGTGAAACCTCGTCCACTAGATTGGGTGACATCGGTACCTCCACTTAAGGTGATATAGGTATGTATGGAACTGACATTTCAAAATGATCACATTTTTCATACAGTTCCTTATATATGTTGTGCACATACCAAATATGCATGAATAAAGATGCATAATGGTTTACATGTTTTGAGCTAACAAAGTTATGCAATTGGTAAAAGTTAGACCGAGAGCTGGTTACCCATCGGTAATAACTATTTAAGGTTAACCGAGTAGACGCATCAACCGATGAAGTAATTGTGTGTTAACCAAGCGGATAAAATTTTTAGTTGTCACCGAGATGACAACTATTATGAACTAAAAGTAGGTCAAGCATTTAATGCATGAAAGTCTGATTAGGAATATCAAAAAATCTATAAATACACAGGAAATAGAGTTCATTTTTACATTGCAATTTCAAAGAGCATAGATTTCATAGAGAAGAGTTCGAGCTAGAAAGATTTTCGGAAGGATTCAAGGCTACTGTCGATCAAACTGACATCACTCTTCAATGAATCTGAGTAAGTTCATTTGCTATCATACACTTTATTTACCTGCTGCTAGCCGAAACCCTAAATCGATTTATGGCATCTACATCATCCGCTAGCAAATCTCAAAGTGTCGAGGAAGAAGTTAATTTGATTGTAAGGGAAAATTTTGATGAACTGAAGTTCAAGACACATCCCAAGGTCGCAACACAAACAGATTCAATGGGCACTTTCTCAAGCATACCAGATAGGGTTTTATTGAAAGAAGACGTAAGAGTGTATATTCATTACAAAATTGAAGAAGTAGGAGACTTTGAAACTGTTGTAGCACATTCACTACTCTGTGGCATAGATGGAAAATTAAAATGAGAATACAAGAAGATTGAGGAATCAGGGTTATCATGTATCACATACTATCTATAATCATTTAAGATAGATTGGATCAAAATTGTATTGAGTAGGTATCATGATGGAAAATTCTAGCTGGATAAACCAATAGAGGTCGCTAAGAAAATGATAAGTAGGGTTATTGGGCTCCCTACAACCGACAAGGAGAAAGCCTTCTGTAGTTCTTCACAACCTGATGTTGAGAAGAACACTAGAGCTCAATGGGATGGTCGGGCACTAAAAATTTCAACTATTAGAGACCCAGCAGTTAAGTTCGCAACACATGTAATCATGTACAAGATATTTCAATCAAGCAGACTCAACAATGTACCCTGCAGCGTAGTAGACATGGCATATAAAATTATGGAGAAAGGTCACCAGGTTGATCTTGTCGAGGTACTATTACGTCAACTATAGGAAAACATGAAGAATATAAGGTCAAAGAAGTCAAACACCTGTAAGTTTGGATCACTACTTGTTTGTATATTTTTCTATCTATAAAAGTATGTACCTAGCATCGGTAAAGTAAACTGGACAATAGATAAACCAATAACTGCATAGATTACCAAGATGATAAATAAGTTAGGAAATAAACTGAATATAGAATTTGATGTATAATTCAAATAATTTTAGAACAAAATGCATCAAAGAAGTAGAATTCCAAGGGAATTAGTTGAAAAATTTGAGATGGACATTTGTTTTGTAGTTGACACAAATCATTCAATGATAAAAGCAATTGAACCTAGATCAAAATGGTTGGCACCTATGGGTTATGAAATGAACCATGATTTCGTATTGAAATCTATTAATGCACTAATTGCATTACCAAAAGACCCCATTGCCACTAGGTTTGGAACATATGAAGAGGCCAAATCTAGAATCACTACAGGCATAGAGATCGGTAAAATGTCTAGAAGGGAAAAGAAGATGAAGAAAGATCTTACTGCTAGATTTGGAGATGTCTCTGACTCATCTGAGGAGACACTGGTTGAACAAGAAACCAAAGGTCAGTTAATGTTAGCTGAAAAGCCATATGATAGTGAGGAAATCGAGTCTGAAGAAGAAAAAGATCCCACACTAGTTCCTCCTCCCAAAGTTCCTAAGAAGAAGCAGTTACCAATACAAGAAGGTATAAGGACAAGATCATCAACTGTAGCTTCACCACCACAAAAGAAGGAAGCAGAAAAGGTATTAAAATGAAAGGAAGCTACACCAACTAAGAATTATGTGAAGAAAGGATCCAAGGTTGCAGCTGAGGCAAAAAAGAAAATGAGAAGACTGATAAGAGGTAAAGAAGACCTTGAGGACATTGAAAATGAGGATGAAAACAATCAATTCAAGGTGGTCAGCAACAAGGTAAGGTCCATAGATGAAGTAATTGAAGATATAATTGAGAATAGAGACCTTACTGATCCAGAAATAGGTAGATTTGACAAGATGTCAACTGAGGATCAAACCAAGTTAGAAGAGGCAGTCATCCAAATGATGATAAAATTCAAGAGAGTACCATTGGAATTTTCATGTTCATTACCAAAGGAGTTGGATGATAGGGTAAATCAAAAGTGGGCTTATGCACTTGAAATCGATAAAAGAAAGAGAGAAAGATCTCTAGTTCGGGCTACTCCACATCTAAGCCTAGCAGAACTTGATGAACTCATGGTTAATCATCAACCGAGATTTTTTGTAAAGAACCAAGCCATGATGATACTAGATGAGAATGAGGTGGATATAGAAGAGACTGGAGATGCCCTATGGAGAGAAATCATTAAAGCCAAAGAACAAGCTGAGCAAAATGCATACTTAAATTTGTCTAAAAAGAGACAAAATTCCAAAGGTAAAGGTATTTACATTGATGATACTACATCAGAGAAGTCTAAGGATTATGGTATATCATTTACCAATGTAATTGATATCACTGAAGAAAAAGAAGACATAAATATCTCACAAGATGCACCGAATCAAGTAGAAATCCAACTAAAGAAGAAAACTGATGACAATGTACTCATTAAGGACATAAAAAATGGTGATATTGATGAAAAGGATGATGAGGATGTAAATATTGCATCGTAAAACACTCAAGATGAAGCGCAAGTCACTGATTGTGCATTTACATCACTATTGAGTGAGCTTCCTCTACTTGCAGAAGTAGTAGAAATTCTTTCATAGGAACAACCCGATGACTTAGACCTCAAGAAACATAAAGATACCACATGGGAACATGACACCAAAATACCTGCAGAGACAAATATGTCTGAAGGAACAGAGGAAACTACCACTGAGATAAAGGTAATAGATGAAACAAAGGAAATCGAGGTGATCCCATCTGACACCACACCCGAGGCTCCCAATCTATTAACCGAGACAATGGCTACCAAGGAGAAAAAGAAGGAAGAGAGTGTGTCAACTAGAAAGGATACTCCAAAGACTTGTGACAAGTTTCTTGTCGTTATTAAGAAGAAATCACCATTAGTATCAAAGAAGAAGAAAAAGAAAGGAAAAGGTCTGGTCACTCTAGATGAAGTGATAATTATTCCTAAGTGTGACCCAAGGACCCTTAGCCCTAAGGAATTAAGCAGATATGGGGAACTAATTCAAAGAAAGGCAGCGCAAGAAAAGTTGAAGCAAGAAACAAAATGAAAAGAAATCTTAACTGATGTAAGCGATATCTTACAACAGGTAGTACCTGAGGTGAATATTGATGAAGATACTCCCATCATAGATCATCTTGCTATATTAACAGAGAAGATCAATGCCCCGGATACCGATGCAGACAAACATATTGAAGAAAGGGCAGAGTTAAGGATACAAAATAAATTGGCAGAAAGAATTAGCCAAGAAGTGGCAATAAACAAGGTCAAATTATCTGAGGTAATCACTAAGATAAAATCTATAGCCTAGTTAATTTTTCAATTCTTACTAAAGCTATGCACTGTGGAAACCTTCACTATTGAGATCAGTGAAAAGATAAAAGGTTTGGAAGATGAAATCAAGACCAAAGCAAATGCTGCTACAATCGAGCCACATGCTTTCACAAAGAACATTCACCAAGTTCAGGAACTCTAGTGGTTGATAGTAGATCTCAAGAAACAAGAAGAGCACATAACTGATCAGGTCACTGAGTTACAGATAGAACTCCTACCATACCTGAAATTTTTTGAGGTACACATTGTCAAAGAAAAACAACTTGTTGCAACACCCAAGATTTCGGTGTTGGAGAACATCTTTGACATGCATGGACAAGTCTATCTTGAGCATATTTCTCTCACCAACTTGAAAGAGGAATGGGAAAACCTCTTGGAGTCAGTTAAGAAAACCCATCAACATATTTTTGACAAGATGTGAGTATACTATTTAATTTTTGTATTTGGCATTACTATCAAAAAAGGGGGAAAATCAATGTATAAGTCATTATGCCAAATATGTACATAGATGCTACTTATACTACATATTGTAGGGAGCATGCACTGAGGGGGAGTACTTTAAGCATATATGTATATGGAAAAGATATAAGATATATATAGAAAATTTTGTCTATATACATTTGAGTTTTGATACTAATGCCACTAGTAAATTTTACCCTATTTTTTGACGAGAATTAGTCAAATTTTCTACACCAATTGGTCGAAAAGATGACTAAAATTGTGGTCAATATTTTTTCATCGATTATTCTACAGGGAAAATCCTTGTCAAAATTTTGACCCTACAAGTGGTCAAATTATCGACTGAATCAATCCCTTGGAACTAGAAGAATTAAGAAAAACTTTGGTCGGCATGGTCGTCGAAATTGAGACCAACGTTCCACCAAACTTTGTTGAAATTGACATCAAATGCATAGCATTCTCATTGATTTTACTAGTGTAAAGTTTGAATTTGAGACCATCCATTTGTCGAAATGTCCACCAAAGTTTGTCAAAGGGGCCATCAAATGCATAGCATTCTCGTCGAACATAGTAATATGGAAAGGTCAAAAAATCAACCAATACTAACTTTTGGTTAAAAAAAAATGTGACCAGAAATGTGATGGTTAAAATCATTCTAACAAGCACTGTCAATAGTTGTGTGGCACTCAACAATATTCAAAATTGATATGGTTTGAAGCTCTTGACATTCATTTTATTATTTTCTTACACTTAAATAATTCTGACATATCCATCTTTTCCTTTTGATTCTTGAAGAATATTACTCACTTAAATGATAATCAATCTCACCTACCAAGATATTTATGATAGATATTTCAAAAGAAATAAAACCCATGTATGAATGAAAAGATTGTACATCGTATTTCTCCACATATTTTAGTTATGCACATCAAAATCAAATAAGTGAGCATAAAGGCATGTTACTATTACAAGCATTAGATTAAGCACATCAAACTTTTGAATATTCTACCAGGTAATATAATGTTTATTAATTAACTTACACATTGAGTTTGACAAAATCAGCCCTGTGTTAGTCATTGTCATGCATTTGGGTGTGCACTAATGGTGTCCAAATGACATGGGCATATACACTAAAAGAAGCCACAATTGGAAAAGTAATGGAAGGATGCCTCTTAAGAATAACATGACATCATGATGGCATAATAGAACAACAAGCATCAATAATCATGGAGCAGCAATGGAAAATCAACATTACATTGAATACAAACAACAATATCAATATTTTATGGTTCAATGAATGCCAAACAACATGAAGACCTGTAGAAGCATAAGTACCTAAGGTAGAGCATAGCATATCTGGATCAACTTGCTCCATGTTTGAGTTTTCATCCTTTACTCCTCCATTATATTAAACTGTGAATGGTAGGAAATGCTATTAGGTCTTCTCACTATCCATTTAGGAAATACTCTACCAACATAAAAATTCACACTCAAACTATCTTCTCACTATCCACTCCAGTCTTGGTGTCACTGAAAGGGCACCTTGATGTCACCTTTGGTCTCATCATCATAAGAACATGACCCCCCATTAGCAAGGAAAAATTGCATGCGTTTATCAGAATTTTTTCTATTCTTTTGACCTCTAGTTGATCTCCCTATTTTAGCTATACTACATGTAGAAATTTCATCTAGGATTCCCTCATTTGATGTAGATAGTTCTAACAAGTACCTATTTGGTGGGTCCTGCAATCCATCAAATGAGATATTGTCACATCCCCGCTTCAAATAAATTTTGATAATATTTAAATAATATATATAGAATAATCAAGTCGTGACCCATACGTACGGTTCTTCTTTGTCTATACGTGGGAGATATAAAATGTACTAAGTTGAAAGTGATTATATAATTATATTTCTATATAGTTCTTCTTTTTCTATATATAGATTATATGATTATATAATATGTCTATTTATAACATACGTGCTCAGTGATAAACAAGAAGAATATAAGAAAATTATGTCTATTTATTGACTTATACCTATTGATCCATGTCACTGTGCATGATCCATGCCAAAGGGGTTAAATTTCCTTCATATGTTAATCATTTATCTTAAGTTAGCTAAAAATTACATGATACATATGCTATAAATAACTTAGAAGACAACATGAACAATATGCAACATTGTAAACATGAACAAATTTACCTTATATATGGAATGCAAGATCATCAACAGAAGGGGTGATGATGTCTGTAGTCAATTGCCTATTTGCAAAAAGGGTGATAATCAAACACAATATATACATGTATCAGCAGCAATTAATTGAGCATTATAAGCAAAATATTGGTAATTATCAATCACATATGTTGTACTAATCATTAGAATTGAACTCATTAAATCATTACAATTGAAATCAATAAATCATGTCAATCATTTCATTGATCATTTCAATCATGTCATTGATCATCATCATCATCATCATCATCATCATCATCATCATTATCATCATCGTCATCATCATCATCACCACTATCATCATCGTCATCATCACCATCATCATCACCATCATCACCATCACCATCGCCATCACCATCATCATCATCATCATCATCATCATCATCACCATCATCATCATCATCATCATCATGATCATCATCACCATCATCTTGATCTTCATCATCTGCTTCTTGATCATCTTCAATATCTTCTTCTTCCATAACATTATACTTTATCGGCCTTCCTCTTGGATCATGTCTAACAACAAATGACCAACCTTGTTTATGTGGAACCTCTGAGTAAAACACTTGCTCACATTGGCTTGGAAGAACATAGGGCTCATCTCCAACTGGCTCAAATGACCTTGTATTAATCATTGTAAATCTATTATCATGTTGAATAATAGTTCTATCTGGATCATTTTGATTCAGTCGTAGCCTGTACCATTTGATGACGAATAGAACTACTTTGAAGGAGTTAAAGTCACACTCAATTATATCATTCAAGATGCCATAGTATCAATTTTGAGATTGTTGAGGATGTATGTCATTTCTAGATGATATATTAGTGACCTTGAAAACTATAGTTATCCTAGAATCACAAGTTTTCTTTGTGTCATCCAACTTTTTTATGTGAAATTTATGGCCATGATAGTACATAGCTTTGTGGTGCTTGACCTAAATTTTTTTAAGCATATGTAAATTATTTGCATCGTGAGTTGATACAAAACATACGAGTCATGATCATTAATAAATTTGTATGTACCTCTCTACCTCTTAAACCATATGCTAGATCAATTAACATTGGTGTAACATTGAAATCTCCATTATGATGAGCTTCTCTAACCAATGAAGCAACACCTTCCCATGTTAACAAGCAACCATTTTGTTGACATCGTTCAATCCATACCGGCATCCAATCAAGATTGTTCACAATATACAAGTGTATTGCATCCCACTCTTGACCAACTGTATAAAAAAAAATACACCAATTATAAATAACTTATATTGAAGATTTATAAGAATTAATTAACTACAATAACATCTTAGATTTACCTCTCACTTTCCACAATCTACTTTTTCCCATCAAGTACTCCCCTTCAAATTTGTTAATGGAGTTGGGATCCAAAATACGATCTACATGGATCTTTGCTGCAAACTTAGGAAGATATTCACTAATGTACACCATGGTTTGGTATACCATATATCCCTCCACCATAGAACCCTCAAGATGTGCTCTCTATCGAACCAAAATTTTCAAAAATTTCAAGTGCCGCTCAACCATCCATATTGACCTAGTTGGTACAAGTCCACACAATTCAATCTCCTCAACTTGATGTATGAGGTAGTGTTCTTGTGCATTGAAAAAAGTTGAAGGTAGACACTTTTGCATTTCACACATAAGAAGAGGAATTTTTCTCTTCCAATATTTTATATCTTCTTTATTGATTTTTTTAGATGAAAACCACCTCATGTATTTTCCAAGATCATATATAACTTGTTTGACACTGTTGGTGAAGTGGTGTGGGAGAGATAGAGGTAGAATGTACTGCAATATTTGTAAAATGATCTTGTCAATATTTTATAAAAGAATCCAATGAAAACTACATGCAGTATACAAATATATAGTGAATAAAAAATAACATGAATTACCTTAATAAATGTATGCCAATTGTGTGTTTTCATCCCTAGCCCAACTTCACTTTTCTTTGATATGAGATCATTTATGTTCGTAGAAAATCCTGTGGGAAATCATATTTTTTTTATGACTTCTTTTATAGCATTTCTCTGCTTCTCCAACAATAACCAACTAAGGGCACTTATATCAATCTAGTCTCCATTGTTATTTGATCGAATGACATTTTTCATTGCATGGTTGGATTCTTCAATGTCACTACAAATTTTGACAATTTTGTCTTTGTCACGCCTTCCATCTAAGATTTTCTATAATGTCTCTGTTACATTCTTTCCAATATGCATAGGATCAAAAAAATGCATGATTGGGAGTTGCTCGTAGTACAACAACCTACTAAATTGTGTAGGATAACTTTTTAGTCCTTTTGGAAGTTGTTCATTGATGCCTTGACGACCTTCACAAGCATCAATTACATCATCAGTAAACAAAACACAATATCAAAATATAAATTTGAAACAAAAACTATCAGATGGAATGACATTACCTCGATGATTTATTTTATTGTATGCCAACTTCCATAGGTGAGGTGTCATTCTTTGTGGCTTTGATGTAGTCTCTTCTTTCCCATTGAAAAGATGTTTTTTAGTAATTCGGTACTTATGATTTATGTGGAGAAAGTTTCTATTCTCACCGAACACTTGCTTTCTTAAACTTTTTGAATGATGAGATTTTGTCTTTGGACCACAAACTAGACATGCAAATTTTCCCTTTGTCTGAAGACCTAAAAGATCATGTATAATTGGATTAAATATATTAACTTTGTGTTAGCACTATAACATACCAAAAATGAGGTGTTAAGAAGAGAACATACCACAAAAATGTGTTAGCCCAGGGGCATCATGTATTGTCCATACAAGCATTGCATGGAATTGAAATTGTCTTTGTCCTATTGGTCTAGAGATGTCATACATAGTGACCCCATTTCATAACACCATCAACTTGTCGATAAGGGGCTCAATATATACATTGATATATTTAACTTGGTACTTACCTAGTTGAATGAACAAAAACATTACATAATTATTATGACCATTTTGATGGATTATTTATAATAAATTAATTTAGATGACTATTAAATCAAAAAATACCTAGAACAATCAGTGCCAACATTATGTGCTCCCTCTTTAAGGACAACCAAGGAGGAATGTTATTGTTGATAACAAAAATAGGCCACACCGAGTAAGTAGATCTCATCTCTCCAAACGGATTGACACCATCCGCTGCCAATGAAAGCTTGAGATTACGAGGTTCTTCTTTAAAGTGTGGCCATTTTTCCTCTATTTCCTTAAATACTGAACCATCTGTAGGCATTCACATAATGTCATCTTGAATTCTATTGCATGCATGGTAATCCATAAATTGCACCAAGCTATTTCACATGAATAATCATTGCAAACGAGGAATAATGGGAATAAACTGAAGAACCTTGTGAGGCACCTTTTTTGTTATTTGATCTCATTGATATCTACTAATATGACAAAGAGGGCATTCTGTTGAAAATTCATGTTGTTTATGATATATAATATGATCGTTCGGACATGCATGTATTGTTTGATACTCCATTCCAATATCTTTCATAATGGAAGATAATTCTCGGTATGAGAGAGGTAGAATGTTTGATGGTGGTAACAAACACTCACCTATAAACCTACGACCAAAAATATAATTTTTTAATTTAAAGAATATTAATTGCTACACGATTCACCCAATGTTAATTGTAAGGGAATTATGACTAAAATAATGAAAAAAGATGACATACCTTAACATACGTGTCATTGCTACGTTGGATAAACCATTCATAACCTTCAAGTTCACCAACAACAATACAAAAGCAAGAAGAGTTATTTGGGAGCCTTCATATAAGGGCTCATGTGCCTTCTCAAGTATAGGTACATCAAGGTCTGCGCCAACATCATCATCATGATCATCTTGATCATCATGATCTTCTTCATCATCATGGTCTTCTTCCATGGGATCATTACCTTCTACTTCTATATTCACACCTCCATGTTCCCTCATTTGGAAATCCACATTCTCTGGATTGTCATCGTCCATAACATGAAACCTAGGGAGGTTGACCTATATGAAAATGATGACCTTATATTAACCATGACCATGATGTCATCATCAAATCATGTCTTATGTATTTTATAAATTATTAAAATACATACCAATGGATGAAATTCATTTCCCCCTTCAATGTGACCATGTTTCCTACAATGTTCCTTAGCTATTTTGATTAGATATCTTCTAGTCTTTAAGCCCTTACAAATTTTGCAAGGACAATAACATTTTCCATCACCTTTTCTTTTTAAGTTGGACCACAGTCTAGCAATTGTCTCCCTATTTTTTTGTGCATTGATATCGTCAGACATGGTCTTTCTTGAATGGAATGACTCATTGGTGGAAGAAGGATGATTTTTTTGCAACCTGCAGATACAAATCGTTACTGAACAACCATTTTCTCAATGCAAAGGGACATTTATCATACCAAATCAAAGTTTAGAAATGGATGGTTTTGATGCTTTTCCATTAAAATAATTGAGCATTCATCATTTGTTATTGTGTATTCCATTTACGTATGTCAACAATGTTCAAAATGCTGTCACCAAGTACAGACATAGGAAATAAAAAAGGGACAAAAGACAAGAAATAAGAAAAATCATTATGACTATAGAAAATCTGCATGTTCACAATACTACATGTGCATATAAGAGTCAATCAGAGAAGGTATATACACAGGTGAAAAACATGCAAATTTATTGACCAAGCAATACTGGAAGCTCGACCCTGCAAGAAATGGACTTGTGATGATATTTCACAATAGTACATGTGTTGCAGGGTAAGCTCCCAGTAGTGCTTATAGACATATGCATGTTCATTACCTGTGCATATCAAATAGCTCTAATGGTTACTTGAAAGAGTGGCTTAATATAAACAAAATAGTTACAAAGATGAGAATATGTTAGAATAATGGCAAAGAGAAAAAATATAAAAATAACACTATAATCATTTAAAAGATCAACATAAAATTACCACTATAATCATTTCATTTCACAAAGGCAAAGATAAATTTTAGTTAATACCACTGACTTGATAGTGTATGTCTACTATGTCCTTGATCACAACCTCTTCCTTTCTTGATAGTGTATGTCTACTATGTCTACCTAATACATGGCATTTAAAATTAAGGGCTCTCTAATAATAACTTAGATAAAAAAAAACTATAAACTAGAAAACCATCATGTTTGAATGCTAAACAAAACCAATTCAGAAAGATACAATTTAAGAATACTTGTCTATTTTGAAGTATACTTGTTAGCCATGCAATAACCAATCCCCTACATCATCTAATGTCATCTAAAACAACATCATCAAAATCTATTTAGTTTGGAAATTAGAAGGATCTTAGTATGCATGAAAGGCTCCTACCTAAAATTCTACAATTATATGGCATTAAAATAATCTAAAGGAGATATATACCTACTATTTTCATGTCAGAATTTGTGATACTTCACTTCCAACAATTATTTGGATCACTATTCTGATGATGGATCACAGACTATATGCCAAGATAGAGTAAAGAGTCTAAGAGGACAAGCTGCTTTGCATTTCATAATAGTGAGAGACATGGTCTTGCAATTTTGAGGACATGACCAAAGAGGTTTGAGGTGTATTCTATTCAAGTTTCAAAAAATTTGGCGTATCACAAGTTCAATCTTCAAAGTGTTAGTATGATACAATTGACTAGTATGCTCTATTTTACCTATATAAGTGGTTTCCATACTTGCACTAGCATGTAACAAACATATACTATACAAGAAGCTTACAAGGACAATTTACAAGGCTAGTAATGCACACATATTGATCCACATGATAACATTTACTTCTCTCTTATAGAACAAGGTGACATAAGTTGTCAAATTTTAATGTTTGTTGTTATTTGGACCAACAAGGCATGTTCTCCTCCTTATGCCAAGATCCTAATTATTTGCATCTATGTCTTGACATATTTTTGGGCCTTATCAAATGTTGTGTTGGTTTGCATCATGATATATTCCATAATTTATCTATTTGGTGGACAACTAATACATTATCACTTATTTTTACACATATGCTATCTTTTAACCGACCTTGTTGATGGTTTGAAAGAGTGCAAATGATACAAATAAAAAATCAAATCAATTGCAAGTGGGTGGAAGATAGAGAATGCATATGATGAAAGGAATAAGTGAACATTTCTATAGATAGAACATAGCAAGGCACTATGATAATTGTATATCTTTAATTCTCATCAAATATGTCATTACAAGGTTATAACCTCTTGTGAATATATTGTAACCATACTTCAGGTTTTCTTACTATGGTTTTTTCACCTGTTCCAAGTAATTTTGGTGTCCCCTTATGAAATTATGTGTAATTCTTTGTCCTTTCTATTTTATATTATTGTAGATGTATGAAACAAAGATTTAACATAAGCTGCAATAAAAAGCTCAAGAGTTTTACTAAGATACTGATACACTCCCCAATATCTTGTTGTTCAACATGTTTTTATCTTTGGATTGCCTTCATTATTGGTGTGTGAACTCTTTGCTCGCATTCTTCAAATTTGTTTTCACTTGAGCCTTATATGATCATGCCTAATCTCATATTGGAAATTTTATATTATAGCAACCTAAAATGGTGGATGTTGCATGAGGATCTTCTTAGAAATTTGTTGATGCTTCGACTTTTTCTTTACTGCTACTATAGTAAGCTAATTATCACTAGTAGCATGAAGTTGACCGATGTTAGGTGCTACCCATATCATTGACCTGGGCTAGTCACAATACAACTAAGGCCATATAGTGTTATATATCAAATGTTTTTTTTTAATGTAGATATACTTGTTAGTGATATCCTTGTGGTAATAGACATAAAAATCCACCAACTCGAAGAGGTTCCTCATTTAATGAAAACCTTAGTTTAATTTTGTATGATCATTTTTAGATTAAAGATGAATTTTATATATCATACTCTTCTTCTTGGTTGTCTATTTAGCTTACATGACCCTTTTGAATTGAAGATAAACCCTTGATATAGCATGAAATTTATAATATTCTTTTTCCATCATCTCCTTGAAAATCTCAAATTCCACCTCACTTTCACTCCAAAATTCTTTTACTTGATACTTTCTTAAGTCCACTTGGTTGAAGTTGATGTGGCAATACTCCACATGATTGGGTTTGTTGTACTTTTGGGTCGAGAATAGGAACTCAAACAACTAGTTGCTATGCATGCCAATTCAAGCTAGTTATTTCTTCAGCAGAGGGTAACTGCCCATGGTACTAACCTACTTTTCAACAAAGATGTCAGAATGAGTGTAGTGACTAATCAAACCATAATAAACTTTAATGGATAAAGTCATGTCAAAAAAATTCTTTGAACTGTGACTTGGAATATGGGTATTCAGCACACAAACATTTGGCACCCAAAAAATCCTGGGTAACATTAGAAGTATCATTAGAAGCATCTCTAGGTAACACCTACCTTCTTTTTTTTCAGGTGATTCCGTAGTTTTTTCAATCTTTTTTTCAATGCGAGAAGACATTATATGGTATTGAAATTTAGTGGTAAAGAATCATCTGGGTTTTTTGGTGGTGCCACTAGCAATGTATTTTGCCAGTTTTAAAGGGTTTTGGGCAATAAGATTAGGGTTCTGGTTTTCTATATCTATGGACTATGCCTTCATTCACTTTCATTTTCTCAATTTCATGATTTGAAAGTAAAGGTGCATATATTGTATGTGACGAGCCTAAGTTGATAGAATCTCCAATGCCAAAGTTGCAAGTCAGTTTCCCTCAATTTACAATTTTATGAAATCAAGATTGGGATTTTCTAAATCTGTCTTCTTTTGAGATTTTGAATGTGTGCTTCATGTGAGATTCAAATAATGTTGTAAATTGTTACTGGGCTATAGTTCTGATGCAGTTGTGCACAATACAATCTACACAACCCTTCACTAAATCACAAAGGAAATAAATATATACCACTTCATTATATGATGAGATAATGCATGCCTAGTTGCCCAAGCATTAATTTTTCAACCTTTGAAATGAAAGCCATTGCATCCTTCTTGAAATAATTCTATCATAAGTGCACATTTTTATTCTTTGTTTTATTTCTGTCTCTATCTTCTATCTAAAGTTAAGCCACGTTTTTTAATAAAGCTACTTTTCCTACCTTCTAAAGAGTATTTATAACTATATCAAAATAAATTTCCTCTAATTATAGCTTGTAGACAATATTAATTATGTTTGCGTGTCAAGTTCTGTGTTCAATGAATGATTTTGAGCTGTTAATTTTTCTGTTTCCTTTCTTTACTATTGAAATTCCAATTGTTGCCGCTCCAATCATGTTGTAAGACATGAAGCCAACCATGGAATAAAATCCATGAATAAAAGTTATACAGTGCAAACCAAGTTGTGGCACCTTGTTTTCAAACATACAATGATGACTACAACTTGTACAAGATGTATAGATTCTCATATATTCCAAATGAAACTCAAGTCATTGAATAATTTTATTTGTATAGATCACTATAAAAGTAACACTTGTGAATTCCATTTAAGCCAGATGTTTTTGAATAACAAATCTGCTCATTCTAAATTAAACATTTTGCAATAATTCTAGCTTTATATTTCTCTACTTGTTCATCTAAATAAAACTTGGTCGCATAGATCACCCATTTGCAAGAAGCTACATTTTTTTAATCTAGGAAGAGGTTTCAACATCCAAATTTGATTTATCACCAAGAAAGGAGTAAGATGCTGTTAGCAAATTGAGTTAGTATTCACTATTTCAAATGATCAAGGTTTGCTCAAGTATTTCAAAACCCAAAGTGGCATCTTCTAAACACTACAAGCTATGTTCCGGCTACATTTTTATATTTAGGAGATGTTTCAACTTCAAAGTTTGATTTTTCATCAAGAGGGTGTTAGAAGATATTATCATATCAAATTAGTATACATTGTTAAATTGTTGGATGAAGATAAAGAAAAAAACTAATATTAGTATACATTTTTCTCACTCACAATAAAGATAAAGAAAAAAACTAATAGAGGGATGAGATTTTCTAACATTACCTCAAATCTGATTAATGTTGGAAAAAATTGAGTGATTGACAAAATGTATCAAAGAGATGTGGTCTCTTGGACTTCTTTGATTGGAGGGCATGTGCAAAATCGACAGGTTAATGAGGCCATGGATCTTTTTCAGCTTATGTAGCTTGTAGGTGTGAAACCTAATTCAATTACTATTGTGAGCATTATTCACGCATGTGCTTACTTAGCTAATCTACAGAAGGGAAAAGAAATTCATGGTTATGTTCTTAAAAGAGGATTTTAGGGAGATGTTTTTATAGCTAGCTCCCTCATCAACATGTACATAAAATCCAATGCTCTAGTTTATGCAGTTCGCATGTTTGACAAAATGCCTCAAAGAAATGTAGTTTCATGGAATTCTATGATTGTTGGTTTTTTTAATACTAGAAACTGTAACTGTGCTTCTGAGTTGTTTCATCGAATGTAAAGTACAGGTGTTAAATCCAATTTGGTTACATGGAATACAATGATTGCAAGATATGCCCAGAATGGGTTTCCAAATGAAGCATATCTAAAATAATCAAAAAGGGATTTAACTCAAGTGTTTTTGTGTGTAGTACCCTGCTAGATATGTATTGCAAGTGTGGAAACATAGAGAATGCTCGAAGATTGTTTGATAAAATGTTAGAAAGAGATGCAATTTCCTAGAATGCAATAATGGTGGGGTATGGAGTGCATGGTCATGGTGAGGAGGTCATGGCACTTTTCAAACAAATGAAAAAGGAAGGTGTGCAACCAGATTAGATAACCTTCATTGCCATCCTATTTGCATGCAGCCATTTAGGACTCATAGCTAAAGGATTGCAATTCTTTGACCACAAAGACAAACATTGTCATTAAGTGGACATCAATCCCAAATGTCAAGTCCCTTTTTTGTATTAACTTATAGACCAAAATGCCTATTTTCTATTTCACACATCTCTCTTCTCCAATTTTTGTGTGTGTTTTTTCTTTCCCCTTATGTCTATGTTTTGTTGACATAAGCTAATTCGTGGTCTCTAGATTTTATTGGAAGCTTAATGGATCGATATGTATCGAGTTGATCTAATCAATGATAGTCAAGAATCTATTCTTTTTTATGTGCTGATTCGGTGATAGTCCCAAATGGAATGGTGGGATGACTTTATTATAATAAACAAATGATTCAAAAAATAGTTTATTATCATTTTCTGTAGGTTTACGTGTCTCTATATTTGCATTAGGTTCAGTGCCTTAGACTGTAGAAAGGATTCAATAGTCTATGAATCTATGACATCCTGATTAGGGATAAATTGAGATGATTTCCTGTGAGAACCGAGAGGAATATGTGTGTGTAATGTTACTTGTATTTGGGAAAACTGGAAGATATTAGTATTAGTTTTAAAAGATAGTTAGAAGCCAATATGTTTGCACTTGATATTTAGAAGGTATCAGCCCGTGTTTCAATAGACCAACAAGGCATGAAGAACCAGTGCATCACACACCATTAATGGCTGCCCATAATATACATCACATGCCAAAACCCTCATGCTAGGTCAAAATGGGGACAAAATCCCTTGCAGGCAAACCCCAAGATCCACAAAAACAACCCAAGAAAACAACTCATTCTACAGAAAACAATTAAGAAAACTTTTGGTTTTAGTGTCAACTATGAACAATAGCATACCTATAATGTCGTGTCCTCTAATGTAATGAGCATACCTAGAATGTAATGCTCAAGAAGCCCTTCCACTATTCAGACGATGCACAATGCTCATGCATATTCAGATGATGCACAATGCTCATGAAGCCCTTCCTCCCACCCTTGATCTGGCTAAGACCGAATGAAGTGAGTTTGATCACTTTTCTTCTTTCTTTTTTTTTGTTTATATCCTGATTTGGTCTAAATTTCCACAATAAACTTAACTAAAGTCAAAATTTTGATCTTTTCAGGACATAAACAAAAAAAAAGTGAACATCACAAGCCAAAATGGCCTTTGGTAAAAAATAAAGGTAGAAAATGAGGCCCAAATGTACTAGTGTGCCAAAGGGGGTGATTGTTATCTCTATTGAGCATTTAAGGTTGTCATTAGTATCAAAGGTTATCAAAGATATCGGTCGGTCACTTACATTGAGCAAATCGGTAACTAGAAGCAAGACAGACTAGTCGATAAAGCTTATACACTGAGCATCAGATAGTTTACTGAGCATGAGCAGACATCGACAGATAGTAAACACTGAGCATCATAGTATACACTGAGCAGTTTATACAGTGTTTATCGAGGATAACAAAAAATGACATAATAATCTAAAATGGCACATTCTTCTATGCAAATAGTTACAACAGATTAGAAATTTTTTTACCAAGATCAAGGAATATTTAATGTTATGATATTCATTAAATGCAATGTATATCTTATGTAATAGTCTGATCTAGGTCATTTTTGTACACCGTAGATCTTAGGGTTATGACTATGTTGTGTAACCTAATTTTGTTAAAGCAGTTGTATCATCTTAAAATGGAAGCACTTGCATGATAAGAGAATTTATCCCTCTGAGTAAGTGGTCTGGGGTCATGTTAAGTGCCTTGATCAGGTCTTTGCATGTATTTGGCTTTCTCCCCTCTTTCCACTTTTTTTCTGCTTCATTATAGGTGAAATTAGGGTTAGGATCTCGAGGATTCTCCTTAATTTCCTTATTCCATGGCTCTATTTTCTAGGTAGGAATTAGAAACATCCTCTTGGCCTTCATCATAGTCATCATAGGATTTTATGCCTATCCCTAGCATTTTGTCTTATTTTGGTATCATTTCTAGGTCTCCGGGCATCCTCGGGACCTCCTGTCTTGATTCTGGCTGGATCTGGGCCCACAGGGTCAAAATTGAGGTTAATCCTAACTAGGTTAGGATCAAGCTTGATCTTGACTAGGTCAGAATCAAGCTTGATCCTGACCAAGTCAGTCCCAAGCTTGATTTTTCCCCCTTCTTTCAAATTTCCAAATTCCTTGATTTCTGGGTATCGGGTTTCGGGGATATTTTTTTTCCTGCCTCTAGGTTGGCCATTTTGGGTTTTGGAATGGTAAATACTTAAATTTCATTTAATCTAGGTATATTTTCTAAAGGTTAGGACCTAATTGGGATTTAATTCTCCAAGGTGGCCCTTCTAGAGGATTGTGCCCTAGTTCACTATAAAAGGAGGTCTTCCTCTCTCATTTTCACATCTCATCTCAAGCAATTGCAATCTCTCAAGCTCTCAAGTGAAAGCAATAATTCAAGCATTCAATCAAGCCTTCAAGAATTCAAGTGTTCAAGCATCCATCCATCAAGGAGATCTATTGTTAGCCATTAAAGGATTCAATCTCTTTGGAGCCCCCTTGAAGATCCATCCTTCTACATTCATCCAAGCCTTCTCATATGAAAAGATCAATTCAAGATTGGTGTTGAAGATCAAATGCCATTGATTGGAGACATCCTACATTCATTCTACATCCATTGAAGCACTCCTATTTGTGGATTTGAGGATTCAAATCCTCTACAAGGACTTCAACATAAGTGAGGTGATTTGTTTCAATTACTTTGTTTATGCACACTACATTTCAATTCAATTTCAAGGTTAATTCCTAAATTGGGGTTTGACAAAGGAAAACCTCCCATACAAACAAAAACCCCATTTTTCTTGTAGGTACAAGTGCGGGATTTTGGATTTGAGAGTGGATTTGGATACCCTTTTCGATGAACTTCTGAGATCTGTGAACAAAGTCAGAATCGACCTTCAAATAAAGAATCTATCCTTTGACCTTTTATGAGGGTCAAAGTCAACTTGATCTCATCTTGGAAAAAGATTTCTAAGTTTTCTTCGTCTTGACATTTCCAGTCCAAAATAGGTTGCAAAATTGCTTGAAAGTACATGCATACATCAGAGATTGGCACTTTCTAGATTTTCCCTAATTTGAGGTTAGTACTTGTATTTCAATTATTTCAAATTCTAAACACTTCAATTCTACCATAGGGAAATATAGGGTTTTTCTCTCTCTTTTTCATATTCTCCATAGATTGATTCGATTGTGTATTAACCTTTTGGTTGATAAAATTGGATCTCTCCTTTGGGAATTTGGATTTAGGAGTGGCTCTCATATTTCCCCCATACACATTACACATCTCATACACTAAATAGAGGTGATTTCATTTTACCTCTATTCATTTTGGTGAACTTGACTAGCTTACTCTCTTTCTTTTTGGTGTTAGATTTCCTTTTATCTTGTTAGTATTAGATTTATCTTTTGTGTTAGGTCTTGCATGATAATTAGATTTGAAAAATACAAAAAACTCATGCTTTATGTGTTCTTAGTTTAGTTCATTTGCATTATATTGGTTTATGAGCTTTACTACCACTAGTCCTACATATAACATTCCGGTTAGAAGAAGTCGTAGACTCATGGGTGCCTTTGATCCTGAATCTTTCTCTCCTTTCCTTAGGATCCTGGATGATAACTTGATTCTTCATGATTCCAATCCTACTATGGAGTAAAACTCTTCTCACTCATCTCATGATGAGGATGACGCTTTAAGAGTTCCTCCTGAACAAGTCCAGAAACTTTCAACTGAACTTGATAAAATGGGTAATTGGCTTATTCAAGAAAACCATAATCAAGATTCTATTCAATCTATAGAGGCTCTTAAGAAAGTTCTCCATGATAGTGATCAAGGTGTTAACCTCTTGCATGGTATTACTCACCTTGTGCATTCAAATGTTAAACCTTTAGCTCAAGAAGCTCAAGATTTAGGGTTGATTCCTCCTCTCACTAGTGTTGAACCTCCTTCTAGTCCTTTACCTAGTATTCCTACCTACACTCCTTCTTTGGTGACTGTGATGGTTCCCTCTGTTCCTATGAGTGTTCCTCCTGTGTCCCTTCCTACATCACAACCTTCATATCATAATGTTCCTTTTACTTATTCCAATCAGCTTCCAACTATAGTTCCTAGTGTTCCTCCAGTTGTTTCTTCTATTCCTACATCTCCTTACACTTTACCTAGTGTGTCAAATGTTTCTACTCCTCCTATTTCCTCTAATGATTCAACAATCATCAGTTTGGCTCAAACTGTATCATCCTTACAACAACAACTTGTTGTTAGAAAGTAAAGTCCACCAAGATAAATGAGAGGGGGGGGGGTGAATTAGTTATTAGATAATTATAGCTTTTATCATCTTCAACAACATTAAACCATAAAAACAATATAATTACCAACCATAGAAAGATATTCATACACAATAACATAGTGACACAAGATATGTTGACTAGGGAACCTCTTGATCAAAGAGTAAACCCCGGTGGGAATGATGCCCATAAAAGATGCACTAATATGAATATTCCTTGTGAAAGGATGGACTTTGTTAGGAGTCTTATGAAATACATTCAGTACATATGAATCCTTGTTAGGAGATTTTGAATCCCTGTTAAAATATTCTAACCCTGTTAGGAGTTATGGAAGACAGAAGGACCCACTGCCCAAACAACTTCAATGGTAAGATCAATGAACACACTGTCCAATTGACCTTAAGATTATTAAATAGAATAATATGAAATATGTTACCTCCTCACTATTCCAAACTTCACTCACTACTACACGAGATCTCAATTTCAGATCTTTGTACTTCACATATCTTCCTTCACAATTTCGCTCTCATACTTAGCTCTTTTCTTCACTTCATGCATACCGCATCACACATCATCACTACAACTACATTAAAATTACACTTCTACATTGCAACAAGGAAGAACATTGCTTCCTTTATACCACACTCAAATAATTACAAATGAGTCAGCATACAATTACAAAATAAAAGTTTCCACATGCTACATCAAAATTACACAAAACTGTCAGCTTCCAAATATAATAAATCTTCACTCATGTGACCTCAAAGTTTGTGCTATCATCCATGTCACTATCAATGTGTCTCAAACTTCCCTTTAACTACACAAAAATCAGATTCCATCCTGATTAGGAGATATCATCTAATTTCCACAAATCGCTACTCAGGAACACTGCCTAAATACTACTTCCACCAAAGTGCTCATAACTTTCATGAATAAATGAATTACTATCTGCACTCTTAACCATAGACATATAACATATCAACCAATATAACCTCAACATTTCATAGCTCTGATTGCAATATCCCATGTGCGCTAATCAAAACACTATCTGCTTCTCTGCGAGTCTCCATAAGATCACTATTTTGACATCAATGACAATCATAGTCATGAATGCAACAAAAAATACTATAGAATGACTACCAAACATTCATTCCTAACAATCTCCCCCATTGGTATTGATGGCAACATAGATGAAAAACATCCAATGTTCCAAAAATCCAATACTGCACCACTGCTGCTCTGACAAACATTTTCAAGTCCTCTTCATCAATCAAATCTTGCTTCATTTTCCTATTTAGTTCTCTCCAACAGATGGTACAATTGGTACAAATAGTTTTTTCATGTATACTTCTTCCCCATTGACATCAATGACAAAATTTTTATCACTATGTCAATAACAACTCAATGTCAAAAGACACTATTCAGAAAATACATTCACAAGAGTCCTCATGACTCAGCTCAGATACACATACTCCCCCATAGAGGAAGTACCAACATCCAATCCAGAAGAAAGATAGGGCTCATATACCACTGGATGGATGCACCAACTACATCATTACTCAAAAGTAGGCTGGGGCATAACCCCAAGCATACCTCTCAGATACTCAAATGTATCCTTAGGCAAAGGCTTTGTAAATATGTCTGCTATTTGTTCCTTTGTGCTTATGTACTCCAGTTTGACTTCTTTCTCAGCAACTTTCTCTCTTACAACATGATACTTGATCTCTATATGCTTTGTCTTAGAATGTAATATAGGATTCTTAGACATACTAACTGTGGTGGGGTTGTCACAATGTATGACAATAGGCTCAACAAACTTAATTCCAATATCTTTCAACATTTGCTTCATCCAAATTATCTGGTTACAATTGTTTGTTGCTGCTACATACTCTACTTTTGATGTGCTTTGTGAAATACAATTCTACTTCTTCCTCGGCCAAGAAACTAATCTTCCTCCAAGAAAAAAGGCTCCACCACTGGTTCTTTTCTTATCATCAACACTACCTCCCCAATCAGCATATGTATATGCACATAGGATAAAATCATCATATTTTTCATACCACAATCCATAGTCCATTGTGCCTCTTAAATATCTCAGTATTCTCTTTACTGCTGCATAATGTGATTTTGTAGGTTTAGCTTGAAATCTTTCTACCATTCCAACTGAATGTGTTATATCCGGTCTTGTGTGTGTCAAGTAATGCAATCCTCCAATCATGGATCTATATTTCTTCTGCTCAACTGTCGGTGTTTCATCTTTGCTAGATAGTTTGTGTCCTGTAACCATAGGTGTTCCAACTAGTTTACAATCCTCCATTCCAAATCTTTTCAACAAGTCATTCAAGTACTTTGTTTGACTTACAAAGATACCATCATTGTTCTGTGTTATCTGTAATCCCAAAAAGTATTTCATCTCACCAATCATACTTATTTCAAATTCTATCTTCATTTCATCAGCAAATTTGTCACTAGCTTCATCTTCTCCTCCAAAAATAATGTCATCAACAAAAATAACTATAACCAACGAACCATTTTCAATTTCTTTTGTGTATAGATTGCTATCAGCTGTACCTTTTATAAATCCCAACTTTAACAAATACTTATCCAGTCTTGCATACCAAGTTCTAGGTGCTTGCTTTAGTCCATATAATGCTTTCTTTAGTTTACATACCATGTCTCCTTCTTGAGTCAAAGGAAAACCTCCAGGCTGCTCAATGTAGACTTCTTCTTCCGATTCACCATTCAGAAATGCTGACTTCACATCCATTTGATATACTTTGAATTTCTTAAAAGCTGCATAGGCCAATAACATTCTCACTACTTCAAGTCTTTCTACTGGTGCAAAATTTTCTTCATAGTCAATTCCTTCTTGTTGTGAGTAACCCTTTCATACCAATCTTGCTTTGTTTCTTACTACTTCTCCTTGTTCATTCATCTTGTTTCTAAATACCCATTTAGTTCCAATCACATTCTTGTCTTTAGGTCTAGGAACCAATTCCCATGTGTTGTTCTTTTCAATTTGATCTAGTTCTTCTCTCATAGCATTAATCCAATGTTCATCTTCACAAGCTTCATTATTAGATTTAGGTTCAATTTGAGAAATCAAACATAAATGTACCTTATTCCAAGTTAGAACTCCTCTATCCAAACTTCCAATAACTTTCTCAACAGGATGATGTCTTGATAAATACCTGTTCAGTGTCATAGTCTCAGATCTTGCTTCAACTGTAGATTCTTCTCTAGATTCCTCTCTGGTTTCTTCAGCATGACTCTCATTCAACAATTCACTGTCAATCTAATAGAATAACTCAGTAGTTTCAGTGTTAGGCTTAGGATGAGCTTCTTCATCATATTCATAATCAAGCATTCTTTCCTAAATTTTGAACTTCTCATCAAATTTAATATTTGCACTCTCAACAATAGTTTTAGTTCTCTTATTGTAACATCTATATGCTTTTCTCTTGAAAGAATATCCAAGAAAAATTCTTTCATCACTTCTAGGATCAAATTTTCCAATATCATTATCTCTCTTTATATAACATTTGCTTCCAAAAATTCTAAAATACTTAACTGAGGGTGCATGTCCAAACCATAATTCATAAGGTGTCTTGTCTGTGTCTGCTCTGATTTGTACTCTATTCATTGTATATACTGCTATATTCACTACTTCTCTCCAGAATGTCTTTGCCAAATCATTCTCAAATAACATAGCTCTTGCTACTTCAGTCACTGATCTATTTCTTCTTTCTGCAATGCCATTTTGTTCAGGTGTTCTAGGGGCTGAAAACTATCTCTTAATACCATTCACTTCACAAAAAGTGTTAAACTCTCTAGAAGTAAATTCCCCACCTCTATCAGATCTCAAACATTTAATCTTCATTCCAGATTCATTCTCAACTTTATTCTTAATGATATTAAACTTATCAAATGCTTCCAATTTTTCTTTAAGAAATGCAATCCACATCATTCTTGTAAAATCATCAACAAGAATCATAAAATACCTTTCTCCATAGAATCCTCTAGTCCCAATAGGACCGCTCAAGTTTGTATGAACAATCTCCAACTTCTCTGCCGATGTGAACTTCTTACTAGGAAATGAACTTCTCTTCTGCTTAGCCATCACACATTCTTTGCAAATCATGTTAGTAGGCTTCATAATTTTAGGCAAATCCCTTACTGCAAGTGTAGTACTCACTTTTACAATATTATCAAAGTTTATATGACAAACCTTCTATGCTATAACCAACTATCATCAATCTTAGTAATCAAACATGTCATCTCAGTAGGATTCAACTAAAATACATTACCTCTGGTTCTAGATCCAGTTCCAATCAGATTTCCATCTTTATCCTTTATCACACAAGTTTTCTCAGTAAACCAAAATTGATATCCCTTATCAACTAACTATCCAACACTCAAAAGATTATGTTTCAATCCATCCACAAAGTAAACATCATCAGTATTAGTTTTTCCACCAAGAGTAATAGATCATATACCTTTAATCAAACAAGGTGCATTGTTACCAAGTCTAACCACTGTCTATAATCCAATCAATCTTCTTTTGAACTTGGGAAACTAGGGCTTTTTCTTCCTTAACATCAAATTCAGGATTCTCTTCTTTAATTGCTACAAATCCCATTTCATCATTATTCTCAGTATCACTTTCACTTAGAGTTCTTTCTATACTAGCTTCAAGATCTTCATCATTAGCATAATAACATTCCTTAGATCTTCTAGGCTTGAAATTATTTCTGTACTTCTTAACTCTCTTAGGACATTTAGATGCAAAATGACCATATTCTTGACAAGTCCAACATTTAAAAATTTTCTTACCGTCCGGTTCTCTTTTCACAAGCAAGGCAATACCTTCTTCAATCTTCTTGTCTTCTTCATTTCTAGAGCTGCTGCTACTAGCATAATCTCCACTCACACTGATGCTTCTTGAAAAAGTAGGGTGAACATTAAGAGCACTAAATGTTGTCTCCATTCTAGGTAAGTCTCCTGATAACCTCAAGTTCATTTCTGCTGCTTCCAATCTTCCAAGAAGAGTCTCTCTTGTAAAGTTTGAAGTACAAGGTATAACTTGTTCAATAATCTATGTTGTCTACTTAAATACAGGAGTCAATGTCCTCAGAATTTTCCATATCACTTCATTCTTTGTCTCTATTCCTCCACAAGATTTTATCCCTACAACAATTTCTGACATTCTACCAATATAGCTTCTAACAGATTCATCTTGCATCAATCTTATATCTTCAAATGCACATATCCAATTATGTAATCTAGCTTTCTTTGCATGTTCATCACCTTCAAAAGTAGAGTGTAAAGCTTTCCAAATTTCATGAGATTTTGTTAAACATTTTACCTGATTATATTCATTCTCTGGAAGTGCTGTCTAAAGTGCTTCTCTTGCAAGTATGTTACACATGAATAAATCTCTCTCATCATTAGAACATGTCTCAAGATTATCTTCTTTAATGATAGTCTTATCATTCTTTGCAATCAACCAATAACCTGGTCCTAAACATAGTAGATGTGTCTTCATCTTCTCTTTCCAGCTATCAAAATTTACTCCATCAAACTTAGGGCTTTCTTTCCTAAAATTCACCATGGATCTCCTTAAGCTATTAAACTTTCCTTTCAAGGACCTGCTGCTCTGATACCAATTGTTAGAAAGTAAAGTCCACCAAGATAACTAAGATGGGGGGGGTGAATCATTTATTAGATAATTATAAATTTTATCAACTTCAACAACATTAAACCATATAAGCAATATAATTACCAACCATAGAAAGATATTCATACACAATAACACAATGACACAAGATATGTTGACTAGGGAACCTCTTAATCAAAGAGTAAACCTCGGTGGGAATGATGCCCACAAAAGATGCACTAATATGAATATTCCTTGTGAAAGGATGGACTCTGTTAGGAGTCTTATGAAATAGATTCAATACATATGAATCCCTGTTAGGAGATTTTGAATCCTTGTTAAAATATTCTAACCCCATTAGGAGTTATGGAAGACAGAAGGACCCACTGCCCAAACAACTTCAATGGTAAGATCACTGAACACACTGTCCAACTGACCTTAAGATTATTCAGTAGAATAATATGAAATATGTTACCTCCTCACTATGCCAAAATGCACTCACTGCTACACGAGATCTCAATTTTAGATCTCTATACTTCGCATATCTTCCTTCACAATTTCGCTCTCATACTTAGCTATTTTCTTCACTTCATGCATACCGCATCAAACATCATCACTAAAACTACATTACAATTCCACTTCCACATTGCAACAATGAAAAACATTCCTTCCTTTATACCACACTCAAATAATTACAAATGAGTCGGCATACAATTACAAAATAAAAGTTTCCAAACGCTACATCAAAATTACACAAAACTGTCAGCTTCCAAATACAATAAATCTTCACTCATGTGACCTCTAAGTTTGTGCTATCATCCATGTCACTATCAATGTGTCTCAAACTTCCCTTTAACTATGCAAATCTAGATTCCATCCCGATTAGGAGATATCATCCAATTTCCACAAATCGCTACTCAGGAACACTGCCTGAATACTGCTTCCACCAAAATGCTTAGAACATTCATGACTAAATGAATTAATGTCTACGCTCTTAACCATAGACATATAACATATCAAAGAATATAAGCTCAACATTTCATAGCTCCAACTACAATATCCCACGTGCACTAATCAAAACACTGTCTGCTTCTGTGTGAGTCTCCAGAAGATCACTGTGTTGACATCAATGACAATCATAGTCATGAATGCAACAACAACTGCTATATAATGACTGCCAAGCATTCATTCCTAACACTTTCTTCCTTAACTCAAAACAAGTTTAGTATTCCTACATGTGACATGGGAAGTCCCTTGTCCTGAGACATTATTCATACTCCTGTTCCTCAGCAAGGTGAGATGCCTCGTCTTGAGAATTATAATGGAAAAGGAGATCCTATTCATCATGTTAAAACATTCCAAATCCTTTGTAGTGATTATTCTCATGACCATAGGATTTTAGCCAAACTGTTTGCTAGAACCTTCTGTGACAAGGCCTTACAATGGTATTGTTCATTGCCTCCTTATTCCATTGATTCCTTTCCACAACTTGCTAATTCCTTTATTCAACAATTTCAAAACAACATTGGCTCGCAAGTGTCTTTGATTGACTTGATGCATTGTAAAAAAAGTGGTAAAGAAAAATTAACTGAATTTATTGGTAGATTTAAGCATTTGCATGCTCAAATTTCCTATCCTATTCCTGATATTGATATTCAATGTATGTTTATTTCAAATTTGCAAAAGGATATTAAAGATAAGATTCTTCTTACTGAATTTACCTCTTTTCAACAACTTTGTGCAACACTTCATCATTATCAATTACAAGTGAGTCAATTTGAGAGAAACGCTCCAATGGATCCTATTCTAGTTGATAAGAGTGATGTTGCTCCTAATACAAACAAATTTCAAAAATTGAACAACTATGTCAAGATAAACAAACAAATGAATGCAGTTGCTGATCAAGTTGTTGCATCTCACAATGCCATTTTTGCATCCACTTCTTTTCAATTAAATTGTACGTTTACTCCTCTTTCTAAACCTTTACATGCTATTATGAATAGGTTGTTAGCTACTAATATAATTACTTTACCTCCTATTCGACCTCTTTTACCTACTATGATTGCATCTAAATCTTTTGATCAAAATGCTTTTTGTCAATATCATCGTTAGAATGGTCATGATATTGAGAAGTGTTATTCTCTAAAACATAAGGTTCAAAACTTAATTGATTCTAAGGCTTTATCTATTGATAATCTTGATGGTAGTGGAAACAAATCTATCTCTCCTCCTAATCAAAACCTTCAAATCTATATGAACCCTTTACCTACGCATGATACTAATATAATTGCTTAGCCATTTTCTATGGAAATTGTGTATGATTTAAAGATGGATGATCTCAATCATGTTGGTAATCAAGTGGAGCATGTTGGTCAATCTATATCTCCACCTCAACCTCAACCTCAACCTCAATGTCAACCTTAGATTCAATCTCATGTTCAATCTCAACCTCGAGCAAAACCAAACCTAAACTAAAAACTCAATCTAATCCTAAACTGAAAACTCAACCTAAACCTTGACAACAACCTAAGAATAAAAAACCTCAGGAACTTTTGATTATCTTTGATGACTCTAAGACTATTAAGGCTCCTAATGGTCCCCTTTACATAGCTGCTAGGGTTTCTCAGATACCTACTTATGGTTTTATTGTTGATCCTACATCCTTAGTTAATGTTATTACTGAAGAAAATATTTTTATGAAAAGCTTACAATGTGATTCTTATGATACATCAGATGTATGGATTAAAACTTGTAATGGTCTTCTTTATCCATCATTTGGTTCTATTACTTTACTGGTTGAACTCTGTGGAAAAATTATGAACACTACCTTTGTTGTTGTTTCTACTTCTAATCAATTTCAAGTTAAGCTAGGTTTTCCTTGGTTGAATGCCATGCATGTTGTTGCTTCACCTATCCATAAGTGTCTTAAGTTCATTTATTATGAAGAAGAGAAGATGATTAATCATAGTTTATATCAACCTTCTAGGCCTAGAGATTGTGATGCTCTTGATTTCTTTTGGCCTTCATTACCTAATTCATGTCCTCCTCGACCTGATAATCTTTTTCAATCATATCAAGCCTATAAACATCATAAGATTCTTAAATTAAGCATACCTCCTATGGATCTTAATCTTGGTCTTTTACCTACACCTTCTATACCTCCTTTAACTATGACTTATAGTTTTGTTAATCAAGTTCCTTCTACAGAACCTATCAAAGATCTTGTGATCGTTTCTCCTATTGTTAATAATCCTATTGATCTTCCTAAAGAACCTGTGAAGGATCCTGTGATTTCTCCTCCTAGTTCTCAACCTATTTCAAATAAATTAAAATGTAATTGATCTACTAATGAACATCGTAAAAAGCATTGTGCTCATGCTAAAGCTTGTAATTCTATTCATCAAGGATCTCTATCTTCTTCGAATAAACCTATGCATGATGTGTTAGAAGAATTTGTTACTAATAATGATGTTCATATGCATGATTATGATGATTCTATTCATTTCTTAGATCCTATTTTGATTAATTTGGATGAAGAAGATACTCTTGATGATACTGATGATGTTAATGATGAATATGAGACTATTGACATTGACATTGATTTACCTAATATGCTTTCATCACAATTAACTCTTGCCTCTAGTATCAAACATTTTGATTCTCAAGAGGATCCTTGTTTGGAATTGGCTATCATTCCTACTATGTTGGAAATAGTCCCTCTTGCGAGTTACCCACCTTCCCTAAATGATATACAACAAGATGGGGAGAGTAGGTGGCAAGCTTTATTGGCTTATCCTTTGTGGTAGCTTTGTTGTGTGTTTTCCTACTATACTATGCTTCTCCTGTAATGTGTTTGCTAAATGTTGTTAGATTCTTTTATACAATCCTTGTTACTCAGTTGATACAAGGTGATAAATGAATCAAAACTATTGTTCAAATTATTCTATATGTATCTTTATTCTTCTATGCATTGTTCAATGTTATGTTGTAATTGTGCTATTGTTCGTAAATGTTTCCTTGTGCAATCTTCTTGGATTTGGCATATGGTAGCACAAATTCTTTTTGGTCTCCATGTCATGGTCTGAAAAGATTCTCCTTCATATATCTTATGTGATCTTTCATCTGTGATTGTATTTCTACTTTCTTTGGGGAATGATGTCAAGTCATTTGCAATAATATCATATATACATTATCTTATGATCATACTGACCCCATGGTAGGTAGATCCCTTCTATGTTCTCTGTATGTTTTTGTGATATTTCCCTTGATTTGTCTTCATCTAGGGGCATCTTGACATGGAAACATAATCAATGGAGTTGTTTATGTTTCTGTTAAAGCCATTTCTCCTATTAAAGTGTCAACAATGACTTTAACATGGGGGCATATGCTCTGCTCACCTATTGCATACATGCACTTTTTGATATGCACATATTTTTCAAGATACTTCTCTCCCTTTTTGGATTATTAACTAATCCTCAAAGCATGGATTTATATTTTAGGATCTCTTGATCCCTCCAGTTTCAAATATACATATATTTTGATCCCTTAAGGTCGGAGGTGTCCTTAAGACTAGATCTCTTTATTGTTTTTTTTTTTGGTTTTATTCTTATGGAATAGAATATTCCTAAGGATGAATCCTTGATGGGTTGACTAGTGAGTAGCCACATTCACTAGGTGGTTCAATTCCATCTTTCCAGTTGTGTCATTCTCTTGTGTGGTTCACAATGAGACATAAGTTCTCATTGGGAAAGGTAATCACACCTTCTTTCTATCTCATAGATTTCTCTCTTATTGTGATCTAGGAGTTGACAAAGACTTGAGTCCCTGGGGGCTTAAGGTTTCCCTTTGTTCCTTGGATTACAATAAGATTATCTTTTCATTCTGATATCCTTTACCAAGATTTTGCATCGAGTACATACTCTTGCTAAAGTGGGGGCTTAATGTATCATCTTAAAATGGAAACACTTCCATGATAAGAGTGTTTAGCCCTCCGATTAAGTGGTCTGGGGTCATTTTAAGCACCTTGATCAGGTCTTTGCATGTATTTGGCTTTCTCCCACTTTCCACTTCTTTTTTGCTTCATTATAGGTGAAATTAGGGTTAGGATCTCAATGATTCTCCTTAATTTCCCTCTTCCATGGCTCTATTTTCTAGGTAGGACTTATAAATAGGTCCTCCTAGCCTTCATCATAGTCATCATAGGATTTTATGCCTATCCTTGGCATTTTGTCTTATTCTGGTATCATTTCTAGGTCTTTGGGCATCCCCGGGACCTCCTGTCTTGATTCTGGTGGATCTGAGCCCACAGGGTCAGAATTGAGGTTGATCCTGACTAGGTCAGGATTGAGCTCAATCCTGACTAGGTCAGAATTGAGCTTGATCTTGACTAGGTTAGTCCCAAGCTTGATTTTTCCCCCTTCTTTCAAATTTCCAAATTCCTTGATTTTCGGGTATCAGGTTTCGGGGATATTTGTTTTCCTACCTCGAGGTTGGCCATTTTAGGTTTCGGAATGGTAAATCCTTAAATTGCATTTAATCTAAGTATATTTCCTAAAGGTTAGGACTTAATTGGGATTTAATTCTCCAAGGTGGCCCTTCTAGAGGATTGTGCCCTAGTTCACTATAAAAGGAGGCCTTCCTCTCTCATTTTCACATCTCATCTCAAGCAATTAAAATCTCTCAAGCTCTCAAGTGCAAGAAAGAATTCAAGCATTCAAGCAAGCCTTCAAGAATTCAAGTGTTCAAGCATCCATCCATCAAGGAGATCCATTGTGAGCCATTGAAGGATTCAATATCTTTGGAGCCCCCTTGAAGATCCATCCTTCTACATTCATCCAAGCCTTCTCATATGCAAAGATCAATTCAAGATTGGTGTTGAAGATCAAATACCATTGATTGGAGACATCCTACATTCATTCTACATCCATTAAAGCACTCCTATTTGTGGATTTGAGGATTTGAATCCTCTACAAGGACTTCAACATAAGAGAGGTGATTTGTTTCAATTACTTTGTTTATGCACACTACATTTTAATTCAATTTCAAGGTTAATTCCTAAATTGGGGTTTGACCAAGGCAAACCCCCCATAAAAACAAAGACCCCATTTTTCTTGTAGGTACAGGTGTGGGATTTTGGATCTGAGAGTGGATTGGATACCCTTTTCAGTGAACTTCTAAGATCTGTGAACAAAGTCAGAATCGACCTTCAAATAAAGAATCTAGCCTTTGACCTTTTATGAAGGTCAAAGTCAACCTGATCTCATCTTGGAAAAAGATTTTTGGGTTTTCTTCGTCTCGACATTTCCAGTCTGATATAGGTTGCAAAATTGTTTGAAAGTACACACAGACATCATAAATCAGCACTTTTCAAATTTTCCCTAATTTGAGGTCAGTACTTGTATTTCAATTATTTCAAATTCCAAACACTTCAATTCTACCATAGGGAAATATAGGATTTTTCTCTCTTTTGCATATTCTCCATAGATTGATTCGATTGTGTATTAACCTTTTGGTTGATCAAATTGGATCTCTCCTTTGGGAATTTGGATTTAGGAGTGGATCTCATATTTCCCCCATACACATTACACATCTCATACACTAAATAGAGGTGATTCCATTTTACCTCTATTCAGCGGAAAAAGTAGATTGCTATATAAATGTATGTTTGGATAATTTGTGATGTGAAATGATGTGAGAATAGATATATGAATCAAGGAGGAACTTGAAGCATTTTCCTAACTTCAAGTCTATTAGTGAACAAAGTAGATTGCATAGGATATCAGATTAAGCAGAATCAGAAAAGGCTACCAAATGGTTCAGAATAGAGATTCATCACAGTAAAAGGTGAAATACATTCAGAACTTATAGATCTGTATTAGACAATTGAGTTGTTAATTAGCAAATTCCCTATTTCTTTCTAACAATTGTAATAGAGTTTTTGGATAAATCTCTTAATAGAGTAGACTTAACAGTCTTATGTAAATTTCTTAACTGAGTGCACACTTCATTAGTATTGTTAAAATCCTATAACTAGGTATATCTAGCTGATCTAGCATGTTACTCCTAATAGGGTAAGATCACCAGAAGTGATCAAAACTTGTAGCCCTAATAGGCAAACCTTTTCTATCTATAGTAGTGAAGAATTTGTTGGTGTCATCCCCACCGCAGTTTTACCTTCTAACAAGGGTTTTTGCGTTACCAAAATACTTGTGTTATGTGATTGCTATTTGATTTCATGTTTTTTACTTTCATAAGTTAAATGGATGATTGATACATGCAATTAGATACAAGTTATTTTGCAAATCACTATATATAGTTAGAGATCTGAAAGGTTTACAAGTAAAGTTTTTGAAGGAACTGATTCATCCCTCCCCTCTCAATACCTATCTCTCCTAATTCCAACAATATATGTAAATAGAATACATCTAAAAATCACATTCTTAGCATCATAAATTTCTAACTGCATTTCATAATAATTCTCATCATTTTCAACATAGCATTTCTAAAGCATATAAAGTTAAGAATAAAATGATACACGTTAATTCACCTAACCTAATAATCATGATCATTTCTCACAAATTTCCCTAACATGAATGTAACATCAAAGTATCATACATAAATCAAAGATTTAACAATTACTATGCTCATGACCTAATAAATAGCATGAAACTAAAAGTCCTATATCATCATCACATAATCAAACTCTAGTACATCATATAGTCCAACTGCATCCACACTTTACCACAAGAAAATCACCTACTTCCAATAATACATTTCTAAATTTCAAATCAAGCTATTTCAAGAATGTAAATATATCAATTAACCTAATTTATTAACCATGATTATCTCACATAAACTCTTCTTGTAGAAACATGAAATTATGGCATAATATTATAACTTAAATAATTCATCAATACCATAAGTCAAGACCTAATAATCCAGCATGAAAATATGTCCTAAATTATTTACAAGCTACATTTCAAATGATTCACTCTTCTTGCATTATTATAACATCAAAGTGTTCTATGCAAAATCTCCCACTCAACATCAGGACCTAATAATCACTTCTCTATTAATACATGTCTCAACATAAAATAAATTCAAATGGTCCTTTATGCAAGCATTCATATCCAAATAGAAACATTTCAACATTTAATAGTGGTACACTCACACCTTCCTTATTACATTTCTTCTGGAGATTACATACACACAGGAAACAATATTTCACTACATTAGAATATATACATATTTCAGCCTTTTATTGTTTAAACTACCTTATTCCAATATAATTTCTATAAAACATGCACTTGATAGTATTATCACAAAGACCAATTGAATTCAATTAATTTTATTTTAAACACAAAGCATCCTAGGATTTTGAGTGTATAAGGAACATGAAAAGATTACATCACAATGGTGATCAAACCTCTATCCACTAGGACACAAATCATAATGTGACAACATAAATTTATAATTACTGAGTATATTATACAAAAATATAATACTAAGATAGAATCTCTTAAAACACCTGACATGACTTCCAAAGATAAACTCTTGATAAACATAAGGAAAATCTGGGCAAAGAGCATCTCATGATGCCATTGACCATAATGTGGGTAAAAATCACTGAATCCACATGAATGACTCATCCCTACTCTAAGGGTCTCTAGAATGTGATTCAAGACCATATCCTACATCTCTTAGTTCACATAGAACATCGATACACACTCCAAAAAAATCCTCCTAGAGGATTCTCCCTCACATGGGACCAACATGACCTTACCCTTTGAGAATGATAGTTGAAACCACACCATAAGGATGTTCACACAAAGGGGTAAATGGGGGAGGAACTACATATGACAATGTAGGGACCCAACCAAGTAGGCTCAAACTTTCCCTTTTTCTCTCAATGTGATTAAACTTTTTCATTTTCCTTTAGGACCATGTTTCCACTTGGAATTGTCTTGGATGGACCTTCTTGTTATAAATCCTTTTGAGTTGATTCTAGTATGCAACCAGGTGATCATATGCTTGTTAGAAATAGGGAATACTAAGAGGGGGGGGTGAATCAGTATTCTACAAACTTTAGCTTTTTCCCAATTATGGATATAACAGATTATCTTTATACATGCATACCATAAGAAGCTAAAAAACATGCATAGCAATAAAACTAAAGAACTCATGACACATGATTTGTTCTCGAGGAAACCTTGGCCAAGGGAAAACCCTGGTGGGGATGGTACCCACAAAGATTCACTAATCAAAAGTATCATGTTAAGGATGTTGACCCTATTAGGAGTCTATTACAAACATATAGTGTATCAGTCCTAATTAAGGGACTATAGGCCTTGTTAGAAGCCTCAACCATGTTAGGAGTTGGTATTACAAAATGTGATCACTAGCTGAGCCCACTACCCAAACAAGTAATGTACAATATACACTAATTAAAAAATAGGTCAAGGTACATAACCTTATTCTTCTTGCATCAATATCTCTTCACTGATCTTTCACTATCGCTATTACGTATGCTTCATATACTTTGCATCATACTATTACAAATGCTTGCTGCTTATTATAATTTTTTACACTTTAGAATTACAAATAAATTTACATATATACCAATAGCTTTAACCAAGAGTAAACATCTAAGATGTCATCCCTTTATATTGTTAAGACATTATTTTGATAAACAAAATAATCCCTTAACTCTTTACCAATTCTGCCTTCAAATACTGTCCTGTCGGCTTCACATTGTCTTCGGTAAAACTATCATAACTTCTTCTGTACATGCCATACTAACTTGCACTCTAAGATGGGTCATCATTAGTCACCATAGAGTCTATGTTCAAGTGTGCAAGCACTGAACTCACTCCTATCAATGTTGCAAACAAAAATTGTGTCCAAGTATACTGGTAAAAATATTGTCTCACACTTAGACAAATATGCAATGTGCTCTTTCATACTTGCTCTCTAACTTGTGCAATCTTCATGTGGATCATATGTTTCCATAATGACAACATCTATGCAATCAACTCAGCCAAATTGCCAACAATCTCCCCCTTTGTCATTGGTGGCAACATATGAGAAAATTGGCTAAGTGTGCAACTCCAAAATCTCAAAATTGACAAAATTGTGGCCATAGTATAACATATATATACTATCCTTATAACTCCTCAAAAAATCTTATCTATAATACAATACTCCCCATAAGAGTATCAACTCTTACCATATATTATCAATAAACTGCTAAATATCTCTCCCCCTTTGACAACAATGATAAAATAACAGTAGGGAGGACTACAAAATTGTATCATAAAAAGAGTTATACCTTAATCTATTTATTGCAAAGCTGGTAGGCTTGCAACACAATCTGCAAAATCTATCTTGATGATTTATATCTCCTTTTCCCATGACTTCTTAATGGAATCAGACACATTGAGTAGTGCACTCAGTCCATAAGATGCTATCTGACAAGCTTGGAGGTTTTCAAAGTTGAATTTATGAAAATATGTCTTAGCTGTAACATAATATTCTAACTGCTCTTCAATAACACTTAACTTCATAGAAACATGCTCTCTCAAAAGAGTATATCTCCTTAACTTCCTATCTTTCTCATCTTGTAAAATTATGATTTCATCAAAAGGTTTCCTAACTTTCTTCTCAATATTACTGACCTTCACATTAGGGTTAAATAGAATGTTTGTTTCATTCAAAATCTTAGCTTCCTTCAATTTTATCTTCTGATCTTTCTCAGCTGTCAAAGTTTCTAATTTTGTACACTGTATGTACAAAGCTTTTCCAGTCTCCAAATGTTTCCTCAAATATTTGATATAGATATCAAGAGTACTTATATCATTGCTGATGTACTGACTAATGTTTAACAACATTTTAGCCTCATAGTCTGCCTGTGCTTTCACTTTTGCAATATCAGCTAGGTTAGTGAACTCATCATCAAAAGTGCTCATCACTTTCTTTGCCTTGTCCATAGGGTTTGCTTCTACAATATGTGTTGTCACAATACTTTGTAGCTTTTCAGTTAGGTCCTTCAGACATCCTTCTAGACTTTTAGATTTCTTATTCTTCCCAATGATTTTGTTCAAAGATGTGATCAATTCCATCTGATCATCATCATCCACTTCTTTTCAAAAATCCTCTAACAAAGATCCAGTTTGTTTCTTCTTTCCAATCTCAGGAGTAAGAATGATTTCTTCTTTAGAGGGTACAAATGCTTGTACTTCTAATACTTTGGGTTCCTCAATAGTAAATTGGGTCTTCTCTGCTTCTATAGTTCTATCCGGTTCATCAAGAGCTGAATTATCAACAATGTTGTCTATATTCCTAAATACATTATCATTAGTATCCAAGGTGATCCTTGTACCTTCAACATTCATAGATTCTTCTTCAATATTAATAGCTAGTGAAGAAGGAATATCCTCTTATTCTATTTCTACTGCTTGCTCTGCTACAACTGATGTCTCTCCAACAATTTCTGCCATAACTTTAACTATTGCTTGTTTAGTCTCTGCATTCACTTGTTCATATTGTCCTACCATAATCTAAATGGTTCTCATTTTTGTCCTTAAATGGGTGCTAAGGGGCTTCAAAATTTGTTTAAGATGTTCATCATTTCTTACATCACATATTTTCTTCACAAGATTCTCTTTGATAGATTTTTCTTCTTCTCGTGCTCTCATCTTCCTATTAGCAAGTTTCTACAATAATTCATTAGGTATCTTTCCCTGAATAGAGTCAAAACTCTTATTAGCCAGAATCAAATGCTTGACCACTAAATTTTCAAGATTCAATTTGTCAAAATAGTTATAAAGGTCATAGTATTTGTTCATTTTAGTGAAGTCTCCATCTTTTATAATTTCTTCATTCACTCTCTCAACTCTAGGTTTCCATGCTTTCTTCTTCATAGAAGTGTCATCATCTTTAATTTCTACAATTTTCCTAGGTATTGGTGGCACCAAAGTTTTCTACCTCTTACCAAGTCCAGTAGCTATTTCTTTCACTCTCTTTCTTGGTGTGGAGGAAGTAGATCTAGTAGGCTTTCTTGCTACTTGTTCCTTCTTAGGTTCCTCTACTTTCACTTTGACTGGTGCTGCACTAGATGATAAGGGAGGTACAAATAAAATCTCTTTCTATCCAATATCTCTGATTGCTACTGCTATCTACTTTGCCACTAAGAATTCTCTCTTTGTCAATCCTATATCCTTCAATATTTTCTTAATAGTTCTCTCAACTCTTTTCTTAGATTGTTTCTCCTCAAGTATAGCCTTTGCGGAGTTGAAGTTTTCTTCAAAAGTTCCAAATTTGTTACTATGAGTGTCAATCTTACACTTAAGTAGCCTATTCACATATTCTTCTATCTCTGTTTTAGATATTTCATAGCCAAGAGGGTCTATGAACTCAATTCTAGGTTCAACTGCTTCAATGTATGTAAAGTTAGTGTCAACCATAAAACATATTTCATTCTTGTATTTCTCCACAAGAGACTATGGAATCCTTGATCTACTAGACACAATATTCTAAAATGTCTTAATAACTAGTACTGCACTCTCATTAACACTATCAATAACATGCTTTCTATATACTACATTAATCCTTTCCATTGTATTTAGTCCATCATTCCAATCATTTCCTATGGTGTAAGGAAATCTCCTCAAAAGATGAAAAAACATGTAAGTGATCAAAGATGAAAATCTAAATTGTGCATACTTTGTCTTCTTAATCTTCTCCAAGTTCTCAAATAGTTGAATTCTCAGAATTTCACACATATCAACTGGGACTTTGTCAACACACATCAAATAAGCTATGTGTACAATTCCAGCTTCCATGTCATCTTCTCTTGAATTTGCACAAAATTTTGTTGTTAGGATCTTGCATAGATATCTAACATCAGGTTCTTTGGCCTTACTAATTAAAATTCCTCTACCATTATAGGATGAATTAGTGTTATCAATGACTATCTTTCTCATGCTCTTCTCATGTAAAGGAATAGCTCTAGATTTAGATAGCCTAGTGAATTCATGAATCAAATCAGCTATAATGTCTATCACTCTATCTTCTAGCCAAAACTTCCCATTATGAATTCTGCTAAGGATTATCTTAGTGCATTCTTCATTATCAAACTCATACTGCAATGCATACTTAACAATCTCATTATCTTTCAAATTTTCATAACCTTGTTTCAATGACATGTCCTGGTTGTAAATCTTCTCATACTCACTTGTAAAATCACTATCATTGATGGTTTCTAACTTGCATCCCAGATAACTTCTTACATTCTCTAAATGCAAAAATTTGTTTGGTATGGATGATAAAGCTAACTTAGGGTCTTCTTCCAGAGGTTCAATTGGTTCCCTCTTCATTTTAGGTCTATTTTTATCTCTGATATTGTGAATTACATATATATCCATGATTACTTCAAATTCCTTTTACTGATTCACAGATCTATCAAGTAAAATACCTCAAATTCATGATTTTAGGGCTTGCATAGATTCGACGCTCAAATCCTTCACCAAATCATTGCAAAAAGCTTCCAATCACTGCTTTCTGATCTCTTTAACACTTGTGTTTTCTTTGATGATCAAATAACACTGATCATAACCTTTTATTACTTCAATCTCATTTAGTTCTGACATCACATTCAATTCTTTTGCCGCTTCTTTCCAAAAAGTTGTTTCTGCTATCCTACAAAACTTAAAACTTCTTGCGATCTCACAAAACATAATATTTTTCTTTGCACTCTTAACCATAGCATTATAATATCATAAAGTACCTTCCATTAACTATGCAAGACTTAATTCATCATAAACCTACTTCTACACTAATCTAAGTTCCTAATCTACTATAATTTTCATAAATTAAGTGCTTTGAGATAGGTCAGGTAAGGATTCATTCTTACCGTTTGATACTTCACCTTTCTGATTGTCTTCAATGTTGAATATGTCTCCTTGATCTATGCTTTTAACAAACTTTAGTTCATTTGTATTGCTACAGCAACCTTTCTGTCTGTTACCTGCATCTTCATTTCTTCTTTCATGATTTCTAGGGTTAGGGTTAGGGTGAAAAACTCCATTGTTCATTTTGCAAAACCTTGTTGTATGTCCAATCTTGTTTCATATCTGACAAACAATTCCATTGCTTCCATATCTTGGTCTAGGTGGATTAATCTATGATCTACAATTTCTAGCAATGTGTCCAACCTTGTTGCATATATAACATATTACTCCATTTCTTCTATTCATACCTTCAGTAGGTTTCTTATCTACATTTTTAGTATTCCTAAACATTCTACTATTATTGTTATTCTCAACAAATTTAGGTTTTCTACATTCAATAGCTCTATGTCCAAATCCATGACAGTTATAACAATAACCATTAAGAGGTTTAAATTTCTTACCTGTGCAATCTCTCTTCATATGACCAATAGTATTACAAGAAAAAAATCTACCTTTGAATTCTCTTTGCATACCTTTGGATGATTCTTCTTGCTTTGGTGATTCTTCTTCTTTATGTGTATCTTTAGATTTGTTGATCTCATCAGACTTCTTTTCATCTAAGCTTTCAGATACTTTCAGATCTGGTTCCTTGCTTTCATCATTTGCTTTAATTGTGTTAAATCCAAGACCAATCTTATCATAGAATGGTTTTTTGAAAAGATGCTTGTGTATCAATATTCTCACTAGTTGAATATAGCCTTTCAAGTTGTTGCTTGGATTGAGTCAGTTCGCCTTTCAAAATCTTGTTGTATTTCTCAAGTTCAGCATACTGCACATTGACTTTCTCAAGTTCAGATGTTACATTTCCAAGTTTAGATTTCAGTCCTTCATTTTTAGTTTTTAGACTTTCATTCTCAGCTTTAAGATTTGCTTCAATCTTGCCATTTCCATCTTTCAAACTAACCTTCAAATTTGTGTCTTCAATTTATGCTTAAGGATCTCATTTTCTTTTTCCAAATTGTCATCACAATCTTCAATAAGAACTTTAGATTTCTTTTCAGATCTCAGATGTTCTAATTTGTTTTTCAATTTCTCAATGAGGTTCTTTGCATCATCATATTTTCCTTTCAGAGTGTCTCTTTCATTAGTAAGCATATCAATCTATTCAAGAGCTTCTTCAAGATTCTTTTGTAGTTGATCCATACCCATAGAGATCTTACTCAAGTTGCTAGGCTTTCCTTGAATGATTATTTTTCGAGTAACTAAGCTCTGATACCAATTGTTAGAAATAGGGAATACTGAGAGGGGGGGGGGTGAATCAGTATTCTAAAAACTTTATCTTTTTCCCAATTATGTGTTGGCATTAAGTTATGTTTGTCATTAGTGACAACACTTATTCAGTTTCTGTGTGCTTACCGAGCTCATCTAGCAGAGCAGTGTTTACCGAGAAAACCGAGTAGAACAGTGCTTACCAAGTAGTTCAAGCAGAATAGTGTTTACCAAGTGATGAGTTAAGAAATGTTTACTGAGTAATGGCATGGTAAAATAGGGAATTCAGTTTCTACCGAGTGACACTGTATCTACCGAGTCACCAGTATATACCAAGTTCAAAACTATGACCGAGTGGTTAGTATGGACTGTGCCTCCACTTCTACTAAGAGCATGATGATGCCGAGTAACACAGTGGATGTCAAGTATCAGAAAGTCACCAAGTTAGTTTGCAAAAATTGATTAACTATATTTGGGCTAACTCAGTAATATTTGTGTTAGCTTGCTTAAGGGCCGACTTTGTAATTATTCTAGATTGATAAATAAGTAATGTTTTGCATCATATCCAAAGTGTAGTAATGTGGAATATGAATGTGTGAATGCATGGAATGAGAAGTGTGTATGGAAAGTAGAGATAAGCAAATTACAAAGGGCTACAACAGTATAAGGAGTAGTAGAGACATATCTATCACAGAAGGTGATCAGTACATCAAGGAATCTCATTTGGAAAAATCAGTTGCAAGTAAGAGATCTACTATTTCATCCTAACAGGTGAATCAACATCAAATCCTTTAACAGGGTAGACTTAATAGTCTTTTGTAAAATCTCTTAACCGAGTGCATACTTCACTGTATGTTTGTAAATCCTCTAACAAGGTGGACCTAGCAGTCCTTATTGCTCCTAACAGGGAAGGTCATCACAAGTGATCATTGTAAGCCTTAATCGGCCAACTTTATACTATAGTATTAAAGTTTTGTGGGTATCATCCCCACCCTAGTTTTACTTTCTATTTGGAAGGTTTCTGGTTCACCAAATCATTGTGTTCAAGTGTTATGAATGCTTTTATGTTTTGAGTTTCTCATGCATGCAATTAGATCAATGAGCCAAATGTATTTGGAATATTGTTAAGATCTGCAATTTGTAAAAAGTTTTGAAGTTACTGATTCACCCCTCCCCTCTTAGTAACTTGGCTAGTCTTGAATATTTCCAACAATTGGTATTAGAGCTTTATGGTTCTTAGGATAAAGTTTGACAGCTTGAGTAAAGATCCAGTATAATGGAGATATTTAGACTTAACAAAACAATTGAAAATGAAAAGCTAGATCTGGAAATGGCCATAGCTCAACTCAAGGAAGCAAAAGAGCATCTTTCCCAATCCCTAAAAAGAAGGAAGGAACTTGCAAATTAGATGAATGACCACAAGTATGTTGAAGAAAAGATTGAAGATTTTTTCCCTTCAAGTAGCTTAGATGAAGCAAACAATGCAATCAAAGAACTCCTAGAAAAGAATGGATCTCTGCAAGAAGAAGTAAGAAAATTGAAAAGAGAACAGGAAATTCAGTCAACAAGATTCTATGAAATCTTGGAAGAAAGAAAAAAGATGAAAGATGAAATAGATGGAAAGAAAAATGAAAGCCATAATCAAACTCTTCAACTAGAAAACCTTATTGATCAAGTCTCCAATGCAAATGAAGAAATCTTGACTCTGAGATTAGAAAATGAAAGGATAAGAGAGGAACTGAGATTTGAAAAGAAAAAGAGTTTAAGATTGGGGAATGACCTAAACACTGAAAGGAAAATCAATGAGAGAATGATGAAATCTCAAGAAGATATGAATCAGATGCATAAGGAAAAAGGAAAAGTAGGACTTGGATACAAAGAGGAAGGTGAATCCTCCAATCAAGGTACTCAAAAGAATCAGAAACCTACTTGTAATCACTGTGGAAAATTAGGTCATACTTCAAACAAATGTTGAAGCAATGGAAAAGAAAAATTCAATGGAAAATGCTACAATTGCAATCAGCATGGTCATAAAGCAAATGAATGCAAGGAGAAACCAAGATTTGAAGGCAAATGTCACAAATGTAACAAACAAGGTCACAAGGCATTTGAATGTAGATCTAAAACATCCAATCCAACATAACAAATTGTGAAAGAAATATTTGGTTGGGATTACAACACTTGGTGTAGGTGTCATTACTATGGAGAATATGGACACATTGGCAAAAATTGTGTAAGGCATCACTTGAGAAAAATGGATGCTACCATAAGATGTTATACATGCACTGAACTTGGTCATATAGCTAAAAATGGCATGAACACAGGCAGAGTTGCAGAAGAAAAGAAAGAAAAAGAAGATAGCATCAGGAAGCAGATGAGACAATAGTGGATTCCTAAACCTACCGAGAAAACTAGTCCAAGTAATGAAGTCACTCATGAAGAGGGTGGCTCTATCAATTCCAAATAAGTCTCCAAGAAAGGACTAGAACTGCATCTTCACAGACAAATTCCAAAATAGTTCCAGAATTGAAAGGAGGAAAGATCCAAATTAGTATGCAAGATACAAAAGGATCACTAAGAAGGTCGATATCAATTACCACTAAGCAAGGTCAGGAGTAACCAAATTTCATGAGGTTACTAAGTATGGTCAGAGCAGTATGAATTCTTATGATGACCGAGTTGTGGAGTCTTCACCGAGCAATCAATGTAATAGTGGATGATAGCCTGTCCAGGACAATGCCAAACTTACCTACTTTCGTATTGAGCATTAATGACAAAGTTTTAACAAAAAGCATGAAATTGAGTTCATTCTTCACTGTGAATTTCACCATATTGAGAGCAGAGAGATTTCTTAGTGCGATCAAGCAATTTGAAGCAAAATTTGCAGCAGAAATTTTCAAAGAATTTTCTTTGTCTACCGAGCTACCATGGCATCAACCAGCACCAAAGTGAAGAAAGGTTCAAAAATGTTGGTCCAAGGAGAATGGAAGGTGCCAGATTTAAAACTCATGCCCACAGTTGCAGGAACCCTAGACCTGAGTGGAGCTCAATCGCAGATTCCTCCAAAGGTACTTCTTGTTAACAATATTCACAGTTATTTTAAAGGTACAATTCAAGAGCTTGGAACCCTAGAAATAGATGTTGCTCAAAATGAATTATGTGTTAATGGTGTTCTCAAACCAGAGTATAAACATTTGGAAGATAAGGGTTTGACACATATCACCCACTTGCCTCGGAGTTTCCAAATAAAATGGTTTAGATATATCCTAAGCCGAGTGCATGAAGGTAAAATTTGGCCTGAGCATCCAGTGGAAATAACAAAGAAGATGATTCATCGGATCACTAGTCTTCCTATGCTTGACAGAGCTAAATCTACTAAAACCCTAGGTCGGGTAGAGCTGGAAAAGAAAACCTTAGCCAAGTGGGATGATAGAAGAATGAGGATAAGTAGCATTACCGATGTAGAATTGAAATTTGGGACATATGTCATAGCTCAGAAGATATACAATTCTAGTCGGCAAAATAGTGTTCCATGTGAAGTAGTTGACCTAGCTTACAAAATTGTGAAGAACAACTTGTCATTTGACCTAGCAGATTTGTTGTTGAAGCAGTTCAACAAGAATATGGAGAGCATTCAAACTTCAAAGAATAATCCACGTAATTTTGGCTCGTTGTTGGTTTTCTTATTCTTCTATGCTCAAAAGTTCTTCCCATCTAAAGGCACGGTAGTATGGAGAAAGGATGTGCCTGTTCTTTATTAGATAAATGAGTACATTACAGAAATGGGTGAAAATCTTGTTAGCATAATGGATAACTATTTTGAATCCTTTAAGGAGAAGATGAACAATAGGTTCAGAATTCCACAAAAGTTGGTGGAAGATTATAAGGATGATATTAGTTTTATGGTTGATTGTGATATAGTGTACATTCAGGCAGTAAGGCCAAGAATTGTATGGGTGAAACCTCTTCCTTACGAGGTGAATATTGATGATACAAAGAACATAATTGAAGCCCTAATTAATCAACCTATTGATCCAAAGGATCCATACTTTGGAACATATGATGAAGTCAAGATAAGAATAGAACTAAGCATAAAGCTCCCACAGGTGGTTAACAAAAGCAGAAAGAGGATGGCCAAGATGCAATCTAGCACACCTTTAATGTTAACCAAGGGAAAAGGAGAGGACATTGAAGAAGAAGAAGAAAAGAATGAAAGTGAAGAAGAACAAGTACCTACAAAGAAGAAAGGGAAGGTGACCATCACCAAGGCACCAAAACAATCTACTACAGTCTTCTCAAGAAGAACAAGGGCCAAGGCAGGTAAAAACAATGGTGTGATGTAGTATTTAAAAGGTCTCCTCCCACATTTGAAGAAGACATTACATATTTGAGAGAAGGATATGGAATGGAAAACTTCAAATCTCTCAAGTATAAAATTAGAACAGAGACAGAGCAGAAGGAGATTGAAGATGTTGTTATTGAGAAAATGGGGCAATGGAAGTACTCACCTGATGATATGGCTTCACAAATTCCAGATGTTCTATTGGATAAAGTCAAGATGAGATGGGAGAATACAAGGCAAACTGTCAAGGATATATATGCTCAAACCTTAAGACAATTAATGCCAAATTTGAAAAATGCTGAAGTTAATAAGGCATTGAAAGAAAATGAGAGTAAGATGACACTTAGATTCAAAACTTGTCTGATTCTAATAAAAAATGTAGAATAGGTTGTAAAGAGTGCCACTACTACATGGAAAAACATCTATCAACTTCACAAATCGAGTGTTGAAATTGTTGTGATAAAAGATATTGAAGATGACAATGATGAAGATAAAGAAGAAGCTACCACAGAAATAGTTCAGCTAGATAGTATTGAAGTTGAAGAAGAAGCAGAGGAAGAAGCTACCGAGGAAACTAAGCAGAATGATGAGGAAGATGATCCAGTTCAAATAGCTATAGAGGTAATTGCCTCACTTCCTCACTCTCCAATGAAAATTTCTACATCTAGCTTAGAGATAGCTTCAAGTGTGATTGTGACAACTCCTACCAGTACATCAAATGTCCAATCATCCTTAGCACAGCTTAGTGTATCAATGGCAGAAGTGGCTACCACTTCATCTACCAAGATTTAGCCTCCTTCTTCCATCGAGTTGCAGTCTCCTACATCAACTTTAGTACCTTCTATAGTTTTGAGTTCTTCAGTAGCAAGTACTTCAATTTTGAGTTCCTCAGTAAGTACTTCAGATGTTACAATTGTAAATACTTTAGTTTTGGGTTTATCAAGTCTTCCAGTGAGCATTCCATCAGTTGGAAGTTTATCATTTTTCACTGCAAGTCCTACTATGTCTCCAATAATTTCTACTTCAAAGGCATTAAGTACAATGACAGTTGGACCTAAGGTTCAACCGAGTATAAGATTTTTGAGCAGGAGTAAAGATGTAGAAGAGGATATAGATTTAGATGAGGAGATAGAGATTCCACAATTAGACTTTGCAAATCTTATTGTAGACCAAATGCAAATAGTTGGTGAACTCCTCCAAAAGAAGGAAAAGTAGAAGAAATTAAAAGAGGAAAGAGACAAGGAGTATAAGATCATAGAAGATGCCAAGAACATTCTGACAGAGGCTATAGGTGTTGAAATTGATTCCTCTCAACACATTTTGTTGCAGTTGGCAGAGGGAGTCACTAAGTTCAATGAGGACTCTTCTGGCCAAGTAAAGTTAATTGAGAAAGTAGAAAAGAAGTTTGACAATAAAGTGCTTGAGCATATTGCTCAGCAAATAGCTATAAATCAGGCAGAGTTATCTTCAGTTTTGACTAAAATTGAGTCCTCCTATTCCAATCTAATATCACTTTTTGTCAAGTTATGTAATGTTGCCAAGTTCACTAAGGAAATTAAGGACAAAATGAATAAGATTGATGAGGATCTGAAGGTTAGCGCACAAAAGTTGCAACTTGAACCTAGTTCAAGCTCTGCACATCATATGAAAGTTAGATTCCTATCTGATAAGCAGTCAGAGTTATTGAGAGAAGATGCAAGGATCAGGTCAACATTAATAGATATTCAAAATATGATCCTTCCCATCATGGATACAATGTAGAAGCACATTGCTCACTCAAAAACATTGATCCATGACAATCAGTTTTCAATTGCAAATCATACAATTGAACTCTCTGCAAAAGTCCAAGTTGCACTCCATACATGCAAGACTCTACAAGAAAATTGGGACAAAAATCTGGCACTAATTATTAAGGTACATTCTGAATTCCTCTCACATTTTTGCATCTCCATGTAAAATATTTGTACATACACCTTTGGCATTATTGTCAAAAAGGGGGAGAGTATGTGATGAATGGGGGAGATATGAGAAGAGATATGAGAACAAGAGATATAGGAGATATAAGATACTTGTATATATGTATACTATATGGGGGAGACATAAAATGTACATACAATAGATTGACAAAGAGAAATTTTGAAAAATTGAAAACTAGTATCAACATGATTGTATATAAATTTTGGGCAATAAGTGTTTTTGTCACTAATGCCAAAGGGGGAGATTGTTGGCATTAAGTTATGTTTGTCATTAGTGAAAACACTTATTCAGTTTCTATGTGCTTACTGAGATCATCTAGCAGAGCAGTGTTTACCAAGTAGACTGAGTAGAATAGTGCTTACCAAGTAGTTCAAGAAGAACAGTGTTTACTGAGTGATGAGTTAAGCAATGTTTACCGAGTAATGGCATGGTAAAATAGGGAGTTCAGTTTCTACCAAGCGGCACTGTATCTACCGAGTCACCAGTATATACCAAGTTTGAAACTATGACCAAGTGGTTAGTATGGATTGTGCCTCCACTTCTACTGAGAGCATGATGATGCCAAGTAATGCAGTGGATGCCGAGTATCAGAAAGTCATCGAGTTAGTTTGTAGACACCGAGTAACTATATTTGGGTCGACTCAATAATATTTATGTTAGCTTGTTTAAGGGCTGACTTTGTAATTATTTTGGATTGATATATAAGCAATGTTTTGCATCATATCCAAAGTGTAGTAATGTGGAATATGAATGCATGAATGCATGGAATGAGAAGTGTGTATGGAAAGAAAAGATAAGAAAATTACAAAGGGCTACAATAGTATGAGTAGTAGAGACATATCTATCACAGAAGGTGATCAATACATCAAGGAATCTCATTTGGCAAAATCAGTTGCAAGTAAGAGATCTACTATTTCATCCTAATAGGTGAATCAGCATCAAATCCTTTAATAGGGTAGACTTAATAGTCTTTTGTAAAATCTCTTAACTGAGTGCATACTTCACTGTATGTTTGTAAATCCTCTAACAAGGTGGACCTAGTAGTCCTTATTGCTCCTAACAGGGTAGATCATCACAAGTGATCATTGTAAGCCCTAACTGGCCAACTTTATACTGTAGTATTGAAGTTTTGTGGGTATCATCCCCACCCCAGTTTTACTTTCTATTTGGAAGGTTTCTGGGTCACCAAATCATTGTGTTCAAGTGTTATGAATTCTTTTATGTTTTGAGTTTATCATGCATGCAATTAGATCAATGAGCCAAATGTATTTGGAATATTGTTAAGATCTGCAATTTGTAAAAAGTTTTGAAGTTACTGATTCACCCCTCCCCTCTTAGTAACTTGGCTAGTCTTGAATATTCCCAACATTATGAATATAACAGATTATCTTTATACATGCATAACATAAGAAGCTAAACAACATGCATAGCAATAAAACTAAAGAACTCATAACACATGATTTGTTCTCGAGGAAACCCTAGACAAGGGAAAACCCTGATGGGGATGGTACCCACAAAGATCCACTAATAAAAAGTATCATCTTAAGAATGTTGACCATGTTAGGAGTCTATTACAAACATATAGTGTATCAGTCCTGATTAAGGGACTATAGGCCTTGTTAGAAGCCTCAACCCTGTTAGGAGTTGGTAGTACAAAATGTGATCACTAGCTGAGCCCACTACCCAAACAAGTAATGTACAATATACACTGATTAAAAATAGGTCAAGGTACATAACCTTATTCTTCTTGCATCAATATCTCTTCATTGATCTTTCACTATCGCTATTACATATGCTTCATATACTTTGCATCATACTATTACAAATGCTTTCTACTTATTACAATTTCTTACACTTTACAATTACAAATACATTTACATATATACCAATAGCTTTAACCAAGAGTAAACATATAAGATTTCATCCATTTATATTGTTAAGACATTATTTTGATAAAAAAAATAATCCCTTAACTCTTTACCAATTCTGCCTTTAAATACTGTCCTGTCGGCTTCACACTGTCTTCGGTAAAACTATCATAACTTCTTCTGTACATGCCATACTAACTTGCACTCTAAGATGGGTCATCATTAGTCACCATAGACTCTATGTTCAAGTGCACAAGCACTGAACTCACTCTAGTTAACATCGCAAACAAAAATTGTCTGGGTATTTCGGTAAAAATACTCTCACACTTAGACAAATATGCAATGCGCTCTGTCATACTTGCTCTCTGACTTGTGCAATCTTCATGTGGATCATATGTTTCCATAATGAAAACATCTATGCAATCAACTTAGCCAAATTTCCAACAATGTTTTCTCCCTCTGTTCATCTAACATGTCCAGTTGTGTGAGGTGTACCACGCAGTAGTCTTCATTAGTGGTATAATTTTTCATGGAGACACACAATGATGGGAGCTCGACCTCGATGGGTAGAAAAAATTCTACACCATATACAAGGGAATATGGGGTGGTTCCTGTGGGAGTGTGACAAGAAGTATGGTAGGCCTAGAGGGAGAGATTTATTTAGAAGTGCCAATCATGACCAGAATCATTGACAACCTTCTTGATGATTTTGAGGATGGTTTTGTTGGTTGCCTCAGCTAGGCCATTTCCTTGGGGGAAGTATGGACTGGAGAAATGATAGAGGATGTGGACTCTAGCATACAGATCATCCACATGTTGGTTTTAAAAAGGTGTTTTGTGATTTGTGAAGATGATAGATGGTATGTTGAAGTGGCAAATGATATGGTATAAGATGAACTTGGATATCTGGATGCCAGTAGTGAGGATGAGTGGAATTTATTCAACCCACTTTGTGAAGTATTCTATGGCTTTTATGATATATTTATGTCCATCTAAGGAAAGGGGAGTGATTAACCTAATGAGGTTGAAGTCCCAACATGAAAATGACCAATTCAATGTAATGGGCTGCAAGTCTTATAATGGAGCATGAATCAGATTTGCATGCTGCTGACATGGTAGACATTTATTGATGTATTCATAAGCATCATGTTCCATTATTGGCCAATAATACCCAACTCTAAGAAACTACTTCACTAGGACCATGCCACTCGTGTGGACACCACAAATTCTAGTGTGGACCTCTTGTAAAGCTAGGACAACCTCATTTGAATCTAAGCACCTAGAGAGGATGTTATGATATCCTCAACAATAAAGGGTGTTGGCTACAAGAGTGTAGCAAGAAGCTCTATGAATTAGGTTTTGGCATTGGGTATTGGTGAGATGGGGAGATATGATACCATTTATAAGATATGCATGGATTTCATGGTACCACAGGGACTAGGGACCAACCAAGATACATACCATTAATGAATCAATGTTCTCATAAGTAGGCATGTGTAGCTGCTCGACTAAGAACTCATACTACAATGAGTCATGAGGGATTTCTAATAAGGATCTGATGGTTTTCATTATGTCAGTCACTTTCTTCTAAAGCCTTGGTATCTACATGAACTGTAGGCTCAAAAAGTACTCTTTCTATCTATCTACCAGTTCCTTGTAGGATAGTAGCTTATCATCCTTTTTCTAAAATTTATCTAGCACTTGCTTGATTATCAATTGTGAATCTCCAAACACTTGCAGTTTTGTGATGTTCTATTGGATAGCTATTTTGAGGCCTGAGATGAGTGCCTCATATTTTGCAATGTTGTTAGTACATGTGAATCCCAATTTGAATGATTTTGGAATATAGTCAAATTGAGGTATGACGAATAGGATTCCTACCCCTGATCCATGCGATGTGTAGGATCCATCAAAGTATAGCTTCCATGTAGGTCTTTATTTGATCATGTAAAGGTGCTCATCAGAAAATTCCATGATTAGTGGATATGCATCCACAAGAGGTTCTTTTGCTAGTTGATCGACAATTAATTTCCCTTTGATTTCTTTCTGATCAATGTACTAGATGTAAAACTTACTGAGTAGCATGACCCATTTTTCCATACGTCCTATGAGAGTTGTCCTTGATAACAGATACTTGAGTGGGTCAACCTTTGAGATGAGCTTGATTGTGTGGCTAAGCATGTAATGTCTGAGCTTTTGGGTCATGAAGACCATTGCAAGGCATGATTTATCCATTGGTGAATAATTGAGCTCGTAGCTGAAAAGAGTTTGACTAATATAATAAATAGCTTTCTCTTTGTTGTTGTCACCATGTTGTGCTAATAGTGCCCCCAATGCTATAGTGGTTGCTGAGATGTAGAGTATGAGAGGGCATCCTAAAACTGGTGGTACAAGGATGGGAGAGTTAGCCAAATATTATTTTATCTTCTCAAAGATTCTATGATAGATAGGATCCCATTTGAAGCTTGTGTCCTTGCAGAGAAGATGTGTGAAAGGTTAACACTTTTCTTCCAGCTATGATATAAATTGACACATTGATTGGAGCTTTCCTTTTAGGCTCCTCAGCTACTTGAGTGTTCTAGGAGGAGGCATTTTTGTGATGGCTTTGACCTTTTTGGGGTCAATCTCTATGCCACACCGTGATACGATGAAGCCTAGAAGGTTTCCATATATTACATGAAAGACACACTTCTTTGGATTCAGTTTCAAGCCATAATGATGAAGATGATTGAACACACTTTCAAGGACATCTAGGTGTTTACATCATGTCTTATATTTTTCAAGAATATTATCCACATAGTCTTCCATGCTTTTGTGTATCATATCATAGAAGATAGATGTCATTGCTCATTGATAGGTGGCTCCTACATTCTTTAGCCCAAATGGCATCATGTTGTAGAATAAGGTACCCCATGGTGTGGTGAATGTTGTTTTTATTGGAATAACCACCAACATCTCCCTTTGGGATTTGTGACATGGTTTAACAACCTCTTGTGTCTTCTATAAGTCTAGTGGTTGTATTGGGCATTAACAGGTCAATCTTTTGGTTCAATGGAAACTACACTTGTAATAGTTTTGTGCTGATCTTCTTCTACTATTCAAATCTAATTATACCCTAAGAAGCCATCCATGAGAGACAACATCTCATGACCCATTGTGAGATTGACACTCATGTCTATGTTAGGTAGTGGGAAATAATCCTTGGGACATGCTTTGTTTAAGTCCCTAAAGTCTATGCAGATTCTTATCCTTGATGGGAGGAAGAGGCAAGTCTTCATCTTCTAGCACCTCAGAGAGGTTTTCACTAGAAGATACACCCTTTACTTTCTCTTTTTTAGAGTCAGAATGTGCCCCAGTGGGGTTTTCACATAAGGACTCATTCTTTTCTTTTTCTTTTTCACTTTTGTAGCTAAAGCTTGTCTCTTTCCCAAAATATCCTTTAGGGTTGAGCTTGAAGACATGAACTGATTCCTAATGTTGATTTGATTACTGGCCTAATGTTCCCATGAATCTTAGGAGTGCTTATGTGCTTTGGAACTGATAGATATGTGTGACACTTGGTTGATCCCAATCTATGAGTTTGGGATGGATCAGGGGAAGTTCTATGACATTAATGGCAAGTTGATGAAGGACAAAAGTTCCCAGGAGGGTATCATCATCGAAGATTTCGTCATAGGATTTCTTTTCTTCCTCTTTAGGGATGTCTTCAATCTCTACAAGGTCATCCTAGCTATTCAAAAGGGGAACATTGGGCAAGTTGGTGCCCCTAGTTGTGGTATTGGGTTCTTGTATGCATAGGCGAGGGGTATTAAAACCAAGACCTTGATGTTTTGTATTTTTTGAGGCTGTGATTGGATCTTTTTTGTCGCTTTCTTGTGGTCCCATACCACCACCTTTGTATTTTCATTATTCTATGGCGTACTTGTGTGATGCTGGATATTTCTCTTTGAAGTAGCCAATGAGTTTAGTGTCAAGAGGTGGGGGATCTCTGTACAACCACTGATTGATGTCAAAGTCCATCTCAAGGCTATCTATATTTCCATGGGAAACAAATGAAAATGGTCCCAATTACTTGATTTTATGATTGATTGGAGTGGATTTCTTTGGTGGCTTGGGCACCCTTGTGTATATAGATAAAGTGGTAGGGCCCCTACTGTAAATGCATCAATTAGGCTATATTCACCACAACCTTGGTTGTTGATCTTGACAAAAGAGAGAGTGGAGGTAAGGATAGGCTCTGGATCACTATGGGATCAGAATGAGCTAGAGACATAAGTGCCAATTTTGATTCTCAGACAATGGGTGGAATGAGGGAATGATGCTTCCAATGCATGATAGTATGCAAAGGGTTGGGGGTTTGCATGGATGATGATATGAGTGTGTTGATGCAAAAATTTGATGCACTGGTGATAAATAGATGGTACAAATTTTATGGAATGGATCCATGGTTGGCTAAGGAGGATGTTATATGGTAGCTCAAGATCAACAACATGTTAGATGGTGTCTTGAGTTGTAGGGCCTAGCTTGATAGGAAAAAGAATGGTACCTTCAAAGGTACACTCCACATTTTCATATTCCTTGATGGTGATGACATCATGTGATATGTCAGCCTTTGTGAACCCTATTTTCTAAATGAACTTTAGAGTATACAAATTTAGGGCCGATCCATTATCTATCATGACCCTTTAATGGAAAAGTCTCTGATCACGATGGTGATGCAGAGAGGGAGATTGTGGTTAGGCTTAACATCTGGTATATCAAATGGCTTGAAGGAAAGAGCACATGATACTAAAAAATATCCCAGAAGGTTTTAAAACTAGATGGTATTTATGTCTGTGGGGACATGTCCTTCTTGGAGGGCTCAGTTGAGGATTTCTTGATGGATGGGTGAAGTATGGAGAAGGTCAAGGATGGAGATTTGGGTAGGTGTATTCCAAAGGTGTTCAAGAAGATTGTATTGAGCATTATGAGCTGACCTTAGATTATCACCAATGATAGATATTCGGCCTCTATGGGTGGTAACAACACACTGGCTATCTTCCCCCTTAACATGGATGACATTGACTATTGGCTCAACTTGGGTTATGCATCCAAAAAATTTATCATAGTTGATATGGGTAGTAGTATAGTCTTTATGGTCAGCATGGTCTCCTTTCTTACCTTTGTCTTGGTTCTATAGTGGAGGATTGGCATTGACCTAGTTCTTCCCAGCATTGTATTGAGGGAACACATTTTGATAGATCTGCAGATTGATATTAGGTGAGGTTTGGTCTAGGGTGTCCACTTGGATCTCCTTTCTTTCAATGAGATCTTGGATATAGTGTTTCAATTTCATACACCTTAGGGTTGCATGTCCTTTAACACGGTGATAATCAGAGTACTCATGATCTTTATACCAGTTGGGCATGGGAGTTGCATCATCAAATTGTTGGGTTGGTGGGTAAGTGATTAGGTTTTCCTTGGTTGTTCGATGAAAGATTATGTCTAGTGGTTCACTGAGAGGGTTGAGGGTTCATTTTTGGTGAGTCTAGAATCAAGGCCTGTTCTGATTTGTAGTGGATATGGCATTGGCCTGATTTGCTTGGTTTGCTTGGTTTTCTTGTTGTTCATAATTTTGCATAGGCTGATGATTGATTTGGGGTTATTATTTTTGATATGCAAGAGTTGGTGTAGGATTTTCCACAATGATTTGGACATTCTTGGTGTCAGTGGCTCCATTGGTAACAACATTCTTATTTCTATTCCAATAGCAGGGCTTGTCATTACTGGGCTTGCTATCAGAATCATCCTTGTAATTCTAGATTGTGCCTTCATTTAAGAGGCCTTTTTCAATATCTATCCATTTTCCTTTGATGTGTTGATATGTTTGGATGCAGTTCATCCTCCTAAAGTGGGATAGTTTGGGATGTAGGTTATCGATAAATATCTTCATAAGATGTTTCTCAGGGGGTTGATATGATAACCTGGTAGTGAGGTTCTTCCATCATTGCAAGTACTCGGCTAGGCTCTCTCCTCCTTTTTGCTTCAATTTAAAAAGGTTTAGCAAAGACAACTCATTCTCCACATTGTGGGCATATTGGGAAACAAAATTCTCAGAGAGTTCAGAAAAGGTTGTGACTATCCCATAGGGTATCTTGTAGAACCACTCAATAGTAGTTCCTCCCAAGCTTTTGGAGAATAAGCGCATAAGGAAATTGTCATTGTATACCACTTCTTGACATGCCATATAGAACTAATTTACATGACTGAGGGGATCTCCTTTCCCTCGATATTTGTCAAACTTAGATGTCTCAAAGCATTTTGGAAAGGGGGTTGTTGTGATTGACCTATCAAAAGGATATGGACAGACCTCTTCAAACTTGAAGGCCTTATTCTCTATTCCAACCTTGAGTTCTTTAAGGGTGTTCTTCATCTCTTCCTACTCAACATCGATTGGCATTGGAGTGGGTACTCCCATTGGAAAAGGATCTAATGGTACTAGTGAATAAGGATGATTTTGTGGTGGATATTATAGAGTAGGATATGGAGACTACCTAGCAAGATAGGTGGATTGGAATGGATGTTGGGGTGATGGTTTTTGGGCATGATATTACTATTGAGGTATGGGAGCATATTGTTGTGGAGGATATGAAGTGGATTTTTGTTGGGGTATGATGGGATTTTGTTGTTGGGAGATGGTGAGATATTGTTATTTCACTAGATAGGATGATTCTTGTTGCTACTAGGGGATGATGGGATGTTGTTTTTGTCTCTCTAGGAAGTGTTGTTGTTGTGGAGGAGGCTGATGGAATAGTGCATCTTGTTGATAAGATTGGCCTTGGTGCACTTGAATTTGGGCTTGGCTAATATAGGTCAGATGCATTCCTTCATTTCTTAGGGGTGGTATAGATGTTGGGAAGCAGGTGATGGGAGGTGGTTGCGCAAGATAGCTAGCGAGATGAGATGAACTCTATTGTTGGGGTGGTGGAACTATTTGAGAAGAGTTGGGTGGTATGGATAGATAGTTGGTATATGAAGGAAAGGATGAAGCTGGTAGAGGTTGTGATTATTGTTGTTGCACTACTTAAGGGAAAGTGGCTTGTTAGTTTGTAGGTATGGATATGTGGGATTGGGTCGGTATACCTAGAGCTTGCATTTCTACTTTAGTGAGGCCCCAATGAGAACTGGTTCATGCTGGGAGTTTTGATGTGGAGGATGTTAGAAATGCAGATGTGATGGTGGGGGTTTGGGATGTAGATGGTGGATTTCGAGATCCCATGGAGGGCATCCCTATTATGAAGGAAGTTTTTTGGGCTTTCATATTGGAAATGAAAGGTGGAAGTGGTGCAAGATAGGGTTAGAAGGGGCCAAAAAATAGCATGCCCTAAAGATCCAACCCAATCAACAACACATAGAAGCAACAACACACAACAGTGAGAGAGAGAATGTAGGATCTTTCATTAATTTTCATCAAATAGAATCATACATGTCAGGCTGTAAGGCCTTTCTAGTTAGGGCCAAATATTAAAATGAATTACAAAAGTCCTCCAACATGCGAGAACCTACCAATAATCTCCAATCTCTTATCTTCTTACTTCTATCTAAAAATGCCTCCTAAACTAGAACCAAACAACTACATTTATACAAGAGTCTACCAAACTAAGTCAGCCTTCAAATCCACAATCAATGGAAGAAATAGTTAGATCTGGGACCACATGCTTACCAATGATGGATACCAACATTAAATCTATGACCCATAATAAATGCACAAGTCGGCCCAACAAAAACTCAAAGAAACTACTTAGTAAGCAAGAATGACTGAGCAATAGACAAGCATTGCTGAGTGCTAGTGAAACAACCAACCACCCAAGAGATAATCAACCACACTTGGTAACCAAAGGAAACTAACCAACTACCAACCAACTTAGTCAAAGAAGGAACCAAGCAATGCAAAAACCTCCAAAATGTTTTTGGTGACACAGGATTGCCAAGGACCTCAGATGCTCCTACATCAGGAAGTGAAACATATGATTGGGTGAATCCCAATTGGGAAGTGGAAGAAAATTCTTGTGTTTCCCCTGAGAAGGGTGGTGTTGATGTGGAAGCTAGCTAAGTAAAAGAGACAAATAATTGTGTTTCCCCTAGAAAGGGTGATGCTGCTTGGATCATGAAAGGTGGAGGAACTACTTGTGTAGCGGCTTGTGTGGGAGGTGGAGGTTGGTTTTGTTGGATACTTTGGGCATGAGTGGTGGCTTGGGATGCTATAGAAGATGATGGTATTCCCATTATGGAAAAGGGAGTGGATTTACCTATTGCTTGGGTTGTGGGATTTGTGAAGCTACTTTGCAAGAGATGGGGGATGGGCAGGGCTTCCTGAGATATGTGCAAGTTAGGATCATGGATTTGTTGGATAATGGGGGTGTAGATTTTAGCTAGGATGTGTATGGTGTTGATGGGGATGAGGGGCTAGAGATGTGGTGGAATGGAAGTATCCTCTTGTGAAAATTTTTCCATTATAGCCGGTCTATTCTGATCAATGATTACACTCACCATTTGTGCATGCCTTGGGTGGTTCATGAATGTTTCCATGGAAAATGAAGTGGGAGGGCCATTGGGATCATCCCACACATTCTCAATTTGTGGGATTTTTGGATTGTAGGTTACCATCATGTTGATGGTATTGTTAGGATCGGATGAACTAGTCACCAGATTGAGATCCATATTCCTTCTCCTCTTGGATTGTGTCTCGGCATGCATAGAATGAAAATATAAGAATGAAAATGTAGATGCTGGGTGGAATGTAGATGTTGGGTGGATGCAAGACCTCTAAGAATGATGGATGCAGATCTAAAGAAGCTTTAAAGATGGTGGATTCCTAGGATGTGATGAAAGGAATTAGATCAACTTAAGGATGGTGAGATGCTGAAAGATGGTGGGATGTTGGATTTGGATTGAGGAGGTAATGGAAGATTGGTGGAAGATGGTGGAAGATTACTAATTATCAGCCAATGAGTTGTTGCTTCCTGATTTAAGATCAAATAGGATTGGATTGTCAACCTAAGATAGACTAATGATCTTCGGCTGATAGGATTCTTGTGAATATAGGCCAATATCTTGCTCGAGATGATGAGGCTTACAAGGAAAAGTATGGGTTCCCTAGACAATTCTTTGTTAAAGGGAGGAGATTTTTGATTTAGGATAAGGATTTGAAGTAATTCAAAGGAAAGGATGTGAAGTGTTTGGGATTTGGTTTACTGGATTTGGTTCAAGGATGATGGTTTCTTACTTGGATGTTTGGATGTTTGGATTTGGGATTAGGATGAAGGATAACAAAAAGGATTATGGTTGTGGATTACTGATGGAAGGATGATGAAAGATGAATAAATGATTTTATTCTAAGAGAATAACCTAGATGCATCTGAAAAGGATGATTTATGATGCAACTAGGAAGATGATAAAAATGTAGCTAAGGATGGATGGTGATGCAATGATGAATCTAAGGATGATCTGGGATGCACATGATGCTGAGATAGGATTGTGGGATTATGAAGGAGTCATGGATATAAAATGGGCCAAACTAGTCTTCACTCTCAAGGTTGACATGATGATGATTAACTTGGAACCAAAATGCAAACTGTTTCACTCTCACGTTATAGCCTACATTATCTAATTTCTCCAGATACTTTTCTTCTTCTTGGATTTCCTTGAGGGAAGGTTGGTGATATTTTAGGTTTCTTTCTACAACCTTTTTCTCTTGATGGACTCAAGAATTGGGAAGCTTGGCTTTCTTGTGTTTGATTGAATCAGACATATCTCAGAAAGATTTGGAAATGGGATTGAAACAAAACTTTGGGTATCTAATTTTGAATAATTTCTTTTTGTAAGGATGTCTGAATAACTTTGGTCAAGATTTTGGATTGATTTTGATGTCTCCAATGGAAAAGGACAAACTCAAAAAAAGACACTCTGAAATAAATCTCGACAAAGGACAAAGAAAATTTGTGGGATACAAGTAAATGATTGACCACTGACTCTGATAATGTTCCCAAAAGATGTGTATGTCTTGACAAGTGTTTGTACTGATTTTGGAACTTTGAGAAAAAAATACTAGATAGACTACCTAAGGGAAGGCTAGTATCAAAATATTTTTCCACAACTTGATATCCCTAAAAAGGGATACATATGGTGAGTATCTTAAGATGATCCAGGAAACTACTTGGATTGATCCTTGGACAAAGATTCTGATACCTTCAGGAGTAGATTGTGAAGCCTCTAATTTATCAAGTGTTTAGTTTGGTCTATGGTGTCTTCCCAATCATTTTGTACATGTGTGACTCACTTAGGAGCCTAGTTGACCATGCTGAAGTAGTAGGGATATTCACCTACCTTGGGCTACCATCAACATGCATTGCCCAAGCTTGAGGGGATGAAGCAAGATTTTTCTCAATGCTTTATTTCTATACCAGCTGGGGAAGTACCAGTTTGAAGTCATTCTCTAAAGAGGAAGCACTTTTCTCTTTGGATGGGCTTCTCTACAAGTAAAACAAGTGAACTTGTCCAAGTTCAACTTCTTTTACGTTACTTTGCTAACAAGGCTTTTATAGAATTGAAACTTCTAGAAAGTACACCAAGAAGATTTCTTTCCCAAATTTGATTTAGTGTTTTGAAATGAAAGCTTGAAAACACATGTGTTTATGACTTTGATTTGTTCATTCCTGGAAGACAAGAATGCTTCTGAAGAAATTAAAAGTTTGTTTTACCTTTATGCATTCAAGATTGTGTTTTGTAGGATCCCGATTTAAACTTTGAAATGAAATGAAATGCTTTATTTTCCAATTTTAGGACATTCAAGATTTGTGTTTTCTTTTGGACTCAAAGAAAATGACTCTTGATTTGACTTTGATTTGTTTTCTTTATGCACTCAAGATTTGATTTTTTATAGTCCAATTTGATTAGAACAAAAAACTAATTGATGAAAAAAATTATTTTGAAATTTATGCCCCCTTGCTGAAGGCATAACTTTATGCTCACAGCTCAAAAAGATGCACCATTTACACCATTGGAAAGATAATCCCAAAATGGGCCCAACAATGCTCCAAAGACCTCTGAAAATGAAATTTACTAAAACATTGAAAAAAATGCAGATTTATTTGATTAACTTGTAGGCTTTGGAGATTGAATTGTGGTTCTTTTTAAACACCAAAATAAATGTGTGAGTTCTATTTGTGATAATTAAAATCATAATCCCACCACCTATTCCTGCAATCCTGCAAACACCAAATTCATGATCCTGCAGACCATACAAGTGATCCCGCAGGACTGTCAGCCCAAAAAAGTATGTTAGAAAATAAAGTGATTAAAACAAAGTCAATACCTATGGCCGCGATCTCGCAAGGTCAACTGGCGATCCCACCAGTCAACAAGTGATCCCACAAGAGTATAAAAATAGGTTTGGGAATGCAAGTTTTAATTCCTTAAGGCTTACAAAAAAAGGTATGGTCGTGATCCTGCATAGTCAAAGCGTGTTCTCGCAAGCTGTGGATTAGCGATCCCGCTCATAGTAAAAAATGATTGGTGATTGAAAAAGACACAAGATTTTGTAGGAATGTGATCTTGTGAGCCTAGACAACAATCCTACTGACCATACCAACGATCCCACCGACTGTTCTTTTTTTTTAAGAAAATCTGCAGACGGAAATTTTTTGAGGTTTTTACTTGTTTTTCTCCATTTGAGGAGTAAATTCTGCATGGTGGTGTCCCACAAGGCATGCCAAAATGTGATCAGAGAAATCCTAACATGTCCAAAATAAGTGTAGACATTCAAACATTAGTTTAAGAGTATATTCCTAACATATAGTAAAAATATTTGCAAAGCACCTCAGATAGAGCTTAACCAGAGCACCCTATCACCATTTGACTTACTCTCGATTTAGAGATGTGGGTGTGCTCTCAAAACACATAGATAATGTCCCTAATGAAAATTAGGAAGGATTAGGATCATATAGGGACCATGAAAACCCCATAGTGGTACATAATCAGGTATAGAACACCTGATTTGCCCCTAGAGCCTCAAGGAGCCTAATGAAGCTAGGATGCAGATTAAGCTTAAAGATGATTATGCTAAGATTGATTTTAGAACAAATGAAGTGTGATATGATGAAATGAAATGAAAAAAAATGAAAGAAACTAGGTTAATCCATATTAGCTAAGATAGGATGTGATTGAAAAAGCTTAGAAATGAACTAAAACTAGCAATTAGTATTTAAGCTATGATAATCTAGAAGTGATTTAACATTATAACATTACTATGTAAATGAAAGGTGAATTGGTATTTTTCTCTTGGAAGTGAGGGTATTTATAGGATTTTGGGAAGGGCTTGGGTTAGGAAGTGGAGTTAGGGTCAGAGTCAGGGTTTGGGGTAGAGTCTGGAGTATGGTTAGGGGTAAGGTTAGATGGATGAGAGTTAAGGGTTGCTCACATATGTGTGAGAAAAACTAGGGAAGAGTGCCTAGGGAACCAAGGTGTAAGAAGGGTCATAGGCTTCATTGTGAGGCTGTAAGAGCCTTAATGAGAGTGTAAGAGGCCATTAATGAGTGTGTAAGGCTCATTAATGATGAGGTTTGACCAAAAGTCAAAAGAGTGTGGGTTAGACTAAGAAGGTTAGGAATCACCTTCTAAGTAGGTTTAGGAAATTTTAGGAGGGTTTAGGAATCTCTAGAAGATTCTAGGGTTTTGAGGGATTTAAATAAATAATATATTTATTTAAAGGATTTATGGGTCAATTTATTAAATAATTAATAAATTTTGGAGGGAATGATGTTAAAATTGGATATAAACATTTTTGGAAGGGATTTCTTAATGAAATGTTTTTAATTAAAATATGAGGGATTAATGGCATGATAATTAATTAATTAATGATGATTTCATCAGGAGTTTCTAAAAAATAAAATATTTTTAGTTTGGCAAAGGCATTTTAGGTGTCTACAATAATATATTAAATTAAATTTAATATATTATCCCTCCATTTCCTTTTATAAAATGAATTTTATTTAGTTTATTCCTCCACTAGCCTAAAGTTTTTCTAAACCATGATTAACTTAAATTTATTTTAATTTAATTCCTTTTCCCTTTTTCGTATGCTTACCTTTTTCTAATATTCTTCTAATCTTAATTAAAAGGAGGATTACCTCTAATCATGTGTACAATCACCTTTTCCAAGGTAGCCACCTCTCCATCTTTTTTTTCCACCAATAATTTTTAAATTTCTCTTTCCCTCTAAAAGTCAAGTTTGAATTTTGCATCTTTTTCCACTTCACATTTTTCAAACCCTACCTAACATCCTTTTGCCTCTTACTCCTAGCCACTTATTTCATTTTGCCTCTTCATTTTTTCCAAACCCTACCTAACCTTTAATCTTGGTCTATTAGATAACTAAGAGGGGTGGTGAATCAGTTAATTCTAGTTATCCTACAATCCCAAACTCTCAGATGTATATATTCAAGAAATTTCAACCAAATAACCAACTCGGTAAGATAGCAATAACAATATTTTTGTTCATTTACCGAATACCAGTAAATTCAATACTATGTTTACTGATTAATCCAAAATATGAAATGTGTAAAGTAAAACAACAATCCAATCACATCAAATAACACATAACACAAGGATTTTAACGTGAAAACCCTACTAAGGGAAAACTAGCCTGGGATTGGTAACCCAAAATATTTCACTCTTCTGAAGTGAGCTTGGTTAGGAGCCAACCTTGTTAAAGGTTACAATGCACACTGTAAGGTGTGACCTGGTTAAAGGATTTATCACTACCAGGTAACTCTTGACCAACATTCACTATGGGGTCAAAAATAAAAACATCAACATTCATAGAATGTCATATTGAAATACAAGTAAGACTATTAAGTCTACTCGGTTAAGAGATTTAGGTGTAACAATGGTTAAACTGATACGGTAGTGATTTGATTCAAATAAAACTAATATTTCAAATTTTGAGATCTATGCTAAGCTCAATATAACTCCTCTAATCAATAATCACTTCAACATATTCAACTTGATCAACAATACTCTAACACTTGGTTATGTCTACAGTTCTACGCAGTTATGTCTGTAACCAGTGTGATCAGTGGTGCATGAAAATAGTCCTTCCACGTGATTTCTCATGCAAATTCAATTATCCTAGACTCAATAATGAATCTCATGTCTCTTTAAATAGATGTCATAAACCATTTTCATCTCATCCATTAGATCTTGCCTCTTAATCTCTATCGTTCATTTTTATGCTTTAAGCTTCCTTGGCAGATGTGTCTCTAACACATTTCAATCTCTTCCATTCGATCATCTCTAAATTTTGTCAACCGTTAGATCCTCATAAAAAACTTTATCTTTTACCTTAGAATCATACGCAATTTCCCAGCTCATGAATTCAGTCAAATGTTATAAAATTTAATTGTTTCTCTCACTCGGTCAATACAACAATGTGTTGGTGAATACTAACTTGGTTATTACTAATACTTAGTATACACTACACTAGCTCGGTGTATATAGAAATCTTCAATTACCAACCACATTAACTTGTTCAATTCTGATCTTCAATACATAACAAATTTATGTAATACAATCAAGTCAATAAAATGATGCCATAGAATCATCAATAAGTTATCCAATGTAAACCTTATACGTATCTCCATATCCATCTCTTCTTCATGTAGATATCTCTTTCCTTTACCATTTTTGTTTTCTTAAGATGTTTTTAAGTGTCATGATAAGTATAGCCAAAACTAGTTGACATCAATGACAACATATTGAGTGATTTGATTGACTTAAATATCACTTTAATAGCTCGGTGATCTCTAATCACTGTCTTTCATTTGTCCTTTCAGTTCATCAAATTACTCAATTAGTTGTAGATTATCAATGTCTCCCTTTGGCATTGATGACAACATAATATGAAATATGCCATAGAATACCAAACATCTGTACTACAACTCTCTTAGTAAATGTTGTAGCTCGGTAAGCTCTCCCTAGCTTGATCATTTAATATATTTAATCACTATATAGCATTTCAAAATTTTAGGAAGACTCTCCCTGCGAATTTGATCTTCTTCTTCCTTTCTAATACTTCTCTAATTATCTGTCCCATTGGATAGATTTTAGACTTTTCTCTCACCTTTGTGTTCTATCTAACTGATATTTAATATGAATATTTCTCTCCCCTTGAAAATAGTGCCAAAAAGAATAAACAACTCTCAAATAGCCAAAAGTATCTCTATTGTTTGATTTAGATCATGTACCTTCATGTACAAATATACAATTTTCCTGTTCCAACTTTCACAATATTAGGAAACCTAAAGTGTAAATAATATGCATCAACATCTTTTCATTTTCTGATAAAGTATAGGTTGAGGCAACCTCCTGATCACCTTAGAGACTGACAGACAGGGGATGGACCCCTATTCTAGTCCTCAAGTACTCAGATGTATCCTTCAATAAGGTTTTAGTAAATATGTCTGCAAGTTTTTCCTTAGAATTCACAAACTCCAATTTCACTTGCTTTTCTTGTACTTGTTCCCCCAAATAGTGATACTTAATAGATATATGCTTTATGTTCGCATGCATCACCAGATTCTTGGAAATGTTTATAGCACTTGTGTTGTCACAATATATAATCACTGGATTAGTTATCTCCTCATTAATGCCTTTTAACAGTTGTTATATCCATACAATATTTGAACAATTAGCAACAACAACATATTTCGCTTCAATAGTAGATTGAGAAATACCTATCTATTTCTTACTTATCCAAGTAACTAACCTTTCTCCCAAAAAGAATGCTCCACTGGTTGTTCTCTTCCGGCCATCAATATTTCTAGCCTAATCTACATGGGTATAGACTTGTAGTTCAAAATTGCCTTGTTTCTTATACCATAAACCATAACTCTATGCATTCTTCAAGTATCTCAGAATCCTCTTAACAATAGTCATATGTGATTCTTTAGGATTAGCAAAAAATCTTTCTATAATCCCAACAACATGTGCAATATCCGGTCTACTATGCACAACATACATCAGTTTACCAATCATTGATCTATATAATGTCTGATTTACCTTGGTTGACAAATCATATTTTGTTAATTTACATCCTATGACCATCAGTGTACCTATCAGTTTTAAATATTCTATACCAAAAGTCTTCAACACTTCTTTGATGTACTTTGATTGTGTTAAGAATATCCCTTCATTTTGTTGTAGAATTTACAAACCTAGAAAGAAGTTAATCTCTCCAAACATTGACATCTCAAATTCCTTTCTCATTTCTGTTGGAAATTGCAAATTAAAAAAATTGTTGTATTGTCATTGACGTCAAACCTTAATTGGTAAGACTATTGCTACTTAGGAAAGTACTATATCTATTTGAGTGTTGTTAAGGGGCTAAGCAAGGTTGGTAACAATAGCACCTAAGGAAAGGCTGATTTATCTTAATACTACAAAGTGTACTTGACTATGTTGCACAATGATGAGATAATGTATTGTTTATCTTAGTAAGACTGGAGACTAAACTAGTAGGCTTAACCGAGCAAAGAATGGAAAAATCATGTTTGAGCCGAGTAATGATAGTGTCAACTGAATTAGTATATGCCGACCAAAATTATAGTGTCGATCGAGCACCAGTAAATTGCCGAGGAAGATAGTGTAAGCCAAGGAAATAGTTTTAGTAATGACCGAGCTTTCTACATGAAGACCAAGTGGACAATCATAGTATTGACCAAGCATCAACAATTTTATATTTGAAGAGAATTTAATTTTGGAGTCGACATTATTGAATTCTTGGATTATGTAAAACATGTTGATTTTATTTATTGATTGTTTAGAAGCATTAAATGCACTGTAAAATATTTTATTGTAAATCTTTAAGAGATTTGAGATGATTCTAGAAAAGGAGCTGGAGAACATGAAGTGGGTAGATTCAATGAATCTGACCTAACCCTAAGATCTATGAATGAGATTGAGCGGCAAAAGATGAGTTAACCTAATTGAGGAAAATATAAGGGAACTTGAGCATTTTGATATGTATACACTTGAAGAATAGAGAATGCTGGAAGAGGAAAGTTTTATTGACTGAATAAGCAGAAAAGGCTGAAGGAGAATTGTGGTAATTGCTTGAAGAAAAGTTTTGAGAAAATCAAAGATGGAAATGGAAAAGTTTCAAAGTCAGTAAACCAGCATTAGTGTATGGAATCGGATCTGATATTTGCAAAGTGAGTTGTATATTTTTCAGATAATACTGCTGCTACTTTCTAACCATTGTAACAGTCAAAATCCTTTTAACAAAGGTTGAATTAATAGTCATATGTTAAATCCTTTGAACAAGGTTGCATTCTAATGGAGTGTATGTAAGTCCTATGACTAGGCTCACTTTTAACAGGGTGATTGAAATCCTTTAACCGGGTCACACCTGACAGTGTGTATTGTAACTTTTGACAGGGTTGGCTTTTTACCGAGCTCACTTCAGAAGAGTGAAAATAATAGTAGCATGTTACAAAGTGGTTTTTCCCAAATTGGGTTTCCACTATAAATCCTGGTGTTAATACTCGTGTGAATGTTTTGGTTTGAACATTACTATGTTTTGCAAGTTAAGTTACAGCTAGGTAGTGGATTGTAATGTTAGATGTTTCTATTATTGAATTAGTGATGACCGAGTTTGTTTTGGTTTTGGATTTGATTTAAGGATACATTTTTGAGATTTTTTTATACATCAGGACTTGAGAACAACTGATTCACCCCCCCTCTTTGTTGTTCTAAATTATATTAACAATTGGTATCAAAGCTTTGTTTCTTATTATTAATGTTGACATAAATCAAGTTTAAAAGGGCTTGAAGCAAATGATCAGGATGTATAAGAAGGAGGTACCAAAGTTGAACAAGGAAAACTTCCCTGCATGGAAAAGCTTGATGAAGTTGCATCTAGCTGGTATTGGTGACTCTGTAAAGTACTACATTGAGAACAACTATGTCTCACCTATCACACCTTTGACTGACGAAGAAATTAGAGCCAAGGAAGAACATAATCATGCAATGTTGGAGATTGCATCTGCCCTAAGCTATCCGTAATTTGAGGACATTAAGGAATACACAATTGTTAAGGATATGTGGGACACTCTTGCAAGGATCTATGGTGGTGACTTGAATGTGCTGAAAGCAAAGGCCGAGAGTCTTAGAGGTAAGTTTGATGAAATGAGAATGCAAGAAGGTGAAAACATTGCACAATATTGTGGTAGAATAAAAGATTTTGTGAATGCTATTAGAGGAGAAAATGGGACTATTGATGATGAAACTATAATTTAGAAAGTACTAAGAACCCTACATCCTATATATGCTATTAAGATCTTAGCTATTCAGGAATCTTGATGTAACTCTGCTAATGTGCTTACTTTGGAAAGTTTGGTTGGTAAGATGACTGCTTTTGAACTCTCTAACTATGATAATTTCAATGTTGGAAGCATTGGAAATGTTGAATCTTCTTTTAAGTTGTTAGCTCTTTTTCATGTAGAATCGCCAATATAGTTTTCAAACTTGACTCGCGGGTTCTCAACTCCGGATTCTTACAGGGAAAAGGCTAATTGATAAGGACCAAGTCCTTCTTCTACTTCGGGTTCCACAGACCCAGGTGGGTGTACCTATCTTTAGACTCAATGCTCCGCAATGATATTAATGGAAGTAAACACTCATTGTAGAAAAATGGCAAGTGTGACAAGGATAAAATCCTTCTTCTTTTTGAGTTTTGAACTCGGGCAGGTTAACCCATGTCAGATCTACTTCTTGAAAGGATCACAACACTAGTTTATATCCTTGATACAAACTTTATCTTCTCAGTCGTACAAACATACACGAAAGTAAATTATTATTTAAGTTTTGTTGAGGGTGAGATCTCTGCAAATCGAGGACAGACCAGTGCCTTATCTTCAGGTATAGAGTCAAACAGTGAAACATATACTTACAGAAATATTCTAAATAAAATACAAACAAATCCCAGATGAAATGCCTTACAATTCATCCTCTCTTAAACACATTTGATCATCAAATTCTTTCCAAATTCCTAAGCTCTCAGAAATTAACCTAAAGACATTACCCTTTCCTTGAAAGGAGCTAGAAATTAAAATCACAGATACCTTGTAAATGGTATATCAAAACTACCTTATAGATTCAATACACAAAAGCCACATAATCCAAACAAGAAGACAATTGAAATCATGCAAGGGAATTCTATTGTATTCCAATAAAATTTCACTGTATCAATACATTTCAAAATCTGATAAAATATTCTAAGATTTCAACAATGGAGCCAAGTCTCTACAGTATATTTTTCAACCTCCTTTGAAATGAACAAAGACTTACTACTTATACCAATCAGCCATCTTGGAATCCTCGAAAGGATGCAACAAGCTTCAGATGGCTATTAAAAGATCTTGCACTAAAAACAAGATTACAAACAGAGAAAGTTGTTTGCGACAACAGATTACAAATACCTATTTCCAACAATCCCGTAGGTGGCATCTTTGTCTAAAGATATTTTAGAGCAATTGCTAAATTTGTTGCATGAATGATGACCACCATCCGGCTAATTTACATCATCCTTTGTTTGAAACCGCTCTTCCTCCAATTCTGTATCAAGTTCCATACGTAATTCAAATTTGGCCAGGTGTCACCTTCGTGTCTATGACAACTTACTTGACATCTTTGTCCCTTTTTACCTTGATCTTCAAAGGTTTGGAATACTAACACCTACCACTTCTTCACCTGATTGCCCTTTCTTCTGAATCTTCTGATAGATATGTGGATTCCCAAGTCATGTAGGTTTCTTCACTTGGCCAATGAAAGGCAAGGACCTCATCTTTCTTTGGGGACAACTTTTCCCACTCAGCAACCAACTGATGAACCTCTATTCTCACATTAGCAAAGTATAACCTAGCATCCTGAAGGAGTTCAATAAAGTGTACGAATGGGGTATTATCATCTGTACATAGAATTTCATTTATTTTAGTCAGTACTTGTCTATCTATTTGCTCCATCCATTGACCTTTATTCTTGATTACCCCATCTGCCTTAATAAGACCAGGGAAAATTTGGAAATCATCTTGGAAATATCTTGTCCTTAAGATTTTTGACCTTCTTCTTATACTCTCCCTGTTTACCTCAAAGTCAAAAAGATCCTTGATAACCTTGTAAGTACTTGCTAGCTCAATATTTACAACACACTTATCCTTATTTTCATCAAACCATGACCTCAGATTATCTTTTCTTGCAGACCATCTTTCCAAAATTTTGTCCACAGTAGCCACCTCTTTCTGAAAAATTCCTAAGACATCTACCAATTGTTTTGCATCTTTGTATATTTCTTTAGGCCTCACCTTTACAAAAAAATGTGACACAACATCTTTTATCTTCTCACCTAACCTATCCTTTACTTTTTGATCAATATCCTCTTCATCTATGGAAGGAGGAAAAGGGTAGGGCTTGATGAGGAAGGCCCTGCAGAGGAGGAAGCTATCTGAATTTTCTCTGATAATTGTATTGGGCCCTGTTCTCCCAATTTCTTTCTTAAATCTGCAATCAGAATATCTCTCTCAAGAATCCCCTGTTTCATCTCACCATAAACCTTCAAAACTATTTCCAGTTTTGCAGTGATTTCTTCCTTCTCTTTAGCTTCCTTTTCTGCCACCTTTGCTGTTAATTGTGCTGTGGCCATTACCATACTTGATGCTTCCACCAAAGAAGTATCAGTAACTCTTCTTACAATTAAACTCCCTGAGAGGTCATCTTTGACAATTTTCTTTCCTTTATCACTTTCATTCTTCCTCAAAGACCACATTACCAATGCTTGATGATTATCACTGAAAGTGACTCCTTTAACAGCTTGTTCTACTTCTTGTAGAGTCCTATGGAGAGGAGTGGTCTATTTTCTAACTGCATCAAACACTACTACATCAGCTATATCCCATTCTGGGAGGATCAGTACTCCTGACATCTTTACCATATCTCTTCCTTGTTCTGGAGTGATTTGTTTAAACTTTGCAGTCATCTCTATTTTCACTGCTTCCTATATGACTTGTAAATCCTTCTCCGGATTCTCTTCATGTCTCTTCTCATAGATTTCTTGAAATTGTTTGATGTTTAATTTCCAAAGAAATTGCATGAAGGCCCTAGTTTTAACAAAAGTGTCATCAACCAAAAATTCTTCACAAGCTTGCTTGATTACAGGGTCCAATTCAGTACCTGCTAACTCCCCTACTGTTAAATCCAACTTGGGTTCTTCTGGTAGCTTTGGCACTCCCTCATTTACTTTTTCAGAAGTCATAAAGATTTGACCTAGAGCATCTACTTGCTGTACTTGTTCTGCAATCTCTTGGTCATCAAAAATTCTTATAGGAGACTGTGATGGGGAGTACTCCTTTTCCACATGAGCAGGTCTCTCTTCCAATCTTTGCCTTTTTGATGGGGGTGGAGAATCAATTATATCTTCAGAAGTCTGAGGACGAGGAGAATCAGGGATCTCCACAATCTCCTTTTGTTTTCCAACCTGTTGTGAGGTTGATGGGATATCCCTCTTATCCATCTACTTTTTCTGGCTCTGTTCTGGTATCACAACATTGTAACCAGTCTTCTTTTGCACCATATACCTCCCCGGGGGTAACCCTTTTGCAAACATAGGCTTGCTCAACAATTGTCTAGCCTTTTCTGGATCATCCTTCATAACCTTTTCCTTCTTCTCCTTTAAAGTCTGAAAAATATCCTGAAAACAATTCATGAGAGTGTCTATTTTCTTCCCCATTGGAGTTATGCTTTTCAGGGGATCCCATCCCAAATCAAATTGCCAAATAAAATCTAGTGTCTTCCTGTATAGCAACCATTTTTCTTTCATAACCTCTTGTTCCTGTATCTTTGCTACATTCCTAATAATATCTTCAGAGAAATTAAAAATATGGTTGATCATGGCACACTTGGCTCTCTTTTTAAACATTTCATTATAGAAACCTTCTGGATCTGCTGTTCTAGCAATTGCAGTAGCCATATGGTATGGAGCCAGAATTTTATCCATGTAAACCCATCCACCCTTGGTAATTATGAATTGATGGGCAATGGTAACATTTGGGATTAAAGTTCCCTTGCCTTTCCCAGTGAGGGCACACTCCTCAATATCTCCTAATTGCCTCAAGAACTCTATAATTCCAATCCTAAGGGGTACCTGATAGGGAAATATAAAAAGGGTCCCCCTGAAACCATACAATCTGATAACAGTTGATACATTGTAGAAAATAACATCTCCCCAATTGTGTACGATGTTCAAGTTCTTAGCAAACTAGTTTGGCCTAACAAGTTGTGCCAACACTGTTGGGATTCTTGGGTTGTCTAAGACAAATAGCTTCCTGAGTCTAGCTGCAAAACATTTATCAAAATTGATGAAACTATGATCCTTCTTATCCCAGGTCATTGTGAGGCTCCATAGTTGGACTGGCATGTCTTCACCATCCTTCTTTCTCACCAATTCCATTTCTTGTTCAAAATAGCTTGCTCCTTTGAACATAAACATGTACATTATGAAAGAGTACCAGCAAAAGGGCTTGTCACCTTCATTCTTTTGAATCTTTACTAATCCATTATGGATTAATTCAGCAATAAAAGGAGCAAAATCAAAAGTGATAGACACGTGTGCATGTAAAATTTGGATCATCATGCACATCAAGTGTATTAGCATCCTTTCACTAACATCCTCTCTAAAAACCTGACATAATGACCAATATGCACCCCTAGCTCTGAGATCAAAATATTCTATTTTAAAAGGCTCAGGAGTGTTCTGCCCCACAACAACCATTTTTCCAATTTTGGTGCAAAAATCCTTCAACAACTTGCCTCTAAAATAGTTCCTTTGTGCATTATACACTTGCCTTAGTTCTTCAAAGTTAATGCTCTCCAAACTTTCTGAGGGTTCACTTAACCCGAACACCTTCCTGATTTCTTCAGCAAAAACTTTAAACAATAACACTCCCTTTGCATCCCTAATTTCTTTAGTGATTGGATCATAATTCTTTGCAACCTAGGTCATCAAATCTACATCTAAAAAAACACCAGGCACAACAAGTTTTCCTAGGTTAGACTGCCATATATTGCTTGCAGGGTGAGGGGCATTTCTTTGACTAAAACCTACTTTGAATAATTCTAGTCCTGTGGTATCAGAGTCACCTCTTGTGTTGATAGTACCAATTCTGGCCTCTCTAATAAAACTTGCTGTGTCATATAAACCTTTTTCTATTTTTACCCTACAATCTTTGGGAATCAAACTCTTGTTTTTCACCGGGGTAGTGGAAGAGCCGGGAAGTAACTGCAATAAATCTTCATGCAAACCTCTTTCACTATACTCTATTTTACCCGACAATTCTTTCCTAGGGGCCATCTTAAGGTTTATCTTTAAAAAAAACCTTTGCAAGATAGACAAAATACAGAACTGTGATTCTTTTAGTAAGGAAGCAAATTGCACAAGAATTTCACCAACCTTTTTTCTCAAAAACCACTTGGAAATAGCAGCCAAACCTCAGAATTCTTCACGCCTGAGTCTCTACAAATTTTTTATCTCTTTGTGCTTCTGAAAGTGCGTGAAATTCTAATATATGAGCCACTAAAGTAGTGCTGTCAACAATTAATTTAGCACGATTGAAACAATTACTCCTCCGGAAGAGCGAACTATCACTTCTTCAATGGGAAGCCTCAACTTTGCACCATTTTATCTTCAGTTTGAAAGAGAACCGCCGATCCTCATTAGCAGATGATCTAACGGCCTATCGCATGATCACATGGTGTAAAAAACACTCATGTGAACATGCGACTAACCGTCACATTACCTTTCTATTTTTGGCAATCTCTTGTAACTTCCTCTGTTAACATAAAATGCTATTCGCATGATCGCATAGCTTAAAAGAAGCTTATGTGAACATGTGAAAACCCGTTAGCATTCACTGTCACTGTCTTCTTTTATATCACTGGTCCCACCTCGCCTTTGTCAATAAAGAAATTCCACGCTTGCAACACTTGATAGAATGTCAGGTACTTTCTTTCTTTCCGAGCACCAGTGTCTGCTGACACTAACCAATGAGAAATCATTATTTATGCACATCTATCAAAGGTTTCACCAGAGAATCGCACTTGATTCAATGCAAGATCAATGACCTGTCACATAATCACATAGCTTAAAAGATCCCATGGGATTATACGACAACCGTCCGATCTTCTGCTTTACTGCTTTAAACCCTTGGAGATTCTTCTGTTACCGGCCCTACTGTTCTTGGCAAATAGAAGGCCGCCACTTGTGAGATACTTGTTAGTGGTCCCGCCTTGTTTCCGCATTAGGATTTTTTATAAAATCAATGGTTATTTTGCATGTTCGCATGGCTTGGAAATATTCCATGTGAACATGTGATCGCCGTTAGATCTTCTTTGAAGATTCATGGTTGGATGAAACTTGAAACATTAGAATACAAGGTAATTAGGTCATAAGACATGTTATTTATACCACCGGGTTTCTAAACTTAGGAAGAAATATAACCCCCACGTAAAAATAAATGCATGTGCTCTTTAATGGACCTAAGTGACTTAAAAAGTAATGCTCGAAAAGAAATGAAGTAATTGACCTAGGATTTATTTTGAAAATGGCAAACATTTTGGGGTTTTTAACATCAATTCCAAATTCTTCAAGGACAAGACCTAGGGTAAGGATTTTTGAAATAGGGTTATGAAAATTTTGTTGAAGACATTTCGACACTTGTACCTAGGACAACTTCATAGACCAGAGGACTAAACCAACATTTGGACAAAAACCTCAGAAATTTAAGAATACTCCCAACATAAGTCATAGCTCATTCTGAATAAGCCAAAGAAAGAAAAAGAAAGATGCATAGGTGAAAGTGAAAGTGAAAGTGATAGTGAAAGTGACAGTGACACTTCTGATGAAGACCTAGAAGATCTAGAAGCTCTTATGGCTAGAAGACTGAGAAGGGGTAAAGGAAAGTATAAAGGTAAACTCCCTATTATATGTTTTGCATGTAATAAAGTTGGTCATATAGCTGCTAGATGTCCTGATAGGAAGGATAAAGATGATGAAAGGAAAAGAAAACACAAAGACATAAAAGATGACAGAAGCTACCAATGGAACATAGACTACCAAGGAAAAGGTAAGAAATCTTGTTACATTGCTGAAAAAGAGACTGACACTGATAGTGATGATTTTGAAATTGAGGTAGTCTATGTTGCAATGAAAGATGAATCTAATGAGGATGAGAAAATTGCATTGATATCCTATGTGAACAAGAATGATAAATAGATTATTGACAGTGGTTGTTCACATCACATGACTGGTGATAAAAATAAGTTTGAGACCTTACATCATTACAGAGGTAAAAGTGTAAAATTTGGTAATGATGCACCATGTCATGTTAGAGGAAAAGGTTTGATTAAATTGATTGATAAGATATCTTGTGAAAATGCATATTGGGTTGAAGGTCTTAATTACAATTTGTTAAGTGTTTCTTAGCTTAACAAAACTAGTTAGTGAGTGGAATTTCATCACAAGCAAGCTAAAATATTTAATGCTACTGGAGAACTAATTGGAAGTGGTGATCAGACTAGAGGTAATTTGTTCTATCTTGACCTATCTAAAGAAACATGTTTAATTGCACAAGATGATGATATTTGGTTATGGCATAAAAGGCTGTGTCATGTTAACTTTGACAATCTGGTAGAGATAAGTAAAAAGAAAAAGGTAAGAGGTCTACCTAGATTGAAGAAACCTGAGAATGTGATGCACAAGGAATGCCAGTTAGGAAAAATGACAAAGTCAAGTTTCAAGAGAAAATCCTTTACTTCTAAAAATTTTTTAGATTTGGTTCATACTAACCTTTGTGGACCTATGGGTGTACAAATTTACTATGGTGCTAGATACTTTATCTTATTTTTTGATGATCATACTAGGATGATGCATGTGATGTTTCTAAAAGAAAAATCTGAAGCTTTTCAATTATTTAAGTGGTATTTGGCTAAGGTTGAAAAGGAGACAGGTAGGAACCTAAAATGTCTTAGATCTGACCAAGGTGGAGAATTTACATCAAATGAATTTAATCTATTTTGTAATGATAGAGGAATTAAAAGATAGATGTCTGCACCTAGAACACCTCCACAGAATTATATAGCAGAAAGGAGAAATAGATCTATCTTGGATTGTGCAAGGACATTGATGATTGAAAAGAATGTAGCACAAAAATATTGGAAAGAAGCTATAAGCACTGTTGTCTACACTCTTAACCAGGTATAGATCAAGAAAGGTACAAATCTAAACCCTATGAATTATGGCATGGACATGCACCGAGTGTTAAATACTTTAGAATCTTTGGAAGCAAGTGCTATATATTAAAAGACACTAGGAATGGAAAGTTTGATGCTAAGAGTGATGAAGGCATATTCTTAGGGTACTCCACAAAAAGTAAAGCTTATAAGTGTTTGAACTCTAACACTAACAAAATTGTGGAAAGTCTGAATGTCAAAATTGATGAGTATGCATAAAGAAATGAAGCTAACAGTAAAAGAGAACCAGAAGATTATAGATCTTTTGTGTACATTGAAGAAGAAGAAGAAGAGGAAAGTAATAGACTTGCACCTGATGCCGAGTCTCGGGTAAGGAATACTGAGTGACAAACATAAGCTATCGAGCATCAGGAAAACAGTGCCAAGAGAGAACAAGAACATGCTGAGCTTCAAGAAAATGATATTGAGTATCAGGAAGAGGTTGCCAAGCATTCTGAAGTTGAATCTGACAATCTTAATGAGGAACATGATGAAATAGAGGAGAGAATAGTTGAACCTATTTTGGAAAAATATGTAAGAAGACATCATAAGCCTAAAAAAATAATTGCAGACAAAAATTATGGAATCCAGACCAGAAGTAAGACTAAGGATCCAACATGTCTACTGTGTGAATTTAAACCAAAGACAACTAGTGAAGCATTGGAGAATGAAGATTGGATACAAGCAATGAATGAAGAAATTGACCAGATTGAGAAGAATGATATTTGGAATCTAGTACCAAGACTTAAAACAAAAATGTTATAGGAACAAAATGGGTATTTCAGAATAAGATGAATGAAAATGTTGAAATCACTAGGAACAAAGCTAGGATGGTATGCAAAGGCTACGCACAAGAAGAAGGAATAGATTATGGGGAGATATTTTCCCCTATAGCTAGATTGGAAGGAGTAAGAACTTTGCTTGCATATGCTACTTATAAAGATTTCAAGGTATATTAAATGGATGTCAAGTCTACATTTTTGAATTGTATACTAGAAGAAGAAGTTTACATAGAACAACCAGAAGCTTTTATTGTTCCAAACAGAAGACACATGGTGTGCAAACTAAACAAATAATTATATGGATTGAAGCAAGCTCCCGGAGCATGGTATGAGAGGTTGCACAACTACTTGATACAGATTGGATTTTCAAGAACAAATGACACAAGCAATCTGTACATGAAGGATGAAGAAGGTACAAGTATCCTATTGGCAAAAAAATTTTATGGATGACATTATTTTTGGTGGACAAGATGCATTATGTAAAAGTTTCTCAAATGAAATGCAAAGTAAATTTGAAATGAGTATGTTTGGTGAGATCAAATTCTTTGTTGTTTTACAAGTATATTAGAGGAAGAATGGAATTTTCATTACATAGTCTAAGTATGTTAATGAAATACTAAATTTTTTTGGGATGGAAGATGCTAAACTAGTGGGAACTCCCATGGTTACTGGACAAAAGTTATCTAAGAATGATGATGCTGCAGAAGTGAATTAGACTCTTTACAGATCCATGATTGGAAAATTGCAGTATGTTGTACATAGCAGACCTAATATTGCATTAGCTATTAGGATTGTGGCAAGGTTCTCTACCAATCCTAAGGAAACACATATGATGGTTGTGAAAAGAATTATGAGATACTTGAAAGGAACTGCTGACTATGGTCTATATTATAAGAAGGATGACAAATTTGAACTCTGAGTTTATACAGATGTTGATTGGGCAAGAAATGTAGATGACAGAAATAGTACTAGTGGTGGAGCTTTAATTCTTGGATAGAGATTAGTCTCCTAGACAAGCAAGAAATAAAATTGCATTTCTCAATCTATTGTCGAGGTCGAGTATGTTGTTGCTGCAGTAAACTGTTCAAACTTGGTATGGATAAAATAATTATTGATAGGCATAAAAGAAGAAATCACTGAACCTGTTGTTATTTTCTGTGACAACACAAGTGCTATCAATATTTCTAAGAATCCAGTGATGCACACTAAGACCAAACACATTGCAATCAAGTATCACTACTTGAGAGAATTAGTGCAAGATAAAGAAGTCTGAATGGAATATGTGAATACAAAAGAACAATTAGCAGAAATATTCACTAAAGCTTTACCCAGAGAAGCTCATGAGTATTTGAGAAGTCAATTAGGGGTTCTTCCCCTAACTGAGGCTGCCTAGACAAGCTAGGAGCACTGCATCAAATATGCTACAGTAGAAAATTTGACAAATTGATGTAGAAGATTGTCACACTTTAGGACTAGCCTAGAGTTATGAAGAGAAGCAAAGACAAGGAATTAGTCATAAGCAAGATGACAGAGGGAGAAACACTGAGCTGCACATATATTATTTACATCTGATGGATGTATGTTTTAGTTGCTTCTTTGGCATTTTTTTCAAAGAGAGAGAATGAACTGATATGATAACACATGAGATATGATTGTTAGATTAGGTGAAAAACTAATCTCCCAAGAACACCTGCATGCATAACCCTGTCACATGGAAGAAGCAAAGAATAGAAAGCAAAAAAATCATGGAGGCCAAAAAGCCAGAGACATCATATGCACAATATTACATTATGATAATCTAAAACTATTATAAAATACAAAGAGGTGAATGCTTATAAGAGGAATCATGAAACCTTAAAATGGAAACTCTAAAGAATAATGAGATGCCTAAGTCTAACTTAAGTGTAGAGAATAATAGAATAATAATTAAATAAATTAATTATTAGCTATAATATGACTACTCTAACACCCCCCCTTAAGTGTAACTTAGGGAGAAGCTAAACAACTAAGGATTAAAAGATGCATGAAAGAACTATGGGTCTCGGCAACTAGGCCTGATCAGGTACCCAAATACAAGAAAAAAGAAAGAGCATGTAAAGCATCTCTGAAGCATGAAGCTATAAACACTGTCAGAAGTAACTGTTGGAACCCCCACTGAAATAGTGCATGACCAGGTAGAGAAGACAAAGTCTGAAGAGCTGATCAATCGAAGAGGTGACCTCCAAAAGTAGGAATGAATGAGTGTCTATATAGTAGATGAATCATCTCACCGAAATGCATAGGTACCTGGCCATTGCATCCACCTAGTACATAGGAACAAAAACTAAATATGTAGATCACTCAACCGAACCAAGGAAGCAACAGAGCCAACAGGTGAACCCCCCCCATAATGTTGAACAAGGAGAGGGGTGACAGGACCACTGAAATGCAATGCCAGAAACATCTACAAGAAGAAGAATCAGGAACACCAATAGTGCAACAGAAGTACAAGCATAGGATAAAGGATGGTGTCACTGACACACAACATGGGCTAATGTTGTGGAAGGTATGCTCACTTGACAAAGGTGGATAAACACAAAAGGTAAAACATCATAACCCCCCATGACACTTTATAACTGAGTGCGAGTACAAACAAATACAAGGTGCTCAAGATCCCAGATATGAAAAAGAAGAAACTTTATCTTAGTGTGTTTATAGAAAAAAAATGCTACAGAAGAGAAGCAAACAATGCTCAGAAAGTCAGAAAGAAGAGTGAGCCAGAAGAATAGAAGAAGAGATCCTAGGACCTGTAGAATCCAAGTAATCCGTCAGAGTGCGAAAGTGCAAAACTCAAAGGAGAAAGAACCTCAAGCAGAATTTGGATAAAAGACCCCTGCAACTGAATAACTCACATAACCAGATTTCTGATGATATTTGGTGAGCCCAAAAATGAGTCCGGATGAGCGAGATATGGCTCCCAAAAGGCAAAAACAACCATCAAACTTTGATAGAAAAAAAACACTATCAAAATAGAAGAGCCAAAAATCCTAATCTCCATAATTGGAAAGAGCTCAAAAAGAGCTTTCCAATGATATAAAAAAGTCCAAAAAAGACCTCTGTATGCTCTAGATAGAGCAAAAACAACGTCAGGGGGGCAGAACTGGCACAATCATAGAGAACATCTGACTTTGATAGAAAAAAAGAGCATCAAAATGACAAAATCATAAAACCATACCAATAAATTCAGATCAGACTCAGAACCAACTTTTTGATGATATATCGCACGCCCAATGACAATCCCGTATGCCTGAGATATTGCAAAAAATGCCTAGGTACCCTTAAAAAAACTCAAAAAATGAGTAAAGAGGGTTAACACTACTGATGTATGTTGACATGAGCAAAAGACCTAGGGCTAAAAAAAAATAAGCCCTAGTCACCCATGTGTCCAGGGGCTGGGTGGAGGTGGGCCGATGGAGTGGCGGTGGTGGGGGCCGGTGGAGCAGACAGCGGGGGCCACGACGGAGGTGGTGGTGGCAGCCACTAGAGTATGGGCCATGGTGGGAGGCAAGTGCAAGTGGAGCGGCGGGTTGTGGGTGCGAGTGGAGCAACGGTCGGTCGAGGGCGGCGAAGGAGCTGTGGCTCTGCGGAGGCTACTTTGCGGTGGTGGCTCTACGGAGGCCGCGGGGTGGCACCCGGGTGGCTGCCCCTGAGAATTTTTTTTAAAACTTTTTTTGAATAAAAATCACTGTCTCGGGTTGTGTTCCAAGCCGTACGCTCTAGTATGCAAAATTGTTTTGCCTCAAATTGCAAAGGTGTCCAAAATGGACAAATTTTATATGGATTCTAGGGTTTTTGGGTTCTCAGAGCGCAACGGTGATGTCCCTTTGTGCCCAAAATTACCAAAAATAATGGTCCCCCCTAAATCCACATAAAAAACTTCTAAAAAATACAGAAAACCTCCTACTTCTAAACACTTCAACAAAACATGAACAACGAGTAGGAAGATGGCTCTAATACCATGTTAGATTAGGTGAAAAACTAATCTCCCAAGAACACCTGCATGCATAACCCTATCACATGGAAGAAGCAAAGAACAGAAAGGAAAAAAATTGTGGAGGCCAAAAAGCCAGAGACATCATATGCACAATATTACATTATGATAATCTAAAACTGTTATGAAATACAAAGAGGTGAATCCTTATAAGAGGAATCATGAAACCCTAAAAGGGAAACCCTAAAGAATAATGAGATTCCTAAGTCTAACTTAAGTGTAGAGAATAATAGACTAATAATTAAATAAATTAATTATTAGCTATAATATGACTACTCTAACAATGATAACACATGAAATTGAAATATCAGAGGGAGATGAACTAATGGGAGATGAATTGATGGAACTGAAGATAAGGATGATGAACTGAAATGAAGGATCAGGATAGAGGGAGATCTGAATACTTCTGATGGTCATAGAAGTGAGGCTTATAGGGTTCTGAATCAGAATGAAGCTAAGGATATTATAAAATAACTCTCTGATAAATAGATAAGTTTTTGGATTGGTTGGTAATATCTGAGATATGATAACACATGAAACTGAAAGATCAGAGGGAGATGAACTAATGGGAGATGAACTTATGGAACTAAAGATAAGGATGATGAACTAAAATGAAGGATCGAGATAGAGGGAGAACTGAATACTTCTAACAGTCATAGAAGTGAGGCTTATAGGATTTTGAATCAGAATGAAGCTAAGGATATTATAAAATAACTCTCTGATAAACAGATAAGTTTTTGGATTGGTTGGTAATCCATGGGTTATTTAGGTGATATCATATGGTGTTGCCATCAATGCCAAAGAGGGAGATTGTTGGAAACTGTAAATTGAAACAATTATTGTATTGTCATTGATGTCAAACCTTAATTGGTAAGACTGTTGCTACTTAAGAAAGTACTATATCTATTTGAGTGTTGCTAAGGGGCTAAGCAAGGTTGGTAACAATAGCACCTAAGGAAAGGTTGATTTATCTTGATACTACAAAGTGTACTTGACTATGTTGCACAATGATGAGATAATGTATTGTTTATCTTAGTAAGACTGAAGACTAAACTGGTAGGCTTAACCAAGAAAAGAATGGAAAAATCATGTTTAAGCTGAGTAATGATAGTGTCAACCGAGTTAGTATATGCTGAGAAAAATTATAGTGTTGATCAAGCACCAGTAAATTGCCAAGGAAGATAGTGTAAGCTGAGGAAATAGTTTTAGTAATGACCGAGCTTTCTACATGAAGACCGAGTGGACAATCACAATATTGACCAAGCATCAGCAATTTTATATTTGAAGAGAATTTAATTTTGGAGCTGACATTTTTGAATTCTTGGATTATATAAAATGTGTTGACTTTATTTATTGATAGTTTGGACGCATTAAATGCATTGTAAAATGTTTTATTGTAAATCTTTAAGAGATTTGAGATGATTCTAGAAAAGGAGCTAGAGAACATGAAGTGGGTAGATTCAATTAATCTGACCTAACCCTAAGATCTATGAATGGGATTGAGTGGCAAAAGATGAGTTAACCTAATTGAGGAAAATATAAGGGAACCTAAGCATTTTGATATGTATGCACTTGAAGAATAGAGAATGCTAGAAGAGGAAAGTTTTATTGACTGAATAAGCAGAAAAGGCTAAAGGAGAATTGTGGTGATTGCATGAAGAAAAGTTTCGAGAAAATTAGAGATGGAAATGACAAAGTTTCAAAGTCATTAAACCAACATTAGTGTACGGAATCGGATCTGATATTTGCAAAGTGAGTTGTTTATTTTTCAGATAATACTGCTGCTACTTTCTAACCATTGTAACAGTCAAAATCCTTTCAACAGAGGTTGACTTAACAGTCATATGTTAAATCCTTTGAACAAGGTTGCATTCTAATGGAGTGTATGTAAGTCCTATGACTAGGCTCACTTTTAACAGGGTGATTGAAATCCTTTAACCGGGTCACATCTGACATTGTGTATTGTAACCTTTGACAGGGTTGGCTTTTTACCAAGCTCACTTCTGAAGAGGGAAAATAATAGTAGCATGTTACAAAGGGGTTTTTCCCAAATTGGGTTTCCACTATAAATCCTGGTGTTAATACTTGTGTGAATGTTTTGGTTTGAACATTACTATATTTTGCAAGTTAAGTTACAACTGGGTAGTGGACTGCATTGTTAGATGTTTCTATTATTGAATCAGTGATGACCGAGTTTTTTTTAGTTTTGGATTTGATTTAAGGATAAGTTTTTGAGATTATTTTATACATCAGGACCTAAGAACAACTAAGTCACCCCCCCCCCCTCTTTGTTGTTCTAAATCATATTAACAATTTCATCATAAAATGCATTACAATATTATCATGTCCTCCAAATATAATATCATCAACAAAAATTTCAACAATAAGAATATTGTCATCAGTTTCTCCTTTCAAATACAAATTTCTATTGTCACTTGTCCTCACAAATCCAATACTAGTAAGATAAGCATAGAATCTTTCATATCGTGCTCTTGGTGCTTGCTTTAGTCCATATAGTTCTTTGTGCAATTTACATACGATGTTCTGCTTATTTGGATCAACAAAACCTCAGGTTATTCAATATAAACCTCTTCCTCAAGTATCTCATTCAAAATATAGATTTAACATCCATTTGATATACTTTAAATCCTTTATGTGTAGCATATACAAGTAGTATTCTAACTCCTTTAAGTATAGCAACTGGTGCAAAAGTCTCACCATAATCTATACCTTCTTCTTGTGCATATCTTTTAAAAACAAGTCTTTCTTTGTTCCTAGTGACTTCACCATTCTCATTCAGCTTATTTTTGAATATCCATTTGGTTCCAATTATATTTTTATCACTCGATCTCAATACCAATGTCTATGTCTTATTTTTCTCTATCTTCTCAATTTCTTCATTCATGGCTTTAATCCATTCCTCATTCTCAAGTGTATCTCTAACATTTTTTGGTTCAAATTCACAAACTAAGCATGTGTTCTATCTCAACTTACTTCGTGCCATCATGCCATCTTGCTTGTCTCCAATAATTTGGTTTTGTGGATGGTTTCTTCTCAAAAATTTAGCTAACACTTGATCTCTTCTCTATTCATCAGTCGATGTAGGTTCAATTTATTCCTCGGTAGTAATTTCCTAATTCTTGATCTCTATAGGCTGATGCTCAGTATCTTTGTTCTATTGCTTGATAGCTTCTACCTATTGCTCTGGTAGAGGGTTAGGTAGTTCAATGAATGTATATCTACCATATTCATCTAGTTCTTTCCTACTTTTTCATCATTTTTCTCAGCAAACTTATCAACTTTCACATTAGCACTTTAAATGATTTTTTTAGAAACTTTATTCAAACATTTGTAAGCTTTCTCTTAGTAGAATATCCCAAATATATTCCTTCATCACCTTTACAATCAAATTTACCATTTCTATCATCTTTTAGAATGTAACATCTACCTCCAAATATTCTAAAATAATTTACATTAGGTGTGTACCCAAACCATAACTCATAAGGTGTCTTGTTTGAATCTTTCTTCAGTTGTACTCATACTTGAGTGAATGTGTATACAATAGTGGTAATAGATTCTCTCCAATATATTTGTACAACATCTTTCTTAATCATTATTGTTCTAGCATAATCAACTATGGATCTATTCCTCCTTTCAGAAATACCATTCTTCTGTGGTGTTCTCGGTGTAGAAACCTATCTTTTCACTCCATGCTCATTACAGAAGTTAGTGAATTCATCATAAATAAACTCACCTCCTCTATTAGATTTTAATAATTTTAACTCTTTTCCACTTTCCTTTTCTACTTTAGCTTTATACCATTTAAACATTTTGAAAGCTTCAAATTTCTCTTTTAAAAATATAATTGTCATCATCCTAGAGTAGTCATAAAAAAATAGAATAAAGTATATGTCACCATAATAAATCTGAGTTCTCATAGGACCACATAAGTCGGTATGAACCAACTCCAAAATAGCTTTAGATGAGTATGTCTTTCTCTTGAAACTAGATTTTGACATTTTTCCATTTGACATTGTTTGCACATGACATGGTCATGTTTAGATACGCTCAGTAAACCTCTAACTTTTCTTTTCTTACTGATCTTAACTATGTTGTCAAAATTCACATGTAACAACCTTTTATGCCACAACCCCACATCTTCAGTTCTATCCATTAAACAAGAAGTTTCAGCATTGTCAAGATAAAATAGATTATCTTTAGATTGTTCACCAATACCGACCAAATTTCCTCTTTCATCATTGATATTCACCTTCCTACTTTCAAATACAACTTGGTGATGTGAGTTATTCAACTGTTCTACACTTAACAAGTTATAGTTAAGTCCCTTCTCCCAATATGCATTTTCACATTTAATATTTTTGTTCAACATGATAGATCATTTTCCTTTTACTTGACAAGGTGTATCATTACCCATTTTAAAAAATTCTCCATTATAGTGTTCAAGGTATTCAAATTTATCCTCATCACCAGTCATTTGATGTGTACAACCACTATCAATAATCCATGTATCATTCTTGATAACTTTAGAAATAAGTTTTGTATCTACATACCTTTCTTCTTCTTCTGAATCTTCTTTCAAAGCTACAAATACCACCTCAATGTCTTCATGAGTGTTGATGTCAGTGTCATCATCATCTCCAACAAGGTAATGTAAGTACTCAAAATGCAGTTTTGAGGTACCATGTAAAATTTTGATTATGTGCTCATTTTGGCTTTGTATTGCATACTAGTATGGGCATATTTGGGGTCATATCTTGAGGTCTATGTGTTCATTACTTTTCATTCATCCTATTGAGTTGTTTTGAGTCCTTAGATGGCATGTTCAAATGGGTTTGCATTAGTTCCTTTCTAGGAGGTCTCTAAGTCAGAAAATGCTCAAGTGCAAAATTCACTAGGAAGCGTCACTTTGAGGTTGAATAAAATGCACCCTGGAGAGCATCATGAAAATATGAGCCTAGCGTCTTGTTGTACACTTTGCATACTCTTTATGTGTTAGGTTTTAGGCCTTTGTGATAAGTTTTGACCCCGTTTATTCATCCCCTTCCAGAGGTGTTTTCTAGTTTCTGCACTTGGCCCTTTTCCCAGTTTTGTCGGGAACCCTGCATATTTGTTTGTTGGAGGTGAACATGTGTGCTCAGTGACATGATCCTATGATGGCTATTGGCCAATTTTTAAGGCCGCTCTTGGATGTTAGCTAGTGTTATTTGGCAATCTTTGCAAAGGATAAAAGTGAAATAAATAGCCCAAACAAGATAATGCCATGATGTGTGAGAGCAAAGGAGTGTGTCGCCAGTGTGAGTTATCACTAAGATTGGGCACAAGATATTTGTGTACGTACAAATGGCTAGTGTTACTGGTGCTCATTTATTATTGTTATTTTCTAGAGGGCAATGCATCAAGGTCTTGTCTTAGATTTTGAGAAAATCAAAGCAAAGTGATGTTGTGATGCCAAATATCATAGACAAATGCAAAACATGTGGAGAAGAAGAAGATAAAAAAAGGGTTGAAGGCAAGAGCCAGTTAAAACAAAAGGTGTGAATGCACAACCAGTCATATTTTTTATCATAACTCAAAAAATACAAACGGGGTCGGGCTAAATTTTACATATGGTTGAGACGACAATGTGTGTATTGTACAAATTTTTTTATAGAAAAACGTAGTTTGAAAATCAAAAGTTATGATCCTCTGAGTACTGCAACAATAAAAAAATCAGCAATGCTTCCAAAAGTTTAATCCCACATTGCTCCAGAAATGACCATTTCAAGTGTTTAAAAGATATACCACTCACATAATGAAATAAATAAAGAGAAGAAGGCTCTCATGAGTGTGCACAACTAGTGCATTGGGATGAATTCCAATGACCATAAAGCACTAAATTTTGCATAAAAATACTGGCAAAAAGTGCTAATGGTTAAATCATAAACATTTAGAGAATTGGAGAATAGACTTGGTCGCGAGTTCTCCAAATGGCTAGTGGTTAAGAGATAACATTCAGAGAACTAGAGAATGCTTAGTCTCTAGTTCTCCAAATACAAATGGTTAAGGAGATAACATTCAGAGAACTAGAGAATGCTTAGTCTCCAATTCTCCAAATGGCTAGTGGTTAAGAGATAACATTCAGAGAACTAGAAAATGCTTAGTCTTTAGTTCTCCAAATACTTGACAGTTACTGAAAATCATTCAGAGAACTAGAGAATGCTTAGTCTCTAGTTCTCCAAATGGCTAATGGTTAAGAGATAACATTCAGAGAACTAGAGAATGTTTAGTCTCTAGTTCTCCAAATACTTGAAAGTTAGTGAAAATGATTTAGAGAACTAGAGAATACACTCAGTTGCCCATTCTCCAAATGATAACCATAGTCAAAGAAAGATTTAGAGAATTGGAAAATAGAGCTTTCGCTAGTTCTCCAGAGTTAACTGCAGTTAGTCTGATCATCTGGAGATTCGAAGAATGCATATGGTCCCTAGTTCTCCCAATCAGTGGGTTAACCTGAGGTTAGTCTGAGCATGCAATGAGGTGATGACAAGTGGTGCTATCTGGTGCTTTCTGAGGCAAATACATAAAATTATATTAAATTGCCAGATTTTAAAAGATTTAAAAATTAACATAGTCTAAACTATATGATTAAAATTCAAAAATTTAAAAGATAGCTATTCACGAAAAAGGGGCCTGGAAATTAATTTTTTAACAAAATATATAAGTGTTATATGTTTCCAGAAAGGTCTCAGAATAAAGATTCCAATGGTGATGACTATTTTCAGTTTCAAAGTAGTTGATAAGAGCAGTTCAGGTTTGAAATCCGGGAATCAAGATCGGTTGCAGATCAGATTGGAAATTTTTGTAGAATGTAGATCAGCTTGAGAATCAATTGCAGGGAGATGAGGAGTGTTGAAGATATTTTTATGCAAGAGGGACAGCTGTCGGTTGGTTTTGGGAATGGACTCTCAATTGCTATATCTTGGATTTTTCTCATTGTAACATGGATGTTGAAATTTTATGCTGCTAGGCAGTATTTAGGCCCCTTTCTTATTTTCTTTGTGTATTTTTGTCATGTAAATATGTTGAACCAGATGAATTTTAATGAAAAAATGATGGAATCCCTATTCAGTTCTGGTTGATGTCTTTGTGTATTTGGTCTTAGTTCTCATGTATTAGTTTGTAAGGTATTTTGATGCACTCGTTATAAGGTAGCTGTGTTCTTGTTTTCAAGTTTCTTTCAAGGAGAGAGTCAATCTTGAATGCAGGCTCTGAGAATTTAAGATTTATACGTGAATTTGATGTCTAGGAACTGGAATGAGAAGGATGATTTGTAAGGCATTTCATTCGGTTTCTTTGAGTTTGGAGTTAAAATTTTTTGGGAATGCATGATTGTTTGACTCTAATGCCCAATAGATAAGGAACTGGTCTCTTTCTTTTCTTACAGTTTTCATCATCAAGCATTAATTGAAAATCATTTTACTTCCCTGTTGTTATGCACATTCATGTTTGATTATGTTCAAGAAGTATAATTCATTTGCTGATTCTTTGAAGAGTGAATCTTTAGGTTAGCCTACCTGAGCCTCCGGGTTCGAAGAGAAGAAGGAGTTTATCCTTGTTGTCACATTGGCCATTTTTCTAGTTCTTAGCAAATCATACAGGTAGGATCCTGTATAAGACTGGTTGAGTTGAACTCCCATATTTTATAAGTCTGAGAACTATCCACGATCACATCTGCATAAAGGGTTTTAGCTAGTGAGTTATATGTATGTAGATTTCAGCTTGTTTTAGGTGTACCCGCCTGAGTGTGTGGAACTCGAAGCGGAAGGAGGATCAAATCCTCATCAATTAGTCTTTTCTTACCCCTCAGTTTGCATGAACAAGTAGATTTGTGTTATTGGACAAAGATCCCCAGGTTCAATGTTCATATTTCTCTTTTAGAGTTGAGGGATACAAAAAAAATGGCTAACAAATTGGCGAATCTACTGGGGAGGAAGTAAATGATAGCAAGTTAAGATGTCTAATTCCTTGCTTTGCTGAATCATCCTAGGGTCTGGTCCAGTTTGGTTATAGAGTCTAGTTCTTTTCAAATTTGTTATATTCTCTCACTGAATGAGAGTGGCAACTCTGAATCTCTGTTTGATCAGTGTTTTGTAATTTGAAGTTGTGATGTATTCTGTGATCCTGACAAATAGAAATCTTGTGAAGTTGTTTTGTGTTTGCTGATAAAGATGGTCCAGATTTGAGAGAAGGTTCTCAGCTAGTTCCAATTTTGTCCTCTAAAAAGAGGTGGCAGCTCTACAAAGATTTTAAAGGTGATTTGAGGAAGGTTTCAGATCATTATTTTACAACAACAATAGCACTTCCAGGTAATCTTTTATCAAAGTACAAACAGTCCCTAAATAGGTGAACTAGTCATTAAAGAAAAGGGAAATTAGTTTCAAAGTTTGTCATACTTTCTGGTTGAAATTTTAGTTTCAAGAAATCAGAAATATGTTATGCTTATGTGAAGTTAGTAGTTGCATGAAATTGGACAAAAGTATTGTCATGAGAATAAGCTTTACTATTTTGTCAGTGTGTTAGAATGGAGTTCCTAGCTTTGATAAGTCAGGATGATTCTAGATCTGAAAGTTTTCAGTCAGATTTAGAGAATTATAATGATGAACTCCATTGGATAAATAAAAAGATTCAGCATAATTGTATATTGATGTTAAGATGTGCAATAGGAGAAAGAAATGAAGAGTCTACATTGTCTTATTACAAGAAGTTTCTTATTGCATGTAGTGAGCTTCCTGTGGGTTTAGATTTTCATGAATCCCAATATGCTAAGATGTTTCTAGAACTTTCAATGCCTGAATCAGTTAGTTGGACTGCATCCTTAAAGGATGAAGCACTAAAAAATGTTAAGGACTGGACAAACTCTTTTATAAATGTTGAATTCAATGATGCTGAGTCTAGTTCATTTGGGGATGCTGAGTCCTATGATGGTTGTAGTGCTGGTTATTGTGTTGATGATGAAACTTATAAGTGTCAAGGAATGGAAGATAAATCTCCAGTTGATAGTGAGTTCCTTGAGCTTGTAGATTTCCCCTTTTCTCAGCATGATGTTAATGACTATTTGTTTCAGTTTAGTGATGTTTTTTGTGAACATGAAGAACATGGATATAATGCAGATGTTAGTTTATGTAGTAGTTACTTCACACAAGGTAATGTGAGACAAATAAATTCAGTCCCGGCTTCAAATGGAGAAGAGATTTGCAGCATCAGTAGTGAGAATGAAAAAGTGAAATGTGATGTTAGGTGCTTGCTGAGTTGTGAGTAGATTTCAAGTTTCTTGGATGCTGATTTTCAAAGGTATGGTACTAAGTTTGTTTCCAGAATTCCATGCTCGGTAAATATAAATTTTGATGAAAGTGATTCGGACAATGGCATGATGAGTGAAACATATCTTGATGTCTCTTCTCCTATTTTAAATCAGCAAGATTCAAGTGCATTCCATTGTGATAATGTTGATAATGCCATATTTGATGAGTACAATGATGAGTGGGCTAATGAGTATGCAGATTTGCAAGAGCTTACTGAATGTAGTTCTGATTTATATTTTGGTGCTGAAGAATATGGTAAATCTGAAAGTGTATTCTCAGATGTTCTAGTGCCTAATGAGTTACTCACTAATGGAGTTTGTTCCCTTCCAAATGATGCTGATATAATTTGTGATCAGCAAAATGTTCCTGAATTTATGCAATCAGAATTTTGTTCTGAAAAGTGTTATATTGGTTTGCAAAGTGATGAGATAGAAATGTTGTATTCTTTCTTGCAAACTAATGATCAGAATGATGGTGTTTCCAGTCATGATGCTGAGTTGGAATGTTCCAATTTTCAGCATGACAGTCAAAATAAAGAGGGTGATGTTCTAGTGTCACAAAATGATCAGTACCCATGGCTACCTGATAGCTTTCCTTTGCCAGATAATGGTGAGTGTATTAATCACTTTTCTTGTATTATGCTGAAAGTGAATCATGATGTTTCTAACTGGCTAGATGAAACATACGATCTCAGTTTGCCTCCATTGTATGGAGATGAGAATTATTTATTTGATCGGGGTAAGGACTGATTTCAGTTTCGGGGCTTTGAGCCTTTGTAAATAAGCTTCAAGTTTGTACATTTGTAGTTGCTTTCCTTTCAGCAGTAGTGTAGTTTCTTTCAATAAAGGAGCCTCAGAACCAAATAATGGATTGGAGGAATAAGAAGATGAAGTTGTTTTTGGAGTGATAAGGAGAAGCTAGTTTTTGGGGTGGTATGCTCTTCCAAGAGATTCTGAGATTCTTGTGCTGATCTTACGCTCAACCATCCCCAGATAGAGCCAATGTTGGTACTCAAAATGCAGTTTTGAGGTACCATGTAAAATTTTGATTATGTGCTCATTTTGGCTTTGTATTGCATGCTAGTATGGGCGTATTTGGGGTCATATCTTGAGGTCTATGTGTTCATTGTTTTTCATTCATCCTATCGAGTTGTTTTGAGTCCTTAGATGGCATGTTCAAATGGGTTTGCATTAGTTCATTTCTAGGAGGTCTCTAAGTCAGAAAATGCTCAAAGTGTAAAATTCACTAGGAAGGGTCACTTTGAGGTTGAATAAAATGCACCCTGGAAAGCATCATGAAAATATGAGCCTAGCATCTTGTTGTACACTTTTCATACTCTTTATGTGTCAGGTTTTAGGCCTCTGTGATAAGTTTTGACCCCGTTTATTCATCCCCTTCCGGAGGTGTTTTCTAGTTTCTGCACTTGGCCCTTTTCCCAATTTTGTCAGGAACCCTGTTTGACATGTTATAACTTGTACCCAATGGATTGGTAGAAAGGTTTTAATCATTTCCCTACATTATAGACAAGTTTTACTCTACCCCTATCAGTTTGTAGCTCGTGATGAATCCATCTGATGAGAAATTGAAGCTGATTCCATTTGTAGCTTTCGTGTTTTGCACTGTTTGGTTATTTACCAGTTTTCCAGAGCCCTATTTTGACTGTGAATAACTCATGCCCTGTTGATTGGGTCATCAGTATGTTTGTCTCAGTGTATAGTAGACATAAAATACTTCCATGCTGTAAGATTGTGGCTCTTGATGTATTCATTTGGTCAATTTGCCAGACCTTTTCTGTTTGCAAAAAGTGCAAATTGCCCAGTTATGTTTTCTACAAGTTTGTCAAAGACCTTCTTTGCCTGCTAATAAATTTTCATAGGATGATCCTATTGTCAAAATTCTTGTTCTCTTGTATTGCTGACAAGTTGTACTGTATCTCATTCTGATTCGAGCATCCTGCCAATCCATTCGTGCACTTTTCAAGGCTAATTCCAAATGCAGTTTATCAGGTTCTGACAGTGTGTTTGCAGGAGCAGAATGAAAAGGGAAACTTCAGAGGTTAATAAATTTTGCCTCCGGTACAGTCAAGGGATGTCGTTTTGCAAGGTGATTCTATGTATCTCAAGGTTTATGTCAGTCACGCGTTGAGATTTGTTCAGGTGATTTGGTCAGTTTTCAAAGCTGGTGCTAGAGCCAACTTAAGTGATTTCAGACATAGTAGAAAGGCAATGTTTTAAGTGGCTAACTTTGGTTAGTTTTATCTTGTGGCTCGGGTCTCTTTGAGATTTCTTCTTTGACATGCATATTTTTTTGTTGGAGGTGAACATGTGTGCTCAGTGACATGATCCTATGATGGCTATTGGCCAATTTTTAAGGCCGCTCCCGGATGTCAGCTAGCGTTATTTAGCAATCTTTGCAAAGGATAAAAGTGAAATAAATAGCCCAAACAAGATAATTCCATGATGTGTGAGAGCAAAGGAGTGTGTCGCCAGTGTGAGTTATCACTAAGATTGGGCACAAGATATTTGTGTATGTAGAAATGGCTAGTGTTACTAGTGCTCATTTATCATTATTATTTTCTAGAGGGCAATTCATCAAGGTCTTGTCTCAGATTTTGAGAAAATCAAAGAAAAGTGATGTTGTGATGCCAAATATCAGAGACAAATGCAAAGCATGTGGAGAAGAAGAAGATAAAAAAAGGGTTGAAGGCAAGAGCCAGTTAAAAAAAAAAGTGTGAATGCACAACCAGTCACGTTTTTTATCACAACTCAAAAAATGCAAACTGAGTCGGGCTGAATTTTACATATGTTTGAGATGACAATGTGTGCATTGTACAGCAAAATGTTTAGAAAAACTCAGTTTGAAAATCAAAATTTATGATCCTCTGAGTACTGCAGCAATAAAAAAATCAGAAATGTTTCCAAAAGTTTAATCCCACATTGCTCAAGAAATGACCATTTCAAGTGTTTAAAAGATATACCACTCACATAATGAAATGAATAAAGAGAAGAAAGCTCTCAAGAGTGTGCACAACTAGTGCATTAGAATGCATGCCAGTAAACATAAAGCACTAAATTTTGCATAAAAATACTGGCGAAAAATGCTAGTGGTTAAACCAAAAACATTTAGAGAATTGGAGAATACACTTGGTCGCGAGTTCTCCAAATACTTGGCAGTTAGTCTCTAGTTCTCCAAATGGCTAGTGGTTAAGAGATAACATTCAGATAACTAGAGAATGCTTAGTCTCTAGTTCTCCAAATACAAATGGTTAAAGAGATAACATTCAGAGAACTAGAGAATGCTTAGTCTTCAGTTCTCCAAATGGCTAGCGGTTAAGAGATAACATTCAGAGAACTAGAGAATGCTTAGTTTCTAGTTCTCCAAATACTTGACAGTTACTAAAAATCATTCAGAGAACTAGAGAATGTTTAGTCTCTAGTTCACAAAATGGCTAATGGTTAAGAGATAACATTCAGAGAACTAGAGAATGCTTAGTCTCTAGTTCTCCAAATACTTGACAGTTAGTGAAAATGATTCAGAGAACTAGAGAATACACTCAGTCACCCATTCTCCAAATGATAACCATGGTCAAAGAAAGATTTAGAGAATTGGAGAATAGAGCTTTCGCAAGTTCTCCAGAGTTAACTGCAGTTAGTCTAATCATCTAGAGATTCAGAGAATGCATATAGTCGCTAGTTCTCCCAATCAGTGGGTTAACCTGAGGTTAGCCTGAATGCATATGGTCGCTAGTTCTCCCAATCAGTGGGTTAACCTGAGGTTAGTCTGAGCATGCAATGAGGTGATGACAAGTGGCACTATCTAGTGCTTTCTGAGGAAAATATATAAAATTATATTAAATTGCCAAATTTTAAAAGATTTAAAAATTAACATAGTCTAGACTATATGATTAAAATTCAAAAATTTAAAAGATAGCTATTCACGGAAAAGGGGCCTGGAAATTCATTTTTTAACAAAACATATAAGTGTTATATGTTTCTGGAAAGGTATCAGAATAAGGATTCCAATGGTGATGACTATTTTCAGTTTCAAAGCAGTTGATAAGAGTAGTTCAGGTTTGAAATCCAGGAATCAAGATCGGTTGCAGATCAGATTGTAAGTTTTTGCAGAATGTGGATCAGCTTGGGAATCAGTTGCAGGGAGATGAGGAATGTTGAAGATATTTTTATGCAAGAGGGACAACTGTCAGTTGGTTTTGGAAATGGACTCTCAATTGCTATATCTTGGATTTTTCTCATTGTAACATGGATCTTGAAATTTTATGCTGCTAGGCAATATTCAGGCCCCTTTCTTGTTTTCTTTGTGTATTTTTGTCATGTAAATTTGTTGAACCAGATGAATTGTAATGGAAAAATGATGGAATCCCTATTCAATTCTAGTTGATGTCTTTGTGTATTTGGTCTTAGTTCTCATGTATCAGTTTGTAAGGCATTTTGATGCACTTGTTATAAGGTAGTTGTGATCTTGTTTTCAAGTTTCTTTCAAGGAGAGACTCAATCTTGAATGCAGACTCTGAGAATTTGAGATTTATACGTGAATTTGATGTCTAGGAACTGGAATGAGAAGGATGATTTGTAAGGCATTTCATTCGGTTTCTTTGAGTTTGGAGTTAAGATTTTTTGGGAATGCATGATTGTTTGACTCTGATGCCCAATAGATAAGGCACTGGTCTCTTTCTTGTCCTATAGTTTTCATCATCAAACATTAATTGAAAATCATTTTACTTTCCTGTTGTTATGCACATTCATGTGTGATTGTATTCAAGAAGTACAATTCATTTGCTGATTCTCTGAAGAGTGAATCATTAGGTTAGCCTGCCTGAGCCTCCGGGTTTGAAGAGAAGGAGTTTATCCTTGTTGTCACATTGGCCATTTTCCTAGTTCTTAGCAGATCATACAGGTGGGATCCTATATAAGACTGGTTGAGTTGAACTCCCATGTTTTATAAGTCTGAGAACTATCCACGATCACATCTGCATAAAGGGTTTTAGCTAGTGAGTTATATGTATGCAGATTTCAACTTGTTTTAGGTGTACTCGCCTGAGTGTGTGAAACTTGAAGCAGAAGGAGGATCAAATCCTCATCAATTAGTCTTTTCTTTCCCCTCAGTTTGCATGAACAAGTAGATTTGTGTTACTGGACAAAGATCCCCAGGTCCGGTGTTCATATTTCTCTTTTAGAGTTGAGGGATACAAGAAAAATGGCTAACAGGTAACATACATTCTTTCCTTTGTCTGCGTAGTGTCAGTTGTTTCTTCTATCATAGTGTCAGTTGCCTCTACGATCTCGGTTATCTATCTTGTCATACTTCTTTTCACCAGATTGGTCATTGTCTTTGTCATCATATTTATTGTTAGGAGATCTAGCTACAATATGACCAATTTATTACAGTTAAAACATGCTAGAGATAATTTCCCTTTATACCTTCCTTTACCTTTCTGTAGCCTTCTAGCCATAAGTGCTTCAAGTTCATCAAGTCCATCTTCATCACTGTCATTGTCACTTTCATTTTTTGTCATATGTTTACTGCTCGATTTTCCTATTTTCAAAGATGACATAAATGCAGACTCAACACTTAGTACAATACTGTTATCATAGTTATTCATCTCAAAGGTAGTCAATTTACCGATTAGGCTATCAAGTGTAAGAACGTTAGCTAGGGCATATCTCATTTCATGAATTGCAAAGATTCTTGTATCATTAATAGGTAACAAAGTTCTAAGAATTTTACTCACAATAATGTCTTCTTCAATAACACCTCCTTCTCCTTAGATAGCATTGACAATTTCTTTGATTTGGTTACTATACTATGAAATGTTCTGTCCTTCTTTCATCTTTATGTCATCAAACTTTCCTTTAAGACTTTTAGCTCTAGCTCTTAGTACATTTTCATCTCCTCCGTGAACTAGTGCAAGTTTTTCCCACATTGCTTTAGCATTAGTACATGTCTTGATATCTTCAAATTATGCATCTAATAAGGAAGCAACAATCTCTATCATTGTCATGTTATGTTCATGTCTATCTCTCAATTGATCAACAATCAAAGGTCCAATAGATGGTTCAATGTAAGCATTATCCAATAAAAATACTATAGATTCTCCAATTCTAGATATGTGCAACCTCATTCTTCTTTGCCATGTCAATAAGTTGTCTTTGTTTAGCTTTGGCACCTCTCTCTTATACATCTTGTAATCTTTAGCTTAAGTCCTTTAAAAATTCCTTCCAAGCAACCAATGAGCTTTGATAGCAATTGTTAGATAACTGAGAGGGGGGGGGGAGGGGTGAATATGTTAATTCTAGTTATCATACAGTTCCCAACTCCTAGATGTATATATTCAAACTTTTTCAACCAAATAACCAACTCGGTAAGATAGAAATAACAATCTTTTTGTTCATTTACTGAATACCAGTAAATTCAATACTGTGTTTACTGATTAATCTAAAATATAAATTTTGTAAAGTAAAACAACAATCCAATCACATCAAATAACACATAACACAAAGATTTTAATGTGGAAACCTTGATAAGGGAAAAACCACCTGGGACCGGTAACCCAAAATATTTCACTCTTCTGAATTGAGCTCATTTAGGAGCCAACCCTGTTAAAGGTTACAATGCACACTGTAAGGTGTGACCTGGTTAAAGGATTTATCACTACCAATTAACTCTTGACCACCATTCACTATGGGGTCAAAAATAAAACCATCAACATTCATAGAATGTCATATTGAAATACAAATAAGACTGTTAAGTCCACTCGGTTAAGATATTTAGCTGTAATAATGGTTAAACTAATACAATAGTGATATGATTCAAATACAACTAATATTTCAAGTTTTTAGATCTATCCTAAGCTCAAAATACCTCCTCTAATCAATAATTACTTCAATCCTTCATATCCTTCAACATATTCAACTCGGTCAATAATACTCTAACACTCTGTTATGTCTACAGTTCTACTCGGTTCTGTCTATAACTAGTTTGATAAATGGTGTATGAAAATATTCCTTTGACATGATTTCTCCTATAGATTCAATTATCCCAGACTCAATAATGAATCTCATGTCTCTTTAACAGATGTCATAAACCGTTTTCATCTCATCCATTAGATTTTTCCTCTTAATCTCCATCATTCATTTTGCCTCTTTAAGCTTCCTCAAAAGATGTATCTATTAGAAATAGGGAATACTGATAGGGGGAGTGAATTAGTATTCTACAAAAATTTTCTTTTTCCCAATTATGGATATAAAAGATTATCTTAATACATGCATAACATAGTAAAATAAATAACATGCATAGCAATAGAGAAAATGAACTCATAACACATTATTTATTCTCGAGGAAACCTTGGCCAAGGGAAAACCCTAGTGGGGATGGTACCCACAAAGATCCACTAATAAAAAGTATCATGTTAAGGATGTTGACCCTGTTAGGATCCTGTTACATGCATATAGTGTCTCAATCCTAATTAAGGGACTATAGGCCTTGTTAGAAGCCTCAACCTTGCTAAGAGTTGGTAGTATTGATTACAAATGATTACAAGATGAGCCTACTGCCCAAACAAGTAATGTACAATTATTACTGATTACAAAATAGGGTAAGGTACATAACCTTATACAGCTTTCTTGTCTTTCACAACTTCACATCAATATCTTTCACTATATCATCTATCTCATTACAATACATGTCACTCTTCACATTTCATATGCCTTATATTTATACAAGTTATTAGGAATAATAACTTTTACAGTTAGCTTTACAAAACATAAAGAGTTACAAAAAATACATATTAACCCAATTTTTAACATCTAGGATGTCATGTCTTTATATTATTAAGACATTATTTTGATAAACAAAATAATCCCTTAACTCTTTACCAATTCAGTCTTCTTCTCTGTCCTGTCGGCTTTAACACTGTCTTTGGTAATACTACCATAATGTCTTCTGTACATGCCATAAAAACTTGCACCCTCAGGTGAGTCTTCAATATGCATCATAGTATCTATGTTCAAGTGTGCAAGCACTGAACTTACTCCAATCGACATCGCTAATCAAAATTGTCTTGGGTTACACTGGGAAAATACTGCACATACTTAGACAATTTTGCTTTGCACTCTGTCATACTTGCTCTCTATCATATGTGGTCTTCACGTAGATTATATATTGCCATAATGAAAACATCTAGATATCTAACTTAGCCAAATTTCCAAAAATCTCCCCCTTTGTCATTTGTGGCAACATATGAGAAAATTGGCTAAGTCTCAAAACTTCAAAACTCAAAATTGTGGCCAAAACAAAAAATATATATTCACTATCCTTATAACTCCATAAATCTTATCTATATTCTATACTCCCCCTAAGAATATACTTCCTTATAATACATACATCAATTTTCTTCTATATATCTCTCCCCCTTTGACAACAATGACAAAAAAGGGTGCCAAAAATTGTGTTAAAAAAAATGTTATATACCTTGATTCAGAATTGCAGAGCCAGCAGGCTTGCAACACAATCTGCAAAATTCACTTTAATGCTCTCTATCTCCTTCTCCCATGCCTTCTTAATGGAATCTGCAACACTAAGTAGTGCACACAATCCATAAGATGTGATCTCACATGCTTGAAGGTTTGCAAAACTAAACTTCTCAAAATATGTCTTAGATGCAAGACATTCTTCCAACTATCCTTCAACAATGCTTGTCTTTATTGAAATGTGCTCTCTTAGAAGAGAAAATATTTTTAATTTCCTATCCTTTTCATCATTGAGAATCCTTATTTCATCATTTAATTTGCTGATTCTTTTCTCAATATCCAACATCTTCACATTAGGGCTCGCTAAAAGATTTTTCTATGATTGAATTTCTACCTCTTTAGTCTTAATCTTCTCAACTACTTCAGATACATGGTTTTCAGATTTTGTACACTGAATGTACAAAGTTTTACCTCTATCCAAATTCCTTCTCAAGTCTTTTATACAAACATCCAGATTGTTAATATCATTTCTGATATTCTGACTTATATCATGAAATATTTTGGCCTTATAGGCTGCCTGAACCTTCACTTTAGCCATATCTGATAGGTTAGTGAACTCATTATCAAATGCTTTCATAACTTCTCTAGCTCTTTCTAGTGGGTCTACTTCTGCTATCTAGTTAGTCACAACACTTTATAACTTCTCTGTTATTTCCAACAAAGATCCTTCGAGGCTTTCCACCTTCTTGTTCTTTCCAATTATTTTGTTCAGGGATGTGATCAATTCCATTTGATCATCATCATCAACCTCTTTCCCAAAGCTTTCAAATATTGATCCAATCTGTAATTTCTTTGCAATCTCGGGTGTAAGACTGATTTCCTCTTTGTTAAGGACTTCTTTCTATCCTTGAATCTTTGTTCTTTATTGATTCTCTATTTTCTTTTCTTCCTCTTTCCTTGTTTCTTTCTTTCCTTCACTAGATCTGTCATGTTCTTCTAGAGCCGAATTGTCAACAATGTTTTCAAGATTTTTAAAATGATTATCATCACTGTCCAATGTGATCTTAGTTCCTTCCACATGCATTGACTCATCTTCAATGTTAATTTATGAAGAGGGACTCTTCTGTTGCTCAACTTCCTCTGCCTATTCTACTAGCTCTACTACAGTAGAGTGTTTTCCAACACTAGATGTCATTACCTTTACTATTGCTTGCTCTATTTCTTTGTTTATCTCTTCATAGTTTCCTCCCAGTATCTGAATGGTTCTTGTCTTTGTTCTCAAATGGGTTCCAAGTTCTTACATTAATTGTTTAAAATTATCTTCATCTCTAACATCACATAGTTTTATCACAAGATTTTCTATGATTTTATTGTCTTCTTCAGTTGCTCTCTTTTTCCTGTTAACTAGCTTCTCAAATAAATCATCAGGTATCTTAACTTGAATTGTGTCAAACTTCTTATCTGCTAGGATCATATGTCTCACAACTGCATTCTCCAAATTCAATCTTTCTAAATAGTTATAAAGAACATAGTACTTGTTCATCTTAGAAAAATCTCCATCATGAATAATCTGTTCATTTACCTTCTCAATCTTTGGTTTCCATGTCTTCTTTTTCACTTGAATATCTTCATCATCTTTGTTTCCTCACTTTTCACCCCGTACCTATGTTGTTAAAAGTGAAAGATCTTGAAGTTATAGTCATGTCTGGTCTGGTTAGTGTTTAGGTCTAAGTCCTTCATAGGTAGGCTATCCTTGTCAGGTTTCCTTTTCTCTTGCCCTCTCATTTATAAGCCGAGTGGGTTGGTTCAAAGTGTTGTCATGTTGGGTAAGTGATAGTTCCTAACCCAGCAAGGATGTCATGTTTTCATTAATGATCTTCTCAGATGAAGGATGATTGTGAAGCTGTGATCTCCAAGCATATACCGGGGATCTGATGAAAGTCTTCTCATATGACTGATGCAATAACAAGTTTGGCATTTGAAATTTAAGAGATTCACTCCATGGGGTAGTGTATACAATCTAGTTGATAAGACTTCTCTTGTCTTAATGTGTACACTGGTTATAAAAGTAGAGCTTGCAAGTGGAAGGCTTTGATTATAATAAAATTCTACAAATTTAGAAGATCTCAAGGAACATGAGTAATCTAATATGGTTCCAAAGTGTGATCAGAAGACACATTAGATACAATGATGGTGCATTCAAAAAGATTGCATTTCGAAGTCAAAACAATGAAGATAATGCAAGGCAAAAAATGGCATAGTGACTACTCCATGTGGATTTCACACCCTCTGCATACATTTTCCACCAAGAACATCCCTCTACCAATAGTGTGGTCCACATGTGCCAAAGACAAAGTGGTCGCATGATCCCATGAATTTAAAGCATACTATGCGATCATGTGACAAGGCGAAATGGAAGCTCAGGCAAATGGGAGTGTGTTTTGTTGGGACCCACGAAGGCCAACAGTGCAAGTGCGACGATGAGATGGAATAGTTATTAAATATTGTGCCATTCATAGAGCAGTCACATGATTGCATGAATTTAAAACATGTTATGTGGTCATGCGACAATAGAAACTCAGGCCGGTGAATGCGATCAAGCGGGATTGAAGCCACGTGGAGCGGTGGGTCCGAAGGCATTTATACCGCGTGGCGTACTAAAGAAGAATCAATGGAGGTCGCAAGATCGCAAGACTGAGAGAACTGTCTTGCGATCATGTGAGATCTTGCCATGTGTTTTGGTGGGCCCTATTTCTCAATGGGACCTGAGTTATGACATCGGATCGACGGTTCAAATCACCCAAAGTTTTGATCTGATGATGGTCGGTATTGCATGATGGAAAGATGCCTGAAAAATAACCAATGCAACATAGCAAGATCTTGACACCTATCATTTTCTCCTACATAGCTCTATGGGCCTAAGAGATTTCATCTGCGGTTGTCATGCCTTGTGCATTAGTTGTTTGCTTAACCCCTTTGCAACTCTTAATGAATCTGTGGTTACCGCTTTCCTTGAATGATGTCATATTATCTTGGCGGGAAAGCGGGATAAAGACACGTAGCAATTCTGTGTCTGATGAGAAAAGAAAAAATGGTTGACAAAAGAAAGTGTTTTCTATTAGGAATGAATGCAAAGTGTTTCGGCAGTCATTCTGTAGCAATTGTTGTTGCATTTAGGACTTGGATTGTCATTGATGTCAACACAGTGATATTCTGGATATTAGCAGGAAAGCAGGTACAATTTTGTTTTGTGCACATGTTGTATTGTAGATTGGATTTTGCACAATTTATGGTATGTTCTTTGGTGTGTTATTAACCTATGGTTAACAACACAAAAATAAATTCATTCATTTGTAATAGTTATGAGCATTTTGGTGAAAGCAGTGTTTAGACAGTGTTTCTATGTAGCGATGTTTGGAAATCAGAGGATATCTCTTAGCTGGGATGGAATCTAATTTTGTGCAATTAAAGGGATGTTGGAGACTCATTAATGATGACATGGTTCATAGTACAAACTTCGAGGACATGTTTGGAGAAAGTTACAGTAACTGGAAGCCGACAGTTTTATGTGAATTATGTGTGTAGCATGTAGAATTTATTATTTTGTATTTGAAGACCGACTCATTTGTAATTATTTGAGTTTGGTATATAAGAAGGATTTTTTTCCTTATTTTAATGTGTACTATGAAGATTGTGATGGGAATATATGCATGAAGTGAAGAAAAGAGCTAATTCAGTGATGAAGGAAGACTTGTGAGTACAAAGATCTGGAATTGTGATCTTGTGTAGCAGAGAGTGCAGTTTTGGCATAGTGTGAAGGAGGTAACATATTTCATATTATTCTGTTGAATAATTCTAAGATCTTTTGGACAGTGGGTTCAGAGATCTTGCCTTGAAGCTGTTTGGGCGGTGGGTCCTTCTGTCTTCCATAAAATCTTAACCGGGTTAGAATCTTTTAACAGGGATTCAAAATCTCCTAACAGGGATTTATATGTACTGAATGTATTTCATAAGACTCCTAACAGGGTCCATCCTCTAACAAGGAACTTTCATATTAGTGCATCATTTTGTGGGCATCATTCCCACCGGGGTTTACTCTTTTCAAGAGGTTCCCTAGTTAACATATCTTGTGTTATTGTGCAATTGTGTATGATTATCTTTCTATGGTTGATCAGTACATTGATTATATTGTTTAAAGCTATTGAATGGATAAATTATTTGATAACTAATTCACCCCCCCCCTCTTAGTTATCTTGGGGATCTTTACTTCTAACAATTGGTATCAGAGCAGCAGGTCCTTAAAAGAAAAGTTTAACAACTTAAGGAGATCCATGGTGAATTTTAGAAAAGAAAGCCCTAAGTTTGATGGAGTAAATTTTGATAGCTAGAAAGAAAAGATGAAGACACATCTATTGTGTTTAGGACCAAGTTATTGGTTGATTACAAAGAATGAGAAGACTATCATTAAGGAAGACAATCTAGAGGCAGGAACTAAAGATGAACTAGATCTATTCATGTGTAACATACTTGCAAGAGAAGCACTTTTATCAGCACTACCGGAGAATGAATATAGTCAAGTAAGATGTTTGAAAACATCTCATGCAATTTGGAAAGCTTTACATTCTACTTTTGAAGGTGATGAACATGCAAAGAAGGCTAGATTACATAATTGGATTTGTGCATTTGAAGATATCAGAATGATGGAAGATGAATCTATTAGAAGTTATATTGGTAGGATGTTTGAGATTGTGATAGGAATAAAGTCTTGTGGAGGTGATAAGACAGAGAATGAAGTGATATGGAAAATTGTGAGAACTTTGACACCAGTATTCAAGCAGACAATGCAGATGATTGAACAAGTGATACCTTGTACATCAAACTTTTCAAGAGAGACTCTTCTTGGAAGATTAGAAATAGCAGAGATGAACTTGAGATTATCAGGAGAGCTACCTAGAATGGAAACAACATTCAGTGCTCTTAGCATCAAACCTACAAGAAGTACTAGTGTGAATGGAGATTATGCCAATAGTAGCAGATCTGAGGAAGATAAGAAGATTGAAGAAGGTATTGCATTACTTGTAAAAAGAGAACCAGATGGTAAGAAAATCTTTAAATGTTGGACTTGTCAAGAATATGGTCATTTTGCATCTAAATGTCCTAAAAAAGTTAAGAAGTATAGAAGCAACTTTAAACCTAGAAGATCTAAAGAATGTTATTATGCAAATGATGAAGATTTTGAAGCAGGAATTGAAAAATATTTAAGTGACAGTGATAATGATAACTTTGAGGAAATAGGATTTGTAGCAATTAAAGATGAAAGTTCTGAATTTGATAAAAGGGAAGAAAAAGCATTAGTTTCACAAGTTGAAAAGAAATTTGATTGGATTATAGACAGTGGTTGTTCACATCATATGACTGGAGATAAAAGAAAGTTTGTTAAGTTAGATAATTATGATGGAGGAATTGTTAGAGTTGGTAACAATGCACCTTGTTTGATTAAGGGTATAGGATCTATTACTCTTAATGGAAAGACTAACACTGATGATGTTTACTTTGTTGATGGACTAAGACATAATCTACTAAGTGTTGGACAATTGGCTGATAAGGGTTATCAAGTTTGGTTTTCTGAGAAAACTTGTGTGATAAAAGATAAAGATGGAAATCTGATTGGAAAATGATCCAGAACTAGAGGTAATGTATTTCAGTTGAATCCTATTGAGATGACATGTTTGATAACTAGGATTTATGATAGTTGGTTATGGAATAAAAGGTTTTGTCATATAAACTTTGATAATATTGTCAAGGTGAGCACTACACTTGCGGTAAGAGATTTACCTAGAATTATGAAACCTACTAACATGATTTGCAAAGAATGTATGATGGCAAAGCAAAAAAGGAGTTCATTTCCCAATAAGAAGTTCACTTCGGCAAAGAAGTTGGAGATTGTTCATACATACTTGAGTTGTCCTACTAGGACTAGAGGATTCTATGGTGAAAGGTATTTTATGATTCTTGTTGATGATTTTACAAGAATGATGTGGATTGCATTTTTGAAAGAAAAATCTGAAGCATTTGATAAATTTAAGATCATGAAAAGAAAAATTAAGAATGAATCTGGAATGAAGATTAAGTGTTTAAGATCTGATGTAGGTGGTGAATTTACATCTAGAGAGTTTAACACTTTTTGTGAAATGAATGGTATTAAGAGACAACTTTCAGCCCCTAGAACACTAGAACAAAATGGTATTGTAGAAAGAAGAAACAGGTCAATAACTGAAGTAGCAAGAGCTATGTTGTTTGAAAATGATTTGGCTAAAATTTTTTGGAGAGAAGCAGTGAACACAACAGTATACACTATGAACAGAGTACAAATTAGAGCAGATACAAACAAGACACCTTATGAATTATGGTTTGGACATACACCCTCAGTTAAGTATTTTAGAATTTTTGGAAGTAAATGTTATATTAAGAGTGATGATGATATAGGAAAGTTTGATCCTAGAAGTGATGAAGGAATATTTCTTGGATATTCTTTAAAAAGAAAAGCATATAGATGTCATAACAAAAGAACTAAGACTATTGTTGAAAGTGAAAATGTAAAAGTTGATGAAAAGTTTAAAATTCAGGAAAGAATGCTTGATTATGAATCTGATGGAGAAGCACAACCTTAGCCTAACATTGAAAATGCATAATTATTTTTTGAAACTAACAGTGATTTTCTGAATGAAAGTCATATTGAAGAAGACAAAAAAGAAAATAGAGAAGAAAACAAAGAAGAAAGCAGAGAAGAATCTACAGTCGAAACAAGATCAGTAACTATGACACCTAACAGGTATACTTCAAGACATCACCCTGTTGAGCAAGTTATTCAAAGTTTAGATAGAGGAGTTTTGACTTGGAATAAGGTAAATTTATGTTTGATTTCTCAAATTGAACCTAAGACTACTAATGAAGCTTGTGAAGATGAACATTGGATCAATGCTATGAAAGAAGAACTAGAGCAGATTGAAAAAAACAAGACATGGGAATTGGTCCCTAGACTTGAAGACAAGAATGTTATTGGAACAAAGTGGGTATTCAGAAACAAGATGAATGAACAAGGAGAAGTGATAAGAAACAAAGAAAGATTGGTATGTAAAGGATATTCACAACAAGAAGGAATTGACTATGAAGAAACTTTTGCACCTGTGGCCAGACTTGAAGCAGTGAGAATGTTTCTAGCATATGCAACTTACAAGAAATTCAAAGTGTATCAGATGGATGTGAAGTCAACATTCTTGAATGGTGAATTGGAAGAATAAGTCTACATTGAGCAGCCTAAAGGTTTTCCTTTGACACAAGAAGGAGATATGGTATCTAAGTTAAAGAAAGATTTATATAGATTAAAACAAGCACCTAGAACCTGGTATGCAAGATTGGATAAGTATTTATTGAAATTGGGATTTATAAAAGGAAAAGCAGATAGTAACTTATACACAAAAGAAATTGAGAATGGTTTGTTGGTTATAGTTATATTTGTTGATGATATTATCTTTGGAGGAGAAGATGAAGCTAGTGACAAATTTGCAGATGAAATGAAGACTGAATTTGAGATGAGCATGATTGGAGAAATAAAATATTTTTTGGGATTACAGATAACACAAAGCAAGGAAGGTATATTTGTAAGTCAGACTAAGTATTTAAATGAATTATTGAAAAGATTTGGAATGGAAGATTCTAAACCTGTTGGAACACCTATGGTAACCGGACATAAGTTATCTACCAAAGATGAGACACTAGCAGTTGAGTAGAAAAAGTACAAATCTATGATTGGAGGATTGCAGTACTTGACACATACAAGACCTGATATAGCACATTCAGTGGGGATTGTAGCAAGATTTCAAGAAGAACCTAGAGAATCACATTATGCAGCAGTAAAGAGGATACTGAGATATCTGAAAGGAACAATGGATTATGGATTATGGTATGAGAATTCTTATGATTTTACCTTATGTGCCTATACTGATTCAGATTGGGGAGGCAACGTTGATGACAAGAAAAGCACCAGTGGTGGAGCCTTTTTTCTTGGAGGTAAATTGGTCTCTTGGCTAAGTAAGATGTAGAATTGTACTTCACAAAGCATAGCAAAAGAAGAATATGTTGCAGCAACAAATAATTGTAATTAGATTATTTGGATGAAGCAGATGTTGAAAGATATTGGAATAAAGTTTGATGAGCCTATTATTATACATTGTGATAACACCAGTATAGTGAGTATGTCAAAAAATCCTATTTTACATTCTAAGACTAAACATATTGAGATCAAGTATCATGTTGTAAGAGAGAAAGTTGCAGAAAAAGAAGTAAGATTGGAGTACATAAGTACAAAGGAGCAGATAGCAAATATATTTACAAAGCCTCTACCTAAGGATACATTTGTGTATCTGAGAGGTATGCTTGGGGTTATGCCCCAACCTATTTTTGAGAATTAATGTAGATGATTGCATCCATCCAGTCGTATATGAGCCCTATCTTTCTTCTGGACTGGATGTTGGAACTTCCTCTATGGGGGAGTTTATGAGCTGAGTCATGAGGACTCTTGTTATTGTATTTTTCTGAAAAGTGTCTTTTGACATTAAGTTGTTGTTGACTTAGTGATGGAATTTCTATCATTGATGTCAATGGGGGAGAGATATACATAAAAACATTGTGGATTGTATGAGAGAGCTGAATAGGAAAATGAAGCAAGATTTGATTTGATATTTTGCAGTGATGTTGTAGTATTGGATTTTTGGAACATTTGATGTTTTTCATCTATGTTTCCATCAATGCCAATGGGGGAGATTGTTAGGAATGAATGAAAAGTGTTTTGGCAGTCATTCTGTAGCAGTTGTTTTTGCATTCAGGACTTGGATTGTCATTGATGTCAACACAGTGATATTCTGGATATTAGCAGGAAAGTAGGTACAATTTTGTTTTGCACACATGTTGTATTGTAGATTGGCTTTTTCATAGTTGATGGTATGTTCTTTGGTGTGTTATTAACCTATGGTTCATAGCACAAAAAGAAATTCATTCATTTGTAATAGTTATGAGCATTTTGGTGAAAGCAGTGTTTAGACAGTGTTTTTGTGTAGCGATGTTTGGAAATCGGAGGATATCTCTTAGCTGGGATGGAATCTGATTTTGCACAGTTAAAGGGATGTTTGAGACTCATTAATGATGATGTGGTTCATAGGAAAAACTTTGAGGACATGTTTGGAGAAAGTTACAGTAACTGGAAGCTGACAGTTTTATGTGAATTCTGTGTGTAGCGTGTAGAATTTATTATTTTGTATTTGAGGACCGACTCATTTGTAATTATTTGAGTTTGGTATATAAGAAGGAATTTTTTCCTTATTTTAATGTGTACTATGAAGATTGTGATGCGAATATATGCATGAAGTGAAGAAAAGAGCTAACTCAGTGATGAAGGAAGACTTGTGAGTACAGAGATCTGGAATTGTGATCTTGTGTAGCAGAGAGTGCAGTTTTGGCACAGTGTGAAGGAGGTAACATATTTCATATTATTCTATTGAATAATTCTAAGAACTTTTGGACAATGGGTTCAGAGATCTTGCCTTGAAGCTATTTGGGTAGTGGGTCCTTCTATCTTCCATAAACTCTTAACCGGGGTAGAATCTTTTAATAGGGATTCAAAATCTCCTAATAGGGATTTATATGTACTGAATGTATTTTATAAGACTCCTAATAGGGTCCATCCTCTAACAAGGAACTTTCATATTAGTACATCATTTTGTGGGCATCATTCCCACCGGGGTTTACTCTTTTCAAGAGGTTCCCTAGTTAACATATCTTGTGTTATTGTGCAATTGTGTATGATTATCTTTCTATGGTTGATTAGTACATTGATTATATTGTTTAAAGCTATTGAATGGATAAATTATCTAATAACTGATTCACCCCCCCCCCTCTCAGTTATCTTAGGGATCTTTACTTTATAACATTTCCAAGATCCTTCCACATGTCCAGGTGGGACTGAAGATGCTTAGAATTGACCAATCATAGAGTGGTCACATGATCGCATAGATTAAAATATTGCTAAGTGATCATGCGACAATGGGTCCCACATAGATAGAAAAGTTCGGTGGTTGGTAGGTGGATATCTAATGAAAAGGTGAAGGAAAGAGGAGTAGCTGCATGATCGCATAGATTAAAATATTGCTATGCAATCATGTGAGATTGTGCCACATGTCGTCAGCTATAGTCTAGCGCACATCAAATGATAGAGCGGTCGCATGAATTTAAAACATGCTATGTGATCATGCGACCATGGAAACTCAGGCCGATGAATGCGATCATGCGGGATCATGCCACGTATACTCGCTCACTCAATTAGTGTCTTATGTGATGCGATGCGATTCAAGTATTTAATGAAGCACGTGCTCTAAGTTGAGGAACTCGCATACATAAAATTTACGGTTGGAAACATAGCGAGGCCGAATGAAGTGTAGCTCAATGCCATGAAACATGTTCATCAGTATTTGAATTTTAAAATGAACTGTAGAATTTAAGTTTTAATGGAAGATGTTGGTTCGATGGATAATGATAAAGTAGACAATGAGAGCCTTGAAACAAAGTGTCATAATTCTGATGTCTATTCCTATTCCTATATCTATGATTGGCTTTCCAAATTCTTTTGTTAAAGATGTCCTTTCTCGGTGCCTAGTCTTTCCAAATTCTAGAAGTTGAAATACTTGGCATTCTCATGGAGGTTGTGTATTATAAACTCTATATATACTATTGTAAAAGTAAATAAAAAGGTCAGCAAAATTTTTGATGTATCAGACTTGATATTGCAGAGCCAGTAAAGAGTGTTTTATGTCAATAATTTTCTGTTCCATCAGTTAGTTAGCAGTGGTTTCTATGTTTCTTTCTTTTAAATCTAAATTGCAGGAAGAAAGGAAGGATGTTTCATTCTTTTGTTATGAGGATATGAATTAACCAGAGTAGGATGTGCTTTGGGAGATTCAGGGAAAGATTCATTGGAAGTTCTCAATCATTGCAGTGACATTTCTGTAGGTAGTTGCTGAGCATGTGAATTCATAGGATTTGTGAGTTTTACTGCTTGGTTTTAGATTAGAAAGCTCACCTTGCCTGGATTAAGTTCTGTTTAGGCTTAATTTGGTTTGCCTCTCCTACTCTCAGGTTAAGAGCATACCCTGTGTTAGTTTTAGGATCAAAACATACTTCATTCCATATCATTCCAAAAGGGAGCTATACCTACCAATTCAGAGAAAAGCCGGTAATCAGAAAATGGCTTTTCAACTGTTGTAAGCAGATGTTGTTCATCATTTGGGCATTAAGAGTTATTTCCACAAGAAATAAGAAAGGACAAATCTGTTTACTAACAATTTTTTGGTGTCTCTGCTGGGAACTCAAACAGTCATTTGATTAGTAAGCTACATCATCCCGGATTGAATAAGATTCCTCAGGAGTACTAGAGAATAGGGTGGACAAGATTCTACATTTGATACATTAGCAGAGCTCCATCCTAGAAGTTCCTAGAAAGAAAGGAGAAAGGAAAAGTCAGAGTAGGCCTTCTTCTCCTGTTAGAAATCAAAGCACTTCACAAAACACTTGTCAAGTGTTAATACTTCATGGTACCACTACTCCCCCAGTTGTTAATTTTCCACCATACTATGCTAGGACTGTCATGGCTACTCCATGGGCTGCTGTAGTAGGACCATTAGCACTAGCAGCTTATCATCCACTCCCTGCTAGATCAAGAAAAATTTTTCCTAAGTTTTTAGGAGACGGAAAAGTCACCACTAATGAACATATTAAAGCCTTCTTTGCTGCTACTCATATTTTAGGGGTGGCACATGAGGACATTGCTGTGAGATTATTTGTTGAGACTTTAACAGACTATGCAGTGGATTGGTTTTATCATCTGGATGATGGTTCTATCACCAATTGGAATGTGACGAGAACAAAATTTGAAGATCATTTTAAGATAGCAGAAGATGAGCATCTTTTATTGACACAATTGACATCCATCAAAAAATAGCCTCAAACGAGCATGAGGGATTTTGTAGCTGCCTTCAATAAGATTGTTAGTAGAATCCCTGTTGCAGATAGACCTACTGCTGGTAATCTTAAAACATTTTTCATAAGTGCAATGCCTCCAGATATCAATTATGAGTTGAGAAAGGCATGTCCCATAGATTTAGTGGATGCACAAAAGAAAGCTATTGAATGTGAAGAAGATTTAATTTCAGCAGGAAAATGGAAAAGAGAGTTACAAAATAAAGGAAGTTCAAGTAGTACCTCATCATTTGATGAAATGATTCAAAAATTGTCTAATGAATTGATTGCTATGAAAAGACAATTACCAGGATTCAATAATTCTAATCAGCGTAATTTTTAGAATATGCCTAAAAGAAACATGGACAATAGATTTTCACAACTTACAGGCCCTCAACCTAGGTTGTAAATTGAAGCTGCACCAAAAAGAGGAAACATGTGTGTGTTTCATTTGACTATAGATCACACTAATGAGAACTATCTGGGAATTGCTCATATGATGCAGTTATTGACCACCAATGAACTGAATATAGCAGCTCCTGTTGAAGAAGAGGATACATACTCAACTGGCGACTCTAGAAATTTATTTATGGAGTATGAATCTGATTCTAAATCTAAAGGCGAATGTTTTGCTACTATTGATGGAAATTCATATATGGTGCTTACTCAGAATCAGAAATTAAAAAATCAGTCTTCCAGCCAACCTCATAAAAGTTATCCTAGTCCTATGATAAATAGTGCTGATACTGATCAGAAGGCGTCAAGCTCTCAGCCAGGTAAAGATAAATTATCTTTTGATGCTGTTTAATTCTATCAGGAATCTAAAATTCAGATTTCTTTTCTAGATTATTTAAAATTGCATCCTTCATAATTTAAAAGATTAGTAGAATGGTGTAAAGGAAATTTTTCAGAATCAAATAATAGTGCTACTGTGGTAGAAGGGGTGAGACATTGACAGCTGATTTGTTTAAAGAAGAAGAATCTACTGTGTTAGAAACGTCGCCTGGACAAAAACCTCCTCCTTTCTATGTTTCACTCTATATTAATGGATGCAAATTAAGTAATTGTATAATAGATTCAGGTGCATTAGATAATGTCATGCCTTATTCTATAGCCAAAGCTTTGAATCTTAATCTCACTAAGGTGTATGGGAAATGTTATTCGATGGATGCCAAACAAGTTCCTTTAATTGGCCAAATCAAGGATGCACAGGTGGCTTTGGCGTCTCATCCTGAAAAGAAACTATTGATGACTATCCTGGTAGCTGACATTCCGACAAGTTATGGACTTCTCTTAAGTAGAGGTTTTTGTAGAGACCTAGGAGGGGAAATAAAGCTGGATTGGTCTCATGCTGTCATACCCATTGGGAATAAGAAAATTAGGTTGGAGCCTGAGGAAAAGGTGAGGTATACAATTATGAAATCAGATGATCCCAAGGCTCAAATACTTTATCAAAAACTAGAATTTGGTAATTACATGCTGTTTACTGAAGAATCTCTAAACAAGAATAAGGATGAAGATGGTAATGAAAAGAAATTAGGTGAAGAAAAGGAATTATCAGACTTATGGGTTCTTGAATTTGATGAAAGTTGTTCTTCATCAGGATCAGGTGTAGGTGTTGTATTGATTCCTCCTCAAGGAGAACTTGAACCTATGGCATTCAAATTAGAGTTTGGAAATACCAATAATACTGCTGAATATGAAGCCTTACTACTGGGATTAGTAGCAGCAAAAGAAAAAGGTGTTAAAGTGCTGAAAGCTAAAGGTGATGCAGAGCTTATAGTAAGGCAGGTTAGAGGACAATATTCAGTGAAGAATCACAGACTAAAAAAATACAGAAATAAAGTTTGGGATCAGATAGAAGGTCTGGACTCCTTTTCTATTGAAGCAATACCAAGAGAGCTGAATACCAAAGTGGATTCATTGGCTGTCTTTGTGTCTTTGTTGTTGCCTCATCTGGACTTTAAAAACTAGAAGTATCAGATTGAAGTTTTATATCGAGCTGCTATCCCAGATAATATATATTCATGGTAGGTGTTTGAGGATGATAAAAGCTTGCAATTATTTCTAGAAAATGGCAAAATCAGTTCTGAATATCAGCATGAAAAAGAGGAAAAAAGTTCTAACCATGGAAAGCAATTTGATGAGGTTCAAGTACCAGGTGATATCATTCCTCCTTATTTTGTATCTTAAGAGAAGTTGTTTAATAGGCATGATGCTTATGTAAAATAGAAAAGAGCTAGAAAAGTGCCTGATACTGGTGAATATGAAGGAGTAAATATTGGTGATGATAATAATCCCAAGATGATAAACATTGGTAAATGTTGTTCACCTGAAGAAAAAGAAGCTGCCAAACTGCTCTTTCTAGAATACAAAAATGTTTTCGCTTGGAGCTATGAAGATTTGAAAAGCTATGGAGATGGAAAAATAAAACATCAGATTCCTTTGAAGCCTGATGTAGTGCCTTTCCAACAGAAGCAAAGGAATTATAATCCTAAAGTTGTAGATGCCATATTCAGGGAGGTGGATAAAATGTTGAAAGCTTAGATTATCTATCCTATCCATCACTCCACATGGATAGCTAATATAGTGCCAGTGTGGAAGAAGAACGGAGAAATCAAAATTTGTGTTGATTTCTAGAATTTGATTCAGGCATCCCTTAAGGATAACTTTTCACTCCCCAATATGGATTACTTGTTGCAGACAGTGGTTGGATCAGAAATGATGTCCATGCTGAATGGATTCTCCAGTTACAATCAGGTTGAAGTTGAAGAAAAAGATCAACATAAAATGGCATTTAATACACCTTGGGGTATGTTTGCATACTGTCAAATACCTTTTGGACTCATCAATGCCGGTGCCACCTTTCAGAGATGCATGAGTAAGTCATTTGCTGATTTAAAGGATAAAATCATAGTTATATATTTAGATGATCTTACTATGTTTTCAAAGAAAAGAAAGGATCATATAGAAGATTTGAGAAAAGTATTGCAGAGATGTCAAGATGATGGGATTTTCCTCAATCCAAAAAAGTCTGTGTTCTATGTAACAGAAGGAAAACTCCTTGGCCATATAGTCTCTCAAGAAGGAATCAGAATTGATCTAGAGCATGTTGAAGCCATCAGAAATTAAGTCTGCCAGTAAATAAAATGGGAGTTAAATCATTCTTTGGCTAAGTTAATTTCCTTAGGCATTTTATACCAGACTTTGTTGAAACAACTAAATGCATCATAGATATGATGAAAGGTGATTCAAATTTTAAATGGAGTGAAGAAGGTAAGCAGGCTTTTCAAAATATTAAAAATGCCATTGCTCATGCTCCAGTATTATGTCATCTGGATTATAGCAGAGATTTTATTATTTATTGTTATGCATCTGAACATACTTTACCAACTATACTTATGCAGAAAAATGATGAAGACATACAAGCTCCAATAGCTTTTATGAGTGTTCCTCTGAAAAATCACAAGTTAAAATATTCTCAGATTGAAAAACATGCATTTTCAGTGGTCAAGGCATTGAAAAACTTTAGATTTTACATCTTGCATTCACGCTCTGTAGTTTATGTGCCGGATGTAGTAGTTAAAAGTGTACTGATGCAGCAAGATGTGGGATGCAATACCAGAGGTTCATGGATAGCAAAAATGTAGGAGTATGATATAGAGATTCATCCTACCAAACTAATAAAGGGTAATGCTTTGTGTAGAGCAATTGCAGAAGATAAAGCTGAAAAAGAACCAGAAGAATATGAAGAAAAACTAGTCCTAGCTGTGGGTCTTCAGGACATATGGTTTGAAGACATTGCTTATTTTCTAACATATGGAGAGTGTCCAGAAGGCATGATGCCAAGATAGAGGAGAGATCTCAGATTGAAGGCAGCTAAGTTTGTGATTTTGGATGGTAAGCTTTTTAAGAAGGCAATTGATGGCACTTTTCTTACATGTGTAGATAAGCAGCAGCAAGAGAAATTATTGAAGACTTTTCATGATGAGGCCTGTGGTGGGCACTTTTTATCTTCAGTGACAGCATTCAAAATATTGAGACAATGTTATTACTGGCCCGGTATGTTTAGAGATGCATATGCATGGGTAGCCAAGTGTGAGAAATGCAGAATGTTCACTAGACGTCCTTAATTAGCTGCTCTTCCGTTGAAGCCTGTCATCATCGAAGAGCCTTTCCAGTAGTGGGGCCTTGATTTCATTGGGCCAATCAATCTAGTATCTAGCGCTGGTCACCAGTATATAATAACTACCACTGACTATTTCACCAAGTGGGTGGAAGCCAAGGCAATGAAGAAAACAACTTCTAAAGTGGTATGTGAATTCCTCAAAGAAAACATACTGGTTAGGTTTGGTGTTCCACTTAAGTTAGTAATGGACAACGCGGCCTATTTTTCTTCAGTTGAGATTACTAGTTTCTATTTTGAATATAGAATCACTATTATTCATTCATCAGATTATTTCCCACAAGGAAATGGCCAGGCCGAATCCAGTAACAAGAATCTGATCAATATTGTTAAGAAGTTAGTATCAGATAATCAGAAGAACTGACATAAAAAGATTCATGAGGCATTGTGGGCAGACAGGGTAACACCAAAAAGAGCAATTGGTATATCACCTTTTGAGCTTGTTTATGGAACTGAAGAAAATCTTCCTTTACCTTTGGAGCTGGCCACAAATAAACTAAGAACAGTAATTGAAGATGACATTTACAAAGATGGTTTGGAAAAGAGGATCCTCTATCTGAGCAAGCTGGAAGAGGAAAGAGCAGAGATAGTTGATCATATCACTCAACATCAGATGTGAGTGAAGGAGATCTTTGATAGAAAAGCAAGGCCACAGAAATTCATGATTGGTGACAATGTGTTGCTATGGGATAAACGTAGTGCTCCTAGAGGAATGCATAAGAAGTTTGACAGCTTGTGGAAGGGGCCATTTTTGATTCATCAAGCATTGGAAAACAATTCTTTCAAGTTGGCTTATCATGATGGTGAGGTACTACCACTGACCTTCAATGGTTAGGATTTGAAGCTTTATCAAATGGCAAATTGAAAATAGGTAACCCCTGTATTGTACATATTTGTGTTTGTTCTTTTGTGTTTCCTAGGTTAGCTGCTTTCCCTTGTTTCCTTTCCTTTGTTCTTGTTCCAATTTTGTTGTGTTGCTATCCTTTTTAATTACCCTTTGTGAAACCAGAGATACAAGATTCATTTCTTAAACATGGGAATGTTTAAGTCCCCAGTCAGAGCTAGCTGTTGCCTCACTTTTCACCCCATACCTATGTTGTTAAAAGTGAAAGATCTTGAAGTCATAGTCATGTCTAGTCTGGTTAGTGTCTAGGTCTAAGTCCTTCATAGGTAGGCTATCCTTATCAGGTTTCCTTTTCTCTTGCCCTCTTATTTATAAGCTGGGTGGGTTGGTTCAAAGTGTTTTCATGTTGGGTAAGTGATAGTTCCTAACCCGCAAAGGATGTCATGTTTTCATTAATGATCTTCTGAGATGAAGGATGATTGTGAAGCTGTGATCTCTAGGCATATACCAGGGATTTGATGAAAGTCTTCTCATATGACTGATGCAATAACAAGTCTGGCATTTGAAATTTAAGAGATTCAATCCATGGGGGCAGTGTATACAATCTAGTTGATAAGACTTCTCTTGTCTTAATGTGTACACTAGTTATAAAAGTAGAGCTTGCAAGTGGAAGGCTTTGATTATAATAAAATTTTGCAAATTTAGAAGATCTCAAGGAACATGAGTAATCTGATATGGTTTCGAAGTGTGATCAGAAGACACATTAGATACAATGATGGTACATTTAAAAAGATTGCAGTTCGAAGTCAAAACAATGAAGATAATGCAAGGCAGAAAATGGCACAGTGACTACTCCATGCGGATTTCACACCCTCTGCATACATTTTCCACCAAGAACATCCCTCTGCCAATAGTACAGTCCATGAGTGCCAAAGACAAAGTGGTCGCATGATTGCATGAATTTAAAATAGACTATGTGATCATGCAACAAGGTGAAATGGAAGCTCGGGCAAATGGGAGTGTGTTTTGCTGGGACCCACGAAGGCCAACAGTGCAAGTGCGATGATGAGATGGAATAGTTATTAAATATTGTGCCATTCATAGAGCAGTCGCATGATCGCATGAATTTAAAACATGTTATGCAATCATGTGACAATAGATACTCGAGCTGGTGAATGTGATCAAGCGGGATTGAAGCCACATGGAGCAGTGGGTCCAAATGCATTTATACCATGTGGCATACTAAAGAAGAATCAACGGAGGTCACAAGATCACAAGACTGAGAGAACTATCTTTTGATCATGTGAGATCTCACCACGTGTTTCAGTGGGCCCTATTTCTTAGTGAGACCTAAGTTATGACATCGGATCGACGGTTCAAATCACCCAAAGTTTCAATCTGATGATGGTCAGTATTGCACGATGGAAAGATGCCTAAAAGTTAACCAATGTGACATAGCGAGATCTTGACACCTATCATTTTCTCCTGCATAGCTCTGTGGGCTTGAGAGATTTCATCTGTGGTTGTCATGCCTTGTGCATTAGTTGTTTTCTTAACCCCTTTGCAACTCTCAATGAATCTGTGGTTGCCACTTTCCCTGAATGATGTCATATTATCTTAGCGGGAAAGTGGGATAAAGACACATAGCAATTATGTGTCCAATGAGAAAAGACAAAACGGTTGACAACAATAAGTGTTTCCAAGATCCTTCCACATGTCCAGGTGGGACCGAAGATGCTTAGAATTGACCAATCATAGAGCGGTCGCATGATCGCATAGATTAAAATATTGCTAAGCGATCATGCAACAATGGGTCCCACATAGATAGAAAGGTCTGACGGTTGGCAGGTGGATATCCAATGAAAAGGTGAAGGAAAGAGGAGTAGCTACATGATCGCATAGATTAAAATATTGCTATGTGATCATGTGAGATTGTGCCACGTGTCATCAGCTATAGTCCAGCACACATCAAATGATAGAGTGGTCGCATGATCTCATGAATTTAAAACATGCTATGCAATCATGCGATTATGGAAACTCAAGCTGGTGAATGCAATCATGCAGGATCATGCCACGTGTACTCGCTCACTCAATTAGTGTCTTATGCGATGCGGTGAGATTCAAGTGTTTAATGATTCATGTGCTCTAAGTTGAGGAACTCACATACATAAAATTGACAATTGGAAACATAGCGAGGCCGAATGAAGTGGAGCTCAATGCCATGAAACGTGTTCATTAGTATTTGAATTTTAAAATGAACTACAGAATTTAAGTTTTAATGGAAGATGTTGGTTCAATGGATAATGATAAAGTAGACAATGAGAGCCTTGAAACGAAGTGTCATAATTTTGATGTCTGTTCCTATTCCTATATCTATGATTGGCTTTCCAAATTCTTTTGTTAAAGATGTCCTTTCTCGGTGCCTAGTCTTTCCAAATTCTGGAAGTTGAAATACTTGGCATTCTCATGGAGGTTGTGTATTGTAAACTCTATATATACTATTGTAAAAGTAAATACAAAGGTCGGAAAATTTTTTGATGTATCAAACTTGATATTGCGGAGCCAGTAAAGAGTGTTTTATGTTAATAATTTTTTGTTCCATCAGTTAGTTAGCAATGGTTTCTATGTTTCTTTCTTTTAAATCTGAATTGCAGGAAGAAAGGAAGGATGTTTCATTCTTTTGTTATGAGGATATGAATTAACCAGAGTAGGATGTGCTTTGGGAGATTTAGGGAAAGATTCATTGGAAGTTCTCAATCATTGCAGTGACATTTCTGTAGGTAGTTGCTGAGCATGTGAATTCATAGGATTTGTGAGTTTTACTGCTTGGTTTTAGATTAGAAAGCTCACCTTACCTGGATTAAGTTCTGTTTAGGCTTAATTCGGTTTGCCTCTCCTGCTCTTGAGTTAAGAGCATACCCTGTGTTAGTTTTAGGATCAAAACATACTTCATTGCATATCATTCCAAAAGGGAGCTGTACCTACCAATTCAAAGAAAAGATGGTAATCAAAAAATGGCTTTTCAACTATTGTAAGCAGATGTTGTTCATCATTTGGGCATTAAGAGTTGTTTCCACAAGAAATAAGAAAGGACAAATCTATTTACTAACAATCTTTTATCTCTGCTATTTTCCTTTGTATTGGTGGCACTATTGTCTTTTGTCTCTTACCTAGTCTAGTAGCTATTTCTTTCACTCTTTTCCCTAATGGAGTTGAAGATGATCTTGTAGATTTCCTAACTTCTTGTTCTTATTTCTCTACTTTCACCTTATGCTGCAAATTTCCAGTTTCAAATCCTGATAGGGGTGGAACAAACAAAACTTCATTTTGTCCAATGTCTCTAATAGCTACTGTTGTATTCTTTGCAATCATAAACTCTTGTTCTTTCATTCTTGTGTCCTTTAGAATCTTCTTAATTGTACTTTCTACTCTTTTCTTTGAGTGTTTTTCTTCCTGAATATACTTTGCGGAGTTGAAGTTCTCCTCAAAAGTCCCAAATCTGTTGCTGTGTATATCCAATTTTCTCTTAAGAAATCTATTCACATATTCTTCTGCTTCAATTTCAAAAATTTTATAGCCAAGAGGGTCTATGAACTTTACTCTAGGTTCAATTGCTTCAATGAATGTAAAGTCAGTGTCAACCATAAAATATATCTCATTCTTATACTTTTCAACAATTGACTGAGGGATTCTTGATCTGTTCTTCATCAAGTTTTGAAATGTTTTAATCACTAAAACTACACTCTCATTGACCTTGTCAATACAATGTCTCATATACACTTTGTTTATCCTTTCCATTGTGGTCTTACCATCATTCCAATTGTCACCAATAGTGTAAGGGAATATTCTTAACAAATGGAAAAACATATAAGTGATCAATGATGAGAATCTAAACTAGGAGTTCTTAGTCTTCTTTATCTTCTCCAAGTTCTCAAATAACTATATTCTCAAGATTTCACACATGTCTACTTTTATTTTGTTAACACACATCAAATAGGTTGCATGAATCATTCCAACTACCATGTCATCTTCTCTTGAATTAGCACAAAATTTAGTTGTAAGGATCTTGCACAAATACCTAACATCATCATGTTGTATCCTGCTAACCACTATACCTCTGTCATTGTAAGATCATTTAGTGTTGTCCAATACAGTTTTCTTCACATTCTTTTCATTAAATGGTATGAATCCATATTTATACAAACTAGTTACTTCATGAATTAGGTATGTTGTAATGTCTATCACTCTGTCATCTAACCAAAACTTTCCATTATGTATTCTGCTCAAAATTATCTTAGTGCATTCTTCATCATCAAATTTATACTATAAGGAATACCTTATGATTTCATTATCCTTCAAATATTCAAATCCTACTCTCAATGACATATCCTAATTGTAAAGCTTCTCATACTCTTTAGTAAAATCGCTATCACTAAGGGTTTCAAGTTTACTTCCCAAATAGCTTCTAACATTCTCTAAATGTAGAACTTCATCTGGTATGAATGATAAAGCCAATTTAGGGTCTTCTTCCAAGGGTTCTACTATTTCCTTTTTAGTCTTAGTTCTGATCTTATCTCTTACATTGTGAATCAATGAAACATCCATATCTTCTACAAATTCTCTAACTGACTGATAGATTTTCTTAGTAAACTACCTCAATTCTATGATTTAGGGTTTGCGTAGATCCAACACAAAATTCTTTCACCAAATCCTTACAAACTACTTCAAATCATTGCTCCTTTGATCTCCTTAACACTTGTATTCTCTTTAATGATCAAATAATACTGATCATAACCTTTTAACCTTTCAATCTCACAAGATTCTGACATCACATTCAATTCTTTTTCCGCTTCTTTCCAAAAATTTGTTCTTGCTTACCTGCAAAAATTAAAACTTCTTGCAATCTCACATAACATCATATTATCTTATGCACTCTTAACCATAGTATCACATCATATACTACCTTGCATCAATTGCGCAAGACTCAATTTATCCTATACTAACTTCTACACTATCCTAAGTTCCTATTCTACTATATTTTTATATGAATTAAGTACTTTGAGATGGGTTAGGTAGAGATTCACTCTTACCATTAGATACTTCACCTTTTTTATTACTTTTAGTGCTGAATGTGTCTCCTTGATCTGTGGCTTTAACAAACTTCACTTCTTCTAAATTACTACAAAATCCTCTATGACTATTGCTTGCATTTTCATTTCTCCTTGCATGACTTCTAGGGTTAGGGTTTCTCATGTTATTCATCTTGCAAAACCTTGTTGTATGACCAAATTTGTTGCATATCTAAAAAACTAATCCATTGTTTCCATATCTCGGTCCAGTATGGTTGATTTGTGATCTACAATTCCTGGTAATGTGTCCAACCTTGTTGCATCTATAACATACCACTGCATTTCTTCTGTTCATATCTTTAGTAGGTTTCTTATCTCCATGGTTAGTATCTCTAAACATTCTACTACTATTATTATTCTCATTAAATTTAGGGTTCCTACATTCAATAGCTCTATGTCCAAAACCATAACAATTATAACAATAATCATTAAGAGGTTTAAATTGCTTTCCTGTACAATCTTTCTTCATATGACCAAAAGTATTACATGCAAAACATCTACGTTTAAATTCTCTCTGCATACCTTTAGGTGATTCTTCTTGTTTAGGTGGTTCTTCTTATTTAGGTGTATCTTCAGATTTGTCAACTTCATCAGATTTCTTTTCTTCTATGTTTTCAGAAACTTCCAGATCTGGTTCCTTGCTTTCTTCACTCACTTTAGATGAGTTAAATCCAAGACCAATTTTATCATAGAATGGTTTTTGATAAGACATTTTTTCATCAATATTCTCACTAGTAGAATATAGATTCTCAAGTTGTTTCTTAGACTGAGTCAATTCACCTTTCACAATAGTATTGTACTTTTCAAGTTCAACATACTGCAATTTGGTTTTCTCAAGTTCAGATGTCACTTTACAAAGTTTAGATTTCAGATCTTCTTTCTTAGATTTCAGATTTTCATTCTCAAATTTCAAATTTGCTTCATTCTTGCTATTTCCATATTTCAAACTCAATTTCATATTTACTATCTTTAATTCATGTTTAAGGATCTCATTTTCTTTTTCAAGATCATCACAATCTTCAATCTAAATTGTAGATTCTTTTTCTGATTTTAGTTCTTCCAGCTTATTCTTCAGCTTTTCAATGAGGTTCTTTGCATCATCATATTTTCCTTTCAGAGTATCTCTTTCTTCAGTAAGTATATCAATCTTTTCAAGAGCTTCTTCAAGATTCTTCTGTAGCTGATCCATATCCATAGAGATCTTACTCAAGCTGCTAGGATTTTTCTGAATGATTCTTTTCTGAGTACCTAAGCTCTGATACCAATTGTTAGAAATAGGGAATGCTGAGAGGGGGGTGAATTAGTATTCTACAAACTTTTTCTTTTTCCCAATTATGGATATAACAGATTATCTTAATACATGCATAACATAGTAAACTAAATAACATGCATAGAAATAGAGCAAATGAACTCATAACACATTATTTGTTCTTGAGGAAACCCTAGCCAAGGGAAAACCCCAGTGGGCATGGTACCCACAAAGATCCACTAATCAAAAGTATCTTGTTAAGTATGTTGGCCCTGTTAGGAGTCTGTTACATGCATATAGTGTCTCAGTCATAATTAAGGGACTATAGGACTTGTTAGAAGCCTCAACCTTACTAAGAGTTGGTAGTATTGATTACAAATGATTACAAGATGAACCCACTGCCCAAACAAGTAATGTACAATGATTACTGATTACAAAATAGGGTAAGATACATAACCTTATACTACTTTCTTGTCTTTCACAACTTTGCATCAATATCTTTCGCTATATCATCTATCTCATTAAAATCCATGTCACTCTTCGCATTTCATATGCCTTATACAAGTTATTAGGAATAATAACTTTTACAGTGTGCTTTACAAAACATAAATCTTTGCACAAAATACATATTTACCCAAGGTTTAACATCTAGGATGTTTTCCCTTTATATTATTAAGACATTATTTTGATAAGAAAAATAATCCCTTAACTCTTTACCAATTTAGTCTTCTTCTCTGTCCTGTCGGCTTTAACACTGCCTTTGGTAATACTGCCATAACTTCTTCCGTACATGTCATAAAGACTTGCACTCTCAGGTGAATCTTCAATATGCATCATAGTATCTACGTTCAAGTGTGCAAGCACTGAACTTACTCCAATCGACATCACCAATCAAAACTATCTCGGGTTACACTGGGAAAATACTACACATACTTAGACAATTTTTCTTTGCGCTCTGTCACATGCGGTCTTCATGTAGATTATATGTTTCCATAATGAAAACATCTAGGTATCTAACTCAGCCAAATTTCCAATAGTATCTCTAACACATTTCAGTCTCTTCCATTCAATCATCTCTGAATTTTGTCAGCCATTAGATCCTCATAAAAAACTTTATCTTTTACCTCAAAATCATACACAATTTTTCAGCTCATCAATTCAGTCGACTGTTATAAACTTTAATTATTTCTCTCACTCAGTATAGAAATCTATCAGTGAATACTAACTTTATTATTATTGATACTCGGTATACACTACACTGGCATGGTGTATACAGAAATCTTCAATTACCACCCACATTAACTTGTTCAATTCTGATCTTCAATACATAACAAATTTATGTAATACAATCAAGTCAACAAAATGATGCCATAGAATCATCAATAAGTTACCCAATGTATACCTTAGTTGTATCTCCATATCCATCTCTTCTTCATGTAGATATCTCTTTCCTTTACCATTTTTGTCTTCTTCAGATGTTTGTATCTGTCATGATAAGTATAGCCAAAACTAGTTGACATCAATGACAACATATTGATTGATTTGATTGCCTTACATATCACTTTATTAGCTTGGTGATCTCTAATCAATGTCATTCACTTGTCATTTCAATTCATTAAATTATTCAATCACTTATAGATTATCATGGCCATCCATTATTTTGCCTCTTAATCTCTACCGTCCAAGTCTTTTCATTTTCTATAAAAGGAGGCCTCACTCCTCATTTTAGGTTAATTTCTTCTAATCTTCTCCAATGCTGAATTCTTCTCAATTCTTATGTATCTTCTAACTTTCTTAATAATTCTAGTTCTTTTATTCATTACATTCTAATCTTGTTTCTAATCTAGATCTTTTTCCATCTTTAACATAGTTTCTTAATCTTTTTGCATCCATCATAGACCTTGATCTTATTTTCATTATCATTTTCTTGAATCAATCTTGCATCATTTAATCTTTATCATTTGTGAAGCTTGGGACAATTCCTTATACTCATTCTCAATTCCTTCACCATCATCTAGCTTGCATCCCATAGTTTTGAATTTCATTTGTCTTGGGAGAGCATATCCACATAATCTCAAAGAGAAAATCAAACAAGGCTTTGGGTACCCTTGTTTTAGCTCATCGAAGGTTGTAATGAAAGTTACTTATTTTGTTTCATTTGAAATTACTAACATCTAATGTGATTTTGTTTGGTATTTTGGTGTTTTTAATTTGTATCAAATAGGTCCATATTTTCATTGCATACATTTTGGCATGCTTAGTGGGACCCACATCTCTATTATATCAATACTTTTAAATATTTTTCTATGCTAATGCTTATGTAGGTGGAGTTGAAGACAAAACCCTAGGGTTTTTTGAAAGATTTGATCATATATTTGAAACCGTTTGTAATTTTTGGCTGAAATTTTTTTGGTAGGTGGGGGATGATCCTAATATTTATTAGTCCAAAAATTGATTTTTCTGATCATTTTTTCGTGAGTTATAATTTTTTTAATGATTTTTAATATTAATAAATTTATGGTTGCAAATCACCATATTTTTCAAAAAAATTTAAATTTTAGGAAAGGTCTGATAATTCTACATATGGAATGTGCTTTGTGTTTTTAATTTTGATGCACTAATATGGCTCAAAAATTCAATCTTTGAAAACTGGTCTATTTTGTTAAATGAGGTCTCTAGGGCACAAATTAAGGAATATTCCTAAAATTCTTACATTTTTTGGAAAGCTCTCAGATTTTTAGTAGGGGTCTCTTCTTTGCATTTTTATTTTTGTGCTCGAAATCATATCAAACAAATAAGATCTTGTTGACTAGGTCAAATGCAATAAAATTTTGTGATGAGTTTGCACTTTATTTACACATTGTTCAATGCATGGTTGAGTTTTCTTACAAGTTTATGATATTTTAAATCTTCTAATAGTGGTTTTGCACAATGGTTGACCAAGATTAAGATATTTTGAGAATACTAATCAATTTTTTTTGTAGAACTTTGTTTGAAGATCTTGAAAAGATTTGAGACTACTAATTTATAGGTTTTGTAGGTTTCCTTGGAGGTTCAAGAAAACATTGTGTATACTTTAAGTTGATTTTTTATAGGAACCTAGTTAAATTAGGAAGGTTCATTTCTTGTGATTTAATTGGGTAGTAGGAGAGTATGCTCTTTTCCTTATGGAAAATTAGAAATCTTGACCTCCATTAGCTATCCATCTTACTTTTCTTGCATTTACCTTTAGAGGGCCTTCCAAGAGAGAAATCATTTTGGGAACGACCCAAGTGGGGAACAAGAAAACCTGGCTACTCCACCCCACTATAATTAAAAGCTTCCTTGAATCTAAAGAGAGGGAAGACATGATTATTTTGACTTCTAATGCTTCTTCATGTATAGGGCCTAGTTGCCTAAACTTGCTAAGAAAGACTGCATTTGACTAGGTGCTTTTTTAAAAGGGAATTGCATTCAACTTGTGTAGGGTCGAGAGGTCTAAATATTTCTTATGAGACTATACATTTTGGGTGCTTGTAGGGCTATAGACCTCAATTATGCTTGTAGAACTAGAAGGGATAGTCATGAATGAAGAACCTTACTAAACACCTAAGGACTTAGAGGCCAACCATTTTAGTCGTGTGACTTCCTTTGTGAAAGGATTGATCCAAGTGGACTTTCCTGGATCACCCCAAGATACTCACCATATGTGCTCCCTTGGATGCTAAAGCTTAAATGTGGCAATGTGAAAGACATGCGCTACAAGAATTGATCTCTTCCAATTGATCCATAACTTACATAGTCCTAAGAAAGGCCATTCAACCACTTAATTGTGGGGCTAAGATCATCAAGTTGTGGAAAAGGTTGGAACACTTCCTTTTTTACCTCAAGTAGTGTGTGTTTGATGTGTCTTTGATTGTGTTGAGACTTGTGGAAATATTTTGGACATACACATTGCACTATTGCTTTCTAACCAAGTTCTAATTCAATCCATATATCCTCATCATCCAAATCAATCACATCATCTATTTCACTTGTCTTCAAACATCCATAATCTATTATCCCACTTCTTCTATTCTTAATCCAAGTCTTATCTACACCATCTTCTAATCTTCCACTTTTGGCTTAAGAACACCATCATAATATTTGGACTTTAATCATTATCCAAATCAAATCAAACTTTGAGGCCCTACCCTTGAAAATCCAAAATCAGAATCAAATAAAATCAATCAAAATTCTTGAGGCCCTTTCCTCTAAATCAATCAAATCCATCGTCCAAACATATCAAAATCCTTGAGGACCTGTCCTTTTAAATCAAAATCCAAACTTTCTCCCAGTCTTAAGTTCATATTACGTCTGTCATCAAATCTTTCACTCTTAATTCAAATATTCCTCTACATCATCTTTCTCTAATCCAATCCAAAATCTCTAATTCAACCATCATGAACATGGATTGGTTTCACAAAATGGTTGAGGACTTCAAAATGCCAAACCCTAATCCTCAAACTATACCTCCAATCCAACCCACCTACAAAATCAATCATCATGTCATATCCAATCCCAATCTATATCACATTCATTATCCCTCTTCTACCATTGACAAGGGAAATCCACCTCATTATACTCCATTCACACATTATTCCCTCTATCACAAGCATGATGCCTCTCACATGCTTAAACTTTACCAAGAAATTGAAGAACTTAAAAATATTGTCCTTAACTTACAAAATGGGGGTAAAAATAAAAAGTTTACATTTGAAGACATGTTCCCTCCCCCCTTTCTCCAAATAGATAATCCTCATCCACCACCAAACCCCAATCCTCCAGATGATTCTCAACCTCCATACAATCCTAATCCTCCAAAACTAACATCATTCCTATCCTCCAAACCTTTACAATCACCCAAAGGTAGACAATACACTCCCCTTGCTGACCCTCTTGATGTCATATTCTACCTACTTGTTGACCAAAACATGATTGTGTTTCCCAACACTATCCCCTTTTATGAGAGTCGGCCCAAACCTACTTGGTATAAGGAAAATGAATATTGTGATTATCATCGCTACAAGGGTCATGATATCAAGAGGTGCTTAAAGTTTAAATTTTTTGTCCAAGACCTTATTGAAAAAGGAGAGATTGAAGTTAAATATCCCAACCCCTCTATCACATCACCCTCACAAGTCCACACATGTCAAGATATTGTCCCAAATCATGCTAATAAATATTCCTCTCATCCTCTAGATCCAAGCATTTCTCCACTCCTTGATCCCCTTATTTTGAAAAATCCACCTATCCATCTTGATCCACCTCATGATCCCATTCTTAATCAAGATCAAGGAATCCCCTCCACTCCATTCCATGATAGCCTTCCATCTCAATATCCTACCATCCCTTCCATTCCACCACATAATCCTCCCCAAATACAAGATCAAAGTACCCCTTCATCTCCATGTCATGATTCCAATCCCTCACAAGATCCCATTATTCCCCCTAATTCCCTTGATGATCCTAATCCTCCACAAGATCCCACTCTCCTTCTTGATCCTACATCACAATATCCAATCCTTGACAAGATCATATTCCTCCTCAAGCTCTTAAGATTATTCCTATTAAGGAGCCTCTCGGGGACCAAGGAAAACCTACCCTTGATAGCCTTGGTGATATAACTCACTCTACAGATTCTCATATGCCTCCTACACATTATATACCTCCATTCAAGTGTAAACATATTCTATTATTTTTTAAAAATCCCTCTTGGGCCCCTATATTGTTAGGAATAGTCCCGAGAGATAATTGAGAGGTGGGGGTGGGGGGGGGGGGGGGTTGAATCAATTATCTACAAGATTCAATTATTTATCCAATTAAGTATACTTAAACATAAAGCATAAAAAAAATGAAAGAACACAAGAACAAAACACCAATATTTTGGTTACAGGGAAACCCAAATAGGTTAAAACCCCAGGGGGAATTGACACCCACTAATATTCTGCAATAGAGTATTATAATCCTTGTTAGAAGATACTTAACCCTATTAGGAGTTTCTTTACAATATATTTATTATAGTAGACCTGGTCAAGGGTCGGACCCTATTAGGAGTCTTTTACAATTGTTCCTATTAGGGGAGAGGACACACTGTCTGAGAGCTCACTTCTCAAAGGGGAGAAGGCTACAACCTTCTAAGTAATAGATTCACACTATATATGGATATTGGTGAGCTATGCTTTGACCTACTATCTGGATCAGTTCCAATGTATAACACAAGTAATTTACTTGGTCACATAGACCTTCTTCTGATGGCTCAACACTTCACACACTCTGCTCTGCTCTGCTTAATCAACCATGAACCATGCTTCAACAATCATAAATGACTACCTATAAATATCTTTCCTCTAAATTATATAATCAAGTTGGCCTTTTAAAACCACCTTGAAATCATATTAGAGAAACCACAACAAAATCTAACAAAAAAAATTTCGGCTCTACTATGTACGCAACTCATTCTAGGACCTATCCAATAAGATAATTGTAGATGCACGCTACACATTTTTGGCTCTACCAAAACAATTGGATCTTTCTATGTAAGCTGAATTAACTCATGCGCTCTTAACCAAACATCAATAACTCTCCTCTAAGCTTAAATCCAAGGGCACATATTCATAGGATAGGCGCAGCTACATAATCAATAAAATCTCCATCGGCTCTTCTGAATAAACATAGGAAATTGCTGATGGTGAATAGCGACTGCATAACTTCACTTCTACTCATCAAAAAATTATGCGTCCATAACTAAAACATCACTAACATGTCTTCAACATATATCTAAGAGTGCAAGGCTCCATGATAACTATACAGACAACCATACACAAAACACTGCCTATTACTCTGTCAGGAGCACTGCTAACATAAGCTGCTATATAACTATCTTTAATAATAGTTAACCTCTGCACCCATGATATCATGCTGATATCATGTCCATGCTTCATATACAGAAATCTTACTACATAAGACTTCCATGCATGCTACTTTCCATATGTTGTCATCAATGACAAACATACAGTCAGTACTAGCCTACTGGCAAATCTTCAACAATCTCCCTCTTTGGAATTGATGGAAACATGTGGAATAAAAAACCACCATCAACCCAAATGAACATTGATTTTATAAAATTATCCATTTCCTCTTCAAAACTCCCCCAAAGATGAATCCTCCATCTACTGCAATATTTTCTAATATTCTCCATTTCCTCAACTGAACTGTTGTCAAAACTGAGAAACTGAATACTGCTCCCCCTTAGTATATTACTCATCTTTTTACTTCTATTTTTCATGACTTTGTATATTACTCCCCCTTTCACATGAATGGCAAAGGGTGCCATTCATTTTAAGCACTGGTACTACTCCTGAGGTAGAGTAGTCAACCTTCCATTAGTCCCTAAGGACTGATGCCTTTCCTCCTTTATTCTAAAGTAGAATCAAGGAAGGGAATGACTCCCAACTTCTCCCTAAGATACTCAAAAGTATCCTTAGGCAAGGGCTTTGTGAATATATCTGGCAACTGATCTTTAGTACTCACATAGTCCAACTTGACTTCTTTCTCTGCCACTTTCTCTCTTAGGAAGTGATACTTGATCTCAATGTTCTTTGTCTTTGCATGCATCACATGGTTCTTTGACATATTGATAGTGCTAGTGTTATCACAGTGAATAACAATAGGATAATCAATCTAAATTCCAAAATCCTTTATCATCTGCTTGATCTAAACAATTGTAGAACAATTCAATGCTGCTGCAACATACTCTGCTTCTGCTGTTGACTGAGAAATACAATTTTTTTTCTTGCTTGTCCAAGTGACAAGTCTATCACAAAGAAACACTGCTCCACCTGAAGTACTCTTTCTATCATTGACACATCCTGCCCAATCTACATCAGTGTACACATGAAGCTCAACATTTTTTGAATTAGGATGCCATAGACCATAATCTATAGTGCCTTGTAAGTATCTGAATATTCTTTTTACTGTCATGAGGTGACTTTTTTTAGGTTCTACTGCAAATATTCCAACTATGCCAAATACATTTGAAATATCAGGTCTAGTCTGAGTAAGATATATAAGTTTACCAATCATAGACTTATACAATGTTATATCTACTACTGGTGAGTCATCTTCTTTTGTAAGCTTGCATCTAGTGATCATAGGGGTTCCTACTAGCTTGCAATCATCCATCTTGAATTTCTTCAATATCTCTTTCACATATTTTGACTGATTAATTAAAATTCCTTTTTCTATCTGCTGCACATTTAGTCCCAAAAAGTATTTGATTGGACCAATCATACTCATCTCAAATTCATTCTGCATTTCTTTAGCAAATTCTGCACTTAGTTTGTCATTACCTCCAAAGATAATGTCATCAACAAATATAGCTACAAGTAGTAAACCTTCAGATGTCTCTCTAATGAATAAATTACAATCTACTACTACTTTCTTGAATCCAATCTTTATTAGATATCCATCTAGTCTCTCATACCATGCTCTTAGGGCTTGCTTAAGTCCATAGAGGGCCTTCTTCAATCTGCATACCATATCAGGTCTATCTGATAAGGTGAATCCTTCTAGCTGCTCAATGCATATTTATTCTTTCAAATCTCCATTTAGGAATGTTGACTTGACATCCATCTGATAAAATTTTAAGTTTTTGACTATAGCATAAGCTAGAAACAACTTAATAGCTTCTAATCTACTCACAGGTGTAAATGTGTCTAAATAATCAATGCCTTCTCTTTGCGCATATCCTTTACATACTAACCTTGCTTTGTTTCTTACTACAATACCATCTTCATTCATCTTGTTTCTGAATATCCACTTTGTTCCAATCACATTCTTATCACTAGGTCTTGGGACCGGTTCCCAAGTGTCATTCTTAATAATCTAATCAAGTTCTTCTTTCATAACATCATGCCAATCTGAATCATTACAAGCATCTTCAACACTTAAAGGTTCAATTTGAGATAGTAAAAATACCACTTCACTGCTATTTGAGTTCTTTGCTTGTGACCTTGTTAAGACTTTGTCACTCTGATCTCCAATGATGTCTATCTTGGAATGATTTCTAGATGTAAACTTTGGAACTTTAGGTGATGCTGAATTATCAGCCTTAGGAGTTTCTTCTTCACTTGTTTCAGGGTCATTGAATAACACATCAATACTATCAAACATTTATTCAATAACTGTCTCACTAGTGGAGGGTCTGGGTTCTTCAATCATGGGTGAGTAATCATGATATCTTTCTTGAATCATAAAATTTTCATCAATCTTTACATGAGCACTTTCAATGATCTTTTTCAATATTAAATTGAAACATCTATAAGATTTACTTTTAGTAGAGTAACCAAGAAAAATACCTTCATCACTTCTTGCATAAAACTTTCCTTCTAGTTCATCCCTCTTGATGTAGCACTTGCTTCCAAATATTCTGAAGTATTTTACTGTGGGAACATTACCAAACCATAGCTCATAAGGTGTTTTGTTAGCACCCGGCCTTAATTGAATTCTATTGATGGTATAGAGTGTTGTATTGACCACATCTCTCCAATAGGTGTGTGCAACTTTTCCTTCTATCATGATGGTGCACGTTGTATCAAGGATGATCCTATTCCTTCTCTCTTCAATTCTATTTTGCTAAGGGGTTTTAGGTGCACTTAATTGTCTCTTTGTGCCATGTTCTTCATAGTACTCATAGAATATGTTAGTGGTGAATTCTCCTCCTCTATCCGATCTCAAACATTTTACCTTTAGTATGATCTTGTTTGAGTTGGACCACATAGGTCTGTATGAATCGGATCCATTTTTTTCTCTACTAAATTCTACTTGCTCCTAAATGAATTTATCAAATGCTTTCCCATCACACATTCCCTGCATATAGTATCAACTGGCTTTGCTATGCTAGGTAGATCTCTTACTACTTTTACATTGCTTATATTTACTATGTTATCAAAATTGAGATGACATAGTCTTTTATGCCACAACCAACTGTCATCAACTTTAGCAACAAAACAACTTGCTTCTAAATTGAGTTGAAAAACATTACCTCTTGTCTTTGAGCCTGATGCAGTCATAACACTTTCTTTGTTGTTAATGATGCATTTGTCCTCTTTGAAATCCAACTGATAGCCTTTTCCAAGTAATTGTCCAACACTGAGAAGGTTATGTTTCAAACCATCAACATAAAGAACATCATCAGTACTATTCTTTCCATCCAAAGTGATGGCTCCTCTACCAACTATTGGTTTAGGAGTGTTGACTCCAAATTTGACCATACTACCATTATATTTGTCCAAATGAACAAACCTACCTTTATCACCTGTCATGTGATGTGAACAACCATTGTCTATAATCTAGTCTGTCCTTATGTTAGCTTGTGAAATCAATGCTAGCTCTTGTTCCTTTTTATCATCTTTATGACTTGTCTTATTATTCATTTTGTCTATAATAGCAATGAATCCAATTTCTTCTTCACTAGATTCTTCATCTAAAACTCCATCTCCAGCATAGTAGCATTCCTTAGAATACTTAGGCTGGTAATCCTTTTTGAAATTTCTAGATCTAGTAGGACACTTAGATGCAAAGTGACTAATCTTATTACATGAAAAGAACTTAAATGGTAATTGACCTTCATATTTTCCTTTTCCTTTATTTTCTCTTTTGGCAATCATAACAATGAAATCATCTAGTGTTTTCTCTTCATCATCATCATCAAAATTACCAGAAGTTTTTGTAGATTTCTTACCATGAACTATTGCTTTGAAGGTTGTTTCACTCTTTGGTTCTGTCTTCAATCTTGAGATCTCAAAAGCTGAGATTTTTCTGATAAAAGTCTCTCTCTTGAAATTAGATGTAAGCTACATGGTCTCATCAAGGATGTTGATCTTGCTTTCATATTCAGGAGTGAGAGTAGTCATTAACTTGTCCATGATGTCCTCCTCTGAAATCTCTCCACCATTGTTTTTTATTCTAGCAACTGCTTCATTTATCTTTTGATTATAAGCTCTGATGTTTTCTTTAGGTAGCATCTCTAATGCATTGTATCTTTTCTTCCATGTCTTTCTACGTGCATCCTTTTCTTGTTTGTCTCCTTCAAATATGTCTTCTAGGTGCTTCCATATCTTGTGGGCTATATCTACCTTTTTTATTTCTGAAAACTCACCATCAGATAGGGTGCTAATAAGAGCTTCTTTAGCAATAGCATTCTGATGAAACAATTCCTTTTGCCTATCAGTAGCATCTTCTTGTGCAAGGTCTTCTAGGGTAGGTATCTTTGCTGCTTTGATAGTTACATAAAAACTTCAAAACCAATACAATGCAAATAGGTCACCATCTTGTTCTTCTAATCAAGATAATTCTCTCCATCAAACTTAGGACTATCTTTCTTGAAGTAGGTCATTTGATCAACCTCAAGTTGTTAAACTTTCTCTCCGAGGCACTTGGCTCTGATACCAATTGTTAGGAATAGTCCCAAGAGATAACTGAGAGGGGGGGGGGGGGGGGTGAATCAGTTATCTACAAGATTCAATTCTTTATCCAATTAAGTATACTTAAACATAAAGCATAAACACAATGAAAGAACATAAGAACACAACACTAATATTTTGGTTATGAGGAAACCCCAATAGGTAAAAACCCCGGTGGGAATTGACACCCACTAATATTCTACACTACAGTATTATGATCCTTGTTAGAAGATGCTTAACCATGTTAGGATTTTCTTTACAATATATTTAGTACAATAGACCTGGTCAAGGGTTGTACCCTATTAGGAGTCTTTTACAATTGTCCCTATTAGGGGAGAGGACGCACTGTCTGAGAGCTCACTGCTTAAAGGGGCAAAGGCTACAACCTTTTGAATAACAAATACACACTATATCTAGATCTTGGTGAACTGTGCTTTGACTTGCTATCTGGATCAGTTCCAATGTATAGCATAAGTAATTTACTTGGTCACGTAGACTTTCTTCTAATGTCTCAACACTTCACACACTCTGCTTTTCTCTGCTTAATCAACCATGAACAACACTTCAGCAATCACAAATGACTACCTATAAATATCTTTCCTCTAAATGATATAATCAAGTCAGTCTATTAGAACCACCTTGAAATAATATTAGAGAAACCACCAAAAACTCTAACAAACATTATGTCAGCTCTACTATGCACGCAACACATTCTAGGACCTATCCAATAAGATAATTGTAGATGCACGCTACACATTGTTAGCTCTACCAAAACAACTAGATCTTTCTCTGTAAGTGGAATTAACTCATGTGCTCTTAACCAAACATCAATAACTCTCCTCTAAGCTTAAATCCAAGGGTGCATACCCACAAGATAGGCACAACTACATAATCAATAAAATCTTTGTCAGCTCTTCTTAACAAACACCAGAAATTTCTACTGGCAAATAGTGACTACATAACTTCACTTCTACTCATCAACATATTATGTGTCCATAACTAAAACATCACTAAAATTTCTTCAACATATATCCAAGTGCGCAAGGCTCCATGATAAATGTATGGACAACCATACACAGAACAATGCCTGTAACTCTGTTAGGAACACTACTGACACAAGCTACTATATAATTGTCTGTACTAACAATTAACCTCTGCACCCATGATATCATGATGATATCATGTCCATGCTTCATATACAAAAATCTTACTGCATAAGACTTCCATGGATGCTACTTTCCATATGTTTTCATCAATGACAAACATACAGTCAGTACTAGCCTACTAGAAAATCTGCAACATATATCCCTAAAGGAAATCCTTCATCTCATCCATCCATTTTGGGCCCTTATATCCCAATGCTAAACCCTTCATGCCTTTCATCTAGTTTAGGTCTAGATGTTGCTCCATCCACTATACTTCTTGCTCCTTCTTCCACCATACCTCAATATTAACAAAGACAGACATCCTTGAGATATTTCTTGTTGGAAAAATGGTCATCACTCCCCTCGGGATTCATGACATGGTATAACAGCCTCATGTGTCTTCTATAAGACTAGTGGCTATATCGGGCATTAGCAGGTCAATCTTTTGGTGCAAGGCAACCACTACTTATAAAAAGTGGTATTAGAGGTTGGTCACAAGTTTGAATCCCCTCGGGTAGCACTAAGGGGGAGATTGTTGTAAAAATGGTCAGTGCTCCCCTTGAGATTTGTGACATGGTTTAATAGCCTCTTGTGTCTTCTATAAGTCTAGTGGCTATACCGAACATTAACAGGTTGATCTCTTGGTGCAACGAAAACCACTACTTGTAACATTTCTATCCATCCATCCATCAAAACCCATTATATGAGCCTCATTCATCCACAATTCCCAAGTCTTTTGGAAGAAATGTGGATGCACAACATAAAAATAAAAAATACAAGAATCCACTTACATATGAAGATCACCATATCCTATCTAATTGATATGTGACAACAAATACTTAAGAGACCACAAGGGTCCTCAAAGAAAAAAATAAAATCAAAGAAAATATGGGTTCCTAAATCCATTATGGAAGAATTACAGTTAGAAACACATAAACGTAAAGAAAATCAAAAGCTATGTGGATTCCCAAGTCTCTCTAAAAGGATTGGAATATAAAAGTGTTAGGAATGGGAACACTGAGAGAGGGGGGGGGGGGTGAATCAGTGTTCACTATATTTTAACTTTTCACTTTAATCTTTATACTAAACTTAAATGCTTAAGTACTAAAATAAACATTCACGTAAACATGAAACATGAAATTAACACATGACACCAATATAGTTATGGGGAAACCCAAATAGGTAAAAACCCTGATGGGAATTGACACCCACTAATATTCTACATTAGTGTTTTGTGATCCTTGTTAGAAGATCCTTAACCCTGTTAGGAGTTTCTTTACAATGCTTTTAGTATAGGAGAGCTTGTCAAGGGTTAGAACCTATTAGGAGTCTTTTAAAATAGTCCCTATTAGGGGAGTGGACACACTATCCTAGAACTCACTACTCAAGTGGTGAAGGCTACAACCTTCTGATCTCAGATACACACTATATTTGCAGGATGAACTATCACTATGAAACTTGTTGTTAGATCAGTTCCTTTAATGCACTGATTTCTTGACCTCTAGCAAAGCTCTAATACATCTTCTAGTGTCTTCACACACTTCTTCTCTTCTTATTTCAACTCACTATTAACTTCCATACCGAATACAATGGGCGCACCTTATATTTATATGCTCATATAAACTAAAAAAGTAGGTCATCCCTTAGACCTATTACATACAACACTTCCAAATGAATTGGCTTAAGCATGCTTACAAAAAGACAAGTATATATGTTAGAAAACTAAATATAATAGGTGCATAGCCTTTAAAAAATTACATTATATCCACAAACCAAAATACTAACTATCGGCTTCATGCATTGTTCTTCTCTAGCACACACAGGCTGTGCAACTTCAACTGACTGTAACTTTCTCACCCTTGCACATTTGATCATACACTCATAGAATAATTTTGAATATATTCTAACCAACTTAACTTCTAGGGCACATACCTAAATTCTTCCGTATGCATGTGCGCTGATGCTCTAAGCTATAGGAACTTTGTATAGTGTCCAGTCTTCAATACTTAATTGATTTCTGATCTTCTCTTCAAGTGCATTGACTCCAAACTACTATATGACTTTGTTTCCATAATGAAAACACTATATCAAGTCATATACATCAGTATAGACAATTTTCACACAATCTCCCCCTTTGTCATTGATGGCAACAAAGGAATATGGCCAAGTTGCTAACTATGCTTAATACAAAAACTTTTGTTCTTCTATACAAATACTTATATCTCCCTATACATATTATGATCCATATTCTATACAACTCCCCCTTTGACATTAATGAAAAAGGTGTTACAAAAATTATATCTACACATACTCATTGAGGGAAAACATCTAGATATGCAATCTTAAGGTTCTAGATCTCCTTTTTCCAAAAAGTTATCAAAGAGTTAACTATTTGGAGATGGGTGCATAAAGCATACTGAAGCTTCTCCATCTTCTTCAAGTCTGTGGTAGGACCTTGATTGTATGTCACCATAGTGGCATCAATCTCCTTGATATTCTGATTTAGAATTTCTAGTGAGGGCACAAGAGCATTCCTCAACTAAGTCTGTCTAGATCTTATCTTTGCCATCTCTTTCTCTGCCTTCTCAATTTTGTCCAGCTAACCTTGGTAGACATTGTTGCACATGTTCACATCAGTGGATGTGTCTTTTACTGAACTTTTCACCCACTCAATCATAACTTTTACCTCTTTTATTTTCTTAAGATGGGCATCAGTAAGCTTATCTTGATCCATGCAGTCTACAATGAATTTCCTTCCTTGATCAGAAAATTCTTTTAAAGATGCTTGACCGATCTTGAGTGAATTCAAGTATAGTGCAAATTTTCTCATCAACTCATTCAATCTCTTCTTTAGATACTTTTCTTCTACAACTTGGGATGTTGATTCTTCAAGGTTTGAGAAATTACTTTTGAACTGAGAAATGATTGTACTTACATCATCAACAAAGTGTACCTTAGACACTTTCTTGTCTGTAGGCAACAAACTGTTCAGTATGTTCATTGATTCCATAAGGAGAGGATTTCTCATTACTTGTTTCTCCTTTGCCTTCTCCATAGCTAGGATGCTAAACTTAATCAGGTCTTCTTCTCTCCATGAGTCCAAATTGGATGTGTCAGGTGTCAAACTTGACAACAATGTTGAGGAGGGAGTGATGGGAGTGTTATCCATCACTTCTAATTTTACTTTGGCTAGTTCAGCAGAAGTTTCATCTTTCTCTTGTTCTTTTTCTTCTTCTTCTTCTTTCTTTTCTTCCTCTTCCATTTTCTTTTCTTCTTTCTCATCTGATATATTTTCAATCAATACCTCTTCTTGATGAGTGGGAGGTGTACTATTGCATAAAATCTCAACTTCTTGTGTGCTCACAAAAGCTTCGTCAAACTTGTCTAGTTTTGTGTTAGTGGCCACCATGGCTATCTCCACATTATCAATGATAATGGTGTTGTCCTTGAGTGATTCTGACATGGGTTTAGACTTGTCTACCTCTTATTGTACTTCCACTTAGGTGTTGAATCTCGAGGACCTGTAGAATGTACTTTGATGGTCTTTGACCCTTTGGTAACATTTATGGGTACATTAGCTATGGGCACAATAGGTGGATACATGTTTCTATTAATAAATACCTTCTCAAAGGTTTTCTCTATCTCTTTTGCAATTATCTCATAATTTGTATCCATTATGTCTAGATTTCGTCTTAGTTCTGAGGTGAGGCTTCACTCGATCTAAGAGCAATTTATTTTCTTCTAGTTCACACATAGGAAGGGTATCATCAAGAATCTTCTCCCTTATCTGTAGATCTTCCTCAATAGCTAGTCTCTTTTGGAATTCAAGGATATTCCATACCTTGTCAGGAATCATTGTTTTTAGTTCCAAAACTATCCTTTTGAACTTGATCATGTGCTTTATGATCATGCTATGAATGTTAGAAATAGTCCCAAAAGATAACTAAGAGGGCGGGGGGGGGGGGGGGGGGGGGGGGTGAATCAGTTATCTACAAGTTTCAATTCTTTATCCAATTAAGTATACTTAAACATAAAGCATAAACATAATGAAAGAACACATGAACACAACACCAATATTTTGGTTATGGGGAAACCCAAATAGGTAAAAACCCCAGTGGGACTTGATACCCACTAATATTATGTACTAGTGTATAATGATCCTTGCTAGAAGATCCTTTACCCTGTTAGGAGTAGCTTTACAATATATTAAGTATAGTAGACTTGGTTAAGGGTCAGATCCTGTTAGGAGTCTCTTACAGTTGTCCCTATTAGGGGAGAGGATGCACTGTCTGAGAGCTCACTACTCAAATGGGCAAAGGCTACAACCTTCTGAATAATAGATACACACTATATCTGGATCTTGGTGAACTGTGCTTTGACCTACTATCTGGATCAATTCCAATGAATAGCACACATTCTCTACTTGGTCACATAGACCTTCTTCTGATGGTTCAACACTTTGCACACTCTGCTCTGCTCTGCTTAATCAACCATGAACCACACTTTAGAAATCACAAATGACTACCTATAAATATCTTTCCTCTAAATGATATGATCATGTCAGCTTGTTAGAACCAACCTGAAATCATAATAGAGAAACCATGATAAACTCCAAAAAACATTTGTCAGCTCTATTATGCATGCAACTCATTCTAGGAACTGTCTAATAAAATGATTGTAGATGCACACCACACACTGTCGCCTCTACCAAAACAACTAGAACTTTCTTTGTAAGATGAATTAACTTATGCACTCTTAACCAAACATCAATCACACTTCTCCAAGCTTAACTCCAAGGGTGAATATCCTTTAGATAGTCGCAACTCAAGAAATAATAAAATCTCTATCGACTCTTCTGAACAAACTCAGGAAACTGCTACTCGTGAATAGTGACTCCATAACTTCACTTGCATTCATCATTAGACTATGAATTCATAAATAAAACATCACTAACATGTCTTCAACATATATCCTATGGCACATGCCCATGAGACAATTGTATGGACAACCATACACAGAACACTGCATGTAACTTTGTCAGGAACACTACTGACACAAGTCGCTATATAACTGTCTATAATTATAGTTAACCTCTGTGCCCATGATATCATGTTGATATCATGTCCATGCATCATATACTAAAGGCTTACTAGATAAGACTTCCACGCATGCTACTTTCCATATGTTGTCATCAATGACAAACATACAGTCAATACTGGCCTACTGGAAAATCTCCAATAATGAATCTCTGAATTGTCAATTTCATTGTACTTATCATAAAACTTCCCTACTTGATCAATTCTTCCTTCATTAACTATCCTGGCACTTATCACACTGAGACTAGGTTTGAAGCTTACTTTAGGAGGTGCTTGAGTGTTCCTTCTATTCCTTGTGACTTGCGATGATGGATGACTAGTGCCAAGTTCTTTCTTCCTCTTGGGCATTGCCTTATACTTGGGAGGAGTAGTAAGGTCAATGGTTACCTTGGGCATAGAAGGAGTATCATCTTCTTTACCCTTCTGACTATCATCTTTTTCAATTTTCACCTTCTTCATCTTGGGATCATCAGTCATAGCTTTCCTTGTGGATGTACTCTTAATTTCCAAAGCAATCTTTTCATCCCTTACTTTATCAAGGTCTTCCTAAGACACACCATGAATCCTCAAGAGCTTTGATGTGACTTTAGCAACTTTTCTTTTTGTTGCTGTGCTATTAAGTTTAGAATCTACTTCTCTAGTTTTCTCTTCATATGTTCCCCACCTAAGTTCATTAGGATCTTTTGGGGCTGATAGAAGTACCTGTGCATATGCTTCGAGGACTTGTTCCTCTACCTCATAACCAAGTGGATGAATCCACTTAGTTCTTAGATCAACAACTTCCATACAAGTTGTGTCTATCTCCACCATAAAACAAATTGTATCCTTGTGCTTTTCCACAATGCTCTCTGGAATCATGTACCTCATTTGCATCTTGATCCTAAAGGTCTTCAATTCTAATGTTATATAATCTCTTAATGTTCTTTCAATGGATGCTTTGTTGGATATCTGAGGCATGGTTGGAATGGACTTGTCCAAATACAAATTAGATATCTTCCCAACTATATGAAGGTACATGTAAATGATTAAAGACCAAAACCTGAATATTTTGGTCTTATCATGCTTGATGGCCTTGATGTTATCAATCAACTATGCACACAAGATCTCACACAAGTTGAACTCTACATCTTCCTTCACAAGTCTAATGATTGCTAGAATTGTGCCCGCAGACACACTATTCACTCTTCTGGTGTGATGAAACCTATATCCAAGTATCATAGACATCAATTTGATGTTTTCTTGTTCAATAGGCTCAATTTTCATCGCACGCCTATCACACCTTGACTTACAAGTTTTCTCAACTATTTCCTTGACATCCTTGCCCATAGGAAGGATGGCACCTATCCTAGAAAGGCATGTCATCTCATGTATCAAGTCACTAGTGATTCTTACTGGCACATCACCAATCCAAAACAAATCATCATGAATTCTTCTCAATAAGTTTTTTATCCATTTTGTCTCATAGAATTCATATGCCATAGCATACTCAACAATAGGGTGGTCATTCCATTTGACATATTCATCCATGAATGTTTTGTCTAGTTTCAACATGGTATCCATGTGTTCCCTTAACCTATATAACCCTACTGGTTCTTTCTTGTAGTAGATATATGCCCTAATATCCTCGACATACATAATGCCCATAGGTGTGTGGGAGAAATATCCCTCTAAATCATCTAGGGTTGACTTAAAAGGATGTTTCTTGAATACATATCTCTTCTTCTTAGTGACATCATAAACTATGGGAGTGGCCATGACTTACTTGTTTAATCGCTTTCCAATTGTACTCTGAGATTATCTGAAGACTTCTGAATCGGCGTGTTGATCTAGGGTTTCTGTAACCGACCAAATGCACTAATAATTACTGCAAATCACTGATAGATCAATCTCCAAGTCCTCACAACAACTTCTAAGGCTCTTTCTACTCTCCCATCACTTTGAATTTGAATGCAATGAGAAATCAAATACCTTTATGTTTACTTTAAAGTGAAAATTCTACCATTAATGCAAATCACATAAACCAGGCTATCACTTCAAAATTTCCAACTTGAGTTTTGTTCACAATCAGCATGTGCACTCTTCCACATAAGTACCTTTATACTCCAAAAGATCAAGTCCAAAGGTGCATACTTTGAGGATGAGTATACCAGCCACACAAGGGTCTAGAGCTAAATTAGCTCCCCTTATGACCCTGAGGGTCATTCATCCAAATGTAGAGGGTGCATCCACTGTGGATGCATCCAATACATTCTCTTTAGTTTTGTCCTTCTTTTTCTGTAACCAAATCATGCTTGCATCATCTAAGGCTTTGACAAAATTAATTTCTCCTCCAAGATCCAAAACTGGTTCTTCGATCTTTTTAGGGCTTCCCTAACCTTGCATCCTTGATCTACAGAACCTTGAGATATGTCCAGCCTTGTTACAACAGTGACAAATGACTTGAGGTCTTATATTCCTTGGTGCATTGACATGAGTCACCATTCTGCATTATTTTGTTGTGTGACCATTATAGTTACAATTCTGGCATGTAACATTTAGAGAACTTCTTACATTTGTCTGATTTTGCTTTCTCTAATCTTGTTGAATCTTGTTCTTCTTACTAGTCTTGCAATTCATAGCTCTATGACCAAATTTATTGCATGAATAATAGTAACCATTAAAAGGTCTTACCTCTGTGTAGTTCCTTGCAATGTGTCCATGCTTGTTACAAGGAAAACAAGTGTGGTCTATAGGCTTGCACTCAATCTTAGGTGGTGCACCATTATCTTTGGTTTGATCTTTAGTCTCCTTAGCATCAGTAGAGTCCTTTTGTGAATCCTTTCTTGCTCACATATTGTCAATCTAATTTTGTGCTTCATTGTATCCAATACAACTGGTGTCTCCTTTGGCTCTTCTTGCATACAATTGAGATTCTATCAAATCAGAATTGGTGTGTAATTTTTCAATGTGATTCTTTGCTTCTTTCATTTTAGACTCCAAGCTTTCTTTTCTATTCCTTAGCTCCAAAATTTCCATGTTTTCTTGCCTTAGTTCTTCATTCAGCTAAAGGTTCTCTTTGATCTGTTCATCATAGACTTCTTGATTATTAGTCAGCTTATCATCAAACTCTTCAAGTTGCTCTTTTAAGGATTTGTTTTCTTCATTCAGCTTCTTGACCATTGTCCCTAGATCACTGGTAGAGCATTCTTTCAAATATTACCTTAGCTTTTTGATGACTAATTGAGCATCACTGAGTTTATCCTTTAGTTCTTCAGATTCTCTTTCTAACTTGTCCAGGTCTTCAAGAGTAGCTTCAAGATTTCTTTTTAGATGTTTCATTTTTTCCTTTTTCCATGATCTCCTCAAGTGGTTAAACTTCTTTGCTAAGGACCAGAGCTCTGATACCAATTGTTAGGAATGGGAACACTGAGAGGGGGGGGGGGGGTGGGTGAATCAGTGTTCACTATATTTTAACTTTTCACTTTAATCTTTATACTAAGCTTAAATGCTTAAGTAATGAAATAAACATTCACATAAACATGAAACATGAAATTAACACATGACACCAATATGGTTATGGGGAAACCCAAATAGGTAAAAACCCTAGTGGAAATTGATAGCCACTAATATTCTACACTACTATTTTGTGATCCTTGTTAGAAGATCCTTAATCCTGTTAGGATTTTCTTTACAATGCTTTTAGTATAGTAGACCTTGTCAATGGTCAAACCCTATTAGGATTATTTTATAATAGTCCCTATTAGGGGAGTGGACAGACTATCCTAGAGCTCATTGCTCAAGTGGTGAAGGCTACAACCTTCTAATCTCAGATACACACTACATCTGCTAGATGAGCTGTCACTGTGACACTACTTGTCAGATCAGTTCCTTTGATGCGTTGATGCTTTGACCTCTAGCAAAGCTCTAATACATCTTCTAGTGTCTTCACACACTTCTTCTCTTCTTATTACAACTCACTATTAACTTCCATACTGAATACAATGGGTGCACCTTATATTTATACGCTCATATAAACTAAACAACTAGGTTGGCTCTTAGACCTATTATATACAACACTTCCAAATGAATTGGCTTAAGTGTGCTTACAAACACACAAGTATATATGTCAGAAACCTAAATATAATAGGTGTATAGCCTTTACTATTAGGAATGAATGCTAAATTTTTGGTGGCTATTCTGTAGCAGTTGTTGTTGCATTCATGACTATGATTGTTATTGATGTCAACACAGTGACTTACCAAAGACTTGCAAAGAAGCAGATAGAGTTTGGATTAGCGCACATGGGTTATTGTAGTTGGAGCTATGTGATGTTTAGGATATACTCCTTGATATGTTATATGTCTTTGGTTAAGATCATAGATAGTAATTCATTTATTCATGGAAGTTATGAGCACTTTCGTGGAAGCAATATTCAGGCAGTGTTCCTGAGTAGTGGTTTGTGGAAATCGGATGATAGCTCCTAATCAAGATGGAATTTGTTTTTGCATAGTTAAAGGGAAGTTGAAGACATATTGTTAGTGATGTGGATGATAGTGCAAACTTTGAGGTCACACGAGTGAAGATTTATTGTATTTGGAAGCTGACAATTTTGTTTAATTTTGATGTAGCGTGTGGAAACTTTTATGTTGTAATTGTATGCCAACTCATTTGTAATTATTTGAGTGTGGTATAAAGGAAGGAATGTATTTCCTTTTTTTAGTGTGGTTGAGTGTGATATTGTATGCATGAAGTGAAGAAAAGAGCTAAGTATGAAAGTGAAGTTGTGAAGGAAGACATGTGAGGTACAAAGATCTGAAATTGAGATTTGGTGTAACAGTGAGTGTAGTTTGGCATAGTCAGAGAAGAGGTAACATATTATTCTATTGATTAATAAAAATATTATTTGGACAATGTGTTCAGTGATCTTACCCTGAAGCTGTTTGGGCAGTGGGTCCTTTTGTCTTCCATAACTCCTAACAAGGTTAGAATCTTTTAATAGGGATTCAAAATCTCCTAACATGGATTCATATGTACTAAATGTATTTCATAAGACTCCTAATAGAGTCCATCCTTTCACAAGGAATATTCATATTAGTGCATCTTTTGTGGGCATCATTTCCACTCGGGTTTACTCTTTGATCAAGAGGTTCCCTAGTCAACATATCTTGTGTCATTGTGTTATTGTGTATGAATATCTTTCTATGGTTGGTAATTATATTGCTTATATGGTTTAATACTATTGAAGATGATAAAAGTTATAATTATCAGATAACTAATTCACCCCCCCCCCCCTCAGTTATCTTGGTGGAATTTACTTTCTAACAATTGGTATCAGAGCGGCAAGTCCTTGAAAAAGAAGTTTAACAACTTAAGTAGATCGATGGAAAATTTCAAAAAAGAAAACCCTAAGTTTGATGGAGTAAATTTTGACAGATGGAAAGAAAAGATGAAGACACATCTACTTTGTTAAGGACTGGGTTATTGGTTGATTACAAAGACTGATAAGACTATCATTGAAGAGGAAAATCTTGAAACTTGTATTGCTGATGAGAGAGATCTATTCATGTGTAACATACTTGCAAGAGAAGAACTTTTGACAGCCCTTTCGGAGAATGAGTACAGTTAGGTAAAATGTTTGAAAAAATCTCATGAAATTTGGAATGCTTTACACTCTACTTTTGAAGGTGATGAACATGCAAAAAGAGTTAGATTACATAATTCAATATGTGAATTTGAAGATATAATAATTTTGGAAGATAAATCTATTAGAAGCTATATTGGTAGAATGTCAAAACTTATTATAGGTATAAAATCTTGTGGAGGAACAAAGATAGAGAATGAAGTGATATGGAAAATTCTAGGGACATTGACCCCTATATTTAAGCAGACAACACAGATGATTGAACAAGTTATACCTTGTACTAAAAAATTTACAAGAGAGACTCTTCTTGGAAGATTCAAAGTAGCAGAAATGAACCTGAGATTATCAGGAGACTTACCTAGAATGGAGATAGCATTCAGTGCTCTTAGTGTTCACCCTACTTTGTCAAGAAGCATCGGTGTGAGCATAGATTATGTTGGCAGTAGCATATCTAGAAATGAAGAAGACAAGAAGATTGAAGAAGGTATTTCCTTTCTTTTGAAAAGAGAACGAGATGGTAAGAAAATATTTAAATGTTTGACTTGTCAAGAATATGGTCATTTTGCATCTAAATTTCCTAAGAGAGTTAAAAAGTATAGAAACAATTTCAAACCTAGAAGATCTAAGGAATGTTATTATGCTAATGATGAAGATCTTGAAGCTAGTATATAAAGAGCTTTAAGTGAAAGTGATACTGAGAATAATGATGACATAGGATTTGTAGCAATTAAGAAGAGAATCCTGAAACTAATGTTAAGGAAGAAAAATCCTTAGTTTCTCAAGTTGAAAAGAAAGCTGATAGGATTATAGACAATGGTTGTTCACATCATATGACTGGAGACATGAAAAAGTTCATAAAGTTTAATGAACATGATGGAGGAGTTGTTAGAGTTGGAAACAATGCACCTTGTTTGATTAAAGGTATAGGACCTATTACTCTTGATGGAAAGACTAATACTGATGATGTTTATTTTGTGGATGGATTGAAACATAATCTTTTGATTTTTGAATAGTTAGTTGATAAGGGATATCAAGTTTGGTTTACTAAGAAAACTTGTGTGATAAAGGATAAAGATGGAAATCTGATTGGAACTGGATCTAGAACCAGAGGTAATGTATTTCAGTTGAATCCTACTAAGATGACATGTTTGATTACTAAGATTGATGACAATTGGTTATGGCATAGAAGGTTTTGTCATATAAACTTTGACAACATTGTGAAAGTAAGTGCTACACTTGTAGTAAGAGATTTGCCTAAAATTATGAAGCCTACTAACATGATTTGCAAAGAATGTGTAATGGCTAAATAGAAGAGAAGTTCCTTTCCCAATAAGAAGTTTACATCTACAGAAAAGCTAGAGATTGTTCATACAAATTTGAGCAGTCCTACCAGGACTAGAGGATTCTATGGAGAAAGGTATTTTATGATTCTTGTTGATGATTTTACAAGAATGATGTGGATTGCATTTCTTAAAGAAAAATCTGAAGCATTTGATAAGTTTAAGATTGTTAAGAATAAAGTTGAGAATGAATCTAGAATGAAGATCAAATGTTTGAGATCTAATAGAGGTGGAGAATTTACTTCTAGAGAGTTTAACACCTTTTGTGAAGAAAATGGCATTAAGAGATAGTATTCAGACCCTAGAACACCTGAACAAAATGGCATTGCAGAAAGAAGAAATAGATTAGTAACTTAAGTAGCAAGAGCTATGTTATTTGAGAATGATTTGGCGAAGATATTCTAGAGAGAAGCAGTGAACACAATAGTGTATACAATGAATAGGGTACAAATTAGAGCAGACACAGACAAGACACCTTATGATTTATGGTTTGGACATGCACCCTCAATTAAGTATTTTAGAATTTTTGGAAGAAAATGTTATATAAAGAGAGATGATGATATTGGAAAGTTTGATCCTAGAAGTGATGAAGGTATATTTCTTGGACATTCTTTGAAAAGAAAAGCCTATAGATGTTATAATAAAAGAACTAAGACTATTTTTGAAAGCACAAATGTTAAAGTTGATAAAAAGTTCACAATTCAGGAAAGAATGCTTGGTTATGAATCAGATGAAGAAGCTCATCCTAAACCTAACATTGGATCTACTGAATTATTTTATGAAACTAAAAGTGATTTTTTGATTGAAAGCCACAGTGAAGTCATTGAAGAACCTACATCTGAAGTGAGATCTGAGATAGTGACACCTAGCAAAAGGTTTGTTAAGAAATCATCCTATTGGACAAATTATAGGAAGCATCAAAAGAGGAGTTCTAACTCAAAATAAGGTACAAGAACATTTATGTTTGATTTCTCAAATTGAATCTAAGACTACTAATGAAGCTTGTGAAGATGAAAGTTGGACTAATGCTATGAAAGAAGAACTAGATTAGATTGAAAAGAATAAGACATGGGAATTGGTCCCTAGACTAAAAGACAAGAATGTTATTGGAACTAAATGGGTATTCAGAAACAAGATGAATGAACAAGGAGAAGTAGTAAGAAACAAAGAAAGAAGGAATTGATTATGAAGAAGCATTTACACCTATTGCAAGAATTGAAGCAGTAAGAATGTTTTTGGCTTATGCAGCTTACAAGAAATTCAAAGTATATCAGATGGATGTGAAGTCAGCATTTCTAAATGGAGAATTGGAAGAAGATGTCTAGATTAAGTAGCCTAAAGGTTTTTCTTTGACTCAAGAAGGAGACATGGTATGTAAAATGAAGAAAGCTTTATATGGACTTAAACAAGAACCTAGAACTTGGTATGGAAAACTGGATAAATATTTGTTAAAATTGGGATTTACAAAATGAATAGTTGATAGCAATTTGTACACAAATGAAATTGAAATTGGTTTGCTGGTTATAGTTATTTTTGTTGATGACATTATCTTTGGAGGAGAAGATGAAGCTAGTGAAAATTTTGCTGATGAAATGAAGACTGAATTTGAAATGAGTATGATTGGTGAAATGAAATACTTTTTGGGATTAAAGATAACACATAACAATGATGGTATCTTTGTAAGTCAGAAAAAGTACCTAAATGACTTGTTGAAAAGATTTGGAATGGAGAATTGTAAACCAATTGGAACACCCATTGGGATTGGACATAAGTTATCTAGCACAAATGAGACTTCTATAGTGGAACAAAAGAAATACATATCCATGATTGGAGGATTGCAGTATTTGATTCATACAATACTTGATATAGCACATTCAGTTGGAATTGTAGCAAGATTTCAAGCTAAACCTAGAGAATCACATTATGTAGCAGTAAAGAGGATACTAAGATATTTAAGAGGCACAATGGACTATGGATTATGGTATGAAAAATCTGATGATTTTACCCTATGTGCTTATACAGATGTTGATTGGAGAGGCAGTGTTGATGATAAGAAAAGCACCAATGGTGGAGCATTTTTCCTTGGAGGAAGATTGGTTTTTTGGCTAAGAAAGAAGTAGAATTGTATCTCACAAAACACAGTAGAAGCAAAATATGTAGCAGCAGCAAACAATTGTAACCAGATAATTTGGATGAAGCAAATGCTGAAGGATATTGGAATAAAGTTTGTTGAACCTATTGTCATACATTGTGACAACACCAGCATAGTTAGTATGTCTAAGAATCCTATATTACATTCTAAGACAAAGCATATAGAGATTAAGTATCATGTTGTAAGAGAGAAAGTTGTTGAGAAAGAAGTCAGACTTGAGTACATAAGTACAAAGGAGTAGATAGTAGATATATTCACAAAGCCTTTGCCTAAGGATACATTTGAGTATCTGAGAGGTATGCTTGGGGTTATGCCCTAGCCTAATTTTGAAAAGTGATGCAGTTGGTTGCATCCGTCTAGTAGTATATGAGCCTTATCTTTATTTTGGACTGGATGTTGGTACTTCCTCTATGGGGGAGTATGTGTATCTGAGATGAGTCATGAGGAATCTAGTGAATGTATTTTCTGAATAGTGTCTTTTGACATTAAAGTTGTTGTTGACATGATGATGAAATTTCTATCATTGATGTCAATGGGGGAGAAGTGTACATGAAAAACCATCTGAAACATATGTTGGAGAGAACTGAATAGGAAAATGAAGCAAGATTTGATTAATGCAGAAGACTTGAAGAACTTTCAGAGTAGCAATGTTGCAGTATTGGATTTTTGCAACATTGGATGTTTTTCATCTATGTTGTCATCAATGCCAATGGGGGAGATCGTTAGGAATGAATTCTAAATGTTTGGCATCCATTCTATAGTAGTTTTTGTTGCATTCATGACTATGATTGTCATTGATGTCAACACAATGATTTACCAGAGACTTGCAGAGAAGCAGACAGAGTTTGGATTAGTGCACATGGGTTATTGTAGTTGGAGCTATGTGATGTTTAGGATATACTCCTTGATATGTTATATGTCTTTGGTTAAGAGCACAGATACTAATTCATTTATTCATGGAAGTTATGAGCACTTTTGTGGAAGCAGTATTCAGGCAGTGTTCCTGAGTAGTGGTTTGTGGAAATCAGATGATATCTCCCAATCAGGATGGAATATGGTTTTGCACATTTATAGGGAAGTTGAAGACACATTGTTAGTGATTTGGATGAAAACACAAACTTTGAGGTCTCATGAGTTAAGATTTATTGTATTTGGAAGTTGACAGTTTTGTGTAATTTTGATGTAGTGTGTGGAAAGTTTTAAGTTGTAATTGTATGGTGACTCATTTATAATTAGTTGAGTGTGGTATAAAGGAAGGAATTTATTTCCTTGTTGTAGTGTAGTTGAGTGTGATGTTGTATGCATGAAGTGAAGAAAAGAGCTAAGTATGAAAGTGAAGTTGTGAAGGAAGATATGCGAGGTATAGAGATCTGAAATTGAGATCTGGTGTAACAATGAGTGTGGTTTGTCACAGTCAGAGAAGAGGTAAAATATTATTCTATTGAGTAATAAAAAGATTATTTGGATAGTGTGTTCAGTGATCTTACCTGAAGCTATTTGGGTAGTGGGTCCTTTTGTCTTCCATAACTCCTAACAGGGTTAGAATCTTTTAATAGGGATTCAAAATCTCCTAACATGGATTCATATGTACTGAATGTATTTCATAAGACTCCTAATAGAGTCCATCCTTTCACAAGGAATATTCATATTAGTGCATCTTTTGTGGGCATCATTTCCACTCGGGTTTACTCTTTGATCAAGAGGTTCCCTAGTCAACATATCTTGTGTCATTGTGTTATTGTGTATGAATATCTTTCTATGGTTGGTAATTATATTGCTTATATGGTTTAATACTATTGAAGATGATAAAAGTTATAATTATTAGATAAATGATTCACCCTCCCCCCCTCTTAGTTATCTTGGTGGACTTTACTTTCTAACATTTACAACATTACATTATATCTGCAAACCAAAATACTAACTGTCGGCTTCATGCACTATTCTTCTCTGGCACACACTGGCTATGCAACTTCAACTGACTGTAACTTTCTCACCCTTGCACATCTGATCATGCACTCATAGACTAAGCATGAATATAGTCTAACTCACTTAATTTCTAGGGTGCATACCTTAATTCTTCCATACACACATGCACTGATGCTCAGAGCTATAGGAGCTCTATATATTGTCTAGTCTTCAATACTTAACTAATTTATGATCTTCTCTTCGAGTGCACTAACTCCAAACTGCTATATGACTTTTTTTCCATAATAAAAACACTATATCAAGTCATATACATTAGTATAGAAAACTTTCTAACAAAAAGAAAAATCAAACTTGACATTCAAGCTTCCAAAGACTTCCACTCCATATTCTTCCAAATATCTTCCATTCTCTCCTCCATCTATTTTGTGTCCTTTTGTCCCAAAATCGACATCACTTCCTACATTAAAACCTCACACTAGCCAATGCATTCTCCCTTCACTTGTCCACTACCCTTCAAGGTGTGTGTCGATGTTGATCTGGCCATCATTTCCACCTAGTCAAACACAAACCTTTCCATACCCTATCCAATATCCAACTCCTATATCTACTCCATATGTTCCATATCATATCCTCTCATTCCTCTTACCCCATCTTATGCATAAATCCTTAGCCATCATCTACTTTAACCTCCATATATTTCCCCTACCATCAACATTATTAGAATCTTTGAGCTTACCTTTCAGTGGCCTTGGCCAATCACTACATATATTTCCAAAGGAACATTATCTAAAGAGCATCAGGCTCGAATTCCTCCAAAAAAAAAAGGTTTTTCAAAAAACTAAAAAACAAAGTAAAAAAATAAAATAAAAAATCATCCAATGGTGAAAACTTGGTAATCAAGTGCCTTGGGCAAGTACCATGATGAAAACCTGACAAATAGGCATCATGTGTAATCCCTCCCTCTAGTTTTTCTTCATACTTGGGGAGAATTCCTTCTTACTATCCATCCATAATATCTTCCCAATCATCTACTTCACATACCTATCACATCTTTTCCATTCATTTATCCACCTCCCCTTGCACTCTATACTCGGGGGAAAGCTCCATCCATATTATGATACCATAAATATCTTCCACATTCCATATCCTCAATCCATTGTCCTATCTAAGTTCATTATCATTTCATTTCCCATCTTTGATCTTGACTATTCTATACATCCCCTCTATTCATATGTATCTTCCATAAACCATACTCCTTATCCATCCATTTTCACATATTTGATCTTGACATCCCTATCCTCCATCTCATAAGTCCTTGTAATATTCATTCCCTTAATCCATTATTCATTATACTTTTTGAGTTTATACACATTCCCATGTTCTTGATCTTGATTATCCTATACATTTCCTCCATCCATTAACTATTATCCAATTCTATTTATATCATCCATATCATTATCCCTCTCCTCTTTATACCCTCGATCTCTTATCTATTATCCATCCACCTTCCACTTTCATACCTTTTCCCTTCATAAAAACTAGAGGTGCTAAAATAAAAATAAAATATACCTACATGCTTTGGACAATGAAAAAACCTTCATCTCCTTCATGTGTCCCTTACACACCATCTTTCCATTTTGTACATCCTTATACCCCATCTCTCCACCCTTCATCATCCATACCATATCACCCTCCTCCACATCATCCCCATCTCCTATCACCATAATCCCATCCTATAAATTTTTATCCTCCATCTTTCCATCCTTCATTCTCATCCTTCTAGTGTGGGGCACATAACTCCTTTTTCACATAGTTCTTGGATCCCCATCCCTATGCCCCCCATCATATAGCCTTCCATATCCTACCCTTACCTATCCATTCATTTCATCTATCTCCTATCCAATCCATCCCTTCCACCCATTTATTTTCTAACCAAAAATCTCTCCATCATTCCATCCTCTATAATTCCTTGGTTATCCCTTGTCATTGGTCCCAATCCACTTATCCTTTTTCCTATCCAATTCCTTAATCACCCTTTCATTTTATTCAAATCATATTTTCTATCAAATCTATTTATCTTCTAATCCAATCCATTTATTCCCCTTCCATCCTTTTCAATCTCATCTTATCCATTCATCTTCTCTTCCAATCCCATTCTCTCCAATCCTCTCTTTCAAATAAAGTAAAAAATAAAAAAATAAAAAAAATAAAAAAATCCATATAATCCAAAAAATCCCAAGTCAATCTAATCGAGTGTAATCTATACTAATCCATGCAATCCAATCTTGTAATCTAGCACATTAATCTTTGATCAATCCATCATCTTAAACCAAATTAGTTGTTAATTATTTGATCACTTTCAAATCAAATCATCATCATGGGATGTATCCTTCCCAATCCTTAAGGCCCTTCCCTCGTAATCACTTAATCATTCAATCAATTGGTTTTTATCTTGACTAGGGGCAATATGTTGGTTTGATTTTGGTTTTTTGTGCATGTTTTCTTGTTTCTTGTATGTATTAGTATTTTTTGCATCTATCATGGTCTTTGCATCCTATTGTCACAAGGGCATCATGGTCTTCAATATCATGGTGTCATAAGACATATGGTTGTATTTGACCTTTTTTTATCACGTACTTGGAACATGGTCATCTTGGTTCCTCATAACTTGGTGCATAACGTCAAGTACAATATCAAAATAAGATATGCTCTCCCATGTTGACATAATGATGGTTTGCATTTAGGTTCATTCTGCATTGGAGGCCTTCTTTTATTCACTTTCTCTATCCTCACCCTTCCTTTTCAAGAAAATTATCAAAATTAATCTTTTGTCCAATTTTCTTGAGGGGGCACCATCCTCATCATCTTCTCATCATCTCTTAGGCACAACTCTGAGGCATCTTGTTTTCTTCTTCTCTTTTGTGATGTCGATTTTGACACCGCATCAAAGAGGGGCAAAATATAGACACTTAAAATTGTCCATTCACACTAATGTTAATTGTTATTAATATTTTACCTTAATATTATGGCTAATTTTATTAATTGACTATAATCATTATATTCTTCTATTTATTAAATTAAATTAAATAAATTCATTTTTCCTTTGTATTTAAATTTTATTTAAATACTATAATATATTAAATTAAATTAAATATATTATCCCTGCATTTCCTTTTATAAAATAAATTTTATTTATTTTATCCTTCCACTAGCCTAAAGTTCTTCTAAACCATGATTAAATTAAATTTATTATAATTTAATTCCTTTTACCTTTCTCCTATGCTTACCTTTTTCTAATATTCCTCTAATCTTAATTAAAATGTGGATTACCTCTAATCATGTTCACTATCACCTTTTCCAAGGTAGCCACCTCTCCATTTTTTTTTCCACCAATCATTTTTAAATTTCTCTTTCCCTCTAAAAGTGAAGTTTGAATTTTGCATCTTTTGCCACTTCACCTTTTTAAAACCCTATCTAACATCCTTTTGCCTCTTAATCCTAGCCACTCATTTCATTTTGCATCTTCATCTTTTCCAAACCCTACTTAACCTTTAATCTTGGCCATCCATTATTTTTCCTCTTAATCTCCACCATCCAATTCTTTTCATTTTCTATAAAAGGAGGTATCACTCCTCATTTTAGGTTAATTTATTCTAATCTTCTACAAGGCTGAATTCTTCTCAATTCTTATGCATCTTCTAACTTTCTTAATCATTCTAGTTCTTTTATTCATTTCATTCTAATCTTGTTTCTAATCTGGATCTTGTTTCATCTTTAACATAGTTTCTTAGTCTAGTTGCATCCATCATAGATCTTAATCTTATTTTTATTATCATTGTATTGAACCAATCTTGCATCATTTAATCTTTATCATTTGTGAAGCTTGGGACAAGTTCCTCATACTTGTTCTCAATCACTTTAACCATCATCTAGCTTGCATCCCATATTTTTTCATTTCATTTGTGTTGGGAGAGCATACCCACATAATCTCAAAGAGAAAATCAAACAAGGCTTTAGGTGCCCTTTTTTAGCTCTTCAAAGGTTGTAATGAAAGTCACTTATTTTGTTGAATTTGAAATAAATAACATCTAATTTGATTTTTTTTTGGTGTTTTTCATTTGCAGAAAATAGGTCCATATTTTTATTGCATATAGAAGTCAGTCCAATACCTACAACAAGAGTCACACAGTAGAAATAATACATAATAATTGAGATATATGCAAGATCATCCTTTGTATTATCAAAAGAAAAATTAGGTACAATGGACCTACAACATGCTATCTTACATTCCAGACATACAAGCCTAATTACACTAAGAATCATTTTATGCTAACCTTTAAGAGGTTATCTTATCATACTATGTATCACAAACCATCAAAAACCCACTCCTCCAAAGATAAATTAAAATAGTTTATAATTCCTTTGCAAGCATCAAGTTAGCTTGGGAAAGACTAAATTCTCCAAGAATAAGAAAATATATTACATTATAGGTGATGCAGGGGCAGGGTAGATACAAGCAGAATCAAGCAGAATTGAGTCCACTTGAATCTACAAACAATCCCTGCTCGGAGTTACACAATGGAAGAAATATAAAATTACATGAAAGTAATTAAATCACAATGGATATGAGACAATCAAATGGCAGCAACAATAGAGAATTTATATTATTTCTTTCAACATGCCCGGTTGTGAGGCCTTCCGGGTTTCAACCTTATACAATGAGAATTATGAATTTAGAATTACAGCTTGCATCCTATCTTTCTCCAATGATTTATCTCATCAATAATATTTCTCTTATATCTCCCTCCTTTATTACTACATCAATATAGACTCCTTATATAGCCAGCTAAGCCACAGGTTGGCCAGTCAGGCATTTAATTACATTATAGGTCCAGTCTAGAAGATTTAAACCAAAAATAATGCTAGAATGAATATAAATTGATGCACCTTTAGATTTAGGTCCTCACATGACCCAAAAACATTCCTTTAAATTCACAAGGCCCCATTTGATCACACGTAAGTGCACAAGAAGAAACATTACATGTTACACCCAAAAACTGGCAGAAAATAGGTCTCGAGGAAAAATGGGCATAAATTTTTACTCATATGAATTAGGGCTTGTGATCTTGGGAAATGATATTACTTTAGGTCCTATTAAATTATTTAAGAGCCAAAAGTCTGATTCCTTATGGATCAAGATCACCAACATGAAAAATCAGCACCAAAACTATAGGAAAATGCTGCTCTGTCAACAAGGAAAACATCTGTAACTTTGAAATAGTCCATCCAATCTTTATGTGCTCATAGGGGAAGGTTCAAAAATAGTTCCTCAACATCATGTAAGCATCACACAACATGAAACCATCAAATTCAAAGATTATAATTCAAACAATAGAAAATAGGTACAGAAATTAGGAAATGTTTTTGGTTGATGCAAGATTGCTCAAAGACCCAAGATGCTCCTGCATCAGACACCTAGGGTAAATAAAGAACCGATGTACACATCAGGAACTTCTCATATTCTAACCTAAATCATAAAGATCCAACTTAGCTTTTGTAATCCATGAACTGTCCTCAACTGGCTTGTTCTTCCACTGAACTAGATATTCCATGTAGTCTTTTCCTCTTGTACTCTTGCCAACTCTGCTATTCAAAATCTTTTCAATGTTGTCTCTGTCTTTCTTTGGATAGTCTAGATCATCTTCAATCTCATCATTTGATTCAAAGTACTCAAATATATCAGCAATATTGAATATAGGTGATATATCCATGTCCTCTGGTAATTCCACTTCATAAGCATTTCCACTATCAAACTTCTTCAGAATTTTACAAGGTCCAAACTTCTTCATTTTCAGCTTGTTGTAGGTACCAACTAGAAATCTATTCTTTTTCAAATGAATCATAACCTCATCTCCAACTTCAAAATATTTATGTCTCCTTCTCTTGTCTACTCTTTGTTTATACTTTAGATTACTATCCTCCATGTTCTTTTTTACTTCATCATGTAACGTTCTCATGTATTCTGCAAAATGATCAGCTTCAACACTTCTTCTTGTCTCAGTAGGTAAATCTCTTAGCTTTGTGGTTCCCTTAGGATGAAATCCAATAACAATATCAAATGGTGTCCTCTTAGTGCTTCTATTCACCAAATTATTATATGGAAACTCTTTTTGTGCCAAAACTAAATCCCAATTAATAGGTTTATCTCCAACTAAACATCTCAACAAGTTTCCCAAACTTCTGTTCACAACTTCAATCTATCCATCTGTCTGAGGGTGAAATGTAGAACTAAACTTCAAATTAGTATTCATCTTTTTCCAAAGTGTTCTCCAAAAATAACCAGTAAACTTAGTATCTCTATCTAAAACAATAGATTTAGGCAAACCATGCAATCTTACCACTTCCTTGAAGAATAATTCAGCTACATACAATGCATCAGATGTCTTCTTACAAGGTATAAAATGAGCCATCTTTGAAAATATGTCAACCACTACCAAAATAGAATCATTACCTCCCTGAGTTCTAGGTAATCCAAGAACAAAGTACATACTCACATCTTCCCAAGGTCTATCAGGTATAGGCAAAGGTGTATACAATCCCACATTCTGACTAGTTCCTTTTGTTGTTTGGCAAATTCTACAACCTCTAACCATTCTCTGTACATCTCTATAAATCTGTGGCCAAAAGTATCTTTCTAAAATCAAATTCACAGTCTTATCAATCCCAAAATGTCCAGCAAGTCCACCACTATGTTTCTCCTTGATTATGTTCTCTCACATAGATCCTCTAGGTATGCACAAATGAACTCCTTTAAACAACATGTCTTCTTGAATGAAATAATCAGTCCACTTATCACTCACTGTGTGTTCCTTACAAGCTTTCCAAGGTTCTGCAAAATCAATGTCAGTCTCATACAAACACTTCAAATCATCAAAACCAAGTACCTCAACTCTCATCTCTATCAACAAACTTCTTATTCATCTCAAGGCATGAAAAACCTTATTTGATTGTCCATTTTTATGCTTCAATGAAAAGGAAAATTTCTACAAGAACTCAACCCACTTCATATGTCTCTGATTCAACTTATTCTGACTTCCCAAATACTACAAATCTTTATGGTCAGTATACAACACAAAATCTTTAGGCATCAAATAATGTCTCCATTTCTTCAAAGCTTGAACAATAGCATAGAATTCCTGGTGATAAACTAGATATTTTCTTTTAGCGTCATTCAACTTCTCACTAAAGAAAGCTATAGGTTTTCCTTCTTGACTCAAAATAGCTCCAATTGCACTACCACTACCATCACATTCAACTTGAAAAAATTTACTAAAACTAGGCAAATAAAGTGTAGGTAGCTCTGAAATTCTTTTTTTCAATGTTTCAAAACTCTTTTGTGCTCCATGCGTCCATTTGAAATCCTTTTTATCTCCTCTCATAGTTTCAGTCATAGCATTACAAATAGAACTAAATTTTTTGATGAACTTCCTATAAAAACTTGCCAATCCATGAAATGATCTTACCTCTCCAACATTCTTTGGTGTAGGCCAATCAAGTATAGCTCTTACTTTCTCAGGATCCATCTTCAATCCATTAGCTAAAATTACAAAACCAAGATATACAATCTCCTCTTTCATAAATGAACATTTCTTCAAATTAATCAACAACTTTTCTTCCTTCAATCTCTACAATACTTGTCTGATATGTTCTAGATGTTCTTCTTTACTCTTACTGAATATCAAAATGTCATCAAGATATACAATCACAAACTTACCCAAGAATCTTTTTAGAACTTCATTCATCAACCTCATGAAAGTACTAGGTGCGTTAGTTAAACCAAAAGGCATAACAAACCATTCATACAAACCTTCATTAATCTTAAAAGTAGTTTTCCATTCATCCCCTTCTCTGATCCTAATCTGATGATATCCACTTTTAAAATCAATCTTTGTGAAATACTTTTCTCCACTCAAACTATCCATTATGTCATCCATCCTAGGCAAAGGAAATCTGTACTTTACTGTTATCTTGTTTATAGCTCTAGAATCAGTGCACATTCTCCATTCCCCATTCTTTTTAGGTGCTAATAAAATAGGTACCACACAAGGACTTAGACTTTCCCTAATCAAACCTCTTTCAAGAAATTCTTGCACTTGTCTATTCAATTCAGTCTTTTCATTAGGTGTCAACCTATGTGGTGCTTTATTAGGCAAACTAGCTCTAGGTATCAAATCCATACAGTGACTTATACTTCTCATAGGTGGTAAAACATCAGGTACATTATCAAAAATGATGTCATGAAATTCATTCAACAAAGGCTTAACCTTAGGTGCATGTTCTAACTCATCTTGTTTCTTAGTTTTTCTTGGAATTAAAGCAAAGAAAACATTTTGTTCTTTCATTTCTCTTGCAAACTTTTTACCACCAACCAAACATACTCTGACTATAGTACAGTGACCTTCATCAAAATTCTCTATCAAAGGCAACAATACTTGTTTCTTTCCATCCATCCAAATAGTATATTGATTCAATCTACCATCATGCAAAGCTTTCCTATCATACTACCAAGGTCTACCCAAAAGAATATGACAAGAATCCATAGGCATAATATCACACAAGACTTCATCATGATAATTCCCAATTTTGAATTTAACAAGGCATTGTTCACTTACAAGTAGTTTATGCTCCTTCTAGATCCAAGCAATATGATAAGGCTTTGGATGTTTCAATCTCTACAACTACAATTTGTTAACCAGCTCTTCAGATGCCAAATTATCAAAACATCCACTATCAATTATTACCTTGCAACATTTATCAATGATCTTACATCTAGTTTTGAACAAACTTTTCCTAAGAATAGGTTCCTCATCAGCTTCTTCATTCCCCAAGATCCTTCTTAGCATCAAGTTCTCACCATGTTCAGGTTCATTAGACATTTCCTCAACTTCTTCACAAGCCAAATTATTTCTACCATTACCTCCAGTCTTCTTTCCAGAGTTAGTACATTCAAAATCTCTATGCCCTTTTTCACCACATTTGTAACAAGTACCTTTAAACCAAGATTTATCTTCTCTTTTCCCATTATTTTTATTCATAGAGTAACTAGTATAGCTACCTCTAGAGTAGTTACCTCTTTTAGCAGGTTCATCTTTCCATCCTTTATCTTGTGCTGCATTGTCAGATCTACTACTTTCTCCATAAGATCCGCCTCTACTTCTCTAAAATCTGCCACCTCTTCCTCTTTGTCTTTGTTCATGTCTCTTTGTCAATATTTCCTCAGCCTTCAAATAAAATTGGTATACTTCTTCCACACTTTCTATCTTCACATAGCTAATCTCATCTTGAATTGATGTCCTTAGGCCATTCAGATATCTAGCCACCTTCTTAACTTCATCATCCACATGTGCAGATCTGATATCCAATTTGTAAAATTTCTTAGTATATTCCTTCACACTAATGTCTTTTTGTCTCAGATTTTGCATTTTCCTCATCAGACTAACTTGGTAGTCAGCTGGAAGAAACTTCTTCTTCATTTTTCCAAGCATCTTCATCCATGTCTTGATCTTTTCTTTTCCTCTCTTTTGTCTCTCAGTTTGCAAGTGATCCCACCAAAGAGATGCATGCCCTTTCAACTTTGTGACTACTATCTTGACCTTCTTATTATTAAGAGTAACTTCATACTCAAATTATTTATCCATCTCAGAGATCCAATCAAAAAGTGCATCAGTCTCAAGTCTTCCATCATAGCAAGAAACTTAAACTACAGGTTTGGAGTTAGCCTTAGACAAAACTCTCAAAAGTATTTCCTCATCTTGTTCAACTTCAGGTTCAAGATTAGGTGTTGCTTATTTTTCTTCATCACTAACATCTTCAAGATGTGCTCCTCTTCTTTGGGCTGTCTCTATAGCTTCAAGCCTAGTTGCAATCTGCCTCAACATATCCATGATAGCATTATCATTTCCTCTACCACAAACCATCTTGATAGTTAGGTTCCAACAAGATCATAACCTTCTAGAAGTTATAGGTCAGATCTTAGATCCACCACCCTACAACCAATCTAATAAGGTTCTCCATGATCCAATCCACAAGAAAGAACTCACTTTGATACCACTTGATGTAGGGGCAAGGTAGATAAAAGCAGAATCAAGCAAAATTGAGTCCACTTGAATCCACAAATGAGCCCTTCTATAAGTTACACAATGGAAGAAATATAAAATTACATGAAAGTAATTAAATCACAATGGATATGAGACAATCAACTGGCAGAAACAACAGAGAATTTATATTATTTCTTTCAACATGCCCGACTGTGAGGCCTTCTGGGTTTCAGCCTTATACAATGAGAATTATGAATTCAGAATTATAGCTTGCATCCTATCTTTCTCCAATTATTCATCTAATCAATCATCTTTCTCTTAGATCTCCCTCCTTTCCTACTACATCAATATAGACTCCTTATATAGCCAGCTAAGCCATAGGTCGGCCAGTCAGGCATTTAATTACATTATAGGTCTAGTCTGGAATATTTAAACCAAAAATAATGCTAGAATGAATATAAATTGATGCACCTTTGGATTTAGGTCCTCACATGACCCAAAAACATTATTTCAACTATGTAAGGCCCCATTTGATCACACGTAAGTGCGCAAGAAGAAACACTACATGTTACACCCGAAAACTAGTAAAAAATAGGTCCTGGGGAAAAATGGGCATAAATTTTTACTCATAATTAATTAGGGATTGTGCTCTTGGGAAATGATATTAATTTAGGTCCACTTAAATTATTTGAGAGTGTAAAGACTTATTCCTTATGGATCAAGATCTCCAACATGAACAATTAGCACCAAAACTTCAGGAAAACGCTACTCTAACGGCAAGGAAAACAACTGTAACTTTGAAATAGTCCATCCAATATTTATGTGCTCATAGGAGAAGGTTCCCAAATATGTCCTCAACATCATGTAAGAATCACACAACATGAAGCCATAAAATGCAAATATTATAATTCAAACAACAGAAAATAGGTACAGAAATCAGGAAATATTTTTGGTTGATGCAAGATTGCTCAAAGACCCAAGATGCTCCTACATCAATGGGTCATAACTGATATCACAAGAATGTCCTAAAAATAGATGAAACATCATGGAAAAACCAACAAGAAGGTCAACCATAGGTAAATAAACATCAATATATGATCCATGAAGCTTCACTGATCACAAAAATCATTCTCGAGATTAAAAAATATAAACTAGTCATTAAACATGAAGAACAATGAAGTCCCACCAAGAATCCAAGATATTTCATAGGTGAAGAAACTAATCGAGGTGAAAACCTAGGTGAAGGTAAAACATGATACCGGGAGCACTCCATGAGGTGCACAAAAACTACTAATCCAAACTAAAGAACACTGAAAGAAACTTAGTGAGTGAAAAAATAGGAAAACATAAAAACAAATACTTTTTAGTTGATGCAAGATTTCCATGAACCCAAGATGCTTCTACATCATGCACCTAGGGTTATTGAAAAGTGATCCTCTCACTTTCCTAGGGCTAAAGAAAAATTTAGATGGTCAACCTCAGCTTGAGAAACCCATAAAGTATCTTCAATTGGTCTATATTTCCACTTCACAAGATATTCTTAATATTGTCTTCCTCTTGTACTTTTACCAATTCTCCTATCTAGAATCTCTTAAACCTCATCCATCTATTTCTTAGGATAATGTTGTTCAACATCTGATCCATCATTTTTACTAAATTATGACTTATTATATTCATACAACTTTACAACATTGAAGATAGGTGATATATCGATGTCATTTGGAAACTCCAATTAATATGCATTCCCTAAATCAAATCTTCTTAAGATCTTAAATAGTCCAAAAAGCTTCATCTTCAACTTTTTGTATGTTCCAACTATTAATCTACCCTTCTCCACATATACCATCACTTCATCTCCTACAAAAAACTCCTTATGTCTTTTCTCCATATCTTCTCTCTCCTTATATTTTTGGCTCATTTTCTCCAAATGTTGTCTAACTTCATCATGAATGACATCATAACTCCTAAAAATTCTTCTCCTTCTACACTCCTCTTGACCTCTAAACTTATATCCCTTAACTATAATACTCCTTTAAGATTCATGCATGTGACTTGTTGGATACAATTTTCTGAAGGACATTGTTGGATTAGCTATGTGTTGTCTTTGATGTCACACAAATGTCATATCAATTATCGTTCTCAGTATCTACCAAGTTTAGTCAGTTAGCTAAGTGGTTCTCAGTATCTACTGAGTTCAGTCGGTCAGCTAGGCAGTTTTTAGTGTCTACCGAGTTCTCTCGGGTGTCTAAAGAAAACTTGACAGGATAACAGTGTTAACCGAGCCTCCTTGGTTATCGAAGGAAAATTAGTGGTTACCGAGCTCTCTCAGTCTTTAAAGGATGTTGCAGAATTCACTGTGGTTACCGAGTTCTCTCAGTCACCGAAGGAAATCTTTTCAGGATTAATGTTTACCGAGCAAGGTCGGCCCTTTCAAAGAATTTTGTTATTATAGTTTGTTTATCCCAGTCGACTGTTATAATAATTATTAGTGCCGACTTGACAATCTAAATGATTATGAAATGACATATATATATAGAAGGTCAAATGGTGAATAAAAGATATACAGCATGCAGAAATCATTTTGAAGAAAGGTGTGTGCGAATTTTGAAGGATGGTCAGATATCCTTTAGGAGCAGCAAAGATTTAATTGATCAGAAAGGATCTAGTGAAACAAAACAGAGATCTATATTCAACAATTCAGTTGTAGGTTATTTCATTGTTACTCTCTAGCAATTGTAGCAGTGATATCAAAATCTCTTAACCGAGTTGGTTTAACAACCATTTTGTAAATCCTCTAACAAGGTAACAGTTCTATTGAATTGTTTCAAGACCTCTTACAAGGCCACTCCTAGCAGGGTGATTAAATCCTCTAACAAGGTCACACCTAACAGTGTGTTTTGTAACCTTTTACCAGGTTGGCTTCTAACCGAGCATCACTTCAAAAGAGTGAAAAATAGTAACTAGTTACATTGGTGGTTTTTCCCATATTGGGTTTCCATGGTAAATCTGGTGTCTCTTGTGTTCATGTTATTTTCTTTATTCATGTAAGTTAATTAGTGATGAATGCTTAAGAATAGTTTAATTATTACACACTTCAAGGATCAAGTTTTCAGCATTTCTCTATATATTTACCGAGTGGCACAGTAAATAATTTGTTAAGATATTTAAAGGATCAGTGGTAATATTTTTTGTGGTTAACTGATTCACCCCCCCCTCTTAGTTACTGCATCTATATTTCCAACAATTGGTATCAGAGCATTTGGTGCTTGCAGGAAGGGTTTCAAGGACCTAAGCTAAAGATCAGGATGTCTTACAAAAGAGAAATTCCAAGGCTTAACAAAAATAACTTTTCAGCATGGCAAGGTCTCATGAGATTACACCTAGCTTCCATTGGTGATTCAGGATGCAAATATATTGATCAAGAATATACAATTCCTACTGGCACATTAACTGTTGAAGACATTGCAGAGAAGAAGAACCATAACACTATGATGATAGACATTGCATCAGCTCTTAGCTATGAAGAATTTGATGAAATCAAAGACTGCACAACTACTCATGAAATGTGGAACAAGCTGAAGAAAATCTATGGTGGTGATGACAATGTGAAGAGAGCCAAAGCAGAGAGCCTAAGAGGATAGTTTGATCAAATGAAAATGAGAGAAGAAGAAAACATTGCAAAATATGTTGAAAGAATCAAGACAAGTGTTAGTGCAATCAGAGCTTCTGGAGGAAAAATTGATGATGAAATGGTTATAAGTAAGGTTCTTAGAACATTACTCCCTATTTATGCAATAAGAGTTTCTGCTATTCAAGAAAGAAGATGTGAAGAAAATCACAATATAACTTTAGATGCCTTAGTTGGAAGATTGACAGCCTTTGAACTGGATAACTATGACAACTATGTTCCAACTTCTAAAAATATTGAATCAGCTTTTGAGGCCAAACTTTCACTCAAGAAAGGGAAGAAAATCCAATCAGAAAGTGAAGAAGAATCAGAGGAAAGTTCTGATAGTGATCTTGAAGTTATTGAAGCATTACTTGCAAAGAAGTATTCAAGAGGCAAAGGAAAATACAGAGGTAAAACTCCCTTAATCTATTTTTCATGTGAAGAAATTGGTCATTTTGTAGCTAGGTGTCCAAACAAGCAAAGCAAAGATGAGAAGAAAAATTACAAGTACAATGGCAAGAAAAATTTCAAATCATTCAAGGATAAAGGTAAGAAAACATGTTTCTTAGCTAAAGATTCGGATGATAGTGAAGAAGAAATTGTTTTCATTGCAGTAAAAGATGAATTTGATAATGATGAAGATGAGATGGCACTTATCTCTCATATAAGCAAGAATGATACATGGATTATAGATAGTGGATGCTCACATCATATGACTGGTGACAGGACCAAGTTTGAACACTTTGAAAACTTTGATGGTGGTAATGTAAGGTTTGGAAACAATGAACCCTATTGTATAAAAGGAAAGGGATGAATTTCATTAACCAAATAACTTATATGTGATAATGCATATTGGGTCAAAGGGCTAAAGCATAATCTTCTAAGTGTAGCACAGCTAATCAACATTGGATTCAAGGTTGAATTCATGAATGGCAAAGCAAGACTGCTGGATGACAAAGGAAAACTGATAGGATCAGGAAAACAAACCAAAGGTAACCTATTTTATCTTGATCTTGGTGATTACTAATGTTTTATTGCTCAAATTGAAGAAAGTTGGTTTTGGCACAAAAGGTTATGTCATGTAAATTTTGACAACATGATGAAAATAAGAAAATTCAAGAAAGTAAGAGGTATTCCTACTTTGAAGAAACCTGATGTTGGTCTATGCAAGAATTGTCAAATTGGTAAAATGGGAAAGTCTAGTTTCAAAAGTAAAAACTATCAATCTAAAGATATTTTAGAAATTGTGCATACTGATTTATGTGGACCTATTGGAATTGAGAGCTATACCAGAGAAAAATTCTTTATTCTCTTTGTTGATGATTATTCTAGAATGATGACTGTTATGTATTTAAGAGAAAAGTCTGAAGCATTTGAGAAGTTCAAATGGTATTTAGCAAGAGTAGAAAAGGAAACAGGAAAAAGAATAAAATGCTTGAGATCAGATAGAGGTGGTGAATTCATCTCCCATGAATTCAATAATTTCTACATTGAAAGAGGAATCAAACGACAGGTATCAGCCCCGAGAACTCCTGAGCAGAATGGAATAGCTGAAAGAAGAAACAGATCTATCATGGACTGTGCAAGGACTCTAATGATTGAAAAGAAAATTGCTATGAAATACTGGAAGGAAGCTATCAGCACTACAATTCATACCTTGAACCGAGTACAGCTGAGAAAAGACACATTCAAGACTCCATATGAGCTATGGTATGGCTACAAACCAAATGTAAGTTACCTAAAAGTATTTGGTAGTAAATGTTACATCTTGAAAGAATCTAGAAAAGGAAAATTTGATGTAAAAAGTGATGAAGGAATATTTTTGGGATATTTTTGCAAAAGTAAGGCATATAGATGTCTAAATATGTCTACTCACAAAATTATAGAAAGTGCACATGTGAGAATTGATGAGTTTGCAAAAAAGATTGAAGAAGAAAGCAAAAAGGAACCAGAGGACTACAGAAAATGTGTTTACATCGAAGTTGATACATTGCCAGACACATGTAAGGAGACTACATCTACCGAGCCCAATATAGTAACCAAGTCACAAGAAGAAGTTCAGACCGAGTCACAAAGTACCGAGTCTCAGTCTGAAGCTACTGAGCAAGTATCTACCAAGCCCGAGCAATCTGAACCTGAAGATGAAGAAGATGACAATATAACTCACTCAGGAAGCAAGGAACCTGTATTAGCCAAATACGTCAGAAAGAATCATAAACCAGATCAGATTATTGGAAACAAATCAGATGGTACTATGACAAGAAGTAAACTAAAAGGTACATGTTTATTTGCTGATTTTGAACCTAAAAATGTCAAAGATGCATTAGAAAATGAAAGTTGGATTGAGGCTATGAATGAAGAAATAGAGAAAATAGAGAAAAATAAGAGATGGACTCTTGTACCTAGGCCTAAAGATAAAAATGTAATTGGGACAAAATGGGTATTCAGAAATAAGTTGAATGAAGATGGTCAAGTATCAAGAAACAAAGCAAGATTGGTATGTAAAGGATATTCTCAAGAAGAAGGAATAGATTATGGAGAGACTTTTGCTCCTGTTGCAAGATTAGAAGGTGTGAGGACTTTACTTGCATATGCAGCACATAAGGATTTAAGGTATATCAGATGGATATCAAATCTGCTTTTCTCAATGGTATTCTTGAGGAAGAAGTCTACATTGAGCAACCTGAAGGTTTTGTTGATCCAGAAAAAAGGGATATGGTCTGCAAATTACACAAAGCATTGTATGGTCTGAAACAAGCTCCTAGAGCATGGTATGAAAGATTACATAACTATCTTACTCAGATTAATTTTAAAAGGGCTAATGACAATAGCAATTTATACATCAAAGAAGGATCAGATAACAAAATTGTTTTGGCAGAAATATTTGTGGATGATACTGTGTTTACAGGAAATGATGATTAGTGCAAAGAATTTTCAGAGCTTATGAACAAAGAATTTGAAATGTCTATGTTTGGTTAGATAAAATTCTTTGTTGGACTTCAGATTCAGCAGAACAAAAATGGTATCTACATTACTCAGTCTAAATATATCAGGGAAATACTTAAGAAATTTGGTATGGAAGATTCAAAACTAGTTGGTACACCCATGTGTACTGGACTAAAGCTTACCAAAGATGATGATTCAAAAGAAATAGATCAGACCTTATACAGATCAATGATTGGAAAATTACAGTATGTAGTACACACAAGGCCTGATATTGCCTTAGCATTTGGAATAGTGGAAAGATTCTCAGCTAAACCCAGAGAAAATCACATGATGGCAATCAAAAGAATCTTGAGGTATTTAAGGGGAACTGAAGATTATGCCTTGTGGTATAAATTTGGAGGCAATCTGGATTTAAAAGTGTTTACTGATGCTGATTGGGTAGGAAACATTGATGACAGAAAGAGTACAAGTGGTGGTGCATTGTTTCTTGGCAAGAGGTTAGTATCTTGGACTAGTAAAAAGCAAAACTGCACATCCCAATCCACAGCAAAAGCATAATATGTTGTTGTAGCAGTAAACTGCTCTAATATTATATGGTTTAAACAGCTTTTGGAAGGCATGAAGGTTGAGATCAAAGAACCAGTTGTTATGTTTTGTGATAATACAAGTGCAATAAATATTTTAAAGAATCCAGTAATGCATTCCAAAACCAAGCACATTGCAATTAAATATCACTTTGTCAGAGAATTGGTGCAAGACAAGGAAATCAGATTGGAATATATTCATACAAAAGAACAAATTGCAGATATCTTCACCAAGCCACTACCTAAGGATACATTCTTGTATCTAAGAGGCAAGTTAGGGGTCACTCCCCTATCTGAGGTTCACTAAATAAAATTTTAGTGATGCATCAACCAGAACATGTTGAAGATCAATCAGTTGATGCAGCATAGTCAGGTAATCATTGCATATGAATCAGTACATAAGGTACATTGATATTTACTGAAACTGTGTAAGTTGTCTTTGGCATGTGTTGTCAAAGAGGGAGAGTTTGCTGTCATTTCAAAAAAAAATTTAAGAAGAATAATTTGAGAAGTTAAGAGGGAGAGTTCTCAGTCAGAGAAAGAAGTTTGAAGATGTTGAGAATCAGAATGAAGCTAAGGATAGGTTTCTTACTCTTGGTTTATCTGTGAAATTTCATTGTGCAATGACATGTTGTGTTGCCATCAATGCCAAAGAGGGAGATTGTTGGATACAATTGTCTGAAGGAAATTGTTGGATTAGCTATGTGTTGCCTTTGATGTCACACAAATGTCATATCAATTATTGTTCTCAGTATCTACCGAGTTCAGTCGGTTAGCTAAGTGGTTCTCAGTATCTACCGAGTTCAGTCAGTCAGCTAGGTGGTTTTTAGTGTCTACCGAGTTCTCTCAGGTGTCTAAAGAAAACTTGATAGGATAACAGTGTTAACCAAGCCTCCTTGATTATCGAAGGAAAATTAGTGATTACCGAGCTCTCTCGGTCTCCAAAGGATGTTGCAGAATTTGCTATGGTTACCGAGTTCTCTCGGTCACCGAAGGAAATCTTTTCAGGATTAATGTTTACCGAGCAAGGTCAACCCTTTCAAAGAATTTTGTTATTACAGTTTGTTTATCCCAGCTGACTGTTATAATAATTATTAGTGCTGACTTGACAATCTAAATGATTATGAAATGGCATATATATATAGAAGGTCAAATGGTGAATAAAAGATATACAACATGCAGAAATCATTTTGAAGAAAGGTGTGTGCGAATTTTGAAGGATGGTCAGATATCCTTTAGGAGCAGCAAAGATTTAATTGATCAGAAAGGATCTAGTGAAACAAAACAGAGATCTATATTCAACAATTCAGTTGTAGGTTATTTCATTGTTACTCTCTAGCAATTGTAGCAGTGATATCAAAATCTCTTAACCGAGTTGGTTTAACAACCATTTTGTAAATCCTCTAACAAGGTAACAGTTCTATTGAATTGTTTCAAGACCTCTTACAAGGCCACTCCTAGCAGGGTGATTAAATCCTCTAACAAGGTCACACCTAACAGTGTGTTTTGTAACCTTTTACCGGGTTGGCTTCTAACCGGGCATCACTTCAGAAGAGTGAAAAATAGTAACTAGTTACATTGGTGGTTTTTCCCATATTGGGTTTCCACGGTAAATTTAGTGTCTCTTGTGTTCATGTTATTTTCTTTATTCATGTAAGTTAATCAGTGATGAATGCTTAAGAACAGTTTAATTATTACACACTTCAAGGATCAAGTTTTCAGCATTTCTCTATATATTTACCGAGTGGCACAGTAAATAATTTGTTAAGATATTTAAGGGATCAGTGGTAATATTTTTTATGGTTAACTGATTCACCCCCCCCTCTCAGTTACTGCATCTATATTTCCAACAGTGACTATCTCAAATGGTGTCTTCCATATACTCCTATTCACTAAATTGTTATATGCAAAGCCAACTTGTGATAGGACTAAATCCAAACTCCTATTATTTTATCCAATGAAACACCTTAATAAGTTCCCCAAACTTATGTTAACTACCTATATTCTTCCATTTGTCTATGAATGAAATGTAGAACTAAACTTCAATTTCATATTCATCCTCTTCTTAAGTGTCCTCTAGAAGTAACCAACCAAATTACCGTCTCAGTCTAAAACTATACTCTTATGTAACCCATTCAATCTCAAAACTTCTCTAAAAAAAATAAATTCTACATGTACTACATCTATAGCCTTCTTACAATTAATGAAATTCAAAATCTTAGAAAATCTATCTATACTCACTAAAAATTGGTCTAGTAAACTAAGAGCCCCTAATCTCAAATAGTAGACCCTAAAGCTTAATCAAGTAGGATAAAGTCCTAATCAAAGGCATAGAACCTTATAATAGACTTGATTATGCGAGTAATTTGACCGACAAGATTGCATAATTAAATCAATCATCAAGGCTAGTAAATCATTAAATAAATTCATTTGATTAAAAGTCCTATCACATTTAATTAAGTGAGCCCATTTTCTAGAATTTCTAATAAAAATGAATTAAATATATGAACTAAAATTTATCATCCTCTAACAAACAAGAAATAAAAATGGATACAATAAAACCACCTGAATTGACTCATATGGATCAAGGAAGGGAGAATCTTAAACCTTCACTAAGTTTGAATCCTATCCACCCAATCTGATGCAAAGTGTGTGTGTGTGTGTGTGTGAATTTTGTACCTAGCTACGGACACAACACTTCAGCAAAACATTAGAGGTTAGAAAAATTGAAATCTTGCAAATAATTGAAACTATGCTAACCAAGCGATTTATTGCCTTCTAGTAGGTGTGAGTATGATGTTCTCACATTGAAATCGAGATCAGTGACAATGCAACACCTAAACGAAGGATTTGAATGCAAAAGAATGAAAGATTGTATGAATGCAGATTATTCTATATTTTTGTATTTTCTATGTAATAGTATGAAAAATTGTATGATTCTAAGCTAGATGAATGAAATTGAATGCATATTTAATCTAAGAATGATATAAATGCTATGATATGAAAGCTATGTAAAACTATGACCAATAATGAAAGATCTCACAAATTGTCAGTCGCAAGAGCTTAATCCTTCAATCACCAATTCGCTAGAGTAATTGTGCAAATTCGAGTGTTGATAATTAGGAAGAGTTGAGCCTTGATTATATAGAAATCCAGGGCTTGAGGATGCATGAGAAAAACCAAAAATCACTCTTGATAAACTCAGGTTGATTTTTAAGTTATCAATAAATCAGAGATAATTAACTCCCAAAAATCATGCAAAAGCAGTCTTTAACTCAAAATAGAGTTTTAGATCAAATTTTAACTCATCATCAGATGTTGAGTTTCAATTTTAAAATTGATTGTTAATTTCTAGTTGCCTGCTTTTCTGATTGTGCATGATTTATTTTGAATTAACTTAAAAAGAAAGTGATTTATTCTCAACTTAACTAATTTTTTAATTAAAACAATTGATTTATGGGTTAATCAATTATTAAATCAAACTTTATTCTAAAACTATATTATTAAAAATTAACAATTGACATTAATTAATTAAATAAAAATTTAATCAATTAGTCATGAGATTTTAAATTTATTGTCAAAATTAAATAATACAATTTAGGAATAAATAGAATTAAATTTAATTAAACAATTAATTGGCAGTATTAAATCTAATTAATTAAATATTCAGAATATTCAATTAATCAAACTTTAGGATAAATAAGATTTATCGCCAAATAATTATTAAATTAAAGATAATTAGGATAAATAGGAATATTGCTAGGAATATTCCCCGATGTAGAATTTAGGATAATCAATTAGGATTCAATAATGTGCAGATGTGCCTTTGGTTAGGACTTTTGTATCGATTTTGTTCGAATTGAAGATGTAGGAGGTTAATGAACCTATAGCCCATTTTTGGGGTATTACATTTTGCCCCTCTTTGGATCACTGTGCAAAGTGTAGTGGTTCAAAGAATAGTCTATGTTTGATAAAGATGAATGAAAATGATTTGAAGGATTAACCGATTCCAAGACAGAAACTGATAGAAAGATTTGAAGATGTAAGATTTAGGTCCTGACTAACCAAAGATAATGTTATCTATAGCAACAATGAACCAATGATTATGAAAAAGTGTCAAAATGCCTAATTCTGAACCTTATGATTGTGAAGAAGTGAGTGAACGATTCTAGACCTGATTGTCTAAGGAGAATCATATTGGTATCACATCCTGAACCCATCAATTACAAAGAAACAAGGAAATAACACAAATGAACTGATGGTTATGAAAAGATGATATAGTTTACAAGATAGATTAGGATACCAGATTGATATGGATCTCGATGAATCTGATATGCCCTAAGAAATGATAGATTTTCCCCAAGTGATGAGGACTTTAGATGAACCAGCAACTAGACATGGTTGTTGTCTTGATCATTGAGGAAAGATTTGATTTACAAATTTGATTGATGTGCAATACCATGCCCCCTTTGGGATGAAAATCAAAATATGACAAGGGAATTCAGTGTGATATAGTTTAGAAGCATGTTAATTGATTTGAGAAGTGGTTATACACGTTCAGAAATGCATTCTACATCGTTTGGAGGTCCTGGAGACCAATTTTGACTAGGTTTGGCCATGAGTTGACCATGGTTGACCAAGTTGAAATTTTGAATAGTTTGATGTAAGATAATCAGTTAAGTTGAATTCTAGATTTGTTTGATGATTGAAGGTCGAATATGCAAGTAGTTTACAATATAAATGATCTCAAATTTCAATTTTGATCCCGAAAAAGGATTCTACTTGTTGTTTTGTTGGAGGAACCTTCATACAATGCTCAGTCCTTATGTCATGTTTAGCATTTTTTGGTTTTGAAGAATTGTTTAAGTGTTCAAGAAATTTGTGAGATCATGCAAAGTGAAAAATGACATTCAAAATGAAATGAAAACCTAAGACCTAGGACCTAGTCACTGATCATGTGTCGATTTGTTGTCATCATTGAAATTTTTAGGTAACCGGATAAATCAATACAACTCCCACTAGTCATGAAACTATAGACATACGAATATTGATTTGTATGTGCAAGAATCAATACAACACCCACTAGCTAGATGACCATGGACATATGAATATTGATTTTGTTTTCAGAATGTCGAATTAGATATAAGCACCAAGGCACGAACACCAGGATGACTAGAATATCATGTCCAGTTTGATATAGCAATTTGTATAAGCATCAAAACATAGACATCGTGATGACCAGAATGCACCTTGCAGAACAAACACATCAAGTAGGAAAGAGATCATTCTAAATCTAGTGTGAATTACCCGTAGTGACCCTTTATCGTTCACATCCTTAGGTAAGATCGTGTTTCACAGTGGGAGTAAGAAATCACTCAAAAAGACAATAGTTAGATCAAACTTCCTTGAATTTTCTGAGTATCAATGGTCAAGGAACTCATGGCCATCCAATACGAGATAGAGGCTCTTACAGATGGACACCATTTCAATCCAAAATTTCCAAAGTTGTTAGATTTTCACATACAAGCAGAAAACAAAGAAAAGATTATGCCCCCAGTCATCACTCTCTAAATCCTACAAAGGACATCATTGAAGAGCTCGAAAGGACACAATATGAAAAAAAAATCTCAATGTGAATCAGTAAGCATACAAGGAGATAAAAGCATGTAAAAGCATAGATTGTTTTCAATTTGTGTTATGTTTGATTACATTGTTATAGATGTAAAATCCTTTTTGGAGAGGAGACTGACTGACTGACTCAGATGAAGCTTCAAAGGACTCTGACTGGATATGACACATCTAAGATATACTAGAAGCCATAGGATATGATTTTGATTGCCCCCAAGTTTGAAACATTGATAGGATACAGATGCTTGAGCTGATTGGTGTACAGACCAACTTATTGAAAACGGGAATGCAAAAACAAACTGGGAGGTATGTACAAACTAAAGAAAGATTGAAAGCTGGGAAAGACCAAGATTGTGCTAATAGATGGAGCATTTTGAAACAAGTGGTGCCCATTTGCTAGGTTTTCACCATCTTGGCAGAGATTCTATTTTTGCTACCAAGGTGCCTGTTTCCAGGTTTTCACCAAGGCACTTTTTCTTTTTCTTATTGTTTTGTATTTTTCATTTTTTCAATTTTTTTGCACTTTTGATATTTTTTACTTTTTTTTGTGATACATCAAGGCGCCCATTGCTAGGTTCTCACCAAGATGTTCATTTTTTTTAGGACATTTTTTAATACTGAATGCCTTAGGCATAGAATATCTTCAGATGGAGAATGTTGATTGGTTCTCAAAGCTATTCTCCTTCAGTCATTGAGAGTTGATAGGCTCCAAAGCCAAAAGTAGTAGTGATTACAAAGGGACCCAGCTAGTTGGGTTCAAACTTCCCCTTGCATTCTCTATGTGATTGATTTTTAGGATTCTCTCTCAAGACTAGATCGCCAACCTAAAATTCTCTATGTCTGACTTTCTTGTTGTAGCCTCTAGACATTCTTTTCTTATACACTCTGAGATGATCATACGCTGCTTGTCTGTGCTCATCTAGTATTTCAAGTTCTTACAACCTATACACTCTGTAGTCTTCATTAGTTACTAGACCATGCATTTTGATTCTTAGTGATGGGATTTCAACCTCGACAGGCAGTACCACTTCAGACCCATAAACTAAAGCAACTGGTGTAGCCCCATTGGGCATTCTGATACTTTTTTTGTAGGCCCAGAGAGCTGGATTGATCATGAGATGCTAGTCTCTTCCTATTTTATTAACTGTTCAATGCAAGATTTTCAATAGATTCTTGTTTGAAGCCTCTATTTGTCCATTCCCTCGGATAGTAGATAGATGACCAATGTTGTGTAATCCTGAATTTAGCACATAGATCATCTAAGTCTCTATTTTTGAATTGTTTACCATTATCTATGATTATAGAATGTGGAATACCATACCGGCATATGATGTAGTTCAAAATGAACATAGAAATTTTCTTGCTAGTCGCTTGAGTTAAAGGAACTGCTTCTACCCATTTTGTGAGATAATCTGTAGCTGTGATTATATGGGTATGTCCATTAGAAGAATGAGGATGTATGGATCCTATAAGATCAAATGCCAATTGGTGAAAAGGCCATTGTGTAGTAAAGGGAATTAGATCTCTCCCTGGTGCATGAATTAAGTTACCATATACTTGGCACTTTTGACAGTTCTTAGCAAACTTGATAGCCTCTTTCTCCATTTCAAGCCAGTAGTACCCAACCCTAATAATTTTTTGAGCTAGTGTTAAACTATTCAAGTGTGACCCACATATACCTTTTTGGACTTCTTCTAATGCACATTGAGACTCTTCCCATTCTAAACATCTAAGTAGTGTACCATCTAGACCTCATTTGTACAAATTGTGACCAATGATGACATACCAGGATGCATTGTGGATAAGGTATTATTTCTCATGACAGTTAAAGGTATCAGGAATGATTTGATCTTGGAGATAGGAGAAAAGGTTTTTATATCTTGAGGAATCATGACCTATAATAGTGCAGATCATGCAGGTATCAAGGGAATCATATGCAGGATAAGATAGTGCTTCCACCAGGAACCCGTAGCGTAGCTCATGTTCAAGCTGCTATAGTAAAGTAGATAACATTGCCATAGCATCGGCAGCCTTGTTCTCTATTCTAGGTGTTTTCTCAAAGGTGATAGATATGAAATACTTCTTTAGATCATCTACCATTCTCTTGTATGGGATCAACTTTCCATCTTTCATTTGATACACATCATTGACTTGGTGTATTACAAGTTGTAAGTCTCCATGAATGTGTAGTTATGTTACTCTCCACTCAATTGCTATCTTCATACCATTAAGGAGGGCTTCATATTCAGCAATATTGTTTGTGCAAGGAAACTTGAGTCTAAATGCTTTAGGGATTGAATATCCTTGAGGAGTGATGAACAATATGCCTGCTCCAGATCCATTTTGTGTATAGGAGTCATCAAAGAATAACTTCCATGCTCTAGAAGAAAGATTCATAATAGAGGAATCTAGAAATTCCATTTTCATTGGTGTATCATCAAACAATGGTACTTCAGCCAATTGATCAACAATTACCTATCCTTTAATAGCTTTTCTTTCAATATATTCAATGTCAAATTCACTTAATAACATCACCCATTTGGCTAGTCTACCTGTGAGGGCAGCTTTTCTTAGTAGGTACTTTAGTGGATCAATCTTAGCTACCAAATGTGTGGTATGAGCTAACATGTAGTGTCTCAGTTTCTATGATGCAAAGATCATAGCTAGACAAGCTTTCTCAATCATTGAATAGTTCTTCTCATATGCTACCAATGTTCTACTGATATAGTATATAGCTCTTTCCTTCTTGTTCTCATCATGTTGTGCAAGCAATGCCCCCAGTGATGTATATGTTACAGAGACATATAAGATCAATGGATTCCCTTGTATAGGAGGCATCAAAATAGGAGGATTTGATAGATATTTCTTGATATGATTAAAGTTCTTTTCACATTCCTTGTTCCATGCAAAGGTCACACCTTCGTGCAATGTCTTTGTGAAAGGTTGTGATATGTCTGCTAGTTGAGATATGAAGCATCTAATAGATTGTACTCTCCCTTGTAATGTTCTCATTTGATTGATATTCTTAGGAGCTTGTATCTCCATGATAGCTGTAAATTTTTTTGGATCTACTTTAGTTCCTTTCTTTGAAATAATGTAGCCTAAGAGCTTTCCAAAAGTGACACCAAAAGCACACTTCTTAGGGTTCAGTCCGAGACTAAAATTTTCCATTCTATCTAGCATTTTTCTCAAGTCACTTAGATGTTCAGATCATATCATAGATTTTTCTAGAGTATCATCAACATAATCCTCCATAGTTTGATGCATCATGTCATGAAAGATAGATGTCATAGCTCTCTGATATGTAGCACCTACATTCTTAAGCCCAAATGGCATGACATTCCAATAGAAGGTACCCCACGCACATGTGAAAGTAGTTTTCTCTTGATCTTCTGGAGCAATTTTGATTTGATTATATCCAAAAAAGTCATCTAGCAAAGAATACATCTCAAAACCCGCAGTCATGTCCACTATCATATCAATATTAGGTAGTGAAAAATCATCCTTAGGGCATGCTTTGTTTACGTCTTTGAAATTTGTGCACACTCTTATAGATTTGTCTAGTTTTGAAATAGGTACAATATTAGAGATCCATTCAACATGGTCAATCACATGGATAAATCTAGCTTTTAGTAGTTTCTCTAATTCAGCTTTAACCAAGAGTGCAACATGAGGATGCATCTTTCTCAACTTTTGCTTAATAGGTTTGATGCCTGGAGCTATAGATAAATGGTGCATTATAAGATCAGGATCCAACCCTAGCATATTTGAATATTTCCATGCAAAGTTGATCTTCTTCTCTGTTAGGAATTTAGTAAATTTTTGCCTTTATTCTTCTGATAAAGATTGTGCTACATGAATCAACTGTGGCTCTTTTGTTGTGCCCAAGTTGATAGATTGAGTAGGCTAAATTAGAACTGGAGATCTATCCTATAAATGACTCGAAAGGACATCAAATATCTCATCCTTAGGTGCCTCAGAGAGGTTTTCACCTTTGGATACATCTTTTATTTTTACTTTTATAGGTTCTGAGACTGCCACAAAGTGGTTTTCACCCTCATAACTCCTTTTCTTTTTATTTTTTACTCTTATTATTTTGACTAAGATACTTGATGTCCAACTCCATCATGCTAACACTTAGTTTGCTGATGGAAGTCCTCATAGGCTCAACTATATTTAGGTAGCAAGCAAGGGAATAGTCATTTGGAAAGGTATAGATACCTTGGCTTAGATTTATGGAAGTTTGGTCAAGAAGTTTAGGATGTTGGATAGTCAAAGTGTGGAAAGATTGGGAAATATTGTTTATGGATATGGATCTTTCATCATTAGTCCTAACCTGATGCTCGAGTTCAAAGGTGATATTACAACTTAAGATGTTCAATTCATGAATAGGCTTAATGTCATTGTGGGAGTCCACTTCAGCCATCGATGGATCATACTCGTTAAGTTCATTATTTTTCTCTAGACTTACATTGGGTTTAGGTGCATATTGGTGAATAGCATCAACATTTTTTTCTGTGATAAGCTCATCTTCCTCTGGAATGGCTCCCCATTCATAGTCATTAGATTATTCATCTATGCCTCTAGGAAATTTAAGAATATGAGTAAAGTCAAGATGAATACCTCAAGAAGGGTTACCCTTAGATTCTGATTTGAATTCATAGTCATGGGAATGTGTCTCAGAATAACTACCACCTTCCTCTTTGTCTATTTGATTTCCTTCAAGATCAGTTGGTTCTTGTGGTGCAACTGTCTCATGTTCTATAGTAGGTTCTTGTGTTTCCACTATATTGATTCTTTTTACTGGATCATCTTCAGCTTCAAGGAGGTCTTTTATTTCTTTAGGAAAATTCTCATAAGGAATGAGATCTTCAGTGGTGTCTGAATCATCACTATCAGACTATTGTATTATTTCCTCTATTGGTTCAATTTGTTTTAAGACTTGTGGGGAGTTCTTGCTAAGATAGAAAGGCTTCTTCTTATATCCTAGACCTATTGTATTCTTTTTTGTTCAACCACGATAGTCAAGAGGTGATAGAAGACCTTTACCCTATAGTCCTAGAGGTCCTTTTCCTATATATCCCATTTTTGTTATCAATTTTTCCCCTGGGCCATATGAATTAGAAGGGATCTTCGGTGTTTTAGCATCACATGTTTGAACAATTTGAGATTTAGGTTAATCTTTGTATATCCATGAAAGCACAACTTCATCCTCTTCAAACTCTTGTTTGGACACTTGTTCTACAACAAAATGTCCTTTATATGTCTCAAGAGGTTCTTTAGACTCCAGTTTAGACTGTTTTAGATTTTTCCCATAGGACTTAGGTGAGATAGGGAGAGATGTCAAAGATAAGACTAGCTCTATAGTATATTATCCCATACCATTTTCTTTGATTGTGACCTCTTTTGCAATGTCTTCCATCTTGGATGTGGACACTACTTTTGTTCGCTTAGTGGAAGATTCTCTGTTATTAGGAACAAGTTTATCCACACTTTCTTTCAATGAATTGCAAGTTATAGATACATCAGCTAGAATGGTCACCTCTACCCCTTCATAAGGAAATTTCAAACACTGATGGTATGTAGAAGGAATAGCTTTCATTTCATGTAACCAGGGTCTCCCTAGAAGGATGTTGTAAGCCAAAGGTAGATCAAGAACTTGACATGTAGTATCTTTGATGACTGGACCTGTTCTGATAGGTAAGACAATTGTGCCCTTGGAAGATCTTTCTTGCTCATCATATACTTTGATAGTTATCTTCTTTCTAGGATTGATGGCCATTTCTGAAAATCCCAGTTGTGTGATCAAGCTAAAAGAACAAATGTTGAGACTAGCACCTCCATCTATCAACACACGTTTGACATGACAGTTTTGGATCAAGACTTCAATATGCAAGGGCTAGTTATGCGGATGACTCAATGAGTTATCATCTTCTTCTGAAAAGGAGATATACTATGGAGACATCAGATGACCAACCATAGTCTGGAATCTATCTAAATCAAGGTTATTAGGAACATTGGATCTGAGCAAAGCTTTGTCTAGAATGGCTCTATGAGCTGGAGATATCTAAAGCAACTCAAACATGGAGATTTTTGCATTTGTATGCTGGAGTTGTTGGACAATAATATATGATGTAGACCTTGTTTCTTTAGGATTTGAAGATTTAGATGTAGCCTTCTATTTAGAAGTAGATGAAAGATTGAAAGGCATCTTAGGGACATTGGATGAATCTAGGATTTGTCCTTGCAGATGTGCCTGAGCTTTTGACCGAGTAACTGCATTAGCTGATTGATTTTCTCTATCTTTTCTTATTATTGTGATGACATTGCAATGCTCAGATAGGCATGGTTCAACCATATTTATGACAACATTATTTCTAGAGTAGGCATAATTGACTTTAGCACCCATATTAGGCTGAGAAGATGAATCTCCTTGATTATGTTTCAAAAATGGTTCTGTGAATGTTGTTAAATGATGATTATTGCTCTTATGATTGTCAATTACAATTTCTCCATTATCAATTTTATCTTGTATGATATGTTTCAAGAGGATGCAGTTATTAGTCTTATGTCCCTTATTACGATGGAAGTCACAGAAATTGTTCTCTCTCCACCATTTTGGTTTAGGTTCAAGATCAAAGACTTTTATCTCAGGCAAGGAGATGATGTTGTTAGCCAATAGAGTTTTCATGGTAGATTCCAAGGACTCTCCAAGAGGAGTAAACTTGCATTTAGGATCTAAAGCCCAAGGTTTATATTCAAATGAATTTTTGTTGGACTTTGTTGTTTTTTATTCTGAAGATTTTATGGCTTGGGTGCCAATAGTGAGATTGAAAGCGGGTGCCTTGGATGGGGCACAGATAGCATCAACAATGCCATTAGTGACAATGCCTTAATTCTTATTCCAATTTTTTTACTTGTCCTTAGAACTAGATCCAGATTCATACTTTTCCTTTTGAAGTGTGATGTCTCCTTTTTTCACAAGTACTTTCTCAATTTTGATCGCATTATCTACTATCTTATCAAAGGATGTATGATTTTTTATTTGTAAAGGGTAGTTGATTTCTGGAACAAGATTATTGATGAAGATTTCTAGTTTCTCAGTTTCTGGAATAGGTCTAGCATATAGAGAAAATTTCTTCCTCCATCTTTTGAGAAATGTCAGGAATGGTTCTCCTAGATATTGTTTCATATTGGAGATGTCAATCATGGCAACCAGATGCTGGATATTGTAGGAGTATTGCTAATAGAATAGTTTGATTAATTCCTCAAAAGTTTTGATAGTTGAAGGCATCCTAGAGAACCAATGAATGGCTGCTCCTCCCAGAGATTGAGGGAAAAGATGTATTAAGTAGGTTGGTTCATGCATGAACTCCATAGATTGAGTACAAAATTCTCTGACATGATCTTGAGAATTAGATTTTCCATCATACTTAACATATTTAGGCATTTCCACTCTCTTTGGGAAGGGTGGCATGTACAAGTCCTTATCAAACAGAAAAGGGCATAGGGCCTCCATGGAGAACTCCTTAGGTTCCTTTTCTTTCTCTAGTTTGTTGAGCTAGACTTGAATGGCATGCATCTATTTCATCATAGCCATGATAGGGGTTTCTTCCTCATGCATAATGATATTTTCAACATTAAAGTTTGAAGGAAGTTTAGCTCCTTGATGAGATAACTCTAGAAAGTATGCCTCTCTATCTTCTTTCAAGAAATGCCTCATCATTTTCTTTAAGTCATCATCATTTTGATATCAAGCAATTTCAGAAGGTGTAAGTTCTCAATCTGCACCATGTTGGGAATGAGATCCTTGAGACCCATGGTTTGACCCTCCTTGAGACATGTTAGGAGTTTTAGGACTCCCTGGGATAGATTGATGTGGAGTTTTTTTATTACCTCCATGAGTTGATGAAGGGGGGGTATGTAACCAATTTTCAATCAAAAATTTCCAAGATTGGCATCTTCATAAAGACCTGAATTATAGAGTTGCTCGAGGGTTGGACCAATGTGAGTAGTCAAAGGTATGGTATTGGGTGCTTCTCTGGATTTCTTGTGTGAGGAAGCTCTAGTTTCCACCATTAACCTTGGGTGAAGCAAAAGAGCAAGATGAAGACAACGGAAGAGTGACTTGATTCAAGAAGATCGAATGATGCAACCTTGTCAAGATTGAATTGATTAAAGATTAGATCAAATGTAAATGAAGGATACTATGCTATAGTAGTATGGGTAGACATCCAAAAGATGATGGGCACGATCTCACAACACTTAGCCGTTTTAGTAAGAAGACTGAATTTGAAGATAATTTTGACAAGGTTTTGACACAAGATGAAAAAGAATCAAATCAATAAATCAAAAGGCTAAATCAAACTTAAGAGACCACTTTAGGAAAATGATTGAATTATTTCTAGCTTCTGCTCTGTTCCTGACACAGTGAATGTTTTGACAGAATCTAGAAATAGGCTATAAAAATTGGATTTATGACAAATTTGACAAGTCCCTGACAACTTTTTGAAAATTCTCAAATGAGTTTCTGAATGCTCGTACCACACTAGGTATGCTTTCAAATGACAATTGACAAGACTCATATGACCATTGTTGCCAGGGATAATGTTCTTTTGATTTTTGGTGACAAAACTTGTATGACATAGTACTAGCTCCCATACGGCAATACAGGGGTTATGAAATGAATTTTGCTCAAGACTCGTACGACAATTTGAGACTGTGGGAAAATTTTTGACTCTAGAGAGGAATTTCACTTCAGATTTTGCAATTTTTGGGTTTTTAGTTTCAGATTGTTGGCAAAGTTTTCTGTCCAGTTTTGAAGATTTGTGTAATAGTCCCTCTCAAATAACCAAGTAGATATCAAGCATGCAAAACAATAAGCAAGGGAAGCAAGAAATCATTTGAAAATAATGAACAAGGGAAAAATCAACCTGAACAAGCAATAATGACTTATTTTGCTAGTCCCTAGAAATACCACTTGTGTATGTTCCAAAATCTTTCTCAATAACACATATATTCCTAAAAAATGAAAAATTTGGCCTCACTAGGGTTTGTAGTAATGGTCCGAGTCTACAAATTTTGTGATCTCAAGAGGGTGAACTCCAATCCAGGCACACAAGGGTTTTGACACAGTCTGAGAAATTAATCAATCAAGAGTTGCTAGGGAGATCTGACAGCCCAAGAAGAGACCACACCTGTGAAGATTTCCTCCACAAGGACATTTATATAGAAGCTGCTGCTACCATGACAAAAATGGCTATTACCACTTGAGGTTCCGTCCACATGGTTGACCCAATTAAGGGAATGTCCACTATGGTTAACCTTCTCTAAAGGTGACTCAGAAAAGATACCACATGGGGACTAGTTCCAGATTCAAGGATCTGAGTTTCTGTTACTACCCAAAAAGGGAGTAGAGCATAGTCCTCTAGCCTTTTCACTTTTAACCAAGATAAAGTAGATAGATTAATCCGACACACTAAGATTGAAATTATCTCACAAAGATCTATGATTTCAATTGCTTATGATCTATCAACCTCTCCGGAGAGAGAATGTATCAATCAAAAGTTGAAGACTCAAAAATCTAGTAGAACGCAAGACAATCTCAGTACCTTCCCTACCTACAAGGGGATCCTTTGTTAAGAAGAGCTTTGCATGTGTAGATTTACTATGTGTAACAGATATGTCCAAATCGAAGTGTTATCAGATCGTAGTAGAATACCTAAATTCCTCACAATGCGCTTAGTAGATTTTTCCTATTTTAGCAATTTAGTTGTGCTTTTCTCAATCAAACTCAGCAAATATCAGTCAAAAATAGAAGATCTCAATTGTTAGGGTTAGCTATTAGTCCAAATCTGAAAATCAAATCTGAAAAACTACCAAAAATTATGAAACGACAATTGAATCCTGGAATCAAAACTCATACGACAGTCGGTTACCTCCCAAATGATAGTCTGGAAACTTGTACGACAGTGGGTGTCTTACCAAATGACAATCTAGCTCTTAAACGACAATCCACAGTTGCTAAAATGAGCCTCAAAATTGTCAAATGTCGTACGACAACCAGTAGCTTTTGGTATGACTTTCTGACAAAAGTCATATGAAAAATGTACGGACATAGAAAGAAATCATAGAATGGACCAGAAAATGATAGAAAAATAGATAGAAGTGGAATGGAAGAGATGGAAACCCATTTCAGGGCCCCATGGTGGGTGCCAGAAATGTGTGTGTGAATTTTGTACCTAGTTGCAGACACAACACTTTAGTAAAACATTAGAGGTTTAGAAAAATTGAAATCTTGCAAATAATTGAAACTATGCTAACCAAGTGATTTACTGCCTTCTAGTAGGTGCAAGTATGATGTTCTCATATTGAAATCGAGATCAATGACAATGCAACACCTAAACAAAGGATTTGAATGCAAAAGAATGACAGATTGTATGAATGCAGATTATTCTATATTTTTGTGTTTTATGTGCAATAGTATGAAAAACTGTATGATTCTAAGCTAGATGAATGAAATTGAATGCAGATTTAATCTAAGAATGATATAAAAGCTATGATATGAAAGCTATGTAAAACTATGACCAATAATGAAAGATCTCACAAATTGCCTGTCGTAAGAGCTTAATCCTTCAATCGCTAATTCGCTAGAGTAATTGTGCAAATTCAAGTGTTGATAATTATGAAGAGCTAAGCCTTGATTTTATAGAAATCCAGGGCTTGAGGATGCATGAGAAAAACCAAAAATCACTCTTGATAAACTGATGAAGGGTGCTCCCCTTAATACCACAAACACATAACAGAAATAGAGAAACAACAACAATATGCAAGAACAGAAAATTGGCTTCTTATTATCTCCACAAATGTGGAATTACAAACTTTCAGAATTACAATATGCAAAGCCACATGGGCATTCCCTTACAATATTCTGTAGGACAAAGCCTCGAACTATTACCCAGATCTACTACCCAGAACTATTCTGAACTGCCTAAGACAATAATACAGCCTTCCTTATATAGGCAATTTTCCACCGCCTGGGAAGGTTCCAGAATTTTAGCCAATAAGGCCGACCAAACTTAGAATTATTTTTATTTTACATTTCATTACATCATAGTCGGCTCAAAATAAATTTTGAAACCCGAACAGAAATTTTGAAGAAAAATCATTTTCCGCCATTTCAAGTGACCCAACTTCCGAAGACCATAAGTCATCACCAGTTGACCCGATTGACTATTGTAACCCCATTTCGGAAAGGGCGCGAGGAGCTCTACAACACTTGAATTAAGCAAGCTTCATTCAGCCCAAAATTCGACCTCATCCGGGGCCTCTAAAGCCTTCAAAACTGAGTTCAAAGTTTCTGTCCCCTACTGCCAATACCGAAAATCTTCAATATCTTCCAATATACACTTGATCTGGCAATGAAACTTTACTGGCAGACTTGTATGACCAAAATGAACCTCCAAGAAAGAAATCAGATCATTTTGAGCACATACGAAAATTACCAAAAATAGTAACTTTCCATAAATAGCAGCTCTACACAAAATAGCCCTTATTGAATATAAAAACAGAAATATTTTTTTGGGTGATGCAAGATTGCTCTTACACCCAGGATGCTCCTGCATCATAAACTCAGGTTGATTTTTGAGTTATCAATAAATCATAGATAATTAACTCTCAAAAATCATTTAAAACCAGTGGTTAACTCAAAATAGAGTTTTAGATCAAATTTTAACTCATCACCAGATGTTGAGTTTCAATTTTAAAATTGATTGTTAATTTCTAGTTGCCTGCTTTTCTGATTGTGCATGATTTATTTAAAAATAAAGTGATTTATTCTCAACTTAACTAATTTTTGAATTAAAACAATTGATTTATGGGTTAATCAATTATTAAATCAAACTTTATTCTAAAACTATATTATTAAAAATTAACAATTGACATTAATTAATTAAATAAAAATTTAATCAATTAGTCATGAGATATTAGATTTATTGTCAAAATTAAATAATACAATTTAGGAATAAATAGAATTAAATTTAATTAAACAATTAAGTGGCAGTATTAAATCTGATTAATTAAATATTCAGAATATTCAATTAATAAAACTTTAGGATAAATAAGATTTATCACCAAATAATTATTAAATTAAAGATAATTAGGATAAATAGGAATATTGCTAGGAATATTCCTCGATGCAGAATTTAGGATAATCAATTAGGATTCAATAATGTGCAGATGTGCCTTTGGTTAGGACTTTTGTATCGATTTTGTTCGAATTGAAGATGTAGGAGGTTAATGAACCTATAGCCCATTTTTGGGGTATTACACAAAGCATCTTACTCCCACATACATCCCTAGGGTACTCATTGACCCAAACATCCTTCAAGACTCCAATTTTGAAAAATGAGGCATATTAAAAGGCTACAAACTGTCCCAAATTGACAATTCACCATATTCTTCAAAAGAACCACCTAATGTTCAATACAAACACTTCTTCATCTCTAACCCAAAAGGACTCACCAAGGCACTCCAATATGCTCCTAGAACATTGAACTCCTTCTCCTATTTTTTATCACCACTTCTACAACCTGTATGCAACCCTTTCAACATCTCCTTACTAGTCTACACAACCCAAGGTACACTTGAGCCCTTAGAATTCACAAATGTTCATGAATTTAAAAAGACTATCTCCCAACCATAACTCACAACCAAACCAATAAACATCTCTAATCAACTCTTTGAGGAAAATTACCAAGCACTCTGGACTAATCACAAAATGGGAACAACTCAAACTCACAACTTACTTTTGGAAGGTCCTCATGCATCTTCAAAATTCTAATCACACTTGGAGATAAAATTCCTTAATTATATAACCATGATGGATGTCCATTCAATGGGCTAATGAATACTTTAATACAATAAATACCAATTGAAACATGTAAACACCCAATAAGGAATTATAAATCAAACTTTAGATTAACTATTCCAATCCTATATTTGACATCTCGATTAGAAAATTCAAACTCACAAACTACAAGCAATATAGAACCTTTATCCTACAATTTAGAATGGTTCTATACTTACGTAACATCATTTAGAAACAACCACAATTTCCTTATAAACATGCATTCATTCCTTTCCACAGATCAATTTATTTATGTGAAAGCTCATAGCTTGCTGGTCATAAGTAACTGTCATGAACAATCATTAATGAATTTTGGTAGATTGATTATTTGGTCAATATCTTTAGTCTTATTGTATAAGACCTATTTATGCACATTTAATCCAACTTATAGCCATATCCAATGGTTATAATTAAAGTTATACTTATTTTGTCAAAACTGGTAATGACTGTCATAGAATAACAAGAAGAGCATGCTTGTATAATCCGCCTAGGGCATCAAATATCTTCAAAAATACAAAAGATATTAATCTAAAATTATATTAAAATGATAGGTACTTAAAATAACTATTCAAATGCAAAAAATAAGATATTTTGAATGGTTCAAATAAAAGTTACCCGCTATTTTATCTTTAAACCCTTGTGAATGAGGGTTTCTAAGTAGTTTTGGAAGAAACCAATCATTATTTCTCCATAGAACATGAAAGAACACAAAAATATATAAAAATGATCAAGGTAATTATGAGGTATCAACATTAATCTTATTAAACAACTCAATGTTACAAACATTAAGGCTAGATCCATTAATAATTAGGTCATCTAATGCCATTATCATTAGTAAAAAGAACAATCATGAGAGGATTGCATCAATGTTTCACTTAAAAGGAAAGTAAATCTTCTTGAGAAACCATAATTTTTTCCTTAGCACTACTTTTGTTCATGCATTTCAATAAAGCACTCATATCATTAGATTGATAAGGTGGAGAAGTTTTCATACTATTTAAAACATCTTTTATCATTCAATGATACATAGGTGAATTTTTTTGAATCAAATCCCAAAGGAATATCATAGTAGGAGTAGGATGAAGTTTCTCAAGAAAGTCATATTCCTTTCTAGGATTTTGAGGAAGACGGGGTGCAATAGGAAGCACCGAATGAGAAGTAGGAAAAGAGATAGGAGTAATTGAATTAGTATGTTTTCTATTGTTTCTTCTATTATACATGTAGGAAACCAATTTTTAATTTTGGGCGATTTATTTGAAAAACCCCAAGGGAATCGTAGTTCCTCCTTTAACAATAATCTAAGGTTTACTAGGATTTTGAAATTTTTGGGAATCGCTACAACCTCAGACAAAAATCACAGGTTTTATGGGTTGAGGATTGTCTTGACAAATATGGACAACTTTAGGTTTATCATTGTCACTAGCGTAACAATTCACATGAATCATATTAATTAATCTTTAGTAGAGGGATGGTTTAGGATATGTAGAGGAAGACCTAATAGAGATAAAGTCATTAAGGTCTTGATCCAACATATCAAAGTCATCACTAGTAAATGGCTCATCAAAGGCTTTAAAGTCTTGCAAAAAGGAATTAGACATTTTTTCCAATATAAGAGAAAGAAAACATGTATTGCAATAATATAATATAATGAAGGAGAAAATAAAAACACACATGCATAAAAAATGAAATAATTTGGTTCTTTTTTAATTTTGAGAAAAAGCAATACAAAAATACAAAAATGCATAAAACTATAGTTTATCAAACAAAATAAAAAATAAAATGTTATTCATTTTGGGTTCACCAAAATGTAGGGTACAAAAATTTGGATAGGTTCAAGCTAGGCTTGAGGATCCCTTTCTCTAAATCACATTGGAATATATGATGCTGTTAAATAGGGGGACCTTAAAGAAATTATTCCAAAATGTACATCCTAAGTTTCATAGTGGAAACAATCAACAATAACATCAAAAGAAAACCAACCAAATCCTCGTATTAACATAGATTCATAAATCTACATAGAATTGGCCAGAAACATGTAGGATTACATTCTAGGTGTACATGCCTGATTATAGTTTTATCCATATCTATAATCCTATATGATAACCTTCATGAGGTTATCCTATTGAGATCTACCCACTAAAAGAATAGCTACATCAATAAATACAATGTTCACAAGAAACAAGTCAACCGTGGAAGATCACATTCCCTAAGGTGAGGGAAAACATAACATGAAAAGATAGGTAAGGAACCAAATCATAATAAAAGGTCCAAAATGATCTTAAATGAAGTTTAAGACTATATGGAGGTCATCCAAGAGATTAATAACATCACACAATGCTCCAAAATAGATTCAAAAAATAAGGAAATGGTTCAAAAGATTGGGAGAGTCCATTAGGCTGTGAAACATGAAGAACAAATGGGTCTGAACCAAAATCCAAGAGGTCTCTACTAAGAATAAATAGATTGAGATGTGAACCTAGACATATCTCAATCATAATGCTAGGAACATTCCATGTGGTTCAAAAGATAAACTAAGCCAATTCGAAGAAACACCACAACAAATATAGAAATATGAACAAACTAAAGAGTAAGTATTTCTAGTTGATGCAATATTTCCAAGAACCAAGGATGCTCCTACATCAAACACTCCTAGTAAGAAAAGATGCTCCATAAGAGAAAATCATGAACATCTGATGAGACCTAGGATTTAAATCCCATGCTCATTCTTGATCCAAATGTCTTCCTTATTTGTATATTTCTTCATCCTTACCTTTTTTCTTTATTTTTCTAGATCCTTCAAGTTCTACATTTCTTCACCTTGTTTTCTTCACCTCATATTAACATATGATAGTAAGGGACATTTACCACCATTTTCATTCTTCCACTTGCCTAAATCACATCTTCTATAGGACCACATATTATCTTCAACCAAGGTCTTCTACTGCATAAATTCACCTCTATTATCATCTGGTATCATCTTTTCCTTAGATCTGACCACGAGATCCTTCTTCAGATCTACACCATCTTCCAATATGATCTTTGTGCTAGAAAAATGGTTAGTGCCCCCCTCAATATTTTTGACATGGCTTAACCACCTCTTGGGTCTTCTATAAGTATAGTGGTTGTACCAGGCATTAACAGGTCAATCTTTTGGTGCAACGACAACTACTACTTATAACAAGTGGTATTAGAGCTTGGTCACAAGTTTGAATCCCCTTGGGTAATGCTAATGGGGAGATTTTTGGAAAAATGGTCAGTGCTCCCCTCAGGGTTCATGACATGGCTTAACCGCCTCTTGTATCTTCTATAAGTGAGGTGGTTGTATCAGGCATTAACATGTCAATTTTTTGGTGCAACATCAACCACTACTTGTAACACTTTGTGTTCTTCTTCTCAGCAAAACAACTCTTCACAAGACTCAAGTTCATCACTCCCTTCTCTTTCACCTTCAAGGAAGATAAATTAAAATTCTCATTATTCTCTATAGTAACCAAGTTCCTTCTATAATCATAGATATCCCCTCTATCAAATTTCCAAGGGCTGCCCAATAAAACATGACAAGAACTTATATACAAGGGAACCAAGTACTATTCTATCACTTCTACTACATGATCATCTTGCAACCAACTTATCTTTTAAGGATAACAATGAAGAAGTCTCTTCAAACCAATTTTATCGACCATTTCTTCAAATACCAAGTTATAATTACTTCCACTATCTACAATAACCTTACAAGACTTACCACTTAATTTGCATACAACTTAGAAAATAGTCCTCCTTTGTACAAGTGTAGTTGTTGGCATTAAGCATGATTGTCATTAGTGACAACACTTATTTTGAACAGTGCATACCGAGCAGAATAGTACATACTGAGTAGAACAGGGCTTACCAAGTAGAGCAGAGCTTACTGAGCAGAGCTTACTGAGCAGAACAGAGCTTACCGAGTAGAACAGTGCATACCGAGCTCACAAAGTTTCACAGTGTTTACTGAGTGCTGCATGGTTAAACAAGAAATTTAGTTTCTACCGAGTAACACTTTATCTACCGAGTCTCCAGTATTTACCGAGTTTGAAACTATGACTGAGTGGTTAGTATGGACTGAGCTTCCACTTCTACCGAGTGCATGACGATGTCGAGTAATGCAGTGGACGCCGAGTATCAGAAAGTCACCGAGTTAGTTTGCAGTAATCGTGTAACTATATTTGGGCTGACTCAGTAATATTTGTGTTTACTTGTTTAAGAGCCAACTTTGTAATTGTTTTGGAATTGACTTAGATTGATATATAAACAATGTTTTATGTCATATCCAAAAAAGGAAGATATAGAGAAGTATAAAAAAAAGAGAGAAAGGCAGAGATAAGCGAATTACAAAGGTCTACAACAGTATAAGAAGCAGAAAAGATCTATCCATCACAGAAGGTGATCAGTACATCAGAGAATCTCAATCAGCAAGTATAGTTGCAAGTAAGAGATCTACTATTTCATCCTAACAGTTGAATCAGCTTGAAATCCTTTAACTGGGTAGACTTAACAGTCTTTGTAAAAATCTCTTAACTGAGTGCATACTTCATTGTATATTTGTAAAACCTCTAACAAGGTGGACCTAGTAGTCCTTATTGCTCCTAATAGGGCAGATCATCAGAAGTGATCATTGTAAGCCTTAACCAGCAAAATTTATACTGCAGTATTGGAGTTTTGTGGGTATCATCCCCACCCCAATTTTACTTTCTACTTGGAAGGTTTCTGGGTCACCAAATCTCTATGTTCTAAGTGTTATGAATGTTTTATTCTTTCTGTTACTCATGCATGCAGTCAGATTATCAATCTAATATTATTAAAATCTGAATCTGTTAAAAGTTTTGAAGTTACTGATTCAGCCCTCCCCTCTCAGTAACCTAGATAGTCTTGAATATTTCCAACAGTAGTATCCTCTCTACTTTTCTCTATCAAAATACTCCTAAGAATAAGAGATTCTCACATCTCTTGTTCTATTATAATCTCATCAAATTATCCAGTTACCTAATCCTTATGTTCCATACAATTCTTTTTACCAGTTCCTCTACTAGATCCTTCAAAACATTCATAAGATCTATGTCCAATTTTTCCACACTTGAAACATTTAACCAAGAATCCCTTTCTGCCACTTCCCCTTCTTTGTGCCTTCTAATCTAGTTCTTTAATCCACTTAGATCTTGATTTTTCTTAATTTGTCTACTTCTCCTTGCTGCTACTCATCTACTTCACTTTACCTCTGGGATTACTCTTTTGCCTCCTCTTTACCTCATCTTCTACCTTAAGAGCATATTGATAAGGATCCTCTACTATGGAAATCCTCAACTTACTCATCTCATCTTTTATATTAAATCTAAGACCATTTATATATCTAGCCACCTCCCTAGTGATATCTTAGTGTCCGGATCTGATTATCAGCTTGTAAAAGTCCTCATTGCATTCCTTCAAACTCATGTCCCTCTACTTCAAGTCCTACAACTTCTTGAACAACATCATCTCATAGTCTTCTAGAATGAATTTAGCCTTTAGGATTACAAACATCTACCTCCTTTGGGTGATTTTCATCTCACCATTTTCCTTTCTATCCTTTTGTGACTCTTTCCAACATAAAGAAGTATGTCCTTTCAACTTAGTCTGTGCTAAATGAACCCTTTGAGAATATCTAATATCTTCAAGCTCAAAGTAGTCATCCAATTCTCCTATCTAGTCTATAAAATCTTATAGATGCAAGGAGATAGAAAAAATAGAATCCTCCATTCTATGAATTTTACTTACTTGTGCCACTACTCTTAGAAACCTCTCTTTTCTCTCATTTGTCAGTCTGTCATCCCCTTCAACCTCCAATTCTTCTATAGCCTCTTCAAATTCATCCTTCATTTCTGGATTCCTTCCCAAACTAGCTAATGCATTTTTTATCTCATTCCTCGCTTCATTTTTGAAGTCTTACATCTTTTTATCTATCCTAATAGGGTTCACCCTTCTTGGTGGAATCTCTCCCTTCACTTAATACAACTGCCTCAGCTCACCAATCTGACTACAAGGATTTGTTGGATTAGGTGAAAAACTAATCTCCCAAGAACACCTGCATGCATAACCTTGTCACATGGAAGAAGCAAAGAATAGAAAGAAAAAAAAATCTATGGAGGCCAAAAAGCTAGAGACATCATATGGACATTCAAAAGAACAATCTCTATTATGAACAATATTACAATATGATAATTTGATCTCTTTTAAGAAATACAAAGAAGTGAATCCTTATAAAAGGAATCACGAAACCCTAAAGAATAATAAGATGCCTAAGTTTAACTTAAGTGTAGAGTATAATAGACTAATAATTAAATAAATTAATTATTAGCTATAATATGACAACTCTAACACCCCCCCTTAAATGTAACTTAGGGAGAAGCTAAACAACTAAGGACTAAAAGATGCATGAAAACAAAATGCATGAAAGAACTATGGGTCCCGACAACTAGGCCTGATCAGGTACCCAAATACAAGAAATAAACTAGATGAAGGAAACAAAGCCTCCAATCTAGGGAAAGTCCCAAAGAAAGGAACAAGAAAGAGCATGTATAGCATCTCTGAAGCATGAAGCTATAAATACTGTCAGAAGAAACTGTTGGACCCTCCACTAAAGAAGTGCATGATCAGGTAGAGAAGACAAAGTCTGAAGAGCTGATCAATCAAAGAGGTGGCCTCCAAAAGTAGGAATGAATGAGTGTCTATATAGTAGATGATCCATCTCACCAAAATGCATAGGTGCCTAGCCACTGCATCTGGCTAGTACATAGGAACAAAAACTAAATATGTAGATCACTCAACTAAACCAAGGAAGCAATAGAACCAATAGGTGAACCCCCCCATAATGTTGAACAGGGAGAGGGGTGACAGGAACACTAAAATGCAATGCCAGAAACATCTGCAAGAATAAGAATCAAGAACACCAATAGTGCAAAAGAGGGTATAAACATAGGATAAAGGGTGGTGTTGAAGAAGAAGAATTGATCTTCTGGACACATAGCATGGGCTAATGTCATGGAAGGTACACTCACTTAACAAAAGTGGATGAGCACATAAGGCAAAACATCATAGCCCCCCATGACACTTTATAACTAAGTGCAAGTACAAACAAACACAAGGTGCTTGAAATCCCAGATATGCAAAAGTAGGCACTTTATCTTAGTGCATTTATAGAAAAAAAAATGCTACAGAAAAGAAGCATACAATGCTCAGAAAGTCAGAAAGAAGAGTGAGCCTGAAGAACAGAAGAAGAGATCCCAGGACCTGTAGAACCCAAGTAATCCGCCAGAGTGTGAAAGTGAAAAACTCAGAGGAGAAATAAACTAGATTAGAATCCAGATAAAAGACCCTTACCACTGCAAAACTCACAGAACCATCTTTTCGACGATATCTGAATTGCCAAAAATAGAGTCCGGATGAGCAAGATATGGCTCCCAGAAGGCAAAAATAGACATTAGACTTTGACAGAAAAAAGCATTATCAAAAAATTAGAGCCACAAAACCTAACCTCCATAATTGGAAAGAGCTCAGAAAGAGCTTTCCGACGATACAAAGAAGTCCGAAAAAGACCTCTCTATGCTTCAGATAGAGCAAAAACAACGTCAAGGGGTCAGAAAGGCTCCAAAAAAGTTTTAAGCCCCTGGGGCTGAAAAAAAAGGCCCTAGGCGCATGGCGCGCGCAGGGGGCTAAGCCAGAGGGTGGCGCAGCGGCGGCCGGCGGGTGGCACTGTGGCAGGCGGCAGCCGGCGGGCAGCATGACGGGCGGGCGGCATGGCGGGCAGCCGGCGAGCGGCGCGGAGGCCACGGGTGGCGGTGGCACTAGGGTGGCACACTGGTGGCGCGCTAGTGGCACCTTGTTAAACCCCTAAATTTACACAGAAAAATGAGTTTTTAATTTTTTTTCTCATTTTTTGTGTCGTACGGCCCGAATGAGCTAGAAAATTCACCCAGAAGCCCCGGAGGCCAAAAAATGAAAACTTTATATGATTTTTTACTCTCTTAGGCCTTCTGAGTGCAATGGTGGTGTTCATTTTTGCTCAAAATGCTCAAAAAAAAATTTCTTTACTGCAGGCAAAAAAAAAAAAATAACGTCTTGCAAAGCATACCAGAACTGAAAAAAATTGCTTCAAAAACACCAGAATAGTAAGTAGCAGGGAGGCTCTGATACCATGTTGGATTAGGTGAAAAACTAATCTCCCAAGAACACTTGCATGCATAACCCTATCACATGGAAGAAGCAAAGAACAGAAAGCAAAAAAAATCTATGGAGGCCAAAAAGCCAAAGACATCATATGCACATTCAAAAGAACAATCTCTATTATGAACAATATTACAATATGATAATCTGATATCTTTTAAGAAATATAAAGAGGTGAATCCTTATAAAAGGAATCACAAAACCCTAAAGAATAATAAGATGCCTAAGTTTAACTTAAGTGTAGAGTATAATAGACTAATAATTAAATAAATAAATTATTAGCTATAATATGACAACTCTAACAGGTTTCAATTGCCTCTTAATCAGAAATCTATTGAACACACTTACAACCTGCCTCAACTCGATGATCTATTAACTCATGGGATGCCTCAACAACTCATTTAAGGTTCACAACCAACAACAATTTCTCTCTGAACCATCTTGCATTATTCCTCTATACTTGTGGGCCAGATTCCTGTAATGCCCAAAAATTTTCGGCCAAAACGGACCAATTTTTTTTAAATAAACATTATTAAACTTCCTCCTTTATTAACCCCATCACTAATACTAATAAAAAGGAACTATATACCAACTTTTATAAATCTATTTAATTTAACAACATTAAAATAATTTTGCTAAAATAATACTCGCTCACCTATCTAATCTTTATTATTCTTATTTTAAAATAACAAGGAACTTAAATTTAATTAATTTAACTTCATTACAAATCACATTGATTTACTTGACAAATATATATATATATATATATATATATATATATATATATATATATATATATATATATATATATATATATATATATATATATATATATTAGTTTACCGATAATATTTTTGTTAATTAAATCTAATATTGTCCATTAAGTATTTCTCATGTACCCCCATTAAAAATAATAATAATATTGATACCTATAAAATTGGGGTAAATTTATTGGGAGTTATACAAGTCAATTTATAAATGACTTTGCAATTAATTTCTGGAAAATTTAAATTAAAATTAAATAGTACTTTAAAAATATGATCTTCAAATCTTATCAAGAAAATCTCCCACCTAAGTTAAATAGAAAAGCTCAATTCCAAATTAGAAACCCCATTTAAGAAAAAAAAACATCTTCAACTCAAAATTTCTAAAATAAAATAAAATAACTTGGTTTGAACAAATATCAAGATGTAAATATAATTAAAATCATTGTAATTAAACTATTGAGATTATTTATTAAATTTTTACTTAAATCATTTATATTTACTAATCTCCAATTTTACCTTCCAATTTAATTTGAATAAATAACTTCTCATTAAATCCCCTTTACTATTAAATATCATTAATAAAATTAATTACTAAATTAATTGAACTATAGTGTCTTATTATTAAATTAATATTTAGATATAACTTTATTAAAATACTCTCACAAAGAGGGTCAAGTAAAATGGGTGTGCAAGAGGGAGTTGAACTCATGACCTCTTGCCTCCCAAGTACTAACTTTCCCCTATAGATTTTTATAAAAAAGGCCACTTGGGCCAATTTCGAAATTATAAATAATTGGTTTACTTTCAATTTCCCTCTCAAAGGGAAAGTTAACAAAGTGCATTTGATAGATTTTGGGCTCCATTTTAAATGGAAGCCCTAACTATTATTTTAGTAATTTCTCTTTGTACATTTCCTCACAAAAGCCCTAAACTCTTTTATCTTTTCATTTCATTTTGAAACCCTATTTTTTTCTCATTCTCAATCTTGCTCCATTCTTCTTTTGTTTTTGCAGGTTGTTGGATTATCAATGGAGTCTCTCTCTCTCTCTCTCTCTCTCTCTCTCTCTCTCTCTCTCTCTCTCTATATATATATATATATATATATATATATATATATATATATATATATATATATATATATATATATATATATATATATATATATATATATATATATATATATATATAACACTGTATGTGTATATATTTATATAAGATATATATGTGTGTGTGCGCGTGCGTGCGCTCCAAAATGCATTTGTTGTGCTATTTTTTTTTTTTTTTTGTTTTCTTGTTATTACTTTTACTCATTCTTTACTTTTAGCAAACTTGGGGGTTTACCCTTGCGACTTTCCTTTGAAGTCGCTGTTGCAAATGTGAGATAAAAATGTTGAAAATTTTTGTTTTGGGCACGCGAGTTTCTCTCCTATCCTGCCCTGTGCACTTGAATGCAAAGGAAGAAGGGAGGGGGGGGCCACTGTGCCTCCACAGTGGTCGGTCGGAGCTGCCACTGTGAATGCACAGTGGTGAGCCACTGTGCATTCATAGTGGCGGCTCCGGCTGACCACTGTGGAGGCACAGTGCCTCACAGGCCGCCGTCCCTCACGTTGCAAATAAATTTCTTTTTTTTTAAAAATAAATAAATTTTTCATTAAATTAAAACATTGCACAGTCCGTCGGAATGGCATATGTACAGCCACGTTTTTTTTTTTTGGAAAGATATTTCATTGTAATTAAATTTGCCCAACGATTTTATTATTGTTTGGTTTGGGATTTAATAATATTTGTAAAATATTAGTTAAGTGTGTATATATATATATATATATACATTTAAGAAATATTTTCTGGTCTTGATTTTTATAACAGAGGCTAATCATTTTGAAGTTCATCCAATAATGCAGAAAATATATATATATGTTTATATATATATAAATGCATTTAAAAGTAACTCTCAAATGTTGTTTTCTGGATTTTTTTTAAAATAGATACAGGACAGCAATATAGAAGTGAATAAATAAATAAATATATATATATATATATATATATATATATATATATATATATATATATATATATATATATATACATAAAATATCAAATTACTTTTCTGGTTTAACAACAAATAACAAAGGACTAAAAATATATATATATAAAAGTTTAAATAACCATTTAGACATCATTTGCTTCCATTTACTTGCAAGTTAAATCAAATAGATGTATTAATGCAAACTCAACATTACATATATGCTTAGTTTTTTTTTCTTTCATAGAATAAAAGAGGCAAGAGAAATAATTAAACTTGTTGGTTTATTCATTATGACAGCAAGCAAATGCATGAGATTTCTTTTTATTACAATTTTCCTAATGCTCTCTTACTTTAAAATTTAAAGAAACAACAATGAGGAGGACAATATGGGAGTGCATAATGAAGTGAATCCCTTGTTTTTTTTTGCAAGAAATATAAAATTCTCTTTTCCAATAAACACACAAATACAATTTTACATCTTCAAAATTTATATATACAAGCCCTCTTGAGGACTTTCAAAGGACAATAATATACAAATTTTAAACTTCATCCTTCTACAATAGAAATACAAGCATATTTTACAAGCTCCTCAACTATGGGAGTTACATATACAATCATCTTGACAAAACTCTCCAACTTCCAAACTTTGCACCTTTGAGCTTCCAAAAATCTGCAAGAAACCAAGACAAAAGGAAGACCATGGGAAGCTCACCTCCCATCCTAGGCCTCTCATGAGGCCACCCCCGAGCTTGGGGAAACCACACCGAATGGGATACACACACTCAAACACAAAACACTCACAAGATAACATAAATTGCAAACCCAAATTCCCTCAAGGGTGAAACTAAGAAATTCCAAGAACTCCTTTTGTGGGGTGTGGGTGGACAACCCATGGAGACAACCATTGCATGAAAAAAAAGCCACACATAGACCCAAATAAACACAATATCAAAACAAGGCTCACATGGCCAATATTTCCCTCCTTATACCCCCAATGCCTCATGGGCTAAAATGCAAGGTTACTTGGGGAAAACACTCAACCCAAGTTTCATCTTTCCCCACACATGGAGGAGACTCTACACATGGAGTTGCCTCCATTTCCCACACCCCCTCTTGGTTGCTCTTCCCTCCCATTGGTGAGTGAACCAAGAGCATACAACCCAAATCCAATGACAAAAGAAAACACAAAGATGCTTGCTCTCACCATGACCAACCATGTGTGGCCTTGTTTTCATGCAATGGTTGTCTCCATGGGTTGTCCACCCACACCCCACAAAAGGAGTTCTTGGAATTTCTTAGTTTCACCCTTGAGGGAATTTGGGTTTGCAATTTATGTTATCTTGTGAGTGTTTTGTGTTTTAGTGTGTGTATCCCATTCGGTGTGGTTTCCCCAAGCTCGGGGTTGGCCTCATGAGAGGCCTAGGATGGAAGGTGAGCTTCCCATGGTCTTCCTTTTGTCTTGGTTTCTTGCATATTTTTGGAAGCTCAAAGGTGCAAAGTTTGGAAGTTGGAGAGTTTTGTCAAGATGATTGTATATGTAACTCCCATAGTTGAGGAGCTTGTAAAATATGCTTGTATTTCTATTATAGAAGGATGAAGTTTAAAATTTGTACATTAACACAAAGAGATCCATGTATTAACACAAATTCATAAATTTACATACAAGTGGCCAGCAACATGAAGAGTTACATTCCACATGTACATGCCTAATTATAGTTTTATCCATATCTATCCTCTATGATAACCTTCATGAGGTTATCCTATTGAGAGATACCCACTAAAAGAATAAGTACATTAATAAATACAATGTTCACAAGCAACAAGTTGGCCATGAAAGATCACAATCTCTAAGGTGAGGGAAAATGTAATGTGCAATGGTAAGTTAGGACCCAAATCATAAGAAAACATCCAAAAAGAATTGAAATGAAGTGCGAACCCATAGGGAGGTCAACCAAGAGATTAATAACATCACACAATGCTCCAAAATAGATTCTCAAATCAAGGAAATAGTTCACAAGATTGGGGAAATCCAATAGGTCATGAAACGTGAAGAATAAATAGGTTTGAACCAAAATCTAAGAGATCTCCACCAAGAATAAATAGATTGAGATGTGAACCCAAATCTAGATCAATAACAACACTACGAACATGGAAAAAGGTTTCAAAGATAAATTGAGCCAACTCGAAGGAACACCACAATAGAAACATAAACGTGAACAAACTAAAAGGGAAGTATTTTTGGTTGATGCAATATTGCCAAGAACCAAGGATGCTACTACATCAATGTGAGTATTGTAAGAGATCAATATGGTTGGCCAACTCCTTTGTGTAAGGGGGTCAACTCACTATATATACCCCTAGAGTCCCTTCTCCTTTGTTGCTTAGGAATGAGAGACTTAGGCTATTGGACTTGTAACTTAATTTTTTCAGAAGCTTAAAGAAAAATAATTGTACGTCTAAAATATAGCATAAGAGACAAAGGAAGAGATAAACTTGTGCACTTGGATATTGGATTTGGATCTTGTTTTGTCAATAATAGAGTAACTAGACTGAGAAAACTTAGTAAGATTTTGGATATAGCTTCTCACAAGCTGTATCTTTTTGTCACTAAAATTTGAGAAAATTTTGGGTTATCAAGGGTGGCCTAAAGTGTTAGGAATGATTGGATTCACCCCTACAAGTGGATTTTCTCTTGACATTGCAACCTTGTCTAAAACTATAGATCTGGGACTGTGGGAGGTCTAAGAGCTTGTTTCTATTATCAAAATTGGATCTTAAAATCTTTATTTGTACCTACAAGGAAAAATTGGTACATGTGTGTCACTATAGGGGTTTGCCTTGGTCAACCCTACATTTTGGTTATTCCCACCTCCATGGATAGTTAATGTCAAAAATAGCAATTATGTGTGCTCTTGAATCTTAAGTGCATCTAAGATTTCCATGAGCTAAAGTGCATGTAGTAAACAAGAGATACACCCTAGTGTACACTAGGGAAAGTGCCTTCATAGAATTAAGGTTAGTCAATAAATGAGAATAGTAACTAAATACAACCACAAAGCAATAGAGCAACTATTTAGCAAAATAATGACTAATTGAGCATCCTATGGCTCTCTAACTAAGAATGTTAATGAATAGCTCTCAGCAAGCTTCCATTAATGACAGTCCTAGAATGAGAATGATAAAGATAACAAGCTATTGCTAACAATTAGATCAAAGTAAATGCTAAAATTCTTCTCAAATTCCCTTCTAAGCTCAAATTGCAAGAGGTTCAATGCAATTCTCAGATGTGTGGATGATGAATAATGAAGGAATTAGGCCTTCCTTTTATAGATTTTCCAATGGTAGGGGGTGTAGTTGTGTTTGATCATGATTAAGATTGAGTTGAGTCCTTGGTTCCACCCTTTGAAGACAAAGCAAAGTTTGTGTCCTCAAAGCTTGGGACAAGTAGACAAGATCAATGGTCAAGATTCCTTTTCACTTTGAGTGAATGAGATTGAATTTGGCTTGATCCATGTGAATGCCTTTCTTTTACTCTCATTGGTTGATTGATTTTCCTCTCTTTGTGGTTGTTGAGAGTAATTGAGATTTATTAATTGATTTAAATGAATTTGTTTAGCCATGTACCCCTTGAATGGGTTGAATTTGATTTAATCCAAGACTATACAATTAACTGAATTAATTGTATTTTGATTTGATTTCACTTGATTAAAGTGCTCTCAATTTTGATTTTGATTGAATTAAGATTTGATTTTCATTTTGATTGGCTAATTATGCATTGTGATTCAATTAATTCAATTATGTCCTTGATTTGCCTTGATTTGACTTGATTTCCTTTGATTTGATCTTTTTCCATTTTCAAGTGATTACAAATGCCCCTCTTTGAGTTGATGTGCGAAGCTTGTCGATTCAAAGAGTACTCTGATTTTGCTTGATAATAGGTCTTGATTCATTGATAGTCAATCTCTGATGTGGTTTGGTGTCTTTCGATGGTCGATCTTGATTTTCGATATGAGGTTGATGCAGATATGATTGATAAGAAACTCTCTTGATATGGTTCTCTGATGATTGTTCTGATATGATGGTCATTCTAATGATGAATCTTGATATGATGTTTGATTTGATATGATGATTCCGATATGATATTTGATTTGATGATTGATTTCGATGCGATGCCCCATTCGTTTGATTACGAAAAATTTTCTGATAAAAGCTTTCACTTTAATTTGATGATTGGTCTCTCGATTTTTGATGATGATGTTACTGTTGATGTAGATCTGATTATCCGATGGTATGCCCCCTTAGAAATGAAATAAAATTCATACTTGATTTGATCGGTGATTGATTCAAGATGATGTTGATCGTTTGATTTTAATAAAGTTCAAGTTTTTGATGAATTTTATTTGTATTTCCGATATTGATGTTGAATTTGTTTAATTTTAAATGCCCTGGTGTCAATTATTATGATGATCACATCATTTTATTAGGTCAAATGGGGTAACAATGTACTTACATAGGTCAAATTTACCTCCTTTTAGGTCAAAAACCTATATAAAGGGGTCAAAATCCCTTTTTACTATTTATTTACCATTAACTTTTGATTTTGACTATCTTTTGCCTTTTCCACTTTTCACAATCTCTGTCCCTATCCGCGAGCATCGGTTTGAGAAATGCTGGTGATATCATTGGTTGCCTGGCTCAGGACCTCCGGTGAGTACTTGTACCTTTCCATTTTTTCATTTTCAACATTTATTTCAATTTTTTCTAATTTTTCTTGATTAAGAACCCTTTTTTTCACCTTTTTTCGCTAAATGGGTGCTTTTGCCATTTTGAAGGGTGCTTTTGCCTCTAAATGTGCGCTTCCACACTTTTCCACTACGTTTTCGTGAATCACTTTGGCACTTTCGCTCACCAAATTTAAGCCCTTCCGCACTTTTATAATTTCTTTACGTGCTTTTGTCTAGGTTTAGCGCTTTTGTAACTTTAACCTAGGCTTTTGCTTAATTTTCGCGCTTTTACATCTATTAAGAGCGATTTTGATGTGCATTTGGGTGCTTTTGAATTTTTCACCGCTTTTGCAATATAGATGTGCACTTTTACTCATTTAGGTAGCGCTTTCGATGTTTGCCACTTTTTCTTAATAAATCAGTGCTTTTGCTCTGCAAAATTTTTGATTTTTGGATTTTTGACCAAGTTGCAATTTTGTCGACGTCGTTAATCAATTGTCAGGCTTATGTTCCCAATGTTTGAGATTTTGTAACAAGTTGTAAGGTGTCAGTTAGGGTTTAGTTATAGTTAGGATATCCCTCATCCGTCTAGATTCAGATGATGGGTGAAGATAAAATTTATGTTCTATCTATGTAGAAACATGAAATCTGATTGTGGTTTTGATAAGTGTTGATGAATTTTTTATTGACTTAGAATAATCTCAATAATTTTTTATTTCCTTTTTGATGTGTTTAATCTTTCTTTTTTTGTAGTTGGAGCTTGGTTCTTTACGTATTCACAGATCTTATCTACTATCTTGGGACATGATTCCTGCTCTGAGTACTACCCATCGTCGACACATTGCCTGATGTGGTTTGTTGTTCCTACTATATCTTCCTTGATTTCATGTGAATTGGGGCCTTATTACTCCTATGGCTGAGCATTGGCACTCAGACTATAACACATTCCATCTTCCTATGGGTGAGATGACCATCACCTCTAAGGATGTGTATCGCCTTCTCTGGTTGCCTACCCGAGGAGAGCTTGTATACTATGATATTGTGTATGATGGTTCAGCTTGTCGCCGAGTATTTGGTGATGCTTCCATTAGTGATCAGCATATTCAGTGGGCCCAGTTCATTTCATTCCCTGTGTTACCTACTATTATTGGTACTCTCATTGGTGGCTTCCTAATTTTGGACCAACGTGGACATGGATTTGCTATTGGTTGGGGTCTGATTTTAGAGGATTTGATGGTAGATCCTCATCATTTTGATTGGGGTTCCTATTTATTAGCACAGTTATATCATGAGCTACACACTGTCCTGTATAGATGTTCCACTACTTTGACTATTGGAGCCATTTTATTACAACTATGGACTTGGGAGCACCTCCCGGTGACATGTCCTATGACTACTCGAGATCATCTAGCTAGTTGGCCATTTGCATGGATGTACAGTGGTATTATCAGGTAGACCCATATGGGTAAGCTTGATTACTAGTGACATCAGATAGATGACATGGATACTATCATTTGGAAGCCTTATCTTGGATGCAAGGCTTGGCTAGAGGATGATGGAGAGCTTTCGTATATGTTTTTTCCTCATTGGATGATTGGTTGGTCCACTTTTGTGATCGAGAAATTCTTCTTTTTCCGTGTGTTCCGTTAGTATGGGCGCATTCAGGATATGCCTCAGGGTGTAGCAATGTATGCTCATGTTTAGGCCGAGAGATCATTATGGGGCCCTTATGTTGATTATGGCACAACTGTTCGAGAGATTCAAGATTTGGAGTATCATCCTTGGAACCATAGGTCATAGGTGATGGATCTTGGTATTACAGATGAGTATGGTGCATGGCTACATAGGTATCCTTTTCCTAGATTTATTGATCCTGCTGAGAGGATTCCTAGCATTGAGGAGTTATCTGATGGAGATGATGGAGCTGATGGGGATGGGAGTGATGATGATGATGATGGAGGTGGAGGTCATGGTAGGATCAAGGGTCGACGTGGATGACGGCGTCATCACGGAGCTAGAGCAGGTCGTATACAGATACCGGTGTTAGCTACTGCTCTTATTCCTCCTAGAGCTGGTGATTAGGATGGAGGTGGATGGGTTGATAGACTCTTACATCAGGTGGCTAGAGTTTCTATACAAAGGCCTCGTATTAGATGAGAGAGAGCTATTGATGTAGAGATTGCACAGGTGTTTCTTGATCAGGCACAGGGTCCTCCTACTCAGTAGGTCATTCCTTCTTTGGTTCCTCCTATTATTCCTACCATTCAGGCATAGGGTACTGCTTCGATGCCTTCATCTTCATCACATCCTTCTTCTTCTTAGTTTGTTCCTTTGTTGGGTGATCCATCTTCATCTGCTCCCTCTTCCTATACTCCACTTCTACAGTCTTCTGCAGCTCAGGGTTTTGCCCCAGCCTTAGCATCAGATGTTGCTTCCTTGCAGACTTAGATATCTTCTATTAAGCAGCAGGTTTCACATATGAGTTCTATGATGCAGTCATTTATGGTAGGTACGAGTCAGCATGGGTTACATGCTAGTTCGAGTTGTCCACCAAATAGTGCACTTGGGCCTGAGAATGCGATGATGGTGGTGATTCTCCTGCTTGAGTGGTCTTATATATTCATGAGCTTTCCTTTCCTTATTATTATAGAGACATTGGATTCATGTTGTATCATGTTGATCGATTCATGTTTATTTTATGTTGATACTTTGATATCTAATGGATACTGATTTCTAGATATTTCTTTCTTGATGATCATGTCATAGACTTTGATTTCTTGCTCATTTATGATGATGGTACCATGGACTTTGATACTTTGATTGATTTGACTATATATGATGTCATCATGTGTTGGATTTCTTTCCAAATGTTTCATATGATATGCAGCTATATGATTCTATATGATTTTGTTTTATTTTTGCAGAATGGAATTTTCTCATGTATGCATATGTTCCAATGATGGTGAAATGGTTTTCTTATATATGACATAGAATAGATAAATGCTATGTATACTATTTATTTACTTTATGTTATTGATGGACATTAGATGGATAATGAATCTATTGCTTTTGATATGTAGATGTGATGCAATGATGGTCTTTCAATGATATATGTATGAATGGTACTATTATGAATGAGATGTTTGTAATGAATGATTTTAATGAATGTAATGATTTTTCTTTAATGCAATGTTGTGGATGCAGTTTGATGTTGCTAATGACCTTTCTCATGTGTGAACTTTAATGATAATGATGAACTTAATAATGTGTGATCCTAATAATTCAAATGTTGGACACATCTAAATTAATGAAAGACTTAAATGATAATGATTTAATTAATGCAAGTAACCTAATGCAATGCACTTTGTTTTTTATTTCCAACACACTCGATCTTGTATAATTGGTTTTTGATGATCTTTTGATTGTTTGATTTGCATACACCCCCTTTTTTATTTAATTTCCCCTCTTTGCAAATTAAGCTAAGTAAGGAAAAACAATATATACAATGCACTTAATCTAAAATGAATGCAGCTAACTGTCATTATTCAAAATTTGGAGCTTATAATCATCATTGAGCGCTTTTGGGATCCCATTTTAGTACAACCATCACTAGTTTAACTATGATGATATGAATACTTTTTACCTCTTTGTTTGCTTTCCCATCAGTCTCTTCGGCATGACTATCATTGATTGAAGCCAATCATGAGAGTGTGAATACTGATTTTGTCAGATTCTACGTTGCAAGTGGATTTTGGTATTATGATATTGAAGATCAGAATAGCCAAGGTATCCATTTGCGTAAACAAGCAAAAATCTCAATTTTATCATATATACAAGTCCTCGATGATTCTTTGATGATCACATCCTTAGAAAAATAATACATGATTTGAAACTTTGATTTTAAGACAGTCATTCAGAAATCAAGAAAAAATATCATTCTTTCTTTGTTAGGAATAAGGTGTCTCAACCTTGAATAATTCCTATTCTTATTATTTGTTTTGTAAATGTATTTTTTGCAAATAATGTAATTAAGTGTGAGTGTACATGTCTAGTTGGCATGTTGGTGTGTCACTCCACTTGATGTGTCGGCATCTTGTGCGTAAGGAGATCATGACTGAAACGGTCATGATGGATTCCTATGACGCGTAAGAACTATTTAAGGAATGTGCTATGACAGGTGTAAGAGAATCTTATGACTTGGGCCTATTTGGGCTCCCAAGAAGAAGTGGTTGGTGTGTGTAAGAGAATATGCCAAAAATAGGTTGGTATTATAGATTCTCTTACACTTCTCTTGTGACCGTTATTTTTGGCAGATTCTATGACAAGCTATCATAGTCTATTCTAGGGATGGATGCCTATTCTTGGGATTGCATGTAACAACTGTGTACATGTGGCTTTGTGCATGGGTCTTGGTGGTTGTGCCTATTTTTGGGTCCAGAGGAGTCTATATATATGATGCTGCTCCTATGGGAGAGATATAACAAAATTTAAGTCTTGTTGGCTTTGTCTCTCATTTCCTAAAAGAATTTGCATTACAAGTGTATTGTAATCTTTGTGTTGAAGATAATACATTGTGTAGGTTTTGGAGTGCTGGGGTTTTTTATCGAAAGGTTTTCCCCAGGGTATATCATTGTGTCATTCTCTATTTTTCTGTATGCATTGTATGTGGTTGCAATATCTTTGTTAAAGTAGTTAACGAATCTGAAATTGTAAGGATTTATAAGAATTTACACAATACTCTCCTATAGAGATTAGCATAGGAAGCTGTTTTCGCACTTGAGTTTCCTTACAAGTGGTATCAGAGCTTGATCAACTTTTGATCCTAGTTGTTGGGTAGGGTTTTTTGAGCTGATCTCAAGTTTGAGTGGGAGTTTTTTGCAGAGCATTCTGAATCTTATTTGCAGATTGAGATGGCAAGTTCATCATATGGAAGAATGGAGGTGGAGAAATTTAATGGCACTAATTTCGAGTTGTGGAAACTCAAGATGGAAGACATGTTGGAAGATCGTGACCTATGGGAAGCAACTTCAAGTACTACAAGACCAGCAACTATAGCTCAAGTAGATTGGGCTATCAAAGACCGTAAAGCTAAGGGTCTCATAAGACTCTGTTTAACCGATGCAGTCCTTCTAAATGTTCTAGATGAGAAAACTGCAAATAGTTTGTGGGAAAGACTTGTGGCCGTGTATCAGGCCAAATCTCTAGTGAACAAGTTGTTCCTGAGGAAGAATTTTTACTCTCTGCGAATGGAGGAAGGTGGATCCTTAACGAATCATTTAAATGCATTTAATCTGCTGGCTGCACAATTGACATCAGCTGGTGTCAAGTTAGAGGAGGAGGATCATTGCTACACACTTTTGTGTTCTTTACCGGATTCATGGGACCATCTTGTGATGGCTCTCGGAAGCACTTTAGTTACCTTCAAAATGGATGATATGGTGTCTTCACTGCTATCAGAGGAGATGCAGAGAAAGGCTTCCGTTTCAGAAAAAGAAGCCCTTGGTGTTCATGGGAGATCCATTGAAAGAGGGAAGAAAAATGACAGTAAGTCTGACAATAAGGGTAGATCCAAATCCCATGGGAAGTCAAATACTTCCAATAAGTCCAAGGCAAAATGTTGGAACTGTGATAAATCTGGGCACTTCCGTAAAGACTGCAAAGAGCCGAAGAAGAAGAAGAAAGGTTTAGATTCAGCTTCAGAAAGATCTCAAGAAGATGGCGATGCATTCATCGCAGCTTTGGCAACCCATGCATCTAATGATGTGTGGTTGGTTGACTCGGGTGCATCTTTTCACATGACCTCTCATCGAAATTGGTTCTCAAAATATGAAGAGTTTGATGGTGGAAAGGTGTACTTGGGTGATGATTCTCACCTAAAGATAGTTGGACGCGGAAGGGTCACTATCAAATTTCCTGATGGACGAGTAAAGGGAATCAATAGAGTTATGCACATTCTAGGTTTGGCACAAAACCTATTATCTGTAAGTATGCTAAATGATGTAGGTGTGCAAGTTGTTTTTCTGAAAGAAGGATGCAAGATGATAAGAGGATCGATAGTGCTTGCAAGGGGTACTAGGAGAGGTACCTTATTTCAGCTAGATGCATGTATTCCTCTATGTAATAGTTCTTCATCCTCACCATCTAAACAAGTAGTGAAGAATTCTATGGCTATTGGTTCTGATGGTAGTGCAAACACTTTGGAAGAGTTTGAATAGTTCTGTAAAGAACAAGGTATCGAGAGGCATAAGACAACTCCTTATACCCCATAGCAAAATGGAGTTGCAAAGAGAATGAATAGGACACTGATGGAGAAGGCTAGGAGTATGCTTAGTGGAGTTGGTTTAGAACAAAGGTTTTGGGCCGAAGCTATGGCCATTGCTTGCTATCTAGTTAACAGATCTCCTACAGCAGCCCTTGTTGATGAAAAAGAAAAGGAAAAAGATGTTGTTCAGTTGCCTCCTACCCTTGAGAAGACTGAACAGAGAGACCATGTTGGGTCTAATGATGAGGAGAGCTCTAGCAGCTCTGATAGTTTAGAAGAAGAGGAAGAACAACCTCAACCGTAACCCTTGAGGAGATCCATGAGAGAAAGAAAGCAACCAGAAAGGTTTGGTTATTCTATGTTAGATTCCAGTTGTGCCTTTGCTTTGATTACTAACATTGACGAGCCTAGATTTGTGAAAGAGGCTTTGGGCATGGAAGATGCAGGTTCCTGGATTGAGGCTATGGATGATGAGATGGCTTCATTGGAGAAAAACAAAACTTGGGACCTTGTACCTTTGCCTAAAGGGAGAAAATCTGTTGGTTGTAAATGGGTGTTCAAGAAGAAATTATGTGCAGATGGCAGTGTTGAAAGGTATAAAGCTAGATTGGTTGCAAAGGGGTATTCATAGGTAGATGGAATAGATTATGGTGAAATATTCTCTCCTGTTGCAAAGTTGACATCCATTAGATTTCTGTTATCTCTTGCTGCATCATATGATTTAGAGATAGAACAGATGGATGTGAAGACAACTTTCCTTCATGGTGATTTGGAGGAAGAGATTTATATGTCACAGCCTGAGCACTACATTGTTAAAGGTAAAGAATCCTTAGTTTGCAGATTAAAGAAATCTCTATATGGTTTGAAGCAATCTCCTAGGATGTGGTACCTCAAGTTTGATGCCTTTGTGTTGTCAATTGGATTTGTAAGATCAAAATTAGATCATTGTGTTTATTTCAGAGTTGAAAATGATTGCCTTCTTATTGTTGCATTATATGTTGATGATATGTTGCTATTTGGGAAGGGTAAGGGTATGATTTCTGATTTTAAAATCTTAGTTGTCAGCACAATTTGAGATGAAAGATCTTGGGGCAGCTAGGTACATCTTGGGTATGGAAATCAGTAGAGATAGGTCTAACAGAAAACTTTGGTTGAGTCAGAGTAAGTATGTGAAGTCTGTGTTGGACAGGTTCAGCATGGCAGATTGTAGACCACTATGTGTTCCTATTTCTGTGGGAACAAAGTTATCTGTAGATGATTTTCCAAAATCTCCTAGTGAGGTGGAGGACATGAGTAGAGTACCTTATGCTAGTGCAGTTGGCAGTCTTATGTATGCTATGGTCTGTACTAGACCAGACATTGCCCAAGCAGTGGGAGTCTTGAGTTGGTTTATGGCTAATCCTAGATGGGTACATTGGGATGCAGTTAAGCGAGTATTCAGATATTTGAGGGGTACATCAGATTACTCCATATGTTATCATGGTAACTCTTCTGGATCTCCACATTCAGTTTGTATTCATGGGTTTGTGGATATAGATTGGGTAGGTGATATTGACAGCAGGAGATCCACCAGTGCTTATGTGTTCACTATGTTTGGTGGTGCCATCAGTTGGATGAGTAAGCAACAACCTGTGGTTGCTTTGTCCACTACAAAAGCTAAGTACATGGCTGCTACTCATGCTTGTAAAGAAGCCATTTGGCTTAGAAGATTGTGTTATGATGTTGGTGTTGATGCAGAACAAATTACTATTTGGTGTGACAGTCAGAGCGCTATTTGCCTTGCAAAGAATCCAACTTTCCATGCCAAAATGAAGCACATTGATGTGCAGTTTCACTTTGTGAGAGATATGGTGGAAGATGGAAAGGTAAATTTGGAGAAGGTAGATACTGTGAATAATGTTGCAGATGCATTAACAAAACCAGTGGGCACTGAGAAATTCAGATGGTGTTCGGAGTCTATGGGCCTTTTGGCCTATAGCGGTTAAAGTTTCTGTTATGTTCTTGTTGCTCTTATAAGGTGTTCGACAAGTGGGAGAATGTTAGGAATAAGGTGTCTCAACCTTGGATAATTCCTATTCTTATTATTTGTTTTGTAAATGTATTTTTTTGCAAATAATGTAATTAAGTGTGAGTGTACATGTCTAGTTGGCATGTTGATGTGTCACTCCACTTGATGTGTCGGCATCTTGTGCATAAGGAGATCATGACTAAAATGGTCATGATGGATTCCTATGACGCGTAAGAACTATTTAAGGAATGTGCTATGATAGGTGTAAGAGCATCTTATGACTTGGGCCTATTTGGGCTCCCAAGAAGAAGTGGTTGGTGTGTGTAAGAGAATATGCCAAAAATAGGTTGGTATGATAGATTCTCTTACACTTCTCTTGTGACCGTTATTTTTGGCGGATTCTATGACAAGCTGTCATAGTCTATTCTAGGGATGGATGCCTATTCTTGGGATTGCATGTAACAACTGTGTACATGTGGCTTTGTGCATGGGTCTTGGTGGTTGTGCCTATTTTTGGGTCCAGAGGAGTCTATATATATGATGTTGCTCCTATGAGAGAGATATAACAAAATTTAAGTCTTGTTGGCTTTGTCTCTCATTTCCTGAAAGAACTTGCATTGCAAGTGTATTGTAATCTTTGTGATGAAGATAATACATTGTGCAGGTTTTGGAGTGCTGGGGTTTTTTACCGAGAGGTTTTCCCCAGGGTATATCATTGTGTCATTCTCTATTTTTCTGTATGCATTTTATGTGGTTGCAATATCTTTGTTAAAGTAGTTAACAAATCTGCAATTGTAAGGATTTATAAGAATTTGCACAATACTCTCCTATAGAGATTAGCGTAGGAAGCTGTTTCCGCACCTGAGTTTCCTTACATTCTTCATAGCTTGTCTAGTCTAAAACTTTCATCGACTTGCTAGAAAGAAATGATTTCATCAATTGAGTCAACACTAAGAAAATTTTGCCATATTTTTCAAATCCATAATTCAAGTGTAGTTCCATCCTTTTCATACTTTTAATCCTGATAAAGATAAGGTCATTTAAGTTCTTGGATCAATTTTTCTTTTTAGGCTCAAGTTGGATTGGGATGTAGATTTGATTAAGTGTTCCTCTTTCGAGTGTGATGAATTGATTCTTTGATTTAATAAAGCTTGCTTTGATGAATCCTTTCTCCTTTGGAGTAGATTTCCCCCAGTTTGATATTGATTTCATTTGTGGCACTTAGGACAATTTTTCAATTAGGTGACCAAAATCTTGAGGTATTTGCAAATGCAACTGTGGGGTTTTATTATGCAATATATACAAATGTCGGTGAATGCAATAATTACAAGGTGACCTTCTAAGTATGCACCTGACTTGGACTTTCAAAGGTGCTTGTTTACCAGGTTTTCACTGATTGAATGGTTCTAGCTCTTTTTTCTATTTTTAAAGCTTTTCTCTTTTTTTTTGCTACCAAGGTGCCTATTTGCTAGGTTTTCACCAAGGCACTTTTTTCTTCTTCTTTTTTTTTTTTTTTTTTAGTATTTTTCTCTTTTTCAAAATTTTCTTCTTTTTTCAGGATCATATATGAATGTTTTTTATTTCTTCATGCTCAATTTTTACTATTTTTGATCTTTTCAGGATCTCTTTTCACTATGTACAATAAATATACTATTGCTCCCTCTGATACTCTTTATCCTCTTTTGTCTTCCTCATTTGTAGAACTTCTTGATATGTATGCTATTGATTGGCTCTTGTAGCTCTTCACCATCATAGTCTGTTAGCTTGTATGTACCGGTCCCAAAATCTTCAACAATGAGAAATGGTCCTAACCAATTTGCTTCCCACTTTCCCTTCTTCTCCCTTTCTGCCTGGTTCTTAGGATTTTCTCTCAACACTAGGTCACCTATTTGAAATGTCCTTGGCTTGATGTGCTTATTGTAATATCTTGACATCCTATTTTGGTAAACCTTCAAGTGATCAAATGCTTGATTTTGTTTTTCATATAAAAGTTTTAGTTCTTGTAGCCTTGCAACCCTATTGTCTTCTTCATTGATCAACCCATGCATAGATATTCTCACAGATGGAAGTTTTACCTCTAAAGGCAATACTGCTTCTATGCCAAAGACTAATGAGAAAGGTGTAGCCCCTATTGGCATTCTGATACTAGTTCTATAAGCCCACAAGGTTGGGTTTATCTTGATGTGCCAATGCCTTCCTGAATTATCCACTATTCTCTTCAAAATTTTCAAGATATTTTTGTTTGTTGCTTCGGCTTGCCCATTACCTTGAGGGTAATAGATTGAAGAGGAATGATGAATCATGTGAAACTTAGTGCATAATTTTGTTAAGTCTTTGTTATTGAAATGCCTTGCATTATCCGTTATGATGGCATGAGATATGCCATATCTACAAATTATGTGATTAAGGATAAACAAAGAAATTTGTTTGCCTGTTGCAGTTGATAGGGGTACAACTTCCACCCACTTAGTAAAATATTCAGATGTTGTGATGATAAATTTATGACCATTCGAAGATCGTGGATAAATCATCCCTATTAGGTCTAGCCCCCACTGATAAAATGGCCATGGTGTTGTCATAGGATGAAGTTCTTGTGCGGGTGCATGTATCAAATTCCCGTGGAATTGACATTTCTTACAAGTTTTTGGAAAGTCACATGAATCTTTTTCCATGGTAGGCCAAAAATATCCTATCCTTAGAAGTTTCTTGGCTAGGGATAATCCATTTGAGTGTGATCCACAAATTCCTTCATGGATTTCTCGTAAGGCTAAATTTGATTCTTCCTCTTCTAAACACCTAAGGAGCATTCCGTCAAGACTTTTTCAATACAATGTTTCAGAAACTATGGTGTATTTGGTAGCTTGATGAATGAAGCTTTTTTTTTGGTTTCTGGTTTGGTTTAAGGGAAGGGTTTGATCTTTTAAGTAGGTGTAAATTGGTCCATACCAAGGTTATTTAGTTGTAGTTAGTAGGAAAATGGTATAAGGGTGGTTTGGGTCAAACACGGGTTGAATCACTTCTTCTACCAAGAACTCATATCTAGCACTCTAATTCGGCATCTGCAAGAGTGAGGCCAAAGTTGCCATAGTGTCTATTGCTTTGTTCTTTTCTCTTGGCACTTGTTCAAATGTAATGAGTATGAAATATTTCTTGAGATTGTCCACCATGGTTTTGTAGGGTACCAATTTTTCATCTTTTGTTTGATATTCTTCATTAACTTAATTTATGACCAATTATGAATCTCCATAAACTTTTAATTCTGTCACTTTCCTCTCTAATGCCAGCTTCATTCCAATAACCAATGCTTCATATTCTACTATATTGTTTGTGCATTGAAATAACAATTTGTAGGATTTTGGGATAGTAGAGCCCTGAGGCGTAATGAGAAGTATGCCCACTCCTGATCCATGGTGAGTGTAAGAACCATCAAAATAAAGTTTCCATGTTTTTGCCTCAACATTCACAATCTTTGAATCTGGGAATTCAATTTGTATAGGATGATAATCATGAAGTGGTGCTTTTGCTAATTGGTTCATAATGACTTGTCCTTTGATTGATTTTCTATCAACATATTCTATGTCGAATTCACTTAGTATCATCACCCACTTTTCTAGTCTTCCATTCAATGCTATTTTTCTTAGTAGATACTTCAAAGGCTCAATCTTAGCAATGAGCCTTATCTTGTGGGCTAGCATATAATGGCATAATTTTTGTGAAGAAAAAACTATAGCCAAGCATGCCCTTTCCATAAATGTATAGTTTAGCTCATATTTGACTAAGGTTCTACTAATGTAGTAAATTTCCTTCTCTTTTCCTGTTTCATCCTCTTGTGCTAAAAGTGCCCCCAATGAATTTTCTATGGCTGAAATGTATAGGATCAAGGGCTTGCCTCTGATAGGTGGCATCAAGATTGGTGGATTCATAAGATATTTCTTTAATAGAGTAAAGGCTTCTTCACACTTGTCATCCCATTTGAATATTGTATCTTTGTGCAAGAGTTGATTGAAATTGTGGCATTTTTCTGCTAATTGGGAGATAAATCTCCTAATGGATTGGATCCTTCCTTGTAAAGATTGCATTTGACTAATGTTCTTGGGTGCTTCCATTTCCATTATAGCCTTTACTTTAGTGGGATCAACCTCTATCCCTTTGGAAGATACAATATAACCTAAGTGTTTGTCAGATTGAACTCTGAATGCGCATTTCTTTGGGTTGAGTCTCACTTTGAATTCTTCTAGCCTTTCAAAAAATTTCACCAAAATTGGAAGGTGTTCTTTTCTTGAATGAGTTTTGGCTAATATGTCATCCACATAATCCTCCATGAATTTATGCATCATATCATGAAATATCGTGGTCATTGCTCTTTGATAGGTCACTCCTGCATTCTTTAACCCAAATGGCATAACATTCCAGTAAAATGTACCCCATGCACATGTAAAAACAATCTTATCTTGGTCTTCTGGTGCTATCTTTATCTGATTATACTAATGAAGGGTGCTCCCTTAATACCACAAACACATAACAAAAATAGAGAAACAACAACAATATGCAAGAACAGAAAGTGGGCTTCTTATTATCTCCACAAATGTGGAATTACAAACTTTTAGAATTACAATATGCAAAGCCACATGGGCATTCCCTTACAATATTTTGTAGGACAAAGCCTCGAATCATTACCCAGATCTACCCAGAACTGCCCCGAACTACCTAAGACAACACTATGAGCCTTCCATATATAGGCAATTTCCACCGCTCGAGAAGGTTCCAAAAATTTAGCCTTTTAGGGCCGACCAAACTTAGAATTATTTTATTTTACAATTTATTACATCAAAGTCAGCTCAAAATAACTTTTTAAACCCAAATAGAAATTTTGAAGGAAAATCATTTTCTGCCATTTCAGGTGACCCAACTTCTGAAGACCATAAGTCATCGCCAGTTGACTCAATTGACTATTATGACCCCAATTCAGAAAGGGCGCGAGGAGCTCTACAACATCTAAATTAAGCAAGCTTCATTCAACCGAAAATTTGACCTCATCCAGGGCCTCTAAAGCCTTCAAAACTGAGTTCAAAGTTTCTGTACCCTATTTCCAAAATTGAAAATTTTCAATATCTTCAAAACCAGACTTGATTTGGCTATGAAACTTTACTGGTAGGCTAATATGACCAAAATGAACCTCCAAGGAAGAAATCAGAACATTCCAAGATTGGATGACCAACTTACTAAAAATAGCAAGTTTCCATAAATAGCAGCTCTACACAAGATAGCCCTTATTGAAAACAAAACCAAAAATATTTTTGGGTGATGCAAGATTTCTCTTACACCCAAGATGCTCCTGCATCATATACACACTAAATCCATCCATGAGTGAGAACATAGAGTGCCCCACCATTAAATCTACAATGGCATCAATAATCGAAAGTGGAAAATCATCCTTAGGACATGCCAAGTTTAAGTCTCTAAAGTCCGTGCAGATTCTGATGGATTTGTCTGCTTTTGATACTGGCACTATATTTGAGATCCATTATGCATAATCAATGGCCCTTATAAATCCCACCTTCAATAGTTTTTCTAACTCTACTTTGACAAGTAGGGCTATATGAGGATGCATTTTCCTTAGTTTTTGCTTAACGCGTTTTGCTCCTTCCTTGATATTGAGATGATGCATTATCAGATTTAGGTCTAAACTCGACATATCATCATAAGACCATGCAAAGTTAACTTGTCTTTCTTTAAAGAACTTTATGAATTATATTCTTTCTTTGCTAGATAGAGATGTTGCTAAGTGAATGATCTTTGGCTCTGTTTCTGATCCAATGTTTATCTTTTATGTTGGCTCGATTAAGATCAGAGATCTTTCTTCATAGTGTTCTGGTAGAACATCCAAACTCCCTTCCATAGGTGCCTCAGTTGGGTTTTCACCTTTGGAAACATCCTTTATTTCTTTGTTTTTTTCTTGATCTAATGTTGCCACAAAGTGGTTTTCAACACTTGATTCTTTTCCTTTTCTATTTTTTTTATTTTTTCATTTTTTCTCGGATTAGAAGTTTGGATGCTCCCTTTGATCATTTCTTCTTGATATTCTCTAATAGAAGATGGTTCAACCGCATTGAGGTATTGGGACACCAGGTTGTCATTCAAGAAAATTGGCAAGGTAGTTGGTTTAATGGCATTCCATTCAATTAGGTTCGGATGAATGAGAGTTAATGGGTCAACACTTGGGTTTTTCTTGATTAGATTTAGAGTGTATATCTCATTATTGGAGGGTTCATACATTGTATCTTGAAACTCTCGAACATGGGCTTCCTCTAAATGTTCTAAAGAAGAAGGATCAAAGTCCTCCTCACTATACTCCACTAGGGTTTCTGTGGGATAGAAATCATGTGGATTAAACCTAGCATTTGATTCTTCCATAGTAGGTCTCCATGAAGGAACATATGGTTCGTCTACTCACTAATTGATTTCTATCTCTATACTTGGTACATTATTTAGAATCACTTGGCTAGAACTAGATGCTTGATTTGAAGTCAATTTTGTCATGGGTCCTTTATTTTTGGTAGAAGCATAGGTATGAATAACATCAATACCCTTATCTTGGCATGACTCGTCTGATAGGGTCTCCCATTCCCATTCATTAGAATCCTCATCACTATGAGACTTTAATTGTAATATTTGGCTATAAAGTTGGGGATGATGTTTTTGAGTGTATCCTTCCTCAAGATACCCTATTCCTTCTTTCTCCTTAGAATCTCGCCATGTACTTTCTGAGGGTTCAATGATCCCTTCATTTTTTGTACCTAAAGGTCCTTGACCTTTGTATCCCATCTATTGCATGATTGCAAACCCTTTCCCATATTGATGTGTGGGAATGGTTATATTTTGGATATGTTTGACATGGACACTTGATTCTTCATCCTTGTACAACCAGTTCAAAATTTCATTGTCCTCTTCATCCATGGTGGATGATGTACTTGCCCTCACAAATTTATCATGATATCTATGAGGCAGATTTGAGGGTTTCCCAAAGGACTTGGGTGAGAAAGGTAGATCCATCATAGATAAGGAGTATTCACCTACTCCTTTTTGCTTAATCTTACATTGTTTATAAAAAAAAATCATCATTTGGTCCATCTTTTGATAATGGGCCTCTTTGGTGAATACTTGAGTAGCTTGTATATGATCTTCTTTTATTTCTTCCATAATGTTATCCTCGTTAACCCTCTCTTTTCCTTTAGTCGAGGTAGTTGGGTTAATGAGTTTTGGTGTGTCTTCAATAATAACTTCTTCTTCCATCTTTTCCTTTCCCTTCAACCAAGAAGTGTTCTTAGAATTTTGACCTTGCTCCATTTGCTTAGGTATAGACCCTTCAATATTATGTGGGACTAGGGATTCATTGATAGGCTTGACATTATTACAATATTGGAATGGATTTAGATCTCCCCTTACCATTATCTCTTGACCTAGATATGGGAATTTTAAGCATTGATGATAAGTTGAAGGAACGGCTTGCATTTCATGGATCCATGGCCTTCCTAACAAAATATTGTAAGTCAATTTTAAGTCTAACACTTGGCATATGGTCTCTTTTTACATGGGACCAACTCTTATGGGTAAGACTATAACTCCTCTTGATGCTCTTTCTTCATCATCATAGGCTTTTATGGTTATTTTCTTCTTTGGGTCAATAGCCTCCTCAGAAAATCCTAGGGCTTTTACCAAGCTAAGGGTACAAATATTTAGGCCAACACCTCTATCTATAAGGAGTCTTTTCACCCTATGCTTGTGGATCAACACTTCTATATGTAGGGGCAGATTTTGGGGGTGATTAAGAGACATGTCATCTTGTTTGGAAAAAGATAGGCAATGAGGTGCAATTAGGTGCCCTACCATATTTTGGAATTTATCTACCTCCAAGTTTAGAGGCACATTTGTTTCCAACAAATCTTTTTCCAAGATATCCTTATGAATTGGTGATAATTTGAGCAGCTCAAGAATAGAAATTTGAGTAGGAGTTCTTTGTAATTGCTCAACCAAGTTGTCTTGTTTTGATGATGATGTTGAGGCTTGATTTGATATCACCACTTTTGGAGCATTGGTAGGTAGGAAAATTTTTTATGCTTGCCCCCTAGTGACAACATTTGATGATACTTCCCTTGACTTATCTTTCACTATGATAACGTTTATGGTTTGATTTTCTTCTCTTAGGGTGTTTATCATGTTATCATATTCTCAATACCCTTCTTTTGATTTTGATTAGATGAATCACCCTTTTCATGATTCAAAAAGGGATTCTTGTAGGCTATGTGATCCTCTTTGTTTTGAGGCCCTTCAATTTTGATGGTGTTATTATCAATTAGATCTTCAACTAATTGCTTCAATCTCATGAATTCGTTGGTTGGATGACCTTTTTTTCGATGGTATTCACAATGATGAGATTCATTCCACCAATGTGGCTTGACTTGAGGTTAATAATTTGGTATGTCAGGTAACGTGATAAGTTGATTGGCCAACAAGGTTCTTAGTACATTCTCCAAAGGTTCACCTAAGTAGGTGAATTTCATTTTGTTATGATTGGAGTTTGATTTTGACTTATCCCAAGTCTTATTGTTGGAAGTGTTGGGATTTTTGTTGGAATTATTGGAATTAAATGGAGCTTTACTTGATTGATTAACATTATTTGAAGAATTAGCTCCATATGGTAGTATAAAAGGGGTAGAATTTAAGTTGTGTGCTTCTAAAACTCAATCATTTACAAGGTTTTTATTGTTATTCTTTGTCCAAGATTTAGATTTATCATTGTTAATGTTGGACCCTTGATTATTGAAATACTTAGGCACATAATTATTGTTGTTGCTATTATTGTTGTTGTTGTTGTTGGATTTGTTATCCTTAAATAATTTAACTTCACCTCTTTTGACCAAAATATCTTCAATCTTTATCCCATTTTTTATGAGTTTCTCAAATGTTGGGGGACATTGAAGTTGTAATCTATAATTCATTTCCGAGGTCAAATTGTTAGTGAAGATCTCCATCTTCTCTTTCTCAGGGATACTTCGTGGATACCTTGCGAAAATGATCCTCCACCTTTGTAGGAATCCTAAGAAGGACTCCCCATCTTTCTGTTTGGTATCACACAACTTGAGCATAGTAATTTCATGCTCAATGTTATAAGAGTAATGGGTTACGAACTTGGAGGCTAACTCCTCAAAATTCTTGATTCCTTGGGGTAGTTTTGAAAACCACTCCATTATGGGTCCTCCTAAGCTTCTAGGAAAGAGTCTCATTAGATAAGTATCATTGTGCATGAACTCTATGCTTAGGGTGCAAAACTCTCTTAAATGATCCTATGGGTTTGTTTTACCCATGTACTTATCATATTTAGGAAAAATGGTATTGAAAGGAAAAGACACCATAGCTAAGCTCTTGTCGAAAGGGAAAGGATGAAAAGCTTCTATGGAAAAGGCCTTAGGTTTAGCTACCTTCTTCATGATATCAATTTGTTCTTGGAAGGCCTTAATTTGCATAGTCATAACATTCATAGGGTCATCTTGGTGTTGATCTTTCTTGAGTTGATCAATATCAAAATCATAGGGTAGATTTACCCCCTTTTGTGCTAGGTTTAGGAAGAAGTTCTCCCTATCTTTGTCTATTAATTTCTCCATAACCTCTAGGAAATCGTTGTCTTGGGCAGCTTTCTCAACCCTTTCTTCAAGTGTCTCCTTAGGATTATAATTGGCATTGTTGATATTGTGATTATGATAGGCTGAATTTCTATCACCCATCTGTTCAAGTCTTGGTTCAAATAGGTTTGTGAAAATTTCTTCTTGATTAGGATCTTTGAAAACACTTTGATACTCAACTTCTTGCCTTGGGCTTTCAAAAATAGTGCTATCTCCTGGTAATGATACCCTATGTGTTTGGGACCGCGTGGAAACCAACATCCAACAAGGGTTCATTTTGGAATGATCCTTAATGTGAGAATTGTTGATTTTATATTGAAGAGATTTAAAAATATAAGATGATTTTCAATGGATATCTCTCACTTGTTTATGTATTGCAAACACAACAATCACACATTCACTTGTCTCTTTTTACCCACTTAAACACAAAATGTTTGATTTGAAGAATGTTATCACAGGTTTTTCACAAGAATGCACTTAAGCACCTACCTAGCACAAGATTTGGTTTGTATACATGGCTCTACAATGTGGTCTTGCTATTTTATCAAGGATTTAGTATTGATTCCATTCAAATAGACTTTAATCTCTCATCCTCCAAGTATGTTAGGAGGCTTCCCACATGCACTGAAGTACGATTTTGCACAATCTGTGAGGACTACTAGAGGAAGGTTGAAAAATTAAGATCCTTTTGTCATGCACCCCATTAAGGATACATGTGTTTCATTTTAGAGTGGGTTGGATTCCCGTGGTGAAAGCTAGCGTATCCCACTTTGGGTTGTCCCTCTTACTACCCTCATTAAGGAAAACTTGGGAGGTGAGCCCACTATTGCTCTAGCATGTATATGGAAAACAAGAAATGAACTTAGGCCGAAAAGTTTGGGACTTTGATTCACTCAAAGAGTGAAGAGAATATCCCTATTGTCTTTCTTTGTTCTACACACTTAAACACACGCTTGTTCTTTCCCAATCTCTTGACAAGGATATTCTTAAAATTGAAGTGTGTAATTCATTTCCTATTTTATCTTAAGCTATGTTCAAAGAATGCCACAATTTGATCAAGTGCAAGCTTGAATAGAGAAATACCTTTCCTTGTAGCTAGCCTAAGCTAGGGGCATTTTTGAAAGGTTTTTGTCATTGTTTTTCAACTCACCTTGGCAATAGCCTCCTCCAAATGTGCTTGTCCTCCAACAAGTTAGTCAACACCAACAATCACAATGAGGAAAAATCAAAGCAAAATGAATGAAGCAACTAATAATGTATTGAACTTTTGAAGACCTTAATTGCAAAGTTTTTAAGGAAAACTTGAACTTAAGGACTAAAAATCTAATTTAAAGATACAAATTTTGATTTGTATGCTTGTCCTCCAACAAGTTAGTCAACACCAACAATCGCAATGAGGAAAAATCAAAGCAAAATGAATGAAGAAACTAGTAATGTATTGAAATTTTGAAGACCTTAATTGCAAAGTTTTTAAGGAAAACTTGAACTTAAGGACTAAAAATCCAATTTAAAGATACAAATTTTGATTTGTATGCTTCAATAATAGAAATATATTTCTAATATACCTGATTGTCTTCTTGTGTTGTTTCCATAACCGCTTTGATATAAGCTATGTTCTCCTTCTTGATCTTTTTGGCCAAAGCTTTGCCTTCCTAATTGAATTTTGTCTTTGGCTTTCTCGCCTTTTTATGCCCTGTCATCCTGCAGAATAAAAGTCATTTTGCCACAGTCAGATTAATTAATTCCTAAAATTATGCAAAAGCACACCAGAATTAATTGAAAGCGCTATTTTATTGCTCAAAAGCGTAGCTAATCTGATTGAAAGCACTATTTTATTCTGTCATTAAAGTGCAAAAGCACACTAATAACTCTTAAAAGCGCTACTAGAATAAGAAAAGGCGGTAAAATTTATGCAAAAGTGCTAAGAAAACCAGTGAAAGCGCCTAGTAGTCAGGAGCAAAGTGCTACTTCCTGAAAAATCCGAGGGTTAATGACATGAAAATTTGGAAATAATGAAAAATTTTCGTATGATTAATAAAGTAGAGCATTCTGCCCCACGGTGGCCACCATTTTGTACACTAGGGAAAGTGCCTTCATAGAATTAAGGTTAGTCAATAAATGAGAATAGTAACTAAATACAACCACAAAGCAATAGAGCAACTATTTAGCAAAATAATGACTAATTGAGCATCCTATGGCTTTCTAACTAAGAATGTTAATGAATAGCTCTCAACAAGCTTCCATTAATGACAGTCCTAGAATGAGAATGATAAAGATAACAAGCTATTGCTAACAATTAGATCAAAGTAAATGCTAAAATTCTTCTCAAATGCCCTTCTAAGCTCAAATTGCAAGAGGTTCAATGCAATTCTCAGATGTGTGGATGATGAATAATGAAGGAATTAGGCCTTCCTTTTATAGATTTTCCAATGGTAGGGGGTGTAGTTGTGTTTGATCATGATTAAGAATGAGTTGAGTCCTTGGTTCCACCCTTTGAAGACAAAGCAAAGTTTGTGTCCTCAAAGCTTGGGACAAGTAGACAAGATCAATGGTCAAGATTCCTTTTCACTTTGAGTGAATGAGATTGAATTTGGCTTGATCCATGTGAATGCCTTTCCTTTACTCTCATTGGTTGATTGATTTTCCTCTCTTTGTGGTTGTTGAGAGTAATTGAGATTTATTAATTGATTTAAATGAATTTGTTTAGCCATGTACCCCTTGAATGGGTTGAATTTGATTTAATCCAAGACTATACAATTAACTGAATTAATTGTATTTTGATTTTATTTCACTTGATTAAAGTGCTCTCAATTTTGATTTTTATTGAATTAAGATTTGATTTTCATTTTGATTGCTAATTATGCATTGTGATTCAATTAATTCAATTATGTCCTTGATTTGTCTTGATTTGACTTGATTTTCTTTGATTTGATCTTTGTCCATTTTCAAGTGATTACACCTAGTATGTTAATGTAAAACCCTATATGATATTATGATCAAATATAATGTGCGATAATTGAACTCAAATTTGAAGCTTGAATTGTAGATATGAGAATAACATTAAATCATACCCAACCCAAAGGTAGAAGCATAAGTCAATCATTAGTTGGTAATCTCCTTGTCATATTCACGATCCCTTGAAATCTTCATGGTGATGATGTAGTTATTGAATGCTTGATGTAGATGAGAAAATAAAATTGAATCTTTGCACTTTTTGTTATCTTTGATGATGAGATCTTCACTTCATAGGATGTCTTCAAATTATATTGCCAGGGCTTCACAATTGATTTAATCTAGCAAATGAAGTGAGATGAATTTGACTTTATGGACCTTTCAAGTTTTTTGAGATGCAAAAATCAAAGGAGGTTGACAAGGATTTGAAAATCCCACTAAAATTACAAGACCTAGCTCCAATTCACATTTGGGGCCAATCTGTCTCATAAAGGGTGCTTCCTAATCTAAGGGGTGACTTGGGTTTCCCCTTACATTCTAGGTTGCCCTTTATGAGGAAATCAAGGATCAATTTTTAGTCAGGGGTAAATATGGACAATGGGATATTTGAAATATGTGTGAAATCAAGGTTGTTACAAGTAGTGGTTGTCGTTGCACCAAAAGATCAACTTGTTAATGCTCAATACAACCACTAGACTTATAAAAGATACAGGAGGCGGTTAACCCATGTCACAAATATTGAGGGGAGCACTGACCATTTTTCCAACAATCTACCCCTTAGTATTACCTGAGGGGATTTGAACTTGTGACCAAGATTTGATACCACTTGTTACAAGTAGTGGTTGTCGTTGCACCAAAAGATCGACTGTTAATGCTCGATACAACCACTAGACTTATAGAAGACATAGGAGGAGGTTAAGCCATGTCACGAACCCTATGAAGGACGTTGGCCCACTGCCAACAATCTCCCTCCTAGCGCCACTCGTCGTGGGTTGACCATTTTTACAACAAAGGTATGATAAGTGAAAATGTACAAAAGTCCACTTACTATGAAATAGGGCCTATGTATGTAAAATATGATCAAATGGATGAAATAATTAAATGGGCACACTTATAATTAATGGTCCACATAAAGGTTCAATGATATTGGATTAATAAAGGACTCATATTTTGAATTTGTTATTAATTAAATGCATCATAAAGTCATATAATACATACTAAGATGAAAACCACTAAAGTGAGTGCTAACATATGTAAAATTGTACACCTTGATAAAGTGCCTATAATTTACAATGCTACAAATGTTACAATCACATTTTTAAAAACTATAATTTAATATTCATGAAAAAAATAAGTTTGTAATCATATTATAATGTATTAAATAATTTACTTATTTGATTTGTCTTCAAAAGCCAAAATCACATCTTACAAAAATTGACTTTTAATAAAATTATTAATTATTTTTTTTATATTAAAAAAATTACACTTATGATCAACACAAGTAAACATACAAAATGCTTCTCCGTTATGCTATAAATATTATATTGTCAACTAATCAACGCAATCCTCTACGTAAAACACTCTAACTAGGTTAAGCATTTAAAATTTGCGTACATAAAACTCCTTAATATCTAGAGATGGAGACATAGATGAGCATAATTTTATAACTTGTTTGAAAAATCAACTTAACGCCCATGGTAGATTTTAAGAGTCAGATTTATACTTATGGTAAGGATAAGGATGATGAAGTCTCTTCAAACCAAGTTTATCTACCATTTCTTTAGAGACCAATTTATCAATACTTGCACTATCTACAATAACCTTACAACACTTACCCCTGGTTTGCATACAATTCAGAAAAGATTCCTCCTTTGTGCAAGTGTAGTATCCTCTCTACTTTTCTCTATCAAAAATATCTTAAGCATAAGATATTATTCCATCTCTAGTTCTACTATAATCTCATCAATTTCTCTATTTACCTTCTCCTTATGTTTCATACAATTCCTTTTACCAGTTCCTCTACTAGGTCCTCTAGAACATTAATAAGATCTATGTCTAGTTTCTCCACACTTGAAACATTTACCCAAGAATCCCTTGCTGTCACTTCCCCTTCTTTGTGCCTTCTAATCTAGTTCTTTACTCCACTTATCTTGATTTTTCTTCATTTATCTACTTCTCCTTGTTGCTACTCATCTACTTCTCTTTACCTCTTGGATTACTCTTCTGCCTCTTCTTTACCTTATCTTTTGCCTTAAGAGCATATTGATAAGTATCCTCTACTGTGGAAATCCTCAACATACTTATCTCATCTTTTATGTTAAATCTATGATCATTTATATATCTAGAAACCTTCTCCCTAGTGATCTCTTGCTTTCTAGATCTGATTATCATATTGTAAAACTCCTCATTACATTCCTTCACACTCATGTCCCTCTACTTCAAGTCCTACAACTTCTTGAACAACTTCAGCTCATGGTCTTTTGGAATGAATTTAGCCTCTAGTCTTGCAAACATCTACCTCCACGAGGTGATTTTCATCTCACCATTTTCCTCTATTTCTTTTTGCAACACTTTCCAACATAAAGAAGTATGTTCTTTCAACTTAGTTTGTGCTAAATGAACCCTCTGTGAATCTCTAATATCTTCAAGCTCAAAGTAGCCATCCAAATCTCTTATGTAGTCTATAAAATCTTATAGATGCAATGAGCCAGAAAAAATAGAAACTTCCATTCTGTGACTTTTACTTACTTGTGGCACTTCTCTTAGCAACCTCTCTTCTCTCTTATGTGTTGATCCTTCAACCCCTTCGACCTCTAGTTCTTTTGTAGCCTCTTCATATTCATCTTCCATTTCTGGATTCCTCCCCAAACCAAATAATGCATTTTGGATCTCATTCCTTCATTTTTGAAGTCTTACATCATTTTCTCTATCCTTATATGGTTTACCATTCTTGGTGGAATCTCTCCCTTCACTTAGTGCAACTGTCTCAGCTCAATGATCTGACTACAAAGTTTCAATTGCCTCTTAATTGATGATCTATTGAACACACTTCCTATATAATTGTGGGCCATATCCACACTTTTCCACCCCACAAAAAATACATATAGGGATTTGCTAGCTCAGGAATGAGGATATGTTGATATATGATTGAAAATTTGCTCCGATGCCATTTGATGTAGTCATGGTGGAGGGACCTCAAAGAGATAAGTCCAAACAATGTAGTCCAAGTCACACAGTGGAAAGAATCAACAATAACATCAACAGAAAGCTAGCCATATCCTCACATTAACAAAGATGCATAAATTTACATACAAGTGGCCAACAACATGCAGACTTGCATTCCACGTACATGCCTAATTATAGTTTTATATAGATCTATCCTCTATGATAACCTTCACAAGGTTATCTTATTGAGAGATACCCACTAAAAGAATAAGTACATTAATAAATACAATGTTTACAAGAAACAAGTTGGCCATGGAAGATCACATTCTCCAAGGTGAGGGAAAATGTAATGTGAAGAGATAGGTTAGGACACAAATCATAAGAACACCTCTGACAAGATTTGAAATGAAGTTGGAACCCAAAGGGTGGTCAAGCAAGATATTAATAACATTGCACAATGCTCGAAAATAGATTCGTAAATCGAGGAAATAGTTCACAAGATTGGGGAACTCCATCAGGTCGTGAAACGTGAAGAACAAATAGGTCTGAACCAAAGTCCAAGAGATCTCCACCAATAATAAACAAATCAAGATGTGAACCCAGATGTAGATAAATCACGACACTAGGAACATGGCACAAGGTTCACAAGATAAATTGATCCAACTCAAAGGAATGCTACAACAAACACATAAACACGAACAATTTATAAAGGAAATATTTTTGGTTGATGCAATATTGCCAAGAACCAAACATAATCCTACATCAATATGAGTCTTCTAAGAGATAAATATGGTTGATCAACTCCTTTTCTTAAGGGGGTCAACTCACTATCTATGTCACTGGGGTCCCTACTCCTTTGTTGCTTAGGAATGAGAGACTTAGGGTATTGGACTTGTAACATAATTTTTTAACAAGACTTAAAGAAAACAAATCGTATGTCTGAAATATGGCATAAGAGACAAAGGAAGCTTGAGGAACTTGTTCACTTTGATATTGGATTTTGATCTTGTTTTGTTGATAATAGAGTAACTAGACTGAGAAAACTTAGTAAGATTTTGGACATGGATTCTCGCAAGCTATATCTTTTTATCACTAAAATTTGAGAAAATTTTGGGCTGTCACAGGTGGCCTAGAGTGTTAGGGATGGTTGGATTCATCCCCTACATGCGGAGTTGCTCTTGACATTGTAACCTTGTCTGAAACTATAGATCTAGGATTGTGGGAGGTCTAAGAGCTTGTTTCTATTATCAAAATTGGATCTTGAAATCTATATATGTACCTACAAGGGAAAATTGGTATGTGTGTGTCACTATAGGGGTTTTCCTTGGTCAATCCTATATTTTGGTGATTCCGACCTCCATGGATAGTCAATGTCAGAAAAAGGAATTGTGTGTGCTCTTGAATCTTAAGTGTGTCTAAGATTGCTATGAGCTAAAGTGCATGTAGTAAACAAGAGATCTATCCTAGTATGTTAGTGTAAAACCCTATATGATATTGTGATCAAATATAATGTGCAATAATTGAACTCAAATTTGAAGCTTGAATTGTAGATTTGAGGATAACATTAAATCATACCCAACTCAAAGGTAGCAGCATGAGACAATTATTAGTTCGTAATCTCCCTATCATCTTCATGATCCCTTGAAAGCTTCACGGTGATGATGTAGTTATTGAATGCTTGATGCAGATGAGAAAATAAAATTGAATCTTCGCACTTGTTGTTATCTTTGATGAGGAGATGTTCACTTCATAGGATGCCTTCAAATTGTATTGCCAAGGCTTCACAATTGCTTTCATCTAGCAAATGAAGTGAGATGACTTTGACTTTATAGACCTTTCAAGTTTTTTGAGGTGCAAAACTCAAAGGAGGTTGACAAGGATTTGGAAATCCCTCTAAAATTACAAGACCTAGCACCAAATTCACATTTGGAGCCAATCAGTCTCACAAAGGGTGCCTCCCAATGTAGGGGGTGACTTGGGTCATCCCTTACATTTCGGGTCGCCCTTTATGAGGCAATCATGACTCAATTTTTAGTTAGGGGTTAAATAATGGGATTTTTGAAATATGTGTCAAATCAAGGTATGATAAGTGAAAATGTACAAAAGGCCACTTATTATGAAATAGGGCCTATGTATGTAAAAGATGATCAAATAGATGAAATAATTAAAGGGGCACACTTCTTATTAATGGCCCACATAGAAGTTCGATGATATTGGATTAATAAAGGACTCATATTTTGAATTTGTTATTAATTAAATGCATCATAAAGTCCTATAATGCATGCTAAGATGAAACACACAAAAATGAGTGCTCGCATATGTAAAATTGTACACCTTGATAAAGTGCCTATAATTTACGATGCTACAAATGCTACAATCACATTTAAAAAACAAAACTATTATATAATATTTATGACCAAATAAAAATGTAATCATATTATAATGTACTAAATAATTTACTTATTTGATTTGTCTTAAAAAAAACCAAAATCACATCTTACAAAAATTGACTTTTAATAAAATTATTAATCAATTTACACTTATGATCAACAAAAGTAAACATACAAAATGCTTCTCCATTATACTATAAATATTATATTGTCAACTAATCAACGCAATCCTCTACGTAAAACTCTCTAACTAGGTTAAGCATTTTCTTTTATAAAATTTGCGTACATAAAACTCCTTAATATTTAGAGATAGAGACATACACGAGCATAATTTTATTACTTGTTTGAAAAATCAACTTAAGGCCCATGGTAGATTTTAAGAGTGAATCTTAATTCTTATTCAAAAGCCCATGGTAGATTTTAAGAGTGAAATTTAATTCTTATTCACAATGATTATTATAATTATTTTCAACGTCTTATATGTAGAAGTTATTATGATTGATTATTAACAAAAGGGGTTGACAATAAATATAATCATGGATTAATAGAAAAGAATGGTGTGGAGTTATTTGCGGTCCACTAGAATCATGAAATTAAAAATGCCAAAAATGTCCTATGTTTTCAAAGTCATAATATATGTAAGAATTTATATGATAATGTTGATGAAAAATATCCGAATATCTTATGATACATATAAATGAAAAATAAATATAAGATTATTTTTTAGAATTTTTTATTAAGTTATTTAATTTTCAAAAAGAGCGTGAAATTATGGTTATAGTTGAATTATACAATACAATAAAATTATTTATAATATTAAGTGAAGGATGAAATAATATTTTATGTTTTATTTTATACATATTATATTAAAATGTATATGATTATATAAGTTATTTAATGATAAATTTTATTATGAAGGTTGTGATGATTAATTGTCTTAGTATAAAATTTATTTATTTGTTTAAGATGATCATATATTTTATTTTATCTAAAGTGGAATATATATCATTTATTGATAATTTGAGAGTATAAAAAAGAGGGTTTATATACATCAACCATGTGCAATATTATTTCTTTCTAATGATGGAACAAGAAATGATACATCGAAGTGCTAAATGTAGATTCAAACTTAACTATGAACTACTAAAATTGATCATACAATAAAATGACAATATTAAAAATTTGTATTTGCAATCAATCAAAATATATGGTTTAGGTTTATACCTTAACAAATACAAATGATAATATCATTGAATAAAATAATTTAACTTTTTTTTTTGGGGTGAGTGAGAAGTGGTGATAATGTCTCTTATATTATAAACTAGTACTTGCACCTAAGGAGGTTCAAGGGATAGTCAATAGGAAATTATTAATAGAATCTATCTATCTATCTATCTATCTATCTATTTATCTATCATAATATAAAAAAATGCTAGTTCAATATCTATACTAGTATTACTAAGGTAAGTAGGATTAGTTCAAGCTTTATCATCTTATACCTATATTATTGATAATTAACTAATACAAAAGGTGGCAGTGATATCCAAGGTACATTTTTTATGAATAGCACATTTATTTCCTATTAAAGATAAATATATTACACCATTCACCAAAAAAGTAGGGGGACCAAAGGTCACCCCTTATAATTCATATGGGTAGCCCTCAGAGATCAAAATAAACATGAGCAAAGCATATAACTAGAAACATAGGTTGACCTTGGATAATTATCAAATAGTAAACAATTTCTTAAGTAGCGAGAGCAACATCAATCAATGGTGGTGGATGATCTCTATCATCTAGCTTATCACATACATCAACAAGGACAAGGGTAAAATTGGGGAGAGACCACCAATCATCAATAATATCCTCTTAGGGTGTGCAAATACCATGTTTATGAAAATACAAGGCACAATCCAAAAGAAATTGGGCCAAGGGAAGCCCTGGGAGTTACATAAGAAGAAATCAAGAGCTATGATGATTAAATGAAAGGTCATCCCAAAAACTAGAATCAACCCACAAAATTCAAGGTTTGATAGCCAACTAGGCATGCCAAATACTTTTAGCAACAAAGTTTCCTTAAATACAAATGACATCTATCATAACCAAAAGGGTTTGAATTCCAATCCCTTTGTAGGTTGGTTTACTAATTGGATAACTTGATGATAGGAAATGTATATGAGAAAAAAAATTCCAAGATTCATTTATCGAGATAGCATGAAAAATCCACTTGGCATACAATGCCAAGCCCTACCTTTATGGTGAAAGGGGACCAAAATCACTAGAGACATGTGGGATACTAGAAAACTCCCAAGAAACCTTGTAAAAACCTTTATGATCTTCCAAAAAAGACCACAAAATATCCCTCAACAAATCCTCAAGTTTGAAGTAGGAAGCCTTAGAGTGAGCATAATGAGAGGAGAAATATATGTAGGGGGTCACAATGGTTTTAGAGCACACTTATAATTTACTATCCAACAAAAGTGACATGGTAATCTATAAGGATTTCTTCTTCTTACTTCTATAAAGGACCACATTCAAAAGGTCCACATGAGAGGCCTAAATAGTAAGGGGAATTCACATAAATTGAAATATTTCCACATGACCAATCCATTTCCACCTATACCAATACATTTAGGGAAGATCTAGGAGGAATGATTATTGTTAGTGTTAGGATGATTTTAGAATAATTGAGAGGGGGGGGGGGGTGAATCAGTTATCCTCAGGACATATGTACCAATTGAACTTTAAACACTTCAACCAACTCAGATCTACTTATCAATCCACTCGGTCTCTATAGAATATAATCAGTAACATAAAATTACAGTCCACTCTCCAAAAGTAATCAACTTGCAAAATATAAAACTCTTAACATTGTATCACATCAAATAACATTCACACATGTATGACACTAGGATTTAATGTGGAAACCCGATATGGGAAAAACCACTAGTAACATGCTACCAAATTTTCACTCTTTTGAAGTGAGCTCTGTGAGGAGCCAACCCTGTTAAAAGTTACAATACACACTGTTAAGTGTGACCCTGTTAAAGGATTTAATCACCCTGCCAGGAGTGGCCTTGTTAGAGGACTTGAGAAATCCCATTAGAATGTCACCTTGATTAAAGGATTTACAAATGACTGTTAGGTCAACCTTGATTAAAGGATTTCAATTGATATAATGGTTAGAAAGTAACAGTAGTGAATAGGATAATTATGGGTATGGATGGAAGTGAATAGTGGTAGATAAGATAATATGATATGAAAGGGGGAATATAGGACCTATCTTCAATCCAAATTCCCAAAAGGAAAGATCCAAATGGATTAATCACAAAGAAGTGATCAATGCACAAATGAATCAAATAATGGAGAACATGAAGAAAGGAGGAAATCCTATAATATACTATAGAAAGTATGTACTTGAAAATATTTAAATGAATAGAAGGAAAATACTAACCTCAAAATAGGGCAAATCTGGAAAATGCTGATTTCTGATAAGTGTGCACAGTTTTGGGAGATTCTACAACCTGCTCTAGACTGGAAATGTCGAGATAGAGAAAACCCAAAAAACTTTTGTCCTTCTAAGGTCAGGTCGACTTTGAACCAAATAGCGGGGCAAATTCTTACCCTGGGGCACAATCCTACCCCCCAATGAAGGTTGTCCCTAACTTGAAATAACTTTGATGGAAATTTTGTTCGCGGATCTCGGAAGTTCACCAAAAAGGGTATCCAGATCTGAACTTCAATTCATTGTCTTGTACTTGTACCTATAAGAAAAATGGTTTTTGTTGTTTGGATGCAGGATTTGCCTTGGTCAAACCCCAGTTTGGAATCAACCTTGAAATGTAATTGAAATTGCAATATGTATAAACAAAGTAAATGGAACTATTCACCTTGCTTATGTTGAAGTCCTTGTGGAGGATTCAAATCCTTGAATCCACAAGTATGGATGCTCCAAATGCATGTAGAAATGTATGTAGGATGTCTCAAATCAATGGCATTAGATCTTCAACACCAATCTTGAATGTATCTTTTCATAGGAAGAGGCTTGGATGAATGTGGATGGAGAAATCTTCAAGGGGGCTCCAAAGAGATTGAATCCTTCAATAGTTAACAATGGATCTCCTTGATGAATGCTTGAATGGATGATTACTTGAATGCTAGGCTTAAAGATGAATGAATGTTTTCTTTCTTTCCTTCTACTTCTTGCTTGCTACTTGAGAGCTTGAGAGATTATGAGATGAGATTGTTTGACTGTGGATGTTCTCACAAAACTTGATGGAGAAAATCAGAGAGGAAGGCTTCCTTTTATAGTGATCTAGGGCACAAACTCCTAGAGAAGGCCAACATTGGAGAACTAAATCCCAATTAACCTTAACCCCTAGAAATGGACCTAGATTAAATGCAATTTAAGAGTTTACTATTCTGAAATCCGAAACAGCTGACCCGAAAGTGGAAAAATAAAACTTTCCGAAACGTGACATCCTGAAACTTCTGAAAACTAAAATTTGGACCTGGGCTCAGGGATGAGGTTGACACTGCCCTAGATTAGAGTCAATGTCAACCTTGAACTAGATTAGGGTCTAGGTTTTCCTTGACCCTTTAGGTCATCCTTGACCCAGAAAGTCAAAGTCTTCAATTTCTCAAAGAAAGTCTATCAAAAAGAGGCTGGAAACAAGGAGAGAGAAGCAAAACATGGGGGAAACTGCCAGATCCATGCAAAGACCCAATCAAGGCGCTTGACATTGTGTGTGTGAAAATTATACTTGATCTGTAGACACAACACTCAGTAAAACATTAGAGGTTAGTGATAATCAAAATCGTGCAAAATTGAAAGCTATCTAACCAAGCGATTTACTGCCTTCTAATAGGTGCGAGATTAATGTTCTCAGATTGTAATCGAGATCAGTGACCTAGATGACACCTAAATGAAGGATTTGAATGCAATTCTAGATATGGAATAAATGCAATTAATCTATATTTTTGATATTTTCTATGCAATAAGAATGATAAAAACTAATATGATATGAATGCTATTGAAAACTGATATGCTATGAATCTAACAATGATATGTAATATGAATGCAAAAATAAGATTGATCTCACAAAGATGTCGATTCGCAAGAGCTTTGATTCTTCAATTCCAATTCTCCAGCGTGATTGTGCAAAATATGAGATGATTGAGAGATGTATTATGAAGAGATGAGCCTTGTTTTTTTATAGAAATCCAAGGCTTTGGAGGTGCATGGGAAAAAGCCATAAATCACTCAAATAACTCAACTTGATTTTTGAGTTATTTTTAAATAAAAGATAATTAACTCACAAAAACATGCAAAAGCTAAGTTTTAACTCAAAATAGAGTTTAGCTTTAATTGATAATTGATAGTTGTTTGCTTTTATGATTGTGCATGTTTTATTTATGAATTAATTTAATAATAAAGTGATTTATTCTCAACTTAACTGCTTTTAAAAATAAAATAATTAATTTATGGGTTAATTAACTATTTTACCAAACTTTTATTAAAAATTATATTATTAAATAATGACAACATGCTTTAATTAATTAAATAAGAATTTAATCAATTAAAGATAGGAATTTTGATTTATTGTCAAAATTAAATAATATAATTAATAATAGATAGAATTAAATTTAATTACATAATTAAGTGGCAAATATTAAATCTAATTAATTAAATATGAAAATATTCAATTAATCAAACTTAGGATAAATGTGATTTATCGCCAAATAATCATTAAATTAAAGATAATTAAGATAATTAGGAATATTACTAGGAATATTCCCCGATGCAGAATTTAAGATAATCAATTATGATTCGATGATGTTTAGATGTGCCTTAGGTTAGGACTTTGATGTCGATTTCGTTCGAATTGAATATGTAGGAGATTAATGAACTTATAGCCCATTTTTGGGGTATTACATTTTGCCCCTCTTTGAATTACTGTGCGAAGCGCAGTGGTTCAAAGATAGTCTGTGTTTGATAAAGATATGAAACTGATTCAAAAGATAAACCGATCTCAAGATAGAAACCGATTGAAAGATATTGAGATAGGAGTTGATTGATATTGAATTGATATGGAGATAATAGGTCTTAAATGACCAAAGATAATGTTCACTGTAGCAGAAAATACACCTATGATTGCGAAAAAGTGTCAAAACACCTGATTCTAAACCTTAGGATTGATAAGAAGTGAGTGACCCGTTCTAGACTCGATTGTCTTAGCAGAACTAGCAGGTATCACATCCGAATCCTTCAGTTGCCGAAGAACCAAGGAAAGAACACTATGATCTGATGGTTGCAAAAACTGATACAGTTTACAAGATTAGGAGAATACCAGATTGATATGGATCGATGAATCTGATATGCCCCAAGTGATGATAGATTTGCCTCGAGCGATGAGGTCTTTTGATGAATCAGTGACTAGATGTGATTGTTGTCTTGATCACTGATGAAAGATATGATTTCCATAAAGATATGATTTCAAATTTGATTACAGACTTTGAATGATATGCAATACCATGCCCCCTTCGGGATTAAAATTAAAATCTGACAAGAAAAGTCAACGTTGAGAGTTCAGAAGCATGTTAATTGATTTGAGAAGTGGTTAAAACACGTCCGGGAATGCATTCTGCATCGTTTGGAGGTCCAAAAAGACCAAGTTTGACTAGGTTTGACCATGAGTTGACCATGGTTGACCAAGTTGAAATTTTGATAGTTTGATGTAAGATAATTAGTTAAGTTGAATACTAGATTTCTGTGATGATTGAAGGTCGAATATGCAAGTAGTTAATAATATGAATAATCTCAGATTTGAATTTTGATCCCGAAAAAGGATTCTACTTGCTCTTTCATTGGAGGAACCTTCGTGTGAGATTCAGCTCTTGTTAGATTTGAAGAATTGATATGAAGAATCATTTAAGCATTGGAGTTCATTTAATCATTGTGAGATCATGCAACATGCAAAATGCAATGAGACATGCAAAATGAAATGCAACCTAAGACCGAGGACCTAGTCACTGATCATATGTCAATTTGTTATCATCATTGAACTTTTAGGTAACCGGATAAATCAATACAATGCCCACTAGCCATGAAACCATAGACATATGAATATCGATTTGTATGTGCAAGAATCAATACAACACCCACTGGTCAAACAACCATGGACATATGAATATTGATTTTGTTTTCGAAATGTCAGATTAGATATAAGCACCAAGGCACAAGCGCCAGGATGACCTGAATATCATGTCCATTTTGATATAGCAATTTGTTCAAGCGTCAAAACATGCACGTCGTGATGACCTGAGTACGCCTTGCGTTACAAACACATCAAACAGTCAAGAGATCATTCTAAATCCAATGTGAATTACCTGTAGTGACCCTTTATCGTTCACATCCTTAGGCAAGATTGAGTTCCACAGTAGGAGAAAGAACTTACTCAAAAAGATAATAGTTAGATCAAACTTCCTTGAATTGTCTGGGTATCAATGGTCGAGGTACGCATGTCCATCCAATTCGAGATAGAGGCTCTTACAGTCGGACACCATTTCAATCCAGAAGTTCCAAAGATGTTAGATTTTCACATACAAGCAGAAGACAAAGAAAAGATTATGCCCCCAGTCATCACTCTCTAAATCCTATAAAAGACATCATCGAAGAGCTCGAAGGGACACAATATGCAAAAATCTCAATGCGAATCAGTAAGCATACAAGGAGATAAAAGCATGAAAGGTACCAATTGTTTTCAGTTGAGTTTTGATGCTTGATTGTTGTTGATGCAAAATCCTTTCTGGAGACGAGACTGACTGACTGACTCACATGAAGCTTCAAAGGACTCTCGCTAGATATGACACGTCTAAGATACATTGGAGGCCATAGGATATGACATTGATTGCCTCCAAGTTTGAACATTGATAGGATACAGATGCGCAAGCTGATTGGTGTACAGACCGACTTATTGAAACCAGAATATGCAGAAACAAACCGGGAGATATGTACAAACTAAAGCAAGACTGAAAGCTGGGAAAGACCAAGATTGTGCTCATAGATGGAGCATTTTGGAACAAGTGGTGCCTGTTTGCCGAGTTTTCACCATCTTGGTAGAGATTCTATTTTTGCTACCGAGGTGCCTGTTTCCAGGTTTTCACCAAGGCACTTTTTTCTTTCTTTTTTCATTTTTTTGTATTTTTCATTTTTTTAAATTTTTTTGTACTTTTGATATTTTTTGATTTTTTTGTGAATCATCAAGGTGCCTATTACTAGGTTTTCACCAAGATGTTCATTTTTTCAGGACTTTTTCCGATTTTTAAAATTTTTTACAAGACATTTACCAAGCACTGAATGCCTTAGGCATAGAATTTCTTTAGATGGAGAACGTTGATTGGTTCTCGGAGCTATTCTCCTTCAGTGGTTGAGAGTTGATAGGCACCAGAGCCAAAAGTAGCCATGATTACAAAGGGACCCAGCCAGTTGGGTTCGAACTTCCCCTTGCGTTCTCGATGTGATTGATTTTTAGGATTTTCTCTCAACACTAGATCGCCAACCTGAAATTCTCTATGTCTGACTTTCTTGTTGTAGCCTCTAGACATTCTTTTCTGATACACTCTAAGATGATCATACGCTGCTTGTCTGCGCTCATCTAGTAGTTCAAGTTCTTGTAACCTTGACACTCTGTAGTCTTCATCAGTGACAAGTCCATGCATTTTGATTCTGAGTGATGGGATTTCAACCTCAATAGGCAGTACCGCTTCAGACCCATAAACTAAAGTGAAAGGTGTAGCCCCAATAGGTGTTCTGATACTTGTTTTGTAGGCCCATTCTGATACTTGTTCTGATACTAGTTCTGATACTGGTTCTGATACTGATTCTGATACTAATTCTGATAATTGTTCTGATACTGGTTTTGATGCTTGTTCTGATAATTGTTCTGATACTGGTTCTGATTCTTGTTCTGATAATTGTTCTAATACTTGATATACTTGATAGCATCTTTTTCCATTGCAAACTCCCAAGAAAGATCATATCGTGCAGTCCCAATGTCTAGCAAGGTGGAGAACAAGAGGGATTAGCAAGCTGGTGGAAGAGATGGAAGATAAGAGAATGAAGAAAAATGAAAGGAAGAAATCCTCAAAGGGGAAACTCCTCAAGAATACTCAAGCTAGGGAAAAATTGTCATGTAAAGTGCATTTGGACAAGCAATGAAAGGCTAGCATAGGATAAGCACAAAATCATAATGCCAGAGCAGGATAGGATGTAGTCCAAAGGAGTAGACATGTCAAGAGGCTTCATAGCACCGTGTTTTACTCTTTTTTTCTTTTTTTTATTAGATCAAGACCAAAAGGGAAAAGGATAGCAACAGGTGAAAATGAATGGAGGAAGATGGATATGAAGGCTAAACATGGAAGGAATGAAAGCAAGATCATCGTAAGATAGCTCACAAAATAGTCAAATGTTCGTGTATAGATCAACATTATCAAGATCAAAGAGAGAAGATGGAATGGATGAAATATGTAGAAGAACTATGCATGATGCCTGATTGCCAGGTTTTCATCATGGTACTTATCCAAGGTGCCACAAGGAAGTGGTTTTCACCATAGAACAAATTTATTTCTCTTTACTTTTGCTACCAAGGCGCCTGTTTCCAGGTTTTCACCAAGGCACATTTTCAAATTTTTTTATTTTTTTTTATTTTTTATTTGGAAGAAGGCAAGATTTTTAGATAATGCTCCTTGAAAGGATAAACCATGATATGCCAATGATTCAAAATGATATGCTCAAAGATGCTGATAGGGAAAGGAACATGGAAGAGAAAAATGGAAGATAGGGTTTTATGTAAAGGGAGTGAGGTTGGAAGATAGGAGGAATAGGCAAATGAGGAAAAAGGATAGAAGGTAGAAGGTTAATGAATGGAAGGATTGTGAAAGGGTAGATGGAAAGGAAGGCAAGATCAAAGTCAACACATACCTTGAAGGGTGGTGAGAGGATGGAGGAATCTTGAATGAAGGAATACATGAAGGAATATGGCAAATGGATAGCAGAGGTTGAGGTTTGGGCGCATGAAATGGAAGAATATTTTTGGAGGGAGATGAAGTGGAAGCCTTTGGAAGCTTGAATGTTAACTTCACTTTTTGCTCAACACCAGACTCTTTCAAGAGAGACTTTGGAATCCATATAGCCGTAGGCTTTTTATTTCCTTTTGATGATCTAGAGAGAATATCTTCAATGATGGATTTTGGAACCCATACTTGTCTTGTAATTTTTTTCTTAGATATCTCTTTTGACTTTATGCCTCCATGTCGATTAGAGGAGACATGGTGATTTTCTTTTGATGGATTCTTATATTGCTTCTTTTTCTTATATTGAATAGTCAAGTTACTTCCAAAAGACTTGGGACTTGTGGAAGAAAAAGGAGGATATGATTGGTTTAAATGGGTGGGTGGATGAAAAGGATTCAAGGGTATGCATCTATGTTGATCTTGAGGAAAGATGGGAGATGGAGGTATGTAAGGACCCAGGATGGATGAAAAATTAGGAGAGTTAGGAGGGGAAAGTGAAGGGACATAAGGACCCAAGATGGAAGGAAGGCATGAAGCCCTTAGTAGTGGTGGAAGAGGTCCAAGGATGGAAGTGGAAGATGCAAAAGGATAATCAATAAGTTCATCATCATCTATATGACAACCAAGGATATCAGCATCTTTAGAGTGAGCATTAGAATTTTCAATAAAATCATGGACATCTTGAATAAGAGCATTTTCTTTGATAGGATCATTCAAAGCTTGCGAAGACTTAGGAAGAGTAGAAAGTGGAAGTGAACATGGAGTGGTAGAACAAGAAAATGGAAGACTTTGATCTTGACAAGGATCTTCGGATAGCATAAGCGCATAATTTTTCTCTTGTTTTTCAATAGGCTTAACATTGGAAGGAACACCATTTTTACCAACCTTAATGGAAGTATCATCTTTGGAAAGCTCAAATGTAGTAAGGTCATTTTGATTGTCAATAAGCTCATTAGTGTAAGTAGTAGCCTGATCTTGCTTAAGAGAAGACTTAAGATATGGTGGAATGCATGAAAAAGGGGGTACAGGATCAAAAGAACCATGAAGCGGATAAGAGACATCGGGAAAAGGAGTGGATGACATGGAGGGTTCTTGATCTTGATCTTTCTTTATGTTCTTTTCTTTATCATTTTTAGAGTCCTCTTGACATGGAGCCACTTCTAAGGACAAGGAAGCATGTTGGGATTGTATGGATGACTTTGGAAGAGATGGTGGAGGACTAGCTGAAGTAGGGATTATAGCATATGAAGGCTTAGGCTCTTTAGGTTTATTGAAAGTATTTGTAGCCAAGTGAAGGTTAGCTTGAGTTTCTTTAAGGGGTAGCCCTAGAGGATAACTATAGGGAACCACATGAAAAGTAGCAGGGCTTGTGTCAGATGAAGGTTCTGTGAAAGATTTGAAAGACTCGGAAGCTTTAGGAAATGTATGGGTATTGGAGGAAGTAGGGGATGGAAGGGAACCATCACCAGACAAAGGTTCAACATTAACATGATCTTGCTTGAGAGTGTAATCTTTATTTTCAGCCTGAGAGTTCTTAGAGGAGAGATCCTTATAGTATTGACGTTTCAAGCTAGCACGATGTATTTTATAGTCCTCAGCAGTAGTAGATGGATCATCATCAAGGTATTGTCCACAAAAACCATCAAAATCTCTTTCAAAATCAGAATCATATGGATCACCATCACGATCTATCCAATGTGACGGCCCCTTTGTAGTAAGTAGGAATGAACGATGAGGACTCTTAGGAACAGAGGTGTCATAGGTATCATTACATTGTCTGTCGTCATAGTCATCAGAGTCTTCAAAGCTAGATGTGTCACTCTCCGTGGAAGAGGTATCATATTGCTCAATTTTTTTCCGGGGGCATGGTGACATGTACAAGTCTTTATCAAATGGAAAAGAGTATAAAGATTCCATGGAGAACTTTTTAGATTCCTTCTCTTTCTCAAGTTTGTCAAGCTGGACTTGCATAGCATGTATCTGTTTCATTATAGCGGCAATCAGAATTTCTTCCTCATGTGTACTGATTCTTTGAGACATGTGTACTAATTCTCAATAGCTACTGATCTGTTCTTGACACAATGATATTTTTGACAGATTCTGGAACTAGGCTGGAAACATTGGATATCTTGCAATTTGACAATTTCTGACAACTTTCTCAAATTTTTCCAAACGACACTCTGCAGACTCATACGACACTGGGTAGTCTATGAAATGATAGTTGCTAAACTCATACGACAGTTGGGTAATACTGAAATGACACTTGACAAAACTCGTATGACTTTTGACTTCCTGAAATGACTTTTGACTCCAGAAAGATTTTACGTCAATTTTTGCAAAATTTAAGGTCTTCAGTTTTGGATTGTTTGCAAATTGTATTGTCTAGATTTTGAAGGTTATACCAGATTTGATCATTTTTAATAGCCATGTAGATAAATAAGCATGCAGAACAACAAGCAAGTGATTCCAAGCACGTCTGAAAATAATGAACAAGGGAAAAAGCAACCTTGCGCATGAACAATCAAGTGACCAAATTGTGCTAATCCCTGAGAGTACTAATTGTGTATGTTCTGAAAAGTTTTGCAATAATGCACATATACCTGAAAGTGAAAAATTGGCCTCTCTAGGGTTTTTAGTAATGGTTTGACTCTGCAACTTTTATGATTCAAAAGGGTGAACTCCAATCCCGGCGCACCAGGGTTTTGACACAGTCTGAGAACTTAATCTTCAAGAGCTGCTAGGGAGATCTGACAACCCAACAATGAACCATACCCGTGGAGATTTCTTCCACAAGGACATTTATATAGCGGCTGTCACTACCATGGTGAAAATGGCTATTACCTCTTGAGGTTCCGTCAATGCAGTTTGCCCTGTGAAGGGATTGTCCGCTACGGTTAACCCTCTCTAAAGATGACTCACAATAGTATACCACAAGGGGACTTGGCTCCAGATTCAAGGTTTTGACACCTCTTCACTTTTAACCCAAACAAAGCAAGCAGATTAATCCGACACGCTAAGACAAAGTTTTGTTCCACCAAGGTCTGTGATATCAACTCCACATGATCTATCAACCTCTCCGGGGAGAGAATGTATCAATCAATAAGAGAAGACGCACCAACCAATTTTGATTCACCAAAGCTCGTGATATCAACCCCACGTGATCTATCAACCTCTCCGGAGAGAGAATGTGTCGATCAATAAGAGAGGATGCACTAACCAAGTTGAATGTGAAACGCACTAAGTATCCTCCCTACCTACAAGGATTCTATCACCAAGAAGGATTTCGCTGGGAATCCAATCTTTCAAGAATCACGAATAGTGTTGATAGGGCCTAATTACTATGTGAGCATAGATATATTCTCGAAAGTAAATCTACCAAAAGTACCCAAAAAGTAGAAAGTGGAACACTTAACGCTTAAAGAGAATATGAGATGAGTCCACAAGGTGGAACACTTAACACCTCACACAAGCTAAAAATGAGTCCCCAACTTAGAAAACAAGTGAGTTCCTAAAAGCACAAAAGGGTTGCCAAGTGGAACATTTAACGCTTTTGTCCTGTTGACCCCTCCCCTTTATTGCGCTGAGATTGCAACCACAGGGTGGAAATGAGGGGCCGAAAGATTAGCGAGTCCAATAACCCAAGATAGCAATCAAGATCAATCACAAGTATTCTAAGACTACTTAATGAATCCTTAAGGGTTCACAACCTAGTATCAATTATGCAAGTGTGTAGAAATAGATCAAAAGCATGAAAAGATGCACACAAGCTTGACACATAAGAGATTTATTTTAAGTCCCAAATCAAAATATTATTAGATGAAGGAGAATACCTGGGATCCTTGCAATGCGCTTAGTAGATTTTACTTGATTTTTAGCAATTTTTGTTGAGCTTTTCCATGCAAGCAAGTGACGAACTCTCCAACAAGCAAACAAGCAAACAAGATATGCAAAATATATTCAACTTATGAAAACCATAGGGTTAGCTCTAAAAATCAATTATTATCAGTAATAATAACTAGCAATCAACCCAAATGACAACTCATATCATTCATTGAACCATGTAAAAAAAATAAGTGCATACCCATCACAAAACTTTTTTTTTTTTTTGCATTTGACCTAGTCAACAAGATCTAATTTTTTTGATATGATTTGGGCCACAAAAATAGAAATTCAGAATAGAGACCCCTGCTAAAAAACAAAGAGCTTTCCAAAAATGCAAAATTTTTATAAAAATCTCTTCATTTGTGCCCTAGAGACCCATTTTATCAAAACAGACCAGTTTTTATAAATTGACTATTTGAGCTATGATATCATGTCCAAATTTAAAACACAAAGAATGGACCCCCTATAGAATTTAAAGAGCTTTCTGAAAATATAAATTTTTTGAAAAATATGCTGATTTGCGTCAGATATTAATTTTTTCCAGAATTTCAAGAAAAAATTATTAAAAATTCAAAACATCTCAGAAAATTCTAAATTTTTTACTGTAGCTTTCATGACATGTCACCAACCTACAAAACAAATTTCAGACCAAAATTCCAAGCCGTTTGGGAGATAAAATTAAATCTTTGAAACTTTGGGGTTTTAGCTCTCCAAAAAAAATCAAAACCAGCATGCAAAGGTGGGTTGCCCCACGGTGGGCGCCAGAAATGTGTGTGTGAAAATTATACTTGATCTGTAGACACAACACTCAGTAAAACATTAGAGGTTAGTGATAATCAAAATCGTGCAAAATTGAAAGCTATCTAACCAAGCGATTTACTGCCTTCTAATAGGTGCGAGATTAATGTTCTCAGATTGTAATCGAGATCAGTGACCTAGACGACACCTAAATGAAGGATTTAAATGCAATTCTAGATATGGAATAAATGCAATTAATCTATATTTTTGATATTTTCTATGCAATAAGAATGATAAAAACTGATATGATATGAATGCTATTGAAAACTGATATGCTATGAATCTAACAATGATATGTAATATGAATGCAAAAATAAGATTGATCTCACAAAGATGTCGATTCGCAAGAGCTTTGATTCTTCAATTCCAATTCTCCAGCGTGATTGTGCAAAATATGAGATGATTGAGAGATGTATTATGAAGAGATGAGCCTTGTTTTTTATAGAAATCCAGGGCTTTGGAGGTGCATGGGAAAAAGCCATAAATCACTCAAATAACTCAACTTGATTTTTGAGTTATTTTTAAATAAAAGATAATTAACTCACAAAAACATGCAAAAGCTAAGTTTTAACTCAAAATAGAGTTTAGCTTTAATTGATAATTGATAGTTGTTTGCTTTTATGATTGTGCATGTTTTATTTATGAATTAATTTAATAATAAAGTGATTTATTCTCAACTTAACTGCTTTTAAAAATAAAATAATTAATTTATGGGTTAATTAACTATTTTACCAAACTTTTATTAAAAATTATATTATTAAATAATGACAACATGCTTTAATTAATTAAATAAGAATTTAATCAATTAAAGATAGGAATTTTGATTTATTGTCAAAATTAAATAATATAATTAATAATAGATAGAATTAAATTTAATTACATAATTAAGTGGCAAATATTAAATCTAATTAATTAAATATGAAAATATTCAATTAATCAAACTTAGGATAAATGTGATTTATCGCCAAATAATCATTAAATTAAAGATAATTAAGATAATTAGGAATATTACTAGGAATATTCCCCGATGCAGAATTTAAGATAATCAATTATGATTCGATGATGTTTAGATGTGCCTTAGGTTAGGACTTTGATGTCGATTTCGTTCGAATTGAATATGTAGGAGATTAATGAACTTATAGCCCATTTTTGGGGTATTACAGACATGACCTGATGAAGGGTGCTCCCCTTAATACCACAAACACATAACAAAAATAGAGAAACAACAACAATATGCAAGAATAGAAAATGAGCTTCTTATTATCTCCACAAATGTGGAATTACAAATTTTCAGAATTACAATATGCAAAGCCGCATGGGCATTCCCTTACAATATTCTATAGGATAAAGCCTCAAATCAATACCTAGATCTACTACCCAGAACTGTCCCAAACTGCCTAAGACAACACTACGGGCCTTCTTTATATAGGCAATTTTCACTGCCCGAGAAGGTTCTAGAAATTTAGCCTTTTAGGCCGACTAAACATGAAATTATTTTATTTTCACAATTTTTACAATAGGGTCGGCTAAAAAAAATTACAAAATATGCTTTTAGGTAGCCCAACTTCGGGAGGCCATAACTTTTTAACCGTAGTTTTATTTTACTATTGTAACCACTTTTTGAAAATGCCATGACGAGATCTACAGTGCCTGACGGGCGCTAGTGCCAGTCAGCCGGGGGTCGATCAAGATCTGGAGCCTCTAAGGCCTTCAAAATTGACTTGAAAGATTTTGTACCCAAAAACCTCAATAAATTCACAAATACTGATGATGTGGCAATGAAACTCAACTGGTAGGCTGAAATGACTAGGATGAACCTCCAACTGTGAAATCAAAACATTCTGAGATCATATGACCAACTTACTGAAAATAGTAAGTTTCCATAAATAGCAGCTCTGCACAAGATAACCCTTATTGAAAAGCAAACAAAAATATTTTTGGGTGGTGCAAGATTTCTCTTACACCTAGGATGCTTCTGCATCAAACACCCAGGGTAATTTGAGAAGTGACCCTGTCATGACTTAGGTGTGCAAAGGAAAACAAAGACGGTTAACCTCCTCCTTCATTAGCCATGATGAATCTTCAACATGACGTTCTTTCCATTTGACCAAATATTCTTCACATGTCCTATCCCTTGTGCTTCTGCCAACACCACTATCCAGTATGTCTTCAATCTCTCTGATATCTGAATTGGTTGCTGGAATACTCCACTGTGTTGCTGTAACCTCATCTTCAACACCTCCTTCATGATACTCTGTCAGATCTAAAATGTTAAATACTAGTGAAATATTCAGCTCAGTAGGCAACTCAACCTCATATGCATTTCCTGAATCATACTTCTTCAGTATCTTACATGGCCCAAACTTCTTCATTTTCAGCTTGTTATATGTACCAACCAGAAATCGCTCCTTCCGCAAATGAACCATGACTTCATCCCCTACCTGAAATTCCTTATGCCTCCTTTTCTCATCTACCTTAGCCTTATATTGCACATTCATCTTGGTAATATTCTTTCTCACCTCCTCATTGATGTTCCTCAAATGTTCTACAAAATCCTCAGCTTCAGCACCACTTATTTCTCCTTTATCTATCTTTCTCAACTCAAATGCATTTCTGGGACTACTTCCATATACAATCTGTGGATGCTATGATGAACTAAACTTTAAATCTATCTTCAACTCTTCACTTTCTACTACTGTCATTCTATGTGTTTCCTTATTTGGAAAACTGGCTCCTCGAATCAGGTCCATCTGATGACTGATCTTCCTTACCGATGGTAATCCATCACGTACATTATCAGATACAATATCCTGAAACTCATTCAATAATTTTACAACTTCTACAGGTACATCTTCTACTTCCTCTTTCCCAGCCTTTGGAATTAAGGTAAAACACATATGCTCATGCCGCATACCATCTGAGAAATTTTCTCTATCAACAAAAGTTATTCTTGCATTACCACATACCTTTTCTTCTATTTCCTTTAATAATTTTAGCTTATGTCGCACTCCATCCTTTATCAGGGAATAGGTATTCACATGACCATCATGTACAACACATCTGTCAAATTGCCAAGGTCTACCCAAAAACATATGACATGCATCCATAGATATGATATCACATAATACCTCATCTTGGTACCCGCTGATCTTGAACTTCACTAGGCACTGTTCATTGACCATGACCTTGTGGTCATCTTGCACCTAGGCAACCCGATATGGATGTGGATGTTTCTTCCTCTTGAGCTTCAACTTTGTCACCATCTCTTCTAACACCAAATTATCAGTACTGCCACTATTAATAATCACATCACAACATTTACCTTCACACTTGCACCTAGTGCAAAACAAGCTCCTCCTTTGCTCAGGTTCATTCTCACCACTCAACAGGACTCTTCTATTAATTATTGTTTCTCCTCTTTCAACATCTTCAGAATGTGATGATTTGACATCTTCATCTATATGTACAACTCTGGCCTAGCCTTCATTCCTCCTATCTGTCCTTCCTTGGCGTTGAGGACATTGAAATGCCCTATGACCTTCTTCTCCACAGTGAAAACATGTTCCACGGAAGCCTCCTCTTCCAGATCCTTGTCCTCTTCCTCTCTGATCTCTATTATTCTGATCATGGAAATGATTGAAATTATCTCCTCTCTAATTTTGACTAATACTGGCCTCATCCCACTTTTTCAGATCTTCATTTCAATCTCCATATGACCGTCCACTAGATCTTCCATCATGACCTCTTTCGCTTTGTCTGCTCTCAAACTTCTTGTTCAACTTTTCCTCTACTTTTAGGGAAAACTGGTACGCCTCTTCAATACTATTCATTCGAACCAGATTCAATTCTTCTTAAATGCTCAGCCTTAACCCATTAAGGTAACGGGAAACTTTCTCCTTGTTAGCTTTTGCATGGCCTGTTCTGATGAGGATTCGATAGAACTCCTCTGTATACTCCTAAATAGATCTTCCTACTTGCTTCAAACTTTGCATCTTCTTCAGTAGGTCAAGCTCATAATCAACAAGAATGAACTGCCACTTCAATTTATCCACCATTCGATCCCATCTTATGAGTTTATCTTTCTCTCTTCTATTACACTCCAATTGAATCTCTTGCCACTAGATCTTCGCATGACCTTTCAGTCCGGCCTTCATGAATTTGACCCTATCAGGATCCTCAATATCTTCATACTCAAAATATTCTTCACATTCATTGATCTAGTCGATCAACTCCTCTGGGTTCAGATTTCCTAAAAATGCAAGAACCTCAATCTTAGGTCTTTTCTCGATCTTGGAAATGGCTCAAAAAAGTCTTTCTTCCTCCTAGTTCACAACTTCAACTTCTCCTTCTTGATCTTCTTCTTCAGCTTCATCCTCGCTTTCATCTCTGATATTAAGATTCATTCCTCTGTGAATCTCCTCTTGCAATGCTCACACTTATCTCTGCAGTTCCCTAACCTCAGGTGTTACAACACCAGCTCTTCCGCCATGTTCCCTTCATGGAGGCATTTTTGTGCTTCTTGCTAAAACCCTAACCATGGTCCTGGTGAAAACTACCTCACAGTCGACGATCTATTTGCATAGAAACCCTAACCCACGGTCCTAGCGCAAACTACCTCACAATCAGCGATCTATTTACACACTTAGGAACTCCTTCTCTGATACCACTTGATGAAGGGTGCTCCCCTTAATACCACAAACACATAACAGAAATAGAGAAACAACAACAATATGCAAGAATAAAAAATGGGCTTCTTATTATCTCCACAAATGTGGAATTACAAACTTTCAGAATTACAATATGCAAAGCCACATGGGCATTCCCTTACAATATTCTGTAGGACAAAGCCTCAAATCAATACCCAGATCTACTACCCAGAACTATCTTGAACTACCTAAGACAACACTACGGGCCTTCTTTATATAGGCAATTTCCACCGCCCGAGAAGGTTCCAGAAATTTAGCCTTTTAGGCCGACTAAACATGAAATTATTTTATTTTCACAATTTTTACAATAGGGTCGGCTCAAAAGAAATACAAAATATGCTTTTAGGTAGCCCAACTTCGGGAGGCCATAAATTTTTAACCGTAGCTCTATTTTTCTATTGTAACCACGTTTAAAAAAAGCCACAACGAGATCTATAGTGCTTGATAGGCGCTAGTGCCAGTCAATTGGGGGTCGATCGCAATCTGGAGCCTCTAAGGCCTTCAAAATTGACCTGAAAGATTTCATACCCAAAAACCTTAATAACTTCACAAATACTGATGATGTGGCAATGAAACTCAACTAGTAGGTTGAAATGACTAGGATGAACCTCCAACTGTGAAATCAAAACATTCTGAGATCATATGACCAACTTACTAAAAATAGTAAGTTTCCATAACTAGCAGCTTTGCACAAGATAGCCCTTATTGAAAAGCAAACATAAATATTTTTGGGTGATGCAAGATTGCTCTTACACCCAGGATGCTCCTGCATCATGACCCTAGACCACTTACTCGGAGAGCTAAACGCTCTTATCATGGAAGTGCTTCCATTTTAAGATGATACATTAAGCCCCCACTTTAGCAAGAGTATGGACTTGATGAAAACTCTTGGTAAAGGAGATCATAATGAAAAGATAATATTATTAAAATCAAAGGGACAAAGAGATCCTCAAGCCTCCAGGGACTCAAGTCATTGTCAACTCCAAGATCACAATAAGAGAGACATATCTAGAGAGAGAGAGAGAGAGAGAGAGAGAGAGAGAGAGGGTGTGATTACCTCACCCAATGAGAACTTATGTCCCATTGTGAACCACACAAGGAAACAATGCAACTAAAAAGATGGAATTGAACTTCCTAGTGAATGTGGCTACTCACTAGTCAACCTATCAAGAATTCACCCTTAGGAATATTCTATTCCATAAGAGAAAATCCAAAAGAAAAAGAGATCTAGTCTTAAGGACACTTTCGACCTTAAGGGATCAAAAATTTGAAACTAGAGGGATCAAGAGATCCTAAAATATAAATCCATGCTTTAAGGATTAGTCACTAATCCAAAAAAGGGAGAAAAGTATTTTGAAAAACAATATATGTGTATCGAAAAGTGCGTGTGTGCAATAGGTGAGCAGATTGTATGCCCCCATGTTAAAGTCATTGCTAACACTTTAATAGGAGCAATGGTTTTAACTAAAACATAAACAACTCCATTGATTATATTTCCACTACGAGATGACCCCAGATGAAGACAAATCTAACGCAAGAGATGGCAAGGGGGCCAACAAATGGCACACCCTAACCCGAACCACCCTTCTCAAGAACACAGTGGGAGAAAGACAATGCAGGATCATTCATATATTATTGTCAATTAGATTCATACATGTCGGGTTGTAAGGTGTTCCCAGTAATGACCATTTATTACAATAAAAAATAGAAGTCCTCAAACATGCGAGGATCTACATATAATCTCAATATTCTATCTTCTATCTTCTATCTTCTCTAAAAACTTCATCCAAAAAATTCCTCTCAAAACTGACTCCTAAACTCTAACCAAACAACTACATTTATACAACAGGCTACCAAACTAAGTCAGCCTTCATATCCACAATCAACAGAAGGAACGGTCAGATCTGGGACCACATGCTTCCCAATGATGGATACCAACGTTAAATCTGTGACCCAAAATAAATGCACAAGCCAGCCTCAACAGAAACTCAAAAGAAACCTGTTGGTAAGAAAAGCCAACCGAGCACCAGATAAGCATCACCAAGCACTAGGGAAAATTATTGAGCACTAGAGAGATAACCGACCAACACCGGCAAACAAAAGAAACTGAGCAACACCGAACCAACTCGGTTAAAGAAGGAATCAAGCAACACAAACAAGCTCAAATATGTTTTTGGTGACATAGGATTACCTAAGACCTGAGATGCTCCTGAATCAGACACCTGGGGTTATTTGAAATGATTCTCTGAATCATGAAATAGGTACGATCCAAGCTGCATCCAACTTAGACTGTGAAATCCAAGAACTGTCTTCAATCGGTCTATTCTTCCACTTTATCAAATATTCCATATACTATTTTCCTCTTGTACTTCTACCAATTCTTTGCTCCAAAATATGCTCAACCTCTTCATTCTTCTTCTTAGGATAATTCGTTGGTACTGCCATGTCTTCTTCAGATTCATGAAACTCATACAAATCAACAATGTTGAATATAGGTGAAATATCCATGTCATCAAGTAACTCAACTTCATATTCATTTCCACTATCAAATTTCCTCAAAATCTTGCAAGGTACAAACTTCTTCATCTTCAGCTTCCCATATGTTCCAACAAGAAATATGTCTTTCTTCAAATGAACCATCACTTCATCACCAACATAAAAAGTCTTATGTCTTCTTGATCTATTAGCTCTATCTTTGTATTTCTAATTACTATTTTCCAGTTTAAGCTTCACATATTCATGCAATGTCTTCATGTACTCAGCAAATTTTACTCCTTCAACACTTCTCTTTCTTTCATCATCAATGTCTCTCAAATATGATATACCTCTTGGTTGTATGCCATTTACAATCTCAAAAGGTGTTTTTCCAGTACTCCTATTAATTGAATTATTGTATGCAAAATCTGCTTGTGCCAACATAGAATCACAATTACTAGGTGTGTCTCCAACTAAACATCTCAAAAGATTATCCAAGCTTCTATTCACAACTTCTGTCTGTCCATTAGTTTGTGGGTGAAATGTAGAACTATATTTCAACTCAATATCCAATTTTCTCCAAAGAGTCTTCCAAAAGTATCCAACAAATTTACTATCTCGGTCAGAGATAATAGTCCTCGATAATCCATGCAATCTGAAAATTTTGTTAAAGAAAAGATCTGCTATATGTACTGCATCTGATGTCTTTCTGCAAGGTATAAAATATGCCATTTTAGAAAATATATCCACAAAAAAAAATATAGAATCATTACCTCTTATTGTCTTTGGTAAGCCAAGAACAAAATCCATACTGATGTCAATCCAAGGTTTCTCAGGTACAACAATCAGTGTATACAATCTAGTATTCTGACTAACTCCTTTTGCAACTTGACAAACTCCACAACTTTTCAAAAATTTCCAAACATCTTTATAAAACTTTGGCCAAAAGTATTTCTCGTTAAGCAAATTCAATGTCTTATCAACACCAAAATGTCCAACCAAACCACTCCTATGTTTCTCTTTTATCAAATTAGTTCTCATTTCTCCTCTCCATATACACAACTGAATACCTTTAAACAACATACCTCCTTGCATAAAATATTCATCCCATTTAGTACTCTGTTGATCTTGAATAGGTGCTTTGCAGTTTGTCCATGACTCAAAAAAATTAGGATCAAATTCATAAGAATCTCTCATATCATCAAAGCCTAGAATTCCAATTTTTATCTCGGTCATCAAATACCTTCTTCTACTCAATGCATCAGCAACTCGGTTAGTGACTCCACTCTTATGCTTTATCAAAAATGTATAACTCTGCAAATACTCAACCCATTTCATATGTCTTTGATTCAACTTATTCTAACTACCCAAATACTGTAAAGCCTTATGATCGATATACAACACAAATTCACTTGGTATCAATTAATGTCTCCACTTATTTAGTGCTTGTACAATTGCATAGAATTCTTGATCATACATAGAATATTTCCTTTTTGCATCATTCAACTTTTCACTAAAGAAAGCAACATGTTACCTTCTTGACTCAACACAGCTCTAATTGCACTTCCACTTGCATCACATTCCACTTGAAATACCTTATTGAAATCAGGCAATGCCAAAATAGGAAATTTAGCAACCTTTTGCTTCAGAGTCTCAAAACTTTTATCAGCTCCATGCGTCCACTTGAATTCTCTTTTGTCTCCTCTCATAGTCTCAATCATAGCATTACAAATTGAACTGAAATTCCTAATGAACTTTTGGTAAAAACTTGCCAAACCATGAAATTATCTTACCTCACTAGCATTCACAAGTGTTGGCCAGTTCAAAATAGCTTCAACCTTCTCAAGATCCATTTTCAAACCATCAACTAAAATAAAAAATCCCAAATACACAATCTCCTCTTTCATGAATGAACACTTTTTCAAATTTATCAGCAACTTTTCTTCTTTCAATCTCTGCAAAACTTTTCTAATATGCAATAGATGTTCTTCTCTAGTCTTACTGAATATCAAAATGTCATCACGATATACAATAAAAAAACTTACCCAAGAATTTCTTCAAAACTTCATTCATCAACTTCATAAAAGTACTTGATGCATTAGTTAAACCAAAAGGCATAACCAACCACTCATACAAACCTTCTTTAGTCTTGAAAGTAGTCTTCCATTCATCACCTTCTCTAATTCTGATTTGATGATATCCACTTTTCAAATCAATCTTGGTAAAATAGTTTTCTCCAGTCAAACTATCCATTATATCATCCATTCTTGGCATAGGAAACCTATACTTCACTGTTATCTTGTTGATTTCTCTGGAATCAGTACACATTCTCCATTCTTCATTCTTCTTAGGTGCCAATACTATAGGTACTACACAAGGACTCAAACTTTCTCTGATCAAACCTTTCTCGAACAATTCTTGAATCTGTCAGATCAATTCTTGATTCTTGGTAGGTGTCAACCAATGAGGTTCCTTATTCAATAAACTAGCTCCTGGGATAAGATCTATGCAATGATCAATGCTTCTCTTTGGTGGAAAACCATCAGGTACATTATCAAAAATAATTTCACTCTACTTGGTGAGTAACTTATCAATCTCCTCAGGGATGCTATCATCTTTTTTCTTACTTGGTTTATTAGGAATCACAACAAAACATACATCATTCCTCTTTAAATCCTTAACAAACTTTCTTCCTTCCATCAAGAAAACTTTCATAGATGTGAAAACATTACCAACAAGTTCTTCCATCAAAGGTAACAATATTTGTCTTCTTCCATTAGTCCAAATAGTATATTTATGCAATCTCCCATCATATATAGCATGTCTATCATATTTCCAAGGTCTACCCAACTGGTGCAGGAGCACCTACTCCTACTCCAGATTCTTATGAGGTCTAGGATCTCACTCTAAGGTCCTTGAGACCCCTAGTCATGCTTAGGTTAGGAATTAGTATTGAGATCTCATTGTAAGGCCATAGTTCCAAGTTCGCATTTTATGAGCCCTTGGTCTAACTATTGGTCATTTTTTATCCAATACCCTAGGCATAGGTAGTTTTCATTTTTTCTATGTTTGGATCCATTAGGGATCATCAAATTAAGGATAAGACCAATTTTGATCATTAGAATAGCAAATTGTCAAAATTGCTCAAAAGTTGTCAAGCAACTTTAGATTAACTTTCAAAAGTTGTCAAAAACTTGTAAAGACCCTCCCAAATGGCTAATTGGTTTTAACCTCACTTGTAACCATTTGGATCATCCTATAAAAGCCCTCACGGGTGGGTGATAAAATACACAACTTGTAATTGGCATTTTTATCAATAAAAACTATCTATTCTCTGTAAATTATGAGTTTCAGAGTGTTGTACAAATAGGTATGGATGTGAGGGTATGAACCAATGATACCAAAGGTTCCAGCATTGATTCATCTTTCATCTTCACTTGGTCTCATGCATTGATCAACCCTGGTGTGAAAGATATTCCATTTTTAGTGACATGCCCTAGGATTGAGGCTTAAATTCAGGATTTGAGATAGGGCCTGATTATTTAGGCACATTCCACAATGGGAAATTGATTCCCCTTGGTGGAATAAAATTATTTTAAATTTATTTTCATATTATGTAGGTGAGGAGAGTGGATTTTTAGGGAGTTTGTCTTGCCACCATAACCTAGGTGTACATCTCTATGTGTGCACCGGTTAGGAAACTAGGATAGTCCTCCTAGATTTTGGTTGAGGGTTCTTCAGGACCTATAAACTTGGATTCTCACTTGATATATACATATTCACATGCTCCCACATCTAGTTTGTGCATTGGCATAGGGGAAAGAGTACCTATAGTGTATTTGGAGCCCTATTTAGGCCTAATAACCAGTCTAAATGTTGTAACATCAGAGATTTCACCTCAATTCCAATCCTTGGTGTTTAAGTATGTTTAGTAAACCAAAAAAGGGTATCAAAATCCTCAACCCATTCATTATCTCACTTGGGAACATTCAAAGTTATGTTCAGATTTCCTTCTAGGAAGGGCTACAAGCAGGTTTCTAGGATTGTGCAGCAGCATAGTCTTGTGTGTTTTTCAATGGTGAAAGAACCATTGGAACTAATGAAATAAGACCTAAATAGGCTAGAGAAATGGTCATTAGCCACCCTTGGTCTTAGTAGTCAGTTCATAGGGTTTGAATCCATGTTTCCTTGAAGAAACCTCTTAGTAATTCATTGATTATTGGTGCTTGGGACTTTGGCAGACCTAGTGATTAGGTTCTTTCATCTTGTAAGGTTGTGATAACCTTTAGCAAGTCCTATTTTGATACTTGTGATAAGTATATTGGCACTAGACCTTGCACCTTGGATGTTGAGGAGTTCAAACTTCACCTAATTGCTCACTATTTGAAGGCTTCCACTGATCATTGCTGCATCAAGTGGTATTAGAGCTATGTCTAATCCTAAGAATGAGGATATCCCTACAAGGGTTACAAATTATGAGTTGGCAAAGATGGTAAGAGAAAAAAGGCTACAAATAAGGCCTTAACTAAGAGGCTTCAGGAACTTGAGAAGAAGCTTGATGACAAAGACGAAGATGAGTCTGAAAATGAAGAAGGGAGTGAAGAAGAGGAGGATGATCCTAATAAGAAAATCCCTGCAAACCAAAGACCTTTCATTGATGCTTTGAAGTCCATGGGAAGAAGAACCATGGAAGAAAAGATGGGCTTGCTGATTTTCAATGGCAAGATGAATGCTGATCTAGCATTGGACTGGATATAAGCATTAACAACATTCTTTGAATGTGAAGACATACCTGAAAAGCAAAGGGTAAAGGTAGCAAGATCCAAGTTGAAGGGAGCAGCCCTAACTTGGTGGAACTTCATCCAAATAGAAAGGGTGAAGAATGGGAAGAACATGATCAACTCATGGAATAGAATGATAGCATTGGTCAAAGAGACATATGTACTTGATGACTATGGGGTGCAACTTCATAGAAGGAAGAAAAGTCTGAAACAAAAGGACATGGATGTAGGCTCATACATTGAGGAGTTCTTGAGATTGTGAATGAAGACCAATATGGCTGAAGATGAAGAGGAGAAGCTAGCAAGGTACATTAATGGCTTGAAAGTATCCATTCAAGAGGAGTTGAGTCTACACTACCCTACCACAGTCAATAGGTGCTATCAAATGCCACTTAAGGTAGAGGAAAAATGGAAGAGAAAGCAAGATTTTGGCAAAGGAAAGAGAAATGATAGTGGGGAGAGTTTTAGAGGCAAAAACAACTCCTAGAATAAGGGACAAAGTAGTGGTAGTAGTAGCGAGACCCCTGACCAAGGAGATAAGGAGAATAGTGACTCTAACTCAAGAGGAAACTATAGAGGGAGAAGACCTTTCAATAGAGGAAGGACAAATTTAGGAAGAGGCAATGGACCATTGAAGTGTTTCTATTGCAACCAATTGGGACACCATGCAGGAAGATGCCCTGAGAAGAGAAACAATAACCAAGGTGAGAGGAGAGCACAACTTGTCCAAGAAGATAAACAAGAGGACAATGCTGATGCTAAAGACTTGGAACCAGAAGAAGGTGTGTGTCTAATGATGAGGTAGGTCTTCCTTCAAGTACCACAAACCCAAGAGCCTCCACAAAGAAAGAATCTCTTCAGGAAAAAGATCAAGTGTCATGGAAAGGTATGCAATCTTCTTATTGATTCTGGTTCAACTAAAAATCTTGTGTCTTGTGAAATGATTCAAAAATTAAACTTTCCTAAGAAACCACACCCTTGCCCCCTATCATGTTTCATGGTTAACCAAAGGCCAACAAACTCCAGTCACAAAACAAGCTTGGATAGAGTTTTCTATTGTTGACTTCAAGGACAAGGTCCTTTGTGATGTTGTTGAGATGGATGCAGCCCACATCCTTCTAGGTAGGCCCTGGCAATTTGATGTTGATGCTACCCAGCATTGTAGGAAGAACACCTACTCTATCACCAAAGATGGGAAGACATTCACCATGAAGCCCTTACCAGATAGCAAAAATGAAAAGGAACCCATTGTGATTATCATGGGGGAAAAGGAGATGTTGAAAACCTTGAAAGAATCTGAGATTGAACCATTTGTCCTGATTTCTAAACCCAAGGATAACATCAGGTCGGTTCAAGAAGAGCCCATGCCAAATGAAGTCAAAAATATGCTGCAAAAGTATAAAGAAGTCACTATTAGTGACCTGCCCTCTACCCTCCCTCCCATTAGGGACATTAGTCATCAAATAGACCTCATACTAGGCTCTTCCCTTCCTAACAAGGCACCATATAAAATGACTCCATTGCATCATGTAGAGATTGCAAAACAGGTCACTGAATTGTTGGAAAGAGGGCTCATTCAAAAGAGTCTCAGTCCTTGTGCTATACCCTCAGTCTTGGCCCCTAAAAAGGATGGAAAATGGAGGTTATGCACTGATAGTAGGGCCCTAAACAAAATCACAATAAGGTATAGATTTCCCATGCCAAGGATTGAGGACCTATTGGATCAACTAGGTGGTGCATGCTACTTCACCAAGATAGACTTAAAGCCTAGTTACCATCAAATCAGAATCAAGCCTAGAGATGAATGGAAAACAACATTTAAGACTACTAAAGGTTTGTTTGAATAGTTAGTAATGCCCTTTGGTTTAAGCAATTCCCCTAGCACTTTTATAAGGCTTATGAATGAGATATTCATAGATTTTATTGGAAAATTTGTTGTTGTTTACCTTGATGACATACTAATATTTAGTCAAAGCAAGGAAGACCATCTTGATCATGTGGAATAGATACTAAGAAGACTCCATCAGCACAATTTGGTAATCAACTTGGAAAAATGCATGTTTATGAGAAAGGAACTTGTATTCCTGGGTTTTGTGATCTCACAGGGTACCCTCAAGATGGATCCTGAGAAGGTAGATGCAATCATTAATTGGCCTCCACCAAAGAATCAAGGTGATGTGAGAAGCTTCCATGGGCTTGCAACATTCTATAGGAAGTTCATAAAAAATTTCAGTCATGTGTGTGCACCAATGCTTGAAAGAATCAAAGGTGGAAAGAAGACTAAGTTTGCATGGACAAAAGAAGCCAATGATGCATTCCAATACTTAAAGAATAGAGTCTCTCAATACCCTATCTTGGTCCTCCCTAATTTCAACAAGGTCTTCACTATAGAGACAGATGCAAGTAATTTGGCTATAGGTGTTGTCCTAAGCCAAGAAGACAAGGCAGTTGCTTTCTTTTCTAAGACATTGAATGAGGCCAAGAGGAAGTATTCCACCTATGACCTAGAGCTTTATGCCATGGTCCAAGCCCGCAAGAAATGGAGGCACTACTTGATCCCAAAAGAGTTTGTAGTCTACACTAACAACCATGCTCTAAGCTTCCTTAATTCACAAGAAAAACTTTCAGTCAAGCATCTCAAATGGGTAGAGCAATTGCAGGCCTATACCTTCAAAATTAAACATAAAAAAGGTGTAGCAAACAAAGTTGCTGATGCACTTAGTAGGAGGATTGGTCTAGTTGAAGAAGTTCAATTACAAAGTGTGGGGATTGAGTCCCTCAAGCACTTGTACCTGGATGACCCTAATTTTTCAGAGATATATCAGATTTGTATAAAGATGGAAGGAAGATATCATACTAATTTTTCTAAATATCTAATTCAGAATGGCCTTCTATTCAAGGGAGCACAACTATGCATACCCAAGTGTTCAATGAGAGCAAACATAATCAGAGAAAAGTATTGTGGTGGCCTAGGTGGTCACTTTGGCATTGAAAAGACAATGGACATGGTAAAGAGGAGTTACTTTTGGCCCAAGTTGAACAATGAGGTCAAAAAGTTTGTTGAAACTTGCACAATCTACCAACAAGCTAAGGGAATGACAATAAATCAAGGACTCTATCAACCCTTACCAATCCGTTCAAGGCCTTGGGAATCCATTTCAATGGATTTTGTCATGGGACTACCTAAAACCAAGCAAGGATTTGATAGTGTGTTTGTCATAGTAGATAGATTCAGCAAAATGGCCCATTTTGTGCCATGCAAGAGCACAAATGATGCATCTCACATAGCCAATCTCTTCTTTAAGGAAGTAGTTAGAATTCATGGCTTACCTCAAAAAATTGTATCAGATAGAGATGTAAAGTTTCAAGGGCACTTTTGGAGGACACTCTTCAAGAAGTTGGGTACAAATCTCACCTATAGCTCTGCCTATCACCCTCAAATAGATGGGTAGACTAAGGTAGTAAATAGGTCCCTAGGCAATCTTCTAAGATGCCTCACCAAGTAATATTCACAAAGTTGGGATACCATACTACCCCAAGCTGAGTTTTCCTTTAATGACTCAATAAATAGGTCAACCGAAAAGACTCCATTTCAAACAGTGTATGGCTTGCATCCCAAGGGACCACTAGATTTGATGGAACTCCCATCTAATTTCAGAATTAGTGCACAAGGCCAAGAATTGGCAGAACTCATCAACAAGGTACAACAACAAGTGAAGGAAACTTTGCACAAGTCTAGTTTGAAATACAAAGAGAATGCTGAAAAGAGGAGAAAAGAGGTTCATTTCAAAATAGGGGACAAAGTTTGGGCATTCCTAAGGAAGGAAAGACTACCTAAGGGTAGATACTCCAAGTTGCAAATGAAGAAGGTAGGCCCCTGCAGCATATTGAAAAAACTAGGTGACAATGCCTATGAGATCTCCCTTCCTCCAACATTGTAGATCTCTCCAATCTTCAACATTCTAGACCTCACACCATATAAAGTTACAACAGGTCCAAGCAATGAGCAGGGTAAGGACACAAGCATGGAGGATGAAGACTATGTCATTGATCTTCCACAAAGAAAACTAGTGGAGATTGAAGAAATTTTAGACTCCAAACTACTCAAGCAGACTAGATCAAGGAAGTATATGCAAAACTTGGTAAAATGGAAGGGCTTACCAAAGATTGATGCTACATGGCTGGCTGAGGATCAAATACAATAGCATGGAACCTCGGTAGACAAGCTATACTCAAGTAGGGACTTGAGTTTTAAACTTCAAGGGTGGTATGGTGCAGGATCACCTACTCCTACTCCAGATTCTTATGAGGTCTAGGATCTCACTCTAAGGTCCTTGAGACCCCTAGTCATGCTTAGGTTAGGAATTAGTATTGAGATCTCATTGTAAGGCCATAGTTCCAAGTTCACATTTTATGAGCCCTTGGTCTAACTATTGGTAATTTTTTATCCAATACCCTAGGAATAGGTAGTTTTCATGTTTTCTATGTTTGGATCCATTAGGGATCATCAAATTAAGGATAAGACCAATTTTGGTCATTAGAATAGCAAATTGTCAAAATTGCTCAAAAGTTGTCAAGCAACTTTAAAAAGTTGTCAAAAACTTGTAAAAGACCCTCCCAAATGGCTAATTGGTTTAAACCTAACTTGTAACCATTGGGAGTATCCTATAAAAGCCCTCATAGGTGGGTGATAGAATACACAACTTTTAATTGGCATTTTTATCAATAAAAACTATCTATTCTCTACAAATTCTAAGTTTTAGAGTGTTGTACGGATAGGTACGGACATGAGGGTATGAACCAATGATACCAAAGGTTCCAGAATTGAGTCATCTTTCATCTGCACTTGATATCATGCATTGATCAGCCTTGGTGGGAAAGATATTCCATTTTTAGTGACAGGCCCTAGGATTGAGGCTTAAATTCAGGATTTGAGATAGGGCCTGATTGTTTAGGCACATTCCACCATGGGAAATTGATTCCCCTTGGTGGAATACAAGTATTATCAATTTATTTTCATATTATGAAGGTGAGGAGAGTGGATTTGTAGGGAGTTGGTCTTGCCACCATAACCTAGGTGTACATCTCTATGTGTGCACCGGTTAGGAAACTAGGACAGTCCTCCTAGATTTTGGTTGAGGGTTCTTCAGGACCTATAAACTTGGATTCTCACTTGATTTATACATATGCACATTTTACCACATCTATTTTATGTGTTGGCATAGGGAAAAGAGTACCTATAGTGTATTTGGAGCCCTATTTAGGCCTAATAATTGGTCTAAATGTTGTAACATCAGAGCTTTCTCCTTAATTTCGCTCCTTGGTGTTAAAGTATGTTTAGTAAACCCCAAAAGGGTATTAGAATCCTCAACCAATTAATTATCTCACTTGGGAACATTCAAAGTTATGTTCAAATTTCCTTCTAGGAAGGGCTACAAACAGGTTTCTAGGATTGTGGAGCAGCATAGTCTTGTGTGTTGTTCAATGGTGAAAGAACCATTAGAAATAATGAAATAAGAACTAGATAGGCTAGAGAAATGTTAATTAGCCACCCTTGGTCTTAGTAGTTAGTTCATAGGGTTTGAATCCATATTTCCTTGAAGAAACCTCTTAGTAATTCATTGATTATTGGTCCTCGGGACTTTGGCAGACCTAGTGGTTAGGTTCTTTTGTCTTGTAAGGTTGTGATAACATTTAGAGAGTCCTATTTTGATACTTTTGATAAGTATATTGGCACTAGACCTTGCACCTTGGGTGTTGAGGAGTTCAAACTTCACCTAATTGCTCACTATTTGAAGGCTTCCGCTGATCACTACTGCATCACCAACAAAATATGACAATAATCCATAGGCATGATATCACATAACACCTTATCATCATACTTTCCAATCTTCAAATTTACATAACATTGTTCACTTACCAGGAGTGTATTCTCATCTTTGATCCATGAAATCTAATAGGGATTTGGATGTTCCAACCTTTTCAACTACAAGTTTGCGACCATTTCCTCAGATGCCATATTCTCTGAGCTACCACTATCAATGATTACCTTCCAAAATTTATCAAAAACTCTACATTTGGTCTTGAAAAAACTTTTCCTTACCGGATCTTCCTTTTTACCTTCATTCCAAAGTTCTCTTCTTAAAATCAAGTTATTTTACTTCTCAGGTTCATTCAGTGACTCTTCTTACACCTAAGCATTTCTACGTCTACCAACCTTCTTACTTGCATGTGTACACTCAAATGATCTATGTCCTTCTTCTCCATAATTGTAACAAGTTCCTCAGAAACTTCCTCTATTATAACCACCTCAGTAGTTACTACCTTTGCCTCTAGATGAACTTTCACCTTTCCACTCGGTCTTGCCTTTATCCAGATTTGTCTTTTCTAGTTTAGATCTTCTATTTTCACCATGGGATCTACCTCTTCCTCTAGGGAATATACCACCTCTACCTCTCTATCTTTTCTCATGTCTCTTATTCAATTTCTCCTCAACTTTCAATGCAAATTGATAAGCCTCTTCAATGTTCTCCAATTTGACCAAACTAATTTCTTCTTGGATGTAAACTCTCAAACCATTCAGGTATCTAAAAATTCTTTCCACATCATCTTCATCATGTCCAAATCTGATATCTAATCTATAGAATTCCTCTGTATAATCCTTTACCGAGCTATCTTTTTGCCTCAAACTTTGCATTTGCCTAACTAGGTTAATCTGATAATCACAAGGTAAGAATTTTCCTTTCAATTTATTTACCATCTTACTCCATACCTTGATCTTTTCCTTGCCTTTCCTCTTTCTATCCAACTGCAGATGTTCCCACCATAAGGATGCATGACTTTTCAACTTTGTACTTGCAATTTTCACCTTCTTTTCCTCAAGTACATTTTCATACTCAAAGTACTTATCCATCTTAGTGATCCAATCCACCAATTCATCAGAATCCAATTTTCCACCATATTCAGGAGGATTAAAGAGTGGTGTAGACTTCAAACTTGTCAAATCCTTCAAGAATCTCTCTTCACCCTAATCCATCATAGGTGCAGGTTCCACATTTTCTTGTTCTTCCTCAATTTCATCATCACTAACATCTTCAAGATGTCTTCCTCTTCTCTGGGCTGTTTCAACAACTTCTAACCTAGCAGTAAGTTTTCTCAACATGTCTACCAATCCTGGATCCACATCTTGCCTCCCATGAACCATCTTGAAAACCCTCTAGAATTACAGGTCAGATCGCAATCTTCTACCCCACAATAATTCAACTAGGGCTTCACAAGAAGGAACCTTCAAATCTAGATTTGCAAACCTAGATCTAGATCTCACCTCACTCTAATACCACCTGACATAAGAGATGGTATGGGGGCCAACAAATGGAACACCCTAGCCTGAACCACCTTGCTCAACAACACGCAAAAGCAACAACAACACAATGGGAGAAAGACAATGCAAGATCATTCATATATTATCTTCAATTAGATTCATACATGCCAGACTGTAAGGCCTTCCTGGTTACGGCTAGATATTACAATAAAAAATATAAGTCCTCAAACATTCAAGGATCTACAGATAATCTCAATCTTCTATCTTCTATCTTCTCTAAAAACTTTCTCTCAAAAATGACTCCTAAACTCTAACCAAACAACTACATTTATACCAAGAGGCTACTGAACTAAGTTGACCTTCAGGTCCACAATCAATGGAAGGAATAGTCAGATCTGGGACCACATGCTTCCCAATGATGGATACTAGTGTTAAATTCATGACCCAAAATAAATGCACAAGTCAGCCTCAACAAAAACTCAAAACAAACCTTTCGGTAAGCAAAGCCAACTGAGTGCTAAACAAGCATCACCAAGCACCAGAGAAAATTACCGAGCACCAGAGAGATAACTGACCAACATTGGTGAACAAAGGAAACTGAGAAACACCAAACCAAATCGATCAAAGTAGGAATTGAGCAACACAAACAAACTCAAATATTTTTTTGGTGACACAAGATTGCCAAGGACCCGAGATGCTCCTGCATCAAAATCAAGGGAAATAACACATAAACATACATAGAACACATAAGGGATCTACCTGCCATGGGGTTAGTATGATCATAAGATAATACATATATATATGATATTATTGCAAATGAATTGACATCATTCCCCAAAAAAATTAGAACTACAATCACAAAGGAGGAAAGGTCACATAAGAGATATGAAGAAGAATCTTTTTGGATCATGACCTAGAGATCAAAAAGAATCAGTGCTACCAAGTCACAGATCCAAGAAGATTACACAAGGAAACATTTATGAACAATAGCATAGGTACAACATAACATGAAACAACATATGGAAGAATAGAGATACATATAGAGGAATTGTACAATAGGTTTGATTCCTTTATCACCTTGTACCAACAAAGTAACAAGGGTCGTATAAAAGAATCTAACAACATTTAGCAAACACATTACGAGAGAAGCATAGTACAAAAGGAAAACACACAACAAAGCTACCATAAAGGACAAGCTGATCAAGCATGCCACCTACTCTCCCCATATCATTCTATATCATTTAGGGAAGGTGGGCAACTCACAAGAGGGACTATATCCAACATAGTAGGAATGATAGCTAGTTCCAAACAAGGATCCTCTTGAGAATCATCATGTTCAATACTAGGTGTAATTGTTAATTGTGATGAAAGCATATTAGGTAAATCAATGTCAATGTCAATATTCTCATATTCATCATTAACATCATCAAGAGTATCTTCTTCATCCAGATTAATCAAAATAGGATCTAAGATACGAATAGAATCATCATAATCATGCATCTTAACATCATTATTAGTAACAACATCATGCATAGGCTTATCAGAAGAAAGTAAAAAATTTTGAAGAACATAATTATGAGCTTGAGCTTGAGCATGACACTTCTTATGGTGTTTATTAGCAGATCAATTACATTTTTCTTTTCTTGAAATATATTGAGAACTAGGAGGAATAATTAAAGGATCCTTCATAGGTTCTTTAGGAGGATTAATAGGATTATCAGTAGTCAGACGATCAATAGTAGTAACCTATTTAACATATGTAGAAGCCATGGATAAAGGATGTATAGAAGGTGTAGGAAAAAGAGCATGATTAAGATCCATTATTGGTACACTTAATTCAAGAATCTTATGATGATTATAGGCATGATATGAGCAGAAAAGATTATCAGGTTGAGAAGGACATGAATTAGGTAATGAAGGCCAAAAGAAATCAAGAGTAGGACAATCCCTGGGCCTAGAAGGTTGATATAAACTATGATTAACCATCTTCACTTCTTCATCATGAAAAAATTCAAGACATTTATGGATAGGTGAAGCAACAATATGCTATTAGGAATGGGAACACTAAGAGGGGGGGGGGAGGTGAATCTGTGTTCACTGTATTTTAAATTTTCACTTTAATCTTTATACTGAACTTCAATGCTTAAGTACTGAAATAAATATTCACATAAACATGAAACATGAAATCAACACATGACACCAATATGATTATAGGGAAACCCAAATAGGTAAAAACCTTGGTGGGAATCGACACCCACTAATATTCTGCACTAGTGTTTTGTGATCCATGTTAGAAGATCCTTAACCCTATTAGGAGTTTCTTTAATATGCTTTAAGTATAGTAGACCTTGTTAAGGGTTAGGCCTTGTTAGGAGTCTTTTAAAATAGTCCCTATTAGGGGAGAGAATGCACTATCCAAGAGCTCACTTCTCAAGAGGTGAAGGATACAACCTTCTGATCTCAGATACACACTATATCTGCAGGATGAACTGTCACTATGACACTACTTGTCAGATCAGTTCCTTTCATGCATTGATGCTTTGACCTCTAGAAAAGATATAATACATCTTCTAGTGTCTTCACATACTTCTACTCTACTTATTACAACTCTCTATCAACTTCCATACTGAATACAATGGGTGCATCTTATATTTATATGCTCATACAAAATACACAATTAGGTCGGCCCTATAACTAATTACAAACAACGCTTCCAAATGAATTGGATTAAGAGAGATTAAAATTATACATATAAACATGTTAGAAACCTAAATATAATGGGTGCATAACCTTTACAACATTACATTATGACCGTAAACCAAAATACTAACTGTCAGCTCCATGCTTTGTTCTCTGCTGGCACACACTGGCTGTGCAACTTCGACTAACTGTAACTTTCTCATCCTTTCACATCTACTTATGTGCTCATAGACTAAGAATGAGTATAGTCTAAAAAATATAACTTCCAGGGCACATACCATAATTTGTTCATACACATGTGTGCTGATGCTCTAAGCTATAGGAGCTTTGTACACTGACCAGTCTTCAACACTTAACTGAATTCTGATCTTTACATCAAGTGCCCTGACTCCAAAATACTATATGACTTTGTTTCCATAATGAAAACACTATATCTAGTCATATATCTCAGTATAGACAACTTTCCAACAATCTCCCCCTTTGTCATTGATGGTAACAAAGGAATATGGCCAAGTTGCTAACTGTACCTTAACACAAAAAACTTTTGTCTTCTATACATTTCTTATACATAATCTTATATCTCCCTATACATATTATACTCCATATTCTATACACAACTCCCCCTTTGACATTAAGGACAAAGGTGTACCAAAAAACTATATCTACACATACTTACTTAGGGAAAACATCCGGATATGCTATCTTAAGGTTCTGGGTCTCCTTCCAAAAATTTATCAAAGAGTTAACTATCTGGAGATGGGCACATAAAGCATATTGAAGCTTCTCCATATTCTTCAAATTTGTGCTTGAACCTTGATCATAAGTTATCATGGTGGCATCAATCTCCTTTATGTTCTAATTGAGAATGTCTAGTGAGGGTGCAAGAGCATTCCTCAAGTGAGTTTGTCTAGACCTTATCTTTTCCATCTCTTTCTCTGCCTTCTCAATTTTGTCCAACTGACCTTGGTAGACATTGTTGCACATGTTCACATCAGTGGATGTGTCTTTCATTGAAATCTTCACCTGCTCAATCATAGCTTCTGCCTCTTGTATTTTCTTAAGATGGGCATCAATAAGCTTATCCTAATCCATGCAGTCTGCAATGAATTTCCTTCCTTGATCAAAAAATTATTTTAAAGATTCTTGACCAATCTTAAGTGAATTCAAATCTAGTGCAAAGTTTCTCATCAACTCATTCAATCTCTTTTTCAGATACTTTTCTTCTGCAACTTGGGATGCAGATTCTTCAAGGTTTGAGAAATTACTTTTGAACTGAGAAATGATTGTACTTACATCATCAACAGAGTGTACCTTAGACACTTTCTTGTCTGTAGGCAACAAACTATTCAGTATGTTCATTGATTCCATAAGGAGATGATTTCTCATTACTTGTTTCTCCTTTTCCTTCTGCATAGCTAGGATGCTGAATTTAATTAGGTCTTCTTCTCTCCATGAGTGTAAACTAGATGTGTCAGGTGTCAAACTTGACAAAAATGATAAGGAGGGAGTGATGGGAGTGCTATCCATCACTTCTAGTTTTACCTTGGCTAGTTCAATAGAAGTTTTGTCTTTCTCTTGTTCTTTTTCTCCTTCTTCTTCTTCTTTCTTTTCTTCCTCTTCCATTTTCTCTTCTTCTTTCTCATCTATTATATTTTCAATCAATACCTCTTCTTGATGAGTGGGAGGTGTGTTGCTACATAAAATATCAACTTCTTGCGTGCTCACAAAAGCTTCCTCAAACTTGTCCAATTCTATGTCAGTGGCCGCCATGGCTATCTCCACATTATCAATGATAATGGTGCTATTTTTGAGTGATTCTAACATGGGTGCAGACTTATCTAACTCTATTTGTACTTATACTATAGGCGCTGAATCCTGAGGACCTATACATTTTTCCTTGATGGTCTCTGACCCTTTGGTGACCATTGTGGGTACATTAACTATGGGTGCAGTAGGTGGATACATGTTTTTATCCATAAATACCTTCTCAAAGGATTTTTCTATCTCTTTTGCAATTAACACATAATTCTTATCCATTATGTTCAGAGTTCTTGTCTTTGTTCTGAGGTGAGGCTTCACCAGATCTAACAATAATTTCTTCTCTTCTAGCTCACATATAGGAAGGGTATCATCAATAATGTTTTCCCTTATCTGCTGATCTTCCTCAATGGCCTGTCTCTTTTGGAATTCAAGGATATTCCATACTTTATCAAGAATCATTATTTTTAGTTCCAAAACTATCATTTTGAACTTGATCATGTGCTTTATGATCATGATATGAATCTTTGACTTGTCAATTTCACTGTACTTATCATAAAACTTCCCTACTTGATCAATTCTTCCTTCATCAACTATTCTAGCACTTAGCACATTGAGACTGGGTTTGAAGCTTACTTCAGGAGGTGCTTGAGTGTTCCTTCTATTTTTTGTGACTCACGAGGATGGATGACTAGTGCCAACTTCTTTCTTCCTCGTAGGCATTTCCTTATACTCAGGAGGAGCAATAAGGTCAATGGTTACCTTGGGCATAGAAGGAGTACCATCTTCTTTACCCTTTTGACTATCATCTTTTTCAATTTTTATCTTCTTCATCTTGGGGTCATGTGATTCTACCTTAGCTGCATCTACACTCTTTAGTTCCAAATCAATCTTTTCATCCCTTGCTTTATCAAGGTCAGCTTGAGACATACCATGTATTCTCAAGATTTTTGATGTGACTTTAGCAACCTTCTTTTTTGTTGCTGCACTATTTAGCTTTGCATCTACTTCTCTTGTCTTCTCCTCATATGTTCCCCATCTAGGTTCATTAGGATCTTTGGGGGTTGATAGTAATACATGTGCATATGCTTCAAGGACCATTTCCTCTTCCTCATAGCCAAGTGGATGAATCAACTTAGTTCTTGGTTCAACAACTACCATACAAGTTGTGTCTGTCTCTACCATAAAAAAAATTGAATCCTTATAATTTTCCACAATACTCTCTAGAATTCTATACCTCATTTGCATCTAGACCCTAAAGGTCTTCAATTCCAATGTCACATAATCTCTCAATGTGATCTCTATGGATGCTTTGTTAGATATATGTGGCATGGTTGGAGTAGTCTTGTCCAAATACAAATCTGATACTCTCCCAACTATATGAAGGTACATGTAAATGATCAATGAACCAAACCTAAATATCTTTGTCTTGTCATGCTTGATGGCCTTGATGTTATCAATCAACTGTGTGTGCAAGATCTCACACAAGTTGAATTCCCCATCTTCCTTCACAAGTCTGATGGCTACTAGAATAGTGCCCATATACACACTATTCACCCTGCTAGTGTGATGAAAGTTGCATCCCAATATCATTGACATCAATTTGATGTCTGCTTGTTCAATAGGCTCAATGGTCATCCTGCACCTATCGCTCCTTGACTTACAAGTTTTCTCAACCATCTTTTTGACATCCTTTCCCATAGGAAGGACAACACCTATCCTAGAAAGGCCTACCATCTCATGTATCAAGTCACTAGGGATTCTTACTGGCACATCACCGATCCAAAACAAATCATCATGAATTTTGCTCAATAAAATCTTTATCCATTTTGTCTCATAGAATTCATAGGCCATAGCATACTCAACAATAGGGTGATCATTCCATTTAACATATTCATCCATGAATGTTTTGTCTGGTTTCAACATGGTATCCATGTGTGCCCTTAACCTATCCAACCCTACTGGTTCTTTCTTGTAGTAGATATATGCCCTAATATCTTCGACATGCATGACACCCATAGGCATGCAGGACAAAGCTCCTTATAAATCATCTAGGGTTGACTTCAAAGGATATTTCTTGAATACATATCTCTTCTTTTCAGAAACATTAAAAACTATGGGAGTGGCCATGATTTACTTGTTTAATCACTTTCCAATTGATTTCCAAGATTATTTGAAGACTTCTGAATCGGTGTGTCAATCTAGGGTTTCTGCAACTAACCAAATGCACTGATGATTAATGCAAATCACTGATAGATCAACCTCCAAGTCTTCACAACAACTTCCAAGGCTCTTTCTGCTCTCCTATCACTCTAAAGCTGAATGCAATGAGCAATCAAATAACTTTCTATGTACTTTAAAGTGAATATTCCACGATTAATGCAAGTCGGGTAAACTAGGATGTCACTTCATAATTTTGAACTCAAGTTCTATTCACAATCAACATGTGCACTCTTGCACATAGGTACTTTTATACTCCAAAAGCTTAAGTCCAAAGGCACATACTCTAAGGATGAGTATACCAGCCACATAGGGGTCTAGAGATAAATTAGCTCCCCCTATGACCTTGAGGGTCATTCATCCAAATGTAGAGGGTGTGTCCACTACAGATGCATCCATTACATTCTCATCAATCTTGTCCTTATTTTTCTCTGACCAAATCATGCTCACATCATGTGAAGCTTTGACAAAATTAGCTTCTCCTACGGGATCCAAAACTAGTTCTTCAACTTGTTTAGGGCTTCCTTGACCTTGCATCCTTGATCTACAGAACCTTGAGATATGTCTAGCCTTGTTACAAGAGTGACAAATGACTGGAGGTCTTATATTCCTTGGCACATTAACATGAGTCACCATTCTGCATTGTTTTTCTATGTGACCATTATAGTTACATATCTAGCATGTAACATTCTGAGAACTTCTAACATTTGTCTGATATTGATTTCTCTGATCTTGCTAAATCCTATTCTTCTTACTAGTCTTACAATTCATAGCTCTATGACCAAACTTGTTGCATGAATAATAGTAGTGATTAAAAGGTCTTACCTCTGTATAGTTCCTTGCAATGTGTCCATGATTTTTACATGTAAAACAAGTGCATTCTACTTGCTTGCGTTCATTCTTAGGTGGTCCACCATTATCTTTGGTTTGATCTTTAGTCTTTTTAGGATCAGTAGAGTCCTTTTGTGAATCCTTTCTTGCTTGCATGTTGTCAATCTGATTTTGTGCTTCATTATATCCAATACAGCTAGTGTCTCCTTTGGCTCTCCTTGCATACAACTAAGATTCTATCAAATAAGAACTCGTGTGTAATTTTTCAATGTGATTATTTGCTTCTTTCAATTTAGACTCCAAGCTTTCTTTGCTATTCCTTAGCTCCAAGATTTCCATATTTGCTTGCCTTAGTTCTTCATTTAGTTGAAGGTTCTCTTTGATCTGTTCATCATAGACTTCCTGATTATTAGTCAGCTTATCATCAAACTCTTCAAGTTGTTATTTTTAGGATTTGTTTTCTTCATTAAACTTCTTGACCATTGTCCCTGGATCACTGGTAGAGCATTATTTCAAATCTTTCCTTAGTTTTTTTATGATGAATTGAGCATCACTGAGTTTATCCTTTAGTTCTTTAGATTCTCTTTCTAACTTGTCTGGGTCTTCAAGAGAATCTTCAAGATTTCTTTTCAGATATTTCATTTTTGCTTTGTCCATGATCTCCTCAAGTGGTTAAACTTCTTTGTGGAGGACCAGTGCTCTGATACCAATTATTAGGAATGGGAACATTGAGAGGGGGGATGAATTAGTGTTTACTGTTGTTAGTCCATTTTCCTGTCAGTGCAAAATCCCTTGAAAATGGCCTGTTCCTTGCAAATGTTTTGTCATGTTGTCCTGCCATGCCTACAAGTCATAGTTTTAATGTGTGATGAAAATCCACTTGATTTCATGGTTTGTGCTCTTAGCCCCATGCTCTTCAATGTATCACCTTGCTCTAGTCCAAATTGCACATGCTGAATTGCAAAACCCAGGGAGATATTCAAGTTTTAAGGTCTGTAGGAAATAATTTCAAAATATGCCCAAGTGTCGAAAACCCACAATGTTTTTGAAAATCCATGATGTTTTCAGTCTCCTTGCTACCTTTGGGTCTATGTGAAAACCCTGGATGTTTTCGATCTTTCACTGAAAACCCTGTGTGTTTTTGACCTTGCATTTCTTTCCTCTTGCCAGCACTCCTTGTTTGTCGGTCTTAAGTGTGCAAGTGCAATGGTTGGTGGGGCCAAATTCTTCAAGTGGCAGAGGGAGGAGATCAATGGTCGATGTATGAGCGTAAGGAATATTCCATGCTCATGAGATCATGTGCCTGCCATTGATCTCATTTGTCTCAAATGTATCTTTGGTGGTGGTCCCACTGCCAGGTGAGCTGACTTGGCGGTATCTCATTGGTCCATGGGAGTATAAAGTGGAGTGTTGTCAGTGGGACCGGTCTTCTTGGCATTCAGGCAGATTAAAGTTTAGTTTAATCTTGTGGCTATCATTATATCATTAATGAAACATGCTCAACCTTTAATGCAGCGGTATAGCGACAACCATTGATTCTCATAAGGAGGGCAGGTGGATCTGTTGACACGTATGCATAGTTGACACTATTTGATTCATCCATGTATTTGTACAGTGGCTTATTTTCAGTGGGACTTGGTTTCTGGATGAGTCAGAGGATCCTAACATGTCAGAGCATCAATGGTTGTTGCTAAAGCGTGAAGGATTTGTCAGGGCTATGTGAAATCACGCCAGCCGTTGATTCTTCTTTACGGTGTAGTGTTTCAACCTGTGGGTCTATTGTCAGGGTGGAACGAGTTGGCATCTTTTGATTGGTTAGCAGAATGACATGTTGGATGTTGTCAGTGGGGCCATAGTTTTCAAAGGAAGTCAAATGTCTACAAGTTTGTGAAGATCATGTGGTTGTCATTATACCGTTGAGGTGAGATGCTTGACTTTTAGCATCGCGGTGTAACGATGACTGTCGATTTTGTTTAAAGAAATATAAAGTGCGCCGGCCTAAGAAAAGTAAATGAATCAAATGATGGTGATATAAAGTTAATCTTAGTTCAAATTTTGACCATTGATAGATTGCTAGTGCCCTGAGGATGACCATTGCATTTCAAATTCAAACTTTTGAGTGGGTCTGTGATCGACTGTTCCACGGTTAAGAGATTGTGATTACATGATCGCAAGGGTTAGTTTGGTACTATGCGATCATGCAACCAAGCATAAGATGAAATCCATTTTCCTATGGTAGTTAAGTTGATGACCGCGTGATTACGTGACTAAGGGCAAATAGTTAAGGAACATAAAGCCCGCAAAATGCATGGTGACCATTTGATTTCAAATTTGAATTTTCTGAGGGTTTCTAGCGATAGAAAGGACTGAATTTCAATGCAGAAGTGATTGGAACTGGTAAGAAGTAATTTTTTTTTCATTGCAGTGTGGTCCAGGGTGTGATGATCATTTGCAGGGATTTGTACCATGTAAGGAATGAACAAGGAATGGATCGAGGAGTGTTGCAGGGTGGTTGATTTGACTTGTTCTCTTGGTAGATTTGTGATCTTCTATACACTGTTATGAGAATTATCATAATTGGAGATCATCTTTGATCTATTTCTCTGAGATTGCTTGGTTTCCTGCCCCTGTAATAAATTTTGATATAATTTTTGGTTGGTTGGGTAGTTGAAACCCTAACCCTTACCCTAGCTGTCCAAAGCTTGTTGCATCCTAACCTGTTTAGGATTCCAAGGCAGCTAGAGTATAAATGGTTGAAGTTTTGACTTTGTAAGGGTTCCATTCTATTTGGTTCCTATGGGAAGTAGTAAACTTTGTCACATTGTAGGAGGCTAAATAGAACTTCTTTGTATCTTTTGCAAGTTATTGAAGTGGTAGTCTCATTTCTGGTATAGACATGTACATGACTCATCATACTTAATACAATTGTTTCAAGCTTTCAAGTCTCTCCTTGGTGTCAGTCTTATGAGTTTTGAATTTTCTGATCCATTGCATTGGGTAACCTTTGTATGTGTTCTATTCTTTAGTTCTTGATCTAGGGTCAAGTGAAATATACTTCAGATAGGGCATAGATTTAGTTTGGTTGTCTACAGAAGGATCTTATAAGTAGTGGATGGGCTGAAATAGTTATATTTATGGCTATGAGTCTTTGACAATAGTTGGTTCATGTTTCTATAATTGCATTTGAGTGATGCCCAATGGATAATGGCACTGATCAAGGGCTAGTATATTCAGTTGAGTCCAATGTTTGATGGGTTTTGGCTATTTCCTACATCTTTGAATATCAATCACCAGTAATACCCTTCACAAGGCCATTTTATACCCAATAGCAATTGAGATTCAATGAATGTCTGGTTAACATTTAGTAGTCTCTTGCTATCATCTGCTTTGTTTAATCTAGTCCAAAGTCCTAAAATGCCATAAGTTATTGGATTAGGTGCACCTGCCATGGTTTTGCAGAGCCAAAAGTGAAGAGGGCAGTCTTGTCCCTATAGTTGGTCCAGTTGTCTTATAGAGCTCTCATACTTGAAATTAACCACTCCTAACATTAGTCTCAAGGCATATTGGCAGCCCTAAGTGGTGTAAACATTTTCAAACACCAACAATTGTATTTTAACTTTTCACTTTAATCTTTATACTGAAACTAAATGCTTAAGTACTGAAATAAAAATTCACATAAACATGAAACATGAAATCAACACATGACACCAATATTATTATGGGGAAATCCTAATAGGTAAAAACCCTAGTGGGAATTGACACCCACTAATATTCTGCACTAGTATTTTGTGATCCTTGTTAGAAGATCCTTAACCCTATTAGGAGTTGCTTTACAATGCTTTAAGTACAGTAGACCTTGTTAAGGGTCAGACCCTATTAGGAGTCTTTTATAATAGTCCCTATTAGGGGAGAGCAGAAACTTTCCAATAGCTCACTACTCAAGAGGTCAAGGCTACAACCTTTTGATCTCAGATACACACTATATCTGTAGGATGAATTGTCACTATGACACTACTTGTTAGATCATTTCCTTTGATGAGCTGATGCTTTAACCTCTAGAAAAGCTCTAATACATCTTCTAGTGTCTTCACATACTTCTAATCTTCTTATTACAGCTCTCTATCAACTTCCATACCGAATACAATGGGTGCATCTTATATTTATACACTCATACAAAATACACAACTAGGTCGGCCCTATAACTAATTAAAAACAACACTTCCAAATGAATTGGCTTAAGCGTGATTACAATTATACATATAAACATGTTGGAAAACCTAAATACAATGGGCACATAGCCTTTATAACATTACATTATAACCGCAAACCAAAATACTAACTATCGGCTCAATGCTCTATTCTCTGCTGGCACACACTGGCTTTACAACTTCAACCGACTGTAACTTTCTCATCCTTGCACATCTACTTATGCGATGATAGACTAAGCATGAGTATAATCTAACAAACTTAACTTCCAGGGTGCATACCATAATTTTTCTGTACACATGTGCGCTGATGCTCTGAGCTGTAGGAACTATGTACAATGACCAGTCTTCAACACTTAACCAAATTCTGATCTTTACATCAAGTGCGTTGACTCCAAACTGCTATATGACTTGTTTTCCATAATGAAAACACTATATCTAGTCATATACCTTAGTATAGACAACTTTCCAACACATGCATGGCATTTAACCATGGAAAACCAAGCTTAACTTGAAACTGATCAGAAGTAGGAACAACTAAAAAGGTAGTGTTCACAATTTTACCATAAAGTTCAACCGAAAAGTTAATAGAACCAAATAATGGATAAAGAAAACCATTACAAGTGTGAATCCACACATCAGATGTATCATAAGAATCATGTTGCAAATTTTTTATAAAAATATTTTCTTTAGTAATAATATTGACTAAGGATGTAGGATCAACAAGACAACCAAGAGTAGGTATCTAGGAAATCCTAGCATAAATATAAAGGGGACCATCAAGAGCCTTAATAGTCTCATAATCATCAAAGGTAATCAAAAGTTCCTGAGGTCTTTTATTCTTAGGTTGTTGTCGAGGTTTAGGTTGAGTCTTCAATTTAGGCTAAGGTTGAGGATGAGATGGAACTTGAGGTTGAAGATGAGGTTAAGGCTGAGGTGGAGATATAGATTGGACAACATGCTCCACTTGATTAACAATGTGATTAAGATCATCCATCTTTGAATCATACACAATATCCATATAAGAGGGCTGAGAAATGGTATTAGTATCATGCATGGGTAAAAGATTCATATAGATTTGAAGATTATTATTCAGAGGAGAGACATATTTGTTCCCACTACCATCAAGATTATCAACAGATAAGGCATTAGAATCAATTAAGTCTTGAACCTTATGTTTTAAAGAATAACATTTCTCAGTATCATGACCATTTTGATGATGATATTGACAAAAAGATTTAGGATCAAAAGATTTAGATGTAATTGTAGCAGGTAAAAGAGGTCGGATAGGAGGTAAAGTAATCATATTAGTAGTTAACAACCTATTTATAATAAAATGTAAAGATTCAAAAAGAGGAGTAAGCGTACAATTTAATAAAAAAGAAGTGGATGCAGAAGTGGCATTGTGAGATGCAACAACAACTTGATAACAACTACATTCACTTGTTTGTTTATCTTGACATAGTTGTTGAATTTTTGAAATTTGTTTGGATTAGGAGCAGCATCACTTTTATCAACTAGAACAGGAGCCATTGGAGTGTTGCTCTCAAATTGACTCACTTGTAATTGATAATGATGAAGCACTGCACAAAGTTGTTGAAAAGAGGCAAATTCAGTAAGCAGAATCTTATCTCTAATATCCTTTTGCAAATTTGAAATAAACATATGTTGAATATCAATATTAGGAACATGATAGGAAATCTGAGCATGTAAATGCTTAAATCTACCAATAAATTCAGTCAATTTTTCCTTAGCATTTTGTTTACAATACATCAAATCAGTCAAAGACACTTGCGGGCCAATGTTGTTTTGAAATTATTGAATAAAAGCATTGGCAAGTTGTGGAAATGAATCAATAGAATAATGAGGCAAGGAACAATACCATTGTAAGGCCTTGTCACAAAAATTTCTAGCAAACAACTTGGCTAAAATCCTATGGTCATGAGCATAATCACTACAAAGGATTGGAAATGTTTTAACATGATGAACAAGGTCTCATTTTATGTTATAATTCTCAAGATGAGGCATATCCACTTGCTGAGGAACATGAGTATGAATAATATCCCAAGATAAAGGACTTCCCATGTCACATGTAGGAATGCTAAACTTATTTTGAGTCAAGGATGCAAGTTGTTGTTATAAGGATGACACAGTTTGAGCCAAATTGATGATTGTTGAATCATTAGAAGAAATAGGAGTAACAACATTAGAAACACTAGGTAAAGTGTAAGAAGATGTAGGAATAGAAGACACAATTGGAGGAACACTTGGAACTATAGTTGGAAGAGGATTGGAATAAGTAAAAGGAACATTATGATAAGAAGGTTGCGATGTTGGAAGGGACATAAGAGGAACACTCATAGGAACATAAATTATTAAGAACTAAATTAAACATTCACATAAACATGAAACATGAAATCAACATATGACACCAATATGGTTATGGGGAAACCCAAATAGGTAAAAACCCCGGTGGGACTTGATACCCACTAATATTCTGCACTAGTGTTTTGTGATCCTTGTTAGAAGTTCCTTTACCTTGTTAGGAGTAGCTTTACAATGATTTAAGTATAGTAGACCTTGTTAAGGGTCAGACCCTATTAGGAGTCTTTTACAATGATCCCTATTAGGGAGTGGACTCACTATCCTAGAGCTCACTGCTCAAGTGGTGAAGGCTACAACCTTTTGAATTCAGATACACACTATATCTGCTGGTGAATTGTTACTATGACACTACTTGTCTGATCAGTTCCTTTGGTGCGCTGATACTTTAACCTCTAGAAAAGCTCTAATACATCTTATTCTATCTTCGCATACCTTTGCTCTACTTAACACAACTCTATTACAACTTCCATGTTGAATACAATGGGTACACCTTATATTTATGTGCTCATACATAAATAGATCAGCCCTATAACTAATTACAAATAATGCTTCCAAATGAATTGGCTTAAGTGTGCTTACAATTATAAATATAAACATGTCGGCAACCTAAATACAATAGGTGCATGGCCTTTACAATATTACATTACAATCACAAACCAAACTACTAACTGTTAGCTCCAAGCTCTGTTCTCTGCTGGCACACATTGGCTGTGCAACTTCAATTGACTATAACTTACACATATTTGCATATCTACTTAAGCACTCATAGACTAAGCATAAGTATAGTTGAACAAGCTTAGCTTCCAGGGTGCATACCATAATTCATCTGCACACATGTGTGCTAATGCTCTGAGTTGCAGGAACTCTGTACACTGTCCAGTCTTCAACACTTAACTAAATTTTGATCTTTACACTAAGTGCGCTGACTCCAAACTGCTATATGACTTTTTTTCCATAATGATAAAACTATATCTAGTCATATACTTCAGTATAGACAACTTTCCAACAATCTCCCCATTTGTCATTGATGGAAACAAAGGAATATGGCCAAGTTGCTAAATATTCCTTTGTTGTTCAGTTGTGCCACATTTATCAAATTGTAGTTCAGTCCATCTACCCAGTATGCATTCTCACATTTTATTCTATCATTAATCATCAGTGAACCTTTACCTCTCACCATACAAGGTGCATCATTTCCCATTCTAATAGATCCACCATCATATTCATCAATTAGATCAAATTTCCCTATATCACTAGTCATATGATGTGTACAACCACTATCTATGATCCATGTATCATTTTTGCTTATTTTAGAGATCAGTGTTGTCTCTTCATGTTTCTCTTCTTCTTTTGAATAATCCTTCATAGCAACAAATACTACTTCTACATCATCATTAGTATCAGATTCAAATTCAAATTCTTCAGCTATGTTAGATACCCTTTTCACTTTGTTATAGCTATCTTGGTTGTCTCTATTATTGTGTCAGTAGCCTCTGTTGGCTCTTCTTCCATAGCTTCCTTTAGATCAGTTGTTGGATCTATCATCATCTTTCTTATTCACACATCTAGCAGTGATGTGGCCAACTTCTTTACAATAAAAACATGCTAGAGGTAACTTGCCTCTATATCTTCCCTTACCTTTGGGCAATCTTCTGGCCATAAGAGCTTCAAGCTCATCAATTTCATCATTGGTATTACTATCACTATCATTATTCTTATCATTCTTGCTACTAGACTTACCAATCTTCAAAGAGGACATGAAAGTGGATTAAAAAAAAGGTACAAAACTATTGTCAAAGTTATTCAAATCAAAGGTTGTAAGCTTACTGATTAGAGTGTCAAGGATGAGGTTGGATATAGCCCTTGTTTCATGAATTGCAAAGATCCTGATCGCATAAATTGGCAGCAAAGTTTTGAAAATCTTGGTTATCACTGTTTCATCATCAATAACTCTACCAGATGCTCTAATAGCATGTACTACCTCTTTTAGTCTATTTGTGTATTGCACAATGTTCTCACCTTCTTTCATCTTCATATCATCAAATTGACCTCTTAGGCTTTCTGCTCTGGCTCTCCTAACATTTGCATCTCCACTGTATATTAGAGTATGTTTATCCCACATGGCCTTGGCAGTAGTGCATCCCTTAATGTCTTCAAATTTGGTGTTGGTACAGGTAGCAGCAAGTTCCATCATAGTAATATTGTGTTCATGCCTATCCTTTAGTTGATCAAGAGTCAGGGGACTTGGTGTCAGTTCAATGTAGCCATTCTCCATCAGTTCTAGTGCAGAATTCAAAATTCTAGATATGTGCAACTTCATCCGGCTTTGCCATACTATGAAGTTATCTTTGTTCAGCTTTGGCACTTCCCTCTTATACATCTTGAGACCTTTTTGTTGAAGTCCTTAAAACTCTGTTCTAAGCAACCAACGCTCTGATACCAATTGTTAGAATAACTGAGAGGGGGATGAATTAGTTATCCAGTGTCCCAATTCAAAATGTATAATACAAAACAATTCTACTACTTCTACAAGTCGGTAACCATATAATACTTTCACTATCTATGTATTTACCGATTTTTAGTCTAAACTTTATAATAATTACCAATTAAATCTAACATGTAATATGAAAAGTATGATAAAAAAAAATATCACAATCAACACATAACATAAGAGATTTAACATGGAAACCTTGTAAAGGGAAAAACCACCTAGGACCGGCAACCCAAAATTGTTCACTCTTCTGAAGTGAGGTTGGTGAAGACCCAACCCTATTAAAGGTTTACAAACACACTGTTAGGTGTGACCTTGTTAGAGGATTTTAGACTAGAAGTTATCATCCAACCAGCAGTCACTCTGGGGTTGACAGGATAACAATGTTCACTCTATGAATGAAACATCAAAAGACTTTCATAGTCAACTCGGTTAAGAGATTGTTAGAAATAGGAAATACTGAGAGGGGGGGTGAATCAGTATTTCACAAACTTTTACTTTTTCCCACTTAAAGATATAAAAAATTACTTTAGTGCATACAAAGATTATCAAGCTAATGAACAGACATAGTAGTAAATAGAAAGAACTCATAACACATGATATGTTCTCGAGGAAACCCTGGCCAAGGGAAAACACCGATGGGGATGGTACCCACAAAGATCACTAATCAAAAGTATCCTGTTAGGGATATTGGACCCTGTTAAGAGTCTATTTACAATGTATAGTAGATCTATCCTGGTTAAAGGACTTTAGGCCTTGTTAGAAGCTTTAACCCTGTTAGGAGTTAGATTACAAAACCTGATCACCAGCTGAGCTCATTGCCCAAATAGGTAATACAAAATGTTTCTGACTATAATATGGTACTGCTTATAACTTCACATCAATATCCTTTGTTGCTATCACAATATACAACTTTCGCAAGTTATCCTTTTCTTTCTTTTCACAAAAAACATCATACTCATTACATTTCAAGTATGCCTAATATATGAGTTATTAGAGCTAATAAATTCATATGGGTAGATTCCAAAAATATTTATCCAAGGGTAAACATATAGGATGTCATCCCTTCATAATGTTAAGTCATTATTTTGACAAGCAAAATAATCCCTTAACTCTTTTGCTAATACTGTCTCCAAAACTATTCTGTTTGCAAAACTGTCTTCGGTAAACTTTGAATAACTTCATCCGTACTGCTCCAAAATTTATGCAAACTAAGATGGGGTATCCTCATACTTTGTAGAAGCTTCAGTTAACTATGCAAACAAAAATATTGCTCCAGTGGATGTCACCAACTAAATCTTCATCGGGTGCTCAGTCAGGATCACTGTATCCATACTTAGACAATTTCTTCCCTCAACTTGCCATACTTGCATTCCAGATTCTGTGCTCTTAGTAGAGATCATATGTTGCCATAATGACAACATCTATGTATCCACATTAGCCAAATTTCCAACAATCTCTCCCTTTGTCATTGGTGGCAACATATGGGAAAATTGGCTAAGTGTGCAAACAAAACTTCAAAACACTTACACAAAATTATGGCCAAATGTTATACAAAACATATACAATATTATACTCCATAGAATATCTCCCCATATGAGTATCCTTCCTCAACATATTATCAATTTTTTTCTACCTCTCCCCCTTTGACAACAATGACAAAGATAGGGTGTACAAAAATTTATTAAAAAAAACAAAAAAACAAACAAACTTGATACCTTGTTGTCAGCTATTGCAAAGCTGGTAGGCTTGCAAAAAAGTTTCCAAAGTCTGACTTCCATGTTTCAAAATCTTTGTCCCATATCTTCTTGATGGATTCAGCAACATTGAGTAAAGTACTCAATCCGTATGCTGCTATCTGACAAGCTTGCAAGGAATTAAAGCTAAACTTCTGAAAAGATGTCTTTGCTAAAAGACACTCCTCAATTTGGTCTTCAACAATTGAGGTCTTGATTGAGACATGCTCTCTCAAGATGTTAATCCTGATCATCTTTCTTTTCTTCTCCTTTGCTAACATTCTAATTTCATCATTTAACTTCCTTATGTTCTTCTCCATAGAACTTATCTTTACATTAGGGCTTGTCAAGGTGTTTGTCTCAGCTGTAATTGCATCTATATTCTCTCTGATCTTCTTATCTTCTTCAACTATTAGGATTTCTGATTTTGTACATTGTATATACAAACTCTTTCCAGTCTCAAAATGTTTCCTAAAATTCTTTATACATACATCCAAATTACCAATATCATTTCGAATATTTGCACTTATATTTTGTTTCATTTCTTCTTCATAAGCTTCCTGAGCTTTTATGCTAGCAATATCCTTCAAGTTAGAAAATTCAGAGTCAAAAGAGTTCATTACCATTTTAGCTTTCTCAAGTGGATCTGAGTCAAATACCTTAGTGCTGATCACACTCTCAAGTTTCTCTGTCAAAACTCTAACTTTGCCTTCAAGGTCCTTCACCTTCTTATTCTTTCCAATAATTTTATTAAGAGATGTGATGAACTAAAGCTGATCATCATCTTCAACCTCTTTTCCAAGGTCTTCAAAAATTGAACCAATTTGTCTCTTCTTACTGTCAGGTGTGCTAATGTCTTCAACTGGTATAGAAGGTGCACTAGAGGTAGTGACCTCTGTCAAAATTTGTTTACCTTTAACTATCTGCTCTACTGGAACTGATTCTAATACAACTGGTGCTTCCTCTGCCTCTGTATCCTTTTCTGATTCTGTAACCTTCTCTTGTTTTCCTAAAGCCAAATTGTCAACAATGTTTCCTAGATCACAAAACACTGCATCATCTGACTCTAGTGTCACTTTGGTGCCTTCAATGTCCATTGATTCTTTGTCAATATTGATATGTGAAGAAGATGGTACTTCTTCAATACCAACTTCCTCTGCATGCTGTTCCTCTAATTGCTTCTGCTAAGGATGTCATGCCCCGCAAGGGAACCGGGGAAGAGAACAAAGATTCTCTTTGTTAAAGAAAACCTAAGTAATAATTTATTGAAAATTTTTGAACTTTAAAAAGAATTATGCAATCAAAACTTTAACTTAGATTCCTTCCAAGGTTCCCTTTTCATTTTAAACGCATGATTCATTCAAATCCATTAAGTAACTAACAACAAGATTTAATTCTCAAAGCAAACTGCATCATATCTTAAGAAATACAAAATATTTTCATTTCAACTTTCCATTTAAGAATCATCTATATTCCTAAGTATCCTTTATGAACAATGTAACTTATAAAATTTATCCAACTCATTTGATACATTAAAATATACTCCATTTGGTTTTTCAATAGCTTCACTTAAACAACAATAATGAAAGCATGTTACATAATTTGAAATGTTACAAAATCCTTTTTCTTTCCAACATACATCTTAAACATAAAGTTCACATTTCCCTTTTCCCTTCTTCCTAAGTCTACCCATTCCAATTACATCATTTTGAAATACATCATTGATTACATTGCATTCAACTCCTCATAAAAAGGTAACAAGATTATGCATCATGAAATATAATCACAAGGCCTTCGTTCTTCAAATCTGGTACATAAGCAAGCATGAATCTTCAAGCATGTATCTGTAAAAGGTACCTCGATAAAAATGTTTACCACCCAACCATGTGGGTACCTATAAGGCCCACTCCCCCGTGCTAGGAGATAAACACCAAGGTCCACAAAGAAGGAATAGCTAGGCCAAACCTAGGGTTGGGTAATCTTTCCCAAAATAGCAAATGAAAAGAGAGTCAAAGTATAGATCTTTCCCAAAAGGTTCTAAGGCTTGGGTAGAAACTCTAAGCAACAACCTAAGTGAGTGTCATCGCATAGCCCTCACCCCTTGGGTTGTCCTGGTACTAGCCACTCTGGGCCCCGGCCCCCAAGTAGGCACATGCGGGATCGAATGCCTTTCATACAGACAAGTGCCATTCGATCGTACCTACGCATAGGTACCTTCTCCCACTCCCATCCATAGCCTTTACTAGCACTAAATGCATGGGTGAGGCACATTTAATCTTTTTAATGTTTTAACCCATTCCCATCAGTTTAATTAAATTTCCACTTGTTAAATAACTCTTCAGTCGGTTATCCTGGTTCTAGCCACTTTAGGGCCCCGGCCCCGCACTGAGAGCCACTCACTAGGTGTCGTTAGGTTTTCTACCCTCAACCCATACATCACAATTACATCATACACATAGTAAAAACATATTGCAAACACATTTGAGAACTACTACCAAGAATTGAAAATAATAGGATAGTTATGTATGTGTAGAGAAATTAGGTATGTTAAGAATGTTTAGAATGTCTTGACTCTAAACCCTAAACTGCTCCTTACAAACATTCTATCTCAATAAAGACATCTAAATGTACTGAAAATAATCTCCACTAAACAAGGAATGAACAATCTTCAGGTTTAAACAAAATTTCTTTCTAAACCTAAAACCTGGCTAATCCTGAAAATTGACTAAGTCTGATTTAATTAAAAATCTGAAATTTAAAAGCTACAACTTAACTCCTAGGAACCTGAAACCTATTCCAATGGATTCAAAGGGTACCTAATCCCTTTATACAAGTATAACTTAAAGTATAAGAAATTAAAGTACGTAATACGTAAACTTATACTTAAATGTTATAATTGTATAAAGTCTGAATCCTATTTTCCTCGGTTAGCACACTACCGACCTAGCTCGGTCTGAATCCTATTTTCCTCGGTTAGCACACTACCGACCTGGCTCGGTTAACACACTACCGACCTAGCTCGGTTGACACTTTACCGACCTCACTCGGTTCACACATTACCGACCTTGCTCGGTTATCACATTACCGACCTAACTCGGTTCACACATCACCGACCTAACTCGGTTAACACTGAGCCGACCTAACTCGGTAAACACATTACCGACCTAACTCGGTTAACACTGAGCCAACCAAACTCGGTTACCACTGAGCTGACCTAACTCGATAAACACATTACCGACCTTACTCAGTTAACACACTGAGCCGACTGGAACTGCAGAGAACGACTGTCAACTTTGTGTTGCGGGTAAAACTGGGTGTTATGGGGACTAAGGTTGCCTAATATGAGCACGACCCATTTGAGATATCCCAGTTTCCCTTCAGAAACGGCCCATCAATCCTCCCTACCTATCTAACAAATATATTCTAGATCTGGGAAAAGAAAGGGTGGCACATATATGGACATGAAACAGTAAGGTTGCAACAAAAGTTCTAAACTCTGGAAGCGTTCATAATACATCCAGTGACAGTAAAATACACTACCCTACCAGAGAGGTTTCACCACAGTGAACATACAGACATTCGTAAAATAACTTTCCACAAACACATTTCAAATACACAGAAAATAAAGCATATATATATATATTTTCAACCATAGCACAATATACAGAAACTTTTCCAGAATCTAGATTTTACATTCATTCTACAAGATAAATCTACTTCTCAGGATGGATTCCAACCTGGAGTCCTGCGAAGACCAGTCGGAGAAGAAGGGAGATCAAACCCTCTCCAATGTTTCCAACACTCCTTGAATCCCTTTGCTCGCAACCTTCCAGCCTCTACCCGTAACAATCCAAAAGCCAAACTCACAGGATAATTTTTCTACCACAATAATAATAATAATAATAATAATCCTCTTCTCCCAACTCCCTTTTACACAGGAAATCTTTCCTGTAAATAGGATGGAGGAGGTGGTTGCACAGGTAATCCAACTGGTGCAACCATCTCAACTATCCATCCGTTAAAGAGATGGTTTTGAAAACTCATTCCCGTAAAGGAATAAATAAACTATAATCTAAGTCCTTAAATTTAAGGATATTAAAATAAGTATTATAATCTTAAAACAATTTATTAAATTATTTAACTATGGTAATAGGATAATCCTATTTACCATACCGCTAATTGATCTAATTATTTATTAATATAATAAATGATTACATGGTAATAATTATATATAAATATATGTATGCATATGCATATGTGTGCACCCATATGCCTATGTGTACATATATTATTATTATTATAAATATTATTACAAGCACAATATTATTATTATAAAACATATTATTATTTTTATTGCTACAGACTCTTTGTCATTATTAGTATTATAAAATAATACCATAAATAAGGTACATTATTATTAATGTTAAACATTAGAATAACATTATTATAAACTATATGGTTTATTCATACCTTAATCCCCATTCTAAAATATATATGCATATATTAAGTAGCCACTAACATAGGTTAGAATTTTACCACTATTATTATTTAAAACCTCTTATTATTAATATTTCCTTAGACATTAAAATACCATAAAATTAATCCTTATCATGGGTATTAAAACCACATGATTTAATTGCACTCAAAAATTGCTCCTAATGAGATACGCTACTAAATCATACCCTCAAATGAGCAATAATCTACATCCATGATCTACTAACAGAATTGAACATATCATGAAGGCAAGAACTAGCTACAAGATCCACAATTCCATCAATTACAAAACCACATAAGACATTCACACACGGGACTGACTCGACACTTCCCACCTAAGGATAAAAGGATCAAAGGTGAAGTTTCTTCCTGTGGACCTGGTGATACCTCTGTAACAACAACAATGATCGAGGATTTTGAGGGATCGCTCAGACCTGTGAAGCCAGGTGGAGACGACACCCGGTACCTGCAATCCTGCATCACCAAGAAGAGATACATATATATACATATGGAGATACAAATCAGATATATGCAAGCAGATGACCAGGATTGATACATCGTGTGGACCTCAACTAAGTGAGTAACTACGACTTCATCCTGGAGTCATGAAAAACACATCAGACACATCCATGAAACATAAAACATCATGATAGTGGTTAGAGTCAAATAATTGGGTTAGATCCATATAAAAATAGATAATTTTTCTAATCTCATAAACATGTAATTACTAACCATAAATGAGCATATTCATCATGTCATCATCCACAAAACATAAATGTAAATGTATAGTCTTGACCATAATAATAATAATAAAATGTCCAAATCAGAAAAGTCTAAGTATCACCATAGGAGAGGTATTACAAAGGATCTGATTCAACATGCTTTCCTGCAACTATATCTACAAGAACTTGCATTACTACTTGCTCAGTCTCTTTTTGTACGTCCTCCTTTTTGCCTCCCATTATAAGAATTATTCTTCTCTTAGTTCTCAATAAAGTTCCAAGAGGCTTCAAGATTATCTTCAAATGATCTTCATCTTCAACTTCATAGAACTATCTGATTACATGTTCTCTCATCTTTGTGTCCTCTTCTTGTGCTCTCTATTTTCTATTCACAAGTCTATTATACAAATCTTCTAGAATCTTACCATGAATAGTGCTAAATTTCTTATCTGTCAAAATCATATGTGTAATCATTGCATTTTCAAAATTTAATCTGTCAAATGATCCATATAGATCATAGTATTTGTTTATCTTAGTGAAGTCTCCATGCTGCAATATATCTTCATTAACTCTTTCAATTCTTGGTTTCCAAGTTTTCTTTTTGACTGAAACTTCATCATCATCTTTAATTTCTACTACTTTTCTAGGTACAGGTGGTACAATCACTTTCTGTCTCTTGCTGGGTCCTGTTGCACTCTCTTTTACTCTTTTGCTAGGAATAGGAGAAAAGGATTTTTCCCTTTCAACTTTTTCAGGTTCTTCAACTTTTACCTTTACTACAATAGGATCAACAGGGTCTACACTAGATGCCACAGGTGGAACTACAAGATTTTCACTTTGCTTTAAGGCTTCTGCAGTCTTCTTAGCTATGTCAAACTCATGACTTGACATACCTAATTCTTTCAATATTTTCTTTATAGTTGATTCAAATCTCCTACTAGATTGCTTCTTTTCTTTCAAACTTATTGCAGAGTTGAAATTCTCTTCATAGGTTCCAAACCTATTTGCATGACCATCCAACTCACACTTTAACAGTCTATTCAAATATCCTACTGTTTCTGCTTCAGATACTTCATAGCTAAGAGGGTCTATGAATTCCATTCTAGGCTCAACTACTTCAATGTAGGTGAAATCAGTGTCCACCATAAAAAAAATGCCATCTTTATGCTTTTCAACTAAGGATTGAGGAATCCTTGATCTATTCTTAACAATATTCTGAAAAGTCTTCAATACAAGCTTCACATTGTCATTGACTTTATCAATTAGGTGCTTCATGTAGACTGAGTTTATTCTTTCCATTATGTTCACATTATCACTGCAGTCAACTGTGTAAGGAAATCTTCTCAAAATGTGGAAAAACATATAGGTTATCAGAGATGAAAACCTAAACTGTGTGTACTTAGCCTTCTTAATCTTTTCTAAGTTCTCAAACAACTGAATTCTCAAAATTTCACATAGGTCTACTTGTTTCTTCTCAATACACATAAGATAAGCTACATGAACCATTCCTGCAACCATGTCATCTTCTCTTGAACTACCATAGAATTTAGTTGTTAGGATCTTACAAAGGTACCTAACATCATCTTGCTTAATCTTACTTATCACAATTCCTCTACCTTTATAACTAGATCCAATGTTGTCTAAGACAATCTTTCTCATGTTCTTTTCAATCAGTGGACTCTCTCCAACTTTTGATAATCTAGTAACATCATGAATTAGGTCGACAGTTATATCAATAACTCTATCCTCCATCCAGAATTTCCAATTGTGGATTCTACTTAAAATGATCTTGGTACATTCCTCATGATCAAATTCACACTTCATGGAATAATTGATAATTTCATTGTTCTCTAGGTGCCCATAAGCTGGTTTAACTAACATGTCTTGATTATACAATTCCCTGTAATCATCATTAAAATCTACATCTCCCAAGGTTTCAAACTTGCAACCTAAATATCCTTTAACATTCTCAATGTGTAATACTCCGTCTGGTACGGATGATAGTGCTAGTCTGTCATCAATTTCAGATGGTTCTACTGGTTCTTTCTAAATCTTAGGTCTATTCTTATTCTTAACATTATGAACCATAGAAATATTCATCTTATCAACTAATTAAAGATCGAGAAATACCTCAACTTTGCAAATCTAGGGTTTCGGTATGATCGGCACTGCAAACTACTTCCAAACTTCTTCAAATCATCCTCAACTTGCTTTTTCTTCTTTCAAATCTCTTTTCAATCACTTTGAAATCATAATAACTTTGATTTTGACCTAATAACACTTCACATTAACTCGATTTATCATCGCATTCATTCATTTTTCCACTAAAACCTCAAAAAGCTGATTCTGCAAACCTGCAACCATAAAACTTTTTGCGACGTCACAAAACACAATATTTTATTTTGCACACTTAACCATAGCATCAGTACAACATAAAAAACCTATATCTAACTACATAAAACTTAACTCATTCAAATTCCTAATCTACACTAATCCTAAGTCCTAAACTACAGAAACTTACATAATTTAAGTACTTAAAGAAGGGTCACGTAAAGATTCATCCTTACCATCAGATACATTACCTTCCTGACTACTTTTAGTGCTGAATATACCTCCTTGATCTATGCCTTTACAAAATTTTACTTCATCTTTATTGCTACAACAACCTTTCTCTTTGTTTCCTTCATTTTCATTCCTTCTTGCATTGTTCCTAGGGTTAGGGATATGATGATAACCTCCACTGTTCATTCTGAAAACTCTTTCTGTGTGTCCAAACTTGTTGCATATCTGAAAAATGATTCCATTGTTTCCAAATCTCTGTCCTTGCTGGTTAATCTATGACCTACAATTTCTAGCAATATGTCCTACTTTGTTTCATCTAAAACATACTACCACTTTTCTTTTATTCATTTCTTCAATAGATCTCTTATCTGCATTGTTAGTATTCCCAATCATTCTATTATCATAATTATTCAAAATTACTTTAGGTCTTATACATTCATTAGCTCTATGTCCAAAACCATGACAATTATAACAATGTCCATTAAGAGGTTTAAATTGCTTACCTGTGCAATCTCTCTTCATGTGCCCAATAGTATTACAAGAAAAACATCTACCTTTGAATTCTCTTTGCATACCTTTAGATGATTCTTCCTATTTTGATTCTTCTTGCTTTGATTCTTCTTTCTCTCTAGGTGGTTCTTCTTTAGGTGGATCTTCCAATGTGTTCTCATCTAGCTTCATTTCCTCCATACTTTCAGATGTCTTCAGATCTGGCTTCTTACTTTCATGATTTGTTCTAAACATACTAAATCCAAATCTAGTCTTATCAAAGAATGGTTCTCCAAAAGAAATTTGTTTTTCAGTCCTATCACCATTAGGATATAGCCTTTCAAGTTGTTGTTTAGATTAAGTCAATTCACCTTTCACAATTTTATTATACTTCTCAAGTTTTTCATACTGCACTTTTACTTTTTTAGATTCGGATGTTACCTTTTCAAGTCTTGATCTCATATCTTCATTCTCAATTTTCAATTTTTCATTATCAGATCTCAAATTTCCATCTTTCATACTAAGCTTCACATTTACTATCTTCAGTTCATGCTTAAGGATCTCATTTTCTTTTTCTAATTCATCACAATCTTCAACAAGAATATTAGATTCCTTTTCAGATTTCAGATCTTCAATCTTACCTTTTAATTTGTCAATAACATTCTTTGCATCTTCATACTTTCTTCTTAAAGAGTTTCTTTCATCAGTAAGCATATCAATCTGTTCAAGAGCTTCTTCAAGATTCTTTTGAAGTTGATCCATATCCATAGAGATCTTACTCAAGATGATAAGCTTTCCTTGAATGTTCCTTCTCCAAGTAACTGCGCTCTGATACCAATTGTTAGAAATAGGAAATATTGAGAGGGGGGGTGAATCAGTATTTCACAAACTTTTACTTTTTCCCACTTATGGATATAACAGATTACTTTAGTGCATACAAAGATTATTAAGATAATTAACAGACATAGCAGTAAATAGAAAGAACTCATAACACATGATATGTTCTCGAGGAAACCCTGGCCAAGGGAAAACCCCGATGGGGATGGTACCCACAAAGATCACTAATCAAAAGTATCCTATTAGGGATATTGGACCCTGTTAAGAGTCTGTTTACAATGTATAGTAGATCTGTCCTGGTTAAAGGACTTTAGGCCTTGTTAGAAGCCTTAACCCTGTTAGGAGTTAGATTACAAAACCTGATCACCAACTAAGCTCACTACCCAAATAGGTAATACAAAATGTTTCTGACTATAATATGGTACTGCTTACAACTTCACATCAATAGCCTTTGCCGCTATCACAATATACAACTTTTGCAAGTTATCCTTTTCTTTCTTTTCACAAAAAACATCATACTCATTACATTTCAAGTATGCCAAATATATGAGTTATTAGAGCTAATAACTTCATATGGTCGGCTTCCAAAAATCTTTATCCAAGGGTAAACATCTAGGATGTCATCCCTTCATAATTTTAAGTCATTATTTTGACAAGCAAAATAATCCCTTAACTCTTTCGCTAATACTATCTCCAAAAATATTCTGTCTGCAAAACTATCTTCGGTAAACTTTGAATAACTTCATCTGTACTGCTCCAAAATTTATGCACACTAAGATTGGGTATCCTCATACTCTGTAGAAGCTTTAGTTAATTGTGCAAACAAAAATATTTCTCCAGTGGATGTCGCCAACTAAATCTTCATCGGGTGCTCTGTCAGGATCACTGTATCCATAGTTAGACAATTTCTTCCTTCAACTTGCCATTCTTGCATTCCAGATTCTGCGCTCTCAGTAGAGATCATATGTTGCCATAATGACAACATCTATGTATCCACATTAGCCAAATTTCCAATAGAGATTTGACTATGTACAATGGTTAAATATGTAACAGTAGATGATATGCATAAATACAACTTCAGTTTGCAGTTTACAGATCAATGTTCAGCTCAATCAAATATTTATGATCAATATAACACTTTAGATTCAATACTGTATCAACTTACTATCCATTGGTAATAACTCCTTGTAGCTCAGTAACTATTTTGTAGCTTGGTTCTTATTAACCAATATGATTAGAATGCATGAAAACTTCTCCTTGCGATAATTCTGCAGTATCTTCTTCTTCCAACATCCCTTTCATAATGAAACCAATGTCTCTTATATAGATGAGTAAATTGTTTTCTTTCCCTCCATCAGATTTTTCCACTTAATCATATTCATAGATTTTTTTACTTTAAGCTCCCTCATTTGATGTGTTAGTAACATGTTTCAATCTGCTCCATTAGATCCTTTTGATTTATGTTAGCCGTCGATCTTCATAACAAACATTATCTGTTACCTTGATTTCATACACTTTACAGCTCATCACTTTAACGACTAAACTGATCATTTAATTCCTTTCTATTTTTTTTAGTTAACAAAAAAATGCGTCGATGAACACAAGTTTGTTAATATTGCACTCACTATACACTACACTTCGTCGGTGTATACTGAAATGCTTTATTTACTGACAACACTACTTTGTGTCATTCAACTCTATTCTTCATCATAGATGAATGTAACATAATAAAGTCAATTTCATCAAGTCATAGACTCATCAACAAGTTACTCAGTGTATTCCTTATCCTCATCTATCATATACATCTTCCTCATGTAGATATTTTTGTTCTTCATCTCTTTCACCTTCCTTCAGATGTGTCGGTATAGTAACTTACAAGATAAGTACTGTCAAGCTAGTTGACATCAATGACAACATAATACTGATTTAATCATCTTGCATATCTTATCATCAACTTCTCAGTAGTCTTGAATTACAAATTCTTTATTTTGGTTCTAAATCAGTTGTAGTTCATCAATCTCTCCCATTGGCATTAATGGCAACTCAAGTAGTATGAAATGTACCATACACATACCAAACATGTATTCTACAACTTTGTGATCAAATGCTATGTAGTGTAAGCTCTCCCTAGCTTAATATGTTTAATCACTATGTTACTATAGTAGCATTATAAAATAAAGCTTTGTCATTCTGTAGATATAACCTTTTTAGTTCTCAAGTTCCTTTCAGATTATCTCTCCGTTAGATAGTTCTCATCAGTGTATATCTCCTTTTCCTTTTCTTTTCATATTATTTATCTCTCCCTTTGACAACAATTCCAAAGAAATAAATAAATAATCAGCTCTGTAGTAGCCAAGTAACTCTCAATTGTCCATTACTTCCTCTGTATCTTAGTATACTGATATCTCAATCTATTTCAGTTCTTCAAACTTAATCACAACCTTGAACAAAATCCAAAGTGTGAACTATGCTACATCAACATGAATGATCTTCTGATAGGATTAGGATGATGCAACATCCAGATCACATTAGTGACCAATAGACAGGGGATGGACCCCAAGTCTAGTCCTCAAATATTCAAAAGTGTCCTTCGGTAGAGGCTTTGTAAAAATGTCTACAAGTTGTTCTTTAGATGTAACAAATTCTAACTTTACTTGCTTGTCTTGCACTTGTTCTCTTAATTAGTGATACTTAATTGATATATTCTTTGTCTTTGAGTGCATCACAACATTCTTTGAAATATTAATAGCACTTGTGTTGTCACAATATATGATCACCAGGTTAGTGATTACCTCATTCATTCCTTCCAACACTTGCTTGATATATGCAATATTTGAGCAATTAGTAGCAGCAACAACATACTCTACTTCAGCTGTAGACTGAAAAATACAAGCCTACTTTTTACTTGTCCAAGTTACAAGTCTTTCACCAAAGAAAAATGCTCCTCTGGTGGTACTTTTTTTGTCATCCACATTTCCAGCCCAATCAACATCAGTATAAACTTTCAGCTCAAACTTACCTTCCTTAGGATACCATAATCCATAATCCTCTATATTTTCTAGATACCTTAAGATTTTTTTAGTAGCAATCATGTGTGATTCTCTAGGATTAGTAGAATATCTAGCAATAATTCCCATAGCATGTGCTATATCTAGTCTACTATGAACTACATACATGAGCTTACCAATCATGGATTGGTAAAGTGTCTGGTTTACCTCTGTAGTTTCATCTTCCTTTGTCAGTTTACTTCTAGTAGCCATTGGTGTTCCCATAGGTTTAGCATCTTCCATGCCAAATGTCTTCAAGAAATTCCTTTATGTACTTGGACTATGTGATGAATATCCCATCACTCTATTGTATCACTTGTAATCCAAGAAAGAATTTAATCTCATCGAACATAGACATTTCAAACTCATTCCTCATGTCATTAGCAAAAGATTTACATACATGATCTTGACCTCCAAAAATAATATCAACAAAAATTTCAGCAATGATAATAGTGTCATCAGTATCACCTTTCATGTATAAATTATTGTTCTCACTAGTTCTTACAAATCCGATACTTAACAAGTAAGTGTGCAGTCTTTCATACCATGCTCTTAGTGCTTTCTTCAAAACATATAAAGCTTTGTGTAATCTACATACCATGTTTCCATTGTCTGGATCAACGAATCCTTCAGGTTGTTCTATGTAGACCTCTTCTTCAAGTATACCATTCAGAAATGTTGATTTCACATCCATTTGATAAACCTTAAATTTCTTGTGTGTAGCATATGCAAGTAACATTCTAACTCCTTCCAATCTAGCAACAAGTGCAAATGTTTCACCATAATAAATGCCTTCTTCTTGTGCATATCCCTTGCATACCAATTGTTGGAGCTTATCCTTGCAGGACCAAACTTGAATCAAATAGGTGGGCTTGAATCACAGGTTAGGTACTCAAGTTTGACAAGAAAAAAGTCTGATTGATGAGGATTGAAAGGAATCCTCCTTCTTCTTTGAGCTCCACATCACTCAGGTAGGTATTGCCTTATCTGCACACACATGACATCCTTTTGGTGAATAAAAGGCCTGCAAACAGATTACAATGGAATAGTCTTCAAACCCCTTTAGGTAGCTTATACCCCAATGAAGCCAATCCTTATGCAACAACCCTACTTGCATAGAATGAGTCTAAAGGCTAGAGAGAAACTCCTACTACTACTACCAACATGAAAGGGAAATGTATTGGTAAGGATGAATTTTGTGTTTGATGACTGAAAGGTGATTATATAGCAGAGACTAGACCAGTGCCTAATCCTTTGGGCAGAAGAGTCTAACATAAATCAAGAGAGGGGTTTCTAAGAAATATAGTGATATGCCTTACAAACCACATACAATTTGGATAGAGTGCCTTACAAACTATCCCCTCAATCCTAGATTATTATCATCAAGATCCCAATAGATGTGTTCATTCCCTGAAATTGCACATAAGGATTTAATCCTTTCCTTGAAAGAAACTCATGCAACAATTAGAATAGTTGCCTTACAACTAGTATGTTCTAGATGCATTACAAATAGGAACATACAAGAATAAACACAAAGAAAAGAGACAATAATAGAACCAAGATAGAAACTGTATTGTATTACATGAGAGTGTATCAATACATACAAGGAAAACTCTTCACTCAAAGACTCAAAATGAGAATCTACTATAGACTTATATTTTTTGCATTCAGCATCAAGAGAATGGAATCCCTTGGATTACCAAAAACTAGAACCAGGAACCAAAAGATTGGAAAACCACAAAGCTTGGGAACCCAAAAATATCTTGGAACCATTACAAAATGAGAACTCTTACTACTTATACCACTAGCCATCATGGAACCCCAAAATAGGTTGCAACAAGCTACAGATGACTAGGGTTAAGGCTTCAACTACCCAACCAATTAGAAATCAATCAAAATTTACTACAGGGGTAGGAAACATAGGCAACCTAGAGAAAACAAATCTTAGGCAGATCTGCAATCATGAAAATCTATGAGCTCAGTATAGAACACCAAGGAGTTGCCGTAAAAACCAGTCTAATCAGCCACCTACAAACACACCTTGAGCATAAACCCATAGTCCACTAGGTACAAAAACATCACAACAAATGACCACAGAGCCCCTGGACCACACTGCAACCACCATCACCACCAAACCAGCTGAAAACCACTGCTAAAGCCATAAATTTTGGTACTTCCTATGGAAAAAAGTCTCTACAAGTTCAAATGGTCACATTCATGTTGCCAAAAGTAAATCGACGGTCTACATTCAAATCTCAGCCAACTTTAAGTCCCCATCGTCGGATCTTCACTTTCCCAAGCATCGGCAAGATTAATTGCAACTAGAATCTTAGTTACATTTGTGCTTGGTCACATGATCACAAGGCACCATTTTAACCTTTGTGATCATGTGACCGTAATCTCCTAGCTGCGCAACTGCGATCACAAATCCCTCTGAAAGGTCATGGCCCCATCATCGATCAACAACCAATCAAAAACTAAGCACCCGAGCAAGACTGGTACCACGGACCCACCTCTTAACTCCGCAATGGCAACTTTCATGGTAGTTGTCGCATGATCACATAGCCAGGAGACATGCTATGTGAACATGTGACATGCTACAATCCTTTACCTTTGCACAACTCTGCAATGCCGCTAGATCCTTTTTTAAAATTTGCGGGCTCCATGTGCTTTATATTTCTTTAAACAAAATTGATAGTCTTCATTACGTCATGATGCTAAAAGTTGAGCATGTCACCTTAGGGGTATAATGACAACCACTTGATCTTCATAGACTTGCAGATGCTCTACTTCCTTTGAAAACTGTGGCCCCACTGACAATACCCAGCTCGTCACCCTGCTGACCAATGAGAATCAAGCACATCATCACCACCGAGTAGACAGGTCCCACCGAAAACCACCTGCCACCGGGCCCTAGCAATAGGTGTCAACTAGTCGCATGATTGCATGTCAGAAAACTCTAACATGCAATCGTGCAACAACCAACCACAGGCCACCACATAACCACCAGCGGGACCACTGCCCTCCCCGCCAACAGGCCCCATGCACAAGGAAGGAACCGGTCGCATGGTCGCATGTCTAAAATTTCTAACATGCGATCATGTGACAACCAATCATTTTAAAGCCCTTGAAGACCCGGGCCAACCAACAGGTCGTAGCTGCGTAGATAGGAAACGCTGACAAAGAGGAAAAAGTGCGAGGTCAAAAACACACAGAGTTTTCAGTGCGAGATCAAAAACACACAGGGTTTTCATGCAAACCAAAAGGTAGCAGGGAGACCGAAAACATCATGGGTTTTCAGAAACATTGTGGGTTTTCGACACTTTGGCAAATTTTGAAATTATTTCCTGCAAACCTTAAAACTTGGATATCTCCCTAGATTTTGTGATTTAGGAGATGCTATCTGAACTAGAGCAAGGTGATACATTAAAGAGCACGAGGCTAAGAGAAAAAACCATGAAACATCATAGATTTTCTTTGCACATTAAAACTGTGATTACAGGCCGGGTAGAGACAACTTTTACAAAACTTGCAGGGAAGAGGTCATTTTCAAAAGATTTTTGCTATGACTGGAAAATGACCCAACAGTGGCTCTATCTGAGGATGCATGCCTCTTGCAGGCATGGAAAGAATCTAGATCTTTGGGAAGAAGTAGACCACCCACTGGGAAAAAGAAAGAGACCTCAAAAAACATAGGGAACACACCAGGGAGACAAGAAAGGAAAAAATATACAAAGTGTACATTTTTTACAAAAAACCTGTAGCAACAAACAAGAGTCAGTTCTTGCCTCTGTCAAAAATTTGATTCTCATTTCTTCCTTCATTGTGACAGATCAGGCATTCTATTTTCATTTGTTTCAATAGGCCTATCAACATGTTCAACCAACATATCAGGAAGAACAAAGTAGCTTTCTTCACAGTGCATGTAAAATTTTTTGGCACTCTCTCGATCTTGCTCACTATGAAAGTATGATTCAGCATACCCATGAACAGTACCATCAAATAAGAACCTGTTCTTCTCTACTGACTCATGTATGCTATTAATTGGAAACACAAAAAACTCATACTCTACTTGCTGAAAGGCTTCATTTATACCCTGACCTTGCGTTTCCACAGGTGTAACCGGCTAGACCTCAAATGAATAATCAGACTGATACCCACAGATGGAAAATGGGCATCCTGATTCAACTGAATCTGAGACCTCCACATGTTCTTCAAATAGAGGATTGATAACTCCATGCAATGCACCATGTTGAACATCATGACAAAAAATGGGTTGATAATCATCATAGTCTTCATCATATAAAGTGTTAGTGAACACTTTAAGCTGACTACCCATTTTAGGATTATTTAATAACCCATCACTTAAATCTTCATGTTTAAACCCACTGACATCACATTCATTTATCACTTCCTTATCTTCATACTCCTCACTGAAGGAGTGTTCACCTCCACCATTACTTTCTTCTTCCCATGTTGCATCTGATTCATATGAGGATACATCAACATCACTGCCTTCATCATCCTCACCTAAATAACCACTGAAATCACATTTAGACATCTCTAAATGAATGGAGGATCTTGTGCACCTTGATTCTGATTCCTGCTCACTGCCACAATCTGAATACTCCTCTGACAAAACTTCATCAAAAGAAGTACCCTCAACATTAAATATGGGTTGCTCTGGAATACAACTTGTATTCCCTTTTTGCTGACAATCCTTTTGCAACTCATTCCATTCATCATCATCAGCAAACTCCTCTAAGAACAACCACTTGAATTTAGTCAAAGAAGAGATGCATTTTGGGGGCAGACTAGAAGTTATTGTCCAACCAATAATCACTCTGGGGTTGACAGGATAACAATGTTCACTCTATGAATGAAACATTAAAAGACTTTCATAGTCTACTTGGTTAAGAGATTTGACTATGTACAATGGTTAAATATGTAACAGTAGATGATCTGCCTAAATACAACTTCAGTTTGTAGTTTACAGATCAATGTTTAGCTCAATCAAATATTTCTGACCAATATAACACTTCAGATTCAATACTGTATCAACTTACTATCCATCAGTAAAAATGCTTTGTAGCTCGGTAACTATTCTACAGCTCAGTTCTTATTAACCAATATGATTAGAATGCATGAAAACTTCTCCACACAAGAATTTTGTAGTATCTTCTTCTTCCGGCATCCCTTTCATAATGAAACCAATGTCTCTTATATAGACGAGTAAATCATTTTCTTTTCCTCCATTAGATTTTTCCGCTTAATCATATTCATAGATTTTGCCACTTTAAGCTCCTTCGGCCGATGTGTCAGTAACACATTTCAATTTTCTCCATTAGATCCTTTTGATTTATGTTAGCCATCGATCTTCATAACAAACATTATTTGTTACCTTGATTTGATACACTTTACAGCTCATCACTTTAATGGCTAAACTAATGATTTAATTAATTTCTATTTTTCTCGATTAACAAATAAATGCATCGGTGAACACAAGCTTAGTTAATACTACGCTCAGTATACACTACACTTCATCGGTGTATACTGAAATGCTTTATTTACCAACAACACTTCTTTGCGTCTTTCAGCTCTATTCTTTATCATAGATGAAAGCAACATAATAAAGTCAATTTCATCAAGTCATAGACTCATCAACAAGTTATTTAGTGTATTCCTTATCCTCATCTGTCATATACATCTTCCTCGTGTATATATTTTTGTTCTTCATCTCTTTCACCTTCTAACTTACAAGATAAGTATTGTCAAGCTAGTTGACATCAATGACAACATAATACTGATTTAATCATCTTGCATATCTAATCATCAACTTCTCAGTAATCTTGAATTATAGATTTTTCATTCTAGTTCTAAATCAGTTGTAGTTCATCATCCTCGAGAACAAATAATGTGTTATGAGTTCTTTATTGTTATGCATGTATAAAGATAATCTGTTATATACATAATTGGGAAAAAGATAAAATTTGTAGAATACTGATTCACCCCCCCTCAGTATTCCCTATTTCTAACAATTGGTATCAGAGATTAGTTACTCAAAAAAGAATCATTCAAGGAAAGCTTAGCAGCTTGAGTAAGATCTCTATGGATATGGATCAACTACAGAAGAATCTTGAAGAAGCTCTTGAACAGATTGACTTGCTTACTATTGAAAAAGATACTTTGAAAAGAAAGTATGATGATGCAAAGAACCTCATTGAGAAACTAAAAAATAAATTGGAAGATTTGAGATCTGAAAAGGAATCTGAAGTTTTTATGGAAGATTGTGATGACAATTTAGAAAAAGAAAATGAGATCCTTAAACATGAATTGAAGATAGAAAATCTGAAGCTTAGTTTGAAAGATGGAAATGACAAGAATGAAGAAAATCTAAAATCTGAGAATGAAAGTCTAAAGACTGAAAATGAAGGACTAAAATCTAAACTTTGTAAAGTAACATCTGAACTTGAGAAAGTCAATTTGTGGTATGATAAACTTGAGAAATACAATAAGATTTTGAAAGGTGAACTGACTCAATCCAAACAACAACTTGAAAGGCTATATTCAACTAGTGAGAAGATTGGTGAACAAATATCTTATCAAAATCCATTCTATGATAAGACCAGTCTTGGATTCAACACTTTTAAAGCAAATGATGAAGGCAAGGAACTAGATCTAAAGATATCTAAAAGCATAGATGAGAAGAAGCTTGATGAGATCAACAAATCTGAAGATACACCTAAAGAAGAAGAATCACCGAAGCAAGAGGAATCACCCAAAGGTATGCAAAGAGAATTCAAAGGTAGATGTTTTTCTTGTAATACTATTGGTCATATGAAGAGAGATTGCATAGGTAAACAATTTAAACCTTTTAATGGTTATTGTTACAATTGTCATGGTTTTGGACATAGAGCTATTGAATGTAGGAAACCTAAATTTATTGAGAATAATGATGGTAGTACAATGTTTAGGAATACTAACAATGTAGATAAGAAACCTACTGAAGATATGAACAGAAGAAATGGAGTAGTATGTTATAGATGCAACAAGGCTGGACACTTTGCTAGAAACTGTAGATCACAAATCAATCAGCCTAGATCAAGATATGGAAACAATAGAATTGTTTGTTAGACATGCAACAAGATTGGACATACAACAAGGTTTTGCAGAATGAACAATAGATTTTTTCATCCTAATCCTAACCCTAGAAATCATGTAAGAAGAAATGAAGATGCTAGTAACAGTCAAAAAGAATGCTGTAGTAATTTAGATAAAGTGAAGTTTATCAAAAGCACAGATCAAGGAGACATATTCAACATTGAAGGTAATCAGGAAGGTGAAGTATTGAAAGGTAAGAATGAATCTTTACTTGACCTATCTCAAAGTACTTAATTTATGTAAATTCAGTAGAATAGGAACTTAGATTTAGTGTCGAAGTAGATATATGATGAACTGAGTCTTGTGCAGTTAATGCAAGGTAGTTTATGATGTTCTAATGCTATGGTTAAGAGGGCAAAGAAAAATATTATGTTTTACGAGATCGCAAGAAGTTTTAAGTTTTGTAGGTTAGCAGAAACAACTTTTTGGAAAGAAGCGGAAAAAAAATTGAATGCGATGTCAGATCTAAGTGAGATTGAATTAATAAAAGGTTATGATCAGTATTATTTTATCGTTAAAGAGAATTCAAGTATCAAGGAGATGAAAGAGCAGTGATTGAAAGCATTTTGCAAGGATTTGGAGAAGGGTTTTTGTGCTGAATCTACGCAAGCCCTAAAATCATGAAATTAAGGTATTTTACTTGACAAATATTTGAATCAGTAAAGGAATTTTAAGAAATCATGGATGTTTCCTTAATACATAATGTCAGAGATAAGAATAGACCTAAATTGAAAAGGGAACTAGTAGAACCCTTGGAAGAAGACCCTTGGTTTGCATTATCATCCGTACTAGATGAATTTATTGTTAGGAATGAATGCAAAGTATTTTGGTAGTCATTCCGTAGTAGTTGTTGTTGCATTCATGACTTGGATTGTCCTTGATGTCAACACAGTGATATTCAGGATATTAGCAGGAAAGTAGGTATAGTTTTATTTTGCACACATGTTGTATTACAGATTGGCTTTTGCGCAGTTGATGGTATGTTCTTTGGTGTGTTATTAACCTATGGTTAACAATGCAAAAATAAATTCATTCATTTGTAAGAGTTATGAGAATTTTGGTGAAAGCAATGTTTAGACAGTGTTTCTGTGAAGCGATGTTCAGAAATCGGAGGATATCTCTTAGCTGGGATGTAATCTGATTTTGTGTAGTTAAAGGAATGTTGGAGACTCATTAATGATGACATGGTTCACTGGGAAAACTTTGAGGATATGTTTGGAGAATTTTACAGTATCTGGAAGTCAACAGTTTTATGTGAATTCTGTGTGTAGCGTGTAGAATTTATTATTTTGTAATTGAGGACCGACTCATTTGTAATTATTTGAGTTTGGTATATAAGAAGGAATTTTTTCCTTATTGTAATGTGTACTATGAATATTATGATGCGAATATATGCATGAAGTGAAGAAAAGAGCTAATTCAGTGATGAAGGAAGACTTGTGAGTACAGAGATCTGGAATTATGATCTTGTGTAGTAGAGAGTGCAGTTTTGGCACAGTGTGAAGGAGGTAATATATTTCATATTATTCTATTGAATAATTCTAAGATCTTTTGGACAGTGGGTTCAGAGATCTTGCCTTGAAGCTGTTTGGGCAGTGGGTCCTTCTGTCTTCCATAAACTCTTAATCGGGTTAGAATCTTTTAACATGGATTCAAAATCTCCTAATAGGGATTTATATGTACTAAATGTATTTCATAAAACTCCTAACAGGGTCCATCCTCTAACAAGGAACTTTCATATTAGTGCATCATTTTGTGGGCATCATTCCCACCGGGGTTTACTCTTTTCAAGAGGTTCCCTAGTCAACATATCTTGTGTTATTGTGCAATTGTGTATGATTATCTTTTTATGGTTGATTAGTACATTGATTACATTATTTAAAGTAGTTGAATGGATAAATTATCTGATAACCGATTCACCCCCCTCCTCTTAGTTATCTTGGGGATGTTTACTTTCTAACAATTGGTATAAGAGCAGCAGGTCCTTGAAAGAAAAGTTTAACAACTTAAGGAGATCCATGGCGAATTTCAAAAAAGAAAGCCCTAAGTTTAATGGAGTAAATTTTGATAGCTGTAAAGAAAAGATGAAGACACATCTATTGTGTTTAGGACCAAGTTATTGGTTGATTACAAAGAATGAGAAGACTATCATTGAGGAAGACAATCTAGAGGCAGGAACTAAAGATGAACTAGATCTATTCATGTGAAACATACTTGCAAGAGAAGCACTTTTGTCAGTACTACTAGAGAATGAATATAGTCAGGTAAGATGTTTGAAAACATCTCATGCAATTTGGAAAGTTTTACATTCTACTTTTGAAGGTGATGAACATGCAAAGAAGGCTAGATTACATAATTGGATTTGTGCATTTGAAGATATCAGAATGATGGAAGATGAATCTATTAGAAGCTATATTGGTAGGTGTAGACACCTAAAAATCCTTTAGAAAATAAAGTATTTTTATTTTCTGAAAAATCCCTGATGACATCATCATTTATTAATTAATTAATTAATTTATTTTTATGTCATTAAATCCCTTTTTCTTAATTAAAAATATTTAATTAAGAAATTCCTCCCAAAAATGTTTAAATCTTATTTAAACATTAATCCCCTATTTATTAATTATTTTAATTAATAAATTGACCAAAAATCCCCCAAAAAAATAATTAATTTATTTTTTGACCAAAACTTGGCCAATTTTCTTAAGGCCACTAACCTCTTCCAAAATCTTCTAATCCCTTCTTAATTTCAATTAAAAGGCTAATCCCATCTTTTCTAACCCTAATCTCAACTCAAAATATTTAATTAAGATTAAATATTTAATTTTCATATTTATTGAAAATATTTCAATAAATTTTCCCAAACTTAAGCTTTTGGAATGAATAAACTTTTATTCCATAAAACCTAGGAGAATTCTAGACTCTTCTAGAAACTTCTCAACCCAACCTCTTCACCCATCCTAATCCTAAAATCCCCTAATCCTAATCCTAATCCCCTTTCTAATCTTGTCACATTCCATTAGCAAAAGGTTTACCAAAACTTATGCTAACCTCCTCTTAGTCATCCTCCTTAGTCAACAAAGATGGCCACCTCTTGGCCACCTCTTGCAAATGCATTTAAGGATGCATTTAAGCCTTCCTTATCTTTCTTACATGCATTCATTATGCATTTAAGACCTTCTTATCCCTTCCTTGCCACCTCTTGGCCTTGGGCACATTTACCAAATTGTGCACATGCCCTCAAACTTTCAACTCAATCCTCCCTTGACACTTGTCAGGACACTTGTCCTTGACTCAACCCTAACCTTAGCCCTAACTCTGACTCATCCTTTTTAACCAAGCCCTTCCCTTTTCCTATAAATACCCTCACTTCCTAAGGCAAATCATCTTTCAACTCTCAAACTCAATAGCAAAGTTATAATGCCATTTTCATTCTAGCATAAGCATAAACTCATCATTTTAGATCATTTTCAAGCTTAAATCACATTTAAATTAGCTTAATTGGATTAACATAGATTCATTTCTTGTTTAATCAATCTTAGTTCATCTTTTAGCTTTGCATATTTGTGTGTTCTTGAGGCCTTTGAGGCAAAATAGGTTCCTCATACCTATTTTGTGTCATTTTGGGTCTTCTTGATCCTCAAATCATCCTATTTGCATGCTCCAAGTGCTTGAGTTTGCACACCCACATCCATTTATATCCAAGCATATCAAACGGTGCATGGGCGCATCCGTTTTAGGCTTAAACTGAGGTGGCTTTGATTTTAGTTTGTTTACCATTAAATTTGATTTGATAATATGCTATGATGTTTGTTTGTCTTTGGCCTTCAAAACAGGTTTAGGTGCACGCTCAAATCCTAGTCTACATTCTGGCACGCCCGGTGGGACCCACTTCACGGGTTCTTTGCAAATATTCTGATGAGTTTTAGACCATTTTTAGATTTTTCAAAGCTTATAGGTGGACGTAGCACTTAGATCCATTCTTCTTCTTCTTGTCTATATTCTTCTTCCTCTTCTTGTCTATATTCTTCTTCTATTCCGTCTCCTTTCTTCTTCTTCTTCTAGCAAGGAGGTCATGGCCATTTTTTTTCAAAAATAATAATAAAATCCATAAGGAAGCAAAATCATACACACCTTATTTTAGTGCTTAAAATGAACCCCCAAATCATTCTTGAATGCATTAAGGACTAAAATTTGCAAAATTTGTTCTAACAAACAAAACAAAAAAATTAATCAAGGCATTTGCATCCTTGCAACATCAAGGATTTTTAACAATGCATTCATGCAAAGTAGGAATGATCATATCTTTTTGGGCATAAAAAGAACATCAAATCTGCATTCAAACAAGTCAAAACAAAATCTTGAATGAAGCTAAAAGGAAGAACTTAGGTCCTAAAGCGTCATTTTCCATTTGAAAAGCAAACACAATCTTGAATGCCTTAAAGATCAAAACAAAGCTTTTTAAAAAAGTTCTTAATCAACACGCACACTCAATCTTGAATGCCCAAGTCAAAAAACTTGCAAACGCTCGATTTACTTTTTGGAGAAAGGAACAAATCAAAATCTAATCACGAGTGTCTTCATTTCAAAGTTCAAACATCACTTAATCAAATTTGAGAAAATGAACAAAATCTGCTTGATGTGCATGTAGGAGTTTTTCAATTCTTGCATAATCCTTGTTAGAGTAAGCAACGTGGAACATTTGAACTTGGACAAGTTCACCTGTTCTACTTTTAGCGAGGCCTGTCCAAGGAGAAGCGCTTCCTCCTTGGAGAACGACCTCAAACCGGTATCCCCTCCGGCCGGTATACAAATAAGTGAAGTCCAAAAGAATCACTTATATCTCCTAATCGCCGGGTGTTCGTGCCAAACACGTGTCTGGGGATGGTAAACATTCCTCTCCCCCAGCATTATTGGCAAGGCTCTTAAGTGAGTCACAAATGATCAGCAAAACCGGGTATGGAGACACCACGGAACTATTAAAAACCTGATAAAATAGAGGCTACCCTATCTACATCCGAAAGTATCAAAATCCTTGTGCAAGGACCGATTCCAAGGGGTTTACTGGGTCACCTCAAGATTACTCACCATTTGTATTCCCTTCTGGGAGATACCAAGCTATGGGCAGGCGATTTTGGTACTCACCTTCCTTAGGTAGATCTGTTTGAAGTGCTTGATAGTCAAAGACTCCGTGAAAACACTTGTTGAAACATACACTTTCAAAGCTTTGTCAGAGTCAGTTGTCTTTGTTTGTATCCCGCAGGGTTGCTTTGTCCCTTGCGGAGATTGCTTTGACTTTAACTTTTGCCATTGGAAACCTTTGCCTCAAAATCAGAAGCCTCTTTTCCAAAGTGATGCCCAGCAAGAGCAAACATCCTAAAGCGAAGTTGCCCAAATCCCAAGCCTATCAAGAGCGAAAAGTTGCCAAGAAGAACACCAAGACCTATCAATCCATTATCCAAGCAACCCAAGCAGAGGAAAAATCCCAAGCCAGACTTGAGAACATTGCCCATAACGCCCGCATCAAACAGTTCGCCTTCCGTTTCTGAGTTAACCATCACTTTGTCAACTTTGAGCCAGAAGATTAGCCAAATCCTTGTTCATGTCTTGTTCCATCTTCAGATCTTGAAATCTTGTCTCAAACAGCCTTGCATCTTAGTTTCATTCTAGCTTTCATCTTTGCATCATTAATCAAAACCTTAGTTGCATTTGCATTCATCCTCCTACCAGCATTTTAGAATCAGTCCTTGTCATTTGCACTTGCATCATCCTTCTAGAGCATTGTCCCTTCACCCTTCAAAACCTTTTCCACCAGCATTCCCCCCATTAGCTTTCCATATCTTTCCAGCAGATCCATCATCTTTTATTCCAAATCTAGAGATCCACCAACACTTAGTGTTCTACCTTTTGAGTTGTTCCTATCCTATATCCAAGATCAGAGACCATCATCCTCTTTTTTGACACAACGTGTTGTCATAAAGAAATCAAACCTTGTCCTTGCATAGCCATCATCTCGAGCAAGAGATTGGAGTGCATTGATAAGAAACTTGTTGACCGAAGATCATCAGTCTATCTTAGGTTGACCCCATCATATCTCTGATCCTCCATTTGGGAAAAATAACAGCTCATTTGTTGACCGCTCAGTAATCTTTCACCAGCTTTCCACCAGCAACCTATCTTTCCTCCACCGTCTTGATCCATATCCGTTCCATCCAGCTTCCATCATCGCCATCTTGATCCCTATCTTTGCATTTGCATCTTAGAAGTCATCATCTTTAGAAGTTCATCAACTTTGCATCCATCAACATCTTTTAGCCAAACATCTTGCATACATTTAGCACTTGCATCTCCATGCCTATTGAGACCAGATCTCAGAAAAGAAGCATGAATCCTTATCCACCAACAACCTCATCCAATCCCAACCTTTCCACCAATGCCATGATGACCTACAATCCCCAGATCCAAGCCAATAACCCATGTGAAGATCCAAACATCCCTTCATCCCCGTTGGCAATCCAAGCATTTGCAAATCCTCCAGAAAACCCACCAGCGACCAATGCCCTTGTACCGCAACATCAGCAAAGCACGTTTGCCCACTATCTGCCAGAAAGTACCTCCATCCCACCATCTCTCTATCCACGTATCCCCATCAAAACAATCCAAGTTCCAGCACAAACATATTCTCTGTTTGACCAATCATTCCCTGATCCTATCATGCAAACACCCCAAGAGCTTTCCACCATTCCCCTTTTCTTGCAAGGAAGCCTCGCCAGTCCCACAACACAAGCTGCAGTGCCATCTGCTCCATCTCCTACCCCTTTTGCTTCATCATCTGCTATGGCTGCCCAAGCCCAAATCCAAACCCAAAGTCAGCTTCCACCTCTCACACAAGCTTTTACACCGCCGCCATCCGCAAGTCAAGCAACGCCTTTCACCATCAAAGGAGCACCGTCACCCTTCACCCCCCAAGCACCCGTACCTTCTTCTTTGGGGTTAGCGCAATCGCTTCTTATTCCAACCTCATCTTTCTCTTGGGTGTTTCCTTCATTTTCCTCCTCACAAGCATCCACTCAACCACAACCTCAACAAGCTCCTTTCTCTCAACCATCAGTCGTGTCCCAAGCTCCTGTTGCTCCTACCATTCCATCATCCACTGCAGTGCACCCTAACACAAGCTCTCAATAGGGCCTTACGCAAGAAGAAATGAAGGCATGGGGGATCCCATCTCAATCCCCTACATCTATGGTTGCAAATCAATAAACCGCCTTCGCCCAAGCAGCACAACAGCAACTACCCCAACCACCGCCGACTTCAAGCTATTCGTCCCAAATCCCAAATACCTTCTAGCAAGTTCCACCACCTCAACAGCCAACTTTCCCCAGCTATCTTACCCCATCACCCTTTGCTTCTAACTTCCCCACATCTGTTCCACCTCTAAGTAACGCAAGCATGCACCCAGCTTATATCAGCCAAACCTAAAGCCAACCTTAGCAACTACCACCATCATACCCACAAGCAGCATCATTCCAACAGCCTCCCCCATAGCAACCACATGTCCCCTTTCAGCAAACAACCATCATTCCTCAACAACAGCAAGTCCCTTACTATCAGCCTCAGCAACAAAACCCTATCATCCCCCAGCAACAACAAGTTCCCACCCATCAGTTACAACAGCAAGTTCCAAATGTCCAATATCAGCAAGCAGTCCCACAACAACCGCCAGTTCAACAACAGCAAGCAGCCCAACAATATCAAGCGGTTCCATATCATTTACCACAATATCCCCCTATGCCACACTAGCAATATCCCCAGCAACCATTGCCCCAAAATCAGTTCCAACCCATTTATCCATAGCAAGCGCCATATCCAGTTCCACAACTTCCATCACAAGCAGAAGTCCCAGTTCCCTCGCCACTCAATGCTGAGTGGGAAGCAATAAAAAATGCTCTAAAGGAGCTACAAAGCGGAACAGAGAATAAAACATACAAGTTTGAAGAGGTGTGCTCATATCCCTTCGATCGGTCCATAGAAACTATCCCTTTCCCCAAGCATTTTGAGATGCCCAAGTTCGACAAGTATCGGGGGAAAGGAGATCCAGTAAATCATATCAAAGAGTTCTACATGGCATGCCAAGAAGTGGCTTACAGTGATAACTATCTCCTGCGCCTGTTTCCCAAGAGCTTGGGAGGAACTGCTGTTGAGTGGTTTTACAAAATACCACATGGGACAATAAAAACCTTTGCTAAACTCTCTGAGAAGTTCATCACACACTATGCCCATAATGTGGAGAATGAGTTGTCCTTGCTAGACCTATGCAACTCAAAGAAAAAAGATGGAGAAAGCCTTGCAGAATACTTACAAAGATGGCAGAATCTTACAACCAGGTTATCATATCAGCCGCCAGAGAAGCATCTAACAAAGATCTTCATTGATAACCTGCATCCAAAGCTATCCCATCACATGCGAATGAACTATCTCCAGACATACCAAGACATCAAAAGCAAAGGCATAGGCATCGAGAAAGCTCTCCTAGATGAAGGCACTATTCGTCACTTCAAGGATGATTCCAAGAACAAACCCAACAATGATAAATCCTGTTACTGGAATCGTAACAAGAATGTTGTTATAGATGGAGCCACTGACACTAAGAATGTACAATTCATTGTGGCTAGTCCTACACCAGCTCAAACATACCAACCGCCACAAGCACCCATCTATCAGCAACCACCAGCTCCTGCATATCAAGCACCTATTTATCAGCAGCCTCCTCAAGCTCATCAGCCACCTGTGCAACAGTATCAGCAGCAATACCAACAGCAACAGCCAGCACATCAAGGCAATCCTGTTAACACAGTTAACGTTGCCCCAAGGCAGAACAAGCCCAACAATCAGAACAATCCAAAGAGGACTTTCACACCTTTGGGTGAGCCTCTGGATCAGATCTTTTATCGGCTAGCCAAAGAAAATATGATCACATATCCGCCCATCCCACAGAAGGATGACAACGCACCAAAGTCTGATTGGTATAAAGAAAATGAATACTGTGATTACCATCGTGTGAAGGGGCACACAACATTGAAGTGCATGCGGCTTAAGAACTACATCCAGGATCTCATTGATCGCAAGGAGATCCAAGTCGATGCACCAGCTCAAGCTTCACCCAACGCCAGTTTGCAAATATATCAAAATTTTTTCCCTCAACACGATGCCGGGAAGAATCAAGCCAGCGCCAATCAGCCCCAAAATCATGGCAAAGGCAAGCAAGAAGATCACACAGCGGCCTACATCAACTATGACAAGTATGTCGGATGCATAACTCAAGTTGAGCCCATCCAAGATGAGCCCACCATCAATACCATCCACGTCAGAGGGCCGGATCGATAATGTGCTGCAACTACCCGCAGTGGTAGGATAACTGTTGCCGGTGCTCCTCTGAGATCAGCTGCTCCTCCAAGGCCAACGTCTACTGCATCCACAGCACAGTCTAACACCAGGTCAGCATCAAATGCATGCGCAACATAGCATAATGCACCAAGTGCACAATATAATATCATAGAGCATCTTGGGAACATGCCAGCCCAAATATCTATCTTGGATTTGCTCCGCACATCACCCATCCATCAGGAGATCCTGGACAAAGCTCTAAAAGAAGGCCATGTCCCCACGGACATTAACACAAGTCAGTTTGAAACTCTTGTGGGACACCTATCAGCAGCATGTGCCTTATCCTTCAAAGAATCTGATATACCAGATGTCGCTCCTGACCATACTCTCCCTCTCCGCATTACCGTCATGGTCAGAGACTTTGCCATCAAACGGGTTTTAATAGATAATGGCTCAGCCCTCAACTTGTGCACATTAAAATTCATCAAGAAGATCGGGTTCACGGAGGCCGACATACAACATGAGATGATCACCATCAAAGCATATGATAACTTGGAGTGTACCTCTGAAGGTACTATCACCTTGCCTATCCAGCTAGGCCCAGCAACGCAAGATACTATTTGCCACGTTGTTGATCTCGACCTACCATTTAATATTCTTCTCAGCCGCCCATGGATCCATTCCATTAGGGCTGTACCATCTACTTACCATCAGTGCATCAAGTTTCCACATCAAGGCACTGAGGTTACCATCCACGCTGATCCTAACCCCTTCGCATACTGCCGTGCGATGGAAGCATCTTTCCCTCATTCTACTCATTGTCCTGGAACCGATATTGGTACTTCTATTGCTAGTTCATCCTGATCCCATCGCGATCCAGAGACCATCCTCTCTTCCACCTTATCATCCGTCAAGATCAACAACCAGGGTTGTGGCGAATACAGCCTCAGTGATGCATTTGCTGTAGGGGCTCTTCCACGTGATCCACATACTCAAGGGCGCCCAAGTTGTCAAAACAAGTCTGTTGAGGAACATTATAAGCTCAAGCAAATCGGAAACATGACTTTTGAGTCTCATGGTACCATCAACAGCAAAGAAATGGATCCAGATATTAACAAATGGTTATACAAAGATCCCCCATCACGTGACACACAACTTCTTGAGTACTTCAAAGAGAAATATCCAATCCCCTACAAAAATGTCACAGAACATTATAACTATCAAGTTGGTGGTCTAGGACCACAAGAGGACAGAAATTTGTTTCCTATCATACCATCCCAAAATCCAGAACAGCAAGGACTTGGCTTTAATACCTCTCGCCTACTTGAACAAGAGCCCAATACCACAACTGCAGACACTAACATGACCAACGTGAACTTTTTGAATAGCCGGGATGACCTCGTGGAAATCGAAGACATCCCCGAAGAGAAAGACATCTGATCCTACGACGATATCTTTGCTGACGACACCCTCCTGGGGACTTCTGTTCTCCAACAACTCTCCATTAACCTCATAGATCTTCCCCTCACAAACCCCGACCTCATAGATTGGGACCAACCAAGCATCGCACACATCGACGAGTTCCAAAGCACACAAGCACTCCTAGAATTCATGGGGGCATCAGGTCCAGCAAGCAATCAGGATCCAACATCAACCTCTGTCTATCAGCTTCACCCAGAAGGATATTTTGGGGAAGAGGCAAGCTTTAGTCACAAAAATGAAATAGCAAGAGAACATCATGAGTCTTTATGTGAAAACCCCCTTGGGGCACATTCTGATTCCAAAATAGTAAAAATAAAGGGCGTATCTTCTAGTGAAAACCTGGCAATTTAGGTGCTAGAAGATGAAGCCTTGCCTCTTCCCCCTATCCAAGATTATAGACCAGAGCAGTCGCCGATCATCATAGAGGAAACCAAGCCAATCAACTTGGGAACAGAAGAATGTCCAAGGATCACCTACATTGCAGTCAACCTAACAGAAGGAGAAGAAATGGCTCTCAGTGCCTTGCTCAAGGAATCCATCATCAACTTTGCATGGTCATACGCCCACATGCCTGGGCTTGATCCAAACCTTGTTGTTCATCATCTATCAGTAGATCCAAACATCAAGCCAGTGAAGCAGAAGCTAAGGAAAATGCATCCAAAGGTAGCATTGCTCGTCAAAGCAGAGCTTGAGAAGCTCCTCCAAGCTAAGATCATCAGAGCAATAGATTATTCAGAGTGGATCTCTAACATGGTGCCTGTCACAAAGCCTTCTGGCGACATTAGAATCTGTACTGATTTCAGGGACTTGAACAAGGCATGCCCTAAGGATGACTTCCCATTGCCAAACATAGACATGCTTGTAGACCTCATAGCGGGTCATGAGATGTTATCATTAATGGATGGCTTTTCAGGCTACAACCAAATTCATATAACGGAAGCAGATCAACATAAAATAGCATTCACAACCCCATGGGGTACCTTTTTCTACAACATGATGCCATTTGGGCTAAAGAGTGCAGGGGCCACATATCAGAGAGCAATGACAGCAATCTTCCATGACATGATCCACAAGATCCTTGAGGACTATGTGGATGATATCCTTGCAAAATCCAAAACAAGAGATGAGCACCTCAACATCCTAGAGCGTGTATTTGATCATCTGAATCATTATGGCTTAAAGTTAAATCCTAAGAAATGTGTCTTTGGCGTAACATCTGGCAAGCTTCTAGGCTTCATCGTCTCTAGACGAGGCATAGAGATCGATCCTAAAAAGGTAAAAGCAATAACGGAGATGCCTCCACCAAGAAATCTCAAAGAGCTCAGAAGCCTACAGGGTAAGCTTCAATCAGTTCGGCGATTCATCTCTCAACTAGCAGACAAGTGCCAACCCTTCTCACATCTCTTATGCAAAGACACCAACTTCAAGTGGGATCCCATATGTCAAAGAAGCTTTGATAAGCTCAAAGAGTATCTAGCTAATGCTCTGATCCTTGTACCACCAGTTCCAGGATGCCCACTCATCCTTTACATCTCAACAACAACTACAGCACTAGGGGCACTCCTAGCACAGCATGATGATGAAAACAGAGAACGAGCTATCTACTACATCAGTCGCACTCTTGTGGGCTATGAGCTTAACTATTCACCCATGGAGAAAGCATGCCTAGCAGTGGTCTTTGCCACTCAAAAACTTAGACATTACATGCTTAGCCACACAATCAAGCTCATATCAAAGGTGGACCCTCTTAAGTATCTGTTATCAAGGACAACCCTCACAGGCCGTATGGAAAAATGGGTCATGTTACTCAGCGAATTTGACATTCAGTATGTAGATTGCAAAGCAATCAAAGGGCAAGTCATTTCCGATCAACTAGCAGAAGCACCACTGGTGGATGCCTATCCACTAATCATGGAATTCCCCGATGAACATCTGTGTATGATTGAAGAGCAGCCCATGTGGAAACTATACTTTGATGGTTCCAACACATCCCATAACTCTGGCGCAGGAATCCTATTCGTCACACCTCAAGGTGACTATATTCCAAAATCATTCAAGTTGGGATTCCCCTGTACCAATAACATTGCAAATATGAGGCACTCATCTCAGGTCTCAGAACAGCTATCCAATGGAACATCACAGAACTACAAGTCTTTGGAGATTCACAACTCATTATCAAGCAAGTCCTTGATGAGTATCAGACAAAGGATGACAAATTGCTACCCTACAAGCAACTGGTCGATGAACTGAAAGAGCATTTCCTACATCTACAATTCAATCAGATCCCAAGGCTTCAAAACAAAGCAGCAGATGCAATGGCAACCATCGGATCCTTATTGGAAATCCCACGTGACGCAACACAATATGAATTTCTAGTCGAGCAGCTACACTTGCCAGCTTATGAGAACACTGATGCAAACATGGTGTGTGTCTTGGTTGGTCCCCAATCCCCATGGTACCATGACATCCATGCATATCTAAAAAATGGTATCATATCTCCCCATCTCACCAATAACCAACGCCAAAACCTTATTCGCAGAGCTTCCCACTACACTCTTGTAGCCAACACCCTATATCATCGCGGGTATCATAATGTCCTATCTAGATGTTTAGACTCAAATGAGGCCATCCTGGCCTTACAAGAAGTTCACGCTGGAATTTGTGGTGCCCACACGAGTGGCATGGTTCTAGCAAAGCAGCTGCTTAGAGTTGGATATTATTGGCCAACAATGGAACATGATGCGTGTGAATTTGTCAAGAAATGTCTCCCATGTCAACAGCATGCCAATTTGATACATGCACCAGCACAGGATCTACAGCCTATTGCACCACCGTGGCCTTTTTCATGTTGGGGCCTCGACCTCGTTGGCTTGATCACCCCCCTCTCTTCGGATGGACACAAGTATATCATAACAGCCACAGAGTACTTTACCAAATGGGTTGAAGCGATTCCACTCACCCTAACCACTGGCATCCAAATATCCAAGTTCATCCTTTACCACATCATTTGCCGCTTCGGCATACCATCTACCATTTTCACAGACCATGGCACACCTTTTGAAAACTAGCATGTGGATGATCTATGTGCCAGACTCCACATCCATCACCGTTTCTCCAGTCCATATTTCCCTCAAGGAAATGGCCAAGCTGAGGCAACTAACAAAACTATCTTGAAAATCCTCAAGAAGGTTGTCAATGATTCTGGTCGTGACTGGCACCTCCAAATCAATCCCACCCTTTGGGCCTACCGCACTTCTTATCGCACTCCCACAGGCACCACCCCATACTCTCTTGTATATGGTGCTGAAGCCATTCTACCGATCGAGGTTGAGCTCCCATCCTTGCGCGTCTCCATGAAGAACTATACAACTGATGAAGACTATCGTGTGGCCCGGCTCACACAGCTAGATCTGCTAGATGAAAAGAGACAGCAAGCTTACGATCACCTGGTGGCATACCAAAATCGACTCAAAAAGAGTTATAACAAAAAGGTCCATCCTAGACAATTCCAGGTCGGTGACATGGTCCTTAAAGAAAATCAGAAGGTCCTAGCAAATAGAGAAAAGAAAGGCAAGTTTGAGCCTACTTGGTTGGGCCCCTATGTTGTCACCGCATCCTTCGGCTCGGGAGCCTATCAGCTATCAACACAAGAAGGTGAGCCCTTGAATGATCCTATCCAAACGGTGAAAACTTGGCAATTCAAGCACCTTGGACAAGTATGTTGGTGAAAACCTAGTAAACAAGCACCAACATAGTAAACTGGGCTATTTATCTATTCAGTTGTCCTTTCAGCTACCGTCCTCTTCCTCCATCCATAATAGATCTCCCAGCAGTTCCATCTCCCCTATCCTCCAAGCATTCGGCTTCCATCTTCCTCCAACCCATCTGCAATCCATATCCTATTCCAAAGCTTTGTACCATATCTTGTACCATATCCCTTTCCCTTTCCTGTACAGCGCTTTCCTCCCTATATTTATCCTTTTTGTCTCCATCCTAGTGAGAGTCCCGCCGAGTGTGATCTTCCTATCCCCAATCCTGAGCTTCTGTACATATCCCTTGTGCATATCGTTCCTCCTTGTTGTACATAACCTTTGTCTGTCCTGCAGCAGCATTTGATCAAATATCTTGTCCCATCCCCAGCTTCAGAAAATTTGTAGTCCCACTCAGGCCTTGTGCTTCAGCAACATCAATTGATGACTTATCCTTGCTCATCCTGATTATTCCTTGAACTTCAGCTTTTTGCCAGCGAACAACTACACTTATTCTCTCACCAACCCATGGGTCCTTGAGGATATATCATTCCTCCTGTCTGACCTAATCTTCCATCCTGGTCCTTGAGGATATATCGTTCCTCCTGTCTGACCAATCTTCCCACCATCAATCAAACCTAATCTCTCTCCTTGGCAAAGGATGTCTTTTTGGAGTTATCATTTTGATCTTGGATTTTTTTGTCCTTTGGGTCTTGTTAATCTTTTTGGCTTCTCTTTATCCCACCAGGGTCACCACGATTCTTTATATCACGGTGTGCTGCGTGTGCGGATAATCTGGGGTAAGGTCTTTTGATCTTTCGCTTCTACCTATGAGTCAGTTGTGTGTTTGTGGTTCTTTCAGCATCGGATCCACCATGTCGCCTCTGCACTTCATGTGTGATGTTGGGGCAACCCTGTGTGTTTGTTTAGCGTCAGTCCTCGTCAGTCCTCTGTGACGTTGTTGACAGGCCTTGTGATCCCAGTATCTTTGGCAGGTCTCTAACATAGCTATATTAAATCTAGGTTGTGCACTCCCGTTTGCACTTGGAGCTATCTGGTCCCTTGCATTTATCATATAGATTAATCTTGCATCTTTACATATAGCTGCATCTTGCATCTTGCATTTCCATCTCATCTTGCATTCACCCATCTTTGCTCTTGGAAGCTTGGTAATTTATCTCCCCTGCTTCCTCAGTCGTTCCTTCTCTATTTCCTTTCAAGAAAATTCCACAATGTTTACTCCTTGCGTTATTTTCTCGAGGGGGCACAATCCCTTATTCCTCTAAATTCTAGCCTGGGGCATCTTATTTTCTTGTCTTTGAAGCCATGCCACTTGCGGCATTGCATCAAAGAGGGGCAAAATGTAGACACCTAAAAATTCTTTAGAAAATAAAGTATTTTTATTTTCTAAAAAATCCCTGATGACATCATCATTTATTAATTAATTAATTAATTAATTTTTATGTCATTAAATCTCTTTTTCTTAATTAAAAATATTTAATTAAGAAATCCCTCCCAAAAATGTTTAAATCTTATTTAAACATTAATCCCCTATTTATTAATTATTTTAATTAATAAATTGACCAAAAATCCCCCAAAAAAATAATTAATTTATTTTTTGACCAAAACTTGGCCAATTTTCTTAAGACCACTAACCTCTTCCAAAATCTTCTAATCCCTTCTGAATTTCGATTAAAAGGCTAATCCCATCTTTTCTAACCCTAATCTCAACTCAAAATATTTAATTAAGATTAAATATTTAATTTTCATATTTATTGAAAATATTTCAATAAATTTTCCCAAACTTAAGCTTTTGGAATGAATAAACTTTTATTCCATAAAACCTAGGAGAATTCTAGACTCTTCTAGAAACTTCTCAACCCAACCTCTTCACCCATCCTAATCCTAAAATCCCCTAATCCTAATCCTAATCCCCTTTCTAATCTTGTCACATTCCATTAGCAAAAGGTTTACCAAAACTTATGCTAACCTCCTCTTAGTCATCCTCCTTAGTCAACAAAGATGGCCACCTCTTGGCCACCTCTTGCAAATGCATTTAAGGATGCATTTAAGCCTTCCTTATCTTTCTTACATGCATTCATTATGCATTTAAGACCTTCTTATCCCTTCCTTGCCACCTCTTGGCCTTGGGCACATTTACCAAATTGTGCACATGCCCTCAAACTTTCAACTCAATCCTCCCTTGACACTTGTCAGGGCACTTGTCCTTGACTCAACCCTAACCTTAGCCCTAACTCTGACTCATCCTTTTTAACCAAGCCCTTCCCTTTTCCTATAAATACCCTCACTTCCTAAGGCAAATCATCTTTCAACTCTCAAACTCAATAGCAAAGTTATAATGCCATTTTCATTCTAGCATAAGCATAAACTCATCATTTTAGATCATTTTCAAGCTTAAATCACATTTAAATTAGCTTAATTGGATTAACATAGATTCATTTCTTGTTTAATCAATCTTAGTTCATCTTTTAGCTTTGCATATTTGTGTGTTCTTGAGGCCTTTGAGGCAAAATAGGTTCCTCATACCTATTTTGTGTCATTTTGGGTCTTCTTGATCCTCAAATCATCCTATTTGCATGCTCCAAGTGCTTGAGTTTGCACACCCACATCCATTTATATCCAAGCATATCAAACGGTGCATGGGCGCATCCGTTTTAGGCTTAAACTGAGGTGGCTTTGATTTTAGTTTGTTTACCATTAAATTTGATTTGATAATATGCTATGACGTTTGTTTGTCTTTGGCCTTCAAAACAGGTTTAGGTGCACGCTCAAATCCTAGTCTATAGTAGGATGTCTGAGATTGTAACAGGAATAAAGTCTTGTGGAGGTGATAAGATAGAGAATGAAGTGATATGGAAAATTTTGAGAACTTTGACACCAGTATTCAAGAAGACAACGTAGATGATTGAACAAGTGATACCTTGTACATCGAACTTTTCAAGAGAGACTCTTCTTGAAAGATTAGAAATAGTAGAGATGAACTTCAAATTATCAGGAGAGCTACCTAGAATGGAAACAACATTTAGTGGTCTTAACATTAGACCTACAAGAAGCACTAGTGTGAATGGAGATTATGCCAGTAGTAGCAGATCTGAGGAAGATAAGAAGATTGAAGACGGTATTGCATTACTTGTGAAAAGAGAACCAGATGGTAAGAAAATCTTTAAATGTTGGACTTGTCAATAATATGGTCATTTTGCATCTAAATATCCTAAAAGAGTTAAGAAGTATAGAAGCAACTTTAAACCTAGGAGATATAAAGAATGTTATTATGCAAATGATGAAGATCTTGAAGCAGGAATTGAAAAACATTTAAGTGACATTGATAATGATAACTTTGAGGAAATAGGATTTGTAGCAATTAAAGAAGAAAGTTCTGAATCTGATAAAAGGGAAGAAAAAGCATTAGTTTCACAAGTTGAAAAGAAATCTGATTGGATTATAGATAGTGGTTGTTCACATCATATGACTGGAGATAAAAGAAAGTTTTTTAAGTTAGATAATTATGATGGAGGAATTGTTAGGGTTGGTAACAATGCACCTTGTTTGATTAAGGGTATATGATCTATTACTCTTGATGGAAAGACTAACATTGATGATGTTTACTTTGTTGATGGACTGAGACATAATCTACTAAGCGTTGGACAATTGGCTGATAAGGGTTATCAAGTTTGGTTTTCTAAGAAAACTTGTGTGATAAAAGATAAAGATGGAAATCTGATTGGAAAAGGATCCAGAACCAGAGGTAATGTATTTTAGTTGAATCCTACTGAGATGACATGTTTGATAACTAGGATTGATGACACTTGGTTATGGCATAAAAGGTTTTTTCATATAAACTTTGATAATATTGTCAAGGTGAGCACTACACTTGCGGTAAGAGATTTACCTAGAATTATGAAACCTACTAACATGATTTGCAAAGAATGTATGATGGAAAAGTAGAAAAGGAGTTCATTTCCCAACAAGAAGTTCACATCGACATAGAAGTTGGAGATTGTTCATACAGACTTGAGTGGTCCTACTAGGACTAGAGGATTCTATGGAGAAAGGTATTTTATGATTCTTGTTGATGATTTTACAAAAATGATGTGGATTGCATTTTTGAAAGAAAAATCTGAAGCATTTGATAAATTTAAGATCATGAAAAGAAAAATTGAGAATGAATCTGGAATGAAGATTAAGTGTCTAAGATTTGATAGAGGTGGTGAATTTACATCTAGAGAGTTTAACACCTTTTGTGAAATGAATGGTATTAAGAGACAACTTTTAGCCCCTAGAACACTAGAACAAAATGGTATTACAGAAAGAAGGAACAAGTCAATAACTGAAGCAGCAAGAGTATGTTGTTTGAAAATGATTTGGCTAAGACTTTTTGGAGAGAAGCAGTGAACACAACAGTATACACTATGAATAGAGTAAAAATCAGAGCAGATACAAACAAGACACCTTATGAATTATGGTTTGGACATGCACCCTCAGTTAAGTATTTTAGAATTTTTAGAAGTAAATGTTATATAAAGAGAGATGATGATATAGGAAAGTTTGATCCTAAAAGTGACGAAGGAATATTTTTTGGATATTCTTTAAAAATCAAAGCATATAGATGTTATAACAAAAGAACTAAGACTATTGTTGAAAGTGCAAATGTATAAGTTGATGAGAAGTTTAAAATTTAGGAAAGAATGCTTGATTATGAATCTGATGAAGAAGCACAACCTCAGCCTAACATTGAAAATGCAGAATTATTTTTTGAAACTAACAGTGATTTGCTGAATGAAAGTCATACTGAAGAAAATCGAGAAGAGAATAGAGAAGAAAATAGAGAAGAAAGAAGAGAAGAATCTACAGTCGGAACAAGATCAGTAACTATGACACTTAACAGGTATACTTCAAGACATCACCCTGTTGAGCAAGTTATTGGAAGTTTAGATAGAGGAGTTTTGACTCAAAATAAGGTACACTTATGTTTGATTTCTCAAATTGAACCTAAGACTACTAATGAAGCTTGTGAAGATGAACATTGGATTAATGATATGACAGAAGAGCTGGAGTAGATTGAAAAAAATAAGACATGGGAATTGGTCCCTAGACCTGAAGACAAGAATGTGATTGGAAGAAAGTGGGTATTCAGAAACAAGATGAATGAACAAGGAGAAGTGATAAGAAACAAAGAAAGATTGGTATGTAAAGGATATTCACAACAAGAAGGAATTGTCTATGAAGAAACTTTTGCACCTATGGCTAGACTTGAAGTAGTGAGAATGTTTCTAGCATATGCAACTTACAAGAAATTCAGAGTGTATCAGATGGATGTGAAGTCAGCATTTTTGAAAAAGGAACAGAAGATAGTAACTTACACACAAAATAAATTGAGAATGGTTTGTTAGTTATAGTTATATTTGTTGATGATATTATCTTTGGAGGAGAAGATGAAGCTAGTGATAAATTTGCAGATGAAATGAAGACTGAATTTGAGATGAGCATGATTGGAGAAATGAAATATTTTTTGGGATTACAGATAACACAAAGAAAGGAAGGTATATTTGTAAGTCAGACTAAGTATTTGAATGACTTATTGAAAATATTTGGAATGGAAGATTCTAAACCTATTGGAACACCTATGGTAACCATAAATAAGTTATCTAGCAAAGATGAGACACCAGCAGTTGAGTAGAAAAAGTATAGACCTATGATTGGAGGATTGCAGTACTTGACACATACAAGACCTGATATAGCACATTCAATGGGGATTGTAGAAAGATTTCAAGCAGAACCTACAGAATCACATTATGCAGCAGTAAAGAGGATACTGAGATATCTAAAAGGAACAATGGATTATGGATTATGGTATGAGAATTCTGATGATTTTACTTTATGTGCCTATACTGATGTAGATTGGGGAGGTAGCATTGATGACAAGAAAAGCACCAGTGGTGGAGCCCTTTTTCTTGGAGGAAAATTGGTCTCTTGGCTAAGTAAGAAGCATAATTGTACTTCACAAAGCACATCAGAAGTAGAATATGTTGCAGTAGAAAATAATTATAATCAGATTATTTGGATGAAGCAGATGTTGAAGGATATTGGAATAAAGTTTGATGAGCCAGTTGTTATACATTGTGATAATACCAGTACAGTGAGTATGTCAAAAAATCCTATTTTACATTCTAAGACTAAACATATTGAGATCAAGTATCATGTTGTAAGAGAGAAAGTTGCAGAAAAAGAAGTAAGATTGGAGTACATAAGTACAAAGGAGCAGATAGCAGATATATTTACAAAGCCTTTACCTAAGGATACATTTGTGTATTTGAGAGGTATGCTTGGGGTTATGCCCCAACCTCTTTTTGAGAATTGATGCAGATGATTGCATCCGTCCAGTGGTATATGAGCCCTATCTTTCTTCTGGATTGGATGTTGGAACTTCCTTTATGGGGGAGTTTATGAGCTGAGTCATGAGGACTCTTGTTATTTGTATTTTTTTGAAAAGTGTCTTTTGACATTAAGTTGTTGTTGACTTAGTGATGGAATTTCTATCATTGACGTCAATGGGGGAGAGATATACATGAAAAACATTGTGGATTGTATGAGAGAGCTGAATAGGAAAATGAAGGAAGATTTGATTTGATATTTTGTAGTGATGTTGCAGTATTGGATTTTTGGAACATTGGATGTTTTTCATCTATGTTGCCATCAATGCCAATGGGGGAGATTGTTAGGAATGAATGAAAAGTATTTTGGTAGTCATTCTGTAGCAATTGTTGTTGCATTCATGACTTGGATTGTCATTGATGTCAACACAGTGATATTCTGGATATTAGCAGGAAAGCAAGTACAATTTTGTTTTGCACACATGTTGTATTGTAGATTGGCTTTTGCACAATTGATGGTATGTTCTTTGGTGTGTTATTAACCTATGGTTAACAACACAAAAAGAAATTCATACATTTGTGAGAGTTATGAGCATTTTTGTGAAAGCAGTGTTTAGACAGTGTTTCTGTGAAGCGATGTTCAGAAATCAGAGGATATCTCTTAGCTAGGATGTAATCTGATTTTGTGCATTTAAATGAATGTTGGAGACTCATTAATGATGATTTGGTTCATAGTGCAAACTCTGAGGATATGTTTGGAGAAAGTTACAGTATCTGGAAGCCGACAGTTTTATGTGAATTCTGTGTGTAGTGTGTAGAATTTATTATTTTGTAATTGAGGACCGACTCATTTGTAATTATTTGAGTTTGGTATATAAGAAGGAATTTTTTCCTTGTTTTAATGTGTACTATGAAGATTGTGATGCGAATATATGCATGAAGTGAAGAAAAGAGCTAATTTAGTGATGAAGGAAGACTTGTGAGTACAAAGATCTGGAATTATGATCTTGTGTAGCAGAGAGTGCAGTTTTGGCACAGTGTGAAGGAGGTAATATATTTCATATTATTTTGTTGAATAATTCTAAGATCTTTTGGACATGGGTTCAGAGATCTTGCCTTGATGCTGTTTGGGCAGTGGGTCCTTCTGTCTTCCATAAACTCTTAACCAGGTTAGAATCTTTTAACAGGGATTCAAAATCTCCTAACATGGATTTATATGTACTGAATGTATTTTATAAGACTCCTAATAGGGTCCATCCTCTAACAAGGAACTTTCATATTAGTGCATCATTTTGTGGGCATCATTCCCACCGGGGTTTACTCTTTTCAAAAGGTTCCCTAGTCAACATATCTTGTGTTATTGTGCAATTGTGTATGATTATCTTTCTATGGTTGATCAATACATTGATTACATTGTTTAAAGAAGTTGAATGGATAAATTATTTGATAACTGATTCACCCCCCCCCCCTCTCAATTATCTTGGGGATCTTTACTTTCTAACAGTTTTACACTTAGAAAATGTCAAAAGTTATCTTGGATGTAAACTAGAGACATTGAGTGATAGTGATTTCATAGATGAATATTAGAAGATTTACAATTAGGATACGACACTGAAATAAGATTTTGAATATTTGGAACATAATGAAATTATTAAATATGGATTATAGTTTGAATTTGATAATGAAGAATGCACTAAGATTATCTTGAGCAAAATTCATAATGGAAAGTTTTGGCTAGAAGATAAAGTGATAGATATTATAACTGATTTGATTCATGAAGTCACTAGATTATCTAAAACTGGAGCTATTCCTTTTAATGAGAAAAACATGAGGAAAACAGTCATTGACAACACTAACTCATCCTACAATGGTAGAGGAATTGTGATTAGTAAGATCAAACAAGATGATGTGAGCTACTTATGCAAGATCCTAACTACTAAGTTTTGTACAAATTAAAGAGAGGATGACATGACAACTAGAATGGTACATACAGCCTAGCTAATGCATGGTGACAGGGTACTAGTTGATATGTGTAAAATTCTTAGAATTCAATTGTTTAAGAACTTGGAGAAGATCAAGGAAACTAAGTATACACTGTTTAGGTTCTCATCCCTAATCACATATATGTTCTTTCATCTTTTGAGGAGATTTCCTTACACCATAGGAAATGATTGGAATGATGGACAAACTACAATGGAAAGGATTAACTTAGTATACAAAAGACATGTTATTGACAATGTTAATGAGAGTGCAGTACTTGTTATTAAGACATTTTAAAATATTGTGTCTAGCAGATCAAGGATCCCTAAGTCTCTTGTTGAAAAATATAAAGATGATATATGTTTTATGGTGGATACTGACTTTACCTATATTGAAGAAGTAGAGCCTAGAATAGAGTTCATAGACCCTCTTGGCTATGAGATATCTGAGGTAGAGACTGAAGAGTATGTTAGCAAATTACTTAAGTCTAAGTTGGACACTCAGTGTAACAGGTTTGTAACCTTTGAGGAGAACTTCAACTCTGCAAAGATTCTAATTGAAGAGAAGTAGTCTAAGAAGAGAGTTGAGAGCACTATTAAGAAAATCCTAAAAGATATAGGAATGACAGAGAGAGATTTTTTGGTAGCAAAGTAGACAACAACATCAATTAGAGAGAGTGGACAAAAAGAATTTTTGTGTATCCCTCCTTTATCATATCAATTGTAGTGCAACAAGAAGAACCACAAGTAAAGGTGAAAGTGGAAGTACCTAAGAAGGACATAGAAGCAAAAATGTCTACTAGATCCACTTCCTCCACACCTAGCAAAAGAGTTAAGGAAAGTGCTACTGGACTAGGAAAGAGACATAAAAATCTAGTGCAACCAGTTCCTAGAAAGATTGCAGAAGTAAAAGAGGATGTCACTACTAAGAAGAAAGCTTGGAAACCAAAAGTTGAAAAGCTTAATGAGAAGATCATTGAGAATGGTGAATTTGAAAGAATGAACAAATATTATGATCTTTATGATTATACCGACAAACTTAATCTAGAGAATGCAGTTGTGAAGCATATGATCTTGACTAGCAAAAAGTTTGATACTATTCTGGGACAGATACCTGATGATCTATATAATAAACTTCTAAATAGGAAGAAGAGAGCATCAAAGGAAGAGATAGCTATCAGAGAAAATCTTGTGAGGAAGCTTTGTGAAATAAGAGATGAAACTCATTTCAATCAGATCATGAAAGCCCTCAGCACCCATCTTAGAACCAAAAGGAGAACAATTCAGATTATGGGAGGCAGGTATGAAGAAGTAAATTTTGAGATAGAATAGGCTATTATCAAGGTTATGGTAGAATATGTTGGAGAATCATCAGTTGTAGTAGAGAAAGAAGGTGAGAAAGTACAAGAGGACATTCCCTCTTCTCCAACTATTAATATTGAAGATGAAACAATGAATGTAGAAGGTACAAAAATATCCTTGGATACTGATGAAAATGTATTCAAGAATTTGGAGAACATTGTTGACAATTCGGCCTTTGAAGAACATGAAGCTAAAAAAGAAGAAGAGATGACAAAGACCATAGTTGTGGAACCACCAGTAACAAAGGAACAAGTTCCCATTCCCACCAAAGAAGATATCAGTCTTACTCTTGAGACTGGAAAGAAGACTCAAATTGGATCTATGATTGAGCATTTGGGAAAAGAAGTAGATGATGATAATCAATTGGAACTGATTACATCCTTGAACAAAATCATTGGTAAGAATAAGAAGGTGAAGAGTCTTGAAGGGTGTCTGAAAGAACTAACTGAGAAGTTACAAAGTACTATAACTACACAAATTTTAGAAGCAGACCCTATGGAGAAAGAAAAGAAGGTAATGAGCACCTTTAATAATGAATTCACAAACCTAGCTGATATTGCTAAAGTGAAAGAACAAGCAGCCTATGAGGCTAGAATGTTTTTGAACATCAGTCAGAATATCATAAATGATATCAACAATCTTGATATCTGTATCAAGGATTTGAGGAAGCATTTGGAAATAGGAAAATCTTTGTACATACAGTGTACAAAATCAGAGACCTTAACAACTGAAGCAGATGAGAAGATAAAGTTGAAGGAAGAAGAAATTCTAAATGAAACAAACCTTTTGTCTAGCCCCAATGTGAAGGTGTGTGATGTTGAGAAGAAAGTTCAGAAACTTTATGATGAAATTAAAGTTGTGCAAGATGAGAAAGACAAGAAATTGAGAAGATACACTCTTTTGAGAGAGCATGCTTCTATGAAGTTGAGCATTATTGAAGAGCAGTTGGAAGAATGTCTTTTAGCTAAGACATCTTTTTAGAAATTTAACTTTGAAAACCTCCAAGCATGTGAAATTGCTTCTTATGGACTGAGCGCACTACTTAATGTGGAAGATTCCATTAAGAAATCATGGGAGAAAGAGATAGAAGCCATGAAGATAGATTTTGAAGATTGTGTTGCAAGCCTACCAGCTTTGCAATAAATGAATTAAGGTATAACTTTTTGTGATACAATTTTGTAATCCGACCTACCTTATTTTGTCATTGTTGTCAAAGGGGGAGAGATATATAGAAGAAAATTGATAGTATATGATAAGGATTGTTACTCTTAGGGGGAGTACTATATTAGAGACAATAATGTTTTGAGGAGTTATAAGGATAGTATGTATTTTATACTATGGCCACAATTTTGAACATTTTTTATATTTTGAGTTGTACACTTAGCCAATTTTCTCATATGTTGCCACCAATGACAAAGGGGGAGATTATTGGCAATTTGGCTGAGTTGATTACATAGATGTTGTCATTATGGAAAAATATGATCCACATGAAGATCGCACAGGTCAGAGAGCAAGTATGACAGAGCGCATTGCAAATTTGTCTAAGTGTGAGACAATGTTTTACCAATGAACTTGGACACAATTTTTGTTTGTGACATTGAATGGAGTAAGGTCAATGCTTGCACACTTGAACATGGAATCTATGATGTCTATTGATCACCCATCTCAGAGCGCAAGTTAGTACAACATGTACAGAAGAAGTTATGATTGTTTTACCAAAGATAGTGTGAAACCAACATGATAGAATATGAAGACAGAACTAGTAAAGAGTTAAGGGATTATTTTGTTTATCAAAATAATGACTTAACAATATAAAGGGATGACATCCTAGATGTTAACTCTTGGATAAAGCTATTGGTATAAATTTAATTGTAATTGTAATTGTATTTGTAAGAAAGTACATAATAGTGTGGACAAGTGATATGATGCGAAGTATATGAAGCATATGTAATAGCGATAGTAAAAGAGAAGCAAAGAGATATTGATGCAAGCAGTATAAGGTTATGTACCTTAACCTATTTCTATAATCAGTGTATATTATACATTACTTGTTTGGACAGTGGGCTCATCTGGTAATCACATTTTGTACTACAACTCCTAACAGGGTTGAGGCTTCTAACAAGGCCTATAGTCCCTTAATCAAGACTGATACACTATATGTTTGTAATAGACTCCTAACAGGGTCAACATCCTTAATAGGATACTTTTGATTAGTGGATCTTTGTGGGTACCATCCCCATCGGGGTTTTTCCTTGGCTAGGGTTTCCTCGAGAAAAAATAATGTGTTATGAGTTCTTTATTGTTATGCATGTTGTTTAGCTTCTTATGTTATGTATGTACAAAGATAATCTGTTATATCCATAATTGGGAAAAAGATAAAGTTTGTAGAATACTGATTCACCCCCCCTCTCAGTATTCCCTATTTCTAAAAAACCTAAATAAAATAGGCACATGGCCTTTACAATATTACATTACAATCGCAAATCAAAATGCTAGCTGTCAGCTCCAAGCTCTGTTGTCTGCTAGCACACATTGGTTGTGCAACTTTAACTGATTGTAACTTACACATCTTTTCATATATACTTATGCACTCATAGACTAAGCATAATTATAGTCTAACAAGCTTAACTTCTAGGGTGCATACCATAATTCATTTGTACACACTGCGTTGATGCTCTGAGTTGCAGGAACTCTGTACACTGTCTAGTCTTCAACACTTGACTGAATTCTAATCTTTACACTAAGTGTGCTGACTCCAAACTACTATATGACTTTGTTTCCATAATGACAATACTATATCTATTCATATACTTGAGTATAGACAACTTGCCAATAGAAGGTTCTACACTAGTGATAGGAGGAATAAACCCTAAATATTGAGCTTCTTTAGCTAAAGGTTTAACATTTGAATGTACAAGATGAGTAATACCATGCAAGAGATTAACACCTTGATCACTATCATGAAGAACTTTCTTAAGAGCATTGGTAGCTTGAATAAAATCTTGATTATGGTTTTCTTGAATAAGCCAATTACCCATTTTATCAAGTTTAGTTGAAAGTTTTTGGACTTGTTCAGGAGGAACTCTTAAAGCATCATCCTCATCATGAGATGAGTGAAGATTTTTTCTCCATAATAGGATTGGAATCATGAAGAATAAAATTATCATCTAGGATCCTAAGGAAAGGAGAGGAAGACTCAAGATCAAAAGCACCCATAAGTCTACGACTTTGTCTAACCAAAATATTATAAGTAGGACTAGAAGTAGTAAAGCTCATAAACCAATGAAATGCAAGTGAACTAAAATAAGAAAACATAAAGCATGAATATTTTTGTATTTTGAAAGATATTTTGCAATTTTATTTTGTATTTTTGAAATATAGATGCAAGTAATCTAACTAGCATGCTAGATTTAACATAAAAGACAAATCTAACACCAACAATCTAATATAAAGGGAAATCTAACAACACAAAAAATAATAGGGCATCTAATTCCACAAAAGAAAAGAGGGTAAGTATGTCGGGTTCACCAAAATGAATAGGATAAATATGGGTATGGATGGAAGTGAATAGTGGTAGAAAAGATAATATGATATGAAAGGGGGAATATAGAACCTATCCTTAATCCAAATTCCCAAAAGGAAAGATCCAAATGGATTAATCACAAAGAAGTGATCAATGCACAAATGAATCAAACAATGGAGAAGACGAAGAAAGGAGGAAATCCTATAATCTACTATAGAAAGTATGTACTTGAAAATATTTAAATGAATAGAAGGAAAATACTAACCTCAAAATAGGGAAAATCTAGAAAATGCTAACTTTTGATGTCTATGCATAGTTTTGGAAAATTTTGCAACCTACTCTAGACTAGAAATGTCAAGACAGAGAAAACCTAGAAAACTGTTATCCTTCTGAGGTCAGGTCAAATTTGACCCAGATAGTGGGCCAAAGTCTTACCCTGGGGCACAATCCTACCCCCACTAAAGGTCATCCCTAACCTAAAATAGCTCTGACGAAAGTTATGTTCATAGATCTCGAAAGTTCACTGAAAAGGGTATCCAAATCTGAACTTCAATTCACTGTCTTGTACCTGTACTTGCAAGAAAATTGGTTTTTTTTGTTTGGATGGGGGGTTTGCCTTGGTCAAACCCTAGTTTGGAATCAACCTTGAAATGTAATTGAAATTGCAATATGTATAAATAAAGTAAATGGAACTATTCACCTTGCTTATGTTGAAGTCCTTGTGGAGGATTCGAATCCTTGAATCCACAAGTATGGATGCTCCAAATGAATGTAGAAATGTATGTAGGATGTCTCAAATCAATGGCATTAGATCTTCAACACCAATCTTGAATGGATCTTTGCATAGGAAGAGGCTTGGATGAATGTGGATGGAGAAATCTTCAAGGGGGATCCAAAGAGATTGAATCCTTTAATAGCTAACAATGGATCTCCTTGATGATTGCTTGAATGGATGATTACTTGAATGCTAGGCTTGAAGATGAATGAATGATTTCTTGCTTTCCTTCTCCTTCTTTCTTGCTACTTGAGAGCTTGATAGATTAGGAGATGAGATTTCTTGATTGTGGATGTTCTCACAAAACTTGATGGAGAAAATGAGAGAGGAAGGCTTCCTTTTATAGTGATCTAGGGCACAAAATCCTAGAGAAGGCCTATTAGGAATGGCAACACTGAGCAGGGGTGTCATGCCCAAAATTAGGGCAAAACATACACAACAATTTTTTTTCTAAAGTCACTAATGACAAGGTTGCATACCGAAACACGAGAACAAAACATCAACCTAAGTACTCATCTCACAAGGGATATGCGACGCATGCGCTAGCTTGCCTTCATCCCCTATACATCAGGTGTACTAGGCTGAAAAATCCTCTAACTAGGTTTAATCAAATGAGGACATGAGGGAAAAATTCCCTAAGTCAAATCACTCAAAAATTAAGACAATAATCCTATATTAAAAGATTTAAGTAAATAATATTAATCTTGCCTAGATTAATTTATAAAAGAATTAAACATGACACGTAGTATATAAAACACTATAATAAAGTCATAATTAACAATTTAATTAATTTAAATGAAGTTTCGATTAATAATTTTAATAATAATTGTTAGGGGTTGTTATCATACCTAGGCCCACCTAGGGATTATAGATTAATTAACCCCCTAAAAGAATTAATGACCACGAGAAAATAATAATAATAATAAGATAAAATAATAAGGGTCCATTAATTTAATAATTAAACTAATTAAAAAGTACATTAATAAAGGTTCATTAGCACAAGCTAAAATTATAATTATAATTAAATAATTGAAAGGATCTAAAATCTACACACTGAAATAATAATCTGGTAATAAAATATCTAAATAACCTCTTGATCCAAAAATCAAATCATATTCCAAAATAATAGGGAGGCTTGAAAATCAAAAGGGCAATTGTAATTAGAATTAAGGAATACATATTAAAAGAATTAAAAGTCTAAATAAGGCCTCATCCAAAAATCATTTCAAATCTCGAAATAATAGGGAGGCTAAAAAAATCAAAAAGGTAATTTATTAATAAAAGAAATTACATGTTTTAAAGAATTAAAGTATAAGAATTAAGTCCACATAATTAAATAACCCACTTTCTTCATTAGTGCAGATTATTTTTCATTGTGTTAAATAAAAAAATAAAATAAAAGCCATGCTCCAAAAAGTCAACCAAACCCTAAACAAAATTAGGGTTTGGGCCAAAATAAAGCATGGTCTAAAACCCTAATCTCAAGCTTTTTCTTCATTCATATTCTCTGAGTTGTCTTGGTTTGCAGGTTGGCCAAGGATTGAAAGAATGGAGAAAGAACAGAGTATACACCCAAGTACACATGAATGTATACACACTCCTAATGTGTATATACTTTAATATGTACTTATGCATATACAGTCAAAAGAGTTCAGGCTCTACTAAAGCTAGATCCAGATCTACAATCCACAAGGCATGGACAAAAGGTAAAGTCATTGGGTTACCATTGCATGCCTCACTGGTTTACATTAGGATAAGATTGTTCTAAGCTTGACTCGAAAAAGCTTTGTCACAGATTCATAAGAATAAGTTTGTCAGTTGATATAAAATCTGGTGATACAAATCTGATAGGGTTGTAGGTCTAAATGTATTCATTTTGTCTTTGAATCCGACATCGATGTATGTTCTTTCTTTCTTTAATGTTTATTGGATCAAAATGTCTATGCTCAGTTTGCATGTTTTAGCACAGAATAAATTCTAAAAATTTAACAGGATAACATGCATATAAAAAAAAGAACTTAAACTTTAATTTTATTTATTTATTTAAGCTTTAAGAAAGAATTTAATAATCTGAAGTATAAATCATAGTATTAAAAGAAAATAATTTAATTTAATGCATACCAAAATGAGTACACAGTAATCTGGATAGCATTATATCCAGATTTGTAAGTAAAAGGGAATATATATATATATATATATATATATATATATATATATATATATATATATATATATATAAAATAATAATAATATTTATATAAATATATAACTAATACATAGCTTCTTTTTTTTATTAAAGGAAACTTACTAATTCTTAAACAGCCAAATCAAATATTATATACTTAACATCATATATATATATATATATATATATATATATATATATATATATATATATATATATATATATATATATATATATATATATATATATATATATATATATATATATATATATATATATATATATATATATATATTAACAATTACAAATATAAATACAAGATTTAGTAATTGTACCTATAACAGGAAATAGAAATGTGTACTTAACAAATTGTATATATGTATTTATATTTGTATAATCATACATATGAATATGAATATGACAATTTTAATTTTATTAAGACACATGCCTTTATAAATATATAAACACCAAAATAAAGAAGTATTGCATTTACTAACATGTTTTATAAAAATTTAAATATTCGCAAGTGTTGGTTTAGATGTTGAATATGAAACCACTTTAATTTTGTGGATTATAAATAAATTTGTCCATAACTGCACAACATGAGCTTTTTAAAAGGGAAAGGAGACATTTTTATTTTGATGAAAATAAAATAAAGAGATTTCTCAATTTCTTTCTAAGTAACATAGAAGGAAAATTATTACTCTACATAAAGGGAAAATTATTACATCTCTCATATCATATTTTTTTTGTACGAGTAAGAGGATAAGTATATCTCAATCAACTATCTATTACAACATAAGGGAAATCATTGCATCTTTCTCATAATCACTTTAGTTCAATAGATGAAAGAAAATAATTTAACATTCTATCTTTTACAAGCATGTCATATGCTAGGCTTTCTAACATAGCCTTGATTAAACAACTTTTACAAAGGGCTTCAAGCCAAGAAACTCAAATAACATGAAGTAGTTACATTCAAATTCTCTTTTAACTCCATGAAACCAACAAGCTATGACTTCAGAAAAATTAGCAAAAATAAACAAATAGACCATGGAGGCTCACCTCCCAACCTAGGCCATTTCATGGCCACCCTTGAGCTAGGGGAAACAAAGATGGATAGGGGATTTAACATGCATACATCAAGCACATAATCAAACAAAACCAGCAAATAAACAAGAATATCAAATTCCCTTTCCCAAGGCTATGCACACAATGGGTCACCTTGGACCCATAGTAGGGGTGAAGGTGGAAGGTACCCAAATAGGAGAATGCCAAAAAAAATACAAGAATAACCTACCTTCTGTGTGTGTGAAAATTGTACCTGATCTGTAGACACAACACTTCAGTAAAATATTAGAGGTTAGTGATAATCAAAATCGTGCAAAATTGAAAACTATCTAACCAAGCGATTTACTACCTTCTAATAGGTGCGAGATTGATGTCCTCAGATTGTAATCGAGATCAGTGACCTAGATGACACCTAAATGAATGATTTGAATGCAATTGATCTAGATATGAATTGAATGCAATTAAGCTATTTTTTTTTTATATTTTCTATGCAATATGAATGATTAATCTGATATGAAATCTATGCTAGATGAAATTGATATGCTATGAATGCTATTGAAAATTGATATGCAATGCTAATCCAACAATGATATGCAATATGAATGCAAAAATAAGATTGATCTCACAAAGATGTCGATTCACAAGAGCTTTGATTTCTTCAATTCCAATTCTCCAGCGTGATTGTGCAAAAATATGAGATTCTGTAGATGCAAATTTGAGAGATGATTGAGAGATGAGTTATGAAGAGATGAGCCTTGTTTTTATAGAAATCCAAGGCTTTGGAGGTGCATGAGAAAAAACCATAAATCACTCAAATAACTCAGGTTGATTTTTGAGTTATTTTTAAATAAAAGATAATTAACTCACAAAAACATGCAAAAGCTAAGTTTTAACTCAAAACAGAGTTTAGATTTAATTGATAATTGATAGTTGTCTGCTTTTATGATTGTGCATGTTTTATTTATGAATTAATTAATAATAAAGTGATTTATTTCCAAATTAACTGATTTTTGAAAATAAATAATTAATTTATGGGTTAATCAATTATTTAATCAAACTTTCATTAAAAATTATATTATTAAATAATGACAACATGCTTTAATTAATTAAATCAGAATTTAATCAATTATTCATAGGATATTGGATTTATTGTCAAAATTAAATAATACAATTAATAATAGATAGAATTAAATTTAATTACATAATTAAGTGGCAAAATTAAATCTAATTAATTAAATATGAAAATATTCAATTAATCAAACTTTAAGATAAATGTGATTTATTGTCAAATAATTATAAAATTAAAGATAATTATGATGATTAAAAATATTACTAAGAATATTCCCTGATGCAGAATTTAAGATAATCAATTATGATTCGATAATGTTTAGATGTGCCTTAGATTAGGACTTTGATGTCGATTTCGTTCGAATTGAAGATGTAGGAGATTAATGAACTTATAGCCCATTTTTGGGGTATTACATTTTGCCCCTCTTTGAATTACTATGCGAAGCGCAGTGGTTCAAAGATAGTCTGTGTTTGATAAAGATATGAAACTGATGTTTGATAATTGATAATTGATATGAGACAGAAGCTGATTGATATTGATTTGATATGAAGATAATAGGTCCTGAGTGACCAAAGATAATGTTCACTATAGCAGCAATGATGATTGCAAAAAAATGTCAAAATGTCTGATTCCAAACCTTAGGATTGCTAAGAAGTGAGTGACCCATTCTAGACTTGATTGTCTTAGCAGAACTAGCAGGTATCACATCCGAATCCTTCAGTTGCCGAAGAACCAAGGAAAGAACACTATGATCTGATGGTTGCAAAAACTGATACAGTTTACAAGATTAGGAGAATACCAGATTGATATGGATCTTGATGAATCTGATATGCCCCAAGTGATGATAGATTTCCCCCGAGCGATGAGGACTTTTATGATGAATCAGTAACTAGACGTGATTGTTTGTCTTGATCACTGATGAAAGATATTGATAGAAATAAAGATATGATTTCAAATTTGATTACAGACTTTGAATGATATGCAATACCATGCCCCCTTCGGGATTAAAATTGAAATCTAACAAGAAAAGTTAGCGTTGAGAGCTCAGAAGCATGTTGATTGATGGGAAAAGTGGTCATACAAGTTCAAGAGTGCATTCTGCATCGTTTAGAGGTCCTGGAGACCAAGGTTGACTAGGTTAAACCATGAGGTGACCATAGTTGACCAAGTTGAAATTTTGATAGTTTGATGTAAGATAATCAGTTAAGTTGAATACTAGATTTCTGTGATGATAGAAGGTCGATTATGCAAGTAGTGAATAATATAAATGATCTTAGATTTTGATTTTGATCCCGAAAAAGGATTCTACTTGCTGCTTCGTTGGAGGAACCTTAGTGTGAGATTCAACTCTTGTTAGATTTGAATAATTTTTTAAGCTTTGAAGTTCGTTTAGTCATTGTGAGATCATGCAAAGATTAAAAAATGCAAAGAAGCATGCAATATGAAATGCAACCTAAGACCTAGGACCTAGTCACTGATCATGTGTCGATTTGTTATCATCATTGAACTTTTAGGTAACCGAATAAATCAATACAATGCCCACTAGCCATGAAACTATAGACATATGAATATCGATTTGTATGCGCAAGAATCAATACAACACCCACTGGTTATACGACCATGGACATATGAATATTGATTTGTTTTCAGAATGTTGGATTAGATATAAGCACCAAGGCACAAACACCAGGATGACCTGAATATCATGTCCTTTTTGATATAGCAATTTGTACAAGCATCAAAACATAAATGTCATGATGACTTGAGTACGCCTTGCGTTTAACATACACATCAAACAATCAAAAGATCATTCTAAATCCAGTGTGAATTACCTGTAGTGACCCTTTATCGTTCACCTCCTTAGGCAAGATCGCGTTTCATAGTAGGAGAAAGAACTTACTCAAAAAGACAATAGTTAGATCAAACTTCCTTGAATTTTCTGGGTATCAATGGTCGAGGTACGCATGGCCATCCAATTTGAGATAGAGGCTCTTACAATTGGACACCATTTCAATCTAGAATTTTCAAAGTTATAAGATTTCACATACAAGCAGAAAACCAAGAAAAGATTATGCCCCCAGTCATCACTCTCTAAATCTTGTAAAGGACATCATTGAGGAGCTCGAAGGGACACAATATGCAAAAATTTCAATGCGAATCAGTAAGCATACAAGGAGATAAAAGCATGAAAAGCACAGATTGTTTTCAATTTTCAGTTTGATGTTGATTGCGTTGTTGTTGATGCAAAATCCTTTCTGGAGACAAGACAGACTAACTGACTCACATGAAGCTTCAAAGGACTCTGACTAGATATGATCCGTCTAAGATACATGGAAGACCATAGGATATGACATTGATTGCCCCCAAGTGTTAAACATTGATAGGATACAGACGCTTGAGCCAATTGGTGTACAGACTGACTTATTGAAAACTAAAAATGTTGAAACAAACCGGGAGATATGTACAAACTAAAGCAAAATTGAAAGTTGGGAAAGACCAAGATTGTGCTGATAGATGGAGCGTTTTGAACAAGTGGCACCCGTTTGTTGGGTTTTCACCATCTTGGCAGAGATTCTATTTTTGCTACCAAAGCGCCTGTTTCCAAGTTTTCACCAAGGCACTTTTCTTTTTTTTAATTTTTTTTTGTATTTTTCATTTTTCAATTTTTTTCTACTTTTGATATTTTTATTTTTTTTTTAATTTTTGATATTTTTTGAATTTTTTTGTGAATTTTGATATTTTTTGATTTTTTTGCGAATCATCAAGGTGCCTATTGCTAGGTTTTCACCAAGATGTTCATTTTTTTCAGGACTTTTTTTGATTTTTAGGATTTTTTCAGGACATTTTACCATAGACGAAATGCCTTAGGCATAGAATTTCTTCAGATGGAGAACGTTGATTGGTTCTCAGAGCTGTTCTCCTTTAGTCGTTGAGAGTTGATAGGCACCAGAGCCAAAAGTAGCAGTGATAATAAAAGGACCCAGCCAATTGGGTTCGAACTTCCCCTTGTGTTCTCGATGTGATTGATTTTTAAGATTTTCTCTCAACACTAGATCACCAACCTAAAATTTTTTGTGTCTGACTGTCTTGTTGTAGCCTCTAGATATTCTCTTCTGATATACTCTAAGATAATCATACGCTGCTTGTTTGCACTCATCTAGTAGTTCCAGTTCTTGTAACCTAGACGCTCTATAGTCATCATCAGTTACAAGACCATGCATTCTAATTCTTAGTGATAGGATTTTGACCTCAATAGGTAGTACTGCTTCAGACCCATAAACTAAAGAAAAAGGTGTAGCCCCTGTAGGTGTTCTGATACTTGTTCTGTAGGCCCATAGAGCTGGATTAATCATGAGATACTTTTTCTGATACTTGTGCTGATACTGGTTTTGATACTGATTATGATAATTGTTTTGATACTAGTTCTGATACTAATTCTGATACTGATTATGGTAATTGTTTTGATACTGGTTCGAATACTAATTCTGATAATGATTCTGATAATTGTTCTGATACCGGTTTTGATACTTGTTCTGATATTGGTTCTGATACTTGTTCTGATACTTGTTCTGATACTGGTTTTGATACTTGTTCTGATAATTGTTCTAATACTGGTTATAATGCTTATTTTGATACTTGTTCTGATATTAGTTCTGATACTTGTTCTGATACTTGGTATACTTGATAGCATCTTTTTCCATTGCAAACTCCCAAGCAAGATCATATCATGTTGTCCCAATGTCTAGCAAGGTGGAGAACAAGAGGGATTGGCAAGCTAGTGGAAGAGATGGAAGACAAGAGAATAAAGGATAATGAAGGGAAGAAATCCTCAAGGGAAAACTCCTCAAGAATACCCAAGCTAGGGAAAAATTGTCATGTAAAGTGCATTTAGACAAGCAATAAAAGGCTAGCATAGGATAAGTCATAAAAGTGTAATGGCAAAGCAGGAAAGGATGCAGTCCAAAGGAGTAGACATGTCAAGAGGCTTCAAAGCATCGTGTTTTACTCTTTCTTTCTTAGATCAAGACCAAAGGGGAAAAGGATAATGAAAGGCTATAATGAATGGAGGAAGATGGATATGAAGGCTAAACATGGAAGAAATGAAAGCAAGATCATCGTAAGATAGCTCACAAAATAGCCAAATGTTCGTGTATAGATCAACATTGTTAAGATCAAAGAGAGAAGATGGAATGGATGAAATATATAGAAGAACTACGCATGATGCCTGATTGCCAGGTTTTCATCATGGTACTTATCCAAGGTGCCACAAGGGAGTGGTTTTCACCATAGGATGAATTTATTTTTCTTTACTTTTGCTACCAAGGTGCTTGTTTCCAGGTTTTCACCAAGGCACATTTTTAATTTTTTTTTTTTTCATTTCTTTTTGCATTTTTTGGAAGAAGGCAAGCTTTTTAGATAGTGCTCCTTGAAAGGATAAACCATGATATGCCAAGGATTCAAAATGACATGCTCAAAGATGCTGATAGGGAAAGGAATATGGAGGAGGAAAATGGAGGATAGGGTTTTATGTAAAGCGAGTGAGGATGGAAGATAGGAGGAATAGGCAAATGAGAAAAAATGATAGAAGGTAGAAGGATAATGCATGGAAAGATTGTGAAAGGGTAGATGGAAAGGAAGGCAAGCTCAACATCAACACATACCTTGAAGGGTGGCGAGAGGGTGGAGGAAATGTGAATGAGGGAATACGTGAAGGAATATGGTGAATGGATAGCAAAGGTTGTGGTTTAGGCACATAAAATGGAAGAATATTTTTGGAGGGAGATGAAGTGGAAGCCTTGGGAAGCTTGAATGTCAATTTCACTTTTTTCTCAACACCAGACTCTTTCAAGAGAGACTTTGGAATCCATATAGTCGTAGGCTTTTTATTTCTTTTTGATGATCTAGAGAGAATATCTTCAATGATGGATTTTGGAACCCATACTTGTCTTGTAGTTTTTTTCTTAGATATCTCTTTTGACTTTATGTTTCCATGTCTATTAGAGGAGACATGGTGATCTTCTTTTTTTGATGGATTCTTGTATTGATTCTTTTTCTTGTATTGAACATTCAAGTTACTTCCAAAAGACTTGGGACTTGTGGAAGAAGGAGGATATGACTGGTTTAGATGGGTGGGTGGATGAAAAGGATTCAAGGGTATGCATCTATGTTGATCTTGAGGAAAGATAGGAGATGGAGGTATGTAAGGACCTAAGATGGATGGAAAATTAAGAGAGTTAGGAGGGGAAAGTGAAGGGACATAAGAACCCAAGATGGAAGGTAGACATGAAGCCCTTAGTATTGGTGGAAGAGGTCCGAGGATGGAAGTGGAAGATGCAAAAGGATAATCAATAAGTTCATCAGCATCTATATGACAACCAAGGATATCAGCATTTTCAGAGTAAGCATTATAATTTTCAATAGAATCATGGACATCTTGAATAGGAGCACCTTCTTTGATTGGATTGTTCAAAGCTTGCAAAGACTCAGGAAGAGTAGAAAGTGGAAATGAACATGGAGTGGTAGAACAAGAAGATGGAAGACTTTGATCTTGACAAGGATCTTTGGAAAGCATAAGCATATAATTTTTCTCTTGATTTTCAATAGGCTTAACATTGGAAGTAACAACACCATTTTTAACAACCTTAATGGAAGTATCATCTTTGGAAAGCACAAGTGTAGTAAGGTTATTTTGATTGTTAATAAGCTCAACAGTGTAAGTAGTAGCTTGATCTTGCTTAGAAGAAGACTTAAGACATGGTGGAATGCATGAAAAAGGGTTTATAGGATCAAAAGAACCCTGAGGCAGATAAGAGACATCAAGAAAAAGAGTGGATGACATGGAGGGTTCTTGATCTTGATTTTTCTTTATGTTTTTTTCTTCATCATTTTTAGAGTCCTCTTGACATGGAGCCACTTCTAAAGACAAGAAAGCATGTTGGAATGGTATGGAAGACTATTGTAGAGATGGTGAAGGACCAGCTGAAGTAGGCATTCTAGTGCATAAAGGCTTAGGCTCTTTAGGTTTATCATTATTGAAAGTATTTGCAGCCAAGTGAAGGTTAGCTTGAATTTCTTGATGAGATAGCCCTGGAGGATAACTATAGGGAACCGCATGAAAAGTATCAGGGCTTGTGTCGGATGAAGGTTCTGTGAAAGATTTGAAAGACTCAGAAGCTTTAGGAAATTTACGGGTATTCGAGGAAATAGGGGATGGAAGGGAACCATCACTAGACAAAGGTTCAACATTAACATGATCTTGCTTGAGAAGATAATCTTTATTTTCAGCAAGAGAGTTCTTAGAGGAGAGATCCTTATAGTATTGATGTTTCAAGCTAGCATGGTGTATTTTATAGTCCTCAGCAGTAGTAGATGGATCATCATCAAGATATTGTCCACAAAAGCCATCAAAGTCTCTTTCAAAATCAGAATCATATGGATCACCATCACGATCTATCCAATGTGATGGCCCATTTGTAGTAAGCAAGAATGAACGATGAGGAGGACTCTTAGGAATAGAGGTGTCATAGGTATCATTACATTGTCTGTCGTCATAGTCATCATAGTTTCCAAAGCTAGATGTGTCACTCTCCGTGGAAGAGGTATCATATTGCTCAAATTTTTTCCGGGGGCATGGTGACATGTACAAGTCTTTATCAAATGGAAAAGAGTATAGAGGTTCCTTTTCTTTCTCAAGTTTGTCAAGCTGGACTTGCATAGCTTGCAGCTGCTTCATCATAGCGGTGATCAAAATTTCTTCCTCATGTGTACTGATTCTTTGAGACATGTGTACTGATTTTCAATAGCTACTGATTTGTTCTTGACACAATGATATTTTTGACAGATTCTAGAACTAGGCTGGAAACATTGGATATCTTGCAATTTGACAATTTCTGACAACTCTCTCAAATTTTTCCAAACGACACTTTGCAGACTCATACGACACTAGGTAGTCTATGAAACAACAGTTGCTAAACTCGTACGACAGTTGGGTAGCAATGAAACGACAGTTGAAAATCTCATACAATAGTTGCAAGATTTTGACTTTGAGAATTTGCTGGCATGGAAACTCGTACGACACTGGGTTCTCAATCATATGACAGATGGGCAATATTGAAATGACACTTGACAAAACTCATATGACTTTTGACTTCCTAAAATGACTTTTGACTCCAGAAAAGATTTTACGTCAATTTTTGCAAAATTTAAGGTCTTCAGTTTTGGATTGTTTGCAAATTGTACTGTCCAGATTTTGAAGGTTATGCCAGATTTGATCATTTTTAATAGCCAAGTAGATAAAAAAGCATGCAAAATAGCAAGCAAGTGATTCCAAGCATGTCTGAAAATAATGAATAAGGGAAAAAGCAACCTTGCACATGAACAATCAAGTGACCAAATTGTGCTAATCCCTGAGAGTACTAATTGTGTATGTTCTGAAAAGTTTTGCAATAACACATATACCTGAGAATGACAAATTGGCCTCTCTAGGGTTTTTAGTAATGGTTTGACTCTGCAACTTTTATGATTCAAAGGGGTGAACTCCAATCCTGGCGCACCAGGGTTTTGACACAGTTTGAGAACTTAATCTTCAAGAGCTGCTAGGGAGATCTGACAACCCAACAATGAACCATACCCGTGGAGATCTCTTCCATAAGGACATTTATATAGCGGCTGTCACTACCATGGCAAAAATGGCTATTACCGCTTGAGGTTCCGTCAACGCAGTTTTCCCTATGAAGGGATTGTCCACTACGGTTAACCCTCTCTAAAGGTGACTCATAGATTTATACCACAAGGGGACTTGGCTCCAGATCCAAGGTTTTTGACACCTTTTCACTTTTAACCCAAACAAAGCAAGCAGATTAATCCGACACGCTAAGACAAAGTTTTGTTCCACCAAGGTCTGTGATATCAACTCCACGTGATCTATCAACCTCTCTAGGGAGAGAATGTATCAATCAATAAGAGAAGACACAGTAACCAATTTTGATTCACCAAAGCTCATGATATCAACCCCACGTGATCTATCAACCTCTCTGGAGAGAGAATGTGTCGATCAATAAGAGAAGACTCACTAACCAAGTTGAATGTGAAACACACTAAGTATCCTCCCTACCTACAAGGATTCCATCATCAAGGAAAGATTTCGCTAGGAATCCAATCTCTCAAGAATCATGAATAGTGTTCATAGGGCCTAATTACTATGTGAGCATAGATATATTCCCGAAAGCAAATCTACCAAAAGTACCCAAAAAGTAGAAAGAGGAACACTTAACGCTTAAAGTGAATATGAGATGAGTCCACAAGGTGGAACACTTAACACCTCACACAAGCTGAAAACAAGTCCCCAACTTAGAAAACAAGCAAGTTCCTAAAAGCACAAAAAGGTTGCCAAGTGGAACACTTAACGCTTCTGTCCTATTGACCCCTCCCCTTTATGGCGTTGAGATTGCAACCACAGGGTGGAAATGAGGGGCCGATGGATTAGTGAGTCCAATAACCCAAGATAGTAATCAAGATCAATCACAAGTATTCTAAGACTACTTAATGAATCCTTAAGGGGTCACAACCTAGTATCAATTATGCAAGTGTGTAGAAGTAGACAAAAGCATGAAAAGATGCACACAAGCCAAACACATAAGAGATTTATTTTAAGTCCAAATCAAAATGTTTTCAGAAAAAGGAGAATACCTCATGATCCTCACAATGTGCTTAGTAGATTCTACCTAATTTTTAGCAATTTTTGTTGAGCTTTACTATGCAAGCAAGCTACGAACTCTCCAACAAGCCAACAAGCCAACAAGATATGCAAGGTATATTCAACTTATGAAAACCCTATGGTTAGATCTAAAAATCAATTGTTAGGAGCAATAATAACCAAAAATTAATCCAAATGACAACTCATCTCATTCATTGAATCATATGAAAAATAAGTGCATACCCATCATAAAATTTTAATTTTTTTGCACTGCATTTGACCTAGTCAACAAGATCTGATATTTTTTGATATGATTTTGGCCACAAAAATAGAAATTCAGAATAGAGACCTCTACTAAAAAATAGAGAGCTTTCCAAAAATACAAAATTTTTAGAAAAATCTCTTCATTTGTGCCCTAGAGACCTATTTTATCAAAACAGACTAGTTTTTGCAAATTGACTATTTGAGCTATTAAATTGCATCCAAATTTAAAACACAAATAATAGACCCCCTATAGAATTTGAAGAGATTTCCAAAAATATAAAAATTTCCAAAAAATATTCTGATTTGCGCCAAAAAATAATTTTTTATGAAAAATAAATTTTTTTTTATTAAAAATCAAATTTTTTTTAGAAAATTCTGAATTTTTTATTGAAGCTTCCCTGATATGTCGCCAACCTACAAAAAAAATTTTAGACCAAAAATCCAAGCTGTTTGGGAGATAAAATTAAATTTTTGAAACTTTGGGGTTTTAGCTCCCAAAAAAAAATCAAAACTAGCATGCAAAGGTGGGTTGCCCCATGGTGGGCGCCAGAAATGTGTGTGTGAAAATTGTACCTGATCTGTAGACACAACACTTCAGTAAAACATTAGAGGTTAGTGATAATCAAAATCATGCAAAATTAAAAACTATCTAACCAAGCGATTTACTGCCTTCTAATAGGTGCGAGATTGATGTTCTCAGATTGTAATCGAGATCAGTGACCTAGACGACACCTAAATGAAGGATTTGAATGCAATTGATCTAGATATGAATTGAATGCAATTAAGCTATTTTTTTTTTATATTTTCTATGCAATATGAATGATTAATCTGATATGAAATCTATGCTAGATGAAATTGATATGCTATGAATGATATTAAAAATTGATATGCAATGCTAATCTAACAATGATATGCAATATGAATGCAAAAATAAGATTGATCTCACAAAGATGTCGATTCGCAAGAGCTTTGATTTCTTCAATTCCAATTCTCTAGCGTGATTGTGCAAAAATATGAGATTCTATAGATGCAAATTTGAGAGATGATTGAGAGATGAGTTATGAAGAGATGAGCCTTGTTTTTATAGAAATCCAAGGCTTTGGAGGTGCATGAGAAAAAGCCATAAATCACTCAAATAACTCAAGTTGATTTTTGAGTTATTTTTAAATAAAAGATAATTAACTCACAAAAACATGCAAAAGCTAAGTTTTAACTCAAAATAGAGTTTAGCTTTAATTGATAATTGATAGTTGTTTGCTTTTATGATTGTGCATATTTTATTTATGAATTAATTTAATAATAAAGTGATTTATTTCCAACTTAATTGATTTTTGAAAATAAATAATTAATTTATGGGTTAATCAATTATTTAATCAAACTTTTATTAAAAATTATATTATTAAATAATGACAACATGCTTTAATTAATTAAATAAGAATTTAATCAATTATTCATAGGATATTGGATTTATTGTCAAAATTAAATAATACAATTAATAATAGATAGAATTAAATTTAATTACATAATTAAATGGCAAAATTAAATCTAATTAATTAAATATGAAAATATTCAATTAATCAAACTTTAGGATAAATGTGATTTATTGCCAAATAATTATAAAATTAAAGATAATTATGATGATTAAGAATATTACTAAGAATATTCCCCGATGCAAAATTTAAGATAATCAATTATGATTTGATAATGTTTAGATGTGCCTTAGATTAAGACTTTGATGTCGATTTCGTTCAAATTGAAGATGTAGGAGATTAATGAACTTATAGCCCATTTTTGGGGTATTACACCTTCAACAAGGCTTAAAATCTGATCATAATGCCTTCACAAGGCCAAAGATACAACCATCAACCCTTCACAAATCCACTCTAAAACAACACCCTTATGTCCCCCAAATAGTATACACAAGGATGGAAACATGGATGCCCATACATCCATGCCTTATCCCCTTCCTCCTAGAGGAAGGACTCTACAGTAGATGAGTAGTCCCAACTCTTTCCCTTCACTCGTCAAGGATCTCTTCCCTCCCAAGGGTGATTTTTGCCTTGCACACCCCAAAGAAGACAATGCAACAAAAGAAAGGAAAACACCACATGCATGCATAAATCAAAATGCCAACAATCACTTACAACACTTAGCATTCACATAACGCAAGAAAGTAAATTATGTACATAACATTAAGACAAAGAGTTTTCAAGATCCAACCTCAATCTAAGCTAATGGCAATGTGGGTTGAGATGAACTTCCTCCTACAAGTCTCCTTCTTTTCTATGCAACAACCAAAATCCTCCAAACAAGACAAAAATCTCACAACCTTTCAAGTCTCCAAAAATTGGAGAGTGGGCAATTGCCCTCAAAATTTCCCTCCATCTCCTTAAGAAGGAAAACCCTACTCCTTCCAAACAAGAGGGGAAATTCAAATTTCAAAATTTAAAATAAGGGGTGGGCTTTGTTAGAAATAGGGAATACTGAGAGGGGGGGGTGAATCGGTATTCTACAAACTTTAACTTTTTTCCAATTATGGATATAACAGATTATCTTAACACATGCATAACATAAGAAGCTAAACAACACGCATAGCAATAAAACTAAAGAACTCATAACACATTATTTGTTCTCAAGGAAACCCAGGCCAAGGGAAAACCCTGGTGGGGATGCTACCCACAAAGATCCACTGATCAAAAGTATGTTGTTAAGGATGTTGACCCTGCTAGAAGTCTATTACATGCATATAGTGTATCAGTCCTGATTAAGGGACTATAGGCCTTGTTAGAAGCCTCAACCCTGTTAGGAGTTGGCAGTAAAAAATGTGATTACTAGATGAGCCCATTGCCCAAACAAGTAATATACAATATTTATTGATTACAAAATTAGGTCAAGGTACATAACCTTATACTCCTTGCATCAATATCTCTTCACTGCTCTTTCACTATTGCTATTACATACATTCGTTACCTCTCTTTTACAATTACATCTTTACATAGGTTTATACAAGTCATTAAGATTAATAAATTTCTAGTCAGCTATCATATTAGAAAATATATTTATCCAAGGGTTAACATATAGGATATTGTCCTTTTATATTGTTAAGTCATTATTTTGATAAACAAAATAATCCCTTAACTCTTTATCTATTATGTCTTCATATTCTGTCCTGTCAGCTTAACACCGTCTTTAGTAAAACTGTCATAACTTCTTCCGTACATGCCATACTAACTTGCACTCTAAGGTGAGTCTCCAATAGTCACCATAGAGTCTATGTTCAAGTGTGAAAGCACTGAACTTACTCCAATCAACATCGCAAACAAAAACTATCATCAGGTTCACTGGTAAAAACACATTGTCTCATACTTAGACAATTTGTATTGCGCTCTAGCATACTAGCTCTCTAACCTATGTGATCTTCATGTAGATCATATGTTTCCATAATGAAAACATCTATGTAACCAACTCAGCCAAATTGCCAACAATCTCCCCCTTTGTCATTGGTGGCAACATATGAGAAAATTGGCTAAGTCTTAGGCTCCAAAAATTCAAAATTGTGGCCATAATACAAAATATGTATATAATATCTTTATGACTTCATGAATCCTTTCTATATACTATACTCCTCCTAAGGATATGTATCCTTATCAATTTTCTGCTATATATCTCTCCCGCTTTGACAATAATGACAAAAAAAAGGTAAGGAGGGTTACAAAACTATGTTTCACAAAAGGTTATACCTTACTTCAATATTGCAAAGCTGGTAGGCTTGCAACACAATCTGCAAAATTGATCTTCATATCCTCTAACTCTTTCTCCCATGATTTCTTAATTGAATCTACCACACCAAGTAGTGCACACAATCCATAAGATGCAATCTCACATGCTTGGAGATTTTCATAACTAAACTTCTGAAAAGATGTCTTGGCTGAAAGACATTCTTCTAGTTGCCCTTCAATAGTGCTCAAGTTTATAGAAATGTGATCTCTTAAAAGAGTGAATCTCTTCATCTTCCTATCCTTGTCATCTTGCAAAACTCTCATTTCATCATAAATCTTTCAAATTTTCTACTCAATATCAAATACCTTCACATTGGGGCTCGAAAGAAGGTTTGTCTCATTCTGAATTTTTGCTTCCTTCATCTTCATCTTCTAAACTTCCTCTGCTACCAAGTTCTCTAATTTTGTACATTGAATGTATAAGGATTTTCCTCTTTCCAAATTCTTTCTCAAGTCCTTTATACAGATATCAAGGTTATTGATATTATTCCTTATATTCCGACTGATGTTCAAAAGTGTCTTGGCCTCATAAGCTTCTTGAGCTTTCATCTTTGCTATATCAGATAGATTTGTAAACTCATCATCAAAAGTATTCATTACTTTCTTTGCTCTTACCAAAGGGTCATCTTCTGCAATCTATGTAGTAATAATAACTTGTAATTTCTCAGTAAGCTCCTTCAGGCATCCTTCAAGGCTCTTTACTTTCTTGTTCTTACCGATGATCTTGTTCAAAGATGTGATCAATTCCATATGATCATCATCATCTACTTCCTTTCCCAAATTCTCAATCATAGAACCAATCTAAGGTTTCTTGCCAGTCTCAGGTGTAAGACTGATTTCTTCTTGAGTGGGTACAATTTCTGGTTTCTCTATCACTTTAGGTTCTACAATTGTGGTTTCTATTTTTTCTTCTCCTTTGGTAGTCTCCTGCTCTTCAAAATCTGAATTGTCAACAATTTTTTCAAGATTCTTGAATAAGTTATCATCACTATCCAAGGTGATCTTAGTTCCTTCAATATTCATTACTTCATCCTCAATATTTATGGCTAGTGGAGAGGGAATGTCCTCTTGTTCTAGTTCTTCTTCTTGATCTTTGGATTCTGCTGCAACTAATGATTCTCCAACATTTTATGACATTACCTTAATGATTGCTTTCTTTGTTTCTACATTAACTTCTTCATATCTACCTCCCATAAACTGAATAGTTCTCTTCTTGGTTCTCAGATGGGTGCTTAGATCCTTCATAATTTGATTGAAGTGTACTTCATCTCTTACAAGCCAAAGTTTTCTTACAAGCTTTTCTCTAATAGCTATATCTTCTTCTGATGCTCTCTTCTTCCTGTTTACAAGTTTCTTGTATAAGTCATCAGGTATCTTACCCTGAATTGTATGAAATTTCTTATTAGATAAAATCATATGTTTCACCACTGCATTTTCTAGATTCAATCTTTCTGCATAATCATAGAGATCATAATATTTGTTCATCTTTGTAAAGTTTCCATCTTGAAAACTCTGTTCATTAACCTTCTCAGCTCTAGGTTTCCAAGTTTTCTTCTTAACAAGAGTACTTTCATCATCTTTGATATATGCAATTTTCCTTTGAACTAGTGGCACCAATGTCTTCTACCTCTTACCTGGTCCAGTAGCAATCTCTTTTACTCTCTTGCTAGGTGTGGAGGAGGTTGATCTGTTGGAAATTTGGCTAATGTGGATGCATAGATGTTGTCATTATGGAAAAATATGATCTCTATTGAGAGCACAGAATCTAGAATGCAAGTATGCAAAGTTGAAGGAAGAAATTGTCTAAGTTTGGATACAGTGATCCTGATAGAGCACCTGATGAAGATTTAGTTGGTGACGTCCACTGGAGAAATATTTTTGTTTGCGTAGTTAAATAAAGTTTCTATAGAGTATGAGGATACCCCATCTTAGTGCGCATAAAGTTTGGAGTAGTACGGACAAAGTTATTCAAAGTTTACCGAAGATAGTTTTTGCAGACAAAATAGTTTTGGAGACAGTTTTAGTGAAAGAGTTAATGGATTATTTTTTCTTGTCAAAATAATGACTTAACATTATGAAAGGATGACATCCTTGATGTTTACTCTTGGATAAAGATTTTGGAAGCCAACCCTGTAAATTTATTAGCTTTAATAACTCATATATTAGGCATACCTGAAATGTAATGAAATATGAAAGTGATATGTAAAAAGAAAGAAAAGATAACTTGTGATAGTTGTATATTGTGATAGCAGCAAAGGCTATTGATGAGAAGTTGTAAGTAGTACCATATTACAGTCAGAAATATTTTTGTATTACCTGTTTGGGCAGTGAGCTTAGCTGGTGATCAGGTTTTGTAATCTAACTCCTAACAGGGTTAAGGCTTCTAACAAGGCCTAAAGTCCTTTAACCAGGACAGATCTACTATATATTGTAAATTGAATCCTAACAGGGTCCAATATCCCTAACAAGATACTTTTGATTAGTGATCTTTGTGGGTACCATCCCCACCAGGGTTTTCCCTTGGCCAGGGTTTTCTCAAGAACATATGATGTGTTATGAGTTCTTTCTATTTACTGCTATGTTTGTTAAGCATCTTGATAATCTTTGTATGCACTAAAGTAATCTGTTATACCCATAAGTGGGCAAAAGAAAAAGTTTGTGAAATACTGATTCACCCCCCCCCCTCTCAGTATTTCCTATTTCTAACAATTGGTATTAGAGCACAATTACTCAGAGAAGGAACATTCAAGGAAAACTTAGTAGCTTGAGTAAGATCTCTATGGATATGGATCAACTTCAGAAGAATCTTGAAGAAGCTCTTGAACAGATTGATATGCTTACTGATGAAAGAAACTCCTTAAGAAGAAAATATGAAGATGCAAAGAATGCTATTGACAACTTAAAAGGTAAGATTGAAGATCTGAAATCTGAAAAGAAATCTGATATGCTTGTTGAAGATTGTGATGAATTAGAAAAAGAAAATGAGATCCTTAAGCATGAGTTGAAGATAGTAAATCTGAAGCTTAGTATGAAAGATGGAAATTTGAGATCTGATAATGAAAAATTGAAAATTGAGAATGAAGATCTGAGGTCAAGACTTGAAAAGGAAACATCTGAAGCTGAAAAAGTAAAAATGCAGTATGTGGAACTTGAGAAGTATAATAAAATAGTGAAAGGTGAATTAACTCAATCTAAACAACATCTTGAAAGGCTATATTCAAAAGGTGATAAGACTGAAAAACAAATCTCTTTTGAAGAACCATTCTTTGATAGGACTGGATTTGGATATAGTATGTTTAGAAAAAACCATGAAAGTAAGAAGCTAGATCTGAAGACATCTGAAAGTGTGGAGGAAATAAAGCTAGATGAGAACACATTGGAAGATCCACCTAAAGAAAAACCACCTAGAGAGAAAGAAGAATCAAAGCAAGAAGAATCATCTAAAGGTATGCAAATAGAATTCAAAGGTAGATGTTTTGCTTGTAATACTATTGGGCACATGAAGAGAGATTGCACAGGTAAGCAATTTAAACCTTTTAATGGACATTGTTATAATTGTCATAGTTTTGAACATAGAGCTAACGAATGTAGAAGACCTAAAGTAATTTTGAATAATTATGATAGAATGATTGGGAATACTAACAATGCAGATAAGAAATCTATTGAAGAAATGAATCAAAGAAAAGTGGTAGTATGTTTTAGATGCAACATAGTAGGACACATTGCTAGAAATTGAAGGTCACACATTAACCAGCAAGGACAGAGATTTGGAAATAATGGAATCATCTGTCAGATATGCAACAAGTTTGGACACTCAGCAAGATTTTGCAGAATGAACAATGGAGGTTATCATCATAACCCTACCCCTAGGAACAATGCAAGAAGGAATGAAAATGCAAGAAACAAAGAGAAAGGTTGATGTAGCAATAAAGATGAAGTAAAATTTGACAAATGCACAGATCAAGGAGGTATAGTCAGCATTGAAAGTAGTTAGGAAGGTAATGTAACCAATGGTAAGGATGAATCTTTACCTGACCCTTCTTTAAATACTTAAATTATGTAAGTTTCTGTAGTTTAGGACTTAGGATTAGTGTAGATTAGGAATTTGAATGAGTTAAGTTTTGCACAGTTAGATATAGGTTTATTATGTTGTACTAATGCTATGGTTAAGTGGACAAAAGAAAATATTGTGTTTTGTGAGGTCGCAAAAAGTTTTATGATTGCAGGTTTGCAGAATCAGCTTTTTGAGGTTTTAGCGGCAAAATGAATGAATGCGATGTCAGATCGAGTTAATGTGAAGTGTTATAAGGTTGAAATCAAAGTTATTATGATTAAAAAGTGATTGAAAAGAGATTTGAAAGAAGAAAAGTGAGTTGAGGATGATTTGAAGAAGTTTGGAAGCAGTTTGCAGCGACGATCATACCGAAACCCTAGATTTGCAAAGTTGAGGTATTTCTTGATCTTTAATCAGTTGATAAGATGGATATTTCTATGGTTCATAATGTTAAGGATAAGAATAGACCAAATATTAAGAAAGAACCAGTAGAACCAACTGAAATTGATGACAGTCTAGCATTATCATCCGTACCAGACGGAGTATTGCACATTGAGAATGTTAAAGGATATTTAGGTTGTAAGTTTGAAACTTTGGGAGATGTAGATTTTAGTGATGATTACAGGAAATTGTACAATCAAGACATGTCAGTTAAACCAGTTTATGGGTACCTAGAGAACAATGAAATTATCAAATTTTTCATGAAGTATGAATTCAATGATGAGGAATGTACCAAGATCATTTTAAGTAGAATCCACAATGGGAAATTCTGGATGGAGGATAGAGTTATTGATATAACTGCCGACCTAATTCATGATGTTACTAGATTATCAAAAGTTGGAGAGATTCCACTGAATGAAAAGAACATGAGAAAGATTGTTTTAGATAACACTGGATCTAGTTATAATGGTAGAGGAATTGTGATAAGTAAGATTAAGCAAGATGATGTTAGGTACCTTTGCAAGATCCTAACAACTAAATTCTGTGGTAGTTCAAGGGAAGATGACATGGCTGCATGAATGATTCATGTAGCTTATCTTATGTGTATTGAGAATAAACCAGTAGACCTATGTGAAATCTTGAAAATTTAGCTATTTGAGAACTTAGAAAAGATTAAGAAGGCTAAGTACACTCAGTTTAGGTTTTCATCTCTGATAACCTATATGTTTTTCCATATTTTGAGAAGATTTCCTTACACAGTTGATTGGAGTGACAATGTGAACACAATGGAAAGAATAAACTTAGTCTACATGAAGCACCTTTTTGATAAAGTTGATGACAGTGTGAAGCTTGTATTGAAGACTTTTCAGAATATTATTAAGAACAAATCAAGGATTCCTCAATCCTTAGTTGAAAAGTATAAAGATGACATTTGTTTTATGGTTGACATTGATTTCACCTACATTGAAGCAGTTGAGCCTCGAATGGAATTCATAGACCCTCTTGGCTATGAAATATATGAAGTAGAAATAGTAGGATATGTGAATAGATTGTTAAAGTGTGAGTTGGATGGTCATGAAAATAGGTTTGGAACCTATGAAGAGAATTTTGAGTCTGCAATAAGTTTGAGAGAAAAGAAGCAATCTAGTAAGAGAGTTGAATCTACTATGAAGAAAATATTGAAACAATCTAGTATGTCAAGTCACGAGTTTGACATAGCTAAGAAGACTGCAGAAGCCTTGAGGGAAAGTGAAAATCTTGTAATTTCACCTGAGACATCAAGTGCAGATCCTGTTGATCCTATTGTAGTAAAGGTAAAAGTTGAAGTACCTGAAAAAGATGAAGGAGATAAATCTTTTTCTCCTATTCCTAGCAAAAGAGTAAAAGTGAGTGCAACAGGACCCAGCAAGAGATAGAAAGTGGTTGTACCACCTATACCTAGAAATGTAGCAGTAATTAAAGATGATGATGTAGTTTCAGTTAAGAAGAAAACTTGGAAACCAAGAATTGAAAGAGTTAATGAAGATATATTGAAGCATGGAGACTTCACTAAGTTGAATAAATTCTATGATCTATATGGATCATTTGACAGATTGAACTTTGAAAATGCAATGGTTACACACATGATTGTGGTAGATAAGAAACTTAGCACTATTCATGGTAAGATCCCAGAAGATTTGTATAACAAACTTGTGAATAGAAAACAAAGAGCACAAGAAGAGGACATAAAGATGAGAGAACTTGTAATCAGACAGTTCTATGAAGTTAAGGATGAAGATCATTTGAAGAGATTCTTGAAGTCTCTTGGAACTTTATTGAGAACTAAGAGAAGAATAATCCTTATAATGGGAGGGAAAAAGGAGGAAGTACAGAAAGAGACAGAGCAAGCAGTAATGCAAGTTCTTGCAGATATAGTTGCAGAAAAGCATGTTGAATCAGACCCTCAGCAGAAGCAATTAGAGGAACCACATGCAGAGAAAGTTGGTATTGAAGAAGTCCCATCTTCTTCACATATCAATATTGGCAAAGAATCAATAGATATTGAAGGCACTAAAGTGACTCTAGAATCAGATGATGCAGTATTTCATGATCTAGGAAACATTGTTGACAATTTGGCTTTGGGAGAGCAAGAGAAGAATACAGAGGTAGAGGAAGCACCAACTGTATCAGAATCAGTTCCAGCAGTGTTGTTAGCTAGAGGCAAACAAATTTTCACAGAGGCCACTACCTCTAGTGCACCTTCTAAACTAGCTGAAAACATTAGTGCACCTGACAGTAAGAAGATGCATATTGGCTCAATGTTTGAAGACCTTGGAAAAGAAGTTGAAGATGATGATCAGCTTGAGTTCATCACATCTCTGAATAAAATTATTGGAAAGAATAAGAAGGTGAAAGACCTTGAAGGCAAAGTTAGAGTTTTGATAGAGAAACTTGAGAGTGTGATCAGCACTAAGGTATCTAAATCAGATCCACTTGAGAAAGCTCAATCAATAATGAATTCTTTTGACTCTGAATTTTCTAACTTGAAGGATATTGCTAAAATAAAAGTTCAGGAAGGTTTTGAAGTAGAAATGCAACAAACTTTAAGTGTAAATATTCGAAATGATATTGGTAGTTTAGATGTATGCATAAATAATTTGAGGAGACATTTTGAGATAGGAAAGAATTTGTACATACAATGTACTAAATCAGAAATCCTAACAGTTCAAGAGGATAAGAAGATCAGAGAGAAGTTAGATGCTATTACAGCTGAGACAAACACCTTGACAAGCCCTAATGTCAAGATAAGTTCTGTTGAGAAGAACATAAGGAAATTGAAAGATGAAATCAAAATGATAGCAGAGGAGAAGAACATAAAGATGATCAGGGTTAACATCTTGAGAGAGCATGTCTCAATCAAGATATCAATTGTTGAAGATCAAATTGAGCAGTGTCTTTCAGCAAAGACATCATTTCAGAAGTTTAGCTTCAATTCCTTGCAAGCTTGTCAGATAGTAGCATACGGATTGAGTACTCTACTCAATGTTGTTGAATCCATCAAGATGATATGGGAGAAAGATTTTGAATCTTTGAAGTTAGAGTTTGGTGATTGTGTTGCAAGCCTACCAGCTTTGTAATAACTGATAATAAGGTATAAAGTTTTTGAAATTTTTGTACACCCTATCTTTGTCATTGTTGTCAAAGGGGGAGAGATAGAAGAAAATTGAATATATGTTGAGGAAGGATACTCATAGGGGGAGCTATTCTATGGAGTATGATATTGTATACATATTGTATAACTTTTGGCCACAAATTTTGTATAAGTTTTTTTGAAGTTTTGTTTGCACACTTAGCCAATTTTTCCATATGTTGCCACCAATGACAAAGGGGGAGATTGTTAGAAATTTAGCTAATGTGGATGCATAGATGTTGTCATTATGGAAACATATGATCTCTATTGAGAGTGCAGAATCTGGAATGCAAGTATGCAAAGTTGAAGGAAGAAATTGTCTAAGTTTGGATACAGTGATCCTGACAGAGCACCTGATGAAGATTTAGTTGGCAACGTCCACTGGAGTAATATTTTTGTTTGCATAGTTAACTGAAGCTTCTATAGAGTATGAGGATACCCCATCTCAGTGTGCATAAAGTTTAGAGCAGTACGAACAAAATAATTCAAAGTTTATCGAAGATAGTTTTTGTAGGCAGAACAATTTTGGAGATAGTTTTAGCGAAAGAGTTAAGGGATTATTTTTGGTTGTCAAAATAATGACTTAACATTATGAAGGGATGACATCCTTGATTTTTACTCTTGGAAAAATATTTTGGAAGCCGACCATGTAAATTTATTAGCTTTAATAACTCATATATTAGGCATACTTGAAATGTAATGAAATATGAAAGTGATATGTAAAAAGAAAGAAAAGATAACTTTTGATAGTTGTATATTGTGATAGCAGCAAAGGCTATTGATGTGAAGTTGTAAGAAGTACCATATTACAGTCAAAAACATTTTTGTATTACCTGTTTGGGCAGTGAGCTCAGCTGGTGATCAAGTTTTGTAATCTAACTCCTAACAGGGTTAAGGCTTCTAACAAGGCCTAAAGTCCTTTAACCAGGATAGATCTACTATATATTGTAAATTGACTCCTAACAAGGTCCAATATCCCTAACAAGATACTTTTGATTAGTGATCTTTTTGGGTACCATCCCCACCGGGGTTTTCCCTTGGCCAGGGTTTCCTTAAGAACATATGATGTGTTATGAGTTCTTTCTATTTACTGCTATGTTTGTTAATCAGCTTGATATTCTTTGTATGCACTAAAGTAATCTATTATATCCATAAGTGGGCAAAAGAAAAATTTTGTGAAATAGTAATTCACCCCCCCTCTCAGTATTTCCTATTTCTAACATGATCTAGTGGATATTCTTTCTTCTTGATCCTTCTCTGTTTCTTCCACTTTCACCTTAACTAATGTTTCCCCTTCTTGTGCTACAATTGATGATAGAGGTGGAACAGACAAATATTCTTTTTGTCCAATATCTCTAATTGTTGCTGCTATTTGCTTGGCTACCAAGAACTCATGCTTAGTCATCCCTGTATCTTTTAGAATTTTCTTGATAGTACTCTCAACTCTTTTCTTTGACTAGTTCTCTTCAAGGATGGTCTTTGTGGAGTTGAAGTTCTCCTCAAAGGTTCCAAACCTATTACAATGAGTATCCAACTTTCACTTAAGTAATCTTCTCACATATTCTTCTGTCTCAATCTCAGATATCTCATAGCCAAGAGGGTCTATGAACTCTATTCTAGGTTCTACTGCTTCAATGTAAGTAAAGTCATTATCAACCATGAAACATATCTCATTTTTATACTTCTCCACAAGAGACTATAGGATCCTTGATGATGCAGGAGCATCCTGGGTGTAAGAGCAATCTTGCATCACCCAAAAATATTTTTAGTTTTGTTTTCAATAAGGGCTATCTTGTGCAGAGCTGCTATTTATGGAAACTTGCTATTTTTAGTAAGTTGGTCATCTAATCTTAGAATGTTCTGATTTCTTCCCTGGAGGTTCATTTTGGTCATATCATCCTGCTAGTAAAGTTTTATTACTGGATCAAGTCTAGTTTTGAAGATATTGAAAATTCTCGAGTTTTGGAAATAAGGTACAGAAACTTTGAACTCAGTTTTGAAGGCTTTTGAGGTCCTGGATGAGGACAAAAATTTGGGTGACAAGCACTTGCACTAGTCAAGCCTATAGAGCATTTCGTGGCCTTTCCAAAATGGGGTCATAATAGTCATTTGGGTCAACTAGCGATGACTTATGGTCTTCGAAAGTTGGGTCACCTGAAATGGTAGAAAATAATTTTCCTTCAAAATTTTTGTTTGGGTTTCAAAAGTTATTTTGAGCTGACTTTGATGTAATAAATTGAAAAATAAAATAATTCTAAGTTTGGTCGGCCCTAAAGGCTAAATTTTTGGAACCTTCTCGAGCAGTGGAAATTGCCTTTATAAGGAAGGGTGTAGCGTTGTCTTAGGTAGTTCGAGACAATTATGGGTAGTAGATCTGGGTATTTATTTGAGGCTTTTTCCTATAGAATATTGTAAGGGAATGCCCATGTGGCTTTGCATATTGTAATTTTGAAAGTTTGTAATTCCACATTTGTGGAGATAATAAGAAGCCCATTTTTTGTTCTTGCATATTGTTGTTATTTCTCTATTTCTGTTATGTGTTTGTGATATTAAGGGGAGCACCCTTCATCACTTGATCTGCTAGACATCAAATTTTGAAATGATTTAATTACCAGCACTGTAATTTCATTTAGTTTATCAATAACATGCCTCCTATACACTTGGTTAATCCTTTCCATTGTAGTTTGGCCATCATTCCAATCATTTCCAATGGTGAATGGAAATCTTCTCAATAAATGAAAGAACATATAAGTGATTAAAAATGAGAACCTAAACTGTGAATACTTAGTTTTCTTTATCTTTTCCAAATTCTCAAACAACTGTATCCTCAAAATCTCACACATATTAACTTGTACTTTATCCACACACATGAAATAAGTTGCATGTATCATTCCAGCTGCCATGTCATCCTCTCTCGAGTTAGCACAAAACTTAGTTGTTAGGATCTTACACAAGTATCTGACATCATCTTGTCGTATCTTTCTAATTACTATTCCTCTACCATTGTAGGATGAATTTGTGTTGTCTATGACTATTTTCCTCATGTTTTTCTCATTCAAAGGAATGGCTCCAGTTTTAGATAGTCCAGTTACCTCATGAATTAAGTCAGCTATGATATCTATCACTCTATCATCTAACCAAAACTTTCCATTGTGAATTCTGCTTAGGATTATCTTGGTACATTCTTCATTATCAAATTCATATTGCAAAGCATACTTAACGATCTCATTATCTTTCAAATACTCAAACCTTACTTTCAATGACATGTCCTGATTATAGATTTTTTGATATTCCTCTATGAAGTCACTATCACTGATAGTCTCTAGTTTGCATCCCAGATAACTTCTAACATTCTCTAGATGTAAAACTCCATCTGGTACGGATGATAAAGCTAACCTAGGATCATCTTCCAAGGGTTCTACTGGTTCCCTTTTCATCTTAGGTCTATTCTTATCTCTAACATTGTGAATCAAAGAAACATCCATGATTTCCTCTAATTCCTTAACTAATTTAAAGATCTTCCAATTAAAATACCTCGATTTCATGATTTAGGGCTTGCGTAGATTCGACACAAAATTCTTCACCAAATCCTTGCAAAATGCTTCCAATCACTGCTCTTTGATCTCCTTAACACTTGTATTCACTTTGATGATCAAATAACACCATCCATGACCTTTTATTAATTCAATCTCACTTAGATCTAACATCGTATTCAATTCTTTTGCCACTTCTTTCCAAAAAGATGATTCTGTTAACCTGCAAAACTTAAAACTTCTTGTGATCTCGCAAAACATAATATTTTTCTTTGTGCTCTTAACCATAGCATTAGAACATCATATAATACCTTGCATTAACTGCACAAGACTCAATTCATCATATATCAACTTCTACACTAATCTAAGTTCCTATTCTACTATAATTTTCATGAAATAAGTACTTTGAGATGGGTCAGGTAAAGATACATTTTTACCATTTAATACTTCACCTTTATGACTACCTTCAGTGCTAAATATGTCTCCTTGATCTGTGCTTTTAACAAACTTCACTTAATCTGAATTACTACAACATCCTTTTTGACTGTTGCTTCCATCTTCATTTCTTCTTACATAACTTCGAGGATTAGGATTAGTAGGAAAAACTCTATTGTTCATTGTACAAAACCTTGTTGTATGTCCAATCTTGTTACATATCTGACAAACTATTCCATTGTTTCCATATCTTGGTCTAGGTTGATTGATCTATGATCTGTAATTTCTAGCAATGTGTCCAACCTTGTTGCATCTATAACAAACTACTCCATTTCTTCTATTCATATCTTCAGTAGGTTTCTTATCTACATGGTTAGTATTTCTAAACATTCTACTACTATTGTTATTCTCAACAAATTTAGGTTTTCTGCATTCAATAGCTCTATGTCTAAAACCATGACAATTATAACAATAACCATTAAGAGGCTTAAATTTCTTACCTGTACAATCTCTCTTCATATGACCAACAGTATTACAAGAAAAACATCTACCTTTGAATTCTCTTTGCATACCTTTAGGTGATTCCTCTTGCTTAGCTGGTTCTTCTTCCTTAGGTGTATCTTTAGATTTGTTAATCTCATCAGACTTCTTCTCATCTATACTTTCAAATATCTTCAGATCTGGTTCCTTACTTTCTTCATTTGCTTTAAAAGTGTTGAATCCAAGACTAGTCTTATCATAGAATGGTTTTTGATAAGATATTTGTTCATCAATATTCTCACTAGTTGAATATAGTATTTCAAGTTGCTGCTTAGATTGAGTTAGTTCTCCTTTCACAATTGCATTGTATTTCTCAAGTTCAGCATACTACAAATTGACTTTCTCAAGTTTAGATGTTACTTTACCAAGTTTATATTTTAGCCATTCATTTTCATGCTTAAGATTTTCATTCTCAGATTTCAGATTTGCTTCATTCTTGTCATTTCCATCTTTCAGACTTAGCTTCAGATTTGCTATCTTTAGTTCATGTTTAAGGATCTCATTTTCTTTCTCTAAGTTGTCATCACAATCTTCAATATGAATTTCAGATTCCTTTTCAGATTTTAGATCTTCCAACTTTTTTTTTAGTTTCTCAATGAGGTTCTTTGCATTATCATATTTTCCTTTCAGAGTATCTCTTTCTTCAGTAAGCATATCAATCTTTTCAAGACCTTCTTCAAGATTCTTCTATAGCTGATCCATATCCATAGAGATCTTACTCAAGTTGTTAGGCTTTCCTTGAATGATTCTTTTTTGAGTAACTAAGCTCTGATACCAATTGTTAGAAATAGGGAATACTGAGAGGGGGGGGGGGCATGAATCAATATTCTAAAAACTTTAACTTTTTCCCAATTATGGATATAACAGATTATCTTAACACATGCATAACATAAGAAGCTAAACAACATGCATAACAATAAAACTAAAGAACTCATAACACATTATTTGTTCCCAAGGAAACCCTTGCCAAGGGAAAACCCCGGCAGGGATGGTACCCACAAAGATCCACTAATAAAAAGTATCTTGTTAAGGATGTTGACCCTATTAGGAGTCTATTACATGCATATAGTGTCTCATTCCTGATTAAGGGACTAAAGGCCTTGTTAGAAGGCTCAACCCTGTTAGGTGTTGGCAGTACAAAATGTGATTACCAGATGAGCCCACTACCCAATAAAGTAATATACAATATTTAATGATTAAAAAAGTAGGTCAAGGTACATAACCTTATACTGCTTGCATCAATATCTCTTCATTTCTCTTTCACTATTTCTATTACATACATTCGTTACCTCTCTTTTACAATTACATCTTTACATATCTTTATACAAGTCATTAAGATTAATAAATTTCTAGTCAGCTATCATATTAAAAAATATCTTTATCCAAGGGTTAAAATCTAGGATATCATCCCTTTATATTTTTAAGTCATTATTTTGATAAACAAATAATCCCTTAACTCTTTATCTATTCTATCTTCATATTTTGTCCTGTCGGCTTAACACTGTCTTTAGTAAAATTGTCATAACTTCTTCCTTACATGCCATACTAACTTGCACTCTAAGGTGAGTCTCCAATAGTCACCATAGAGTCTACGTTCAAGTGTGCAAGCATTGAACTTCCTCCAATCAACATCGCAAAAAAAAAATTGTCATCAGGTTCACTGGTAAAAACACACTGTCTCATACTTAGACAATTTGTATTGCGCTCTGACATACTAGCTCTCTGACCTGTGTGATCTTCATGTAGATCATATGTTTCCATAATGACAACATCTATGTAACCAACTCATCCAAATTGCCAACAGGCTTGGCTTGCATCTCAAATTTTCGTCACTTTTCAAAAGAGCATCTTTTGGAAGGGCAAAAATAGCCAAAATACATCATAGCGGTCAAAATTTGACCCCCAACACATGGAACCACTATGGGGTAGTCTATTTTTAGCCTCCACTACCCTATATGGTCACTAAATGCCACTCAAAAGACCACCTAAAGGTTTCATACGAAAATGAAAGAGATTCCCACTCAAGGATCCTAAAAATAGAGACCACTCACACACATAAAGCACTTGGTCTTGCCACCACATAGCACATGTGTCAATTGACACCACAATAAATCACAACACATCACGATACACATGGTGTGCCAAGTGGAATAAAAATAAAATAGAATAAACATTATCAAATAAATAAAATCATGCATCACTTTACAACAATTACACATTACAATGAGGTGAATTTCTCCCTTTGGAGATAACCTTGGCTTAACATAATTTTAACAAGTATCCATCTTTAATTTCCCTTGATATAACCATGGTCTTACTTGCACACCTGAAAAAATATCAGTAGCTCATGAAATGTCAATAACATATATATGTACATCATAAATAATCAACCTCAACTACATCATATAGTTCAACTGCATCCACACTTTACCACAAGAAAATCACCTACTTCCAAATATACATTTCTTAATTTCAAATCAAGCTATGTCAAGAACATAAATATATCAATTAACCTACTTTAGTAACCATAATTATCTCATATAAATTCTTCTTGTATAAACATGAAATTATGGCATAATATTCTAAATTAAATAATTCATCAATACCATAAGTCAAGAGCTAATAATCCAACATGAAAATAAGTCCTAAATTATTTACAAGCTACATTTCAAATGATTCACTCTTCTTACATTATTATAACATCAAAGCATTCTATGAAAAATCTCCCACTCAACATCAAGACCTAATAATCACTTTTCTATTAATACATGTCTCAACATAAAATAAATTCAAATGGTCCGTTATGTAAGCATTCATATCCAAATATAAATATTTCAACATTCAGTAGTGGTACACTCACACCTTTCCTACTGCATTTCTTCTAGAGATTACATACACATGGGAAATAATATTTAACTATATATATATATATATATATATATATATATATATATATATATATATATATATATATATATATATATATATATATATATATATATGTATATATATGTATATATGTATATATAGATACATATATACATATATACATATATATATATATATTTCACACTTTTATTATTTAAACTACCTTATTCTGATACAATTTCTATAAAATAAGCACTTGATAGAATTATCACAAAGATCAGTTGAATTCAATTAATCTTATTTTAAACACAGAGCATCCTAGGATTTTGAGTGTATAAGTAACATGAAAGAGTACATCACAAATGGTGATCAATCCTCTATCCACCAGGACACAAATCATAATACAACAACATAAATTTCTAATTACTGAGTCTATTATGCAGAAAGATAATACTAAGATAGAATCTCTTAAAACACCTGACATGACTTCCAAAGGTAAAATCCTGATAAACATAAGGAAAATCTAGGAAAAGAGCATCTCATGATGCCATTAACCATATTGCAGGTAAAAATCATTGCATCCACGTGAATGACTCATCCCTATTCTAAGGGTCTCTAGAATGCAATTCAAGACCATATCCCACGTCTCCTAGCTCACGTAGAACATTGATACACACTCCAAAACAATCCTCCTGGCAGATTCTCACTCACATGGGACCAACATGACCTTACCCTTTGAGAGTGATAGTCAAAACAACACCACTAGAATGTTTGTGCAAAGGGGTAAATGAGGGAGGCACTATAGGGGGGGTTAATCAATGTTCACTATATTTTATCTTTTTACTTAATCTCAAATTGAACTTAAATATTTAAGTACTTAAATGAACATCCACATAAATATGAAACATGAAATCAATACATAACATCAATATGGTTACAGGGAAACCCAAATAGGTAAAAACCCCAATGGGAATTGATACCCACTAATATTCTGTACTAGTATTTTATGATCTTTGTTAGAAGATCCTTAACCCTGTTAGGAGTTTCTTTACAATGTATTAAGTACAATAGACCTTGTCAAGGGTTAGACCCTATTAGGAGTCTTTTACAATAAACCTTGTTAGGGGTGTGCAATCACTTTCCTAGAGCTCACTACTCAAGTGGTGAAGGCTGCAACCTTCTGATCTTAGATACACACTATATTTGTTGGATGAACTGTTACTGTGACATTGTTTGTTTGATCAGTTCCTTTGATGCGCTGATGTTTTGACATTTTGCAAAGCTCTAATACATCTTATACAATCTTTTCACACTTTTTCTCTGCTCATCTCAACTCTATATCAACTCTCATACTAATTACAATGGGCACATCTTATATTTATATGCACACATAGAACAAATAACTAGGTTAGCCCTTTAACCGATTACATACAACGCTTCCAATTGAATTGGCTCAAGCCTATTTAAAACAAAATAAAATTACATGTCAGAAACCTAATTAAAATAGGTGAATGTCCTTTACATCATAATAATATAATCGTAAATCAAAATGCCAACAGTCGGCTTCTTACTATGTTCTTCTCTGGCACACACTGGTTGTGTAACTTCAACTGTCTGTAACTTTGTCATAATTTCATATCTGATCATGCCCTCATAGACTAAGCATGAATATACTCTAACCAAATTATCTTCTATGGTGCATGCCATAACTCAATCGTATGAACGTGCACTTATGCTTTGAGCTTCAGGTACACTGTACACTATCCAGTCTTCAACACTTAGCCAATTTCTGATCTTCTCATCAGTTGTGTTGACTCCAAACTACTATATGAATGTTTTTCCATAATGAAAACACTATACTAAGTCATATACACTAGTATAGCCAACTTGCCAATAATCTCCCCCTTTGTCATTGATGGCAACAAAGGAATATGGCCAAGTTGCTAACTGTTCCTTAATACAAAAAACTTTTGTCTTATATCTCCCTTATACATAAAATTCTATCTTATATCTCCTTATACATATCTATAACCCATATTATATACATACTCCCCCTTTGAAATTAATGACAAAGGTGCTTCAAAATTGAATCTACAAATACTTACTATGAGAGAACATCTGGATATGCTATCTACAGGTTTTGAATCTCCTTCTTCTAAAATGTGATCAATGAATTTACAATCTGGAGATGGGCACATAGTGCATATTGTAGCTTCTCCATCTTCTCCAAATCTATGCTAGGACCTTGATCATATGTCACCATGGTGGCATCGATCTCCTTGATATTCTGATTGAGTATATCTAGTGAGAGCGCAAGAGCATTCCTAAGTTGTGTTTGCCTTGCCCTTATCTTGGACATCTCCTTTTCTGCCTTCTCAATCTTATCAATCTGCCCTTGATATACATTTTTGCACATGTTTACATTAGTGGAGGGGTCTTCTACTAATTTCTTTACACTTTCTATCATTTTTTTTGCTTCTTGTATCTTCTTGAGATGATCATCAGTGAGCTTGTCTTGATCCATACAGTCAAAAATAATTTTTTTGCCTTTTGCTGCAAAGTCCTTCAAAGTTGCTTGTCCAACTTTGAGTGAAATGAGGTCAAGTGAGAAGTTTCTAATCAATTCACTTAGCCTTTTCTTCATGTATTTATCTTCTACAACTTGAGATGCAGATTCTTCCAAGATGGCAAAACTAGTCTTAAAGGCTGTGAGGATGTTGCTAACACCATCAACTGAATTCACCTTAGACACTTTCTTTTTTGAAGACAATAGACTATTAAATAAGTTGACTAATTCAAAAAATAATGGGTTCCTCATTACCTATTTCTCTTTGGCCTTCTCCATTGCTAAGACACTGATCTTAATTAGGTCTTCTTCTCCCCATGATTCCAAACTGGTTGTGTTAGGTGTCAAACTTGACAACAATGCTGTTGAGGGTAGTGGAGTGACATGTGTACTATCCATTACCTCTTGTTTTACCTTGATAAGAATTTCAACTGATGGTTCATCTATTTTCTCACTTCCTTTTACCTCTTCTTCTCCTTTTTGTTTTTTTGCTTCCTTTCATTTTTCTTCTTCTTTTTCTATTTCTTTTTATGTTTTATCTATCATCTTTTCTTCTTTTTCATCTATTATATCCTCAATCAATACTTCTTCTTGTTGATTGGGAGGAGTGTTACTACAAAGAGTTTCAACCTCTTGTGTGCTTACAAATGCCTCTTCCAACTTGTCCAAATCCATGTTTATGGCTGCCATAGTAACTTTTATATTGTCAATGAAAATTGAATCATGCTTGAGTGTCTCTATCATGGGTGCAGACTTATCTGCCTCTATGGATACATCAACTACATGCGCTAAATCTTGTGGACCTGTAGATGGTATATTTATGGTCTTTGACTCATTTTCAACCATTTTGGGTATTTGAGCCATGGGAGCAGTAGTTGGATACATGTGCCTATTCATGAAGACCTTCTCAAAGGCTTTCTTTGTTTCCTTTGCAACCAATTCATAGTTCTTGTCCATTATGTGTGGGGTCCTTGACTTGGTTCTAAGATGTGGTTTTACTAGGTCTAATAACCAAGATTTCTCCTCTAGAGAACATACTAGAAAACTCTCATCTAAGATCTTTTCTCTTATTCTCATATCTTCTTCAATGGCTTGTCTTTTTAGGAACTCCAAGATGTTCCACACATTATCATAAATTGTAGTCTTAAGTTCTAGGACTATCTTCTTAAACTTCAACTTGTGTTTAACAATCATTCCATGTATCTCTAATTTGTCAATCTTACTATATTTCTCATAGAATTTTCCTACTTGATCAATTCTACCTTCATCAATGATTCTTGCACTTAACACACTAAGACTAGGTTTGAAGCTTACTTCTGGAGGTGCTTGAGTGTTCTTCCCATTTCTTGTTATTCATGAGGATGGATGGCCAATGCTAATCTCTTTCTTCCTCTTAGGAATTTCCTTATACTCAGGAGGAGAAATAAGGTCAATGGTTTCCTTGGGTGCAGAAGGAGTAACATCAGTTTTACCCTTTTGAACATCAAATTCCTCAATTTTTAGCTTCTTCAACTTTGGATCCTCAAATTTTTTCTTTGTTGCTGCTACACTCTCTATTTCCAAAGAAATCTTCTCTTCCCTTACTTTGTCTAAGTCTACTTGTGATACACCATGGATTCTCAAGTTTTATGAAGTAACCTTGGCAACTTTTCTTTTTGTTTCTGCGTTGTTCAATACATAATCTACTTCTCTTGTTTTCTCTTCATAGGTTCCCCATCTTGGCTCATTAGGGTCTTTAGGGGCTGAAAGAAATACTTGTGCATATGCTTCTAGGACTTGTTCATCAACCTCATAGCCAAGTGGATGAATCCACTTTGTCCTTGGTTCAATTGCCTCCATGCATGTTGTGTCTATCTCAACCATGAAACAAATAGTATCCTTATATTTTTCAACTATCTTCTCTAGAGTTTTGTATCTCATTTGCATCTTGACTCTAAATGTCTTTAACTCCATTGTCATGTAGTCCTTTAATGTAATCTTAGTACATGCCTTGAGAGATATCTATGGCATTGTGGGGATAGATTTATCTAGATACAAATCAAACACTTTTCCAACAATATGGAAGTACATATATATGATCAAAGACCCAAATCTAAATATCTTGATATTGTCATACTTGATGGCCTTAATGTTATCTATCAGTTGTGCATGCAATATCTCACACAAATTGAACTCTCCATTCTCTCTCACAAGTCTTATAGCTATAAGAATTATGGCCACAAACACACTATTCACCCTGCTGGTGTGTTGGAACTTGTATCTCAGTATCATGGACATTAATTTGATGTCATCTTGCTCAATAGGTGTTAGGAATTAATGCTAAAGTGTTTGGAAGACATTTTGTATAATTTTTTTTTTCATTCATGATTATGGTTGTCATTGATGTCAACACAATGATTTACCGAAGACTTGCAGAGAAGCAGACAGAGTTTGGATTAGAGCACGTGGGTTATTGCAGTTGGAGCTATGCAACATTGAGGATATACTCTTTGATATTTCATATGTCTATGGTTGAGAGTGTAGATAGTAATTCATTGATTCATGGAAGTTATGATCATTTTGATGGAAGCAGTGTTCAGGCAGTGTTCCTAAGTAGCGGTTTGTGGAAATCAAATGATATCTCCTAATCGGGATGGAATCTAGTTTTGCACAGTTAAAGGGAAGTTGAAGACACATTGATAGTGATTTGGATGATGGCATAGACTTTGAGGTCATACGAGTGAAGATTTATTGTATTTGGAAGCTGACAGTTTTATGTAATTTTGATGTAGCCTGTGGAAACTTTTATTTTGTAATTGTATGTCGACTCATTTATAATTATTTGAGTGTGGTATAAAGGAAGGAATTTATTTCCTTTTTGTAATATATTTTTAGTGATGATGTGTGATGCGGTATGCATGAAGTGAAGAAAAGAGCTAAGTATGAAAGCGAATGTGTGAAGGAAGACATGCGAAGTACAAAGATCTGGAATTGAGATCTGATGTAATAGTGAGTGTGGTTTGGCACAGTCAGAGAGGAGGTAACATATTATTCTATTGAGTAATGCAAAGATTATTTGGACAATTTTTTTAGTGATCTTACCCTGAAGCTATTTGGGCAGTGGGTCCTTCTGTCTTCCGTAACTCTTAACCGGGTTAGAATCTTTTAATAGGGATACAAAATCTCCTAACAAGGATTCATATGTACTGAATGTATTTCATAAGAATTCTAAAAGAGTTCATCTTCTCACAAGGAATATTCATATTAGTGCATCTTTTATGGGCATCATTCCCATCGGGGTTTACTCTTTGATCAAGAGGTTCCCTAGTCAACATATCTTCTATCATTGTGTTATTGTGTATGAATATCTTTCTATGGTTGGTAATTATATTGCTTATATGGTTTAATGCTGTTGAAAATGATACAAGTTATAATTATCTGATAACTGATTCACCCCCCTCTCTTAGTTATATTGGTGGACTTTACTTTCTAACAATTTGTATCAGAGCAGCAAGTCCTTGAAGAAGAAGTTTAACAGCTTAAGGAGATCCATGGAAACTTTTAGGAAAGAAAGCCCTAATTTTGATGGAGTAAATTTTGACAGCTCGAAATAAAATATGAAGACACACCTATTATGTTTAGGACCAAGTTATTGGCTGATTATAGAGAATAATAAGACTATCATTGAAGAGGACAATCTTGAAACATGTACTGTGGAAGAGAGAGATCTATTTATGTGTAACATACTTGCAAGAGAAGCACTTTTGACAGCACTTCTGGAGAATGAGTACAATTAGGTAAAATATTTGAAAAAATCTCATGAAATTTGGAATCCTTTACACTCTACTTTTGAAGGTGATGAACATGCAAAAAGAGTTAGATTACATAATTGGATATGTGCATTTGAAGATATAAGAATGTTGGAAGATGCATCTTTTAGAAGTTATATTGGTAGAATGTCAGAGATCATTTCAGGTATAAAATCTTGTGGAGGAACAAAGATAGAGAATGAAGTGATATGGAAAATTCTGATGACATTGACTCCTATATTTAAGTAGACAACATAGATGATTGAACAAGTGATACCTTGTAAAACAAAATTTACAAGAGAGACTCTTCTTGGAAGATTGAAAGCATCAGAAATGAACCTAAGATTATCAGGAGACTTACCTAGAATGGAGATAACATTCAGTGCTCTTAGTGTTCACCCTACTTTTTCAAGAAGCATCAGTGTGAGCAGAGATTATGCTGGCAGCAACAGATATAGAAATGAAGAAGACAAGAAGATTGAAGAAGGTATTGCCTTGCTTGTGAAAAAAGAACCAGACAGTAAAAAAATATTTAAATGTTGGACTTGTCAAGAATATGGTCATTTTGCATCTAAATTTCCTAACAGAGTTAAAAAGTAAAAAAGAAATTTCAAACCTAGAAGATTTAAGGAATGTTATTATGCTAATGATGAAGATCTTGAAGCTAGTATAGAAAGAACTTTAAGTGAAAGTGATACTGAAAATAATGATGACATAGGATTTGTAGAAATTCAAGAAGAAAATCTTAAAACTGATATTAAGGAAGAAAAAGTCTTAGTTTCTCAAGTTGAAAACAAAGCTGATTGGATTATAGACAGTGGTTGTTCACATCATATGACTGGAGACATGAAAAAGTTCATAAAGTTGAATGAATATGATGGTGGAGTAGTTAGAGTTGGAAACAATGAACCTTGTTTGATTAAAGGTATAGGATCTATTACTCTTGATGGAAAGACTAATACTGATGATGTTTATTTTGTGGATGGATTGAAACATAATATTTTGAGTGTTGAATAGTTATTTGATAAGGGATATCAAGTTTGGTTTACTGAAAAAAATTGTGTGATAAAGGATAAAGATGGAAATCTGATTGGAACTGGATTTAGAACCAGAGGTAATGTATTTTAGTTGAATCTTACTAAGATGACATGTTTGATTATAAATATTGATGAAATTTGGTTATGGCATAGAAGGTTTTGTCATATAAACTTTGATAACATTGTGAAAGTAAGTACTACAATTGTAGTAAGAGATTTACCTAGAATTATGAAGCCTACTAACATGATTTGCAAAGAATGTGTAATGGCTAAATAGAAGAGAAGTTCTTTTCCTAGTAAGAAGTTTACATGTAAAGAGAAGCTGGAGATTCTTCATACAAACTTGAGCGGTCCTACCAAGACTAGAGGATTCTATGGAGAAAGATATTTTATGATTCTTGTTGATGATTTTACAAGAATGATGTGGATTGCATTTCTTAAAGAAAAATCTGAAGCATTTGATAAGTTTAAGATTATTAAAAATAGAGTTGAGAATGAATCTGGAATGAAGATTAAATGTTTAAAATCTGATAGAGGTGGAGAATTTACTTCTAGAGAGTTTAACAACTTTTGTGAAGAAAATGGCATTAAAAGACAGTATTCAGCCCCTAGAACACCTGAACAAAATGACATTGCAAAAAGAAGGAACAAATCATTGACTGAAGCAGCAAGAGCTATGTTGTTTGAAAATAATTTGGCAAAGATATTATGGAGAGAAGTAGTGAACACAATAGTATATACAATGAATAGAGTACAAATCAGAGCAAACACAAACAAGACACCTCATGAATTATGGTTTGGACATGCACCCTAAATTAAGTATTTTAGAATTTTTGGAAGCAAATGTTATATAAAGAGAGATGGTGATATAGGAAAGTTTGATCCTAGAAGTGATGAAGGTATATTTCTTGGATATTCTTTGAAAAGAAAAGCATATAGATGTTTCAATAAAAGAACTAAGACTATTGTTGAAAGCACAAATGTTAAAGTTGATGAAAAGTTCAAAATTCAGGAAACAATTATTGATTATGAATTTGATGAAGAAGCTCATCCTAAGCCTAATACTAGAACTACTAAATTGTTTTATGAAATAGACAGTGATTTGGTGAATGAAAGCCACAGTGAAGTTATTGAAGAACCGACATCTGAAGAGAGATCTGAGACAGTGACACCTACCAAGAATTTGTTAAAGAATCATCCTTTTGAATAGATTATTGGGAGCATCAAAAGAGGAGTTTTGACTCAGAATAAGGCATAAGAACAATTATGTTTGATTTCTCAAATTGAACCTAAGACTACTAATGAAGCTTGTGAAGATGAAAGTTGGACTAATGCTATGAAAGAAGAACTAGATCAGATTGAAAAGAACAAGACATGGGAATTGGTCCCTAGACCTAAAGACAAGAATGTTATTGAAACTAAATGGGTATTCAGAAACAAGATGAGTGAACAAGGAGAAGTAGTAAGAAACAAAGCAAGATTGGTATGTAAGAATAACTCACAAAAAGAAGGAATTGACTATGAAGAAACCTTTGCACCTATTGCAAGAATTGAAGTAGTAAGAATGCTTTTGGTATATGCAGCTTACAAGAAATTCAAAGTGTATCAGATGGATGTGAAGTCAGCATTTATGAATGGAGAATTGGAAGAAGAACTCTACATTGAGTAGCCTGAAGGTTTTCCTTTAACTCAAGAAGGAGACATGGTATGTAAATTGAACAAAGCTTTATATGGAATTAAACAAGCACCTAGAACTTGGTATGCAAGACTGGATAAGTATTTGTTAAAGTTGGGATTTATAAAAGGTACAGCTGATAGAAATCTATACACAAAAGAAATTGAAAATGGTTTGTTAGTTATAGTTATTTTTGTTGATGACATTATCTTTAGAGGAGAAGATGAAGCTAGTGACAAATTTTCTGATGAAATGAAGACTAAATTTGAAATGAGTCTGATTGGTGAAATGAAATACTTTTTGGGATTACAGATAACACAAAACAATGATGGTATATTTGTAAGCTAGACAAAGTACCTGAATGACTTGTTGAAAAGATTTGGGATGGAGGATTGTAAACTAGTTGGAACACCTATGGTGACCAGACATAAGTTATCTAGCATAGATGAGACTCCTGTAGTAGAAGAGAAGAAATACAAATCTATGATTGGAGGATTGCAGTATTTGACTCATACAAGACTTGACATAGCACACTCAGTTGGAATTGTAGCAAGATTTCAAATTTGAAAACTTCATACAAATTTCATAACTCAAAAACATAGTTTAACTCACACTGATATAGTATTCATGAAACCTCCATAATCATAGTATTTACTAAAGTTCCTTCCAAGCAAACATAGGAGTGAAATACATATATCCCACTAAGATATTTTCATGTATTTTATAATCACTAATAGCATCATCATAGAAAAATATACCTATGTAATCTCATGAAATCATGACATAGGCTTAAAACCTCTTCTATCTCTAATGGTAAACTTAGTTATGATGAAATCAAATCAAATGATTAAGAAGTTATCCATAATTAAAATAAGAATTATTAATATTACAAAGGACATGTTTACAAGTGTGCAACCATAACAATAAGAAACTACAATAAGACACAACATGCATATAATTATTAGAACAAACTTATATCAACTACCAAAAATGTGTAATACGAATAAGGGTACAAGTGAACACAATCCAATAAGTGTATGCACATGTATAAAATCTACAAAAGTATTCAAGAATATACAAAATGACGAAGAGAAATATAGGAGCATATAAGGGGGTTGATCTCAAACTATGCTAACCTCATATATTATTACAAATAATATAAGTAACCCCTAAATGAAACCCAAGACATCAATATTTACAACAGTAAAATTAATATACAAGATAATATAGTCTCACATCTAGAGAGAATAATCTATATATATATATATATATATATATATATATATATATATATATATATATATATATATATATATATATATATATATATATATATATATATATATATATATATATATATATATATATATATATATATATATATATATATATATATATATATATATACAACTTATTTAAATTCCGTAATACTTATGTGCATCTTTATGTAAATCTATGTCATCTAGCAACAAACACCTTTCATTCTAGTTCCTAATCATAAAGGGTTGTCCATTGGAGACCATTACACAAACTCTTACACACACACACACACACACATGTATCTCTAGACATACATCTAACCTTCTAGCGTCCACTATATCCTTAATAATTATACAAATTTGTCAACAACTTAGGAGATTTACTTATATATCTAATTGTATTTATTTTATTTTATTTTTAACAATTAACATTCGAAGAGTAATCACACATTTCTTGTTTCTATTTATATATTACAATAATAACTACTTCTATTTATTGTAAATAATAATAATGTATCTAAAAAAAGAATATGAAAGAATGTCAATAGCCTATCTTTTACACCTAAAAGAATTGATTTTTACAACTAATAATATTTGAATATCTATTTATTTTATCTGATAATATTATACCTAAATTGGCAAACTAGTATCCTATAGTTCTTATCTATAATTGAAATGAATGGAACATTACATAAATAGTTAATATTGCTAATTGGATCCAATCTTACCTTCATGCCAAGCTTTACCCGATCATCCCACGACACTGAATGCAAATAGCTCTGCTGGAAATCTGTAACATTCATTCTGTATAGAGCCGTACTCAGTCCTTTATAACTTTCCAACCAGACTATACTTTCCCGATCGCTCCAATGAATTTATTCCAAACTAGGTTGTGTCAAACATATTTCAAAATCGTGAAGATCCAACGGTTAAATTTAAAGTTACGGTCTTTGTACCGAGACTAAAATTGACTGTCATAAAACAACAGATTAGAGGCAAAAGTTTTATTCAATCCTCACATCACAGTCACAACCCAAATTCTAAATTTACTCATGTGAAAAAAATCCATATGCTTATCAATATCTAAAATTCCATTCACTTGTAGTGCATTTCAACCTATCGGTTTCCTTTCTTTATAAAGGAAACCAAAACATATGACAGTACTCCATTAATGATGAGTTCTCCAATCAATTTCTACTAAACATTAATAAGAGATTCTTGATTTTGAACAGAAAGAGATATAAAGCAAAAGACATCATGAAATCTAAAATTATATTAATATTACACTTCATTAACACATAATATCGATGGCTCTCCTCTAAACTTGTCTCCTGTCCTCTATGTCACCCCCCCCTCCTGTGTTTATTTCTTCCATTTGATATAGTTGTTTTCAGAAAACTGAAACGGTTCCATAACCAACAGATTTCTTCCTATGAATAAATTTGATTAATCTTTTTGTCAAAAAAGTTATTGAGAGATCTTCAAATTAATTAACAAACTATACTTTTAGTCTTATCTATTTAATTCCTCATACGTAGGATTATCTTAAGTTATAGTTAAGATTCTTTACTAAGGAATAAGATTCCTTAACCTAGTTATTTATTTATTTTTATTTTTATAATGATAGCTTAGTTTTCCTTTTCTTTATTTTATTTATTTATTTTATTGTAAAATTCATTTGTATAATAATGTTCTTATAATCTTTTTGATAAAAGAATATAATAAAATAAATAAAGCTTTTATTTTATAATCAAAATATTTAAAATATGTAAAAACTATTTAAAATTATATATATGTATTTATTTATTTTTAAATACATAGAAAAATAATAGAGATCTTTTTTATCAATAACATATTTAATTTAAAAATATTTATTATATTTCTTTTAGATTTGTAAAGTGAAATATTACATAAATGAAATTACATTGTTTGTAATTCAGAACATTTTAAACTATATATTTATGAAAGTCATACAACCACATATATTATTTATATATTTACGTCTATGCATATTTACATCTAGAAACATCAACTAACAATTTACTATAAGTGATGAAAGGTTTACTTACCTTTTTAGTTCCTTACCGAATATGAATTAGAGGAGCACTACATCATCCCCCCCTAAGATGAGACTTACTCCTGGAAGTCAGAAATGTTGAAATGGAAATACACCATGCATTAGATCTTAAACACATTTTAACCGATATCACATGTAGAACTAATCCTTGAATCCATAGAGAATAATCCTCATAATATGGTTAAACATAAAATATATATCCCAATCAATTTTACTACCACCAACAAGGATAACTTGAACTTGATCACGCATTAGTACGAATAGAATTTTCCCTTTATTTAGATAGTAAGGACCAAGGTAAATAGCTTGAACCACTCAATTTTCCTTAAAATATATCAAAATGATACAATTTCCTTCTCTTTCAACACATATAAATCAAATTTTTACTTGCATCCAACGTAATGATATATTTCAATTTAACATAAAACATTGAGCATATCCAAATATGCCTCATAAACAATCATATTAGTCCACATAACTGGGATTACACATCACAAGGATCAGGAGTGGATATGCCTCTCTAGACAAACTCTCACTCCGGGATACAATACCAGTCTCTTCTATATCCAAAATCCATCATCAAAACCTCACATAGTGGCTTGATGGTGTCTTAGGCCTTTGTCATAAAGACCCTCCATACAAGTCCACGTGTCATATCCCTTGTTTGTGTAAGGTGGTTAGCCTCCAAGGAACATACACCACACATAGGAAGGTAGTGGATACTAGCTGCATAATAGCCTCACATACCCCCATCCTCAAGGGTTCCCTGCGTCTACTTCCTCATATACACTCACCAAGTCTACCTCATGCATCCTTAGAAAGGAATCACAACACAACACAACACAAGACCAACATTACGAAAGAAGATAGTTTAGCCATCAAAGCTCAACAATAATATTAAATAAATAAATAAAATGGAATTATCAATCTCAACAAAAAGATAAGAAGAATCTAAGATAAATTTCATAAGTCTTGGCTAAACTATTATAGAAAAAGATAAGAAAATTATTGGTCTACACAACTGAAGATAAAAGAAATTCACCATAAATTGCACATCACATCACTATGTGACTATATCTAGTCACCTCACGAGGAAGGAGGGAACAACGTCCAGCTATCGCAATAGCCCTTCATGTGGTTGGGCCTGGGCAACACTGCCCACATGGCATAGGGGGTTCACCTCGGCAACACCCCTGCATCGGATGGTGCAGAATAAGCATGCCAACCCACTCGGCATGACCATACACCAAGTGGAGTAAGCACACTCTGGTCGTATGTCACATGGCAGTGTTCCTTGTGGAGTAGGCACACACAGGACACACCCCGCATAATGATGTCTCTCATAGATCATCATCGTAGCCAGAGGTATACATGGCTTGGGCCTACCCATATGCCTACCACGTCTACAAATTGAGCATCCATGGGTGCCCCTCTACAAGCATGCAAGTATCACCAATATACTCTGCATCAAGTAGGAAACAAAATACATACATATACTGCACCTTCATGTAATCATGTACTTGGCATCATGTTCTCGAGCTCATCTCACTACCATCAGCAACATGGCATCATCACCTCACACTATGTCGGAACAATAGTGGGGTGTGGCATCATATTCATTGCATCATGTCGGAACATGTGCGAATATGGTATCCATCACAACATGGGCTAACAAAATCTCCCTCCACATGCTGGACCACATAGAAATGTACATATCCATAAATCATATATCTCCTCTTAGAGGCTCATATCAAGTATTGGTATTGTGCTCAAGAAATGTGGGAATTTGGATAAACACTTATGAACCAAATGTTTAGGTTCATCATAAGGGGAAGCATAGTTTACTCTTTTCCCTTGAGTAGTGGAAGCTAAGGTCACTTCGCGCCGCCATTATACGTACGCCACATAAATACCTGAGGAAATGGTGCTACTACTACCCCTCCACATACTAAATTACCAACACCCATGGGTTGGCACTCAGTAGGGTGACAAACAAGAAGGCAACACATGAATGGTATGGTTCTCCCATACCCTTATCCAAACATAACTTCCATGGATGGTACTTATATTGCACCACTCCATGGAACTCAAATAATTACTGGTTATACACAACACCCAACATAAGCACTAGCACTGGTTTTATCACATTTACAAGGAAGTACACAATAACATCACATAGTATCCATATATTCTAATTTTTATTTTATTTTCACAACTCACTTTGTCTACCTAGTAAAAAAATACCAATGACATACTTAATCACATTTCACCTCCTCATGGGCATATGCCAATATCCAATGTACACATATCAATCTCTGCCATTCCCATAATAATAACATCTATTTTCAAGATGACTTTAACTTATATAAAATAAGGCAAAAGGAAAAATGATACACTATATTTCTTCAAGAGTCATTGAATCAACACATATATTTTTTAATTAAGGAAAGGAAACAATAAACTTGTACTATGTACATTTATTAGTCACATAATAAATTCACAACTAATCATTATAAACCATTATGGACATTTACTTTTCACCTAATCAGGGACACTAAGAGTGGACCAAGTATCATCTTTTCAAACAAATGAATTAGCTAGGTACTTTCATTACACATGATAAATCCCTCCAATAAGGACACAACACACCATATAGACATTTCAAGACACTAGTTTTCACTAATATAATGACTTCAATACTAATAAGGAATACATTGAATTCTCAATTGCCTAATATTGCAATTTGGGGAGGATAATCACATCATTACTGAACTTACCATAGCATTCATATTTCATCTAAATATTACCTATTCATCAAGTCAAGAACAAACGATTTTAGAAAGATAGTCAAGAAAATATTACATCAACCCTACCTATTCCTTCAATAATTGTACCAAAAGAACACATATTCCTTTCATTTTGAAAAACTCCTAATTTCATCTCTGTGGTTAATCCCTACATAGGCTTATAGTCACAAATGGACCTTAGGTCATTTAGCCAAGAATTTCAAAAATCACAAATTAAATCATATTTTTACTTTATATAGATAGCATCATTTGATGGTCATTCATCATGAATAGAGAAGAGATATTTATTTTTAATTTGCGGTTTTTATTATTATCAAATAACCCTAATATAATTCATGTAAACATTCAGGTGTTATAAAAAAACAAAATCAATCATGCATCATGTCACATTATCATTTGCATATAAATCTAAGGAGAAATACTCACCATGTTAATTTAGCAGATGTTCCCCACTATTTGTAATTCTTCAACAACAACATGACCAAAAGGATTACCCAAGAATTCCAATGTTGCAACATAATTAATAAGGTCCTAAATTCATGTTTTGTACAAGGATTTTTTTTTATTTTTTTTTCAATTCTATTCTAAATAGGGAATAAGAAAGAGAGAGACACAATATTTCAGTCCTTACAATAGCCTATAATATGTATGTAGTAACTTCATCATTTTCATCTATAATAAGGAGAACTACCATAGTAACATCAGTAACTAAATTCATTGATCACACATAGCTATTATGATATAAAAATAAAATAAGGTGTAAAGCCTTTTCAACTCAATCAAGCAACCTATAATCGCTATAACAAGCACTCATGATGACAAGTTTTAGAGGAGATATGGTTGGCTACTGTCAACACTTATGGTACAAAATAATTTATAATACTAATTGGAATCCTTCTAGGAGTACAACAAAAGGGTGATATAAAACATGTGGAATTCATTAGCATTTATTTATTAGAAAGATATCCACTCTCTATGAAAGTACTTAGGAGGCTCATTCATTATTTCTAGAATGCAAAATAGAAGTAATTTATGTAAGACAACCTAATCTTAGAATAATAGGTACACTTTTATAAAATACTATAGCATGAATACCAAGAACATAATTCCTATATCTAGGATCTTATCTTATAATGATAAACCAAAATTAAACTATGCAAAATATTGAGCAATAAGTGAGCTAAGAGTCCCAGAGTTCCCAGTGTGGAAACCTAGGGCTCTGATACCAGATGTAATGCCCCACCAAGGAACCCTTGGCTCAAGGACATTATACTCATTAAGTCATACACAATATATAATACTTTTTTTTCAATAAAGTAGCGGAACATAATCTAATTTGATTTATTTAATGTTACTAAAGGTCAAGAGAATAAAGAGATTATACTACTTGTCTTGCTCAATTAACAAATTATTATTCTTGCATACCTGAATATTGCTAACTTTCTTTTACATGATGACCACCATGTCCAACACCTGTAACTACACATATGTCTAAACAACTAGATGTAAACATTAGATATATTATATTACAAATAAATGTTTTATTGATAACTTAGCTATGAGAATCATTATTAAGGAGTGAAATCATTGCATTATAAACTTAAAGACAAACCCTAAGGGACTGGACCTAAGCCTCGGGGGCTCATCATCGATGGCCTTGCCTACGTTCACGCTCAGAGACTTCGTAGTTCGACTCTCCCCATTCTAGACTATCTATTTTTAAAATCAAGAAAGCGGGTACGCAACCCTTTCTAGGGTCTTGTCCCCTAGACAGTTTTCCCTTCGGTTGCCACCCACTTAGGTGGAACAAGGAGAAATTCCTAGACTTAAAGTTGAAAACTTCATACAAATTTCATAACTCAAAAACATAGTTTAACTCACACTGATATAGTATTCATGAAACCTCCTTAATCATAGTATTTACTAAAGTTCCTTCCAAGCAAACATAGGAGTGAAATACATATATCCCACTAAGATATTATCATGTATTTTATAATCACTAATAGCATCATCATAGAAAAATATACCTATGTAATCTCATGAAATCATGACATAGGCTTAAAACCTCTTCTATCTCTAACGGTAAACTTAGTTACGATGAAATCAAATCAAATGATTAAGAAGTTATCCATAATTAAAATAAGAATTATTAATATTACAAAGGACATGTTTACAAGTGTGCAACCATAACAATAAGAAACTACAATAAGACACAACATGCATATAATTATTAGAACAAACTTATATCAACTACCAAAAATGTGTAATACGAATAAGGGTACAAGTGAACACAATCCAATAAGTGTATGCACATGTATAAAATCTACAAAAGTATTCAAGAATATACAAAATGACGAAGAGAAAGATAGGAGCATATAAGGGGGTTGATCTCAAACTATGCTAACCTCATATATTATTACAAATAATATAAGTAACCCCTAAATGAAACCCAAGACATCAATATTTACAACAGTAAAATTAATATACAAGATAATATAGTCTCACATCTAGAGAGAATAATATATATATATATATATATATATATATATATATATATATATATATATATATATATATATATATATATATATATATATATATATATATATATATATATATATATATATATATATATATATATATATATATATATATATATATACAACTTATTTAAATTCCGTAATACTTATGTGCATCTTTATGTAAATCTATGTCATCTAGCAACAAACACCTTTCATTCTAGTTCCTAATCATAAAGGGTTGCCCATTGGAGACCATTACACAAACTCTTACACACACACACACACACACATGTATCTCTAGACATACATCTAACCTTCTAGCGTCCACTATATCCTTAATAATTATACAAATTTGTCAACAACTTAGGAGATTTACTTATATATCTAATTGTATTTATTTTATTTTATTTTTAACAATTAACATTCGAAGAGTAATCACACATTTCTTGTTTCTATTTATATATTACAATAATAACTACTTCTATTTATTGTAAATAATAATAATGTATCTAAAAAAAGAATATGAAAGAATGTCAATAGCCTATCTTTTACACCTAAAAGAATTGATTTTTACAACTAATAATATTTGAATATCTATTTATTTTATCTGATAATATTATACCTAAATTGGCAAACTAGTATCCTATAGTTCTTATCTATAATTGAAATGAATGGAACATTACATAAATAGTTAATATTGCTAATTGGATCCAATCTTACCTTCATGCCAAGCTTTACCCGATCATCCCACGGCACTGAATGCAAATAGCTCTGCTGGAAATCTGTAACATTCATTCTGTATAGAGCCGTACTCAGTCCTTTATAACTTTCCAACCAGACTATACTTTCCTAATCGCTCCAGTGAATTTATTCCAAACTAGGTTTTGTCAAACATATTTCAAAATTGTGAAGATCCAACAGTTAAATGTAAAGTTACGGTCTTTGTACCGAGACTAAAATTGACTGTCATAAAACAACAGATTAGAGGCAAAAGTTTTATTCAATCCTCACATCACAGTCACAACCCAAATTCTAAATTTACTCATGTGAAAAAAATCCATATGCTTATCAATATCTGAAATTCCATTCACTTGTAGTGCATTTCAACCTATTGGTTTCCTTTCTTTATAAAGGAAACCAAAACATATGACAGTACTCCATTAATGATGAGTTCTCCAATCAATTTCTACTAAACATTAATAAGAGATTCTTGATTTCGAACAGCAAGAGATATAAAGAAAAAGACATCACGAAATCTAAAATTATATTAATATTACACTTCATTAACACATAATATCGATGGCTCTCCTCTAAACTTGTCTCCTGTCCTCTATGTCACCCCCCCCTCCTGTGTTTATTTCTTCCATTTGATATAGTTGTTTTCAGAAAATTGAAATGGTTCCATAACCAACAGATTTCTTCCTATGAATAAATTTGATTAATCTTTTTGTCAAAAAAGTTATTGAGAGATCTTCAAATTAATTAACAAACTATACTTTTAGTCTTATCTATTTAATTCCTCATACGTAGGATTATCTTAAGTTATAGTTAAGATTCTTTACTAAGGAATAAGATTCCTTAACCTAGTTATTTATTTATTTTTATTTTTATAATGATAGCTTAGTTTTCCTTTTCTTTATTTTATTTATTTATTTTATTGTAAAATTCATTTGTATAATAATGTTCTTATAATCTTTTTGATAAAAGAATATAATAAAATAAATAAAGCTTTTATTTTATAATCAAAATATTTAAAATATGTAAAAACTATTTAAAATTATATATATATGTATTTATTTATTTTTAAATACATAGAAAAATAATAAAGATCTTTTTTATCAATAACATATTTAATTTAAAAATATTTATTATATTTCTTTTAGATTTGTAAAGTGAAATATTACATAAATGAAATTACATTGTTTGTAATTCACAACATTTTAAACTATATATTTATGAAAGTCATACAACCACATATATTATTTATATATTTACGTCTATGCATATTTACATCTAGAAACATCAACTAACAATTTACTATAAGTGATGAAAGGTTTACTTACCTTTTTAGTTCCTTACCGAATATGAATTAGAGGAGCACTACACATTGATAGTGATTTGGATGATAGCATAGACTTCGAGGTCACACGAGTGAAGATTTATTGTATTTGGAAGCTGACAGTTTTATGTAATTTTGATGTAGCCTGTGAAAACTTTTATTTTGTAATTATATGCTGACTCATTTGTAATTATTTGAGTGTGGTATAAAGGAAGGAATGTATTTCCTTGTTGTAATATATTTTTAGTGATAATGTGTGATGCGATATGCATGAAGCGAAGAAAAGAGCTAAGTATGAAAGTGAATGTGTGAAGGAAGACATGCGAAGTATAGAGATCTGAAATTGAGATATGATGTAACAGTGAGTGTGGTTTGACACAGTTAGAGAAGAGGTAACATATTATTCTATTGGGTAATGAAAATATTATTTGGATAGTGTGTTTAGTGATCTTACCCTGAAGTTGTTTGGGCAGTGGGTCCTTGTGTCTTCCATAACTCTTAACCAGGTTAGAATCTTTTAAGACGGATTCAAAATCTCCTAACAGGGATTCATATGTACTGAATGTATTTCATATAAGACTCCTAACAAATTCCATCCTCTCACATGGAATATTCATATTAGTGCATCTTTTGTGGGCATCATTCCCACCGGGGTTTACTCTTTGATCAAGAGGTTCCCTAGTCAACATATCTTGTATCATTGTGTTATTGTGTATGAATATCTTTCTATGGTTGGTAATTATATTGCTTATATGGTTTAATGTTGTTGAAGATGATAAAAGTTATAATTATTTGATAACTGATTCACCCCCCCCCCCCTCTTAGTTATCTTGGTGGACTTTACTTTCTAACAATAGGCTCTATAGTCATTCCACGCCTATAACTTCTTGACTTGCATGTTTTCTCAACAAGTTTCCTTACATCCTTGCCTGCTAGAAGAATGACACCTATCTTTGAGAGGCCTATCATCTCATGAATTAGGTCACCTATAATCCTGACCGACACTTCACCTATCCAAAATAGGTCATCATTAATCCTGCTAAGTAGAGTATTTATCCATTCAAACTCATAGAACTCATATGCAATCACATATTCAACTATAGGATGATTATTCCACTACAGATACTCATCCATGAAGGTTTTATCAAGTTTTAACATAGTTTCCATGTGTGTTCTTATTTTATCCAATCCTACTGGTTCTTTCTTATAATATATGTATGCCCTAATGTCTTTGACATGCATAATTCCCATAGGTGAGTGGGAGAATGCCCCTTCTAGGTCATCTAGTGTGGATTTAAATGGATGTCTCTTAAATAAATATCTCTTCTTCTTTTCCACATCAAATAAAATGGGAGTAGCCATCACTTACTTGTATATCACTTTCCAAATGATCTTTTAAAGACTTTTGAATCAGCACGACGAACTAGGGTTTCTGCAACCGATCAATTGCACTGCAAATCACTGATGAATCAATATGCAATCTTTCATAGTCAAATTCCAGGGCTCTGTTTCTCTCCAATCACTCTGAATTTGAATGCAATGAGATATCTTCAAACTTTTGTGTACTTTAAAGTAGGAATTCTATCATTAATACTTTCCGCATAAACTAGACTCTCAATGAAAATTTTCTAACTTTCATTCCACAAACAATCAGCTTGTGCACTCTTGCACATAGGTTTTGCTAGTCTCCAAAAGCTTAAGTCCAAAGGTGCATACTCTGAGGGTGAGTATACTAGCCACACAGGGGTCTAGAGCTAAATTAGCTCCCCCTATGACCCTGAGGGCCAATCATCCTGATGTAGAGGGTGCGTCCACTATGGATGCATCCAATACATTCTCATCAATCTTATCCTTCTTCACATTTGACTAAATCAAGCTCACATCCTATGAAGCTTTCAAAAACTTGACTTCTCCTTCGGTATCCAATACTGGTTCTTTAGGATTTTTAGGGCTTTCCTATCCTTGCATCCTTGATCTACAAAACTTTGAGATGTTTCTAGCCTTGTTATAAGAGTGACAAATGATTGGAGGCCTTATATTCCTCAGCGCATTGACATGGGTCACCATTTTACATTGTCTTGGAGAGTGACCATTATAGTTACATATCTGACATGTAATATTCTAAGAACTTCTTTCAATTGGCTGATTCTAATTTCTTTGATTATGCCGAGTCTTTTTTTTCTAACTTGTCTTACAATTCATAGCTCTATGACCAAATTTATTGCATGAATAATAGTAACCATTAAAAGGTCTTACCTATGTACAATTTCTTGCTATATTTCCATGCTTGTTACATGCATAATAGGTTCAATCTACTAGCTTGCACTCATTCTTGGATCATTCAACATGTTCTTTAGTCTGACTTATAGTCTCCTTAGCATCTAAGGTGTCTTCTGGTGCTTTCATTCTTGCTCACATGTTGTCGATCTAATTTTGTGCTTTATTGTATCTAATGCAGCTAGTATCTCCTTTAACTCTTCTTGCATACAACTGAGATTCTATCAAATTAGAACTAGTGTGCAATTTATCAATGTGATTCTTTGCCACTTTCAATTCAGATTCCAAGATTTCTTTGTTGTTCCTTAGCTCCAAGATTTCCATGTTTTCTTGCCTCAATTCTTCATTCAGTTGAAGGTTCTCTTTGATCTGTTCATCATAGACTTCCTGATTGTTGGTCAGCTTATCATCTAATTCTTCAATCTTTTCTTTTAGAGATGAATTTTCTTCACTGAGCTTTTTTATCATAATCCCTAAATCACTGGTAGTGAATTCTTTCAAATCTTTTCTTATCCTTTTGATGACTACTTGAGCATCACTGACTTTTTCTTTAAGTTCGTCAATTTATTTTTTAGATCTATCCAGGTCTTCAAGAGCAACTTCAAGATTTATTTTCAGATGTTTCATTTTTGCTTTGTCCATGATCTCCTCAAGTGGTTAAAATTATTTGCTAAGGACCAGAGCTCTGATACCAATTGTTAGGAATGGGAACACTAAGAGAGGGGGGGGGGGGGGGGTGAATTAGTGTTCACTATTTTTTATCTTTTTACTTAATCTCAAACTGAACTTAAATACTTAAGCACTAAAATGAACATCCACATAAACATGAAACATGAAATTAACACATAACACCAATATGGTTATGGGGAAACCCAAATAGGTAAAAACCTTGGTGGGAATTGACACCCACTAATATTTTGTACTAGTGTTTTATGATCCTTGTTAGAAGATCCTTAACCCTGTTAGGAGTTGCTTTACAATGTATTAAGTACAATAGAACTTGTCAAGGGTCAGACCCTGTTAGGAGTCTTTTACAATAAACCCTATTAGGGGTGTGGACTCACTATCCTAGAGCTTATTTCTCAAGTGGTGAAGGCTGCAACCTTCTGATCTCAAATACACACTATATCTACTAGATGAACTGTTATTGTGACACTGCTTGTTTGATCATTTCCTTTGATGTGCTAATGTTTTCACCTCTTGCAAAGCTCTAATACATCTTATAGACTCTTCACACACTTCTTCTCTACTTATCTCAACTCTATATCAACTCTCATACTAATTATAATGGGCACATCTTATATTTATATTTGCATACAAAATAAATAACTAGGTCGACCCTTTAACCGATTACATACAATGCTTCCAATTTAATTGGCTCAAGCGTGTTTACAAAAAAACATAATTACATGTCGACAAACTAATTACAATAGGCACGTGACATTTACATCATAATAATATAGCCACAAATCAAAATGCAAACAATCGACTACTTACTCTGTTCTTCTCTGGCACACACTAGCTATGTAACTTCAACTGTCTGTAACTTTTTCATACTTGCATATCTGATCATGTGCTCATAGAGTAAGCATGAATATACTCTAACCAACTTATCTTTTAGGGTGCATACCATAACTCAGTCATACGCACATGTGCTAATGCTCTGAGCTTCAGGTACACTATACACTATCCAGCTTTCAACACTTAGCCAATTTTTGATCTTCTCATCAAGTGCGCTGACTCCAAACTACTATATGAGTTTGTTTCCATAAATAAAACACTATATAAAGTCATATACACCAATATAGCCAACTTTCCAACAAGGATGAAATTGGAGAATGAAATCCCAATTAACCTTAACCCCTAGAAATGGACCTAGATTAAATACAATTTAAGAGTTTACCATTTCAAAATATGAAACTCCCAACTCGAAAGTGGAAAAATAAAACTTTCTGAAACTTGACATCCTGAAACTTCTGGAAACTAAAATTTGGAGTTGGGGTCAAGGATGAGGTTGACACTGCCCTAGGTCAGAGTTGAGGTTGACCTTGACCTAGGTTAGGGTCTAGGTCATCCTTGACCATTCAGGTCATCCTTGACCCAAAAAGTCAATGTCTTCAATTTCTCAGAGAAAGTCTATCAGAAAGAGGCTAGAAATAGGGAGAGAGAAGTGAGGGAAATTGCTAGATCCATGAAAAGACCCAATCAGGGTGCTTAACATGACCCCAGACCACTTATTCAGAGGGATAAATTCTCTTATCATGGAAGTGCTTCCATTTTAAGATGATACAAGTAGGTTCTGATCTGATACATACAACTCACTTTGTAAATATAGATCTAATGTAGCTCATATGCTTATTTATTGACTAGCCTTCATTGTCATCTCTATCTCTAATTTACTTGGAAATCCCTTCAAGAAATCACCACAACCTTATTCATCTCTTTATAGCTCTTCTCAGCCTTTTGCTTAGGTTCACCAATCAACAAAATCAGCCTCTCTCATAACCTCTAATTAGGTTATCCTTATATGTCCTCAATTAGATAGCTTAATATTTTCTCGCTTAATCATCTCTGTAGATCTTAGGTTTAGGTCAGATTCATCAAATCCTTCCAACATTTCATTCTCCTTCTTATCCTTTTAGATACTTCTCAAAACTTCTCTTTGAATCCATGTATATAAATGGTTTACCATGCATTAAATATTCCAGTTCATTCATCCTTATCTTCAATACATTTTACATTTTCCAAGAATTCAACTATGTCGGTTGGGAATTTTAATTCCTTCACAAACTATAAATTAATGACACTCAGTCATCACTATGTTCTTCTACTTAGTCATTTCTAAAACTATTCTTCTCAGCAATCACTATCTTTGCTTAGTTTAATTCTTGATACTCAATAATTACTAATGCTCGGTCAACACTAAATTTTTTCGGCTTATACTGTCTCACCAGTTAAGGTTTGACATCAATGATAATATAATAATTGTTTCAATTGTAGTTTCCAACAATCTCCCTCTTTGGCATTTATGACAACACCACATGCAATACCATATGAAAGCTACCATACAATCCAAAAATTATTTATTGAAGCAACTTCTATAAAATCTCTTTGTAATCAGATCTTCATTAATATCCTTAGCTTCATTTTGATTCTCATCCAATCATCTCCTTCTTGGATAGATCTCTCCCTTTGTATCTGTACATCAGTTTACTGAATCTCTCCCTTATCTATTCATGGTAACTTCACCTATGAATCTCTCCCCTAGTTTACTAAATCTCTCTCTTCAACAACAATGCCAAAAACATTCATCTTCACCATGTAGATATCTTCATGTTAGTTTTTTGAACTATATACTGTTGGAGATCTGCCAGTAGGCCAGTACTGAATGTATGTTTGTCATTGATGACAACATATGGAAAGTAGCATGCATGGAAGTCTTATGCAAGAAGCTTTTAGTATATGTAGCATGGACACAATATAATTGGTGCAGAGGTTAACTATTAGTACAGACAGTTATATAGTAGTTGGTGTTAGCGGTGTTCCTGATAGAGTAATAGATAATGTTCTATGTATGGTTGTCCATATAGTTATCATGGAGCCTTGTGCACTTGGATATATGTTGAAGACATTTTAGTGATGTTAAGTTCATGGACACATAGTCTAATGATGAACGCAAGTGAAGTTATGCAATCGCTATTCGACAGTAGCAGTTTCTTGTGTTTGTTCAGAAGAGATGATAGAGATTTTATTGGTTCTTGAGTTGCACCTATCTTGAGGGTATGCACCCTTGGAGTTAAGCTTGGAGAATTTTTATTGATGTTTAGTTAATAGTGCATGAGTTAATTCATCTTACAGAGAAATTTTCAATTGTTTTGGTAGAGCTGACAGTGTGTAGCATGCATCTAAAATTATTCTATTAGACAGGTCCCAGAATGAGTTGCATACATAATAGAGCTGATAGAATGTTTTTTGGAGTTTATTATGGTTTCTCTTATATGATTTCAAGGTGGTTCTAATAGGCTGACTTGACTATATCATTTGGAGGAAAGATATTTATAGGTAGTCATTTGTGATTGCTAAAGTGTGGTTCATGGTTGATTAAGTAGAGTAGAGAAGAGTGTGTGAGCTGTTGAGCCATCAAAAGAAGTTCTATGTGACCAAGTAAAGTACTCATGCTATTCATTGGAACTGATCCAGACAGCAAGTCAAAGCACAGTTCACCAAGATCCAGATATAGTGTGTATCTGTTATTCAGAAGGTTTTAGCCTTCGCCCATTTGAGCACTGAGCTCTCAGATAGTGCATCCTCTCCCCTAATGAGGACAATTGTAAAAGACTCCTAACAGGGTTTGACCCTTAACCAGGTCTACTATACTTAATATATTGTAAAGCTACTCCTAACAGGGTAAAGGATCTTCTAGCAAGATCATTATACACTAGTACAAAATATTAGTGGGTATCAAGTCCCACTGAGGTTTTTACCTATTTGGATTTCCCCATAACCAAAATATTGGTGTTGTGTTCATGTGTTCTTTCATTGTGTTTATGCTTTATGTTCAAGTATACTTAATTGGATAAAGAATTGAATTTTGTAGATAACTGATTCACCCCCCCCTCTCAGTTATCTCTTGGAACTATTACTAATGATTGGTATCAGAGCCAAGTGCTTTGGAGAGAAAGTTTAACAATTAGAGGCTGATCAGATGGCATACTTCAGGAAAGAAAGTCCTAAGTTTGATGGAGAGAATTATCTTGATTGGAAGAATAAGATGGTAACCCATTTGTAGTGCATTGCTTTTGAAGTTTTTAATGTAACCATCAAAGTAGCCAAGATTCCTACCTTAGAAGACCTTGGAAAAGATGATGCTACTGATATAGAAAAGGAATTGTTTCATTATAATGCTATTTCTAAAGAAGCCCTTATCAACGTCCTATTTGATGGTGAATTTTCAGAAGTAAAAAAGGTAGATGCAACCCACAAAATATGGAAGCACCTTGAAGACACATTTGAAGGAGACAAAAAAGCAAAGGATGCACATAGAAAGACATGGAAGAAAAGATACAATGCATTAGAGATGCTACCTGAAGAAAACATTAGAGCTTACAATTAGAGGATTAATGAAGTAGTTGCTGGAATCAGGAATAATGGTGGAAAAATTTCAGAAGAGGACAATATGCATAAAGTGATGACTACTCTTACTCCAAAATATGAAAGCAAGATCAACATCCTTGATGAGACCATGCAGCTGACATCAAATTTCAAGAGAGAAATCTTTATCAGCAAGATCTTAGCTTTTGAGATTTCAAGATTAAAGATAGAACCAAAAAGTGAAACAGCATTCAAAGCAATAGTTCATGGTAAGAAATCTGCAAACACTTCTAGTAATTTTGATGATGATGATGATGAAGATAAAACACTAGATGATTTTATTGCTATGGTTTCCAAAAGAGAAAAGAAAGGAAAAGGAAAATATGAAGGTCAATTACCATTTAAGTGCTTTTCATGTAATAAGAATGGTCACTTTGCATCTAAGTGTCCCACTAGAGCTAAAAAGTTCAAAAAGGATTACAAGCCTAAGTATTCTAAGGAATGCTACTATGCTGGAGATGGAGTTTTAGATGAAGAATCAGGTGAAGAAGAAATTGGATTCATTGCTATTATAGACAAGATGAATAGTAAGTTAGTTCCTAAAGATGAGATAGTAAATCAAGAGCTAGCATTAATTTCACAAGCTGACATAAGGACAGACTAGATGATAGACAGTGGTTGTTCACATCACATGACAAGTGATAAAGGTAGGTTTGTTCATTTGGACAAATACAATGGAGGTATGGTCAAATTTGGAGATGACACTCCTAAACCTATATTTGGTAGAGGAGCCATCACTTTGGATGGAAAGAACATCACTGATGATGTTCTTTATGTTGATGGTTTGAAACATAACCTTCTTAGTGTTGGATAGTTACTTGGAAAAGGCTAGCAGTTGGAGTTCAAAGCTGACAAATGCATCATTAACAACAAAGATGGTGTTATGATTACATCAGGAAAAAAGACAAGAGTTAATGTTTTTCAACTCAATTTAGAAGCAATTTTTTTTGTTGCTAAAGTTGATGACCCTTGGTTATGGCATAAAAGACTATGTCATGACAATTTTGATAACATAGTAAAGATAAGCAATGTAAAGGTAGTAAGAGATCTACCTAGCATAGAAAAGCCAGTTAATACTATATGCAGGAATGTGTGATGGGGAAGCATGTGAGAAATTCATTCAGGAGAAAGCATAATTCAACAGAGAACAAGTTGGATCTGATTCATATAGACTTATGTGGTCCAACTCAAACAAGATCATACTATGGTGAAAGGTATTTTATTTTGTTTGTTGATGATTATACTAGGATGATGTGGGTTACATTTGTTAGACCATTTTCATGTCAGTGCAAAAAATCTTTAGAAAATGGCCTGCACCTACAAAAAATTTCATGACTGTACCAATTTTCCTCTGGTCTCTGCAACCTTTTTTCTGTCCTTGGCTAAAACCCAAAGCAAAAAATTCAAAATTCTAGCCATTGGTAGGAAATGCCCTGGCCCTGTTCTAATTTGTCTTTACCTTTTCGGGCCACTTAATTCTTGTAAAATGCATATGCACATTTATTTTCCCCATTGGTTTCTTATTCATTTAATCCTCAGGTGGTTAGTCTTTTTGTTTGGTGATTTAGCAAATGCATGTTTGTCGCTGGTTCACTTGGTTCCCGGTGGTTATATCTTTTCTCTCCATAATTGGGTGAACACAGTGTTCACATATTCTCCTATTCATGGTGGCTTATCTCTTAACAGTTAGCAACTTGGCATGGTGGTTTATTTTCTTTAGTCGTGTGTTCACATGGTCTCCAGGCCCAAGCTTTCTGACACCATCTCAATCTAATAGTGGTCGTATGTTCTCATAAGATGTGTCAGAGCTATGTGCTTTTGTGATGGACATTGATTCTCCTTTATGGAAGTGCTTCTCAAACAAGTGGGTCCATTGACACGTATGCACAAATGGCAGGCTTTGATTGGTCCATGAGTGAGTGACTGGATATCTTGTCAGTAGGGCCTACAGTAAAGCCTTTTCAATCTAAGGTCGGTGCATGATCGTAAGGAATATTCTTCCCCTTTGAGATCATGCACCATCCGTTGATTTTAAATCTTTCCTAGATGTGTCAGTGGGACCTGGTTTCTTGTGTGTCTATTAGTGGGACTTGACATCTTTAGAAGATCTATGGTTGGCGTAAGTTCTCATGGAAGTTGTCAGAGCCATGAGATCTTGCGCCAACCGTCGATTCTACTTTTCTTAGATGGTTGACGTGGGTGGGTCCTCTGGCAGGTGGTGCTGACTTGGGTGTGTTCTCATTGGTCTAGGTGTGCTGAGGTGGACTTGTCAGTGGGTCCACTGGTCTCAGGGGAGTTAATATACTACAAGATCTTGCGGTTGTCACTATACCATTGGGGTAAGATGCACGATAGTTAAATGCATGGTATAATGATAGCCGTTGATCTTCACTAAAAGGGGAAGCTTTGCGGTGGGTCCTTTATTAGTGATGATCAGGTAGCAGTGGTGAATGAGGTGATGACAAGTGGCATAAAGTGGGCCCAAGCAGGGTCTAATGGTTTGGAGGTTCTGACAAAACTCTTAGCATCCCAACAAAATTTCAAAGTGGCTTGCTTATTCGCGCAATGAAATAGCGGTGTTCTAAAAAACCTGGCGGTTCAACGAATGTGTATTCGTGTGATCGCTAAAATATTTGGTGGATAGATAAATTTATTCACAAACTGATGAAAGCCTTTAGTCACCAGTTCACCAGATGTAGCTGGGATGAGTTAAATTCCTTTGGTCACTAGTTTGCGGGGTTAAATGGTGAGTTAATATTTCATCTCATGAATAAGAAAATGCCTTGTCACGTGTTCGCTAGGAATTAACATGAGGATGGTAGTTGAGTTAAGACTTAGAGGCCCATGAAACATGAGGATCCGATGGTCAGGACTTAAAGTTGATCGAGATTTCAATATTGACCGCTGATATGTTGCAGGAACCATGAATGTGACCATTCAAGTTCAAATTCAAATTTTATGAGGGTTTTCCGTTACAGAAAGGACTAAAATTTATTGATCAAGCGGTCGAGGTTGGTGGAAATGACTTTCAGATGGTTGCAGTGTGGTCCAGGTTGCCATGATCGACTGTTGCAGGATGTTTTGTTGTACTATGAGGGATGGTTTTGTGCTACAAATGGCCAGACAGACTAGTTTTTATGGCTAATTTCTTGGTTCTTTGTCCTGGTCTCATAGATTTTCATGATTGTGGATCTTTCTGGATCTGTTTCTTTGAGATTGCTTGGTTTCCTGCCCCTGTAGTAATTTTTGTTGTAATTAGGGTTGGTGTGGTTGTTGAGACCCTAACCCTAGCTATCTGAAGTTTGTTTCATCCTAAGTTCTTTGAGGATTCCAAGATAGATAGTGGTATAAGTAGTAAGAGTTCTAATTTTGTAAGGGTTCCTTCTTCTGCAATTTTGAGGAGAACTGGTTCCATGGAGGATCCTTTTCCTATAGATTTTCTCTACTTCTCTACATATAGGGTGTTCTTTCTTCCTTTGTTGGTTCAGGGAATATGATACATGCTATAATTGATTTGTCTTACGTAGGAGGATTCAATTTACTCTTACTGTTACCAAGCTATCTCCATTTGAATTCTAAATTCATTAATCATACATCAAGGGTGTTTGATTTTTCTGTTTGCATTTCCCATGTATTTTCAAGTGGAGTTGTCTTCATAGAGATAACTGGTTTAGGCTTAGTTTTCATGTATGTTTGAGCTGAGGTGTCAAAGATATGTCATGCTTGTCTTCCAGTGGATGCTGGTTAATGTATTATCTATTTATAGGTCTCTTCTAAGGGGAGGGTTAAAATCCTTTGGATGGGTAGTAACATACTTGAATACACAGGTTGGTTGTTAAAGTGAGGTTTGGTCATGGTCTGTGATTGATGTTAGGCATCAACACATTGAGTATTTTGTCTTCTTGTTTCATAGCTATCTATTGCAATAGGGTATTTGACTTTGTGGCCCATTGGACAAGGCACTAGTCTATGAGGGACTTAAGATATATCAGGGGTCCTTTCAACCCATCTTTAAATCATTTACATTCAGTTCCACCCTTTCCCTTTCATGTTGTTAATATAGGTCTCTGGTTTTCATACCCATTCTATGCAAGTAGGTCTATTACATGAGATCTTGGTTTCATTGAGGTACAGGATACCTATAGGAGTTTGAAGACTATTCCACAATAATCTATCTGTAGGCCTATTGTTTATCATGAGGTGTCTTGAGTGTGCAGATAAGGCAATACTCGCCTAAGTGATGTGGAGCTCAAAGAAGAAGGAGGATGTTCTCTATCCTCATCAATTGGACTATTTTCTTGTCAAACTTCAGTACCTACCCTGAGAATCAAGCCCATCTATTGATTCAAGTTTGGTCCTACAAGGAAAAGCACCAACAAATTGGTGACTCTAGTAGGGAGGCCATTGGAAAGAGTCAGATATAAAATAAAGCATTTGCTAACATCTTCTCAATAAGTATTGAGTGGCAGCTCTGATTTCTCTATTTGATCAGTGCAGCTCCTGATAAACAGTGTGATATCCTGGTGTAGTTTTGGTTGATTGGAAGAGGTACAAAGAAAAACAATATTTTCCTCTTCAAGGAGGTGGCAACTCTACACAACAAAAAATCTAATGGAGCTACATGGTGAGCCCTAGATCTGCCCTACCTTCCAGTCAACAAACTTTTCTGCTACAAAACTCTCAAGTATTTCTCAAAGATCTAAAATGTTTCCTTATTAAGTGATCAAGCACTAAGAAAAGGATAAGGTGTGAGTAGAAGTTTTCATACTTCAAGTTTTCAGTTGCATCCCTGCAAAATTTTATGGAAGTAGTGCATTAAGTTATGATGGGTAAGCTTGAGGAGGAGTTTGCATTATTAGATCAAGGCATCCAGAGGGATTGCATAAAATTGGTAAGGTTGAAGGTGGGAAATAGAAGGTAGCTGTCAATACCTTTGTTCTATGAGAAGTTTTGTGAAGCATATGATCAGCTTCCAGAGGGTGTTGAGTTTCCAGAGTCTATGTTTGTTGGCTTGTTTTTGGAGCTCTGTTTTCCTTAATCAACCCATTGGCCAGCCTCCTTGTATAAAGAGTGTTATGTGCATCTTAGGGAGTGGATACTTAATGATGCTGATCTTGATCTTGAAGATACATTTGGGGTTGTGTCTAGTAGTAATGTTATTGAGAATGATGGAACCTATGAAGGAGATGTGTCAAGTGTTGACACTCTTTCTTGTAATCATGAGAGTGATGCTCTTTCTCAATATGGGGCAGAAGATTTGTGTAGTTAGTCAGATGAAGAAAGAGATTGGATGAATGAAGATGTTGCTGATGACTACTTATCAGAGGAAGGTGATGCTAGGGACAACTATTCACTTCACAGTGAACAAATTTTAGACTTCTTGTCTTGTGAATATCTCAGATGTTCAAGGGGAGATGGCTCTGAGTTCTTACAACCAACACACATTGATTTTGACCAAGAGCATGAGTCAGGAAGATTTGACTTTGACATGTGTGCCTCTAATCCTTTTGTTACTCCGACACTGCTAGATGACAACTAGGTGTAGTATGATTCATCAGATGATGAGGTCATCAATCTATTTTCATCTTCAAGTGATGCTGATGTCCCTGATATGGTTTTGAGTACTGATTGGGAAAGTTGTATAGATTTTGAGTCTTGTCCTAATTCTAGATCTTTTGCTAGGCAATGGAAGGATGGCTAGTCAGCTACTCAAATTTCACATGCTCATGGTGAGTGTATTGATGTTCTCCCTCCCACCCACCAACATTTTTTGAGTTTGTCAGATGCAGACAAGATGCAACAAGTGCCTATTCTTGATGACTCATGCATACTAGAGCTCCCCTCATGTAATGAATTTGCAAAAGAAGACGTTGAAGGACATGATAGTGTGTTCTCCTATCATAGGAATTCTATTGATGAACAAGTTCCTTGTTCAAACCCTTTTCCTTCTTTTGATAATTATGATAATGATGGTGATAGTATTGAGGACCTTGTCTTCAATAATTGGGACAAAACATTTTTTGATACACATGACTATGCAGATCAGATGTCCTATTGTCACAAAATTTATGAAATTGACCTTCACTTGGTTCATAATCCAGTTCATGATGACATCAGGGAGGAACCAAGTTGCTTAGTGGCTGAAGCAATTCATGAAGACAAATCAAAGGATCCAGGTCCTTTTCAGCCAGGTAATTATATGGTAATGCATGATAATCAATATGTCACATTTTTTGATGCATTACTTGATCCTTTTATTGTTTCCAGTCATCAAGAAGAAGTGAGTGATGTTCCTTACTTCTTGGAATATGGATATGAGTATGGTAGTTGTGACTGGAAAGACATGGGTAGTGATCAATACAATTTTATTCTTCTGCCCATGGTTACTCACATATGTTGGCAACGAGATGGTAAAGATAATTTCAAGTGTCTGGCCACATATGTAGATGAGAATCAGATTTTTGATTTAGGAGGGGCATTGATTTTCTTTTGGTGGCCTGTGGCCACTGAATAAAATTGTATAATTTTTGTAAAAAATTGTAAATCCTTGTACAGTTGTCTTTCCCTTTCCTATTTCCTGCTTTCCTATTCGGTTGTCAATTTTTGTGAAGGTCCCTATTTTTGTTTTTTGGGTGGTCTGCTATCCCAGAGATCTAAATTCTTGCATGGACACAAGTTTCCCATCATCCCCAACTAGAGCCACTGTTAGCCCATTTTCATGTCAATGCAAAAAATCTTTAGAAAATGGCCTGCACCTACAAAAAATTTCATGACTGTACCAAGTTTCCTCTGGTCTCTGTAACCTTTTTCCTATCCCTGGCTACAATCCTAAGCAAAAAATTCAAAATTCTAGACGTTGGTAGGAAATGCCCTGGCCCTGTTCTAATTTGTCTTTACCTTTTCAGGCCACTTAAGTCTTGTAAAATGCATGTGCGCATTTCTTTTTCCCATTGGTCTCTTATTCATTTAATCCTCAGGTGGTTAGTCTTTTTGTTTGGTGATATAGCAAATGCATGTTTGTCATTGGTTTGCTTGGTTCCCAACGGTTATATCTTTTCTCTTCACGATTGGGCAAACATAGTGTTTGCGTGTTCTCCTATTCATAGCGGCTCATCTCTTAACAGTTAGCAACTTGGTGTGGTGGTTTCTTTTCTTTAGTTGCGTGTTCACGTGGTCTCCGAGCCCAGGCTTTCTAACACCATCTTGATCTAATGGTGGTCATATGTTCTCATGAGATGTGTCAGAGCTATGTGCTTTTGCGATGGCCGTTGATTCTCCTTTATGACAGTGCTTCTCAAATAGGTGGGTCCATTGACACATATGCACAAATGTTAGGCTTTGATTGGTCCATGGGTGAATGACTAGATATCCTGTCAGTAGGGCCTGTAGTAGAGCCTTTTCAATCTATAGTCAGTGCATGATCTTAAGGCATATTCTTCCCCTTTGAGATCATGCACCATCCATTGATTTTGAATCTTTCCTGGATGTGTCAGTGGGACCTGGTTACTTGCGTGTCTATCAGTGGGACCTGACATCTATAGAAGATCTATGGTTGGTGTAAGTTCTCATGGAAGTTGTCAGAGCCATGAGATCTTATGCTAGTCGTCAATTCTACTTTTCTCAGACGGTTGACGTGGGTGGGTCCTCTGGCAGGTGGTGCTGACTTGGGTGTATTCTCATTGGTCCAGGTGTGTTGAGGTGGACTTTTTAGTGGATCTGCTAGTCTTAGGGGAGTTAATATGCTACAGGATCTTGCGGTTGTCGCTATACCACTGGGGTAAGATGTACGATAGTTAAATGCATGGTATAACAACAACTATTGATCTTCACTAAAAGGGGAAGCTTTGCGGTGGGTCCTTTGTCAGTGATGACTAGGTAGTAGTGGCAAATGAGGTGATGACAAGTGGCATAAAGTGGGCCCAAGTGGGGTCTAATGGTTTGGAGGTTCTAAAAAAACTCTTAGCGGCTTGACAAAAGTTCAAAGTGGCTCACTTATTCACACAATGAAATAGTGGTGTTCTGAAAAACTTGGTGGTTCAGTGAATGTGTATTCGCATGATCACAAAATTTTTTGGCAGATAGATATAGTTCTTCACAAACTGATGAAAGCCTTCAGTCACCAATTCACCGGATGTAGCTGGGATGAGTTAAATTCCTTTGGTCACTAGTTCGTGGGGTTAAATGGTGAATTAATATTTCATCTCATGAATAATAAAATGCCTTGTCGCATCTTCGCTAGGAGTTAACCCAAGGATGGTAGTTGAGTTAAGACTTAGAGGCCCGTGAAACATGAGGATCTGATGGTCAGGACTTAAAGTTGATCTAGATTCAAATATTGACCACTAATATGTTGCAAGCACCATGACTGTGACCGTTAAAGTTCAAATTCAAATTTTTTGAGGGTTTTCCGTGATAGAAAGGACTAAAATTTATTGATCAAGTGGTCGAGGTTGGTGGAAATGACTTTCAGATGGTTGCAGTGTGGTCCAAGTTGCCATGATCGACTGCTACAGGATGTTTTGTTGTACTATGAGGGATGGTTTTGTGCTGCAGGTGGCCGGACATACTGGTTTTTATGGCTAATTTCTTGGTTCTTTGTCCTGGTCTCATAGATTTTCATGATTGTGGATCATTCTGGATCTGTTTCATTGAGATTGCTTGGTTTCCTGCCCCTATAGTAATTTTTGTTGTAATTAGGGTTGGTGTGGTTGTTGAAACCCTAACCCTAGCTATCCGAAGCTTGTTGCATCCTGAGTTCTTTGAGGATTCCAAGATAGCTAGTGGTATAAGTAGTAAGAGTAATGATTTTGTAAGGGTTCCTTCTTCTGCAATTTTGAGGAGAACTGGTTCCATGAAGGGTCCTTTTCCTATAGATTTTCTCTACTTCTTTGCATATAGGGTGTTCTTTCTTCCTTTGTTGGTTTAGGGAATATGATACATGCTGTAATTGATTTGTCTTATGTATGAGGATTCAATTTACTCTTACTATTACCAAGCTATCTCCATTTGAATTTTGAATTCATTAATCATACATCAAGGGTGTTTGATTTTTATGTTTTCATTTCCCATGTGTTTGTAAGTGGAGTTGTCTTCGCAGAGATAACTATTTTAGGATTAGTTTTCATGTATGTATGAGTTGAGGTGTCAAAGATATGTCATGCTTGTCTTCCAATGGATGCTGGTTAATGTATTATCTATTTATAGGTCTCTTCTAAGGGGAGGGTTAAAATCTTTTAGATGGGTAGTAACATACTTGAATACATAGGTGGGTTGTTAAAGTGAGGTTTGGTCATGGTGCGTGATTGATGTTAGGCATCAACACATTGAGTATTTTGTCTTCTTGTTTCATAGCTGTCTATTGCAATAGGGTATTTGACTCTATGGCCCATTGGACAAGGCACTAGTCTATGAGGGACTTAGGATATGTCAGGGGTCCTTTCAACCCATCTTTAAATCATTTACATTCAGTTCCACCCTTTCCCTTTCATGTTGTTAATATAGGTCTCTGGTTTTCATACCCATTCTATGCAAGTAGGGCTATTGCATGAGATCTTGGTTTCATTGAGGTACAGGATACCTATAGGCATTTGAAGACCATTCCACAATAATCTATCTATAGGCCTATTGTTTATCATGAGGTGTCTTGAGTGTGCATATAAGGCAATACTCACCTGAGTGATGTGGAGCTCAAAGAAGAAGGAGGATATTCTCTATCCTCATCAATTGGACTATTTTCTTATCAAACTTGAGTACCTACCCTGAGAATCAAGCCCATCTATTGATTCAAGTTTGGTCCTGCAAGGAAAAGCACCAACAACATTCTTAAAAGATAAGTCAAAAGCTCTTGAGAAGTTCAAAATATTTAAAGCTAAGGTTGAGAATGAATCTGGACTAAAGGTAAAATATTTGAGATCGGATAGAGGAGAATTCACCTCTAACAAATTTTATGAGTACTACGAAGAACATGGCATAAAGAGACAGGTAAGTGCACCTAGAACCCCTCATCAGAATGGAATTGTAGAGAGAAGGAATAGGATCATCCTTGATACAACGCACACCATTATGATAGAAGTAAAAGTTGCACACACCTATTGGAGAGATGCAGTCAATACAACAATCTATAACATCAATAGAATTCAATTGAGGCTAGGCACTGATAAAACACCATAAGAGCTATGGTTTGGTAATGTTCCCATAGTAAAATACTTCAAAATCTTTGGAAGAAAGTGCTACATCAAGAGGGATGAAGCAGTAGGAAAGTTTGATGCAAGAAGTGGTGAAGGTATTTTTCTTGGTTAATCTACTAAAAGTAAAGCTTATAGATGTTTCAATTTAAGGTTGAAGAAGATCATTGAAAGTGCTCATGTAAATATTGATGAAAAGTTTATGATTCAAGAAAGATATCATGATTACTCACCCATGATTGAAGAGGAACCTAGACCCTCCACTAGTGAGATAGTTATTGAAGAAATTTTTGACAGTATTGATGTGTTATTCAATGACCCTGAGACAAGTGAAGAAGAAACTCCTAAGGATGATAAATTGACATCACCTAAAGTTTCAAAGTTTACATCAATAAATCATTCAAAGGTAGATATCATTGGAGATCAGAGAAGAAAAGTCTTAACAAGATCACAAGCAAAGAACTCAGCTAGTAGTGAAGTGGTATGTTTACTATCTCAAATTGAACCTTTAAGTGTTGAAGATGCTTGTAATGATTCAGATTGGCATGATGCTATGAAAGAAGAACTTGATTAGATTATTAAGAATGACACTTGGGAACTAGTCCCAAGACCTAGTGATAAGAATGTGATTGGAACAAAGTGGATATTCAGAAATAAGATGAATGAAGATGGTACAATAGTAAGAAACACATCAAGATTAGTATGTAAAGGGTATGCACAAGAGAAGGCATTGATTATTCAGATGCATTTTCACCTGTGAGTACATTAGAAGCTATTAAGTTGTTTTTAGCCTATGCTACAGTCAAAAACTTCAAAGTTTATCAAATGGATGTCAAGTCAGCATTCCTAAATGGAGACTTGAAAGAAGAAGTATACATTGAGCAACCATAAGGATTGACCTTATCAGAAAGACCTGATATGGTATGCAGATTGAAGAAGGCCCTCTATGGACATAAGCAAGCCCCTAGAGAATGGTATGAGAGACTAGATGGATACTTAACAAAGATTGGATTCAAGAAAGGAGCAACAGATTGTAATCTATTCATTAGAGAGACATCTGAAGGTTTACTTCTTGTAGCTATATTTGTCGATGACATTATCTTTGGAGGTAATGAAAAACTCAGTCTTGAATTTGCCAAAGAAATACAAAATGAGTTTGAGATGAGTATGATTGGTCCTATCAAGTACTTTTTGGGACTAAATGTGCAGCAAACAGAAAAAATGAATTTTCATTAATCAATAAAAGTATGTAAAAAAGATACTGAAGAAATTCAAGATGGATGATTGCAAGCCATTAGGAACCCCTATGATCATTGCATGCAAGCTTACAAAAGAAGATGACTCACTAGAAATAGATATAACATTGTATAAGTCTATGATTGGTAAACTCATATATCTTACTCAGACCACACTTAATATTTCCAATGCAGTTGGTATAGTTGGAAGATTTGTAGTAGAGCCTAAAAAAAGTCACCTCATGCTAGTAAAAATAATATTCAGATACTTGTAGGGCACTATAGATTATGGTCTATGGTATCCTAATTTAATAAATGTTGAGCTTCATGTGTACACTGATGTAGATTGGGCAGGATGTGTTGATGACAGAAAGAGTACTTCAGGTGGAGTAGTTTTTCTTGGTGATAGACTTGTCTCTTGGACAAGCAAGAAATTTTTTTTTATATCTCAGTCAACAGTAGAAGCAGAGTATGTTGCAATAGCCTTGAATTGTTCTACAATTATTTGGATCAAGCAGATGATAAAAGATTTTGGAATTCAGATTGATTATCCTATTGTTATTCACTGTGATAACACTAGCACTATCAATATGTCAAAGAACCTTGTGATGCATGCAAAGACAAAGCACATTGAGATCAAGTATCACTTCCTAAGAGAGAAAGTGGTAGAGAAAGAAGTCAAGTTGGACTATGTGAGTACTAAAGATTAGTTGGCAGATATATTCACAAAGCCCTTTCCTAAAGATACTTTTGAGTATCTCAGGGAGAAGTTGGGAGTCATTCCCTTCTTTGTTTCTACTTAGAAGAAAGAAGGAAAGGCATCAGTCCTCTAGGACTAGTGGAAGGTTGGATACTCTAACTCAGGAGTAGTATTGGTGCTTAAAATAAATGGTGCCCTTTTCCATTGATTTCAAAGTGAGAGTAATATATAGAGTCATGAAAAATAGAAGTAAAAGAGGAATAATATACTAAGGGGGAGCAACATTCAAATATGACAGCAGTATAGTTGAGGAAATGGAGAATATTAGAAAATATTGTAGTAGATGGAGGATTCATCTATGGGGGAGTCTTGAAGAGGAAATGGAGAATGTTATAAAAGAAATTTTCATTTGGGTTGGTGGTGGTTTTTCATTCCACATGTTGCCATCAATGCCAAAGGGGGAGATTGTTGGATATTTGCCAGTAGGCCAGTACTGACAGTATGTTTGTCATTGATGACAACATATGGAAAGTAGCATGCATGGAAGTCTTATGTAGTAAGCTTGTAGTATATGTAGCATGGACATGATATCAACATGATATCATGGGCATAGAGGTTAAATGTTAGTAGAGACAGTTATATAGCAGCTAGTGTCAACAGTGTTCCTGACAGAGTAAAATACAATGTTTTGTGTATGGTTGTTCATACAGTTATTATAAAGCCTTGTGCACTTGGATATATGTTGAAGACATGTTAGTGATGTTAATTTCATGGACACATATTATGATGATGAACACAAGTAAAGTTATGCAGTTGTTATTCACTAGTAGCAGTTTCTTGTGTTTCTTTAGAAGAGCCGACAAAGATTTTATTGGTTCTTGAGTTGTGCCTATATTAAGGGTATGTTCCCTTGGAGTTAAACTTGGAGAAGTGTTATTGATGTTTAGTTAAGAGCGTTTGAGTTAATTCAGCTTACAAAGAAAGTTCCAGTTGTTTTGGTAGAGCCGAAAGTGTGTAGCGTGTGTCTACATTTATTTTATTAGACAGGTCCCATAATGAGTTGCGTGCATAATAGAGCCCACATAATGTTTATTTGAGTTTGTTATAGTTTCTCTAATATGATTTCAAGATGGTTCTAATAGGTTGACTTGATTATATCATTTGGAGGAAAGATATTTATAGGCAGTCATTTGTGATTGCTTGGGTGTGGTTCATAGTTGATTAAACATAGCAGAGCAGATTGTGTGAAGTGTTGAGCCATCAAAAAAAGGTCTATGTGACCAAGTAAAGTAATTTTTCTATTCATTGAAACTGATCTAGACAACAAGTCAAAGTGTAGTTCACCAAGATCTAGATATAGTGTGTATCTTTTATTCAGAAGGTTGTAGCCTTCGCCCATTTGAGCAGTGAGCTCTCAGACATTGCATCCTCTCCCCTAACAAGGACAATTGTAAAATTCTCCTAACAGGGTCTGACTCTTGACCATGTCTACTGTACTTGATATATTGTAAAGCTACTCCTAACAGGGTAAAGGATCTTCTAACAATGATCATTATACACCAGTACAGAATATTAGTGAGTATCAAGTCCCACCGAGGTTTTTACCTATTTGGGTTTCCCCGTTACCAAAATATTGGTGTTGTGTTCATGTGTTCTTTCATTGTGTTTATGCTTATGTTTAATTATACTTAATTGGATAAATAATTGAATCTTGTAGATAACTGATTCACCCCCCCCCTCTCAGTTATCTCTTGGGACTATTCCTAACATATAGTACTTTCTTAAATAGCAATAGTCTTACTAGTTAAGGTTTGACATCAATGACAATACAACAATTGCTTCAATTGCAGTTTCCAACAATCTCCCTCTTTGGCATTGATGGCAACACCATATGAATATCACATGAATTACCAACCAATCCAAAAACTTATCTATCCACCAGAAATATTTATAATATCCTTAGCTTCATTCTAATACAGAATCAATTAGCCATGCTTGACCATCCACTAAATTTCTCCCACTATCTTGATGTTCTCATTTTGTATATTCATCTGTAATAATCTCCCTCTTTGACTAAAATGCCAAAGCAGCAACAAAAACATACATCCTATAGATGTAGATATCATCCTTTCAGTTTAGTAACAATATTTCTCCCTCTATCATCTTGCTTATGACTGATTCTTGACTTTGTTGTACTTTTCACAACTCTAGGCTTCTCCTAAAGTGTGACCTTTCTCTACATCAATTTGTTAAATGTTCTTTGTAGCACATTTGATGCAATGCTCCTAGCTTGACTAGGAAGCCTCAGCTAGGAGAAGGACCCCTAATTGACTTCTCAGGTATTCATGAGCTTCTTTAGGTAAAGCCTTAGTGAATATGTCTACTAATTGTTCCTTTGTATTCACATATTCCATGCGGACCTCTTTATCTTGTACCAGTTCTCATAAGTAATGATACTTGATGGCAATGTGTTTGGTCTTTGTGTGCATCACTAGATTCTTAGAGATGTTGATAGCACTTGTGTTGTCATAGAAGATGACAACTAGTTCAATGATTTTTTCTTTCATACCTACCAACAATTGCTTTATCCATATCAAATTTGAACAATTCACAGCTGCAACCACATACTTAGCTTCAGTAGTAGATTGGGAAATGCAATTTTATTTCTTGCTTATCCAGGAAACTAATCTCTATCCAAGAAAGAAAGCTCCACCACTAGTATTCTTTTTGTCATTTACATTTCCTGCCCAATCAACATCTATATACACTCTCAGTTCAAATTTGTCATGCTTCTTGTAGTACAATCCATAGTCAATAGTTCCCTTCAAATATCTCATGATTCTGTTAACTACCATCATGTGAGTTTCCTTAGATTGGTAGAGAATCTTGCCACAATCCCAACAACTAATGCAATATCTGGTCTGCTATGTACAACATACTTTAGCTTTTCAATCATAGATCTATACAAAGTCTGGTTAACTTCTACAACATCATCATTTTTAGACAAATTATGTCCAGTAGCCATGGGAGTACTTACTAGCCTTGAATCTTCCATACCAAAAGTTTTCAACATCTCATGAACATATTTAGACTGGGTGATGAAAATTCCTTTCTCCATCTGATATACTTGCAAACCAACAAAAAATTTGATCTCCCAAACATACTCATTTCAAATTCAGTTTGCATTTCATTTTAAAATTTCTTACACAAAGCATCTTGTCCACCAAATATAATATCATCTACAAAGATCTTAGCTAACAAGATTCCTTTACCTTCTTCATCTTTCATGTACAGGTTGCTTGTGTCATTTGTCCTTGAGAATCCAATCTATATAAGGTAGTTGTGCAATCTCTCATACCATGCTCTAGGGGCTTGCTTTAGTCCATACAATGCTTTATTCAGTTTGCAAACCATGTGTCTTCTATTTGGATCAACAAATCCTTCTGGCTATTCAATATATACTTCTTCCAATATACCATTTAAAAATGTAGACTTAACATCCATTTGGTATACCTTGAAACCTTTATAGGCAACATATGCAAGAAAATTTATGACTCCTTCCAATCTTTCTGTAGGGGAAAATGTCTCCCCATAATCTATTCCTTCTTCTTGTGCGCAACCTTTGCATACCAGCCTATCTTTGTTTCTAGTGATTTGACCATGTTCATTCAGCTTATTACGAAATACCCACTTTGTCCTAATGACATTCTTATTTTCTAGTCTTGGCACCAGAGTCCAGGTATCATTCTTCTCTATCTGGTCTATCTCTTCATTCATTGCTTATATCCAATCTTCATTTTCTAATGCCTCCTTTGTTGTCTTAGGCTCAAATTCACATAGTAAACATGTTAGATCTCTTGCCTTGCTTCTGGTCTAAATTCCAGTATCTTTATCTCCAATAATCTGTTCAGGCTTTTGATGTCTCCTTACATATTGTGCTAGAATAGGTTTTGCTCTCCTTTCATTTTTCTCAATAGGTTCACCAACAAGATTTTCAGATTTAGCTTCTGAATGCTTGGCAACCTCTTCTTGATACTTAGTAGCATCTTCCTATCACTCGACATGTTCTTCTTCTCTCTTAGCATTGTTATCCTGATGCTTGACATTTCTTACCCAAGACTCAACATCAGGTGCAGGTCTATCACTTGCCTCTTCTTCCTCTATATATACAAAAGATCTGTAATCTTCTAGTTCTCTATTACTTTTAGCTTCATTTTTCTCTGCATACTCATCAACTTTGACATTCACACTTTCCACAATTTTGTTAGTGTTAGAATTCAAACACTTATAAGGTTTACTTTTTGTGGAATAGCCTAGAAATATACCCTCATCACTTTTAGCATTAAATTTTCCATTTCTACTATCCTTTAATATGTGGCACTTCCAAAAATTTTAAAGTACTTTACATTCGGCGCATATCCATGCCATAATTCATAAGGTGTCAGATTTGTACCTTTTTTGATCTATACTCGGTTAAGAGTATTAAAAACTGTATTCACAACTTCTTTCCAATACTTCTATGTAACATTCTTTTCAATCATTAATGTCCTTGCACAGTCCAAGATAGATCTATTCCTTCTCTCTACTATACCATTCTATGGCAGAGTTCTAGGTGCAGACATCTATCTTTTGATCCCTCTATCATTACAAAATAGATTAAATTCATTTGACGTAAATTCTCCACCTTGGTCAGATCTCAAACACTTCAGGTTCTTACCTGTCTCTTTTTCAACCTTAGCCACATACCACTTAAAAATTTGAAAAGCATCAAATTTTTCCATTAAGAACATTACATGGATCATTCTGGTATAATCATTGTTGGTGTAATTAAATATTCACTAATTACACTTTAATTAAGTTTACTTAGGATAATGCATTTGCATATTAGTTGTCATTGTAACACCTAGGAGTTTTCATTTCTTTTTAGCTCATGGTTAGGAGAATCTCCACTTTAGGTGTGATAGTTGTCATCACATACCTCTTTGTGTGTGAGATCCACCTTTAGTGCTCTTATCACATTATCATCCTCTCATTGTTGCACATGCTTCACATACTTTCATGTACAATGGAGGATGATCCACCTTTGGTGGACATGTGATTCCACCTAGTGTGGGTGATATCTTATCATTTCCTTATCATGTAGTCTTATTGTATTGCCTATATATTCAGGCACTCCTACTTTGTAATCAATTCAATTAGCTATAATCAATTATTTGATTATTTAAATTCCTATATCTCTTGTGCTATCTCTTGAGCTTCTAGATCTTGGCCTTTATTATTTTCCTTAGGAAAATTATTACATGGTATCAGAGCGATATCAAAATTCTTACATGGTATCAGAGCCATAAGATTTTCATTGTATAGCCTATTTTGAGAGATTTTTATTGTCGGTCAAAATTGGAGCTTGCTGGTGCAATTCAGAGGTTGACATCACATTTGGGAGGTCCAAAAACCCCTAAATCAAATTTTTTTTCATCCAAATTAGACATCTAAAGCCAAATCTAGAGCCATTTGAATTTTCAAGGTTCGACGGTGGCGATTCAGAAAAAATAATTTCAGATGCGATTTTCAATCAACGATATCTCAGTCATCTGGACTCCTTTTTTCGAGTAATTTTTTTTATTTTGGGGTAGAATTTCATGATCTACACAATGGTGTAGGTGATTTCTGATCTCTATTTCTAATATTTTTTGAAAATTGCAAATCCTATTTTTTACAACTTTAGAGGCTTTGTTCGGGATCACATGGACACATTTTCATGTGCTATTTTTTTTTAAAGTGCATGATTTTTTGTCTACTTTCCAAATCTGGTATCAGTTTGGAAAAAATTTGAGTAGACATAGTACTTTCAAAATTTGGTCAATTTTGGCCTATTTTTGGCACTTGTAATTTGTTAGATCCTTGAGAGATCTTGTGCCTTATTTGTTTGAGTCTACTATAGCTTTATATTTTCTGTTGTAATCATCAAAATTAGAAGTCCACTTTGGTTCATTTTGACAAGTGGCAATTGTACACGCACTATATATAAAGTGCCAAAATCATCTATTTTGGGGGGGTTCTTTGGCTCATTGCATTTTGGGGGGTGCATTGATTTTTTGGTCTCATTGTTTCATGTGAGAAGTATATCATGGATGATTTAGTTAAGTTGACAAGAGGAAATTATAAGCAATGGAGTGAGTTGGTTCTTGCTCATCTTAGTGAGCATAACCTATTGCCCTATTTGTATGAGTATAGACCTAAAATTCCATCTTACAATTGTGACTCTTACTCAGAAGTTGTTAAGGTTATCTATTTGAATATGGATATGGATGTTATGGATTCCCTTGATGACTATGATGATGAGACAAAAATATTCCTGATCTTTGGACTATTCTTTGGGAAATGTATGGAGATCCACATATTCCTCCACTTCCAAAACGTCTAGAACCTCTAGTTGCAGCTCCTTCTCCACCTACTAAGATCACATCTCTTGATGATGCTTGTCTTCCTATAGCCATTGGCTCTTGTGATTCAGTGCAACAAGATATTCCTTGTCTTCCAGTTAATAGTTCCATGGGATGCCTACTTGACAGACATTGCAGGTTTGTTTGTGGAGTCCTACATTTCAGATTTGGGAGACTTCATTGATGATATTCATCTTCTCTTTGTTGAGGATGATCCTTCTTCAATTATTGTGAGGGATCATGATGACCCTCATCTTCATTCTCTACTTGATCATTCTTTCGAGGGTGATATGATTGTGGATACTTTGATACAACATTTGGAGGAGGCCTCTTTAATTTTAGAGAAGACATTTGACTCTTTGGAGATTGGTTTTCATGAGTCTCAAACTTCACTTGAGATGTCACATTGCATGGTTCAAGCTGACCATACTCATGTTAGGAATGAATGCAAAGTATTTTGGCAGTCATTCTGTAGCAGTTGTTGTTGCATTCATGACTTGGATTGTCATTGATGTCAACATAGTGATATTCTGCATATCAGCAGGAAAGTAGGTACAGTTTTGTTTTGTACATATGTTGTATTGTAGATTGGATTTTGCATAGTTGATGGTATGTTCTTTGGTGTTTTATTAACCTATGATTAACAACACAAAAATAAATTCATTCATTTATGAGAGTTATGAGCATTTTGGTGAAAGTAGTGTTTAGACAATGTTTCTGTGAAGCAATTTTTGGAAATCGGAGGATATATCTTAGCTGGGATGGAATGTAATTTTGTGTAGTTAAAGGGATGTTGGAGACTCATTAATGATGATGTGGTTCATAGTGAAAACTTCAAAGATATATTTGGAGAAAGTTACAGTATTTGGAAGCTGACAGTTTTATGTGAAATTTTGTGTGGTGTGTAGAATTTATTATTTTATAATTGAAGACCGACTCATTTGTAATTATTTGAGTTTGGTATATAAGAAGGAATGTTTTCCTTGTTGCAATATGTACTATGAATGTTGAGATGTGAATATATGCATGAAGTGAAGAAAAGAGCTAATTCAGTGATGAAGGAAGACTTGTGAGTACATAAATGTGGAATTGTGATCTTGTGTAGCAGAGAGTGTGGTTTTGTAATAGTGTGAAGGAGGTAATATATTTCATATTATTCTGCTGAATAATTCTAAGATCTTTTGGACAGTGGGTTTAGAGATCTGGCCTTGAAGCTGTTTGGGCAGTGGGTCCTTCTGTCTTCCATAAACTCTTAACCGGGTTAGAATCTTTTAACAGGGATTCAAAATCTCCTAACAGGGATTTATATATACTGAATGTATTTCATAAGACTCCTAACAGGGTCCATCCTCTAACAAGGAACTTTCATATTAGTGCATCATTTTGTGGGCATCATTCCCATCGGGGTTTACTCTTTTCAAGAGGTTCCCTAGTCAACATATCTTGTGTTATTGTGCAATTATGTATGGTTATCTTTCTATGGTTGATTAGTACATTAATTATATTCTTTAAAGTAGTTGAATGGTTAAATTATCAGATAACTGATTCACCCCCCCCTCTTAGTTATCTTGGGGATCTTTACTTTCTAACAATTGGTATCAGAGCAGCAGGTCCTTGAAAGAAAAGTTTAACAACTTAAGGAGATCCATGATGAATTTCAAAAAAGAAAGCCCTAAGTTTGATGGAGTAAATTTTGACAGCTGAACAGAAAAGATGAAGACTCATCTATTGTGTTTAGGACCAAGTTATTAGTTGATTACAAAGAATGAGAAGACTATCATTGAGGAAGACAATCTAGAGGTAGGAACTAAAGATGAACTAGATCTATTCATGTGTAACATACTTGCAAGAGAAGCACTTTTGTCAGCACTACCGAAGAATGAATATAGTCAGGTAAGATGTTTGAAAAAATCTCATGCAATTTGGAAAGCTTTACATTCTACTTTTGAAGGTGATGAACATGCAAAGAAGGCTAGATTACATAATTGGATTTGTGCACTTGAAGATATCAGAATGATGGAAGATGAATCTATTAGAAGCTATATTGGTAGGATGTTTGAGATTGTAAAAGGAATAAAGTCTTGTGAAGGTGATAAGATAGAGAATGAAGTGATATGGAAAATTTTGAGAACTTTGACACTAGTATTCAAGTAGACAACACAGATGATTGAACAAGTGATACCTTGTACATCAAACTTTTCAAGAGAGACTCTTCTTGGAAGATTAGAAACAACAGAGATGAACTTGAGATTATCAGGAGAGCTACCTAGAATAGAAATAACATTCAATGCTCTTAACATTAGACCTATAAGAAGTACTAGTGTGAATGGAGATTATGCCTGTAGTAGCAGATCTAAATTTGAGGAAATAAGAAGATTGAAGAAGGTATTGCATTACTTGTAAAAAGAGAACCAGATGGTAAGAAAATCTTTAAATGTTGGACTTGTCAAGAATATGGTCATTTTGGATCTAAATGTCCTAAAAGAGTTAATAAGTATAGAAGAAACTTTAAACCTAGGAGATCTAAAGAATGTTATTATGCAAATGATGAAGATCTTGAAGCAGGAATTGAAAAACATTTAAGTGACAATGATAATGATAACTTTGAGGAAATAGGATTTGTAGCAATTAAAGAAGAAAGTTCTGAATCTAATAAAAGGGAAGAAAAAGATTAGTTTCACAAGTTGAAAATAAATCTAATTGGATTATAGATAGTGGTTGTTCACATCATATGACTGGAGATAAAAGAAAGTTTGTTAAGTTAGATAATTATGATGGAGGAATTGTTAGGGTTGGTAATAATGCACCTTGTTTGATTAAGGGTATAGGATCTATTACTCTTGATGGAAAGACTAACACTGATGATGTTTACTTTGTTGATGGATTGAGACATAATCTACTAAGCATTAGACAATTGGCTGATAAGGGTTATCAAGTTTGGTTTTCTGAGAAAACTTGTGTGATAAAAGATAAAGATGGAAATCTGATTGGAAAAAGATGTAGAACCAAAGGTAATGTATTTCAGTTGAATCCTACTGAGATGACATGTTTGATAACTAAGATTGATGATAGTTGGTTATAGCATAAAAGGTTTTGTCATATAAACTTTGATAATATTGTCAAGGTGAGCACTACACTTGCAGTAAGAGATTTACCTAGAATTATGAAACCTACTAACATGATTTGCAAAGAATGTATGATGGCAAAGTAGAAAAGGAGTTTATTTCCCAACAAGAAGTTCACATCGACAGAGAAGCTAGAGATTGTTCATACAAACTTGAGTGGTCCTACTAGGACTAGAGGATTCTATGGAGAAAGGTATTTTATGATTCTTGTTGATGATTTACAAGGATGATGTGGATTGCATTTTTGAAAGAAAAATCTGAAGCATTTGATAAATTTAAGATAATGAAAAGCAAAATTGAGAATGAATCTCGAATGAAGATTAAGTGTCTAAGATCTGATAGAGGTGGTGAATTTACATCTAGAGAGTTTAACACCTTTTGTGAAATGAATGGTATTAAGAGACAACTTTCAGCCCCTAGAACACCAGAACAAAATGGTATTACAGAAAGAAGGAACAGGTCAATAACTAAAGTAGCAAGAGCTATGTTGTTTGAAAATGATTTGGCTAAGACTTTTTGGAGAGAAGTAGTGAACACAATAGTATACACTATGAACAAAGTACAAATCAGAGCAGATACAAACAAGACACCTTATGAATTATGGTTTGGACATGCACCCTTAGTTAAGTATTTTAGATTTTTTGGAAGTAAATGTTATATAAAGAGAGATGATGATATAGGAAAATTTGATCCTAGAAGTGATGACAGAATATTTCTTGGATATTCTTTAAAAAGAAAAGCATATAGATGTTATAACAAAAGAACTAAGACTATTGTTGAAAGTGCAAATGTAAAAGTTGATGAGAAGTTTAAAATTCAGGAAAGAATGCTTGATTATGAATCTGATGGAGAAGCACAACCTCAGCCTAACATTGAAAATACAAAATTATTTTTTGAAGCTAACAGTGATTTGCTGAATGAAAGTCCTACTGAAGAAAATAGAGAAGAAAATAGAGAAGAAAACATAGAAGAAAACATAGAAGAAAGCAGAGAAGAATCTATAGTTGGAACAAGATTAGTAACTATGACACCTAATAGGTATATTTCAAGACATCACCCTGTTGAGCAAGTTATTGGAAGCTTAGATAGAGGATTTTTGACTTGAAATAAGGTACATTAATGTTTGATTTCTCAAATTGAACCTAAGACTACTAATGAAGCTTGTGAAGATGAACATTGGATTAATGCTATGAAAGAAGAACTGGAGCAGATTGAAAAAAACAAGACATGGGAATTGGTCCCTAGACCTGAAGACAAGAATGTGATTGGAAGAAAGTGGGTATTCAAAAACAAGATGAATGAACAAGGAGAATTGATAAGAAACAAAGCAAGATTTGTATGTAAAGGATATTCACAACAAGAAGGAATTGACTATGAAGAAACTTTTGCACCTGTGGCCAGACTTGAAGCAGTGAGAATGTTTCTAGCATATGCAGCTTACAAGAAATTCAAAGTGTATCAGATGGATGTGAAATCAGCATTTTTGAATGGTGAATTGGAAGAAGAAGTCTACATTGAGCAGCCTGAAGGTTTTCCTTTGACACAAGAAGGAGATATGGTATGTAAGTTAAAGAAAGCTTTATATGGATTAAAACAAGCACCTAGAACCTGGTATGCAAGATTGGATAAGTATTTAGTGAAATTGGGATTTATAAAAGGAACAGCAAATAGTAACTTATACACAAAAGAAATTGAGAATGGTTTGTTGGTTATAGTTATATTTTTTGATGATATTATCTTTGGAGGAGAAGATGAAGCTAGTGACAAATTTGTAGATGAAATGAAGACTGAATTTGAGATGAGCATGATTGGAGAAATGAAATATTTTTTGAGATTACAGATAACACAAAGCAAGGAAGGTATACTTGTAAGTCAGACTAAGTATTTGAATGACTTATTGAAAAGATTTGGAATGAAATATTCTAAACCTATTGGAACACCTATGGTAATTGGACATAAGTTATCTAGCAAAGATGAGACACCAGCATTTGAGTAGAAAAAATACAGATCTATGATTGGAGGATTGTAGTACTTGACACATACAAGACCTGATATAGCACATTCAGTTGGGATTGTAGCAAGATTTCAAGCAGAACCTAGAGAATCACATTATGCAGCAGTAAAGAGGATACTGAGATATTTGAAAGGAACAATGGATTATGGATTATGGTATGAGAATTCTAATGATTTTACTTTATGTGCCTATACTAATGTAGATTGGGGAGGCAGCGTTGATGACAAGAAAAGCACCAGTGGTGGAGCCTTTTTTCTTGGAAGAAAATTGGTCTCTTGGTTAAGTAAGAAGCAGAATTATACTTCACAAAGTACAATAGAAGTAGAATATGTCACAACAGCAAATAATTGTAATCAGATTATTTGGATGAAGCAGATGTTGAAGGATATTGGAATAAAGTTTGATGAGCCTGTTGTTATACATTGTGATAACACCAATACAATGAGTATGTCAAAAAATCCTATTTTACATTCTAAGACTAAACATATTGAGATCAAGTATCATGTTGTAAGAGAGAAAGTTGCACAAAAAGAAGTAAGATTGGAGTACATAAGCACAAAGGAACAGATAGCAGATATATTTACAAAACCTTTACCTAAGGATACATTTGTGTATCTAATAGGTATGCTTGGGGTTATGCCCCAACATATTTTTGAGAATTGATGCAAATGATTGCATCCGTCTAGTGGTATATGAGCCCTATCTTTCTTCTGGATTGGATGTTGGAACTTCCTCTATGGGGGAGTTTATGAGCTGAGTCATGAGGACTCTTGTTATTGTATTTTTTTGAAAAGTGTCTTTTGACATTAAGTTGTTGTTGACTTACTGATGGAATTTATATCATTGATGTCAATGGGGGAGAGATATAAATGAAAAACATTATGGATTGTATGAGAGAGCTGAATAGGAAAATGAAGCAAGATTTAATTTGATATTTTGCAGTGATGTTGCAGTATTGGATTTTTGGAACATTGGATGTTTTTCATCTATATTGCCATCAATGACAATAGGGGAGATTGTTAGGAATGAATGCAAAGTATTTTGGCACTCATTCTATAGCAGTTGTTGTTGCATTCATGACTTGGATTGTCATTGATGTCAACACAGTGATATTCTAGATATCAGCAGGAAAGTAGGTACAGTTTTGTTTTGCACACATGTTGTATTGTAGACTGGCTTTTGTGCAGTTGATGGTATGTTATTTGGTGTGTTATTAACCTATGGTTAATAGCACAAAAAGAAATTCATTTATTTATGAGAGTTATGAGCATTTTGGTGAAAGCAGTGTTTAGACAGTGTTTCTATGAAGTGATTTTTGGAAATCGGAGGATATCTCTTAGCTGGGATGGAATCTGATTTTGTGTAGTTAAAGGGATGTTGGAGACTCATTAATGATGATTTGGTTCATAGTGAAAACTTCAAAGATATGTTTGGAGAAAGTGACAGTATTTGGAAGCCGATAGTTTTTTGTGAAATTTTGTGTGTAGCATGTAGAATTTATTATTTTGTAATTTAGGACTGACTCATTTGTAATTATTTGAGTTTGGTATATAAGAAGGAATGTTTTCCTTGTTGCAATATGTACTATGAAGTTTGAGATGTGAATATATGCATGAAGTGAAGAAAAGAGCTATTCAGTGATGAAGGAAGACTTGTGAGTACAAAGATCTGGAATTGTGATCTTGTGTAGCAGAGAGTGCGGTTTTGGCACAGTGTGAAGGAGGTAATATATTTCATATTATTTTGTTTAATAATTATAAGATCTTTTGGAGAGTGGGTTCAGAGATCTTTCCTTGAAGCTGTTTGGGCAGTGGGTCCTTCTGTCTTCCATAAACTCTTAATCGGGTTAGAATCTTTTAATAGGGATTCAAAATCTCCTAATAGGGATTTATATGTACTGAATGTATTTCATAAGACTCCTAATAGGTTCCATCCTCTAACAAGGAACTTTCATATTAGTGTATCATTTTGTGGGCATCATTCCCCCTGAGGTTTACTCTTTTCAAGAGGTTCCCTAGTCAACATATCTTGTGTTATTGTGCAATTGTGTATGGTTATCTTTCTATGGTTGATTAGTACATTAATTATATTTTTTAAAGTAGTTGAATGGTTAAATTATTAGATAAATGATTCACGCCCCCCTCTCAGTTATCTTGGGGATCTTTACTTTCTAACAACTCATGTGTTGGAGATTCCTATTCAGTTTTTTGAGATATCATACATTTTGAGTATTCTTCCTAGAGATTGGGGAGGATTCATTGATACACCTGTGGACTTTTTTCTTCCTAAGGGGAGGAACATCATTCATTTTTCTTGGTGTAATTTCTACATTGATCCAAGTGCATCTATCATGGGTGTACATTATACATTGAGGGGGGGCTTTCTTGCTTCTCTTCCTACTTCATTTGAGGAGGCATCTTTATCTTTGGAGTTTGATCTAAATTTTTACATGGATCAGTTATCATTGGTTCCTTGTTTGTCACCTTCTTCTATTGAGATTTCTCCTGATTGGTTCCTGGCATCTTCATCAACCAAGGAGATGGTGACACTTGGGCATACTTCAAAGACATCATACTTCATTTGGATTCCCCTTCCTACTTCCTATCCACAATGGGAAGCCTTCTTACATCTATACTTGGTGTATCTTCTTCCTAAGAGGACAAATGTTGTTTGTAGGCATTGGACTATGTTTTGTCTTCAAGCTCTTACCATCCTTAGAGGAGATTACTAATTATTGGGGGGATATCATGTCTCCTTGTTTCCTTGCTTTGGGGGGATTTTTTATTGTATATTCATGATGTATGTCATAATTGGGGGGTCTTGATTACTCCATCCATGCATGCATCTTATATTCATCTCTCTTTTTGTGGAGGTTTTTTCCCATGAGGTTTTCCCTCTTTCTCCACTTTATGAGAGATTGCATTATCTATTGCTCTTGTATATTGTACATGGGTACCCAGACCTATCTTGCATTGTGAGCTTAAGTGCATTCCCCTAAGTTGCACTTAAGGGGGGGTGTTAGTGTAATTAAATATTCACTAATTACACTTTACTTAAGTTTACTTAGGATAATGCATTTGCATAATAGTTGTCATTGTGACACCTAGGAGTTTGCATTTCTTTTTACCACATGGTTAGGAGAATCTCCACTTTAGGTGTGATAGTTGTCATCACATACTTCTTTATGTGTGAGATCCACCTTTAGTGCTCTTATCACATTATCATCCTCTCATTGTTGCACATGCTTCACATACTTTCATGTACAATGGAGGATGATCCACCTTTGGTGGACATGTGATTCCACCTAGTGTGGGTGATATCTTATCATTTCCTTATCATGTAGTCTTATTGTATTGCCTATATATTCAGGCACTCCTACTTTGTAATCAATTCAATTAGCTATAATCAATTATTTGATTATTTTTCCTATATCTCTTGTGATATCTCTTGAGCTTCTAGATCTTGGCCTTTATTCTTTTCCTTAGGAAAATTATTACATGGTATCAGAGCGATATCAAAATTATTACAACCATCAACAAATAGGATAAAATATCTAGCACCACAATATCTTTGTACACTCATCAGTCCACAAAGGTCAGTATGAACCAAATCTAAGATATTCTTAGAAGTAAAGGTTTTGCTGTTGAAACTAGACTTTGTCATCTTACCCAACTGACATTCTTTGCACATTACATTCTTAGGTTTCTTCAATCTAGGTAGACCTCTCACTTTCTTTTTCTTGCTAATTTCTACCAGATTATCAAAGTTAACATGACATAGCCGCTTATGCCATAACCAAATATCATCAAGTTGTGCAATCATACATGTTTCTTCAGATAGGTCTAGATAGAAAAAATTACCTCTTGTCTATTCCCCACTTCCTATCAGTTCACCAGTAGCATAAAATATTTTGGCCTTCCTGTATGAAATCCCACTTGATAGCTAGTGCTATTAAGTTTTGGAACACTCATTAGATTATAGTTAAGACCCTCAACCCAATAAGCATTTTCACAAGTGATCTTATCAATCAGCTTAATCAATCCTTTTCCTTTAACAAGACATGGTGCATCATTACCAAATTTCACACTCCTACCTTTATAATGATCTAAGGTATCAAACTTACTATCTCCAGTCATATGATGTGAACAACCATTGTCAATAATCCATTTATCATTTTTGTTCACATAAGATATCAATGCAATTCTCTCATCCTCATCAGATTCATCTTTCATTGCAACATAGACAACCTCAATTTCAAAATCATCACTATTACTGCTAGTCTCTTCTTCGGTAATGTAGTAGGATTTCTTACCTTTTCCTTTGTAGTCCTTGTATCTTTGATAATGTCTATCTTCTCTTTTGTCTTTATGCTTTTTGTCTCTTTCTTCATCCTTATTATCCATGTCAGGACATCTAGCAGCTATATGACCAACTTTATTACATGAAAAACATATAATAGGGAGTTTACCTTTGTACCTTCCTTTTCCCCTTTTTAGTCTTCTAGCCATAAGAGCTTCTAGATCCTCAAGTTCTTCATCAGATGTGTCACTGTCACTTTCACTTTCACTTTCACTTATGCATCTTTCTTTTTCCTTCTTTGAGTTACTTAAAACCATTTGTGACTTAAAAGAAGATTCAATATTACCAACAGTGAAGTTATCATAGTTAGAAATTTCAAAAGTAGTAAGCTTACCAACCAAACTTTCTAAAGTAAGAGCATTAGTAGAGTTACATCTAGATTCTTGAATTGTAGAAATTTTGATTGCATAGATAGGACGTAGAGTTCTCAGTACTTTTCCTATTACAGTTTCATCCTCAATAGTTCCATTTGCTCCTCTAATAGCATTTACAACTTCTTTTATTCTACCATAATATTATGCAATATTCTCACCTTCTTGGATTCTCATTTCATCAAATTTACCAAGATTTATAGTGGAAACCCAATTTGGGAAAAACCACTTTGTAACATGTTACTATTATGTTCACTCTTCTAAAGTGAGCTCGGTGAAAATCCAACCTTGTCAAAGGTTACAAACACACTATCAGGTGTGACCTGGTTAAAGGATTTAAACCACTCTGTTAAAAGTGAGCCTTGTTATAGGACTTACATACACTCCATTAGAATGTAACCTTGTTCAAAGAATTTATACCTATGACTGTTAGGTCAACCTCTATTAAAAGGATTTTAACTATTACAATGGTTAGAAAGTAGCACTAGTATTGATCTAAAAAACATACAACTCACCTTGCAAATATCAGATCCAATTTTGTACACATATGCTGGCTTACTGACTGTGAACCTTTTTCATCTCCATCACTGATTTGCTTAGAACTCTCTTCAAGAAATCACAACACTTCTCCTTCAGCCTTCTCTGCTTAGACAGTCAATAACATCAACAATACTTTCAGCATCTAATTCTCTCTACAACCTCTTGCTTAGGTTTCCTTAATACTACCTCTATTAGGTCAATACATCTTTTGTCGCTTAATCTCCTTTGTAGATCTTAGGGTTAGGTCAGATTCATTAAATCCATCCTACATTATGTTCTTCAACTATCCTTTTAGAAATATCTCGAATCTTTTAAATGATTTACAATAAAATGTTTTACAGTGCATTAAATGCTTTCATACAATCAATAAATAAAGTCAATACATTTTACATAATCCAAGACTTCAATGATGTCGGCTGGAAATCTGAATTCTTCCTCAAATGAAAAATACTGACGCTCGATCAATATAGTGTTCAACTTCTCGGTCTTCTCTAGAAAGCTCGGTCACCACATAAATTGTTTCCTTGACTAACACTATCTTCCTCAGCAATTAACTGGTGTTTAGTCAACACTAATTTTACTCGGCATATACTAGCTCGGTCGACACAAACAACACTCGACTTAAACTAGATTTCTTCACTTTTTCTTGGTTAAGCCTACTAGTTTAGTCTTCATTCTCACTTAGATAAACAATACATTATTTTATCATTGTGCCACATAATCAAGTACTCATTGAAGTATCAAGATAACTCAACCTTTCCTTAGGTGTTTTTGTTACCAACCTTGCCTATCCCCTTAGCAACACTCAAATAGATATAGTACTTTCTTAAATAGAAATAGTCTTACCAGTTAAGGTTTGACATCAATGACAATACAAGAATTGCTTCAATTGCAGTTTCCAACATTCTAGTCATGCTTAGGCCAGTTAGATTATGAATTATTTAATCTGTTAACTCTATAGGTTGATCTCCAATCCAAACTTTATCATTATGAAACTTGATTAGTATAATCCTTATCCATTCCTCATTGTTAAAATCAACATGAAAAAGCTATTTCATTAAGTCAATCCTCCCTAGATGCTCAAAGACTTGTTTGTATGTTCCATCATGTAGGTTGTAAAATTTATCCATATCTTCATAAATATCATTGTAGTCTATTATTTCAATCTTTGAATGTATGTATGTCCATGTATTCTCTACGTATAATACATCGCTAGGGATTTGTGAAAAGGCTCTCGTCAAATCATCCAAATATGGAGTAATAGCTCTTTTCTTGAAATTGTGTCTAGGCTCATTCCTAATATCTCCAACCACTTGATTTACTATTTTAACAATTGAATATCCAAGATTAGTAACTAGGTTAATCTTGTAAGATTAATAAATACCTCTCTTCTCATGATATGGTTTCATGATAGTTTGTTGTGCTTTCAATCAAACTCAAAATATTTAATAAATACCTCTCGATATTTCTTCAACCAAACTCAAAATATTTAAGTTTGTTGTGCTTTCAATCTCTCTAAATGAAAATGGTGAGCAAATCTATCAATCAACATCCTTATATTTACCAAACATTCAAATATGCATTAATTGCTCAAACAAAACAAAATCTATTTCCTTAAGCTAGTAGCCTTCCATTCTTTGGTGCGGTCATATATGTGAATATTATTTCTTGTGTAGTTGATTGTAGGTTCCTTTAGTCTATTTCAAGGTGTTCCCAATTGTTGGAAAAAATTGTTGGCAAGTTGTCTATACTGATGTATATGACTTGATATAGTGTTGTCATTATGGAAACAAAGTCATATATCAGTTTGGAGTCAGCGCACTTGATGAGAAGATCAGAAATTGGTTAAGTGTTGAAGACTGACAATGTATAGAGTTCCTATAGCTCAGAGCATCAGCACATGTGCGTACAAAAGAATTATGGTATGCACCCTAGAAGTTAAGTGGGTTAGACTATATTCATGCTTAGTCTATGAGCACATAATTAGATATTCAAGGATGAGAAAGATATAGTCAGTTGAAGTTGCACAACCAGTGTGTGCCAGTGAAGAACAGAGTAAGCAACCGACAATTATCATTTTGAGTTGCGACTATATTATAATGTTGTAAAGGATATGCACCTATTATAATTAGGTTACCAACATGTATATATGTTTTATTGTAAATACACTTAAGCCAATTCATTTTGAAGCATTGTATGTAATAGGTTTAAGGGTTGACCTAGTTGTTTATTTTGTATGTGCGTATACATATAAGATGCACCCATTGTATTCTATATAGAAGTTGAGAGGGAGCTATGTTAAGTAGAAGAGAAGTGTGTGAAGACACTATAAGTTGTATTAGAGCTTTGCAAGAGGTCAAAGAATTAGCACATCAAAGGAATTGATCTGACAAGCAGTGTCATAGTGACAGTTCATCCAGTAGATATAGTGTGTATCTGAGATCCAAAGGTTGTAGCCTTCACCACTTGAGCAGTGAACTCTAGGATAACTCATCCACTCCCCTAATAGGGACTATTGTAAAATACTCCTAACAGGGTCCGACCCTTGACAAGGTCTACTATACTTAAAGCATTGTAAAGAAACTCCTAACAAGGTTAAGGATCTTCTAACAAGGATCACAAAACACTAGTATAAAATATTAGTGGGTGTCAATTCCCACTGGGGTTTTTACCTATTTGGGTTTCCCCTAACCATATTGGTGTCATGTGTTGATTTCGTGTTTCATGTTTATGTGAATGTTTAATTCAGTACTTAAGCATTTAAGTTCAATATAAAGTTTAAAGTTAAAAGATAAAATATAGTGAACATTGATTCACCCCCCCCCTCCCTCTTAGTGTTCCCATTCCTAAAAATTGGTATCAGAGCTCTGGTCCTTAGAAAAGAATTTTAACCACTTGAGGAGATCATGGACAAAGAAAAAATGAAACATCTGAAAAGAAATCTTGAAGTTGCTCTTGAAGACCTGGACAAATCAGAAAGAAAAATTGAAGAACTAAAATAAAAGGTTAGTGATGCTCAATTAGTTATCAAAAGGCTAAGAAAGGATTTAAAAGAATGCTCTAACAGTGATCTAGGAGAAAAGGTCAAGAAGTTGAATGAAGACAATGCATCTTTGAAAGAACTACTTGAATAATTTGATGATAAGCTGATCAACAATCAAGAAGTCTACAATGAACAAGTCAAAGAGAACCTTCAACTCAATGAGAAATTAAGGCAAGCTAACTTGGAAATCTTGGAGTTAAGGAACAACAAAGAAAGCTTGGAATATGAATTAAAGGAAGCAAGGAATAACATTGAAAAATTACACACTAGTTCTGATTTGATAGAATCTCAGTTGTATACAAGAAGAGCCAAAGGAGACACTAGCTGTATTGGATACAATGAAGCACAAAATCAGATTGACAAAATGTGAGAAAGAAAGGATACACAAAAAGACTGTACTGATGCTAAGGAGATTGAAGATCAAACCAAAGATAATGGTGAACCACCTAAGAATGAGGGAAAGCCTATAGACCGCACTTGTTTTGCATGTAACAAGCATGGACACATTGCAAGAAACTATACAGAGGTAAGAACTTTTAATGGTTACTGTTATTCATGCAATAAGTTTAGTCAAGAGCTATGAATTGCAAGACTAGTAAGAAGAATAGGATTCAGCATGATTAGAGAAATCAAAATCTAGCAAATGTAAGAAGTTCTCAGAATGTTACATGTTAGATATGTAACTATAATGGTCACTTAGCTAGCCAATGTAAAATGGTGACTCATGTCAATGTGCTAAGGAATATAAGGCCTCCAGTCATTTGTCACTCTTGTAACAAGGCTAGACATATCTCAAAGTTCTGTAGATCAAGGTCGCAAGGTAAGGAAAGCCCTAAAAAGGTTGAAGAATTAGTATTGGATCTTGAAGGAGAAGTTAATTTTTTCAAAGCCTCAGATGATGCGATCTTGATTTGGTTAGAGAAAAAGAAGGACAAGATTGATGAGTATGAATTGGATGCATCCACAATGGATGAACCCTCTACATCTGGATGAATGGCCCTTAGGGTCATAGGGGGAGCTAATTCAGCTTTAGACCCCTACGTGGCTGGTATACTCACTCTCAGAGTATGTACCTTTGGACTTAAGCTTTTGGATTATAAAGGAACCTTCGTGCAAGAGTGCACATACTGATTGTTAATAGAACAAAAGTTGGAAAAGTTTAAGTGACAACCTAGTTTATGCGGCAAGCATTAATGGCATAATTTTCACTTTAAGTACATAGAAAGTTGTTTGATTACTCATTACATTCGAATTGAGAGTGATAGGAGAGAAGAAAGAGCCTTATAAGTTATTGTGAAGACTTGTAGATTGATCTATAAGTGCTTTTTAGTACACCTGATCAATTGTAGAAACCCTACTTCATCGCGCTGATTCAGAAGTCTTCAGATTATCTTAGAGTACAGTTGGAAAATGATGAAACAAGTAAGTGATGGCCACTCCCATAGTTTTTGATGTTGTAGAAAAGAAAATATATGTATTTAAGAAGCATCCATTTAATTCTACCCTAGATGACTTAGAGGGAGCATTCTCCTGCATGCCTATGCACATTATGCATGTGGAAGACATTATGGCTTACATCTACTATAAGAAGGAACCAATAGGATTGGACACATTAAGGGCACACATGGAAACAATGTTAAAACTAGACAAAACCTTCTTGGATGAATATGAAAAGTGGAATGATCACCCCATAGTAGAGTATGCTATGACATATGAATTCTATGAGACAGAATCGATTAAAATACTTTTGAGCATAATTCATGATGACCTATTTTGGATATGTGATGTGACAATCAAAATTACTAGTGACTTGATATATGAGATGACAGGCCTATCTAAGATAGGCACCATCCTTCCAGTAGGAAAGGATGTCAGGAAAATTGTTGAGAAAACCTTTAAGTCAGGGAGTGATAGGCGCAGAATGACAATTGAGCCTATTGAACAAGTTGACATCAAATTGATGTCCATGATACTTGGATATAGGTTTCATCACACTAGCAACGTGAATAGTGTGTCTGTTGGCACAATTCTAGTAGCCATTAGACTTTTGAAGGAAGATGGAGAGTTCAACTTGTGTGAGATCTTGCATGCATAATTGATTGATAACATCAAGGCAATCAAGCATGACAAGACCAATATATTCAAGTTTGGGTCGTTGATCATTTACATGTACCTTCATATAGTTGGGAAAGTATCAGATTTGTATTTGGACAAGTCCATTCCAACCATGCCACAAATATCTAACAAGACATCCACTAAGAGTACATTGAGAGATTACATAACATTGGAGTTGAAGACCTTCAAGGCCAAGATGCAAATGAGGTATAGAATTCCAGAAAACATTGTTGAGAAATAAAAGGATACTATATGTTTTATGGTTGAAACAGACACAACATGTATGGAGGCTATTGTACCTAGAACAAAGTGGATTCATCCACTTGGATATGAAGTAGAGGAACAAGTTCTGGAAGCATATTCTCAAGTATTTCTCTCAGCTCCTATTGACCCTAATGAGCCTAGATGGGGAACCTATGAGGAAAAGACAAGAGAAATAGATGCAAAACTAAACAGCATGGAAACAAAAATAAAGGTTGCTAAAGTCACATCAGAGATCTTAAGAATACATGGAGTATCTCAAGAAGATCTTGACAAAGAGAAAGAACAAAAGATTGCTTTGGAACTAAAGAGCATAGATGAAGCTAAGGTAGAATCACATGATCCCATGCTGAAAAAGGTGAAGATAGAGAAATCTGATGAACAAAAGGATATAACTGATGATACTCCTTCTACTCCCAAGGAAACCACTGACCCTACTGCTCCTCTAGAGTATAAGACAATAGAAAAGAGGAAGAAAGAGGTTGGCACCTATCATCCATCCTTGCGAGCAACAAGAAGTAGAAAGAACACTCAAGCTCCTCCTAAGGTAGATTTCAGACCCAGTTTAAATGTGCTAAGTGTGTGCTATAAATGTGTCACACTTTTATGAATCATTACATGCAAGGAAACTCAAGAATGAGTCCTCACAAATCGATCCATAGCTCCCTAGGCATGGAGTGCAAGGGTTTTTGAGAATGCTCTCAGCTAGAGCTATTAAGCCAACAACCTTGCTAGTAAACCATGCAATGGGAGATTCAATGAAGACAAGGGCAAGAATGCCAATATCCTCAAGAATCAAGAATGAAATGCAATGCAAGCTAGATTAAGAATGGAAATGCAAGCTAAACTATAGAAATGAAAGATGCAAGTATTACAAAGCCTCCTAGTTAAACTAGATGAATTAATCTAAAGCATAAAGGAAATCTAAGCTAAGAATGCCATGAAAATGAAGCTACTATGCAAGAAATGAAATCTAACTATGAAGCAAGAAAGCCATGATGATGCAAGAATGAAGACAAGAAGATAGAGTGTTGATGAAGATCCAAGATGAATGCCAACAATGCTTCAAATCTTCAAACCCTAGATGCAAGAATGTCTCCAAAAGCTCCAAGATGACCTAGAAAACCTGTAGCATAACAATAGCATAAAAATTGTGTGTGCAAATGAGGAAGAGAGCTCTCCTTTTATAGGGAATGAAAAAGGAATGGGCCATGGAGATTAAGAGGCAAAATATTTAATCAACGGTGGAGCTTAAAAGAGGAGCAATCCATGTGCACAAGTATCCTCCAATAGGAAAATAAGAGTTGACTTTGTGTCCATATGAGAAAAAAAGTGCTTTTTCCCTTTTTATAAAATAAGAATAATGCTTTATTTGTGCAACTTAGGATAAGAAGAAAAGGTGGGCTTTTTATTTATTAAAAGGGGAGGAAATATTCTTTTTAAATAAATAAAAACTTAGGATAAGATGGTTAGCCCATAGAAAATAATCGAATAAATGATAGAGCTAAGATTTGATCAACAATAAGCAATTGATGATTTAGCAAATGGGGGCTAATAGTCTAGGTGACCATTTTTAGGTGTATACATTTGCCCCTCTTTGACTAATGTGTGATCGATTTGGGAACACATGCAGTCAAAGAATGAAGTTGAAATGTGAGATCGATTTGGGATCACAAAACAACTCAGATCAGCTAAGAAAGCAAGAAGATAGCTAAGAAGGCAAGCTGATTAACAAGTCCATGAAAAATGAAAGGAGAGCTCTCTCCATATGCAAGATGCAAAACTAAACTAACATGAACCTAAGAAATGCAAGCTACATGAAAAGTGGTTTACTTGCAAGGTTACAAAGCCAATAGACATCTAATATTCATCATCGAGCGTTATTTGTAGCATCGCAAGATCATACAATACACACTAGCATAACTATGTGAATATGAATATGATCTTTATCAGATAGGAATGTGGAAATCTCACCTAGGCATCAAAGACATGTAGGTCAAGATGACTAGCACAGTGAGATTACCTAAGTTTAATATAGCAAGATTATACTCGCATCGAGACACAAGGAAAGTCAAGATGGCTACAAGTATGCACTTGCACAAAAATAGTCAAGGATAATACCCTGTCAATCCACAGTGTCAAGTAAGACCAGCATAAATGCTCATGACAGTTAGGATCAACAAAATATACCCACAAGTAGAAAAAGAAATAAAACATGTTCTCATACCCTCAGTCTTCTAGCTATGCATCATCGAAAACTTCTCAGGGAGAGACCACTCAGCAAAGAAATCATCATAGACAGCATGCAAAGAAATAAATTCAAACAAATCTCAGCAAGTCAAGTGCGTGTGTGTAGGTCATAGAGTCAAACTTTGAGTATTGCATCTGCAAATGAGAAATATCGCATCATACTAGACTGCAGGTAAGACATCTGATAAGTGTTGAGAAACACTCGACGCAAGGGTAGTGTTGAAAAACACCATTGGAACCAAGTTGCCCAAGAAACCCAGACGCACAAAGAGACCCAAGATAAGCTTAAAGCAACATATGCCCCCTAGACTAAGACAAAAATCAATTCCAGGCTAGGAGAGGCAAAGCGAGAAGTGGAGCGAAAGAGCGCCACGCAAGACTGATAGACATAGGTGCAGAGGGTCTCAAGCAGCGCCTGTTTCCAAGTTTTCACCACTTGATAGATTTTTTTCAGGACTTTTTACAATTTTTTTGTATTTTTGCTACCAAGGCGCCTGTTTCCAGGTTTTCACCAAGGCACTTTTTCAATTTTTTTTTGAATTTTTTGAATTTTTTTATTTTTTTGGTGAGACATCAAAGCGCCTATTGCTAGGTTTTCACTAGGATGCTCATTTTTTCAGTACTTTATATGCTTTTTAGGTTTTTTTCAGCATCATATATGATTTTTTTTGTAATTTTTTCAGGATCATAAAGTATATACAAGGAATGCCCCAAACAGGAACAGGCATTAAAGATCTGCTTCCTTTGATGTAGAGAACTGATAGGCCCCAGGCCCAAATGCTACAGCTGTGATGATAGGAGGTCTCAACCAGTTCGACCAATAATAACCAGCCCTAAGCAATGTCTGAGTTAGTGGAGGATCATTAGAATGTGATCCACATATGCCATCGTGGATTTCAGCTAGTACTTTTTCTGACTCCTCTATTTCTAGACACTTAAGGAGACTTCCATCTAGACCCTTCCTATACAAGCCACCAGAGACAAAGGCAAAGTGTAAGGGATGGCGGAAAGAATGGCATGGAGGATTTGCAAGAGGAATATGAGGTGGAAGATATGGAAAGATGGTAGGATTGTAAGATTTGTGAGCAGGATAGCGTAATTCATCCACCAGGAACTTGAAGCAAAATTTATGTTTTTTCATTTGTAAGATGGATGTCAAAGAAACCAAGGCATTAGCAACTTTGTTCTCAGCTCTAGGAATGGGCTGAAGTATAACAGATATGAGATCATGCTTGAAGTAGTGCACCATTTTTCTGGAGAGAATCAGCTTGTCATCTTTTATTTGAGAATCATTATTTTTGAGCAAATTTTTATCTTTACTTTTCTTAGGTTCAGATACCACCACAATGTGGTTTTCACCATCCGACCATTGCTCTTTTATTTTGACTTGATGACTGTGATGCTTGATTTCTGATTCAATCTTTTTTGTTGCTAGTTCGCTGGTGGAAGAAGTAACAGGTGTTGATGCGAGATGAAATGGAGTGACTGGTTCAATAGCATTTATGCGAGGGATGTCATCTCTGGTGACAAGAGAGGTTGAGCCTATAGGGTAGGCTCCAAAAGTAGCTAGATCTAGAGTTGTTATAGAAGGACCAACATAGTCTAGTAAGGAAATACGGGGAACAAACTCATTAGACCCTACACGAGACTCATCAACTATGTCAGGTGGGTTACAAGAGGTATGAACCACATCCACATCCATATCTATCATGGAAGAATCTTCTGGAAGAGGCTTAATATGCTGAGAAGTAGAAACAATCATGTCGTTATGTGATAGATCACCTCTTTGTAGCAGTCGCTCAATGTTGTGACGTTGTCTATCATAGTGCAATGATTCTTTAGGAACATAGGTTCTAGACATAGAAGACTCAACAATATCATTAGTAGGCATACATGCTTCCCCCCAAAGAAGTGAAGTAGAAGGAAGATCATCTCCCATGTGAGCCATAGTGTGTAGCGGTGACTCATCTGTATCTGTGTCTGAATTACTGAGCATGGGAGTATTTTGGGCATCTTCTCTATAGATCCACTCATGAACAACTTGTTCTTCTCTTTCAGCTTCAAGGATCACCATAGCAGAAGTGGAAGGTTTCATGTGATCAGAAGGTCTCCCATATGACCTAGGAGAAACAGGTATAGAAGCAAAGGAACCCAGTTTATATTCACCCATACCAAGGCTCATCATCTTAAATTATTTCTCAGCAGCAACTAGAGACGTACTAGGATCATCAGTAGGTTCATTGTGAGGAACAAATTTTTCAGTAGCAGCAAGAGCATTGATAGCAATAGTATGGTCTCCAGGAATCACAACCTCAGTGCCATTGTATGGAAATTTGACGCACTGATGATAAGTGGAAGGAATAGCCTGCATGTCATGGATCCAAGGACGACCCAAAAGAATGTTATATGCGAGTGGGATGTCCAATACTTGGAAGCTAATAGCTTTCGTGATAGGGCCCACTCGGACAGGCAATGTGACAAGACCTTTGGAAGATCTTTCCACTTCATCATAAGCTTTTATAGTAATCTTCTTCTTGGAATCCACAGCCAATTCTGACAAACCCAATTGTTGTATGACATTGAAAGAAACAATATTTAACCCTGCACCATTGTCTATCAGGACTCGGCGGACTTGGGTATTATAGACTAGAACTTCAATGTGTAAAGCTAGATTATGTGGGTGAGCAATAGATATGTCATCTTCTACAGAAAAGGAGAGAGATAGCGGAGATGAAATGTGGTTGACCATAGCCTGAAATTGATCTGGATCAATGTCAGTGGGAACACATGTTGTACATAGAGCTTTATCAAGAATCTCTCTATGCGAAGGGGATAACCGAAGCAACTCAAGGATAGATATCTGTGCTGGTGTCTTTTGTAAATGTTGGACAAGATCATAGCTAGGGGTGGCTGAAGGAGCCACTTGTTTGGAAGGCAAAGCTTGCTTGGGACCTTGCACAGTTTTAAGGACAATCTTGGCTTGCCCCCTAGTAACAGCATTCAGTGTCTCACTTCGGGAAGATGAACTACCACATGTTTGCAAGACTAACTTTGGCTTACCATGATTGGTGTTATTATCATCTTGAGACCTCATCATTAGAACACTCTCAATGGGCTCTACCATGTTAATCACAAGCGTATTAGAAGGATACGTGTAATTGATCTTGGAATCATGATTCTTCTTATGTGTTTGAGAGGTTTCCCCCTTATCATGCTTAGGTAGAGGATCTTTGAAAGCTGTGTGATCAAAATTTTTAGTTAAGCCATCAGTGGAGATTATGCCATTCTCAATAAGATCCTGAATATCATCCTTAAGCCTAAAACAATTGTCTGTTGGATGTCCCTTATTTCTGTGATAATGGCAGTAATGATCCTCTCTCCACCAATCGGGCTTATTTATCGGATCCCAGTTACCAGGTTTATCAGGAAGCGTAAGATATCCATTGTCAACCAAAGTCTTAAGGATCACATCGTAAGGTTCTGCCAACTTGGTATAGACTTGCTTTCAAAATGACTTCTTAGGCTTATCTACATATTGAGGTTTAGGAGCATTGTGAGTGTTGGCAGCTTCTTGTTGTTTTTCTGCATAGATAGCATTGGAGAGATTGAAAGCAGGCTCTTTAACTTTAGGAGTGTCAACAACCCCATCATTAACAACATACTTGTTCTTATTCCAAGGTTTTTTCTTGTCTTTGCCATTGCCTTTAACATCTTTATTAATAACAATATCCCCTTTTCTTATAGCTACATCCTCAATTCGATATGCACTTTCAACCATGTCATGGAAGGAGGAGAACAGTTGCTTCCTTAGATCATAAAATAGCTTAGGCACAAGTGTGTTGATGAAAATGTCAATCTTTTCTCTTTCAGGTAGCTGATGAGGATATCGAGAATATAATGACCTCCAACATTGTAAGTAAGTTGCAAATGGCTCACCTTGATGTTGTCTTAGATTACCGAGATCTATCACAGTGACAGGTTGTTGGATGTTGTAAGAGTACTGCTGGGTAAACTGCTGAGCTAACTCATCAAAAGTCTTAAGCGGTGGTGTCAATTTCGCAAACCATTCCAAAGCTTGGCCTCTTAAGCTTTGAGGGAATAAGCGTAGAAGATATGTGTCTTCATGAAGAAAGTCCATACTAAGAGCATAAAAATGATGCACATGGTCATGAGGATCACCATTTCCATCATACTTGTCATATTTGGGAACCTCAATATCCCTAGGAAATGGGACCATGTATAGATTTTTATCAAAAGGAAGAGCACAAATTGATTCTACAAAAGAGACCTTTGGAGGCTCTCTTTCTAATGCCATTTGGGTAAGGCGTTGATTTGTCCAACATAATTCTTCTTGAAGGACTTCCAATTTAGTTGGTACTCTTTGTTGGACAATTTGTCTGACATCATAGCCGGGAGGAAGCTTGTATCCTCTAGAAGTCATATATTGAAAGTACTGATCGCCATTACGCTCTAAAATCTTATGCATCATTCATTGGAAATCCACATCTTGTTCACATCTCATAAGATCCTCACTAGAAATCTCATCATTAGCCTCTACCTCATGTTGAGAGGGAGGAGGTCTAGGTGGTGAAGAAGGCATAGCAAAAGTTGGCCTTGGAGGAGATCTTGGTGGCATGTTGTTGTCATTGTTAAAAAGAGGTCTATGCTCATGATTACTAGTCTCAGGTTGCTCATGAAATGTCCCTCTATAAGCCATGCACCTAGTAGCATCCATCCTTTGTTGATTATGTTCTTTGTCTAAGCGCGCTTGATTATCCTTACGCTCAAAGTGTTCTTGCAAGAGTTGAAACTTTTCTTGTTCAGTCAAAGTGAGTGAGACACTGTCTGTGTTTTTGGGGGTCTTGAATGCGGAAAAGAGGAAACCTCCTTTATACCACGGTGTAGCCTTAGAATCCTTAGATTAGTCAGAACTAGAACTGTCATTGCTAGCGGGTGCTCGTGAGTGTCTAGTTGGAGAAGGTAACTGTGTATAATTAAACGGAGGGTGATTCTCCTACTCAAATTGAGACCGAGTTGTAACCGGCATGAAAAGAGATGTTGGTTGACTAATAGAATGAGACAAAGTTTCTCAGATTTGAGATAAGCAAAGCTAATAAAGATCACTTGTCAAAGTAGAACAATAGAGAGAGATGGCTTGTCAAAAGTGCTCAAGCACTTACAGCAATCAATTGACTAAAGCCGAGCAGCGAGCAAGAAGCTCAATAAGCAAGTAGCTAGAGAGGTAACCGTGATGTGACAAGTGATCAAGAGTAGCATTTTTTAAGCTCAAATCCAATAGTTTTAGCTCATTTGTTTTAGTCTAGAACAAATCTAAGCATGTAAGTAACAAACCAGTTTCAAGTAAGAACAGAAAAGGACACTCTACAGCAGGTTAAAGTGCATGTTTAGCAACTCTGAATTGTAGCAATGACAGGACAGTAGAAATGACTCAGGATTCTTGGTTGAGGGTATGCAAGGATACTTCAATATCATATGACTCTTGACCAGTGAACGTGAAAAACTTAGTTTTGAAGCGCTTGGACCAAATTTGTAGATTGAACAGTGCAATTTTTCAGTTTGACAAGTAGTAGCAGCAGATAAAAGACAGGTTTGCAAACAGTGTAGGATCAAACATGTCATAGAACACTTGAAACAAGGGCAAAAGCAACCTTGCCAAGACAAGCACTTGTGATATCAAAATAGAAAACCTTATGAACTCTACCGTGTGTTTGAATGTTGAGAACGTTTACACGGGCATAGCATAATCGAAGACAATTCAAGCAATTACTGCCTAGAAGGACAAGGCTCATTACTTAACAACATGGCCCACAACTTGATGCTCCCTTGCCTCACACCAAGTGGTTGCCCACAAGAGATATTGGCATTGTCATGGAAGTGTCAAAGACACAACCAAAGGAACATATATGGTGAGTGTCTTGGGGTGATCCGGGTAAGTCCACTTGGATCAATCCTTGCACCAAGAAGCTAAGCGGCTAAAATAGGGTGGCCTCTATCTAATGGTTCATAGTAAGGATTTCCATTCATAGCACCCCTCTTGCTCCTCATAAAGGACTAGGACCTCGCGGCCTCAAGAGTACCTTAAGCATTCTTTCTTAATTCTTTCCTCATGGTCACAATCCCACAAGTTACTCACATCAAGCGAAGATAAGTACTATGTCTACCAAGGTTTTGTGTCCTTGATAGCCTTGAGATTATAGTGAGTTGGAATCACTCGCCACCAAAGAAAATGATGACAAGGTTGTCCCCACTTGGGTCATTCCTCTTGATTGCTCAAGAGCAGGCCCGCTAAAGGATCCTAAGCTAAACAAAGAGTGGATTAATTCTTGAGGTTCAAGGTTTTTGATTCACCACAAGGGTGAAGAGCATACTCCCCTATCTCAAAAACTTCTCCCAAACACACCAAACAAGATCCAATTACCCCTTTGCTTCCAAAACCTCAAGATGGGTCAAGATTTTCTGATTCACCTAAAGGTGAAGAGCATACTTCTCCTACCACCCCAAGATTCCTTTCACAAAGTATTAAGTGCCTAATGAAACAACTAGTATATGCCGCACTTAATAAAGAAAGAAATTAAACAAGCACTTGATTTGGTTTTTATGCTTAGGGCAGCCCTGCAAAAACCATTAGTAGCCCTCTTTGACATACGATTTTAGAAAATTTCAAGCAAGAAGCACCTACAACCACAACTTGTTAGACCAACAAGAGTTAGGAGAATCAAAATCCAAAATCTAACAATAATTAGTACATTAAAAAAATCAGATAATGTGCAAAAATAACTAATCAAATAATAGAATCTGAAAATGAAACCATCATGGTTGGATTGGGCTCGGAAAGACCTTTCCAACGATATATCACACTTAAACTTTTGATACCATTTGCAAAATTTCAAAAAAAAATGGGCACCCATTTTCCAAAGTGGCACGGATTTGAAAATGCTAGAAATTTCAAAAAATTTCAAAAAGATACCTAAGAACCTAAAACTTACAATATAGATAAAATAGCCTAAAAATAGCTCTCTGCTAGGTTCAGACACAGTATCGCACGATACTTCACCCGACACCAGGCGATACTTTTAGTCTGCGCGATATTTTGCCCAACACCAGGCGATACTTCGCCCGAGACCAGACAATATTCTCTACTATAGCCAGGCGATACTTCTGACAGGCGAAGTATCGTACGCACATACAGAGGTATATCGCACGATACTTCTTATGACAGGCGAAGTATCGCACACACATACAGAGGTATATCGCGCGATACTTCTGGAAAGTATCGCGCGATAGTCTGAGACAAAAAACCAAAGACTAAAAATTAAGCTAAAAACTTGCCGAAAAATTGACGAAAATTGACGAAAATGCAAAATTTAAAGGACAAAGTCTATCTACTCTGCCCCACGGTGGGCACCAAAAAATGTGTGCTATAAATGTGTCACACTTCTATGAATCATTACATGCAAGGAAACTCAAGAATGAGTCCTCACAAATCGATCCATAGCTCCCTAGGCATGGAGTGCAAGGGTTTTTGAGAATGCTCTCAGCTAGAGCTATTAAGCCAACAACCTTGCTAGTAAACCATGCAATGGGAGATTCAATGAAGACAAAGGCAAGAATGCCAATATCCTCAAGAATCAAGAATGAAATGCAATGCAAGCTAGATTAAGAATGGAAATGCAAGCTAAACTATAGAAATGAAAGATGCAAGTATTACAAAGCCTCCTAGTTAAACTAGATGAATTAATCTAAAGCATAAAGGAAATCTAAGCTAAGAATGCCATGAAAATGAAGCTACTATGCAAGAAATGAAATCTAACTATGAAGCAAGAAAGCCATGATGATGCAAGAATGAAGACAAGAAGATATAGTGTTGATGAAGATCCAAGATGAATGCCAACAATGCTTCAAATCTTCAAACCCTAGATGCAAGAATGTCTCCAAAAGCTCCAAGATGACCTAGAAAACCTGTAGCATAACAATAGCATAAAAATTATGTGTGCAAATGAGGAAGAGAGCTCTCCTTTTATAGGGAATGAAAAAGGAATGGGCCATGGAGATTAAGAGGCAAAATATTTAATCAATGGTGGAGCTTAAAAGAGGAGCAATCCATGTGCACAAGTATCCTCCAATAGGAAAATAAGAGTTGACTTTGTGTCCATATGAGACAAAAAGTGTTTTTTCCCTTTTTATAAAATAAGAATAATGCTTTATTTTTGCAACTTAGGATAAGAAGAAAAGGTGGGCTTTTTATTTATTAAAAGGGGAGGAAATATTCCTTTTAAATAAATAAAAACTTAGGATAAGATGGTTAGCCCATAGAAAATAATCGAATAAATGATAGAGCTAGGATTTGATCAAGAATAAGCAATTGATGATTTAGCAAATGGGGGCTAATAGTCTAGGTGACCATTTTTAGGTGTATACACTAAGTACAAGAATAATTGATGAAGGAAGAATTGATCAGGTAGGGAAGTTATATGATAAATTAAATTAAATGGACAAGTCAGAGATTCATAGCATGATCATAAAGCACATGATCAAGTTCAAAAGGACAGTCTTGGAACTAAAAACAATGATCCCTAAAAATGTATGGAATATCCTATAATTCCAAAAGAGATAGGCTATTGAAGAAGATCTGCAGATAAGGGAAAAGATATTAGATGAAACTCTTCCTATATGTGAGCTAGAAGAGAAGAAGTTACTATTAGATCTTGTGAAGCTTCACCTCAGAATCAAGATAAGAACTCTGAATATAATGGATAAAAACTATGAATTGGTTGCCAAAGAGAAAGAGAAAGCCTTTGAGAAGGTCTTTATGAATAGTGGCACATGTATCCACCCATTGCACCCACAACACATGTACCCACAATGGTTACCAAAGGGTCAGAGACCATCAAGGTACAATCTACAAGTCCTCAAGATTCAGTGCCTGTAGTGGAAGCTCAAATAGAGTTAGATAAGTTTGTGCCCATGAAAGAGTCACACAAGGACAACACCATTATCATTGATAATGTCAAAATAGCCATGGAAACCACTAACATTGAGTTGGACAAGTTTGAGGAAGCTTTTGTGAGCACACAAGAAGCTAAAATTGTATGCAGCAACACACCTCCTATTCATCAAGAAGAGGTATTGATTGAAAATATAATAGATGAGAAAGAAGAAGAAAAGATGGAAGAAAAAGAACAAGAAAAAGAAAAAATAGAAAAAGAAGAAGAAAAGAAAGAAACAAAAAAAGAAAAGAATAATGAACCATCAGTTGAACTAGTCAAGGTAAAACAAGAAGTGATGGATAGCACTCCCATCACTCCCTTTATAGAATTGTTTTCAAGTTTGACACCTAACACATCTAATTTGGACTCATGGAGAGAAGAAGACCTGATTAAGTTCAACATCTTAGCTATGGAGAAGGCCAAATAAAAACAAGTGATAAGGAATCCCCTCTTGGTAGAATCAGTAAACATTCTAAACAATTTATTTCCAGAAGACAAGAAAGTGTCAAAGATACACTCTGTTGATGATGTGAGTACAGTCATCTCACATTTCAAAAGCAATTTCTCAAGCCTTGAAGAATATGCATCCCTAGTTGAACAAGAAAAGTATCTGAAGAAGAGATTGAATGAATTCGTTAGCAACTTTTCACTTGACCTAAGCTCACTCAAGACTAGTTAAGCATCCCTAAAAGAATTTGCAGATCAAGGAAGAAGAATCATTACAGAATGCATGGATCAAGATAAGCTCACCGATGCTCATTTCAAGAAAATAAAATAGGTTGAAACTATGATTGAGCAAGTGAAGAGTTTAGTGAAAGAAAAATCCACATATACGAACATGTGCAATAATGTCTACCGAGGATAGATAGACAAAATTGAGAAGGCAGAGAAGGAGATGACAAAGATAAGGTCTAGACAGACTCGATTGAGGAATGCTCTTGCACCCTCATTAGAAATTCTAAATTAGAATATCAAGGAGATTGATGCCACCATGATAACCTATGATCAAGGTCCTTCCATAGATTTGAAGAAGATGGAGAAGCTTTAGTATGAATTATGCGCCCATCTCCAGATAGTAAACTCTTTGATCACATTTTGGAAGAAAGAGATCCAGAACCTAAAGATAGCATATCTAGATGTTTTCCCTTAGTGAGTATATGTAGATACAGTTTTGAAACACCTTTGTTATTAATGTCAAAGGGGGAGTTGTGTATAGAATATGGATCATAATATGTATAGGGAGATATAAGTATATGTATAAAAGACAATGTTTTTTGTATTAAGGAAAGTTAGTAACTTGGTCATATTCTTTTGTTGCCATCAATTAAAAAGGGGGAGATTATTGGAAAGTTGGCTATACTAATGTATATGACTTGATATAGTATTTTCATTATGGAAATTAAGTCATATAGCAGTTTGGAGTCAGCGCACTTCATGAGAAGATCAGAAATTGGTTAAGTGTTGAAGACTGGATAGTGTACAGAGTTCCTATAGCTCAGAGCATCAGCGCACATGCATATGGAAGAATTATGGTATGCATCCTAGAATTTAAGTTGATTAGACTATATTTATGCTTAGTCTATGAGCACATAATCAGATATGCAAGGATGAGAAAAATATAGTCAGTTGAAGTTGCACAACCAGTGTGTGCCAGTGAAGAACAGAGTAAGCAGCCAACAGTTATCATTTTGAGTTGTGACTATATTATAATGTTGTAAAGGCTATGCACCTATTGTAATTAGGTTTCCAACATGTATATATGTTTGATTGTAAACACGCTTAAGATAATTTATTTGGAAGCATTGTATGTAATAGGTTTAAGGGATGACCTAGTTGTTTATTTTTTATGCACGTATAAATATAAGATGCTCCCATTTTATTCAGTATGGAAGTTGAGAGAGAGTTGTGTTAAGTAGAAGAGAAGTGTGTGAAGACACTATAAGATGTATTAGATCTTTACAAGAGGTCAAAGCATCAGTGCATCAAAGGAACTAATCTGACAAGCAATGTCATAGTGACAGTTCATCTAGTAGATATAGTGTGTATCTAAGATCCAAAGGTTGTAGCCTTCACCACTTGATCAGTGAGCTCTAGGATGGTGCATCCACTCCCATAATAGGGACTATTGTAAAAGACTCCTAATAGGGTTCTAACATTGACAAGGTCTACTGTACTTAAAGCATTGTAAAGAAACTCCTAATAGGGTTAAGGATCTTCTAACAAGGATCACAAAAAATTAGTATAGAATCTTAGTGGGTGTCAATTCCCACTGGGTTTTTACCTATTTGTGTTTCCTCATAACCATATTGGTGTCATGTGTTTATTTCATGTTTCATGTTTATGTGAATATTTAATTCAGTACTTAAGCATTTAAGTTCAGTATAAATATTAAATTTAAAAGATAAAATATAGTGAACATTGATTCACCCCCCCTCTCAGTGTTCCCATTCCTAAAAAAATGGTCAACGCTCCCCTCAGGATTTGTGACATGGCTTAACCACCTCCTGTGTCTTCTATAAGTCTAGTGGCTATATTGGGCATTAATAGGTTGATCTTTGGGTGCAACGACAATGACTACTTGTAACAAGTGGTATCAGAGCTTGGTCACAGGGTCGAATCCCCTCAAGTAATGCTGAGGGGGAAATTGTTGAGAAAATGGTCAACACTCCCCTTGGGATGTGTGACATGGCTTAACCACCTCCTGTATCTTTTATAAGTCTAGTGGTTGCATCGGGCATTAACAAGTTGATCTTTTGGTGCAATGACAATGACTACTTGTAGCACTAACTGCATGGAATACCATTGAAATAATTAGGGGTTTTGTAATATTCTAATAGGCTTACTCCTATAATGTGTAATATTTTTCAATTCAAGGTGCATTCCTCATCAGAATTTGATGAGTTTTTCTTTTCTCCATAAGAGTCTCCTATCTTCTTAACCTCATATAACCTTTATTGGCAATTTGGCTGAGTTGATTACATAGATGTTTTCATTATGGAAACATATGATCCACATGAAGATCACATAGGTCAGAGAGCAAGTATGACAGAGCACATTACAAATTTGTCTAAGTGTGAGACAATATTTTTACCAGTGAACCTGGACACAATTTTTGTTTGTGATGTTGATTGGAGTAAGTTCAGTTCTTGCGCACTTGAACGTAGACTCTATGGTGACTATTGAACATCCATCCCAGAGCACAAGCTAGTACAGCATGTACAGAAGAAGTTATGATAGTTTTACCGAAGATAGTGTCAAGCTGACAAGATAGAATATGAAGACAGAACTAGTAAAGAGTTAAGGGATTATTTTGTTTATCAAAATAATGACTTAAAAATATAAAGGGAAGACATCCTAGATGTGAACCCTTAGATAAAGCTATGTTTATAAATGTAAATGTAATTGTAATTGTAATTGTTAGAACAGTGTGGATAAACGATATGATGCAAAATATATGATGCATATGTAATAGTGATAGTGAAAGAGCAGCGAAGAGATATTGATGCGAGCAGTATAAGGTTATGTACCTTGACCTATTTTTGTAATAAGTTTATATTGTACATTACTTTTTTGGGCAATGAGCTCATATGGTAATCACATTTTGTACTACCAACTCCTAATAGGGTTGAGGCTTCTAACAAGGTATATAGTCCCTTAATCAGGACTGATACACTATATGCTTGTAATAGACCCCAAACAGGGTCAACATCCTTAACAAGATACTTTTGATTAGTGGATCTTTGTGGGTACCATCCCCACCAGGGTTTTCCCTTGGCCATGGTTTCCTTGAGAACAAATAATGTGTTATGAGTTCTTTAGTTTTATTTCTATGCATGTTGTTTAGCTTCTTATGTTATGCATGTATAAAGATAATTTGTTATATCCATAATTGGAAAAAAGATAAAGTTTTTATAATACTGATTCACCCCCCCTCTCAGTATTCCCTATTTCTAACAATTGGTATCAGAGCTTAGTTACACGGAAAATAATCATTCAAGGAAAGCCTAGCAGCTTGAGTAAGATCTCTATGGATATGGATCAACTAAAGAAGAATCTTGAAGTAGCTCTTGAATAGATTGACTTGCTTACTATTGAAAAAGATACTTTGAAAAGAAAGTATGATGATGCAAAGAACCTCATTGAGAAAATGAAAAATAAGTTGGAAGATCTGAGATCTGAAAAGGAATATGAAGTTATTATTGAAGATTGTGATGACAATTTAGAAAAAGAAAATGAGATCCTTAAGCATGAACTGAAGATAGCAAATTTGAAGCTTAGTTTGAAAGATAGAAATGGAAAGAATGAAGCAAATCTGAAATTTGAGAATGAAAGTCTAAAGACTAAAAATGAAGGACTAAAATCTAAACTTTGTAGAGTAACATCTAAACTTGAGAAAGTCAATTTGCAGTATGATGAACTTGAGAAATACAATAAGATTGTGAGCTTGAATTAACTCAATCCAAACAACAACTTGAAAGGCTATATTCAACTTGTGAGAAGATTGATGAACAAATATCTTATCAAAAACCATTCTATGATAAGACTTGTCTTGGATTCAACACTTTTAAAGAAAATAATGAAAGCAAGGAACCAAATCTGAAAATAGCTAAAAGCATAGATGAGAAGAAGTCTGATGAGATCAACAAATATGAAGATACACCTAAAGAAGAAGAATCACCAAGGAAAGAGGAATCACCCAAAGGTATGCAAAGAGAATTTAAAGGTAGATGTTTTGCTTGTAATACTATTGGTCATATGAAGAGAGATTGCATAGGTAAGAAATTTAAACCTCTTAATGGTTATTGTTATAATTGTCATGGTTTTGGACATAGAGTTATTGAATGTAGGAAACCTAAATTATTGAGAATAATGATGGTAGTAGAATGTTTAGGAATACTGACAATGTAGATAAGAAACCTACTGAAGATATGAATAGAAGAAATGGAGTAATATGTTATAGATGCAACAAGGTTGGAAACATTGCTAGAAACTATAGATCACAAATCAATCAACCTGGACCAAGATATGGAAATAATGGAAATATTTATCAGATATGAAACAATATTGGACATACAGCAAGGTTTTACAAAATGAACAATAGAGTTTTTCATCCTAATCCTAATCCTAGAAATCATGCAAGAAGAAATGAAGATGCATGTAACAGTTAGAAAGGATGCTGTAGTAATTTAGATGAAGTGAAGTTTATCAAAAGCACAGATCAAGGAGACATATTCAACATTGAAAGTAATCAGGAAGGTGAAGTATTGAAAGGTAAGAATGAATCTTTACCTGACCTATCTCAAAGTACTTAATTTATGTAAATTACAATAGAATAGGAACTTAGATTAGTGTAGAAGTAGATATATGATGAACTGAGTCTTGTGAAGTTAATGCAAGGTATTTTATGATGTTCTAATGCTATGGTTAAGAGCACAAAGAAAAATATTATGTGTTGCGAGATCACAAGAAGTTTTAAGTTTTGCAAGTTAGCAGAAACAACTTTTTGGAAAGAAGAGGCAAAAGAATTGAATGCGATGTCAGATCTAAGTGAGATTGAATTAATAAAAGGTTATGATCAATATTATTTGATCATCAAAGAAAATTAAAGTGTCAAGGAGATCAAAGAGCAGTGATTGGAAGCATTTTGCAAGGATTTGGAGAAGAATTTTTTACTTGACAGATCTTTAAATTAGTAAAGAAATTTGAAGAAATCATGGATGTTTCCTTAATACACAATGTCAGAGATAAGAATAAACCTAAATTGAAAATGAAACCAGTAGAACCCTTGGAAGATGACCCTAGGTTTGCTTTATCATCCGTACTAGATGGAGTTTTACACCTAGAGAATGTCAGAAGTTATCTTGGATGCAAACTACAGATAGTCAGTGATAGTGATTTCACAAATGAATATCAGAAGATTTACAATCAGGATATAACACTGAAACAAGGTTTTGAATATTTGGAACATAATGAAATTGTTAAGTATGGATTACAGTATGAATTTGATAGTGAAGAATGCATTAAGATTATCTTGAGAAGAATTCATAATGGGAAGTTTTGGCTAGAAGATAGAGTGATAGATATTACAGCTAATTTGATTCATGAAGTCACTGGATTATCTAAAACTAGAGCTATTCCTTTAAATGAGAAAAACATAAGGAAAACAATCATTGATAACACAAATTCATCCTATAATGGTAGAGGAATTGTGATTAGGAAGATCAAACAAGATGATGTGAGATACTTATGTAAGATCCTAACTACTAATTTTTGTGCAAATTCAAGAGAGGATGACATGGTAGCTAGAATGGTACATGCAGCCTATCTAATGTGTGTTGATAGGGTACAAGTTGATATGTGTGAAATTCTAAGAATTTAATTGTTTGAGAACTTGGAGAAGATTAAGAAAACTAAGTATACACAGTTTAGGTTCTCATCCTTAATAACCTATATGTTCTTTCATCTATTGAGGAGATTTCCTTACACCATTGGAAATGACTAGAATGATGGAAAAAATAAAATGGAATGGATTAACCTAGTGTAAAGAAGACATGTTATTGACAGTGTAAATGAGAGTGCAGTATTGGTAATTAAGACATTTCAGAATATTGTGTCTAGTAGATTAAGGATCCCTAAGTCTCTTTTTGAAAAGTATAAAGATGATATATGTTTTATGGTGGATGCTAACTTTACCTATATTGAAGCAGTGGAGCCTAAAATAGAGTTCATAGACCCTCTTGGCTATGAGATATCTGAGGTAGAGATGGAAGAGTATGTTAGCAGGTTACTTAAGTGTAAGTTGGACACTCAGTGTAATAGGTTTGGAACCTTTGAGGAGAACTTCAACTCTGCAAAGATCTTAATTGAAGAGAAGCAGTCTAAGAAGAGAGTTGAGAAAACTATAAAGAAAATCCTAAAAGATATAGGGATGACAGAGCATGATTTTTTGGTAGCAAAGAAAATAACAACATCAATTAGAGAGAGTGGACAAAAAGAAGTTTTGTCTATCCCTCCTTTATCATCAATTGCAGTACAACAGGAAGAACCACTAGTGAAGGTGAAAGTGGAAGAAATTGAGAAGGATAAAGAAGCAAAGGTGTCTACTAGATCCACTTCCTCCACACCTAGCGAAAGAGTAAATGAACATGCTACTGGACTAGGAAATAGACATAAAAATTTAGTGCAACCAGTTCCAAGAAAGATTATAGAAATAAAAGATGATGTCACTACTGTTAAGAAGAAAGCTTGGAAACCCAAAGTTGAAAATCTTAATGAGCAAATCATTGAGGATGGTGACTTTACAAGAATGAACAAGTACTATCATCTTTATGATTATATAGACAAACTTAATCTAGAGAATGTAGTTGTAAAGCATATGATTTTGGCTAACAAGAATTTTGATACAATTCAAGGACAAATACCTAAAGATTTATATAGTAAACTTGTGAATAGGAAGAAGAGAGCATCAGAGGAGGACACAGCTATCAGAGAAAATCTTGTAAGGAAGCTTTGTGAAGTAAGAGATGAAACACATTTTGGTCAGATCATGAAAGCCTTAAGCACCAACCTAAGAACCAAAAGAAGAACCATTCAGATTATGGGAGACAAGTATGAAGAAATCAATTCTGAGACAGAACAAGCTATTATCAAGGTTATGACAGAAAATGTTGGAGAACCATCAGTTGCAACAGAGCAAGCAGGTGAGATAGAACAAGAGGACATTCCCTCTCCTCCAGCTATTAATATTGAAGATGAAACAATGAATGTAGAAGGAACAAAAATCACCTTGGATACTGATGAAAATGTATTCAAGAATTTGGAGAACATTGTTGACAATTCAGCCTTTGAAGAACAAGAAGCTACAAAAGGAGAAGAGATGATAGAGACAATAGTTTTAGAACCACCAGTAATAGATAAACAAGTTCCCATTCCCACCAAAGAAGATACCGGTCTTACTCCTGAGACTGGAAAGAAGAATCAAATTGGATCTATGATTGAGCATTTGGGAAAGGAAGTAGATGATGATGATTAGTTGGAATTAATCACATCCTTGAATAAAATCATTAGAAAAAACAAGAAAGTAAAAATTCTTGAAGGGTGTCTGAAGGAACTAACTGAGAAGTTACAAATAATTGTAACTACACAAATTGCAGAAGTAGACCCTATGGAGAAAGAAAATAAGGTAATGAGAACTTTTGACAACGAATTCACAAACTTGTTTGATATTGCAAAAGTGAAAGCACAACTAGCCTATGAGGCTAGAATGCTTTTGAACATCAGCTAGAATAATAGGAATGATATCAACACTCTTGATATCTATATCAAGGACTTGAGGAAGCATTTGGAAATAGGAAAATCTTTGTACATACAGTGTACAAGAATAAAGACCTTGACAACAAAAGAAGATCAGAAGATGAAGATGAAGGAAGTAGAAATTTTGAATGAAACTAACCTTCTGTCTAGCCCCAATGTGAAGGTATGTGATGTTGAAAAGAAATTTTAGAAGCTATATGATGAAATAAGAGTTGTGCAAGATGAGAGAGACAGAAAATTGAAAAGATTCACTCTTTTGAGAGAGCATACTTCTATGAAGTTAAGCATTATTGAAGAGTAGTTGGAAGAATGTCTTTAAGCTAAGACATCTTTTCAGAAGTTTAACTTTGAAAACCTCCAAGCATGTGAAATAACATCTTATGGACTGAGTGCACTACCTAATGTGGCAGATTCCATTAAGAAATCATGGGAGGAGATAGAAGCTATGAAGATAGATTTTGTAGATTGTGCTGCAAGCCTACTAGCTTTGTAATAATTGAATTGAGGTATAATCTTTTTGTGATATAGTTTTGTAACCCTCCCTACCTTTATTTTCTCATTGTTGTCAAAGGGGGAGAGATATATAGTAGAAAATTGATAGTATATGATAAGGATTGATACTCCTAGGGGGAGTACTATATTAGAGACAATATTTTTTTGAGGATTTATAATGATAGTATATATTTTATACTATGGCCACAATTTTGAGATTTTGAGTTGTACACTTAGTCAATTTTCTCATATGTTGCCACCAATGACAAAGGGGGAGATTTTTGGAAATTTGGCTGAGTTGATTACATAGATGTTGTCATTATGGCAACATATGATCCACATGAAGATTGCACAAGTCAGAGAGCAAGTATGACAGAGTGCATTGCAAATTTGTCTAAGTGTGAGACAATATTTTTACCAGTGAACCTAGACACAGTTTTTGTTTGCGATGTGATTGGAGTAAGTTCAGTGCTTGTGCACTTGAACATAGACTCCTAATAGGGTCAACATCCTTAACATGATACTTTTGATTGGTGGATCTTTGTGGGTACCATCCTCACTGGGGTTTTCCCTTGGCCAGGGTTTCCTTGAGAACAAATAATGTGTTATGATTTCTTTAGTTTTATTGCTATGCTTGTTGTTTAGCTTCTTATGTTATGCATGTATAAAGATAATCTATTATATCCATAATTGGGAAAAAGATAAAGTTTGTAGAATACTGATTCACCCCCCCTCTCAGTATTCCCTATTTCTAACATCCTTCTCCTTTTTAGTCCAAATATTTTAGCTTGTAGGTAATTTTTCTTTTGTAAAGGTCTTCTCAAGGTCATCCACTTGATTCCTACTCACATTTTGATTTTTCTTTTCATTTTTGTTCATGTTTCTTCTAGGATCTAGTGATCTTTTATCCACTGGTCTTCTATTTCTATTGAACCTGTAATATCTTGTTGTATGTCCCAACTTATTGTAATTATACATGTCAAAGTACCTTTTCCTTTTCTAGCTCCAAACTTTTTTATCTCAAGTCTGCATTCTCTAGCAATGTGTCCAAAATTGTTTCATTTGTAATACATAATAGGTCTATTTCTTTCTTACATTGATCTTATTCTTGTCATGTTATTCCTTTCATGCATTCTACTATCATATCTAGGTTTCCTACATTCTCTAGCTCTATGTCCAAAATTAGAACAATTAGAACAATAACCAGAAAAGGGTTTAGAATACTTGTGCAATCCTTCTTTATGTGTCCAAATTCATTATATATAAAACACTTTCCATTGAATTTCCTTGTAGGTGGTTCAATCTATTCTTGTGCTTATTTTACTAGATCTGGTGTTTGAATAGATTCTTCAATCAAAATAGGTTCATTCTTTATTAGATCTAGTTTTTTGTTGGCTTCAAGGTCTTTAATTGTTTCAAATTACTTTGATTATTCTCCTTCATTATAACAATTTCATGTCTTATCTACTTTAGGTCTTTGTGCCATGATCTATTCATCAATCTTTTCTGCACTTGAATGTAACTTCTCAATTTTTTACTTTGCTTGTGTAAGTTATCCTTTGATGATATAATTGTACTTATCAAGTTCTAAAAAATTTAATCTCAAATCTTTAAGTTTAGATGTCACTTTCATAAGTTTTAATTTCATATCTACGTTCTCAGATATATCTATTATTATTTCTTCAAGAGTCTTGCTTATCTTTTGAGTAATGATATCAAGTTCATGTCTTAAGACTTTGTTTTCCACCTCATCTTACTTAAAAACTTTGATTTGATCATGTAACTCTTTTTTCTTTTGTCTTGAGTGTTCAAGCTAATCTTTTAACTTCTGAATGTAATATTGTGCATCTCTCATCTTGTTCTTTAGTCTTTCTTTTTCCCAATTCACTTGATCTAATTCTTCAAGAGTTTCCTCAAGGTTTTTCTGAATATACCCTAAATCCATAGTGATCTCCATCAAGCTACTAGGCTTATCCCTCAAGGACTTGATGCTCTGATACCAATTGTTAGAAGTAAAGATCTCTTGGTATAATTGAGAGGGGGGTGGTGAATCAGTTATATAGATTAAACAACTTTCTTCCCAACTATGGATATCATTTACTGTCTTTATACATGCATATAGTAAAGTACTAAAAATTAAAATAAAAATTAACATAATGAAACACATAAGACCATATTTTGTTAACTAGGGAAACCTTGGCCAAGGGAAAACCTCTGTGGGCATGGTACCCACAAAATGATCCACTAATCAAAAGTATCTTGTGAAAGATATTGACCCTATGAGGAGTCTATTACATCTGTATAGTGTATCTTTCCTTGTGAGAGGACTAGGCTCTATTAAAAGCTTTGAGCATGTAAGGAGTCAATTATACAACACAACAATTAGATTTTACTTCTTATACAAAGTGCTCACTGCACATATAGTAAATATACAACTTTGTAATATAAAACTTTGACTACTGTTGATATCTTCAATATCTAATCAGTTCTTGTAGGTTCTCACATAAATCAAACATACAACTTCCCTTCTCTACTCTGATTATATAATTCACATCTACACAGGACATATAAAGTGTGCATATGTTAATCATATCATTATAATACAATTGGCCATATCCCTTAAACAAAGTGTCTTCCTTTTATACCATTATCTTTGTCCAGTCAACTTTTAACTTAAGTATACATTACCAAAAATTTAATATCTCATTCTATCATGTTAGGATGTCATAACTTTATTTTACAATAAAAAATAACTTGTTAGCCAAAACTCGATATACTCTAACTTGCCCTATTTCTACGATACACATGTTGTCTTAGGAAAAATTCAAAAATCATAACCAAAAAATATTATTTCCTTTAGAGTGATCGTACACATCATAAATGATGTCCATACTATCTATAGTGAGGCTCGCTAAAGTCCAACTATCAATAGTAAACCTTGCTGAATATATCTTTTTATCTTCTCACTGTGAATTGTCTTATACTTAGAAAATTTTCTAAGTATCCCTTATCCAAACTTCAACTTTAATATATATGTTTAAAATGATTCTATATATTTCCATTAATGACAACCCTATCATATCCTCTTAGCCAAGTTTCCAACAGATGAATCTTCAATAGATTGTCCCTTCTATTTGACTAGATACTCTTCACATTTTATGTTCCTTGTGCTTTTTCCAACATGACTATCTAAGATATCTTCTATCTCCCCTGTAGCTAAAGTAGGTGTTGGAATATTCCACCATGCTTTTGTTATATCATCTTCAATACTTCATTCATGATACTCTTCAAAATCTGAAATATTAAATACTGGTGAAATATTGAGTTCATTGGACAACTCTACTTCATAAGCATTTATTGAATCATTCTTCTTCAATATTTTACATGGTCCAAAATTCTTCATGTTCAATTTGTTGTATGTTCCCACTCAAAATATCTCCTTTCTCATTTGAACCATAGCTTCATCTCTAATATAAAATTCCTTATGCCTCCTTTCTAGATCTACATTATCCTTGTACTATATATTCATCTTATTAATATGCTTCCTCACCTCTTCATGCAAAATTTTCAAGTGTTCTACAAAATCTTTAGCTTCAACACTACACTTTTCTCCATTCTCCAACTTCCTTAATTATGAATCATTTCTAGGACTACTTCCATATAAAATTTGAAATGGTGATTTACCAATGCTCCTATTAACAAAATTATTGCATGCAAATTATTCTTATGGTAAAATAAAACCCCACTCCTTTGGTTTATATCCAACTAGGAATCTCAATAGATTCCCAAAAATCCTATTCACCACTTATGTATGTCCATCAGTATGTGGATGGTGTGCTAAGAGAAACTTCAAATCTATCTTTAGCTTCTTCCACAATGTTCTCCAAACATTCCCAACAAACTTAGTGTCTCAATATGAAACTATACTTTTGGGAAAACCATGCAGTCTCGCCACTTCTATAAAAATGTTTTTGCCACATGAACAACATCATTAGTCTTTCTACAAGGAATGAAATGTGTCATCTTTGAGAACTTGTATACAACTACAAAAATGGAATCATGCCCTCTCTAATTCCTCGGTAAACCAAGAACAAATTTCATACTAATATCCTCTCATTGCCTTTCTGATATAGGTAATGACTGATCTAACCATGTATTATGCATGGTTCCTTTTCCATCTAACATGTTCTATAGCTCTACATAAACTTCTTAACATATTACTACAATGTGGCTAATAATAGTGCTCGCTAACTAGAGAAATAGTTTTATCTCAACCAAAGTGTCCACCCAATCCTATGATATTCTTCTCTTTGATTAGGTTCTCCCTCATGGAACTCCTTGGAATGCAAAATTTACTCCCTTTGAATAACATTTCATCTTGGATTATAAAATCCAACCATCTAGTTTTGTATAGAGTAAAAGGTTCTATGCAAGCTCTCCAGGCATCGCCAAAAATAGGATACTCATGATACAAACTCTTTTGTTCTTGGAACCCAACAACTTCAATTTGCATCTTTGTTAACAACTTCTACCTCCTACTCAAGGCTTCTACAACCCTATTTGACTTCCCACTCTTGTGCTTCATAACAAAAGTGTAACTCTATAAAAACTAAACTTATTTTAAATATATTTGATTCAACTTTCCTTGTCTATTCAAATACTGTAACACTTGATGATCAATAAATAAAAACAAATTATTTAGGAAAAATATATTGTCTCCACTTCCTAAAGGCCTTAACTATAGCATAAAAATCCTAATCATAAAAAAAATATTTTCTTTTAACATCATTCAACTTCTCACTAAAATAAGCAATGGATTTACCTTCTTGACTCAAAAAAGCTCCAATGGAATTGCCACTAGCATCACAGTCTATTTGAAATACCTTATTAAAATATGGAAGTGCCAAAATAGGTTACTCTGTAACTTTTCTCTTTAACCAATAAAAAATGTGTCCTACTTCTACAGTCCACTTAAACTCTTTTCTATCTTCTCTGATAGTCTTAGTCAAGGGTCCATAGATACTCCATAAATTTTTGATAAAATTTTTGTAAAAGCTAGCAAAACCATGAAAAGATCTCATCTCAGTATAACTCTTTAGAGTTGGCCATTCAAGGATAGCCTTCACTTTCTCTAGGTTTATTTTAAGACCATCTGCACTTATTCAAGTTAATCAGCAACTTTTCATCCCTTAGCTTCTCAAAGAGCCTCAAATTTTCATCATATTCTCCTCCAATTTCTTACTAAAGATCAAAATATCATCCAAGTAAATAATTAAAAACTTACTTAGAAATTATTTCAATACCTTTTTCATGAGCCACATGAATGTTCTTGGTGCATTGGTTAGCCCAAAAGGAATGACTAACCACTCATACACGCCCTCCTTTCTCTTGAAGGTAGTCTTCCATTTATCTCCTTAGCTAATCTTAATTTGGTTATATCCACTCTTTAGATCTATCTTTGTGAACTACTTATCTCCACTCAAGCAATCCATAATTTCATGCATGCTTGGAAAGGGAAACCTATACTTGATAGTAATCTTATTGTTTGTCTGATAATTTGTACACATCCTCCATTCTTCATTTTTCTTTGGTGTTAGTATTGTTGGTACAAAAAATGGACTCAAACTCTCTCAAATCAGACTATTCTGCAACAAGTCTTGCAGTTGTCTATTCAACTCTTTACTCTCTAATAGATTCATTCTATGGGCTTCCTTATTTGGAAGATTGGCTCCAAGAATCAAGTCCATTTGATGACTAATCTTTCTTATTGTTGGACATCCATCAGGTACATTATTAGATACAATATCTTGAAACTCATAGAACAGATCTGCAAATTCCATAGGTACATCTTATACTTCATCTTTGTCAACTCTTTTAATTAAATAAAAACACATATGTTCACTCTTCATGCCTTATAGAAACTTCCTTCCATCAACTAAACATATTCCAACATTATTGCATACCTATTCTTTTGTTTCCTTTAATGGCTTCAACTTGTATTTGACTTCATCCTTTGTCAAGGAATAGGTATTTTCATACCCATCATGTACTTCAAAAAAAAAAATTACCATGGTATACCTAGCAAAAAATGACAAGCATCCATAGGAATAATATCACATAATACCTCATCATGATAGTTTCCAATTTTTAACTTTATCAAACATTGTTAGTAGACCAAAGCCTTGTGATCCTTCTACAACATCAAGAAATCCTATAGGGATTCAAATACTTTCTTCTCTCTAACTTCAATTTATCCACCATTTCCTTTGAAATGAAATTATCAATACTACCACTATCAACAATGATATTGCGTACTTTAACATTACACTTACACCTTGTGTAGAAAAAAATCTTCCTTTTCTTAGGTTCCTTCTCATAATTTAGCAAGACTCTTTTGGTGACAAGGACCTCCCCTCTTTTAGTATCTTCAAAATGTGATGACTTGGAATCTTCATCCACATTTGAAAATAGTTCATTTTGATCTAGTCTTCTATTCATCCTCCCTTGATGTTGGGGATAGTCATAAGCTCTATGCCCTTCTTCTCCACAATGGAAGCACATCCCACAAAAAACTCCTTTTCCTGGTCCTTTCCCTCTTCCTCTTCCTCTCTAGTCTATTATTTTGATCACAATGGAAATAGGAACCATTTCCTCTTTTATTCTAAATACTACTAGAATCATTATTCTTCTTCTGATCTTTATTTTAGCCTCCATAAGATCGTTCACTAGATCTTCCACCAAGACCTCTTCCACTTTTCTTTCTCTCAAACTTCTTGTTCAACTTTTATTCAACCTTCAAAGAAAATTAATATGCATATTCAATGGTATACATTCTTACCATTATCAAATATTCTTGAATACTTGGCCTCAACCCATTTATGTAATGGAAAACTTTCTCCTTGTTAGCTTTAGAATGGTCTATTCTAATAAGAACCTGATAGAACACCTCTGTATACTCCTGGATAGATTTTCCTGCTTGCTTCAACACTTGTATTTTCTTTAGTAAATAAACCTAATAGTTAACAAGAATCAACTATCTCTTCAATTTATCCACCATTTTGTCTTACCTTATTATATTACCCTTCACTCTTTTGTTTCTCTCCAACTGAACCTCTTTCCACCAAATTTTAGCATGACCTTTTAACTTGGCCTTTGCAAATTTGACCCTCTCAGGATATTAGATTTCCTCAATCTCAAATTATTCCTCCATATCATTGATCTAATCGATCAACTCTTCTAGATTAAGGTTTCCATAAAATGTAGAAATTTCAGTCTTGGGTCTCTTTCCAATCTTGGAAATGACCTTGAAAAACCTAGCCTCATCAAGATCCCTAGTCGTTTATTTCTCTTACTCAAAATTTATTTCTTCTTCAAATTCATCCTCACTTGCATCTATTTCCATAATATCAGTTCTTCTACAAAGATCCTCTTGCAATTCTTGCACTTTCCTTTGCAAGGCTCTAAAATCCTCTTTTGGCACACCCACAATTCTTCCACCATGATTCCTTCATGGATGCATTTTTTGTACTTATCTCTTAGACCCACAACCATGGTCCTAGTGCAAACTACCTCATGTTTGGAAATCCATCTATACAATCAGGAACTTCTAATCAGATATCACTTGATGAAGGTTACTCCCCTTATTTAACCAAACACACACAACACAACATGGAAATAAAGAGAAAAATTGCAAGAATAGATTATTGGAAAGAACATAAAAACTTTCTTTTTATTATCCTCAATGAAATGAAATTAAAATATTGAGAGAAACAACATGCTAAAACCACATAGGCATTTTCATTATAATGATCTACAAGACAGAGCCACTCTTGGAACTGAACCCTAAAATCCCCCTTTAGCCCTATCTAAGTATCACAACTAACTGCCTTAGAATATTTTGGAAAGTGAAAGTTTTCCATTTTTGCATCCAGTGGTTTAATTTACCACCTTAAGTGAATTTTCTCTCCTTTTTGCTTGTATTGAAATTAGTCATGAAGGCCCAACTTCCAAAAACCATAACTTGTGAACCATTGAGTCGATTGACTATTATAACCCCATTTTTGAAATTGCTTGAAGAAGACTACACTCTTGGTTAGAAAAATGCTAGACAATCAAAGTTTGACCCATTTTTGGAGCCTCTAAAGCCTTCAAAAAATAATTGTCAAAGTTTTCGTACCACCCTACCAAAATAGAAAATGCAATAACTTTAAAACTAGACTTGATCTTGCCATGAAACTTTACCAACAAGCTTATTTATCCAAAATGAACCTCCAAGGAATAAAATGGAACAATTCATGCTCAAATGAACAACATATTATAAGAAAAAGGTTTATGTGATTGAGGAGAGCATTCCAATTACTGAGGAATTAAAAAAAGAGATGATGATTTGATAAACTAACCACCTTTGAGACCACAGAGTTGCAAGATGCATTACATAAAGTGGAATCTACATTCACGAATATTGTTCACAATGACAAGAGGGAATTATCAAGCCTTAAGAGAATTAGAGAAGGTAGAAGACATGTAGATCTTGGAGAGTACATAGATGATTGGACCAAAATAGAGGAAGAAGAGAGAAAGATGGATGAGCTTGTGGCTATGATCACAAAGAAGGAAAAGAAAGGTAAGGGTAAGTTTGAAGGAAAGTTACACTTCAAATATTTTTCTTGCAATAAAATTTCTCACTTTGCATCTAGATGTCCTATTAGGGTTCCTAAGCACAAACCTAAGTTTTACAATTCTAAGAAGGATAAGGAATTTTATCATGCTAGTGAAGGTGTTTATGATGATGATTATGAAAATGATGAGGATGAGATTGGATTTTTTTCACTTAAGGATGAAGAACCTATTCATGAAGGAAAATCCTTAGTTTCACACATGGACAAGAAATCATAATGGATTATAGATAGTCATTTCTCTCATCACATGACTAGTGATAAAGACAAGTTTGTCCAGTTGAATAAATATGATGGTGGAGTGGTTATATTTGGCGATAACACTCCCAGATTTATCATTGGTAGAGGATCAATCTCTCTTGATGGAAAAACTGATACTGATGATGTCTTTTTTGTTGATGGCCTTAAACATAACTTGTTAAGTGTTGGAAAAATTGTAGAAAAAGGTTACCACTTTCAATTCAAGGATGGGAAATGCTCTATCAAAAGTGGGATAGGAGGCTTGATCACATCAGGTACAAAAACAAGAGGTAATGTGTTTCAATTAAATACTATTGAGGCTATTTGTTTTGTATAAAAGGTATATGATTGTTGTTTGTGGCATAGAAAAAATATCATATCAATTTTGACAACATTGTGAAGGCTTGTAACACAAATGCAATCAAATATCTGCCAAATATTATCAAACCAACTAACACTATATGTAAAGAGTGTGTGATGGGAGAACAAACAAAAGGAAATTTTTAGAGTAAATCATTTTTAGAAAAGGAGAAGTTAGATATGGTGCATATAGATCTGTGTGGTCCTATAAAGACAAGTTCCTACTATGGTGAAAGGTAGTTCATTATTTTTGTTGATGATTATTCCAGGATGATGTGAGTTTTTTTCCTTAGAGAAAAGTATGAAGCTTTTGATCAGTTCAAGATTTATAAGGAAAAAGTTGAGGATGAGTCAGATCTGGAGATAAAATGTTTGAGGTCAGATAGAGGTGGATTGTTTATATTTGATGCATTTAATTTATACTACAAAGAACATGACATATATAGATAGACTTCTACACTTATGAATCCACATTAGAATGGGATAACAAAGAGAAGGAACAAAATTATATTAGATTCTATGAGGACTATGTTGATTGAATGCAATATAGGACACATGCATTAGAGGGAAGTAGTTAACACTACTTTCTACACTTTAAACATGGTTCAAATCAGAGAGGGTACTGGTTAGACTCACATACTCCTAATGTGAAGTATTTCAAAATTTTAGTAGTAAGTTTTATATCAAAAGAGATTATGAAATAGTAAAGTTTGATGCAAGAAGTAATGAAGGTATATTTCTTGGGTATTCCACTAAAAGTAAGACATATAAGTGTTTCAATATTATATTATGGAAAATAATTGAAAGTGCTAATGTGAATATTGATGAGAGGTTTCAGATTCAAGAAAGTATGTATCAATGTGATACAATCCTTGAGACTGAGAATAAAGAGGCAAGACATATTTTTGAGATTGAAAATGGTATACAAGTTTTCTTGAGTGAAAAAAAGGAAGCTCCTAGAACACCGAGGTATGTTTTGTTAAACCATCCTAAAAATAAGATTATTGGTGTTGTGAATCAAGGTATGATGATAAGATCTAAGGGTAGAAATGAGCTCTATATAATATCACAAGTTGAACCTATGAATAATGATGAGGCTTGTAAAGATGAATTATGGATTAAGGAAATGTATGAAGATATGGATCAAATAAAGAAAAATAACACTTGGGAGTTGGTTCCTAGGCCTAAGGAAACAAATGTGATTGGAACCAAATGGGTTTTCATAAATAAAATGAATGAAGAAGGCATAGTTGTGAGGAATAAAGATACACTAGTCTACAAGGGATATTCACAACAGGAAGGTATAGACTTTGAAGAAAATTTTTCACCTATTGTGAGGTTAGAGGCAGTAAGATTATTCCTTTCTGATGTAGCACATAAAGATTTCAAGGTATATCCGATGGATGTGAAGTCTACATTCCTGAATGGTGATCTCAGGGAAGAAGTATACATAGAGAAGCCTAATGGTTTTCCTTTGATAGAAGATGATGACATGGTTTTGAGGTTGAAGAAGGATTTTAATGGACTAAAGAAAGTACCAAGGGAATGGTATGCTTGGCTTGATAGGTATTTAACATATCTTGGTTTCAAGAAAGGTAGTGCAGATAGTAATATATATTTGAGAACTAGTATAGATGGCATTTTGATTGTTGGTGTATTTGTGGATGACATTATCTTTGGAGGTAATGATGAAATGAGAAATAATTTTTCTTAAGAAATGAAAAGTGACTTTGAAATGTCAATGATTGGTGAAATGAAATTCTTCCTTGGTCTGCAAATAACTCAAGATAAACATGGTATTTTCATCTCATAAACCAAAAATCTTAAGGAGCTGCTAAAGAAGTTTGGAATGGAGGATTACAAATATGTTGGGACACCTATGGTGACTAGGTGTAATATTTTTTCTATTGTTTTAGACTAAGTACATGTCCATGATTAGAGGTTTTCAGTACTTGACACATACTTGAGACTCACTTTATTGTTGTTAAAAAGATATTCAAATATCTAAAAAAGAATAGTGGAATATGGTTTATGGTATGGTAAATATGATGATTTCACATTGCATACTTTGATGATGTAGATTGGGTAGGAAGTGTGGATAATAGGAAGATCACTAGTGGAGGAGCCTTTTTCCTCTGGAAAAGGTTGGTCTCTTAGTTGAGAAAAAAATAAGATTGTATAGATCATTCTACTGTTGAGTCGGAGTATGTGGCTACTACCACAAATTTTGTATAGATTGTGTGGATGAAGAAAATTTTGAAGGACATTGGGGTAAGCCTTGAAGAGCCTATTGTAATACATCATGATCATCCAAGTACAATAAACATGTCAAAGAATCTATTGATTCATTCTAAAACCAAATATATTTCAATCAAATATCATTTTATAAGGGACAAGGTTGCAGAGAAGGAGGTTATGTTGGAATACATCAGTAAAAAGGAGTAGATAGAAGACATATTCACTAAAACCTTGCCAAATGAGTCTTTTGAGTACCTCAAAGGTATGATTGGGGTGAAAAACCATCCTTGTGAGAACTAGATGATGCAAAAATGCATCATTCTAGTTGATATCAGAACTCTATCACTTTATAGACTAGATGCTTGGATCTACTCCTCCGGGGGAGTGATCATAGGTAAATAACAAAGCATATTTGGGTGATCAAGCACCTGATTTGATTGCAGGCAAGAAGATTTGAAAAAGCTACACCTTGTAGAGGTGGCATGTGTAGAGATGGAGAAGAAGAATACCTTTGGAAGCCTTTTCCATTGATGTCAAAGGGGGAGTGTTATAGGTGAAAAACTCTTACTGTTAGGGGGAGCATTGAAGAGGATATTGAGAAGGTCATATTAAAAGGGATACTTTTGGGTTGATGGTTTTTCACATATGTTACCATCAATGCCAAAGGAGGATATTATTGTAATTGTTGTTGTTTTAGGTGTTAACATTCATGCTTTATCATTGATGTCAACATATGTTTTAGTTGGTTTCATAAGGAGTCTAAGATAGGTTGGTTATGACAGGAACATGCAGATTTGACAAAGAAGTACAGAAAATGTACAACATTACAAAGTATGTGAGCTTGTATTTGTGAAGAAGGAGGTGTGTAGACCTTATGTCTAACATTTTAGATCATTATCTAGTTATTTTCATGAGTTATGACTGATTTGGTAAAGATTGATTATAGTGCAGTGATAGAGGATTGTGATAGAGATGGTCTCTATGTTTTTAGTATAGCTTGGATCCAAGCATGGAATGTGGTATGCAAGCTTTAGGCTTGAAAAAATACACATGGGAGAACATTTTGTGAGATTATTGGGCTGTTGGGATCGCGGTGATGTCATATGTGGTGTGTGATCTTGCGAAGACCTACTTGGGGCCCACCAGAGGTGATAAAATGTTCAGAGGGTTTCTAGTATGGATTGAAAATCTTGGCATGCATTCGATGACTTGTATTTGTTGTATACTTGTTTAAGATACCGCGTGTAACTTATCAAGGGTCTATGTGCTCATTTGTGCATTGGGGAAGTCCTAACAGGCTGACCTAATTGCTTGTTATAACTTGTATAAAGGAAAGTCATTCCTTGAGTGTTGTAGGTATGTTTTAAATAGTTGTGAGCTTGTGGTTGAGAGGTCTTCTGAATGTAGAGAAAATATCATTCATTAAGGACTTCATTGGAACTTTGTAGGAAAGGATAGTTGTTGTAAGTCATTTCATTACTATTATTGTATACTATTATATATTTATTTGGATAATGGATTGAAAAGGTGGGTTTAACCTTCAGAAGGTGGATTTAACCTTCACTTTGGGCAGTATGCTCAAGTAGTGAGCCTACTTTGTACTCCACTCCTAATAGGGTCTGTCCTTTAATAGGGACATGTACTAGATGTAATAATCAAATTCTAACAGGGCTAGATCTCCTAACATGGACATAATATTTCTAGTGAATTATTAGTGGGTACCAACCCCACTGTGTTTTTTTACCTGAATAGGGTTTTCCTTGACAACAAATCCTTGTGTTACGGTGTTCTGATTTTGTGGTGTTCTTGTGGTTATATTATTGTTTCAATTTATTTAAAGTAATCAGATTAAAAGGATTTAAGTTTTAAATTTGGCACGTAACTGATTCACCCCCCCTCTCAGTTTTGTTGGTGCATTGTTATTGCTAACAACACCTATCTATCAATCATAAAATTAACAAAATATTTTCACTTTCTAAACTTTATAAATTATATCACATCTCTAAATTAAATTAATTATATTATATTATTTATTTTATTGATTAAACCCTATATAAATTAAAAATAATTATTTGATTTCTTCACTTCAATAACTAAAATGTTTAAATTTATATAAATAAAAAAGTAAAAAATATTTAATTTTCTAATTCTAAAATGACAATTCACATACAAACAACACTTATAAAGGACCTCTGAAAGTGATGTTGTGTCTACATGTGTTCTTCATTATCTTATATATATCTTCATCTAATATTATGGATGGTTTTGAACAATCATACAAAAATAAATAATATTCTCAAAACAAAATATTGAGAAAAATTGTTCAAAGATATTTAGTACACTTTCTTTATTTAAAATAATATAACATTTCTAAAAAATAAAGGATGAAAATTAAAAATTAGAGGCTCACTACTTAGTGTGTTGGTTAAGTGGCGGTGTTTTTGTTGTCCCCACCAAGGTTCAAACCTCTACTAGGCCATTGCAATCATGAGCTTGTATTTGCTGATCCAATGTGCTCGTAGGTTTGAGTCTAAAATTTGTTAAATAAGGATGAGGTGCCCCATTTTTAGCCTTGGTTCATAGCTCTAGGTTAGAAGTATTTATGTTACCATAACTGATAACAATGTTGAATATTGATGGAGTTGATAATGAAGACCGACTAATAGTAGAGGTATACATGATAGTAGAAAGGTTAGATCAGTTATAGTCTTGTCATTGATGCCAAGAAATTGATTTATGATTTATATTATGTTTCCATATCATTTGGTAATGATATAAGATGAATGAGTTAAGGAGAAGAAGAAATGAGAAGTTGAGAAGTTGTAGAACTTAAATGGGAAACTGATACAGATCGAACAATAATTAGATTATGTTGATATAATTATTTTCTACCTAACATATGATTATGTTAAGTTGGTAAAACATGGTGATAAAGATTTGACAATTCAGTAAGTTAATTTATTTTGGCTATCGAGATGGAAAGGTCACTCGGTAAGGTAAAGGTAAAAAGGTCACTCGGTAAAGTAGAAAGGTTTAGGCACCGAGCGATGTAACCAAAATTCTAATGAAGAATGCCAAGAAAGAAAAATATATTAAATAAGGATGGAATCGACTTTTAATTATTAGCTATGATGAGATGGATGATCATGATGATGAGGAGAGTTAGTTACAAGAGATCTGCAGATATGAAAATTCAATATGAAGATCTATGACAATATATAAGAAGAAAAAAGAGATGGAACAAGTTTCTAGAAAAGTTCAAGTTCCTAGGTGAAAAGGAAACATGTTATTAAGATTCAGATTTGAGGAATAATGAATTGAATGGTTAAGATTGATTAAAGGAAAATGTAATAAATGAGATTAAGAGGAAACAATTGTCTATATAAAGGATGATCTTGTATGGACAATTGGCAGGAAAATTAAATATTTGAAGGGTTACTAACTATTGTAGAGAAGAAGGAACAAAAATATTTCAAGTAGGAAAAGAAGGATTTGAGGAAGTGTTGATGCCAGTGGATAATGAAGAATTGAAGTAAAGATTGAAGAGCGCACATGGATCTGATTGAGAAAAGATAGCTGCAAATCTACAGATTAATTTTTATTATTGTTGCTTACTAGAATTTGTAATAGAGAAATCTCTTACTAGAGTGGACTTAACACTCTTATTGTAAAATACTTTAGAAAGGTGACATTCTAAAAAAAATTTAAAGCCCTCTAACAAGGCCTCTCCTAATAGGGTGAAGATCCTAACAGATCTGAGGTAAATCTATTTTTTGGGTCACACCTTACAATGTGTTTTATAATCATTAACCAGATTGGCTCTTAACCAGGCATACTTTAGAAGAGTATTTTCTTGGTGGGTGATAATTACCATAGTGGTTTTTTCCAAATCTAGGTTTCCATGTTAAATATTGGTGTTACACATTGTGAATGATTTATTGATTGTTATAGTTTATTTACTATTGTCGATAAATAGTGAGTTGTGTTGTTTCCGAGCTACTACCGAATTAATTAGAGAAAATTTTATTAAGGTATTTGTGATCAAGGATTACTAATTCACCCCCTCCTCTTCATAATCCAACAATTTCATGTGAGCTCAGAGGGTGTGTTGCGTCAGCTTCACCAGTCACATTAAAAAGTTTTCTAGGCACTTTAAAAAAACTAAAAATTAAAAATATAATGAGCTACGTGTAAAAAAGATAAAAATAAGTACTAATATCTTTTAAAAATAAATATAATAGAAGTGTACTTTAAATTGTTTTTTTAATCGATAATGGATCAAAGCCTATATCAGCATGGGGCTTGAGTAGACTTGAACCTAAGATCTCCCAGATGAGAAGCTCACAACTTACCACTACACTGCAGGGTGTTCCCCTAAATGCACTTTAAATTGTTAATCATATCAAGAATTAATATATTTAAGATGGACAAATTTGACATTATTATTTGTTTCATTACCTCACACAAAATATATTATGTGTAGAATCTATAATCTTTATTTAATACTTATAAAAATGTATTGCACAAAAATATATAAAGTTGTATATTGAGTTTTATTAAATAAAATAGACACCATAGTGTGTATTATAAGAACGACATTACATAATTATCAATATAATTAAATAAAAAGAAAAAAAGAAAAAAAATCATTATAGTATTTCTTCAAATATTCAATTTCTTAATTGAGTGCTTCTATATGATTCTTTTGTATGATCAATTAAGAGATGGATAAAAATATTCTTCACACACAAATATTGTAATTTTCTTTAATGATCTTCAGTTTGGTCATTATACAAATGACATAGAACCACATTTACATTTATCTAGCTAGCTTATTATTACAAAGAAATAATGTCAACTTAAGAAAATTTTGTCCTTTCTTCTTCATAATATTCATTGTACTTAGTCATGCATAATTTGGGGGAACATTGATGTTATAAGCAGTGTAAATGTACTCAAGTTTATATTTCCTTCTTCATAATATTCATTTATATTCATTGAACTTAGCATGCATTATTTAGGAGGAATTTAAAATTTATAAGTAGTTTTTATGTCCAGCTCAACTTTAGGGCCATCATTAATAATATTATTCAATTCAAATAGTAATGATATTTAAATTGAAAAATTATTAAATTTCTTATAAAAAATAGTTGAAAATAAATGAAATGATGATTTATAATAATTGATATCAACATATAGTATTATTATATTCTCTATTCTTAATTAGTTCATTCCTTTGTATATATCAGAGACACGTCATTCAATAAAAATTGTCAACTTATAAACTATTATCCCTAATTTATTGCGTACATAGAAATCATTTGCATTTACAATAATTAGACTAGATATTTTTATTGGGGTATTTTCTAATTTATCAAGAGAAATGTTATTACAATCTAATATTACAAAATAATTATATATGTGAATGATTTATAATAAAATGGTGTTTTCTAGGTATGCATGGCCCACTAAAATGATAGTACTATAGATATAACTTATATCAAATTTATTTGCATAGATATTGATAAAATAATTATCCAAAAGATAAATGTCTTTTTATTTGATGAAAAGTGATAGTCATTGACCAAGGTACTTAGTACATTATTACATTGAAAGAAAAAAGTACCAACATTTTAATAAACAAAAGTGAAAAGAGAGTAGAAACCTAAAGAAGGAGAACATATCAAACCACATAGCTACCACTAAAACTAGTAGCCTTGGACAAAGAAAATTGAGAAATAGGAAAATGAAGACCTTACTCCAAATATTTTGTATTAATTATAAGTAAATCTCATTACATTGGGTTTACATCATACTATCACTTCTTGGAGAAATAAAAAAAATAGACCTAACACCCTATGATATTTATATATGCAATTTATATGTTCCTACTATCATAATACATTACATATGTAATTGTTGTCCTAGAGTAAGAGATAACAATGTTGCATCTTAGCTACATATTAAAAAAACAAGGATATCTAAGTACACATAATCTAGTTGGTATGAAAAATGAAATTATTTCAATTTATTTTAACCAAGCCTCCCAAAGAAATAGGCCATCCAAGTGCCTAAATATGGTGATTTTTGTAGAAATGAGGTTATGCAATGCAAAACCTACCATGAATACTATCAAGGGAACAAAAAAAATTACTTCATCTAAGACTACAAGATTTATTTGGGCTTTCTTCCTTTGTTCCTCAAACTCAGCCATGAAATTTTCTAATCCAATATCAAACGAGGATCTTTCCTTCATTTTTATCATCTAGGTGTGGTCATGGGAGATCTCTCATGTGAAGACTCTAATTGTACCATCATGTAGCAGCTTCTCAAATTTATCTTTGGCTATCTTCATGGTGACTGGGACATGCTAATCAATATCATGTTTTATGAGTCTTCTTAGAGACTTAGTAAGAACTCTTTTATGACAACTAAAAATCTCATTATTTTGATATTTGTATAATAACCAAGTAATTTCATAAGAAATAGTATCTAAGGAGAGGTTAGTGACATTCCTAAGTAATTAGACCTACCTAAGAATGACATAAATAGGACAAAAAAAGAATCAAATTTAAGACCAAACATATTTCAAACTTCCTTTGCAAATAGACACTCAAAGAAGATGTGTTTAACAGATTCAGGAACTCTACATATAGGGTAGAAATTAATGTCATCATTAATTTTGGGACAAGAAGTTTAAGAAATAGAAGGTTCCATTAAAAATATTTCTTCTTTGGTTCCAAGAGTTTGGACCACATGCAAGAGAGATCATATTGCTGAGAATTAAGATTCCAAGAATTGTTCCAAGAGGTACATAGGTGAGACAAGATCTCCACATTATCAAAGAGCATGGAGTAAATAGATTTGGATTTGATAGAGGGTAAGGGGAACCCATTCGACCATAGGAAGTAGATAAATATATATTCAATGCAAAGACAAGGTATAAGAAGGTTAAAAGTGGAGTGGGATAGCTTTAACAAAGTTTAGGTCCTCCATTGGGTGAGGGGGATGTGAAACATATCATATAGTTCCTACTAGGAAATTAATTGATCATTCTTGATAATGTCATTGAAAGTCTTCAACCCTTTATCATCCCGTATCTTAGTAGAACACCCATGTAGGATTGCCAATAGATTCCCCTTATGCTATAGATTCCACCAAATAGAATTCTCACCACATATATTATTATTTTTGTCAATAATTTCATTATGAGTAATGAAATTTCTCACTACATATCATGCTTTCCATGGTGAAAGGAACACATTAGATCCTAGTAGTTTAGCATGGAAGTTTCCATCTATGATTTCAACAATAGGAAGACCAACCCAAAAATTCTTATGAGAGGGAACAACTCTAGATATGTTATCTCTAACGAGTACTTTCCATGGTTCCTCACCTTGAAGGGCCTTAAAAATCCACTTTTATACCAAACAAATTCCCTACATCCTAAGATCCTTCAAACCTAAACTGCCTTTACTTTTACTAATAAAACACCATGCCAATTTAACTAAATGTTATTTCCTATTTCCTTTTCCATCAAACTATAAGAATATCCTAATATGTTTATGTTGGATATTTCTAATGCATGGGGTGGTGATTGCTAAATTTTATATGTTTAATCACTACGTTACTGAATGGGCATTCATATTGTTGTCATTTGTGGTTTATCACTGATGTAAACATATGTTTCTATGAAGAGTACAAGCTGATTATGACAATGTATAGACACTGTACAGATGTTTCAGAATGTACAAAAACATATGAGAGTACATGAAGTTGTCGTGATATTATATCCAAGATCACATCTTGCAATGTTTCATATTGTATGAGTTATTGGTGAAGCCTGGTTACTGGACAGTGACAGTGGAAGCTGATAGAGTGAGTCTCTGTGTTTCTGGTATATCTTACAAAATATATGGATTAGGTGTATGTGATCTTAAGAGATGAAAGACAAGGTAGTGAAGGATGTTTTTTGGTTAGCGTAAGGTATAGAATTGATGCAGGAGCATCTTAGGTCCTTGGAAATCCTGTGCCACCTAAAACATATTTGAGTTTTCTTGTGTTGATTGGTTCCTCCTTTGACCAAGTTGGTTCAGTGTTTCTCAGTTTCCTTTGTTCACTGATGTTGGTCAGTAATCTCCCTAGTGCTTAGTGAATTTCCTTGGTGCTCAGTGATTCTTGTCTAGCACTCAGTTTCCTTTCTTACCGAGTTGTTTGTTTTGGATTTATTTTGAGTTTGACTCATGCATTTAATTTGGGTCATATATTTAATGTTGGTATCCATCATTGGGAAGTGTGTGGACCTAGATTTGGTTGTTCCTTCAGTTGATTGTGGATCTGAAGGCTGGCTTGGTTCAGTAGCCTCTTCTATAAATGTAGTTATTTGCTTAGAGTTTAGGGAGTCAATTTTGATAGAAGAGAGAAGATATAAGATTAGAGATTATCTACAGATCCTCACATGTTTGAGGACTTTTGTACTTCATTGTATTAGCTGGCTAAAACTGGGAAGGCCTTACAGCCTAGCATGTGTGAATCAATTTGAAGATAATATATGAAAGTTTTGCATTCTCTCTCTCACTGTTGTATGTTGTTGCTTCTATGTGTTGTTGAGCAAGGTGGGTCAGGTTAGGGTGTGCCAGTTCTAGCCCTCCTGTCTTATCTTACATTAGGTGGTATCAGAGTGAGGTGAGATATAGATCTAGGTTTGTGAATCTAGATTTGAAGTTTCCTTCGTAGGAAGCCCTAGTTGAATTTTTGTGGGGTAGCATATTGAATTTTGACCTAAAATTGTAGAGGGTTTTCAAGATGGTTTGTGGGAGACAAAATGTAGATCCAGGATTAGCAGACATGTTGAGACAATTTCCTACTAGATTAGAAGTTGTTGAAACAACCCAGAGAAGAGGAAGACATCTTGAAGATGTTAGTGATGATGAAATTGAGGTATAAAAATGTGATGTAGAACCTGCACCTGTGATGGATTAGGGTGAAGAACAATTATTGAAGGCTTTGACAAGTCTGAAGTCTACACCACACTTCAATCCTCCTGAGTATGGTGGGAAATTAGATTCTAATGAATTGGTGGATTGGATCACTAAGATGGAAAAGTATTTTGAGTATGAAAATATACCTAAGGAAAAGAAGGTAAAAATTGCAAGCACAAAGTTGACAAGTCATGAATCCTTGTGGTGGGAACATCTATAGCTAGACAGAAAGAGGAAAGGAAAAGAAAAAATCAAGGTATGGAGTAAAATGGTGAATAAATTGAAAGGAAAGTTCTAACCTTGTGATTATCAGATTAACCTGGTTAGGCAAATAAAAAGTTTGACGGAGAGAGATAGCTCGGTAAAAGAATATATTGAGGAATTCTATAGATTAGATATCAGATCTGGACATGATGAAGATGATGTGGAAAGAATTGCTAGATACCTGAATGGTTTGAGAGTTTCCATCCAAGAAGAAATTAGTTTGGTCAAATTGGAGAACATTGAAGAGGCTTATCAATTTGCATTGAAAGCTAAGGATAAATTGAATAGGAGACATGAGAAAAGACAAAGAGGTAGAGGTGGTATATTCCCTAGAGGAAGAGGTAGATCCAATGGTGAAAATAGTAGATCTGAACCAGAGAAAAAAACTCTGGATAAAGACAAGACCGAGTGGAAAGGTGAAAGTTCATCTAGAGGGAGAGGTAGTAACTATCGAGGTGGTTATAATAGAGGTGGTTTCTGAGGAACTTGTTACAATTGTGGAGAAGGAAATAGATCATTTGAGTGTACACATGCAAGTAAGAAGGTCGGTAACAGTCAAAATGCTTTGGTGCAAGAAGAGTCACCGAATGAACCTGAGAAGGAAAATAACTTGATGGTAAGGAGAGCACTTTGGAATGAGGGTAAAAAGGAAGATCCAATAAGGAAAATTTTATTCAAGACCAGATGTAGAGTTTCTGACAAAATTTGGAAGGTAATCATTGATAGTGGTAGCTTGAAGAATCTGGGATCTTAAGAGATGGTCACAAAGTTGCAGTTGAAAAGGTTGGAACATCTGAAGCCCTATCAGATTTCATGGATGAAAGATGAGCATACACTCTTGGTAAGTGAACAATGTTATGTGAATTTGAAAATTGGAAAGTACTATGATAAGGTGTTATGTGATATCATGCCTATGGATTATTGTCATATTTTGTCAGGTAGACCTTGGCAATATGATAGACATGCTATATATGATGAGAGATTGCATAAGTATACTATTTGGGCTGATGGAAAAAGACAAATCTTGTTACCTTTGATGGAAGAACTTGTTAGTAATTTTTGCACATCTATGAAAGTTTTCTTGATGGAAGGAAGAAAATTTGTTAAGAATTTAAAGAGAAATGATGTATGTTTTGTTGTGATTCCTAACAAATCAAGTAAGAAAATAGAGGATAATATCCCTAAGGAGATTGATAAGTTACTCACCGCGTACAGTGAAATTATTTCTAATAATGTACTTGATGGTTTTCCACCGAAGAGAAGCATTGATCATTGCATGGATCTTATCCCTGGATCTAGTTTACTGAATAAGGCACCTCATCAGTTGACACCTACTGAGAATCAAGAATTGAACTGATAGATTCAAGAATTGTTGCAGAAAGGTTTGATCAGAGAAAGTTTGAGTCCTTGTGTAGTACCTGCAGTATTGACACATAAGAAGAATGGAGAATGGTGAATGTGTACTGATTCCAGAGCAATCAACAAGATAACAGTGAAGTATAGGTTTCCTATACTGAGGATGGATGATATAATGGACAGTTTGACTAGAGCAAAGTATTTTACCAAGATTGATTTGAAAAGTGGGTATCATCAGATTAGAATTAGAGAAGGTGATGAATGGAAGACTGCTTACAAGACAAAAGAAGGTTTGTATGAGTGGTTGGTTATGCCTTTTGGTTTAACTAATACACCAAGTACTTTTATGAGGTTGATGAATGAAGTTTTGAAGAAATTCTTGGGTAAGTTTGTGATTGTATATCTTGATGACATTCTAATATTCAGCAAGACCAAAGAAGAACATTTTTTGCATGTTAGAAAAGTTTTGTAGAGATTGAAAGAAGAAAAGTTGTTGATAAATCTAAAAAAGTGTTCATTCATGAAAGAGGAGATTGTTTATTTGGGATTTGTGATTTCAGCTGATGGTTTGAAAATGGATCTTGAAAAGGTTGAAGCTATTCTGCATTGGCCTACACCTGAGAGTGGTAGTGAGGTAAGATCATTTCATGGTTTGGAAATTTTTTACTAGAAGTTCATTAGAAATTTTAGTTCAATTTGTAATGCTATGACTGAGACTATGAGAGGAGAAAAAAGAGAATTCAAGTGGACACATGGAGCTAATAAAATTTTTGAGACTTTGAAGTAGAAGATTGTTGAATTGCCTATTTTGGCATTTCCTAATTTCAATAAGGTATTTCAAGTGGAATGTGATGCAAGTGGAAGTACAATTGGAGTTGTGTTGAGTCAAGAAGGTAAACCTGTTTCTTTCTTTAGTGAAAAGTTGAATGATGCAAAAAGGAAATATTCTATCTATGATCAAGAATTCTATACTATTGTTCAAGCACTGAAGAAATGGAGACATTATTTGATACTTAGTGAATTTGTGTTGTATAATGATCATAAAGCTTTACAATATTTGGGTAGTTAGAATAAGTTGAATTAGAGACATATGAAATGGGTTGAGTATTTGTAGAGTTATACATTTGTGATAAAGCATAAGAGTGGAGTCACTAACTGAGTTGTTGATGCATTTTGTAGAAGGAGATCTTTGATGACCATGATGAAAATTGGAATTCTAGGCTTTGATGACATGAGAGATTCTTATGAATTTGATCTTGATTTTTCTGAGCCATGGAGAAAGTATAGATAACCTATTCAAGATCAATAGAGTACTAAATGGGATGAATATTTTATGGAAGGAGGTATGTTGTTTAAAGGTATTCAATTGTGTATACCGAGAGGAGAAATGAGAACTAATTTTTTAGAAGAGAAACATAGTAGTGGTTTGGCTGGACATTTTGGTGTTGATAAGACATTGAATTTTCTTAAGGAGAAATACTTTTGGCCACGGTTGTATAAATATGTTAAAAAACTTGTGAAAATTTATGGAGTTTGTCAAGTTGCAAAAGGAGTTAGTTAGAATACTATATTGTATACACCGATTGATGTACCTGAGAAACCTTGTATTGATATTAGTATGGATTTTTTTCTTGGCTTACCAAAGACAATAAGAGGTAATGATTCTATATTTGTGGTTGTGGATAGATTTTATAAAATGGCACATTTTATATGATGTAGAAAGACATCAGATGTAGTACATGTAGTAGATCTTTTCTTTAAGGAAATTGTTAGATTGCATGGATTACTGAGGAGTATTATCTCTGACCAAGACAATAAATTTGTTAGATACATTTGGAAGACTCTTTGGAGAAAGTTGGATACTGAGTTGAAATATAGTTTTATATTTCACCAACAAACCGATGGACAAACAAAAGTTGTAAATAGAAGTTTGGGAATTCTTTTAAGATGTTTAGTTGGAGACACACCAGTTAATTGGGATTCCATGTTGGCACAAGCAGAGTTTGCATACAATAATTCAGTGAATAGGAATACTGGAAAAAAACCTTTTGAGATTGTAAATGGCATACAACTGAGAGGTATATCAGATTTGAGAGACATTGATGATGAAAGAAAGAGAAGGGCTAAAGGAGAAAAATTTGCTGAGTACATGAAGATGTTAGGAATGGGAACACTAAGAGGGGGGGGGGGAATCAATGTTCACTGTATTTTAACTTTTAACTTTAATCTTTATGCTGAACATAAAATGCTTAAGTACTGAAACAAACATTCACATAAACATGAAACATGAAATCAATACATGACACCAATATGATTACGGGGAAACCCAAATAGGTAAAAACCCTGGTGGGAATTGACACCCACTAATATTCTACACTAGTGTTTTGTGATCCTTGCTAGAAGATCCTTTACCCTGTTAGGAGTAGCTTTACAATGCTTTAAATACAATAGAACTTGTTAAGGGTCAGACCCTGTTAGGAGTCTTTTAAAGTCATCCCTATTAGGGGAGAGGACACACTATCCAAGACCTCACTGCTCAAGTGGTGAAGGCTACAACCTTCTGATCTCAGATACACACTATATCTGCAAGATGAACTATCACCGTGACACTTCTTATAAAATCAGTTCCTTTGATGTGCTGATGCTTTGAACTCTAGAAAATATCTATTACATCTTCTAGTGTCTTTTCACACTTCTTCTCTACTTATTATATCTCTATTTCAACTTCCATGCTGAATACAATGGGTGCACCTTATATTTATGTGCTCATACAAAATACACAATTAGGTCGGCCCTATAACTAATTACAAACAATGCTTCCAAATGAATTGGCTTAAGTGTGCTTACAATTATACATATAAACATGTCAAAAACCTAAATACAATGGGTGTATAGCCTTTACAATATTACATTATAATCACAAACCAAAATACTAACTGTCGGCTCCATGCTCTGTTCACTGCTGGCACACACTGGCTATGCAACTTCAACTGACTGTAACTTTCTCATCCTTGCATATCTGCTTATGAAATCATACAATAAGCATGAGTATAGTCTAACAAAATTAACTTCTAGGGCACATACCATAATTCTTTTGTAAACATGTGCACTGATGCTCTGAGCTACAAGAACCCTGTACACTGTCTAGTCTTCAACACTTAACCAAATTCTGATCTTTACATCAAGTGCACTAACTCCAAATAGCTATATGAATTTTTTTCCATAATGAAAACACTATATATAGTCATATAATTTAGTATAGATAACTTTCCAACAATCTCCCCCTTTTTCATTGATGGAAACAAAGGAATATGGCCAAGTTGCTAACTGTCCTTAACACAATTTTTTTTTGTCTTCTATATATTTCTTATACAAAATCTTATATCTCCTTATACATATTATACTCCATATTCTATAAACAACTCCCCCTTTGACATTAATGACAAAGGTGTACCAAAAAATTGTATTTGTACATACTTAGGGAAAACATCTAGATATGCAATTTCGAGGTTCTGGATCTCCTTCTTCCAAAAAGTTATCAAAGAGTTAACTATCAAGAGATGGGCGCATAAAGCATATTGAAGCTTCTCCATCTTCTTCAAATATGTGTTTAGACCTTGATCATAGGTTACCATTGTGGCATCAATCTCCTTTATGTTCTAATTGAGAATGTCTAGTGAGGGCACAAGAGCATTCCTCAACTGTGTCTGTCTAGACATTATCGTTTCCATCTCTTTCTCTGCCTTCTCAATTTTGTCCAACTGACCCTGGTAGAAATTGTTGCACATGTTCACATTAGTGGATGAGTCTTTCACTAAACTCTTTACTTGGTTAATCATAGCTTCTACTTCTTGTATTGTCTTAAGATGGGCATTAGTAAGCTTATCCTGATCCATGCAGTTTACAATGAATTTTCTTCCTTGATCAAAAAATTCTTTTAAGGATGCTTGTCCTGTCTTGAGTGAATTCAGATCTAGTGCAAAGTTTCTCATCAAATCATTCAATCTCTTCTTCAAGTACTTCTCTTCTGCAACTTTGGATCCAAATTCTTCAAGTCTTGAAAAATTACTTTTGAATTGTGAGATAACTGTACTCACATCATCAACTGAGTGCACCTTATTCACTTTCATGTTTGTAGGAAACAAATAGTTTAGTATGCTCACTAATTCCACAAGGAGAGGATTTCTCATCACTTGTTTCTCCTTTTCCTTCTCCATAGCTAAGACACTAAACTTAATTAAGTCTTCTTCTCTCCATGAGTCCAAACTGGATGTGTCAGGAGTCAAACTTGAAACAATACTGAGGAGGGAGTGATGGGAGTGCTATCCATTACTTCTAGTTTTACCTTGGCTATTTCAATAGAAGTTTCATCTTTCTCTTGTTCTTTTTCTGCTGCTACGCTTTTCATTTCCAAAGCAATCTTCTCTTCCCTTGCCTTGTCAAGGTCTGCTTGAGATACACCATGCATCCTTAAGATCTATGATGTGACTTTAGCAACCTTCCTTTTTGTTGTTGTGCTATTAAGTTTTGTATCTACTTCTCTAGTTTTCTCCTCATATGTTCCCCATCTAGGTTCATTAGGATCTTTGGGGGCTGAAAGTAGTACCTGTGCATATTCTTCAAGGACCTGTTCCTCTACCTCATAGCCAAGTGGATGAATCCACTTAGCTCTTGGTTCAACAACTTCCATACAAGTTGTGTCTATCTCTACCATAAAGCATATTGTATCCTTATACTTTTCCATAATGCTCTCTGGAATCCTGTACCTCATTTGCATCTTAGCTCTAAAGGTCTTCAATTCAAAAATTATATAATCCCTTAAAGTGTTTTCAATGGATGCTTGTTGGATATCCAAGGCATGGTTGGAATGGACTTGTCCAAAGACAAGTCTAATATCTTCCCAACAATATGAAGGTACATGTAGATGATTAATGACCCAAACCTAAATATCTCGGTCTTGTTATGCTTGATGGACTTGATGTTATCAATCAACTGTGCATGCAAGATTTCACACAAGTTGAATTCCCCATCTTCCTTCACAAGTATGATGACAACTAGAATATTGCCTGCAGACACACTATTCACCCTACTGGTGTGATGAAACCTATATCCCAGTACCATAGACATCAATTTAATGTCTGCTTGCTCAATAGGATCAATTTTCATGTCATGCCTATTACTCCTTGACTTACATGTTTGCTCAGCCATCTTTCTAACATCCTTGCCCACAAGAAGGATGATGCTTGACCTAGAAAGGCATGTCATCTCATGTATCAAGTCATTGGTGATTCTAAATAGTACATCACCAATCCAAAACAAATCATCATGAATTCTACTCAATAAAATCTTTATCCATTCAATCTCATATAATTCTTATGCCATAGCATACTCAACAATTGGGTGATCATTCCATTTAGCATATTCATCCATGAATATTTTGTCTGGTTTCAACATGGTGTCCATGTGTGCTCTTAGCCTATCCAATCCAACTGGTTCCTTCTTGTAGTAGATATATGCCCTAATGTCTTCCACATGCATGATGCCCATAGGTGTGTGGGAGAAAGCTCCATCTAAATCATCTAGGGATAATTTAAATGGATGTTTCTTGAAAACATATCTCTTCTTCTCAATGAAATCATAAACAATGGGAGTGGCCATGACTTGTAAATGCTTTCCAACTGAACTTTGAGATGATCTGAAGGCTTCCATATCAGTACAATGAGCTAGGGTTTCTACAACTGACCAAATGCACTATAAACACTAATAGATCAATCTCCAAGTCTTCACAAAAACTTCCAAGGCTCTTTATTCTCTCCTATCACTCTGAATTTAAATGCAATGAGAAATCAAATAACTTATGTGTACTTAAAACTAAAAATTCTACCATTAATGCAAGTCATGTAAACTAGGTTGTCACTTCAAAATTTCCAACTTGAGTTCTGTTCACAATCAGCACATGCGCTCTTGGACATAGATACTTTTATACTCCAAAAGCTTAAGTCCAAAGGTGCATACTCTGAGGATGAGTATACCAGCCACGCAGGGGTCTAGATCTAAATTAGCTCCCCCTATGACCCTGAGGGCCATTCATCCAGTTGTAGATGGTGCATCCACTGTGAATACATCTAATACATTCTCATCAGTCTTGTCCTTCTTTTTCTTTGATGAAATCATGCTTTCATCATCTGAGGCTTTCATAAAATTTACTTCTCCTACAAGATCCAAAACTAGTTCTTCAGCCTTTTTAGGGCTTCCCTAACCTTGCATCCTTGATCTACAGAACCTTGAGATATGTCTAGCCTTGTTACAAGAGTGAAAAATGACTGGAGGTCTTATATTCCTCAGTGAATTGACATGAGTCACCATTCTACATTATTTTTCTATGTGACCATTATAGTTACATATCTGGCATGTAACATTCTGAGCACTTCTTACATTTATCTGATTCTGATTTCTCTGATCTTGTTGAATCCTGTTCTTCTTACTAGTCTTGCAATTCATAGCTCTATGACCAAATTTATTGCATGAATAATAGTAGCCATTAAAAGTTCTTACCTTTGTATAGTTCCTTGCAATGTGTCCATGCTTGTTACATGCAAAACAAGTGTGTTCTACTTGCTTGCACTCATTCTTAGGTGGTCCACCATTATCTTTGGTTTGATCTTCAGTCTTTTTAGCATTAGTAAAGTTAGTTTTTGAATCCTTTCTTGCTCTTTCTTCTCTCCTATCACTATGAATTTGAATGCAATGAGAAATCAAAATAACTTCTCTGTACTTAAAAGTAAAAATTCTACCATTAATGCAAGTCTCTTAAACCAGGCTGCCACTTCAAAATTTCCAACTTGAGTTCTATTCAAAATCATCACGTGCACTCTTGCACATAGATACCTTTATACTCCAAAAGCTTAAGTCCAAAGGCACATACTCTGAGGATGAGTATACCATCTACGCAGGGGTCTAGAGCTAAATTAGCTCCCCCTATGACCCTGAGGGCCATTCATCCAGATGTAGATGGTGCATCCACTGTGGATACATCCAATACATTCTCATTAGTCTTGTCCTTCTTTTTATCTGACCAAATCATGCTTGCATCATCTGAGGCTTTGACAAAATTTACTTCTCCTACGGGATCCAAAACTGGTTCTTCGGCCTTTTTAGGGCTTCCCTGACCTTGCGTCCTTGATCTACAAAACCTTGAGTATGTCCAGCCTTGTTACAAGAGTGACAAATGACTAGAGGTCTTATATTCCTTGGTGAATTTGTTAGAAAGTAAAGATCCCCAAGATAACTGAGAGGGGGGGGCGAATCAGTTATATAATAATTTAACCATTCAACTACTTTAAACAATATAATCAATGTAGTAATCAACCATAGAAAGATAACCATACACAATTGCACAATAACACAAGATATGTTGACTAGGGAACCTCTTGAAAAGAGTAAACCCCGGTGGGAATGATGCCCACAAAATGATGCACTAAAATGAAAGTTCCTTGTTATAGGATGGACCCTGTTAGGAGTCTTATGAAATACATTCAGTACATATAAATCTCTATTAGGAGATTTTGAATCCCTGTTAAAAGATTCTAACTTGGTTAAGAGTTTATGGAAGACAGAAGGACCCACTGCCCAAACAACTTCAAGGCAACATCTCTGAACCCACTATCCAAAAGATCTTAGAATTATTCAATAGAATAATATGAAATATATTACCTCCTTCACACTATGCCAAAACCACACTCTCTACTACACAAGATCAAAATTCCAGATCTCTATACTCACAAGTCTTCCTTCATCACTGAATTAGTTCTTTTCTTCACTTCATGCATATATTCGCATCTCAACTTTCACAATTCAATCCTCTCTACTCAAATCTCTTTTTCTCAATTCTCTTTTTCTCAATTCTCTTTTTTTCAATTCTTTTTACAACAAGGAAAAAATTCCTTCTTATATACCAAACTCAAATAATTACAAATGAGTCGGTCCTCAATTACAAAATAATAATTTCTACACACTACACACAAAATTCACATAAAACTGTCGGCTTCCATATACTATAACTTTCTCCAAACATATCCTCGAAGTTTGTGCTATGAAACACATCATCATTAATGAGTGTCCAACATCCCTTTAACTATGCAAAATCAGATTCCATCCCAACTAAGAGATATCCTCCGATTTTCAAAAATCGCTACACAGAAACACTGTCTAAACACTGCTTTCACCAAAATGCTCATAACTCTCATGAATGAATGAATTTATTTTTGTGCTGTTAACCATAGGTTAATAAAACACAAAAGAACATACCATCAACTATGCAAAAGCCAATCTGCAATACAACATGTGTGCAAAACAAAACTGTACCTACTTTCTTGCTGATATTCAGAATATCACTGTGTTGACATCAATGACAATCCAAGTCATGAATGCAACAACATCTACTACAGAATGACTAGAAAAATAATTTTCATTCATTCCTAACAATCTCCCCCATTGGAATTGATGGCAACATAGATGAAAAACATCCAATGTTCCAAAAATCCAATACTGCAACATCACTGCAAAATATCAAATTAAATCTTGCTTCGTTCTCCCATTCAACTCTCTCATACAATCCACAATGTTTTTCATGTATATCTCTCCCCCATTGAAATCAATGACATAAATTCCATCACTAAGTCAACAACAACTTAATGTCAAAAGACACTATTTAGAATAATACAATAACAAGAGTCCTCATGACTCAGCTCATAAACTCCCCCATAGAGGAAGTTCCAACATCTAATCCAGAAGAAAGATAGGGCTCATATACCACTCGACGGATGCAATCATCTGCATCAATTCTCAAAAATAGGTTGGGGCATAACCCCAAGCATACCTCTTAGATACACAAATGTATCCTTAGGTAAAGGTTTTGTAAATATATCTGCTATCTATTCCTTTGTGCTTATGTACTCCAATCTTACTTCTTTTTCTGCAACTTTCTCTCTTACAACATGATACTTGATCTCAATATGTTTAGTCTTAGAATGTAAAATAGGATTTTTTTACATACTCACTATACTGGTGTTATCACAATGTATAAAAATAGGCTCATCAAACTTTATTCCAATATCCTTCAACATCTACTTCATCCAAATAATCTGATTACAATTGTTTGCTGCTACAACATATTCTGCTTCTGTTGTACTTTGTGAAATACAATTTTGCTTCTTACTTAACCAAGAGACCAATTTTCCTCCAAGAAAAAAGGCTCTGACATTGGTGCTTTTCTTGTCATTAATGTTGCCTCCCCAATCTACATCAATATACGCACATAAAGTAAAATCATCAAAATTCTCATACCATAATCCATAATCCATTGTTCCTTTTAGATATCTCAGTATCCTCTTTACTGCTGCATAATGTGATTCTCTAGGTTCTACTTGAAATCTTGCTACAATCCCAACTGAATGTGCTATATCAGGTCTTGTATGTGTCAAGTATTGCAATCCTCCAATCATAGATCTGTACTTTTTCTGCTCAACTGCTGGTGTCTCATCTTTGCTAGATAACTTATGTCCAGTTACCATAGGTGTTCCAATAGGTTTAGAATCTTCCATTGCAAATATTTTCAAAAAGTCATTCAAATACTTAGTCTGACTTACAAATATACCTTCCTTGCTTTGTGTTATCTGTAATCCCAAAAAATATTTAATTTCTCCAATCATGCTCATTTCAAATTCAGTCTTCATTTCATCTGCAAATTTGTCACTGGCTTCATCTTCTCCTCCAAAGATAATATCATCAACAAATATAACTATAACCAACAAACCATTCTCAATTTTTTTAATGTATAAGTTGCTATCTGTTGCTCCTTTTATAAATCCCAATTTCAATAAATACTTATCCAATCTTGCATACCAGGTTCTAGGTGCTTGTTTTAATCTATATAAAGTTTTCTTTAACTTACATACCATATCTCCTTCTTGTGTCAAAGGAAAACCTTCAGGCTGCTCAATGTAGACTTCTTCTTCCAATTCACCATTCAGAAATGCTGACTTCACATCCATCTGATACACTTTGAATTTCTTGTAAGCTGCATATGCTAGAAACATTCTCACTGCTTCAAGTCTAGCCACAAGTGCAAAAGTTTCTTCATAGTCAATTCCTTCTTGTCATGAATACCCTTTACATACCAATCTTGCTTTGTTTCTCATCACTTCTCCTTGTTCATTCATCTTGTTTCTGAATACCCATTTTGTTCCAATCACATTCTTGGCTTTAGGTCTAGGGACCAATTCCCATGTCTTGTTTTTTTCAATCTACTCCAGTTCTTCTTTCATAGCATTAATCCAATGTTCATCTTCACAAGCTTCATTAGTAGTCTTAGGTTCAATTTGAGAAATCAAACATAAATGTACCTTATTTCGAGTCAAAACTCCTTTGTCTAAACTTCCAATAATTTGCTCAATAGGGTGATGTCTTGAAATATACCTGTTAGGTGTCATAGTTACTGATCTTGTTCCAACTGTAGATTCTTCTCTGCTTTCTTCTCTATTTTCTTCTCTATTTTCTTCAATCTGACTTTCATTCAGCAAATCACTGTTAGTTTCAAAAAATAATTTTGTATTTTCAATGTCCCGTTGAGGTTGTGCTTCTCCATCAGATTCATAATCAAGCATTCTTTCCTAAATTTTAAACTTCTCATCAACTTTGACATTTGCACTTTCAACAATAGTCTTAGTTCTTTTGTTATAACATTTATATGCTTTGCTTTCAAAGAATATCCAAGAAATACTCCTTCATCACTTCTAGGATCAAACTTTCCTATATCATCATCTCTCTTAATATAACATTTACTTCCAAAAATTCTAAAATACTTAACTGAGGGTGCATTTCCAAACCATAATTCATAAGGTGTCTTGTTTGTATGTGCTCTGATTTGTACTCTGTTCATAGTGTATACTGTTGTGTTCACTGCTTCTCTCCAAAAGTTCTTAGCCAAATCATTCTCAAACATCATAGCTCTTGTTGCTTTAGTTATTGACCTGTTCCTTCTTTCTACAATACCATTTTGTTTTGGTGTTCTAGGGGTTGAAAGTTGTCTCTTAATACCATTCATTTCACAAAAAGTATTAAACTCTCTAGATGTAAATTCACCACCTCTATCAGATCTTAGACACTTAATCTTCATTCCAGATTCATTCTCAATTTTTCTTTTCATGATCTTAAATTTATCAAATGCTTCAGATTTTTCTTTCAAAAATGCAATCCACATCATTCTTGTAAAATCATCAACAAGAATCATAAAATACCTTTCTCCATAGTATCCTCTACTCCTAGTAGGACCACTCAAGTCTGTATGAACAATCTCCATCTTCTCTGCCGATGTGAACTTCTTGCTTGAAAATGAACTCCTTTTCTACTTTGCCATCATACATTCTTTGCAAATCATGTTAGTAGGTTTCATAATTCTAGGTAAATCTCTTACCGCAAGTGTAGTACTCACTTTGACAATATTATCAAAGTTTATATGACAAAACCTTTTATGCCATAACCAACTATCATCAATCTTAGTTAACACACATGTCATCTCAGTATGATTCAACAGAAATACATTACCTTTGGTTCTGGATCCTTTTCCAATCAGATTTCCATCTTTATCTTTTATCACACAAGTTTTCTCAGCAAACCAAACTTGATAACCCTTATCAACCAATTGTCCAACGCTTAGTAGATTATGTCTCAATCCATCAACAAAGTAAACATCTTTAGTGTTAGTCTTTCCATCAAGAGTAATAGATCCTATACCCTTAATCAAACAAGGTGCCTTATTACCAACTCTAACAATTCCTCCATCATAATTGTCTAACTTAACAAACTTTCTTTTATCTCCAGTCATATGATGTGAACAACCACTATCTATAATCCAATCATATTTCTTTTCAACTTGAGAAACTAATGCTTTTTCTTCCCTTTCATCAGATTCAAAACTTTCTTCTTTAATTGCTACAAATCCTATTTCCTCAAAGTTATCACTATCACTGTCACTTAAATGTCTTTCAATTCCTGCTTCAAGATCTTCATCATTTGCATAATAACATTCTTTAGATCTCCTAGGTTTAAAGTTGCTTCTATACTTATTAACTCTTTTAGGACATTTAGATGCAAAATGACCATATTCTTGACAAGTCCAACATTTAAAGATTTTCTTACCTTCTAGTTCTCTTTTTACAAGTAATGCAATACCTTCTTCATTCTTCTTATCTTCCTTAGATTTAGATTTGCTACTGCTGGCATAATCTCCATTCACACTAGTACTTCTTGATAATGTAGGTCTAATGTTAAGAGCACTAAATGCTATCTCCATTCTAGGTAGCTCTCCTGATAATCTCAAATTCATCTTTTCTATTTCTAATCTTCCAAGAAGAGTCTCTCTTGAAAAGTTCGGTGTACAAGGTATCACTTGTTCAATCATCTGTGTTGTCTGCTTGAATACTTGTGTCAAAGTTCTTAAAATTTTCCATATCACTTCATTCTTTGTCTTATCACCTCCACAAGACTTTATTCCTATTACAATCTTAGACATCCTACCAATATAGCTTCTAATAGATTCATCTTCCATCATTCTAATATCTTCAAATGCACAAATCCAATTATGTAATCTAGCCTTCTTTGCATGTTCATCACCTTCAAAAGTAGAATGTAAAGCTTTCCAAATTGCATGAGATGTTTTCAAAAATCTTACCTAATTGTATTCATTCTCCGGTAGTGCTAACAAAAGTGCTTCTCTTGCAAGTATGTTACACATGAATAGATCTAGCTCATCTTTAGTTCCTGCCTCTAGATTGTCTTCCTCAATGATAGTCTTCTCATTCTTTGTAATCAACCAATAACTTGGTCCTCAACACAATAGATGTTTCTTCATCTTTTCTTTCCAGCTGTCAAAATTTACTCCATCAAACTTAGGGCTTTCTTTCCTAAAATTCACCATGGATCTCCTTAAGTTGTTAAACTTTTCTTTCAAGGACCTGCTGCTCTGATACCAATTGTTAGAAAGTAAAGATCCCCAAGATAACTGAGAGGCGGGGGGGGGGGGGGGGGGGGGTGGATCAGTTATCTGATAATTTAACCATTCAACTACTTTAAACAATATAATCAATGTAGTAATCAACCATAGAAAGATAACCATACACAATTGCACAATAACACAAGATATGTTGACTAGGGAACCTCTTGAAAAGAGTAAACCCCTGTGGGAATGATGCCCACAAAATGATGCACTAAAATGAAAGTTCCTTGTTAGAGGATGGACCCTGTTAGGAGTCTTATGAAATACATTCAGTACATATAAATCCCTGTTAGGAGATTTTGAATCCCTGTTAAAAGATTCTAACCTGGTTAAGAGTTTATGGAAGACAGAAGGACCCACTGCCCAAACAGCTTCAAGGCAAGATCTCTGAACCCACTATCCAAAAGATCTTAGAATTATTCAATAGAATAATATGAAATATATTACCTCCTTCACACTATGCCAAAACTACACTGTCTGCTACACAAGATCACAATTCCAGATCTTTGTACTCACAAGTCTTCCTTCATCACTGAATTAGCTCTTTTCTTCACTTCATGCATATATTCGCATCTCAACTTTCACAATTCAATCCTCTCTACTCAAATCTCTTTTTCTCAATTCTCTTTTTTTTAATTCTTTTTACAACAAGGAAAACATTCCTTCTTATATACCAAACTCAAATAATTACAAATGAGTTGGTCCTCAATTACAAAATAATAATTTCTACATGCTACACACAAAATTCACATAAAACTGTCGGCTTCCAGATACTGTAACTTTCTCCAAACATATCCTCAAAGTTTGCACTATGAACCACATCATCATTAATGAGTCTCCAACATCCCTTTAACTGCACAATATTAGATTCCATCCCAGCTAAGAGATATCCTCTGATTTCTAAAAATCGCTACACAGAAACATTGTCTAAACACTGCTTTCACCAAAATGCTCATAACTCTCATTAATGAATGAATTTATTTTTTTGCTATTAACCATAGGTTAATAATGCACCAAAGAAAATACCATCAATTGTGTAAAATCCCATCTACAATACAACATGTGCACAAAATAAAACTGTACCTACTTTCCTGTTGATATCTAGAATATCACTGTGTTGACATCAATGACAATCCAAGTCATGAATGCAACAACAACTGCTACAAAATGACTGCCAAAATACTTTGCATTCATTCCTAACAGAATTGACATGAGTCACCATTCTACATTATTTTGTTGTGTGACCATTATAGTTACATATTTGGCATGTAACATTCTAAGCACTTCTTACATTTGTCTAATTTTGATTTCTCTGATCTTGTTGAATCCTGTTCTTCTTGCTATTCTTGCAATTCATAGCTCTATGACCAAATTTATTGCATGAATAATAGTAGCCATTAAAAGGTCTTACCTCTGTATAGCTCCTTGCAATGTGTCCATGCTTGTTACATGCAAAACAAGTGTGTTTTACTTTCTTGTGCTCATTCTTAGGTGGTCCACCATTATCTTTGGTTTGATCTTTAGTATTTTTAGCATCAGTAGAGTTAGTTTTTGAATCCTTTCTTGCTCTCATGTTGTCAATCTGATTTTTTGCTTCATTGTATCCAATATAGCTAGTGTCTCCTTTGGCTCTTCTTGCATACAAATAGGATTCTATCAAATTAGAACTGGTGTGTAATTTGTCAATATGATTCTTTGCTTCTTTCAATTTAGACTCCAAGCTTTCTTTGTGATTCCTTAGCTCCAAGATTTCCATGTTTTCTTTCCTTAGTTCTTCATTTAGCTGAAGGTTCTCTTTGATTTGTTCATCATAGACTTCCTAATTATTAGTCAACTTATCATCAAACTCTTCAAGTCATTCTTTTAAAGATTTGTTTTCTTCATTGAGCTTTTTGACCATTGTCCCTAGATCATTGGTAGAGCATTCTTTCAAATCTTTCCTTAGCTTTTTTATGACTTATTGAGCATCACTAAGTTTATCCTTTAGTTCTTTAGATTCTCTTTCTAACTTGTCTAGGTCTTCAAGAGAAGCTTCAAGATTTCTTTTTTAGATGTTTCATTTCTTCTTTGTCCATGATCTCCTCAAGTGGTTAAACTTCTTTGCTGAGGACCAATGCTCTGATACCAATTGTTAGAAATGGGAACACTGAGAGGGGGGGGGGGGTGAATCAGTGTTCACTGCATTTTAACTTTTCACTTTAATCTTTATGCTGAACATAAATGCTTAAGTACTGAAACATAAAAATGAAACATGAAATCAACACATAAAAATGAAACATGAAATCAACACATGACACCAATATGATTACGGGGAAACCCAAATAGGTAAAAACCCCGGTGGGAATTGACACCCACTAATATTCTGCACTAGTGTTTTGTGATCCTTACTAGAAGATCCTTTACCCTATTAGGAGTAGCTTTACAATGCTTTAAGTACAATATACTTTGTTAAGGGTCAGACCCTATTAGGATTCTTTTAAAATCATCCTTGTTAGGGGAGAGGATGCACTATCCAAGAGCTCATTGCTCAAGTGGTGAAGTCTACAACCTTCTAATCTCAGATACACACTATATCTGTAGGATGAACTATCACTATGAAACTGCTTGTCACATCAATTCCTTTGATGCACTGATGTTTTGACCTCTAGCAAAGCTCTATTACATCTTCTAGTGTCTTTTCACACTTCTTCTCTACTTATTATATCTCTATTTCAACTTTCATGCTGAATATAATGGGTACACCTTATATTTATGCACTCATACAAAATACACGATTAGGTCGGCCTTATAACTAATTACAAAAAATGCTTCCAAATGAATTGGCTTAAGCATGCTTACAATTATACATATAAACATTTTGGCAACCTAAATACAATGGGTGCATAGCCTTTACAATATTACATTATAATCGCAAACCAAAATACTAACTGTTAGCTCCATGCTCTGTTCACTACTAGCACACACTGGCTGTGCAACTTCAACTGATTGTAACTTTCTCATCCTTGCATATATGCTTATACGCTCATAGAATAAGCATGAGTATAGTCTAAAAAACTTAACTTCCAAGGTGCATACCATAATTCTTTCGTACACATGTGCGCTGATTCACTGAGCTGCAAGAACCATGTACACTGTCCAGTCTTCAACACTTAACCAAATTTTGATCTTTACATCATGTGTGCTGACTCCAAACTACTATATGACTTTGTTGCCATAATGAAAACACTATATCTAGTCATATACTTTAGTATAGACAACTTTCCAATAGAAGACATTGCATGAAGATGTGAAGCTTAAACTGGAAAGGAGTAATCATAAATACAAAGATAGAGCTGATAGATCAAGAAGACATAATACTATTGATGTTGGTGATGAAGTGATGGTTCATTTAAGGAGAGGAAGATTCCCTATTGGAACATATGGGAAACTAAAAAATGAAAAAGTTTGGACCTTTCAAGATTTTGAGAAAATTTGACATTGGAAATACATATGAAGTTGAGTTACCTGTTAACATGGATATATCACCTATATTTAACATTACTGATTTGTATGAGTTTCATGAACCTGAAGATGACATGGCAGTACTGATGGATTATCCTAAGAAGTAGAATGAAGAGGTTGGGCATATTTTGGAGCAAAAAATTGGTAGAAGTACAAGAGGAAAATAGTATATGGAATATTTGGTAAAGTGGAAGAATAGACCGATTTCATAGTCTAAGTTAGATGTAGCTCAGATCATACCTATTTCATGATTCAGAGAATCATTTCAAATAAACCCAGGTGTCTAATGTAGGAGCATCTCGGGTCCTTGGCAATCCTGTGTCACCAAAAACATATTTGAATTTGTTTGTGTTGCTTGGTTCCTACTTTGACCGAGTTGGTTCGGTGTTTCTCAGTTTCCTTTGTTCGATGATGTTGGTTTGTTATCTCCTTGGCTCTTAGTGAATTTCCCTAGCACTCTGTGATGCTTGTCTAGCACTCAATTTCCTTGCTTACCGAGTTGTTTGTTTTGGATTTCTTTTGAGGCTGACTCGTGCATTTAATTTGGGTCATGGATTTAATGTTGGTATCCATCATTGGAAAGTGTGTGGACCTAGATCTGGTCATTCCTTCCATTGATTGTGGATCTGAAGGCCCACTTGGTTTGGTAGCCTCTTGTATAAATGAATTTGTTTGGTTAGAGTTTAACGAGTCAGTTTTTATAAAAGAGAGAAGATAGAAGATTAGAGATTATCTATAGATCCTCACATGTTTAAGGACTTCTATACTTGATTGTAATATCTAGTTGAAATTGGGAAGGCCTTATAGCCTAACATGTATGAATCAATTTGAAGACAATATATGAAATTTTTGCATTCTCTCTCTCACTATTGTATGTTGTTGCTTCTGCGTGTTGTTGAGAAAGGTGGATCCCGTTAGGTTGTGCCAGTTCTGGCCCCTCTTGTCTTATCTTGTGCCAATAATGTTGGTGACATCAGCTATGGCATGTGATCTGGAGAAGACTTATTTGGGAGCTGACTTCAGATATGTAATGTGCATTTTGTTTGGCAAATGTAAATTAAGGATGTCGGTCCTTAATTATTTTAATAGAATCATTGTATACTTGTTTTAGATAGTGTGTGTATCATAGCAAGAGTTTATGTAATTAGGAAATCCTAATTGGCCAACCTGATCATGTAGAATGTAATATAGGGTATATATGTGATGAACTAAATATGATTTAGAACCTGAATAGAGAATCTATAATTCAAGATTACTAAGGAGTTGTTGATTAGATATGCAAGATGATTAAATCAGTATTATGTTGTCATTGATGTCAACTAGCTTGACAATACTTATCAACTAAGTTACTATACCGACACATCTAAAGAAAGGTGAAAGAGATGAAGAACATAAATATCTACACAAGGAAGATGTATACATCAGATGAGGATAAGGAATACACTAAGTAATTTTTTGATGAGTCTATGACTTGATGAAATTGACTTTATTATGTTGCATTCATCTATGATGAAGAATAGAGCTAAAAGACACAAAGCAGTGTTGTCAGTAAATAAAGCATTCTAGTATACATTGACAGAATGTAGTGTTAACCGAGCTTGTGTTCACTGACATATTTCTTTGTTAACCAAGAAAAATAGAAAGGAATTAAATGAATAGTTTAGCCGATAAAGTGATGAGCTGTAAAGTGTATGAAATCAAGGTAATAGATAAGGTTTGTTATAAAGATCGACGGCTAACATAAATCAAAAGGGATCTAATGGAGTAGATTGAAATGTGTTACTGACACATCAACCGAGGAAGCTTAAAGTGGAAAAATCTATGAATATGATTAAGCTACAAAATCTGATGGAGGAAAAGAAAATGATTTACTCATCTATATAAGAGACATTGGTTTCATTGTTGAAACATCACCAGAGGAAGAAGATACTGTAGAATTATCACATGAACAAGTTGTCATGCATTCTGATCATATTGGTTAATGAGAAATGAGCTACAGAACAACTACCAAGCTACAGAGAGTAATTACCGAAGGACAGTAAGTTGATATAGTATTAAATCTGAAGTGGTATATTGATCAAAAAGATTTGAATGAGCTGAACATTGATCTGTAAACTACAATTGAAGTTGTTTCAAGGAAAATCATCTACTATTACATATTTAATCATTGTACATAGTCAAATCTCTTAACCGAGTGGACTATGAAAGTCTTTTGATGTTTCATTCATAGAGTGAACATTGTTATCCTATCAACCCCAGAGTGACTTCTGGTTGGATGATAACTTTTGGTCTAAAATCCTCTAACAAGGTCACACCTAACTATGTGTATGTAACCTTTAATAGGGTTGGGTCTTCACCGACCTCACTTTAGAAGAGTGAACAATTTTTGGGTTGTCGGTCCTAGGTGGTTTTTCCCTTCATAGGGTTTCCACATTAAATCTCGTGTGTTATGTGTTGATTGTGATATTTGTTTGTTATCATACTTTGCATATTACATGTTAGATTTAATCGGTAACTATTATAAATTTTAGACTGACCATCGGTAAAAAAATAGACAGTGAAAGTATTTTATGTTTACCGAGTAGCAGAAATTGAAGAATTTGTTTTGGATTATACATTTTGATTTGGGACACTGGATAACTAATTCACCCCCCTCTCAGTTATTCTAACAATATGTAAGTTATTTTCTTTGGAAAAGATATGTTGAGAATGTATGTGATGTAAAAGAAGATTATGAAAGTTGTGAGCTCGTGTCTGCTAGATGTAGAGAAAAGGATTATTGGTGAACTTCATTGGAATTGATCAAGAAAAGATAGTTACTGTCAGACAATTAAAAACATTGTTTATTTCTTCATATACACTTGTTTTGAATAGTGATTTTGAAGGTGGATTTAACCTTCTTTGGGTAGTTAGCCTAGGCAGTGAGCACCCTTTCTTTTCTTGACTCCTAAAAGGGTCTATGAACTAACAAGGACTATGTAATGTAATGTTTCAATAAGCTCCTAATAGGGATAAATCTTCTAACAAGGATACTATACTCTCAATACATTATTTGTGGGTGCTAATTCCCACCAGGGGTTTTACCCTTAACAAGATTTCCCCAAGACCAAAATATTATGTTATTGTGTTGGCATTCATTATGTTCATTGGATCTAATATTGCTACTATTCAAAGTTTAAAGTTTAATATTCTATCATACAACTGATTCATCCCCCCTCTTAGTTGTATTGTGGATTGTTATTCCTAATAATTGGTATTAGATCTACTGGTCCTTCGAGAGAAAGATTAACAGCTTGAGGTGATCTTGGAGATGGTGTTCTATAGAAAGGATGGTCCAAAATTTGATCCTACAAACTTTGACAGTTGGAAGAACAAGATGAAAACTCATTTTCTATGTTTGGGCATCGACTATTGGTTGATTACAAAGAATAAGGTGACTATAAAGACTGATAATGACTTTCCATCGGCTACTGATGATGAGGAGAAGGTATTCTCCTACAAAGTGGTTGCAAGAGACGTATTGATCAACACACTCTCTGAAGGTGAATTTATTGAAGTTAAAGACTTGGATTCGGCACACCAGATTTGGAAAAGATTAGAAGTACTATATGAAGGAGACAAGTATACAAAGAAAGTGAAGTTACAGAGCTAGAAAACAAACTTGGAGATGTTATAAATTTGGTTGAGTTGATTACATAGATGTTGTCATTATGGAAACATATGATCTACATGAAGATCGCACAGGTCAGAGAGCTAGTATGACAAAGCGCAATGTGAAATTGTCTAAGTATAAGATAGTATTTGTTTGTGATGTTGATTGGAGTAAGTTCAATGCTTGTGCACTTTAACATAGACTCTATGATAACTATTGAAGACCCATATCAGAGCGCAAGTTAGTATGACATGTATGAAAGAAGTTATGATAGTTTTACTAAAGACAGTGTCAAGCCGATAGGATAGAATATGAAGACATAATTGATAAAGAGTTAAGGGATTATTTTATTTATCAAAATAATGACTTAACAATATAAAGGGATGAAATCCTAGATGTTAACCCTTGGATAAAGTTATTTTTAATATGATAGCTGATTGGAAAGTTATTAATCCTAATAACTTGTATAAATGTAATTGTAAATTGTAAGAAGGATATAATGTAATGATGAAGTGATATTATATGAAATATATGATGCATATGTAATAGCGATAGTGAAAGAGAAGCAAAGAGATATTGATGCAAGCAGTATAAGGTTATGTACCTTAACCTTCTTTTGTAATCAGTGTATATTGTACATTACTTGTTTGGGTAGTGGGCTCATCTGGTAATCACATTTTGTACTGCCAACTCCTAATAGGGTTGAGGCTTCTAACAAGGCCTATAGTCCCTTAATCAAGACTAAGACACTATATGCATGTAATACACTCCTAATAGGGTCAACATCCTTAACAAGATACTTTTGATTAGTGGATCTCTATGGGTACCATCCCCACCAGGGTTTTCCCTTGGCCAAGGTTTCCTCGAGAACAAATAATGTGTTATGTGTTCTTTATTTTTATTGCTATGCATGTTGTTTAGCTTCTTATTTTATGCATGTGTTAATATAATCTATCATATCCATAATTGGGCAAAAGTAAAAGTTTGTAAAATACTGATTCACCCCCCCCCCTCAGTATTCCCTATTTCTAACAATTGGTATCAGAGCTTATTTACTCCAAAAATAATCATTCAAGGAAAGCCTAGTAGCTTGAGCAAGATCTCTATGGATATGGATCAACTACAGAAGAATCTTGAAGAAGCTCTTGAATAGATTGACTTTCTTACTATTGAAAAAGACACTTTGAAAAGAAAATATGATGATGTGTTCAGTGATCTTACCCTGAAGCTATTTGGGCAGTGGGTCCTTCTGTCTTCTATAACTCTTAATAGGGTTAGAATCTTTTAACAGGGATTCAAAATCTCCTAATAGGGATTCATATTTATTGAATGTATTTCATAAGACTCCTAATAGAGTCCATCCTCTCACAAGGAATATTCATATTAGTGCATCTTTTGTGGGCATCATTCCCACCGCGGTTTACGCTTTGATCAAGAGGTTCTCTAGTCAACATATCTTGTGTCATTGTGTTATTGTGTATGAATATCTTTCTATGGTTGGTAATTATATTGCTTATATGATTTAATGTTGTTGAAGATGATAAAAGTTATAATTATCTGATAAATGATTCACGCCCCCCCCCTCTCTCAGTTATCTTAGTGGACTTTACTTTCTAACAATTGGTATCAGAGCAGCAGGTCCTTGAAAAAGAAGTTTAACAGCTTAAGAGATCCATGGAAAATTTTAGGAAAGAAAGCCCTAAGTTTGATGGAGTAAATTTTGACAGCTGGAAAGAAAAGATGAAGACACACCTACTATGTTTAAGACAAATTTATTGGTTGATTACAAAAAATAATAAGACTATCATTGAAGAGGACAATCTGGAAACATGTACTGCGGAAGATAGAGATCTACTCATGTGTAACATACTTGCAAGAGAAGCACTTTTGACAGCACTTCTGGAGAATGAGTACAGTCAGGTAAAATATTTGAAAAAATCTCATGAAATTTAGAATGCTTTACAATCTAATTTTGAAGGTGATGAACATGCAAAAAGAGTTAGATTACATAATTGGATATGTGCATTTGAAGATATAAGAATGTTGGAAGATGAATCTATTAGAAGTTATATTGGTAGAATGTCAAAAATCATTACAGGTATAAAATCTTATGGAGGAACAAAGATTAAAAATGAAGTGATATGGAAAATTCTAAGGACATTGACTCCTATATTTAAGCAAACAACACAGATGATTGAACAAGTGATACCTTGTACAAAAAAATTTACAAGAGAAACTCTTCTTGGAAGATTGGAAGCAGCAGAAATGAACCTGAGATTATCAGGAGACTTACCTAGAATGGAGATAGCATTCAATGCTCTTAGTGTTTTCCCTACTTTTTCAAGAAGCATTAGTGTGAGTGGAGATTATGCTGGCAGCAGCAGATCTAGAAATGAAGAAGACAAGAAGATTGAAGAAGGTATTGCCTTGCTTGTGAAAAGAGAACCAGATGGTAAGAAAATATTTAAATTTTGGACTTGTCAAGAATATGGTCATTTTGCATCTAAATGTCCTAAGAGAGTTAAAAAGTATAGAAGAAATTTCAAACCTAGAAGATCTAAGGAATGTTATTAGGCTAATGATGAAGATCTTGAAGCTAGTATAGAAAGAACTTTAAGTGAAAGTGATACTGAAAATAATGATGACATAGGATTTGTAGCAATTAAAGAAGATCCTAAAAATGATGCTAAGGAAGAAAAAGCCTTAGTTTCTCAAGTTGAAAAGAAATCTGATTGGATTATAGATAGTGGTTGTTCACATCATATCACTGGAGAGATGAAAAAGTTCATAAAGTTGAATGAATATGATGGAGGAGTTGTTAGAGTTCAAAACAATGCACCTTGTTTGATTAAAGGTATAGGATCTATTACTCTTGATGGAAATACTAATACTGATGATGTTTATTTTGTGGATGGATTGAAACATAATCTTTTGAGTGTTGGATAGTTAGTTGATAAGGGATATCAAGTTTGGTTTACTAAGAAAACTTGTGTGATAAAGGATAAAGATGGAAATCTGATTGGAACTGGATCTAGAACCAGAGGTAATGTATTTCAGTTGAATCCTACTGAGATCACATGTTTGATTACAAAGATTAATGATAGCTAGTTATGGCATAGAAGGTTTTGTCATATAAACTTTGATAACATTGTGAAAGTAAGTACTACACTTTCGGTAAGAAATTTACATAAAATTATGAAGCCTACTAACATGATTTGCAAAGAATGTGTAATGGCTAAATAGAAGAGAAGTTCTTTTTCTAGTAAGAAGGTTACATCTATAGAGAAGCTCGAGATTGTTCATATAGATTTGAGAGGTCCTACCAGGACTAGAGGATTCTATGGAGAAAGGTATTTTATGATTATTGTGGATGATTTTACAAGAATGATGTGGATTACATTTTTTAAAGAAAAATATGAAGCATTTGATAAGTTTAAGATTGTTAGGAATAAAGTTGAGAATGAATCTAGAATGAAGATTAAATGTTAGAGATCTAATAGAGGTGGAGAATTTACTTCTAGAGAGTTTAACACCTTTTGTGAAGAAAATGGCATTAAAAGATAGTATTCAGCCTCTAGAACACCTAAACAAAATAGCATTGCAGAAAGAAGGAACAGATCAATGACTGAAGCAGCAAGAGCTATGTTGTTTGAAAATTATTTGGTGAAGATATTCTGGAGAGAAGCAATGAACACAGTAGTATATACAATGAATAGAGTACAAATCAAAGCAGACATAGACAAGACACCTTGTGAATTATGGTTTGGACATGCACCCTTAGTTAAGTATTTTAGAATTTTTGGAAGAAAATTTTATATAAAGAGAGATGATGATATTGGAAAGTTTGATCCTAGAAGTGATGAAGGTATATTTCTTGGATATTCTTTGAAAAGAAAAGCATATAGATGTTTCACTAAAAGAACTGAGACTATTGTTGAAAGCACAAATGTTAAAGTTGATGAAAAGTTCAAAATTCAGGAAAGAATGCTTGATTATGAATCTGATGAAGAAGCTCATCCTAAACCTAACACTGGAACTACTGAATTATTTTATGAAACTAATAGTGATTTGTTGAATGAAAGTCACAGTGAAGTTATTGAAGAACCTACATTTGAAGAGAGATCTGAGACAGTGACACTTAGCAAGAGTCTGTTAAGGAATCATCCTTTTGAATAGATTATTGGGAGCATCATGTTAGGAATGAATGCTAAAGTGTTTGGCAGCCATTCTATAGTAGTTTTTTGTTGCATTTATGACTATGATTGTAATTGATGTCAACACAATGATTTACTAAAGACTTGTAGAGAAGCAGACAGAGTTTGGATTCGTGCACATGGGTTATTGTAGTTGGAGCTATGTGAAATTGAGGATATAATCTTTGATATGTCATATGTCTATGGTTAAGAATGTAGATAGTAATTCATTGATTCATGGAAGTTATGATCATTTTGGTGGAAGCAGTGTTCAGGCAGTGTTCCTGAGTAGCGGTTTGTGGAAATCAGATGATATCTCCTAATCAGGATGGAATCTAGTTTTGCACAGTTAAAGGAAAGTTGAAGACACATTGATAGTGATGTGGATGATAGGATAGAATTTGAGGTCACATGAGTGAAGATTTATTGTATTTGGAAGCCGACAGTTTTATGTAATTTTGGTGTAGCGTGTGGAAACTTTAATTTTGTAATTATATGCCGACTCATTTGTAATTATTTGAGTGTGGTATAAAGGAAGGAATGTATTTACTTGTTGATGTGTAATTTTAATGTATTATTAGTAATGATATGTGATGCAGTATGCATGAAGTGAAGAAAAGAGCTAAGTATGAGAGCGAAATTGTGAAGGAAGACATGTGAAGTACAGAGATCTGAAATTGAGATCTGATGTAACAGTGAGTGTAGTTTGGCATAGTCAGAGAAGAGGTAACATATTATTCTATTGAGTAATGCAAAGATTATTTGGATAGTGTGTTTAGTGATCTTACCCTGAAGCTATTTGGGCAGTGGGTCCTTCTATCTTCTATAACTCTTAACCGGGTTAGAATCTTTTAACAGGGATTCAAAATCTCCTAACAGGGATTCATATGTACTGAATGTATTTTGTAAGACTCCTAATAGATTCCATCCTCTCACAAGGAATATTCATATTAAATTGCATCTTTTGTGGTCATCATTCCCACCGGGGTTTACTCTTTGATCAAGAGGTTCCCTAGTCAACATATCTTGTGTCATTATGTTATTGTGTATGAATATATTTCTATGGTTGGTAATTATATTGCTTATATGGTTTAATGTTGTTGAAGATGATAAAAGTTATAATTATCTGATAACTAATTCAATCTCCCTCTCTCAGTTATCTTGGTAGACTTTACTTTCTAACAATTGGTATCAGAGCGGCAGGTCCTTGAAAGAGAATTTTAACAGCTTAAGGAGATCAATGGTGAATTTCAGGAAAGAAAGCCCTAAGTTTGATGAAGTAAATTTTGACATCTGGAAAGAAAAGATGAAGACACACCTATAATGTTTAGGACCAGATTATTGGTTGATTACAAAGAATAATAAGACTATCATTGAAGAAGACAATCTTGAAACATGTACTATGAAACAAAGAGATCTATTCATCTATAACATACTTGCAAAAGCACTTTTGACAGCACTACCGGAGAATGAGTACAGTCAGGTAAAATATTTGAAAAAATCTCATGAAATTTGGAATGCTTTACTCTCTACTTTTCAAGGTGATGAACATGCAAAAAAAAATAGATCACATAATTGGATATGTGCATTTGAAGATATAAGAATGTTGGAAGATGAATCTCTTAGAAGTTATATTGGTAGAATGTCAGAGATCATTTCAAGTATAAAATCTTGTGAAGGAACAAAGACAGAGAATGAGGTGATATGGAAAATTTTGAGGACATTCACTCTTGTATTTAAGCAGACAATATAGATGATTGAACAAGTGATACCTTGTACAACAAACTTTACAAGAGAGACTCTTCCTGGAAGATTGGAAGTAGCAGAAATGAACCTGAGATTATCAGGAGACTTACCTAGAATGGAGACAGCATTCAATGCTCTTAGTGTTTGCCCTACTTTTTCAAGAAGCATTAGTGTGAGAGGAGATTATGCTAGTAGTAGAAGATCTAGAAATGAAGAAGACAAGAAGATTGAAGAAGGTACAAAAGAAATTTCCAACCTAGAAGATCTAAGGAATGTTATTATGCTAATGATGAAAATCTTGAAGTTAGTATAGAAATAACTTTAAGTTAAAGTGATACTAAGAATAATGATGACATAGGATTTGTAGCAATTAAAGAAGAAAATCCTAAATCTGATGTTAAGGAAGAAAAATCTTTAGTTTCTCAAGTTGAAAAGAAAGCCGATTGGATTATAGACAATGGTTGTTCACATCATATGACTAGAGACATGAAAAAGTTCATAAAGTTGAATGAATATGATGGTGGAGTAGTTAGAGTTGGAAACAATGCACCTTGTTTGATTAAAGGTATAGGATCTATCACTCTTGATGGAAAGACTAGTATTGATGATGTTTATTTTGTGGATGGATTGAAACATAATCTTTTGAGTGTTGGATAGTTAGTTGATAAGGGATATCAAGTTTGATTTACCGAGAAAACTTGTGTGATAAAGGATAAAGATGAAAATTTGATTGGAACTAGATCTAGAACCAGAGGTAATGTATTTCAATTGAATCCTACTAAGATGACATGCTTGATTACTAAAATTGATGACAATTGGTTATGGCATAGAAGGTTTTGTCATATAAACTTTGATAACATTGTGAAAGTAAGTACTACACTTGTAGTAAGAGATTTACCTAGAATTATGAAGCCTACTAACATGATTTGCAAAGAATGTGTAATGGCTAAATAGAAGAGAAGTTCTTTTTCTAGGAAGAAATTTACATCTACAAAGAAGCTGGAGATTGTTCATACAGATTTGAGTGGTCCTACTAGGACTAGAGGATTCTATGGAGAAATGTATTTTATGATTCTTGTTGATGACTTTACAAGAATGATGTGGATTGCATTTCTTAAAGAAAAATATGAAGCATTTGATAAGTTTAAGATTGTTAAGAATAAATTTGAAAATGAATCTGGAATGAAGATTAAATGTTTAAGATCTGATAGAGCTGGAGAATTTACTTCTAGAGAGTTTAATGACTTTTGTGAAGAAAATGGCATTAAAAGACAGTATTTAGCCCCTAGAACACCTGAACAAAATGGCATTGCAAAAAGAAGGAACATATTAGTGATTGAAGAAGAAAGAGCTATGTTGTTTGAAAATAATTTGGCAAAGATATTCTGGAGAGAAGCAGTGAACACAACAGTATATACAATGAATAAAGTACAAATCAGAGCAGACACAGACAAGACACCTTATGAATTATGGTTTGGACATGTACCCTCAATTAAGTATTTTAGAATTTTTGGAAGCAAATGTTATATAAAGAGAGATGATGATATAGGAAAGTTTGATCCTAGAAGTGATGAAGCTATATTTCTTGGATATTCTTTGAAAAGAAAAGCATATAGATGTTTCAATAGAAGAACTAAGACTATTGTTGAGAGCGCAAATGTTAAAGTTGATGAATAGTTCAAAATTTGGGAAAGAATGCTTGATTATGAATCTGATGAAGAAACTCATCCTAAGCCTAATATTGGAACTACTGAATTATTCTATGAAGTTGACAGTGATTTATTGAATGAAAGCCATAGTGAAGTTATTGAAGAACCTACATCTGAAGAGAGATCTAAGACAGTGACACCTAGCAAGAGTTTGTTAAAGAATCATCCTTTTGAATAGATTATTGGGAGCATCAAGAGAGGATTTCTTACTCGAAATAAGGCACAAGAACAATTATTTTTTATTTCTCAAATTGAACCTAAGACTACTAATGAAGCTTGTGAAGATGAAAGTTGGACTAATGCTATGAAAGAAGAACTAGATCAGATTGAAAAAAACAAGACATGGGAATTCATCCCTAGACCAAAAGACAAGAATGCTATTGGAACTAAATGGGTATTTAGAAACAAGATGAATGAACAAGGAGAAGTAGTGAGAAACAAAGAAAGATTGGTATGTAAGGGTTACTCACAACAAGAAGGAATTGACTATGAAGAAACCTTTGCACCTATTGCAAGAATTGAAGCAGTAAGAATGTTTTTGACATATGCAGCTTACAAGAAATTCAAAGTGTATCAGATGGATGTGAAGTTAGCATTTCTGAATGGAGAATTGGAAGAAGTCTACATTGAGTAGCCTAGAGGTTTTCCTTTAACTCAAGAAGGAGACATGGTATGTAAATTGAAGAAAGCTTTATATGGACTTAAACAAGAAGCTAGAACTTGGTATGCAAGACTGGATAAGTATTTGTTAAAGTTAGGATTTATAAAAGGTACAACTGATAGCAATCTGTACACAAAAGAAATTGAAAATGGTTTGTTAGTTATAGTTATTTTTGTTGATGACATTATCTTTGGAGGAGAAGATGAAGCTAGTGACAAATTTGCTGATGAAATGAAGACTGAATTTGAAATGAGTATGATTGGTGAAATGAAATACTTTTTGGGACTACAGATAACACAAAACAATGATGGTATCTTTGTAAGTTAGACAAAGTACCTGAATGACTTGTTGAAAAGATTTGGAATGGAGGATTGTAAACTAGTTGGAACACCTATGGTGATCGGACATAAGTTATCTAGCATAGATGAGACTCCTGCAGTAGAATAGATGAAATACAAATCTATGATTGGAGGATTGTACCATTTGACTCATACAAGACTTGATATAGCACATTCAGTTGGAATTGTAGCAAGATTTCAAGCTGAACCTAGAGAATCACATTATGCAGCAGTAAAGAGGATATTGAGATATTTAAGAGGCACAATGGACTATGGATTATGGTATGAAAATTCTGATGATTTTACCCTATGTGCATATACAGATACTGATTGGGGAGGTAGTGTTGATGATAAGAAAAGCACCAGTGGAGGAGCATTTTTTCTTGGATGAAGATTAGTTTCTTGGCTAAGTAAGAAGCGGAATTGTATCTCACAAAGCACAATAGAAGTAGAATATGTAGCAGCAGCAAACAATTGTAATTAGATAATTTGGATGAAGTAGATGTTGAAGGATATTGGAATAAAATTTGTTGAACCTGTTGTTATACATTGTGATAACACCAGTACAATTACTATGTCTAAAAATCCTATATTACATTCTAAGACAAAGCATATAGAGATTAAGTATCATGTTGTAAGAGAGAAAGTTGCTAAAAAAAAAGTCATACTTGAGTACATAAGTACAAAGGAGTAGATAGCAGATATATTCACAAAGCCTTTGCCTAAGGATACATTTGAGTATCTGAGAGGTATGCTTGGGGCTATGCCCCAACCTAATTTTGAGAAGTGATGTAGTTGGTTGCATCCATCCGGTGGTATATGAGCCTTATCTTTCTTCTGGACTGGATGTTGGTACTTCCTCTATGCGGGAGTATGTGTATTTGAGCTGAGTCATGAGGACTCTAGTAAATGTATTTTCTAAAAAGTGTCATTTGACATTGAGTTGTTGTTGACTTAGTAATGGAATTTATGTCATTGATGTCAATGGGGGAGATGTATGCATGAAAAAAAATATGAGACATTTTTTGGAGAGAACTAAACAGGATAACGAAGCAAGATTTGATTGATGAAGAGGATTTGAAGAAGCAGTGTTGCAGTATTGGATTTTTGGAACATTGGGTGTTTTTATCTATGTTGCCATCAATTCCAATGGGGGAGATTGTTAGGAATTAATTCTAAAGTGTTTGGTTTCCATTCTATAGCAGTTGTTGTTGAATTCATGACTATGATTGTCATTGATGTCAACACAGTGATTTATCGAATACTTGCAGAGAAGAAGACATAGTTTGGATTAGCGCATATGGGTTATTGTAGTTGGAGCTATGAAAAATTGAGGATATACTCTTTGATATGTCATATGTATATGGTTAAGAGCATAGATAGTAATTCATTAATTCACAGAAGTTATGATCATTTTGGTGGAAGCAGTGTTCAGGCAGTGTTCCTGAGTAGCGGTTTGTGGAAATCGGATGATATCTCCTAATCGGGATGGAATCTAGTTTTGTGTAGTTAAAGGGAAGTTGAAGACACATTGATAGTGACATGGATGATAGAGAAAACTTTGAGGTCTCACAAGTGAAGATTTATTCTATTTGGAAGCTGACAGTTTTATGTAATTTTGGTGTAGCATGTGGAAACTTTTATTTTGTAATTATATGCCGACTCATTTGTAATTATTTGAGTGTGATATAAAGGAAGGAATGTATTTCCTTGTTGATATGTAATTTTAATGTAGTATTATTAATGATATGTGATGATGTATGCATGAAGTGAAGAAAAGAGCTAAGTATGAGAGCGAAATTGTGAAGGAAGACATGCGAAGTACAGAGATCTGAAATTGAGATCTGATGTAATAGTGAATGTGGTTTGGCATAGTTAGAGAAGAAGTAACATATTATTCTATTGATTAATACAAAGATTATTTGGACAGTGTGTTCACTGATCTTACGTTGAAGTTGTTTGGGCAGTGGGTCCTTCTGTCTTCTATAAGTCTTAACCGGGTTAGAATCTTTTAACAGGGATTCAAAATCTCCTAACAGGGATTCATATGTACTGAATGTATTTCATAAGACTCCTAACAAAGTCCATCCTCTCACAAGGAGTATTCATATTAGTGCATCTTTTGTGGGCATCATTCCCACCGGGGTTTACTCTTTGATCAAGAGGTTCCCTAGTCAACATATCTTGTGTCATTGTGTTATTGTGTATGAATATCTTTCTATGGTTGGTAATTATATTGCTTATATGGTTTAATGTTGTTGAAGATGATAAAAATTATAATTATCTGATAACTGATTCACCCCCCCCCCCCCCCCCCCCCCCCCGCCCCCCTCTCAATTATCTTGGTGGACTTTACTTTCTAACACATCAAAAGAGGAGTTCTTACTTGAAATAAGGCACAAGAACAATTATGTTTGATTTCTCAAATTGAACCTAAGAGTACTAATGAAGCTTGTGAAGATGAAAGTTGGACTAATGATATGAAATAAGAATTAGATCAAATTGAAAAGAATAAGACATGGGAATTGGTCCCTAGACCTAAAGACAAGAATGTTATTGGAACTAAATGGGTATTCAGAAACAAGATGAATGAACAAGGAGAAGTAGTGAGAAACAAAGCAAGATTGGTATGTAAGGGTTACTCATAATAGGAAGAAATTGACTATGAAGAAACCTTTGCACCTATTGCAAGAATTGAAGCAGTAAGAATGTTTTTGGCATATGCAGCTTACAAGAAATTCAAAGTGTATCAGATGGATGTGAAGTCAGCATTTTTGAATGGAGAATTGGAAGAAGAAGTCTACATTGAGCAGCCTAAAGGTTTTCCTTTAACACAAGAAGGAGATATGGTATGTAAATTGAAGAAAGATTTATATGGACTTAAACAAGCACCTAGAACTTGGTATGCAAGACTGGATAAGTATTTGTTAAAGTTGAGATGTACAAAAGGAACAGTTGATAGCAATCTGTACATAAAAGAAATTGAAAATGGCTTGTTATTTATAGTTATTTTTGTTGATGACATTATCTTTGGAGGAGAAGATGAAGCTAGCGACAAATTTGCTAATGAAATGAAGACTAAATTTGAAATGAGTATGATTGGTGAAATGAAATACTTTTTGGGACTACAGATAACACAAAACAATGATGGTATCTTTATAAGTTAGATAAAGTACTTGAATAACTTGTTGAAAAGATTTGGAATGGAGGATTGTAAACTAGTTGGAACACATATGGTGACCGAACATAATTTATCTAGCACAGATGAGACTCCTATAGTAGCATAGAAGAAATACATATCTATGATTGGAGGATTACAGTATTTGACTCATACAAGACCTGATATAGCACATTTAGTTGGAATTGTAGCAAGATTTCAAGCTGAACCTAGAGAAACACATTATGCAGTAGTAAAGAGGATAATGAGATATTTAAGAGGCACAATGGACTATGGACTATGGTATGAAAAATCTGATGATTTTACCCTATGTGCATATACAGATGCTGATTGGGGAGGCAATGTTGATGATAAGAAAAGCACCGGTGGTGGAGCTTTTTTCCTTGGAGGAAGATTAGTTTCTTGGCTAAGCAAGAAGTAGAATTGTATCTCACAAAGCATAGCAGAAGAAGAATATGTAGCTACAGAAAAAAATTGTAACCAGATAATTTGGATGAAGCAAATGTTGAAGGATATTGGAATAAAATTTGTTGAACCTATTGTCATACATTGTGATAACACTAGTATAGTTAGTATGTCTAAGAATCTTGTATTACATTCTAAGACAAAGCATATAGAGATTAAGTATCATGTCGTAAGAGAGAAAGTTGCTGAGAAAGAAGTCATACTTGAGTACATAAGTACAAAGGGGTAGATAGCAGATATATTCACAAATCCTTTGCCTTAGGATACATTTGAGTATCTGAGAGGTATACTTGGGATTATGCTCTAGCCTACTTTTGAGAATTGATGCAATTGGTTGCATCTATCCAATGCTATACGAGCATTATCTTTCTTTTGGACTAGATGTTGGTACTTCCTCTATGGGGGAGTATGTGTATTTGAGCTGAGTCATGAGGACTCTAGTAAATATCTTTTCTAAAAAGTGTCTTTTGACATTGAGTTGTTGTTGACATAGTGATGGAATTTCTATCATTGTTGTCAATGGGGGAGAAGTGTACATGAAAAGAAATCTGAGACATCTATTGGAGAGAACTGAATAGGATAATGAAGCAAGATTTGATTGATGAAGAGGATTTGAAGAAGCAGTGTTGTAGTATTGGATTTTTGAAACATTGGATGTTTTTCATCTATGTTGCCATCAATGCCAATGGGGGAGATTGTTAGGAATGAATGCTAAAGTGTTTGGAAGCCATTCTATAGTAGTTGTTGTTGCATTCATGACTATGATTGTCATTGATGTCAACATAGTGATTTACCGAAGACTTGTAGAGAAGTAGACAAAGTTTGGATTATCACACGTGGGTTATTGTAGTTGGAGCTATGTGATGTTGAGGTTATAATATTTCATATGTTATATGTCTATGGTTAAGAGCACATATATTAATTCATTTATTCATGGAAGTTATGATCATTTTGGTGGGAGCAGTATTCAGGCAGTGTTCCTGAGTAGCGGTTTGTGGAAATCGGATGATATCTCCTAATTGGGATGGAATCTAGTTTTGTGTAGTTAAAGGGAAGTTGAAGACACATCGATAGTCATGTGGATGATAGCACAGATTTTGAGGTCACACAAGTGAAGATTTATTATATTTGGAAGCTGAAAGTTTTGTGTAATTTTGGTCTAGCATGTGGAAACTTTTATGTTGTAATTGTATGCTGACTCATTTGTAATTATTTGAGTGTGGTATAAAGGAAGGAATGTATTTCCTTGTTGTAAAGTAGTTGGAATGAATTTGTAATGTGAAAGTGTGTAATTATGATATGATAGCAGTAGTTGTGATGCTGTATGCAAGTGAAGAAAAGAGCTAAGTATGAAAGTGAATTTGTGTAGGAAGACATGCGAAGTACAGAGATCTGAAATTATTATTTTGAGTGTGCTTTGGTAGAGTCAAAGAAGAGGTAACATATTATTCTTTTGAGTAATGCAAAGATTATTTGGACAGTGTTTTCAATGATCTTACCCTGAAGCTATTTGGGCAGTGGGTCCTTTTGTCTTCCATAACTCTTAACAGGTTTAGAATATTTTAACAAGGATTCAAAATCTCCTAATAGGGATTCATATGTACTGAATGTATTTCATTAGACTCCTAATAGATTCCATCCTCTCACAAGGAATATTCATATTCGTGCATCTTTTGTGGGCATCATTCCCACCGGGGTTTACTCTTTGATCAAGAGGTTCCCTAGTTAACATATCTTGTGTCATTGTGTTATTGTGTATGAATATCTTTCTATGGTTGGTAATTATATTTCTTATATGGTTTAATGTTGTTGAAGATGATAAAAGTTATAATTATTTGATGACTGATTCACCCCCCCCTCTCAGTTATCTTGGTGGACTTTACTTTCTAACAATTCACCCCCCCTCTCAGTATTCCCTATTTCTAATAGGAGAAACTAAAAATGAATGATGATGAAAGAAGTAGGGCTTATGTTTAAAAGGTTACAAAAGTTGTGGTTGGAATCATAAACTATGGAGGTACTTATGATGAAGAAGAAGTCATTGCAAAGATCCTTAGATCATTGACTCCTTCTTACAAGTTTAAGGCTCTATCTATTCAAGAGACTATACCTTTGACTCTGAACTTTAGCAAAGAGATGTTGATTGAAAAGCTAACTACTTTTGAAGCTATAGAAATGGGAGACTCTGTACCTAAAGTTGAATATGCATTTAAGGCATCTACACATAAGAAGATAATGTATGTACCTCCAAGCACCAGCAATGAGAGCATGAAAGAAGAGCTTGGATAATATTCCAAGGAATGGGAACATATAATGGCTGAAGAAAGAAAGATGGACGAACTTGTTGCACTGATTGCAAGAAGAGAAAAGAGAGGTAAGGGTAAATTTTAATGTAAATTATCTTTGAAATATTTTTCATGCAATAAGGTTCATCATTTTGCATCTAGATGTCCTACAGGAGTTCCTAAGTACATGCCTAAGTTTTTCAAGTAAGAAGGATAAGGAATGTTATGATGCTAGCAAAGGTATTTCTGATGATGATGATTTATATTATAAGGAGATTAGATTTGTTGCTATTAGAGATGAAATAATACATGAGGAAAAGGATTTAGTGTCACATGTTGATAAGAAAACTGAATGGATTATAGAAAGTGGTTGTTCAAATCATATGACTTGAGACAAAAATAAGTTTTTTAAGTTAGTAAAGAATGATGGTGGTGTTGTAAGGTTTGGAGATAATCTTCCTAAACTTATCATAGGAGTAGGATCTATTACTCTAGATGGAAAGACTAATACTGATAATGTACCACTTCTTGATGGACTTAAGCATAACTTGTTGAGTGTTTGACAATTCATGGACAAAGAGTTTCAATTACAATTCAGTAATGGTAAATTTTTTATTAGAAGTAAGGAAGGAAAACTAATTGCAACCAGTACTAAATCTAGAGGTAATGTATTTGAATTAAATACATCTGGAGCCTCTTGTTTTGTTGCAAAGGTAGATGACAATTGGTTATGGCACACAAGATTTTGTCATGTTAATTTTCATAACATTTTGAAGCCAAGATTGGTATGTAAAGGATTCACACAACAAAAAGGCATAGCCTTTGAAGAGACATTTTCTCCTGTTGCTAGAATAGAAGTTGTGAGATTATTTTGGCTTATGCTACACATAAGAGCTTCAAGGTATATCAAATGGATGTGAAGTCTGCATTTCTTAATGGGGATCTTGAAGAAGAAGTGTATATAGAACAACCTGATGGATTTCCTTTATGCGAAGATGGAGACATGGTATGCAAGTTGAATAAATCTTTATATGGGCTAAAGAAAGCTCCAAGGGCTTGGTATGAAAGGTTAGACAAATACCTACTTTAGCTTGGATTCAAAAAAGCTAGTGTTGATAGTAATTTGTATTTAAGAATAAGTGAAGATGGAGTTTTGATAATAGAAGTCTTTGTTGATGATATAATCTTTGGAGGCAATGATGACCTATGTGAGAAAGTTTCTAAAGAAATGGAAAATGAATTTGAGATGTCCATGATTGGTGAAATGAAATTCTTTCTTGGGCTTCAAATAAATCAGAGTAAAGATGAAATTTTTATTTTTCAAACTAAATATCTTAAAGAAATGTTGAATTTTTTTGGAATGGAGGACTATAAAGTAGTTGGTACACCCATGGTGACTGGTAATAAGCTAACAGTTGATGATGAATCAAAGTGTGTTTTTCAAACCAAGTAAAGATTAATGGTTGGAGGATTACAATATCTAACTCACACCAAACCAGATATTGCTAATGTTGTTGGAATTGTGGCTAGATATTAGGAAAAACCTAAAGAGACACACCTAGCTATTGTGAAAAGGATATTTGAGATATCTGAAAGGAATAATAGATTATGGCTTATGGTAGGATAGAAATGATAGCTTTGAACTTCATGTTTATACTGATGCTGATTGGGTAGGAAACATTGATTACAGAAAGATTACTAGTAGTGGTGCATTTTTCCTTAGGAAAAAGTTGGTTTCATGGCTAAGTAAGAAGAAAGATTGTATATCTCAATCTACTACTAAATCAAAGTATGTTGCTGCTACTATAAATTGCACTCAAATTGTTTGGATGAAGAAAATGATGAAAGACATTGGAATAACTTTTGATGAGCTTATGGTTATCCATTGTGATAACACTAGTATAGTGAATATGTCAAAGAATCTGGTGATGCATTCTAAAACTAAACATATTTCTATCAAATATCACTTGAGAGACAAGGTGGAAAAGAAGGAAATAAAGTTAGAGTATATTAGTACAAAGCAACAGATTGTAGACATCTTTACAAATCTATTTCCAAAAGATACCTTTGAATATCTCAGAGATATACTTGGGGTTCAGGCCCCTCTTAGTCAACTAGATGATGCAAGAATGCATCAGTCTATAGGTTCTCAGAGCCTTATAATATTCTGGACTAGATGTAGGGATCTACTCCTCAGGGGGAGTGATCATGGAAGGAAGGTGTTGAAGAACTGTTGATGACTCATGGCACCCTTTTCCATTGTTTTCAAAGTGGGGGTATTGCTATGATAAAATCCCTACTATATGGGGAGATTGTATGAAGGAATACTATGAGAGTACTATTTGGCTGCAAAACTTTGGATTGATATAACTTTGGGATGATGGATTTTCCCATATGTTGACATCAATGCCAAAGGGGAAGATTGTTGGATATTGCTAATGCATGGGGTGGTGATTGATACATTTTATATGTTTAATCACTATGTTACTGAATGGGCACTCATACTATTATCATTTTTGGTTTGTCATTGATGTCAACATATGTTTCTATGAAGAGTACAGGCTAATTATGACATTGTACAGACATTGTACAGATGTTTCAGAATGTGAGAAGATAAATGAGAGTACAAGAAGTTGTTGTGATATTATATCCAAGATCACATCATGTAATATTTCATATTGGATGAGTTACAAATGTTTTGGTGAAGACTGGTTACTGGACAGTGACAATGGAAGCTGATAGAGTGAGTCTATGTGTTCTGGTACATCTTATAGAAGATATAAAATAGGTGTATGCAAGCTTAAGAGATGAAAGACAAGGTACTAAAGGATGTTCTTTGGTCAGCACAAGGTACAAAATGATGGATGAGGTCAGCTATGGCATGTGATCTGGAGAAGACTTATTTGGGAGCCAACTTCAAAGATGTAGCATGCATTTTATTTGGAAAATCTAAATTAAGGATGTCGGTCCTTAATTGTTGTAATGAAATCATTGTATAATTGTTTTAGATACCATGTGTATCTTAGCAATATTTTATGTAATTAGAAAATCCTAATTGGCTGACCTGATCATGTAGAATGTAATAGGGTATATATGTAAGTTCTTTTCTTTGGAAAGTATATGGTGAGAATGTATGTGATGTAAAAGAAGATTGTGTAAGTTGTGAGCTTATGTCTACTGGATGTAGAGAAGAGGATTATTGGTGAACTTCATTGGAACTAATCAAGTAAAGATAGTTCTTGCTGGGCAGTTCAAAAGATTGTATATTTCTACATATACACTTTTTGCAAATAATGAGTTTTGAAGGTGGATTTAACCTTCTTTGGGCAGTGAGCCTAGGTAGTGAGCCCCTTTATTTTCTTGACTCCTATCAGGGTCTGTCCTCTAACAAGGACTATGTACTATAATGTTTCAATAGGCTCCTAACATGGATAAATCTTCTAACACAAATACTATACTCTCAGTACATTATTTGTGGGTGCTAATTCCCACCAGGGTTTTTACCTTTAATAGGGTTTCCCCGAGACCAAAATATTGTGTTATTGTGTTGGCATTCATTGTGTTCATTAGATTTGTTCTCTTCAATGGTTAAATCATCCAATAAGATATCTAAGCTTTGATACCAATTGTTGGAATGGAGAGATAAGGTACTGAGAGGGGAGGTGTGAATTAGTGCCCTCTAAAACTTTTAACTTGAAACTCAAACTGAAAATAGTAGTAATTGATCTATCCAACTGAATTCATTATATGCAACATTCATTCAATTAACTTGTAAATGTAAATTTATTGAAAACAAATAATAATTCAATCACATAACACAAGATATTTTTGTTATGCAGAAACCCTTGTTAGAAGGTAAAAACTGCGGTGGGGATGACACCCTCAAATTCTTCACTACTGTAGATAATAAAGTATGCCAGTTAAGGCTAAAAGTTGTGATCACTTCTAATGATCTTACCCCATTAGGGGTAATAATAAGATCAACTAGATCTACCTAGTTAAAGGATTTCAACAACACTACTTGAGTGTGTACTCGATTAAGAGATTTATAATAAGACTGTTAGGTCTACTCTATTAAGAGATTTTTACTAACTCGGTTACAATGATTAGAGAATTAAAAAAAGTATCTGTAATGGACAACTTATGCTTGTTTGAATCATATCTATGAAATATCAAATATATATCAACTCAAAGTGTAGATATCTTTCCTTTGCACTTCTTGGTAGCCTTGATTGATTCTGAATAAACTGAATATCTCTGATTACTGCTCAACCTTGTTTGAAAATTGATGTCTTAAAGATGGCTACTTGCTTCAAGATCTCCTTCTTGTTCTTTGCATGCATATGTCAAAATGACATGAATTATAAATATATAGCATACTGCTATGATTTACATGACCTAATTAGGTTTACATTTTCTTAGGAAAACCCTAAGATCTACGGTATACAAAAATAGCCTAGATCTAACTATTACATAGAGATCATCATCATATTTAATGATTACATCAGTAATAAATAATCCTTGACCTTGGTAAAATATTTTGTGAATTTTTTGTAACCGTTTACATAGATAAATGTGCCAAAATTGATTACTATGTCATTTCCTGGATGGCTTGGTAAACACTATCAATACTGCTCGGTGAATACACTGGTGCTCAGTGTCCAGTCTTCTTGGTGTTTACTGATGCTCAGAATCGGTATACACTGATTCTCAGTAAAGCTAATCTAGTGCTCGCTTAAACCTGTTTCATTTTACTTCTCGGTACTACCTTACGAATACTTGGTATGAAGGCTTGATTGTCTAACTGACTAGTATAGTATAGCATGTAGTTCTTCCTTTTACTAATTGACCAGCATAGATAACTGAGTGATCTACTTTGATACTAATGACAACACTTAATGCTCCATAGAGATAACACAAACAACTTTAACAAAAAACTTTGGGAGAAGTTACAAAAGAGATAGTTGGCAGTCCAAATTCTTCAAAATCAGTCTTGGTTTGCATTGTAGGTGTGTCCATAGTAGGTGAATCACAGAGGTAAGATACCCTATTTGAATTAATGGACCTCCCTCTATTGTCTCTTCATCTGATACTAGAACTATCTTAACTACTTCCATGTGGCAGGGTTTGAATCTCTCTAATGGTTTTCCACACCATAATTTCCCTCTTTGATGGCCACATTGCTGCTAAAACTACATCAAAGTCTTCTAGGTATTTTTTCCACTTGTCATTTGTTATGGATCAAGACTCAGCAACAAACTTAGTCATATTCATTTCTTGTTGTACAATTCATCAACAACTTCATATAAATTTGAGATGTAAGCATCACCAACAAAATAATAAGACACCTTGCTAGCATCCAAAATTTGGTTGAAAGAATCAACCCATTATTTCCAGTCCTTTAAGTATCCTTCTATGTCCACAATAGCAGGGATATATCCTTCAGACTCTTTAGAAAAAACCTTTATATTTTCCTGGACATTCTGCAACTTGCTAGTGAAAATGCGTATAATTCCTTTACTAATAGAAACACTTCCTTAACATCAATTATTTTGTCAGGTAGATCCAACTTCTTTGCCATTAGTAAGATTACTCTATCAAAGAATTTCAAATATGGGCCCCAAGAATTAAATAATGGAGTGAGTACTAATAAGGCATTAGAACAATGATGTCCAGCCCCCTGTAAAGAAATAAAAGTATTGTGAATAGCCTGAGACTTCCCCTTTAGAATATCTATTCTATGCAATGACACTTTATTCAAAGTCTCCTTTTCAGCAACTCTAGTATCAATAGGCTGATCAATATCCATTATTTCCTATTCGGTTGTAATTTCTGGAGCTATGCCCTCCTTATGCTCAATTTGGACCCCAGTATCAGAGACTTCCTTGATTTCCTTGGAAAGATTCTAGGTACTTATTTCATCCCTTAGCTATTTTGTAGTCTCTTCTAGGATATAATTCTTCTTCTTCTCCTCAAACTTTTTTCTAGTTGCAACATAGTCCCTGAATATCCTAGCTAGCCTGGTCTCTAAATATTCAATAACTCCTTTATTCATTGAGGATGCATGATGCAAGAGATTTTTTTTTTATCTCTAATCCAATAGTGTCTTACAACCTCCATATCAATTGGCTACCCTATATTGTATCCTAGATATCCACCATTTTGGGCTTGTTTAATAGAGGAACCACATAGCATACTGTCAATGTCTTGGTGTCCATATTAAATTGAGGCCCTCTTTGAAGTCCATGTGAGCCAAAAGCCTCATAACCTATAGATTTTTCATGTCTTTTTATTTGGTCAATTAAGAATGTGGACTCCAAGTCCCATCCAGGAATCAGTAACATACCACTTCTCTTCACTAGATTTCTTGCCTCCTCCACTATTAATGTCTCACTATTGGGATCATAGGCTTATAATTTTTTAATTAATTCAATAGTATTTTCCTATGATTCCCCTAGTTTCAAAGAGAGTATCAATTCTTTCTGCTTCACCCTAAAGAGAAAATTTTTAAATTCATCAGACTTGATGAATCCATCATCATCTATAAACTATTTAGCTTGGACGACCCTATAATCCAATCTAGCTGTAGCCAATTCCAACTCAGCTAGGGTCTTTTCTCCCTCATTTTCTTGTGAAGTCAAAAAATCTTGTCTTATGCACGCAAAGTAGTGACTAGTACCTGTGAGGATTTGTAGTGCATTTTGCCTTTCCTTTATTGGTATATTTATCAACTTTTTTTTCTTTGCTAGCCCCTATTCAGATGTGGATGGTTCAACTTGTTATTTTTCTGCCATAAACAACACATCAAGCTCAACTTCATCAGGGTTTACCCTATCCTCCTTTTCCTCAGGGATGTCTAGTAGCTTATACATAACATCTTTGTAGCTCTCTAAATACTTTTCAATTCCTGGCATGTATAGGACATCAAGAAAGAAATTGACAAAGTTAGGGTCTACCTTTTTCAACTCTGGCTCTACCCTTACAATATTTTACCATTTAAGGGTTCTCTCCTCATAGACATATTCATTAAGCATATTTCTAATGACATCCTCTTCTACCATGGGATGATTTGGAGATAGATTATGGTTTCTCATTTCTCTTAGTGCTCCTCTAATGAAGTCCTTGGGGTCATACATCCTTGCATTAGTGGGAGGGCATTTTGGAATCTACAATTGAAACAATTATTATACTTTCATTGATTTCAAACCTTAATTGGTGAGACATTTTCTATCTAGCAGAGTTCAATATCATTTGATTGATGAAGAGGATTTGAAAAGAGGAGATAACAAGAAGACCTAGTGAAAAGGTTGAGTTATGAGAAACTATAATGGGCACTTGATTAGTTGGCACATTGGCAAGATAATGTATTGTTTATCTATAATACTAAGTGAAGAAGATAGTTTATTTGAAGCATAAAAGAGATGATGAAATAAATACTAAAAGCATAGGATTGACCAAGAAAAAGAGAATAAGATTAAGGAACTTAAAGTATAAGCCGAGTGATGCTAGTGTTGACTGAGTGCTAGAATAAGCTGAGAAAATATAGTGTCGACCAAGCATCAATAATAACTAAGTATCAGAAGATGGACTAAGAGAAGATAGTGAATGTCGAGAAGATCAGTTTAGCGATGGCCAAGTTATCCAGTGAAGACCAAGTAGAAGAACACAATGATGACCGAGTTTCATTATTTTATAGTTTGTAAAGGGATTGATATTCCCAGTTGACACAATTGAATTAATGGAATATGTAAAGCATGTTTAAGATAAGGAGGAATGACCTAGAACATTTAATGGATAGTAAACCATTTTTATGTATGGATTCAAGGAGAATTTTTGAGAAGTATCTAGATGGTTAGAGGGAAAACTAAATGTTGGAAGGATTTGATGAATCTGACCAAAACTTGAGATCTATGGTAATGATTAAGCAAAAAAAGATCCAGCTACCTAGTTAAGAAGGTATAAGGGTAACCTAATTGTGGGTTATGTAGTAGGTTGATTTTGTTGATTGATGAACTTGAGCAGAAGGCTTAGAAGTGCTTTGAAGAGATGTAAAGAGTTGTTACGAGGTGATTTCTTGAAGGGTTTCCATGAAGATCAGAGATGGAGATGATAATGAAGGCCAGTCAGAGGATCAACATATGAGCTACATTGGATCTATATTTTCAAAGTGAGTTGTATGTATCAGATCAAACCTGCTATTACTTTATAACCATTTTATTAGTTGAAATCCTTTAATCAAGGTATACCTAATATTCATTTGTAAATATTTTAATCAAGGTGACATTCTAATGGGATGTTCTTAGGTCCTCTAACAAGGACACTCCTAACAGGGTGACTAAATCCTTTAACAGGGTCACACCTAATAGTGTTTATTTTAATCTTTAACAGGGTTGGCTCCTCATAGAGCTCACTTTAGAAGAGTGAAAATTGGTAGCATGTTATTGGTGGTCTTTCCCAAATTGGGTTTCCACGTTCAATCCTAGTGTCATACTTGTGTGAATATTATTTGATGTGTTTTACTATTCAGTATTTTTCAAGTTGATTACTTTTGGACAATGGACGACAAGTTTATGTTACTGGTTATATGCTATAGAGACCAAGTGGAATTTTGAGTAAATCTAAGTTGTTTGAAGTGTTTAAAAGTTTAATTGGTACATCTAGACCTGAGGATAATTGATTCACCCCCCCCCTCTCATTTATTCTAAAATCATTCTAACAATTGGTATCAGAGCTTGTCATGCTTGTAAGGAAAAAGTTTGAAGGTACTTGGAGCTAAAGGTCATAATGTACAAAAAGGAGGTACCAAAGATGAACAAGGATAACTTCCCTGCATGGCAAAGTTTGATGAAGCTACGCCTAGCTAGAAAGGGATATGCAAAAAAATACTATGTGTAAAATGAATACATAGCAGCACCTACACCTTTGACAACCCAATAGATGAAGGAAAAGAAAGAACACAATTAGACAATGTTGGAGATTGCATCATCCTTAAGTTATCCTAAATTTGAAGACATCACAGACTGTACCAATACAAAGAAAATATGGGACACACTGACAACTATCTATGGTGGAGACACAAATGTACTAATCTTTAGTGAAATTTGAAAGCTTGAGAGGTAATTTTGATGAAATGAGAATGTTGGAAGGTGAGACTATTGTACAATATTGTGGCTGAGTTAAAGAGGTTGTGAATGTTATTAGAGGAGATAATGGAAATATTGGTGATGAAACTATTATTGGTGAGGTATTGATAACCCTACTTCCTGTTTATTTTATTAGAGTTCTTACAATACAAGAAATGAGGTGTGCTCTTGGTAACAACTCAACTTTGGAAGGTTTGGTTGGTAGACTTACTACTTTTGAGTTATCAAATTTTGATAATTTTACCTCTCCTACTGTTGAATCTACATTTAAATCTCAATTGGTTCTTCATAAGTATAAGAAAGGCAATTATGCCTATAATTTTAATTTTAGATTTAATAAGTAATTAAATCTTTATTTCAAATTAGACTTTTAATTAAGTCTGTTTAATTAAACAAAGGTATTTAATTAACTACTAATAATTAAATATCCTTATATTTAATATTCTCATATTCATAAAATATAATTATTCTACTCTTCATAATTAATCTTAATTTAATTATATTAAATCATATAATCCACACAAAAAATTTACTTGACTCACAACACACAAAAATCAACTAACTCAAATAACAAACAAAATCAAAGGAAGGGCTCACGAATTCACGTCACCTTGACAAATTTGAATGGGTAGAAAATAGATACATGTCCATTATTTTAGGATAATAAATGGCTTGGGTTGGGATTGGACGTATATGTTATCTCCCCTCTCTTACCATTGAGACATTGGGATAGGAAATGCTCATCCTAGCAATTCGGGGAAGTTAATGTCTGGTACCTGAAATCCTTCATAAAATTTGAGCATGTACATATATGTATAAATATATAATAGACAATGACATGGACCGAATTTCATGTGGATCTTGCAAGAAAGTAACTATGACTACATCCCTCAACTATATCAGGAAAATCAAACAGAAATATAAAACATGCATGCCAACCATACACATGCAAGTATGGGGTCAGTAAAATCATAAAAATAATATACATAACATCAACTCTATCTAAGGATTTATATACACATTAAAAGTTTCCTAAAAGGGTCTGTCCAATTAAACTGAAAAGTAAACTATGGGAGGGGTATTACACACATTACCTCCTATTTTTTTACCTGATGTAATCAAGTCTCCTAACTCACTTCTGATAGTACATTTCCCATCCTTGAACTATAAGTGGAAACCCTTATCTATAATTTTTCCAACACTCAACAAGTTATGTTTAAGGTCATCAAAAAATAAAGCTTCATCATTGTTAGTTTTTCCATCAAGAGAGATTGATCCTCTACCAATGATCAATCTAGGAGTGTTATCACCACATCAAACCACTCCACAATCATATTTTTTTACCTGAACAAACTTGTCTTTATCGCCAGTCATATGATGAGAGAAGCCACTATCTATAATCCATTGTGATTTCCTTTCCATGTGTGACACTAAAGTTTTATCTTCATAGAAAAGTAATTCAACCTTAATTGCAACAAATCCAATCGCATCTTCATCATTTTCATAATCATAGGAAACACCATCACTAGCATAATAATGTTTTATTCCTTATCCTTCTTTTAAAACATAGGTTTGTCCTTAGGAACCCTAGTAGGACATCTGGATGCAAAGTGACCAATTTTATAGCAAGAAAAATATTTTAGGGATAACTTTTCTTCAAAATTACCCTTACCTCTATTTTGTTAGAAATAGGGAATACTAAGAGGGTGGGGGTGAATTAGTATTCTAAAAACTTTTACTTTTGCCCAATTATGGATATAACATATTATCTTAATACATGCATAACATATTAAACTAAATAACATGCATATCAATAGAGAAAATGAGCTCATAACACATTATTTGTTCTCGAGGAAACCCTGGCCAAGGGAAAACCCCAGTGGGGATGATACCCACAAAGATCCACTAATCAAAAGTATCCTATTAAGGATGTTGATGCTATTAGGAGCATGTTACATGCATATAGTGTCTCAGTCCTGATTAAGGGACTGTAGGCCTTGTTAGAAGCCTCAACCCTGCTAAGACTTGGTAGTACTGATTACAAATGATTACAAGATGAGCCCACTTCCCAAACAGTAATGTACAATGATTACTGATTACAAAATAGGGTAAGGTACATAACCTTATACTGCTTGCTTATCTTTCATAGCTTTGCATCAATATCTTTCACTATATCATCTATCTCATTACAATATGTGTCTCTCTTCGCATTTTATATGCCTTATATTTATACAAGTTATTAGGAATAATAACTTTTACAGTAGGCTTTACAAAACATAAAGCTTTACACAAAATACATATTTACCCAAGGGATAACATCTAGGATGTCATCCCTTTATATTATTAAGACATTATTTTGATAAACAAAATAATCCCTTAACTCTTTACCAATTATGTCTTCTTCTCTGTCATGTCAGCTTAACACTGTCTTTGGTAAAACTACCATAACTTCTTTCGTACATGTCATAAAAACTTGCGCTCTCAGGTGAGTCTTCAATATTCATCATAGTATTTATGTTCAAGTGTGTAAACACTGAACTTACTCCAATTGACATCGCCAATCAAAACGGTCTCCTAGGTACACTGAAAAAATACTGCTCATACTTAGGTAATTTTGCTTTGCGCTCTGTCATACTTGCTCTCTATCATATGTGATCTTCATTTAGATTATATGTTCCCATAATGACAACATCTAGATATCTAACTTAGACAAATTTCTAACAATCTCCCCCTTTTTCATTGGTGGCAACATATGAGAAAATTGGCTAAGTCTCAGAACTTCAAAACTCAAAATTGTGGCCATAAAAAAAGAAATATATTCGCTATCCTTATAACTCCATAAATCTTATCTATATTCTATACTCCCACTAAGAATATACTTCCTTATCATACATACATCAATTTCCCACTATATATCTCTCCCCCTTTGACAACAATGACAAAAAAAGGGTGCTAAAAACTGTTATATACCTTGATTCAGAATTGCAGAGCAGGTAGGCTTGCAACACAATCTGCAAAATTCACTTTAATGCTCTCTATCTCCTTCTCGCATGCCTTCTTAATGGAATCTGCAACACTAAGTAGTGCACACGATCCATAAGATGTGATCTCATATGCTTGAAGGTTTGTAAAACTAAACTTCTCAAAAGATGTCTTAGATGCAAGACATTCTTCCAACTGTCCTTCAACAATGCTTATCTTTATTGAAATATGCTCTCTTAGAAGAGTGAATATATTCAATTTCCTGCCCTTTTCATCATTGAGAATCCTTATTTCATCATTTACTTTGTTGATTCTTTTCTCAATATCCAATATCTTCACATTAGGGTTGGCTAAAAGATTTGTCTCTCACTGAATTTTTGCTTCTTTAGCCTTAATCTTTTCAACTACTTCAAATACATGGTTTTCAAATTTTGTACACTGAATGTACAAAGTTTTACCTTTGTCCAAATTCCTTCTCAAGTCTTTTATACAAACATCCAAATTGTTAATATCATTTCTAATATTCTAACTTATATCATGAAATATTTTGGCCTCATAGGCTGCCTGAACCTTCACTTTAGCTATATCTAATAGGTTAGTGAACTCATTATCAAATGCTTTCATAACTTCTATAGATCTTTCCAGTGGGTCTTCTTATGCTATCTAGTTAGTCACAACACTTTGTAAATTCTCTGTTATTTCCAACAAAGATCCTTCAAGGCTTTTCACCTTCTTGTTCTTTCCAATTATTTTGTTTAGGGATGTGATCAATTCCATTTGATCATCATCATCAACCTCTTTCCCAAAGCTTTCAAATATTGATCCAATCTGTGATTTCTTTGCAATCTTAGGTGTAAGACTGATTTCCTCTTTTTTAGGGACTTCTTTTTTTCCTTGAATTTCTATACTTGCTTGATTCTTTGTTTTCTTTTCTTCCTCTTTCCTTGTTTCTTTCTTTCCTTCTTCACTAGATCTGTCTTGTTCTTCTAGAGCTGAATTGTCAACAATGTTCTCTAGGTTTCTAAAAGGATTATCATCACTGTCCAATGTGATCTTAGTTCCTTCCACATGCATTGACTCATCTTCAATGTTAATTGATGGTGGAGAGGGACTCTTTTGATTCTCAACTTCCTTTGCATGTTCTACTAGCTCTGCTGCACTAGAGTGTTTTCCAACACTAGATGTCATTACCTTTACTATTGCTTTCTCTATTTCTTTGTTTATCTCTTCATAGTTTCCTCCCATTATCTGAATGGTTCTTTTCTTTGTTCTTAGATGGGTTCCAAGTTCTTTCATTATTTCTTTAAAATTATCTTCATCTCTAGCATCACATAGTTTTCTCACAAGATTTTCTCTAATTTTATTGTCTTCTTCAGTTGCTCTTTTTTTCCTGTTAACTAGCTTCTCAAATAAATCATAAGGTATCTTACCTTGAATTGTGTCAAACTTATTATTTGCTTGAATCATATGTCTCACAACTGAATTTTCCAAATTCAATCTTTCTAAATAGTTATAAAGATCATAGTACTTGTTCATCTTAGAAAAATCTCCATCATGAATAATCTGTTCATTTACCTTCTCAATCTTTGGTATCCATGTCTTCTTTTTCACTTGAATATCTTCATCATCTTTTATCTCTACTATTTTCCTTTGTAATGGTGGCACTATTATCCTCTATCTCTTACCTAGTCTAGTAGCTATTTCTTTCACTCTTTTCCCTGGTGGAGTTGGAGATGATCTTGTAGATTTCCTAACTTCTTGTTCTTGTTGCTCTACTTTCACCTTATGCTTCAAATTTCCAGTTTCAACCATTGATAGGGGTGGAACAGAAAAAACTTCCTTTTCTCCAATGTCTCTAATAGATGTCACTGTATTCTTTGCAATCATAAATTCCTATTCTATCATTCCTGTCTCCTTTAGAATCTTCTTAATTGTACTTTCTACTATTTTCTTTGACTATTTTTCTTCCTGAATAGACTTTGCGGAGTTGAAGTTCTCCTCAAAAGTCCCAAATCTATTGTTGTGTATATCCAACTTGTATTTAAGCAATCTGTTCACATATTCTTCTACTTCATTTTCAAAAATTTCATAGCCAAGAGGGTCTATGAACTCTACTCTAGGTTCAACTGCTTCAATGTAGGTAAAGTCAGTGCCAACCATAAAGCATATCTCATTTTTATATTTTTCAACAATTGACTGAGGGATCCTTGATCTGTTCTTCATCAAATTTTGAAATGTTTTAATCACTAAAACTGCACTCTCATTGACCTTATCAATAAGATGTCTCCTATATACTTGGTTGATTCTTTCCATTGTGGTCTTGCCATCATTCCAATCATCTCCAATTGTAAATGGAAATCTTCTTAACAAATGGAAAAACATATAAGTGATCAATGATGAGAATCTAAACTGGGAGTTCTTAGTCTTCTTTATCTTCTCCAAGTTCTCAAATAACTATATTCTCAAGATTTCACACATGTCTACTTGTATTTTGTCAACACATATCAAATAGGCTGGATGAATCATTCCAGCTGCCATGTCATCTTCTCTTGAATTACCACAAAATTTAGCTGTAAGGATCTTGCACAAATACATAACATCATCCTATTGTATCTTGCTAATCAGTATACCTCTACCATTGTAAGATGATTTAGTGTTGTCCAATATAATTTTTTTCACATTCTTTTCATTAAATGGCATGACTCCAGATTTAGGAAAACTAGTTACTTCATGAATTAGGTCTATTGTAATGTCTATCACTCTGTCATCTAACCAAAACTTTCCATTATGTATTCTGCTTAGAATTGTAATACCCCAAAAATGGGCTATACGTTCATTAACCTCCCACATCTTCAATTCAATCGAAATCGACACCAAAGTCCTAACCTAAAGCACATCTGCACATTATCAAATCCTAATTGATTATCCGAAATTCTGCATCAGGGAATATTCCTAGCAATATTTCCATTTATCCTAATTAAATTTGATTTAATAATTATTTGGTGATAAATCTTATTTATCCTAAAGTTTGATTAATTGAATATTCTGAATATTTAATTAATTAGATGTAATACTGTCACTTAATTATTTAATTACATTTAATTACTTTTCTTCCTAAATTGCATTATTTAATTTTGACAATAAATCAAAAATCTTATGACTAATTGATTAAATTCTTATTTAATTAATTAATGTTAGTTGTCAATTTTTAATAATATAGTTTTTAATAAAAGTTTGATTTAATAATTGATCAACCCATAAATCAATTATTTTAATTCAAAAATCAGTTAAGTTGAAAATAAATCACTTTATTTTTAAAATTAATTTATAATTAAATCATGCACAATCAAAAAAGCAGGCAACTAAAAATTAACAAACAATTTTAAATTTAAACTCAACATCTTGTTAGGGGTTTTTCTTGTAGGGTCAAACTTGGCAAGATATGGGCTTGATTCTCAGTTAAAAGGGACTCCAAGTTTGCAAGAAAAGCCTAATTAATGAGGATTGAATAAGATCCTCATTCTGCTTCGAGCTCCACAGAACTCAGGTGGGTATTGCCTATGAATAGGTTACTATATTTCAAGTAAGTTTTTGATTAGTGGATTTGGTCTTCACTGTCATGCTATCTAGGCTTTAGATTATTTAAACAAAAGATCACTCTATAGACAACCGAGAATCTCTTGATATAGAGCTTGACAATAGAAACTATAAATGTGATAGCATAGACAATGGGATAAGGATGTAAATCCTTCTTCTTTTTATGAGTTCAACTCAAGGAAGGTTAACCTTTGATTCTCTCTCTAAGGAATCAACAATCTGAACTATATCACCAAGATACAGTCCCTTCACAGTATGCATGAACTTAAAAATATAAAAGAAACTGGTAATGATTAAATTTTGTGCTTAATGACAGAAAGATAACTGCATCACAAACAGCCAACCAGTGCCTATTCCATTGAGCAAAAGAGTCTGAATATAAATCCACAGGAAGATCTCAAGGAAATATAGTAGAATGTCTTACAAACTACATGCAATCTGGATAGGATGCCTTACAAACTATCCTGTCAATCCTATGTTGCTATCATCAAAATCCTAACACATATGTCTACTCTCTGAAATTGCATATGAGGATTTAATCCTTTCCTTGAAAGAAACTCACAGGGAATTAGATTAGTTTCCTTATAACTAGTATGTTTTACATGCCTTACAAATGAAACATACAAAAATAGAACACAAAGCCAAGAGACAATAACCATGTAGGATAGAAATTGTACTGTACCTTATTGAAAATGAGCCTGTCTCAATACATACAATGCTTGAAATTTCTAGAATTTAGAAATAGGACTGGGAAATTTGCTCTATAGCAAGATATTCAATATTCACCATTTAGGGGTCTGCTCACAATAGAGCAACCACAGGAACTAGAACCAAAAAAAAGAACAGGAACCAAGAACCCTTACAACTGAGAAGAGAAGAGAATAAAAAGAAGAAGAAGAAACCCTAAAATCTGTACTTGACCAACTCCTGTCCATTCTGCAATCTAATCTCATTTACTCTTCTTGCTTCTCTGAAAATTTGATATTCTCGGGCATCTTCAAAATCTGATAAATTTGTGCTTTTTTCCATAAAATTTGCTCATCTACAAGAAATCTGATTAATTTGTCCTTTGTTCCTCCCTGAAATTTAATCCTCTGTACCCTCCTTTCCTATCACCATTGAAAATCTGAATCATTCCCTCTACTGGATTTGCAAAATCAATCAATTTTGGAAAAAGAAAAATCTCTCCAAAATCTGGTCATGGATTAAAAGCCTTTACTGCTCTCAGCAACTTCATCTGATCTAGTTCTAATTGTTATCATTGCATCCGTCATCTTTAGGCATTTTCGGAAACATATTATACTACCATATTCTAATAAAAAATGAATCTCCCAGGCATTTTCCCGTGAACAGCTCTGTTATTAAAAAATTTCAAAATTTCTCAAATGTTTCAACTTTATAACTTTTTAAATCTTTTAAAACCTTTAAAATCTGCACATGCCACCAAAACTTTCCATTTGTCACCATTTCATTGGATGCTCGGACAAACTCACCTTTAACCCCAGTCTATCTAGAGATCTGGAGACTACATGAATCTCTAAGTCTCTTAATCATTTCCTTGACCATGGTTTCTTTTAGAGACTTGGAGAAATCCTTTTAGTCTCTAAATCTCATAATCTTCATTTGGAGACTTGGAGACTAAGTCTCTAAGTCTCATAATGATTTCCTCTTCTTTTATTTCTTTATGAGATTTGGAGACTAACTTTAGTCTCTAGATCTCTGAATAGCCATTTGGAGATGTAGAGACTAAGTCTCCAAGTCTCATAACCATTTTTTCTCATTATGAGATTTGGAGACTTCCTTTAGTCGCTAGGTCTCTGAATAGCCATTTGGAGATTTGGAGACTAAGTCTCCAAGCCTCATAATCACTTTTTCTCATTATGAGATTTGGAGACGTCCTTTAGTCGCTAGGTCTCTAAATAGCCATTTGAAGACTTGGAGACTAACTTTAGTCTCTAAATCTCTGAATGATTTCTTTCTTTATTTTTCATTATAAGATTTGGAGACTAACTCATCTAGAGATTTGGAGACTAGTCTCGAAGTCTCAGAATGAACTTTTTTCTTTGTGAGATTTGGAGACTAAGTCTATTTGGAGATTTGGAGACTAGTCTCCAAATCTCAGAATGATCTTTTTCCTTTGTGAGATTTGGAGACTAAGTGACATATGTCCCTTTCTGCAAAATTTCTTCTGGGCCCACTGGCATGAAAACCAAGGTGGACACACAAGCCAAGCATAGCTTTCAACACTTTGATTTATTTCATATGTTTGGAGCATTTCATATAAACACTTCAAATTTTGAAATTGGGAGCAATGTGAGATAAAACTTTATGAAGCATTGCTGATTTTTTATTGCTTCCAGTACTGAAAAGACCATAACTTTTTATTTTCAAATTGGGTTTTTTTAAAAAAACAATTTTATAATGCACACATGGTAATCTCAAACATATGTAAAATTTAGCCCAACCCAGTTTGTATTTTTTGAGTTATGATAAAAAAAGTGACTGGAAATGTGAACAATGCACACTCAGAGAATATTGACAATCTGCAAATGGAATGGCTCTGACAAAGTGACCAAACGGGCACATGGGGAGCTGAAAATTGGCATGATGACTCATTCCCATGTCTAAAATATGATGTCACAACTAGAAAATTATAATCAATCTCTAGGAAAAAAATATAATCATCTGAACAGGGCCTGTAACAGTGATTTGACATTTAAACAAAATTGTGCAATTTGACACTTGCTCAAAATGGGACTTCACCAAATGATTCAGGATGATAAAGTAACATCATAGAATGCATGCATATACTGAATGGAGTGTGTTCAACACCTAGAACACCTCATAAGCTTCAAAATGATAGCCGGGTACATATGCATGAAAAGCATTTAAAGGGCTTCAAATTGCAAAATTTTAACATGGTACTCAAAACCCATGTTGCATTTTTGAGTACCAACACATCTGATGATGAGTTGAAATTTGATCTAAACTCTATTTTGAGTTAAACACTGCTTTTGCATAGTTTTTTTGAGTTAATTATCTTTGATTTCTTGATAACTCAAAAATCAACTTGAGTTTATCAAGAGTGATTTATGGTTTTTCTTATGCATCCTCAAGCCCTAGATTTCTATAAAATCAAAGCTCAGCTCTTCATAATTATCAACACTCAAATTTGCACAATTACTCTGGTGAATTGGCAATTGAAGGATTAAACATTTGTGGCAGGTGATTTGTGAGATCTTTCATTGTTGATCATAGTTTTGCACAGTTTTCATATCATAGCATTTATTCATTCATATCATTCTTAGATTAAATCTACATTCAATTTCATTCATCTAGCTTAGATTCATACAATTTTTCATATTATTGCATAGAAAATCCAAAAATATAGATTAATCTACATTCATATAGTCTTTCATTCCTTTGCTTTCAAATCTTTTGTTTAGGTGTTGCATTGTCACGCATCTCGATTTCAATCTGAGAAAATCATACTCACACTTACTAGAAGGCAGTAAATCACCTGGTTAGCTTAGTTTCATTTATTTGCAGATTTCAACTTTGCTAACCTCTAATGTTTTACTGAAGTGTTGTGTCCGCAGCTAGGTACAATTTTCACATACACATTTCTGGCACCTACCGTGGGGCCCTGAAACGGGTTTCTATTTCTTCTATATCAATTTCTATCATTTTTTTGTCATTTTCTGGTCAATTCTGTGATTTTATTCTCTATCCATATATTTTTCATACGAATTTTGTCAGAAAGTCATACCAGAAGCTATTGGTTGTCGTACGACAGTTGAAGATTTTGAGGCTTGTATCATAACCTACTGATTGTCATTTGGAAACTCTTTTGTCATTTGAACAGATACCCACTATCATACAAGTTTCCAAACAGTCATACCAGAGCTGACCCACTGTCGTATGAGAGGTAACCCATTGTTGTACGAGTTTTGATACAAGGATTCAATTGTTGTTTTAGAATTTTAGGCAATTTTCAGATTTGATTTTCAGATTTGGACTAACAGCTAACCCTAACAATTGAGATCTTTTGTTTCTGACTGATATTTGCTGAGTCTAATTAGGAAAAGTGCAACTAAATTGCTCAAATAGGTAAAATCTACTAAGCGCGTTGCGAGGTATTCTTCTCAGTCTGATAACACTTCGATTTGGACATAAAATGAACTCTCATGTGTCAAGCTTGTGTGACTTTTCTTGCTTTCCTATCACAGACTTCATTTTTGGGCTATAAAATGAACATAGATTTTCTTTTTGCATATCTGTTATACATAGTAAATAGGCCCTATGAACACTATTTGTGGATGATCTTGAGAGAGTGGGCTCCTTTCGCTTGTTCACACATACGAAGCTCTTCTTGACGAAGGATCCCCTTGTAGGTAGGGAGGATACTAAGATTGTCTTGCGTTCTACTAGATTTTTGAGTCTTCAACTTTGGATTGATACATTCTCTCTCCGGAGAGGTTGATAGATCATGAGCAGTTGACATCATAGATCTTTGAAAGATAATTTCAGTCTTAGCGTGTCAAATTAATCTGTTTGCTTTGTTTTGGTGAAGTGAAGAGGCTAACGGATTATTCTCTACTTCCTTTTTGGATAGTACCAAAAACCCAGATCCTTGAATCTGATCTAGTCCCCTTGTGGTATCTTTTGTGAGTCACCTTTAGAGAGGGTTAACCATAGTGGACATTCCCTTAATTAGGTAAACCACATGGATGAAACCTCAAGCGATAATAGTCATTTTCACCCTGGTACAAATAGTCGCTATATAAATGTCCTTGTGGAGGAAATCTTCATAGGTGTGGTCTCTTGTTGGGATTTCATATCTCCCTAGAAGCTCCTGATTGATTAAATTCTCAAACTATGTCAAAACCCCGGTGCACCTGGACTGGAGTTCACCCTCTTGAGATCACAAAATTTGCAAAGTTAGACCATTACTACAAACCCTAGTGAGGCCAAATTTTTCATTTTCTAGGAATATGTGCATTATTGGAAAACTTTTTAGAACATACACAAATAGCACTTCTAGGGATAAGCACATTAATTCACTATTGCTTGTTCATGTGTAAGGTTGCTTTTTCCCTTGTTCATTTGTTTTTAGACAATTTCTTGCTTCCCTTTCTTGTTGTTTTGCGTGCTTGATATCTAATTGGTTATTTAAGACTGACTATTACATAGATCTTCAAGATTGGACAGAAAAATTTGCCAACAATCTAAAACTGAAAGCCTAAAAATTGCAAAATCTGAAGCAAAATTCCTCTCTGGAGTCAAAAGTCATCCCATAGTCTCATATTGTTGTATGAGTCTTGAGAAAAAGTCATTTCAGAACCCCTGTATTGTCATACAAGAGCCAGTACTGTGTTGTATGAGTGTTGTCAACAGAAATCAAAAGAACATTATCCCTTGCAGCAATTGTTGTACGAGTCTTGTCAATTGTCATTTGAAAGCATACCCAGTGTCTACGAGCATGCAAAAACTTGTTTAAGAATTTTCAAAACATTTTCAGACACTTGTCGAATTTGGCAGGAATCTAGTTTTTATAGCCTATTTCTAGATTTTGTCAAAACATTCACTGTGTTACGAACAGAGCAAAAACTAGAAATAATTTGATCATTTACCTAAATTGGTCTCTTGAGTTTGATTTAGCCTTCTGGTTTATTGATTTGAGTCTTTTTCATCTTGTGTCACAACCTTGTCAAAATTATCTTCAAATTTAGTCTTCATACAAAACGGCTAAGTGTTGTGAGCTTGTGCCTGCCATCTTTTGGGCATCTACCCATACTACTAGGGCACAATATCCTTCATTTACATCCAATCTAATATTCAATCAATTTAATCTTGACAAGGTTGTGTCATTTGATCTTCTTGAATCAAGTCATTCTTTCATTGTCTTCATCTTGCTCTCTTGCTTCACCCAAGGTTAATGGTGGAGACTCAAGCTTCTTCACACAAGAAATCTAGAGAAGCACATCATACCTTACCTTTTTCTACTCACATGGGTCCAACCTTTGACAAACTCTATAATTCAGGTCTTTACGAAGACGACGGTCTTGGCAATCTATGATTAAAAAATTATATACCTCCTCCTCCATCAATCCAAGGAGTCAATCAACAATCTCTACATCAATCTATCCTAGGGAGCCCTAAAAATCCTAACATGTCTCAAGGAGGGAAACATCATGGGTCTCAAGGACATCACTCTCAACATGGTGTGGATCAAGAACCCACACCTTCTGAAATTTCTTGATATCAAAATGATGAGGACTTCAAGAAAATGATGAGGCATTTCTTGAAGGAATACAGAGAAACATACTTCCTAGAGTTAGCTCATCAAGGAGCTAAACTTCCTCCCAACTTTAATGTTGAAGATATCATTACACATGAGGAAGAAACTCCAATCACCACTATGATGAAATAGATGCATGCCATGCAAGTCAAGCTCAACAAACTAAAGAAAGAAAAGGAACCTAAGGAGTTTTCCATGGAGGCTCTATGCCCTTTTCCATTTGATAAAGAATTGTACATTCTGCCATTCCCTAAAAGATTGGAGATGACTAAATATGATGAGTATGATGGAAACTCTGATCCTCAAGATCATGTCAGAGAATTTTGTAATCAATCTATGGAGTTCATGCATGAACCAACCTACTTAATGCATCTTTTCCCTCAATCTCTGGGAGGGTCAACTATTCATTGGTTCTCAAAAATGCCTCCAACTATCAAAAATTTTGAGGAGTTAATCAAACTATTCTATGAACAATACTCCTACAATATCCAACATCCGATCACTATGATCGATATCTACAATCTGAAATAGAACTCAAGAGAACCATTCTTGACTTTTCTCAAATGATGGAGGAAAAAGTTTTCTCTATAAGCTAGACCCATTCCAGAAACTGAGAAGCTGGAAATCTTCATCAACAATCTTGTTCCAGAACTTAAATACCATTTCCAAATGCAAAATCATACATCCTTTGATAAAATGGTAGAAAAAGCAATCAAAATTGAGAAAGTACTTGTGCAAAAAGGAGACATATCACTTCAAAAGGACAAGTATGAATTTGGATCTAGTTCAAAAGAAAAAGGCAAAAATTGGAACAAGAATAAAGGCATTATCACAGACGATGTTATTGATACTATCTATGCCCCATCTAAGGCACCCTCTTTCAATCTCACCATTGGCACCCAAGCCATCAAAGCTTCTGAAGCTAAAGCAACAAAGTCAAACAAGAAGTCATCTGGCTATAAACCTTGGGCTACAGATCCTAAACGTAAGTTTACTTCTCTTGGAGAGTCCTTTGAATATGCCATGAAAACTCTGTTGGCTAACAACATCATCTTCTTGCCTGAGATCTAACCATTTGATCCTAAACCTAAACCAAAATGCTAGAAAGAGACCAATTTTTGTGACTTCCATTGTAATAAGGGTCATAAAACCAATAACTGTGTATGCTTGAAACACATCATACAAGACAAAATTGATAAAAGGAGAAATCTTAATCAACAATCATACTTGAGCAATAATGATCATACAGCATTCATGGAGCCATTTCTGAAACATAATCAAGGAGATTCATCTTCTCATCCTAATGTGGGTGCTAAAGTCAATTATGCCTACTCTGGAAATAATGTTGTCATCAATATGGTTGAACCATGCCTATCTGAGCATTGCAATGTCATCACAATTGTAAGAAGATATAGAGAAAATCAATCAGAAAATGCAGTTACTCGATCACAAGCTCAGGAACATCAGAAAGGAAAAATCCCAGATTCATCAAATGTTTGTAAGATGCCTTTCAATCTTTCATCTGCTTCTAAACAGAAGGCTGCCTCTAAATCATCAAATCCTAAAGTGTTGGAGATTTACCAACAGGCCAATACTGAATGTATGTTTGTCATTGATGAAAACATATGGAAAGTAGCATGCATGGAAGTCTTATGTAGTAATCTTTTTATATATGAAGCATGGACATGATATCAGTATGATATCATGGGTGCAGAGGTTAACTGTCAGTACAAACAGTTATATAGCAGCTTGTGTCAGCAGTGTTCCTGACAAAGTTACAAGTAGTGTTCTATGTATGGTTGTCTATACAATTATCATGGATCCTTGCACACTTGGAATTATTTTGAAGACATGTTAGTGATGTTTCATTTATGGATACATAGTCTATTGATGAGTAGAAGTGAAGTTATGCAGTTGCTATTCGCTAGCAGCAGTTTCCTATGTTTATTCAGAAGAGCCGACTGAGATTTTATTGGTTATGTAGTTGCACCTATCTTGTGGGTATGTGCCCTTGGATTTAAGCTTAGAGGAGAGTTATTGATGTTCTTTTAAGAGTGCATGAGTTAATTCAGCTTGAGGAGAAAGTTCCAGTTGTTTTGGTAGAGCCGACAGTGTGTAGCATGCATCTACAATTATCATATTGAATAGGTCCTAGATTTTATTCCGTGCATAGTAAAGCCAAAAAAATATTTGTTATGGTTTCTCTAATGTGATTTCAAGGTGGTTCTAATAGGCTAACTTGATTATATCATTTAGAGGAAAGATATTTATAGGCAGTCATTTTTTATTGCTGAAGTGTGGTTCATAGTTGATTAAGCAGAGTAGAGCAGAGTGTGCGAAGTGTTGAGCCATCAAAAGAAGGTCTATGTGACCAAGTAAAGTACTTGTGCTATTCATTAGAACTAATCTAGATAGCAAGTCAAAGAACAGTTCACCAAGATCAAATATAGTGTGTATCTATTATTCAGAAGGTTTTAGCCTTCACCCATTTGAGCAGTGAACTCTCAGACAGTGCATCCTCTCCCCTAATAGGGACAATTGTAAAAAACTCCTAACAGGTTCCGACCTTTGACCAGGTCTATTGTACTAAATATATTGTAAAGAAACTCCTAACAAGGTTAAGGATCATAATACTCTAGTGTATAATATTAGTGGGTGTCAATTCCCACTGGGGTTTTTACCTATTTGGGTTTCCCTATAACCAAAATATTGGTGTTGTGTTCTTGTGTTCTTTCATTGTGTTTATTCTTTATGTTTAAGTATACTTAATTGGATAAAGAATTGAATCTTGTAGATAACTGATTCAACCCCCCCCCCCCCCCTCTTAGTTATCTCTTGGGACTATTCCTAACATAAAGACACAAGGCCAACATCATACAGTATTGTCCAACAACTTCAACATACAAATGAAAAATTCTCAATGTTTGAGTTGCTTCGGATATCTCTAGCTCATAGAGCCATTCTAGAAAAATCTTTGTTCGGATCCAATGTTCCTGACAACCCTTATTTAGACAGATTCTAGGCTATGGTTGGTCATCTAAAATCTCCATAGTACATCTCCTTTTCAGAGGAAGATGATAATTCCTTGAGTCATCCACATAACCAAGCCTTGCACATTGAATTCTTGATCCAAAACCATCGTGTCAAATGTGTGTTGATAGATGGAGGCACTGGTCTCAACATTTGTTCTTATAGCTTGATCACACAATTGGGATTCTTTGAAGCTACCATTGATCCTAAGAAGAAGATAACTATCAAGGCATATGATGAGCAAGAAAGATCTTCCAAAGGAACTATTGTCTTACCTATCCGAACATGACCTATTATCAGAGACACCATATGTCAAGTTCTTGATCTACCTTTGGCCTACAACATTCTTCTAGGGAGACCCTGGATACATGAAATGAAATCTATTCCTTCCACATACCATCAATGTGTGAAATTTCCTTATGAAGGAGTAGAGGTGATGATTCCAACTGACCTATATACAACTTGCAATGCTTTGAAACAAAGTGTTGATAAACTTGTTCCTAATAACATAGAATCTTCCACTAAGCAGCCAGATATTGCTTCAACCTCTAAAATGGAAGACATTTCTAAAGAAGTCAAAATCAAGGATAATGGTATGGGAGAATACATAATGGAACCTATTTTATATCTCACATCTCTCTCATTGTCCCCTAAATCTTCTGGAAAACCATTTGACAAAGTGAAACCTACAATTAAAGAATCCCAAGTCATATTCAATGGAAGCTTTGTCACAGAACAAGTATCTAAACAAGAGTTTGAGGAAGATGAAGCAGTGCTTGCATGGTTATACAAGGATGAGCCTCAATCCCAATCAATCCAAAAATGTGACTCCACTTCAAGAAAAATTCCTCAAAAGTCATATGGCCCAGGGGACAAATTGATCACAAAATGGGATATACTAAAAAAGGACCTCTAGAACTACAAGGTAAGGGTCTTCTATCACCTCTTGACCACCATGGTTGAACCAACAAGAATACAACAAGTCTAGGATATAAGAAGAATCCTTTCTATCTTAGCAAGAACTCCCCACATGTCTTAGAACAGATTGAGCCATCCACAACAAATCAACTAAAGGAAGAAACAACTCAACAGTATGAAAGTGATGATTCAAACACCACTGATGAGCTCATTCCTTATGAACATTTTCCTAAAGAAATAAAAGAGCTCCTTGAAGCTGAAGATAATCTAGTAAAAAGAATCAATGTAGTAGAAACACAAGAACCTACTATAGAACAAGAGACAGTTGCACCACAAGAACCAACTAATCTCAAAGGCAATCAAATAGACAAAGAAGAAGGTGGTAGTTATTCTGAAATAGATTCCCATGAGTATGAATTCAAATTAGAATCTGAGGGTAACCCTTCTTGGGGTATTCATCCTAACTTTACACACATTCTCAGATTTCCTAGAGGCATAGATAAGGAATCAAATGACTATGAATGGAGAGCCATTCCAGAGGAAGATGAGCTTATCATAGAAAAACATATTGATGTTGTTCACCAATATGCACCTAAACCCAATGTAAGTCTAGAGATAAATAATGAACTTAACGATTCTGATCCACCTATGGCTGAATTGGACTCCCACAATGACATTGAGCCTATTCATGAATTGAAGGTTTTAAGTTGTAATATCACCTTTGAACTCAAGAGTCAGGTTAGGACCAATGATGACATATCCATATCCGTAAACACTATTTCCCAATCTTTCACCACTTTGACTATCCAACATCCTAAATGTCTTGAGCAAACCTCCACGAATCTGAGCCAAGGTATCTATACCTTTCCAAATGACTATGCCCTTTCCTGCTACCTCAATGTAGTTGAGCCTATGATGACTTCCATCAGTGAATTGAGCATTAGAATGATGGAGTCAGACATCAAGTATCTTAGTCAAAAGAATATGAGTAAAAATAAAAAGAAAAGGAGTTCTGAGGATGAAAACCACTTTGTGGCAATTTCAGAACCTACAAAAGTAAAAATAAAAGATGTATCCAAAGGTGAAAACCTCTTTGAGGTGCCTAAGGATGAGATATTTAATGTCCTTCTGAGTCATTTATAGGATAGATCTCTAGTTCTAATAGAGCCCACTCAATCTATCAACTTGGGAACAACAGAATAACTACAGTTGATCCATGTAGCACAATCCTTATCAGAGGAAGAAAAGAAAGCATTTACTACTTTCCTAACAAAGAAAAAGATCAACTTTGCATGGAAATATTTAGATATTCCAGGGTTGGATCCCAATCTTATAATGCACCATTTATCTATATCTCCAAATGTCAAACCTGTCAAGTAGAAATTGAGAAAGTTGCATCCACATGTTGCACTCTTGGTCAAAGCTGAATTAGAGAAACTACTAAAAGCCAGATTCATCTGAGTTATTGATTATACTTAATGGATCTCTAATATTGTACCTATTTCTAAATTAGATAAATCAATCAAAGTGTGCACAGATTTGAGAGATGTAAACAAATCATGCCCTAATGATGATTTTCCATTACCTAATATTGATATGATAGTGGACATGACTGTGGGATTTGAGATGTATTCTGTAATGGATGGTTTCTCCAAATATAATCAAATAAAAATTTCTCTAGAAGATCAAGAGAAAACTTCTTTCACATGTGCATGGGGTACCTTCTATTAGAATGTCATGCTATTTGGGCTTAAGAATGCTGGTGCTACATATCAACAAGCTATGACATCTATCTTTCATGACATGATGCATCGAAATATGGAGGATTATGTTGATGATACTTTGGAAAAATCTATGATAAGATTTGAACATCTAAATGATTTGAACAAAATACTAGATCGAATGGAGAAGTTTAGTCTTAGGCTGAACCCTAGAAAGTGTGCTTTTGGTGTCACTTGTGGAAAGCTCTTAGGCTACATAGTTTCAAAGAAAGGTATTGAATTCAATCCAACTAAGGTCAAAGCTATCATGGAGATGCAACCTCCCAAAAATATTAGTCAAATGAGAACATTACAAGGGAGATTACAATCTATTAGACACTTCATATCTCAACTAGCAGATATATCACAACCTTTCACAAAGACATTACATAAAGGTGTGACCTTTGCATGGAATGAGGAATGTGAAAAGAACTTTAACCATATGAAGAAATATCTATCAAATCCTCTTATTTTGATGCCTCCTATACAAGGGAAGCCATTGATCTTATATGTCTCTGCCACAGATACATCACTGGGGGTATTACTAGCATAGCATGATGAGAACAAGAAGGAAAGAGCTATATACTATATTAGTAGAATATTGGTAGCATATGAGAAGAACTATTAAATGATTGAGAAAGATTTTCTAGCTATTGTCTTTGCATCACAAAAATTGAGACACTACATGTTAGCTCATACCACACATTTGGTAGCCAAGATTGATCCACTAAAGTACCTACTAAGCAAATCTTCCCTCACAGGTAGGTTAGCTAAATGGGTCATGCTCTTAAGTGAATTTGACATTGAATATGTTGAACGAAAAGATATCAAGGGCCAAGTAATTGTAGATCAACTGGCTGATGCACCTTTGTTTGATGATACACCAATGCAAATAGAATTTCTAGATTCCTCTATCATGAATCTTTCTTCTAGAGCATGGAACTTATTATTTGACAGCTCCTATAAACAAAATGGATCTAGAGCAGGCATATTGTTCATCACTTCTCAAGGATACTCAATCCCTAAAGCATTCAGATTCAAGTTTCCTTGCACAAACAATATTGTTGAATATGAAGCCCTTCTTAATGGCATGAAGATAGCAATTGAATGGAGGGTAACAAAACTACACATTCATCGAGACTCACAACTTGTAATACACCAAGTCAATGATGTGTATCAAATGAAAGATGGAAAGCTAATCCCATACAAGAGAATGGTAGATGATCTAAAGAAATATTTCATATCTATCACCTTTGAGAAAATACCTAGAATAGATAATAAGGTTGCCGATGCTATGGCAATGCTATCTACTTTATTATAGCAGCTTGAACATGAGCTAAGCTATGAGTTCCTGGTGGAAGCACTATCTTATCCTACATATGATTCCCCTGAAACCTGCATGATTTTCACTATTGTCGGTCATGATTCATCCTGATACAAAAACCTTTTCTCCTATCTCCAAGACCAAATCATTCCCAATACCTTTAACTACCATGAGAAAATATACCTTATCTGAAATGCATCCTGGTATGTCATCATTGGTCACGATTTGTACAAACAAGGTCTAGATGGTACACTACTTAGATATTTAGAATGGGAAGAGTCTCAAAATGCATTAGAGGAAGTCCACGAAGGTATATGTGGGTCACATTCGAATGGTTTAACACTAGCTCAAAAACTTATTAGGGTTGGGTACTATTGGCCTGAAATGGAAAAAGAGGCTATCAAGTTTGCTAAGAACTATCAAAAGTACCAAGTACATGGCAACTTAATTCATGCACCAAGGAGAGATCTAATTCCCTTTACTACACAATGGCCCTTTCACCAATGGGCATTTGATCTTATAGGATCCATACATCCTCATTCTTCTAATGGACATAGCCATATAATCACAACTACAAATTATTTCACAAAATGGGTAGAAGCAATTCCTTTAACTCAAGCAACCGGCAAGCAAATTTTTATGTTCATTTTGAACTACATCATATGTCAGTATGGTATTCCACACTCTATAGTCATAGATAATGGTGTTCAATTCAAGAATAGAGAGTTAGATGATTTATGTGCTAAATTCAAGATTACACAACATTGGTCATCAATCTACTATCCTCAAGGGAATGGACAAGTAGAGGCTTCAAACAAGAATCTATTGAAAATCTTGCACCGAATAGTTAATAAAATAGGAAGAGACTGGCATCTCATGATTAATCTAGATCTATAGGCCTATAGAACAAGTATTAGAACACCCACTAGGGTTACACCATTCACTTTAGTTTATGGGTCTGAAGTGGTACTGCCCATTGAGGTTGAAATCCCATCACTAAGAATCTAAATGCATGGTCTAGTAACTGATGATGACTATAGAGTGTCTAGGTTGCAAGAACTTGAACTACTAGATGAGTGCAAACAAGCAGCATATGATCATCTCAGAGTATATCAAAAGAGAATCTCTAGAGGTTACAACAAGAAAGTTAGACATAGAGAATTTCAGGTTGGCGATCTAGTCTTGAGAGAGAATCCTAAAAATCAATCACATAGAGAGCGCAAGGGAAAGTTTGAACCCAATAGGCTAGGTTCCTTTTTAATCACTACTACTTTTGGCTCTGGAGCCTATCAACTCTCAATGACTAAAGGAGAACAGATCTGAGAACCAATCAATGTTCTCCATTTGAAGAAATTATATGCCTAAGGCATTCAATCTATGTTAAAATGTCCTAAAAAAATCATAAAAATAAAAAAAAGTCCTAAAAAAATGAACATCCTGGTGAAAACCTAGCAAATAGGTGCCTTGATTATTCACAAAAAAATAAAAAAATGTAAAAAATACAAAAAAAGAAAAAATACAAAAAAATACAAAAAAATTGAAAAAATGAAAAATACAAAAAAATGAGAAAAAGTGCCCTGGTGAAAACCGGGAAATAGGCACCTTGGTAGCAAAAATAGAATCTTTGCCAAGATGGTGAAAACTCAGCAAAAGGGTGCCACTTGTTCAAAATGCTCCATCTATCAGCGCAATCTTGGCCTTTCCCAACTTTCAGTCTTGCTTTAGTTTGTACATATCTCCCGTTTTGTTTCTGCATTCCTATTTTCAATAAAGTCAGTCTGTACACCAATCAGCTCAAACGTCTGTATCCTATCAATGTTCAAACTTGGGGGCAATAAAAGTCATATCCTACAGTCCTTGGTATCTTAGATGAGTCATATCTAGTCAAAGTCCTTTGAAGCTACATCTGAGTCAGTTAGTCTGTGTCCTCTCCAGAAAGGATTTTGCATCTACAACAATGAAATCAAACACCAATGCAAACTGAAAACAATCTATGCTTCTTCATGCTTTTATCTCCTTATATGCTTACTGATTCACATTGAGATTTTTGCATATTGTGTCCCTTTGAGCTCTTCGATGATGTCCTTTACAGGATTTAGAGAGTGATGACTGGGGGCATAATCTTTTCTTTGTTTTCTTCCTATATGTGAAAATCTAACAACTTTCAAAATTCTAGATTGAAATGGTGTCTATCTATAAGAGCCTCTATCTTGTATTGGATGGCCATGCGTATCTCGACCATTGATACCTAGAAAATTCAAGGAAGTTTGATCTAACTATTGTCATTTTGAGAAAGTTCTTACTCCTACTATGAAATGCGATCTTACCTAAGGATGTGAATGATAAAGGGTCGCTACGGGTAATTCACACTGGATTTAGAATGATCTCTTGACCGCTTGATGTGTTTTTTCCGCAAGGCATATTCAGGTCATCATGATGTCTATGTTCTGATTTTTATACAAATTGCTATATCAAAATGGACATGATATTCAGGTCATCCTGGCATTTGTGCCTTGGTGCTTATATCTAATCTAACATTCTGAAAACAAAATCAATATTCATATGTCCATGGTTGTCTAGCTAGTGGGTGTTGTATTCACTTTGATGCACAAATCAATATTCATATGTCTATAGTTTCCTAACTAGTGGATGTTGTATTGATTTATCCGGTTACCTAAAAAAGTTCAATGATGAAAACAAATTGACACATGATCAGTAACTAGGTCCTAGGTTTTAGGTTTGCATTTCATTCTACATGTCATTTTGCACTTTCATGATTGCATTTATCTCACAATTTCCTAAATAAGCTTGACACTCAAATGATTCTTCAAAACTATGATTAACATGACACAAGGACTGAGCTTTGAATGAAGGTCCCTCCAATGAAACAACAAGTAGAATCCATTTTCGAAATCAAAATCAAAATCTGAGATCGTTTACTTTGTCAAAATCACAATTTAAAATTTTCAGACCTAGGACGGCCGACTGCTTGCATAATCGACCTTCAATCATTACAAAAATCCAAAATTCAACTTAACTATTTACCTAACATCAAACTATCAAAATTTCAACTTAGTCAATCATTGTCAACTCATGGTCAAACCTAGTCAAACTTGATCTCCTGGACCTCCAAATGATCTAGAACGCATTCTCGGACATGTCTAACCACTTCTTAAATCAATTAACATGCTTCTACACCATTCAACGCTGACTTTTCTTGTCAGATTTCAATTTTCATCTCGAAGGGGGCATGGTATTGCGCATCATTCAAGTCTATTAATCTAATTCTATCAATCAAATCTTTCCTCAGTGATCAAGACAACAACCACGTCTAGTTACTAATTCATCAAAAGTCCTTGTCGCTTGGGGAAAATCTATCATTTCTTGGGGCATATCAGATTCATCGAGATCCATATCAATCTAGTATCCTAAATCTATCTTGTAAATTGTATCAGCTTTTCGTAACCATCAATTCATTAGCATCATTTCCTTGGTTCTTCGTAACTGAAGGATTCAGATGTGATACCAATATTGATTCCTTTGGACAATCAAGTCTGGAATTAGGTCACTCACTTCTTCATAATCATAAGGTTTAGAATAAGGCATTTTGATACTTTTTCATAATCACTGGTTCATTGTTGCTATAGTTAACATTATCTTTGGTCAATCACAACCTAAATTATTTTCTGTCTCAGAATCGTTTAATCTTTCAAATCAATTTCATACATCTACATCAAACACATACTATCTTTGAACCACTATGCTTCGCACAGTGATTCAAAGAGGGGCAAAATGTAATACCCCAAAAATAGGCAATAGGTTCATTAACCTCCCACATCTTCAATTTGATTGAAATCGACACCAAAGTCCTAACCTAAGGCACATCTGCACATTATCGAATCCTAATTGATTATCCTAAATTCTGCATCAAGGAATATTCCTAGCAATATTTCCATTTATCCTAATTAAATTTGATTTAATAATTATTTGGTGATAAATCTTATTTATCCTAAAGTTTGATTAATTGAATATTATGAATGTTTAATTAATTAGATTGTATACTACCACTTAATTATTTAATTACATTTAATTACATTTGTTCCTAAATTGCATTATTTAATTTTGACAATAAATAAAAAATCTTATGACTAATTGATTAAATTCTTATTTAATTAATTAATGTCAGTTCTCAATTTTTAATAATATAGTTTTGAATAAAAGTTTGATTTAATAATTGATTAACCCATAAATCAATTGTTTTAATTCAAAAATCAGTTAAGTTGAAAATAAATCACTTTATTTTTAAAATTAATTTATAATTAAATCATGCACAATCAGAAAAGAAGGCAACTAGAAATTAACAAACAATTTTAAATTTAAACTCAACATCTGATGATGAGTTGAAATTTGATCTAAACTCTATTTTGAGTTAAACATTGCTTTTGCATGATTTTTGTGAGTTAATTATCTCTGATTTCTTGATAATTCAAAAATCAACCTAAGTTTATCAAGAGTGATTTATGGTTTTTCTTATGCATCCTCAAGCCCTGAATTTCTATAAAATCAAGGCTCAGCTCTTCATAATTATCAACACTCGAATTTGCGCAATTACTCTGGCGAATTGGCGATTGAAGGATTAAACACTTGCAACAAGTAATTTGTGAGATCTTTCATCGTTGATCATAGTTTTGCATAATTTTCATATCATAGCATTTATTCATTCATACCATTCTTAGATTATATCTACATTCAATTTCATTCATCTAGCTTAGATTCATACAATTTTTCATATTATTGCACAAAAAATCCAAAAATATAGATTAATCTGCATTCATATAGTGTTTCATTCCTTTACATTCAAATCCTTCATTTAGATGTTGCATTGTCACTGATCTCGATTTCAATCTAAGACCATCATACTCACACCTACTAGAAGGCAGTAAATCACCTAGTTAGCTTAGTTTCATTTATTTGCAGATTTCAATTTTGCTAACCTCTAATGTTTTATTGAAGTGTTGTGTCCGTAGCTAGGTACAATTTTCACACACATAACAATTATCTTAGTGCATTATTCATCATCAAATTCATACTGTAAAGAATACCTTATGATTTCATTATCCTTCAAATGTTCAAACCCTACTCTCAATGACATATCCTGATTGTAAAGCTTCTCATACTCTTTAGTAAAATCACTATCATTGAGGGTTTCAAGTTTACATCCCAAATAGCTTCTAACATTCTCTAAATGTAGAACTCCGTCTGGTATGGATGATAAAGCCAATTTAGGGTCTTCTTCCAAGGGTTCTACTAGTTCCATTTTAGTCTTAGGTCTGATCTTATCTCTTACATTTTGAATCAATGAAACATCCATATCTTCTACAAATTATCTAACTAATTGATAGATTTTCTTAGTAAAATACCTCAATTCCGTGATTTAGGGTTTGCGTAGATTTGACACAAAATTATTTCACCAAATCCTTGCAAACTGCTTCAAATCATTGCTCCTTTGATCTCCTTAACACTTGTATTCTCTTTAATGATCAAATAATACCGATCATAACCTTTTAACCTTTCAATCTCACAAGATTTTGACATTGCATTCAATTCTTTTGCCGCTTCTTTCCAAAAAGTTGTTCATGCTTACCTGCAAAAATTAAAACTTCTTGCGATCTTGCATAAAATCATATTATCTTATGCGCTCTTAACCATAGTATCACTACAACATATACTACGTTTCATTAACTGCACAAGACTCAATTCAACTTATACTAACTTCTACACTATCCAAAGTTCCTATTCTACTGTATTTTTCATGAATTAAGTACTTTGAGATGGGTTAGGTAGAGATTCGCTCTTACCATTAGATACTTCACCTTTTTTATTACCTTTGGTGCTGAATGTGTCTCCTTGATCTGTGGCTTTAATAAACTTCACTTCTTCTGAATTACTACAACAACCTCCATGACTGTTGCTTGCATTTTCATTTCTCCTTGCATGACTTCTAGGGTTAGGGTTTCTCATGTTATTCATCCTCTAAAACCTTGTTGTATGACCAAATTTTTTGCATATCTGACAAACTACTCCATTGTTTCCATATCTTGGTCCATTCTAGTTGATTTGTGATGTACAATTCCTGACAATGTGTCCAACCTTGTTGCATCTATAACATACCACTGCATTTCTTTTGTTCATATCTTCAATAGATTTCTTATCTGCATGGTTAGTATCTCTAAACATTATACTACTATTATTATTCTCATTAAATTTAGGCTTCCTACATTCAATAGCTCTATGTCCAAAACCATGACAATTATAACAATAACCATTAAGAGGTTTAAATTTCTTACCTGTAAATTTTTTCTTCATATGACCAAAAGTATTACATGAAAAAAATCTACCTTTAAATTCTCTCTGCATACCTTTAGGTGATTCTTCTTGTTTAGGTGTATCTTCAGATTTGTCAACTTCATCAGATTTCTTTTCTTCTATGTTTTCAAAACATTTCAGATCTGGTTCCTTGCTTTCTTCACTCACTTTAGGTGAGTTAAATCAAAGACCAATTTTATCATAGAATGGCTTTTGATAAGACATTTGTTCATCAATCTTCTCACTAGTATAATATAGCTTCTCAAATTGTTTCTTAGACTGAGTCAATTCACCTTTCACAATAGTATTGTACTTTTCAAGTTCATCATACTGCAATTTGGTTTTCTCAAGTTCAAATGTAACTTTACAAAGTTTAGATTTCAGATCTTCTTTCTCAGATTTCAGATTTTCATTCTCAGATTTTAGATTTCCTTCATTCTTGCTATTTCCATCTTTCAAACTCAACTTCAGATTTACTATCTTCAGTTCATGTTTAAGGATCTCATTTTCTTTTCCCAGATTATCATCACAATCTTCAACTTGAATTGTAGATTCTTTTTCTGATTTTAGTTCTTCTAGCTTATTCTTCAGCTTTTCAATGAGGTTCTTTGCATCATCATATTTTCCTTTTAGAGTATCTCTTTGTTTAGTAATTATATCTATCTGTTCAAGAGCTTCTTCAAGATTCTTCTGTAGTTGATCCATATCCATAGATATCTTACTCAAGCTGCTAGGCTTTTTCTAAATGATTCTTTTCTGAGTAACTAAGCTCTGATACCAATTGTTAGAAATAGGGAATACTGAGAGAGGGGGTGAATTAGTATTCTACAAACTTTTACTTTTTCCCAATTATGGATATAACAGATTATCTTAATACATGCATAACATAGTAAAATAAATAACATGCATAGCAATAGAGAAAATGAACTCATAACACATTATTTGTTCTCGAGGTAACCCTGGCCAAGGGAAAACCTTGGTGGGGATCATACCCACAAAGATCCACTAATCAAAAGTATCCTATTAAGGATGTTGACCTTGTTAGGAGCCTGTTACATGCATATAGTGTCTCAGTCCTGATTAAGGGACTATAGGCCTTGTTAGAAGCCTCAACCCTACTAAGAGTTGGTAGTACTGATTACAAATGATTACAAGATGAGCCCACTACCCAAACAAGTAATGTACGATGATTAATAATTACAAAATAGGGTGAGGTACATATCCTTATACTACTTTCTTATCTTTCACAACTTCACATCAATATCTTTCGCTATATCATCTATCTCATTAGAATATGTGTCTCTCTTTGCATTTCATATGCCTTATATTTATACAAGTTATTAGGAATAATAACTTTTACGGTCGGCTTTACAAAACATAAAGATTTACACAAAATACATATTTACCCAAGGGTTAACATCTAGGATTTCATCCCTTTATATTATTAAGACATTATTTTGATAAGAAAAATAATCCCTTAACTCTTTACCAATTCTATCTTCTTCTTTGTCCTGTCGACTTAACACAGTCTTTGGTAAAACTGCCGTAACTTCTTCCGCACATGTCGTACAGACTTGTTCTCTTAGGTGAGTCTTCAATAGTCATCATAGTATCTATGTTCAAGTGTGAAAGCACTGAACTTACTCCAATTGACATCACCAATCAAAACTGTCTCCTGGGTACACTGGGAAAATACTGCTCATACTTAGACAATTTTGCTTTGCGCTCTATCATACTTTCTCTCTATCATATGCGGTCTTCATGTAGATTATATGTTTCCATAATGAAAATATCTAGAGATCTAACTCAGCCAAACTACCAACATATTTTCCCTCTTTCCGATCAAAGCCAAAATCTCATCCAACTTTCTCTTTTCTTCCTCTATTTCATCCCAATCATCAACATATTCTCCAAGCTCTGCATGTTGTCTACCTCTACTAGTGCTCACAAGGCTAGATAAATTCCTCTTGTCATTTTCAACAGTATCCTTACATGCATTTTCCACTTTAGGTAATGCTTCATGTAGCTCTTTGGTCTCAAAGGTGGTTAATTTAGCAATCAATGTCTCTTTGTTGAAGTTGACAATGAGTGGAATGACCTCTTCAATTTCCTAAAAAAAATTCTTATAAACTGGTGTCAAAGATCTTAGAATCTTTTGATCACTTCTTCCTCATTGTATGTGCCTCTAGAATGTTTAATTCTTGTAACAACTGTAGTTATCCTCTGTACATATTATCTGACATTCTCATCATCTTGTATTCTTAGGTTCACCATATTTTCTTTCTAATTCTATAAATTCTCCCTTTTAGTGTATTAATCTCCTTCATACAAAGCTTCTAACCTTTTCTAGATCTTGTGTGCTGAATCAAGTTCCTTAACCTCTATGATTTATTCTTCTGAAAGTGCACTGATCAATGATTCCCTCACAAATTATGTTGCAATGAAATAATTTCTTCTCATCTTCTGTAGCATTATCTATCTTAGATTCTGCCTTGAGTTCTTCATCCCTTTCGATAATCATCTAGTAGTCAATTCCCATGTAGATCAGATGAGTCATCATCTTGTTCTTCCAGGTGTCAAAATTTTTAGTGTTAAACTTAGGGCTCTCCTTCTAGTAGTATTCCATCTTATTAGGATCTCATCAACTGGTTAATCTTTCTATCTGAGGACTAGAAGATCTGATACCAATTGTTAGTAATAATAATGCACCAACATAGCTGTGAGGGGGGGGGGTGAATCAATTGTGTGCCAAATCCTAAACTTTAAATTCCTTTTAAGATAATTAATTTAAGAAAATTGAAACAATAATGTAATCATAAGAACACAAAATAAAAAAACCATAACACAAAGATTTTATGTCAAGGAAAACCCTATTAAGCTAAAAATCCCAATGGGAATGAAACCCACTAATAAGGTACTAAAGATATTGTGTTCATGTTAGGAGACCTAGCCATGTTAGGAGCTAATTATTACATTTAGTACAAGTTGTTACATAACTGAGAGGGGGGTGAATCGGTTAAGTTAAGTTATCCTACAGTCCCAAATTCACTCTCATATATATAAAACCAATTCCAACAAATAAACTTAAACAACTTGATAAACACTTGATTGTGTCTTTCTAATTCATTAACCGACTTTTGGATAAATTATCTAGTATATACCGATCTAACCATTAATTGTAATGTGTAAAGTAAAATAAAAAAATATCACATGCATGCACATTTAACACCAAATTTTTAATATGGAAACCATGTTAAGGGAAAAACCACCTGGGACCAGTACCCAAAATATTTTCACTCTTTTGAACTGAGCTCGGTTTAGAGCCAACCCTGTTAAAGGTTACAAAACACACTATAAGGTGTGACCTTATTAGAGTATTTATCACTAATAGTTATGTGTGACTGTACATTCACTTGGGTCAACAATAAAACAAGCAACATTCATTGAATGCCATAAAGAAATAACAAAGATGGTTAAGTCTCACTTGGTTAAGAGATTTTGTCTGTAGAAATTATTAGAAGGAAATAGTATATGACCTGATTCAAATACAAATTCACTTACCAATATTGAAATCTATGCTAAGCTCAATATAACTCTGGTCATCATAATCTCCTAAATCTTTCTTCTTCCTCCAACTCTATTCTGCTTAGTTAATCTCCTTCTGACGCTTGGTGATGTCTGCAGAATCACCCAATTTTTACTTCAACCTAGCTGACCAGCTTCATATGTATGCAGTCTTCTTCCTCTCGTGATTCCTTCTTTTTAATTTATTGTCTCCTGATATAGACATGATAAACCATTTTATTTTCATCCATTAATTTTGCCTCTTTAACCTTCCTTAGAACTTGTGCCTCAAAATGTTTTCAATCTTCATCATCTGATCAACCTTGAATTTTGTCAGCCATAGATCTTCATAAAATTTTTTATCTTTATCCTTGGAATCTTCTAGATTCATCAAACTCATCATCTCATGTCAATAATCACATGTTCCTCCTTATTTTTCCCGCTCGATCAATACCATAATGTGTCAGTTTCTTCCTACTCAATTAATACCGCACTCGATATACACTACACCTTCTTGATGTATACTACATCTGCTCGGTGTACACTAAGTTTTTCATGTACCGACCAAATTTACTTGTACAATCTTGATCTTCAATACTTAACAGAATCATGTAAGCCAAGAAAATCACTATCATACTATCATAGACTAATCAATAAGTGTTAAAAATAGGGAATGCTGAGACGGGGGGTGAATCATTATTCTATAAACTTTAACTTTTTCCCAATTATGGATATAACAGATTATCTTAACACATGCATAACATAAGAAGCTAAACAACATGCATAGCAATAAAACTAAAGAACTCATAACACATTATTTGTTCTCGAGGAAACCCTGGCCAAGGGAAAACCCTGGTGGGGATGGTACCCACAAAGATCCACTAATCAAAAGTATAATGTTAAGGATACTGACCCTGTTAGGATTCTATTACAAGAATATAGTGTCTCAATCCTGATTAAGGGACTATAGGCCTTGTTAGAAGCCTCAACCCTATTAGGAGTTGGCAGTACAAAATGTGATTACCAGATGAGCCCACTGCCCAAACAAGTAATGTACAATATTTACTGATTACAAAAATAGGTCAAGGTACATAACCTTATACTTCTTGCATCAATATCTCTTCACTGCACTTTCACTGTCGCTATCATATACAGTCATTCCTTCATTGTATCCTTCTTACAATTTACAATTACATTTATACAAGTTATTAAGGATAATAACTTTTCAGTCAGCTATCATATTAAAAAATAAATTTACCCAAGGGTTAACATATAGGATGTCCTCCCTTTATATTGTTAAGTCATTATTTTGATAAACAAAATAATCCCTTAACTCTTTATCAATTTTGTCTTCATATTTTGTCCTGTCAGCTTAACGTTGTCTTTAGAAAAAATATCATAACTTCTTCCGTACATGCCATACTAACTTGCACTTTGAGATGAGTCTTCAATAGTCACCATAGAGTCTATGTTCAAGTGCACAAGCATTTAACTTACTCCAGTCGACATCGCAAAGAAAAAATTTCTTCAGGTTCATTGGTAAAAACACACTGTCTCATACTTAGACAATTTCACATTGCGCTCTGACATACTAGCTCTCTGACCTATGCAATCTTCATGTAGATCATATGTTGCCATAATGACAACATCTATGTAACCGACTCATCCAAATTGCCAACAATCTCCTCCTTTGTCATTGGTGGCAACATATGAGAAAATTGGCTAAGTCTTATAACTCAAAATCTCAAAATTGTGGCCATAATACAAAACATATATATACTATCCCTATGACTTCATTAATCCTTTCTATATACTGTACTCCCCCTAAGAATATGTATCCTTAACAATTTTATGCTATATATCTATCCCCCTTTGACAAAAATGACAAAAAAAAGGATAAGGAGGGTAAAAAAACTATGTTTCCAAAAATATTATACCTTAACTTAATATTGCAAAGCCGGTAGGCTTGCAACACAATCTGAAAAATTGATCTTCATAGCCTCTAATTATTTCTCCCATGATTTCTTAATAGAATCTACCACACTGAGTAGTGTGCATAATCCATAAGATGTTATCTCACATGCTCGGAGATTCTCAAAGCTAAACTTTTGAAAAGATGTCTTAGCTGAAAGACATTCTTCCAATTTCCCTTCAATAGTGCTCAAGTTTATAGAAATGTGTTCTCTCAAAAGAGTGAATCTCTTCATTTTCCTATCCTTTTCATGTTGCAAAATTCTGATCTCATCATATATCTTACGAATTTTCTTCTCAACATCAGATACCTTCACATTGGGGCTCTAAAGAAGGTTTGTTTCATTCTGAATTTATGCTTCCTTCAACTTCATCTTCTGATCTTCCTCTATTGCCAAGTTTTCTGACTTTGTACACTGAATGTACAAGGATTTTCCTCTTTACAAGTTCTTTCTCAAATCCTTTATACAGATATCAAGGTTATTGATATCATTCCTAATATTTTAACTGATGTTCAAGAGTGTTTTGGCCTCATAAGCTGCATGAGCTTTCACTGTTGCAATATCAAATAAGTTTTTCAACTCATTATCAAAAGTGGTCCTTACTTCCTTTCTCTTTCTAGAGGGTCATCTTTTGCAATCTATGTAGTAATAATGCCTTGTAATTTCTCAATAAGATCCTTCAGGCATCCTTCAAGACTCTTTACTTTCTTATTCTTTCCAATGATTTTGTTCAAAGATGTGATCAATTTCATCTGATCATCATCATCTACTTCCTTTCCCAAATTCTCAATCATAGAGCCAAACTGAGTTTTCTTGCCAGTCTCAGGTGTAAAACTGATATCTTCTTGAGTGGGAATAGGTACTGGTTTTTCTATCACTTTAGGTTCTTCAACTGTGGTCTCTTTTTTCTCTTCTCCTTTGGTAGTCTCCTGCTATTCAAAAGCCAAATTGTCAACAATGTTTTCAAGGTTCTTGAATAGGTTATCATCACTATCCAAGGTGATCTTAGTTCCTTCTACATTCATGACTTCATCTTCAATGTGTATGGCTGGCAGAGAGGGGATGTCCTCTTGTTCTGCTTCTTTTGCTACTTGATCTTTGGATTCTGCTACAACTAATGATTCTCTAGCATTCTCTGACATTACCTTAATGATCACTTGCTCTGTTTCTGCATTAACTTCTTCATATATGCCTCCCATAATCTGAATGGTTCTCTTCTTGGTTCTCAAATGGGTGCTTAAAGCTTTCATAATCTGACTAAAGTGTACTTCATCTTTTAAAACACAAAGCTTTCTTACAAGCTTTTCTCTAATAGCTATGTCCTCTTCTGATGCTCTCTTCTTCCTATTTACAAGTTTATTGTACAAGTCATCAGGTATCTTGCCCTAAATTGTATCAAACTTCTTATTAGACAAAATCATATGCTTTACCACTGCATTTTCTAGATTTAATCTCTCTGCATAATCATAGAGATCATAATACTTATTCATTCTTGTAAATTCTCCATCTTGAATGATCTGCTCATTAAGCTTCTCAACTCTAGGTTTCCAAGTTTTCTTCTTAATATAAGTGTCATCATCTTTGATTTCTGCAATTTTCCTTGTAACTGGTGGCACCAATGTTTTCTGCCTCTTACCTGGTCTAGTAGCACTCTCTTTTACTCTTTTGCTAGGTGTGGAGGAGGTGGATCTAGTGGATATCCTTGCTTCTTGATCCTTCTCTATTTCTTCCACTTTCACCTTAACTAATGATTCTTCTTGATGTGTTGCAATTGATGATAGAGGTGGAACAGACAAAACTTCTTTTTCTCCAATATCTCTGATTGCTGCTGTTGTTTGCTTGGCTACCAAGAATTCATGCTCAGTCATCCCTGTATCTTTTAGAATTTTCTTGATAGTACTCTCAGCTCTTTTCTTTGACTACTTCTCTTCAAGTAAGGTCTTTGTAAGTTGAAGTTCTCCTCAAAGGTTCCAAACCCATTACAGTGAGTATCCAACTTACACTTAAGTAACCTACTCACATACTCTTCTATCTCAACATTTGATATCTCATATCCAAGAGGGTCTATGAACTTTGTTCTAGGTTCTACTACTTCAATGTAAGTAAAGTCAGTATCAACCATGAAATATATCTCACTTTTATATTTCTCCACAAGAGACTGTGGGATCCTTGATCTGCTAGACACTATATCCTGAAATGTCTTAATTACCAATACTACACTGTCATTCACTTTATCAATAACATGCCTCCTGTACACTAGGTTAATCCTTTCCATTGTATTTTGGCCATCATTCCATTCATTTCCAATGGTGTAAGGAAATCATCTCAATAGATGAAAAAACATTTAGGTGATTAAGGATGAGAATCTAAACTATGTATACTTAGTCTTCTTAATCTTTTCCAATTTCTCAAACAGTTGAATTCTTAGAATCTCACACATATCAACTTGCACTTTGTCAACACACATCAGATAAGTTGCATGTATCATTCCAGCTACCATGTCATCCTCTCTTGAGTTTGCACAAGACTTAGTGGTTAGGATCTTACATAAGTATTTGACATCATCTTGTTGAATCTTACTAATCACAATTCCTCTACCATTATAAGATGAATTTGTGTTGTCTATGACTATTTTCTTCATGTTCTTCTCATTTAAAGGAATGGCTCCAGTTTTAGATAGTCTAGTAACTTCATGAATCAAATTAGCTGTGATATCTATCACTCTATCTTCTAACCAAAACTTCCCATTATGAATTCTTCTTAGGATTATCTTAGTACTTTCTTCATTATCAAATTCATACTGTAATACATACTTAATGATCTCATTATCTTTCAAATTTTCAAATCCTTCTCTCAATGTCATGTCTTGATTATAGATCTTCTGATATTCCTTGGTGAAATCACTATCACTGATAGTCTCTAGTTTGCATCCAAGATAACTTCTAACATTCTCTAGATGTAAAACTCCAATTGGTATGGATGATAAAGCTAACCTAGGATCATCTTCCAAGGGTTCTACTGGTTCACTTTTCATCTTAGGTCTATTTTTTTCTTTGATATAATGAATCAAAGAAACATCCATGTTTTCCTCTAATTCCTTTACTGATTTAAATATTTTCCAAGTAAAATACCTCGATTTCATGATTTAGGGCTTGCGTAGATTCGACACAAAATTCTTCTCCAAATCCTTACAAAATGCTTCCAATCATTTCTCTTTGACATCCTTAACATTTGAATTTTATTTTATGATAAAATAATACTGATCATGACCTTTTATTAATTCAATCTCACTTAGATCTGACATTGCATCCAATTCTTTTGTCGCTTCTTTCCAAAAAGTTGATTTTGTTAACCTGCAAAACTTAAAACTTCTTGCAATCTTGCAAAACATAATATTTTTCTTTGTGCTCTTAACCATAGCATTAGAACATCATATACTACCTTGCATTAACTGCACAATACTCAATTCATCATATATCTACTTCTACACTAATCTAAGTTCCTATTCTACTGCAATTTTCATAAATTAAGTACTTTGAGATGGGTTAGGTAAAGATTCATTCTTACCTTTTAATACTTCACCTTCCTAATTACCTTCAATGTTGAATATGTCTCCTTGATCTATAATTTTGATAAACTTCACTTCATCTGAATTACTATAGCATCCTTTATGATTGTTACTTGCATCTTCATTTCTTCTTGCATGACTTCTAGGGTTAGGGTTAGGAAGAAAAACTCTATTGTTCATTCTGCAAAACCTTGTTGCATGTCCAATCTTTTTGCATATTTGACAAACAATTCCATTATTTCCATATCTTGGTCCAGGCTGATTGATCTATGATCTGCAATTTCTAGCAATGTGTCCAACCTTGTTGCATCTATAACAGACTACTCCATTTCTTCTGTTCATATCTTCAGTAGGTTTCTTATCTGCATTGTTAGTATTCCTAAACATTCTACTACTATTATTATTCTCAATAAATTTAGGTTTCCTATGTTCAATAGCTCTATGTCCAAAGCCATGACAATTATAACAATAACCATTAAGAGGTTTGAATTGCTTACCTATGCAATCTCTCTTCATATGACCAATATTATTACAATCAAAACATCTACCTTTGAATTCTCTTTACATACCTTTGGGTGATTCTTCTTCCTTCGATGTATCTTTAGATTTGTTAATCTCATCAGACTTCTTCTCATCTATGCTTTCAGACATTTTTAGATCTAGTTCCTTGCTTTCTTCATTTGCTTTAGAAGTGTTGAATCCAAGACCAGTCTTATCATAGAATGGTTTTTGATAAGATATTTGTTCATCAATCTTCTTACTAGTTGAATATATCCTTTCAAGTTGTTTCTTAGATTGAGTTAGTTCTCCTTTCACTATTGCATTGTATTTCTCAAGTTCAACATACTGCAAATTGACTTTCTTAAATTCAGATGTTACTTTACCAAGTTTAGATTTTAGTCCTTCATTTTCAGTCTTAAGACTTTCATTCTCAGATTTCAGATTTGCTTCATTCTTGCTATTTCCATCTTTCAAACTTAGCTTCATATTTTCTATCTTCAGTTCATGCTTAAGGATCTCATTTTCTTTTTCTAAATTGTCATCACAATCTTCAATGAAAACTTCAGATTCCTTTTCAGATTCAGATCTTCCAACTTGTTTTTCAGTTTCTCAATGACATTCTTTGCATCATCATATTTTATTTTCAGAGTATCTCTTTCATCAATAAGCATATCAATCTATTCAAGAGCTTCTTCAAGATTCTTCTGTAGTTGATCCATATCCATAGAGATCTTACTCAAGCTGCTAGGCTTTCCTTGAATAATTCTTTTCCGAGTAACTAAGCCATGATACTAATTTTTAGAAATAGGGAATACTGAGAGGGGGAGGTAAATCAGTATTCAAAAACTTTAACTTTTTCCCAATTATGGATATAATAGATTATCTTAACACATGCATAACATAAGAAGCTAAACAACATGCATAGCAATAAAACTAAAGAACTCATAACACATTATTTATTCTCGAGGAAACCCTGGCCAAGGGAAAACCCAGGTGGGGATGGTATCCACAAAGATCCACTAATCAAAAGTATCTTGTTAAGGATGTTGACCCTGTTAGGAGTCTATTACAAGCATATAGTGTCTCAGTCATGATTAAGGGACTATAGGCCTTGTTAGAAGCCTCAACCCTGTTAGGAGTTGGCAGTACAAAATGTGATTACCAGATGAGCCCATTGCCCAAACAAGTAATGTACAATATTTACTGATTACAAAAATAGGTCAAGGTACATAACCTTATACGACTTGCATCAATATCTCTTTGCTACACTTTCACTATCGCTATCATATACATGTGTTCTTTCATTGTATCCTTCTTACAATTTACAATTACGTTTATACAAGTTATTAAGGCTTATAAATTTTTAGTCGGCTATCATATTACAAAATAAATTTACCCAAGGGTTAAAATCTAGGATGTCATCCCTTTATATTGTTAAGTCATTATCTTGATAAACAAAATAATCCCTTAACTCTTTATCAATTATGTCTTCATATTTTGTCATGTCGGCTTAACGCTGTCTTTAGAAAAACTATCATAACTTCTTCTGTACATGCCGTACTGACTTGCACTCTGAGACAAGCCTTCAATAGTCACCATAGAGTCTATGTTCAAGTGTGCAAGCACTGAAATTACTCCAGTTGACATCACAAACAAAAATTGTCTTCAAGTTCATTGGTAAAAACACATTGTCTCATACTTACACAATTTCACATTGCGCTCTGACATACTAGCTCTCTGACCTGCGCGATCTTCATGTAGATCATATGTTTCCATAATGACAACATCTATGTAACCAACTCAGCCAAATTTCCAACAATAAGTTACCCAATGAATACCATATTCATAACTTACTTATACATCTCATCTTCATGCTAATATCTCATTTCTTCACCAATATTACCTTCTTTAGATGTTTGCAACTAACATGATAAGTATAGTCAAAACTAGTTGACATCAATAACAATATAAAAATTGATCTAATGTCTCACATATACCTTAGTAGCTCAGTGGTCATCTTCAAATTCTATTCTCCAAGTAGTTAATCAATTGTAGCTTCAACGCAAGTCGCTGTTAAAGGACAGACCTTATCAGCAGTCTTTCCAATCCTATTAGGAGTTGATTAAAAGGATAGGCTCACTTCCCAAGAACACTTCTCAAAGTAAAGGTTAAATCCACCTTCTAAAGGTTAAACCCACCTTCTAGATCAACTATCCAAATAATTGTATAAGAGTGTACAATAACACTAATGAACTGACTTACAATAGCTAGCTTTTCTAAAATAGTACCAATGAAGTGCTTAATGAATTACCTCTACTCTACATCCAGCAGACCTTACAACAAAAAGTTCACAATCCTTATTCCTTCTTTTAAACTTCAAGAAATTAATTTCCTATATACAAGTTACAACAAGCAATTAGGTCATCCAATTAGGAATTCCCAAATGCAAAAATAAATACATAAAATCTTTATAAGATACACACAGTATCTTAAATAAATATATAACAAATACAAATCATCAAATGCATACTAAGACCCATCCATGGTAGAAATAATTTGAACACATTATCTCCTCTAGTTGGCCCCAAAATTCCAAATAGGTCTTCACAAGACCGCACAGTTCATCTGATGTCACCCTGATCCCAAAAACCCAAGAATCTCATAGAATGTTCTTCCACGTGTATTATGTCAAGCATCAAACTCTCATACCACAATTCATGCTCGCATCCAAGTTATCCTAAAAATTCAAAGACCATCTCTTTCATAATCCTATGTTACTGCACTGTGACAAATCTTCACCAAAATAGTCATAACTCATGTATAAGAGCATATAATGATTTGTGACTTTAGACATAAGGTCTATACACATCCTTCATCACAAATTTCAGCTCGCATATCTTGGAGTTGTAATACCCCAAAAATGGGCTATAGGACCATTGACCTCCTATATCGACAAATTGATCGAAATCGACACAAAAGTCCTAACCAAAGGTACATTTGCGCATCAAATCATCGAAACCCTAATCGATTTAATCTTAATTCTACATTGAGGAATATTCCTAAATATTCCTAATTTATCCCAATTATCTTTAATTAAATATTATTTGGCGATAAATGATATTATTTATCCTAAAGTTAATTAATTGAATATGTTGAATATTTGATTAATTAGACTTAATTCTACCACTTAATCATTTTATTAGATTTAATTCTATTTATTCCTAATTAATGTTATTTAATTTTGACAAGAAATCAAAAATCCTATGAATAATTGATTAAATTCTTATTTAATTAATTAAATCCAGTTGTCAAATTTAATGATATAGTTTTGGAATAAAGTTTGATTAAATAATTGATTAACTCATAAATCAGTTATTTTAATTCAAAAATCATTTAAGTTGAGAATAATTCATTTGAATTATTAAATTAATTCATAATTATCCATGCACATTCAGAAAAGTAGTTAAACTCTAAATCAATAAATCAATTCAATTTGTTATCTTTTTGAACTCAACATCTATTTTGAGTTAAAAAGTGATCTAAACTTCTGATTTGAGTTAAAAAGCTGATTTTGCATGATTTTGTGAGTTAACTAATTCTAATTTCCTGATAACTCAAAAATCAATCTGAGTTAATCAGGGAGGGATTTTTGGCTTTCCATGAGCTCTCAAAAATCTTGGATTTCTACATAAACAAGGCTCATCCCTTCACAAAAGATCCTTCCTTCAATTGCGCTTTCAATTATTTGGAGAATCAAGCTCTTACAAATAGGTGATTGTGAGATTTTTTCAATTTCAATTTTATTGTTTTCAATCCATTTTCATAGCATATCATATCATTGATAGATTCATTTGTAATTCATTTCAATCCATTTTAGATCAAGCTTCATATCAGTTTTTTCATCATATTGCATAGAAAATACAAAAATATAGATTAAGCTGCATTCATTTTCATCCATCTTTCATCATTTTAAATCCTTCATTAAGGTATTGCATTGTCACTGGTCTTGGTCATAATTTGAGAATATCAAACTCATACCTACTAGAAGGCAGTAAATCATCTGGTTAGCTATATTGTTTCATTTATAGATTTCTTGATTTGCTAACCTTTAATGTTTTACTGAAGTGTTGTGTCCACAGCTAGGTACAAAATTCACATGCACATTTCTAGCACCCAACGTGGGGCCTTGCAATAGGTTTCCATTTTGATTCTATCAATTTTCTGACAATTTCATTCAAGCTTAATTTTTTAATTTTTTTTCTTTATACGATTTCATATGACATTTCAGAAAGTCATATCATAGCCTTTTGGTTGTTGTATGACTATTGACATTCTAGATTGTTGTATGGGTTTTTATGTAGTGTCGTCTAGAAGCTAAATTATCGTATGAGAATAGACCCATTATCATATCATTTCCAGATTGTCATATGAGAAGGTGTAGAAACTCGTATGAGTTTTGATGCCAGTTTTGCATAGTAGTATCATGTTTTTGAATAGTTTTTGGAAATTTTGATTTTAGATTTCTACTGATAGCTAATGCTAATGATTGATACGTGTTGTTTTCGATAAGTTTTGCTCATGGAAAAGCTCAAAAAAACAAAAATAAGGTAAAATCTACTAAGCACGTTGCTTTGGACTGGAGGTATTTTTCTACATCTATATATCATTTCGATTTTGGAAAATAAAATGAACCTCTCACGTGTTTAGCTTGAGAGTTTCTTAATTTCATAGATCACACGTACATGTTTTCTCTAAAGGAAATAAGGAATCTAGATTTCTTTCTTGCATATATGTATCACATAGTAATTAGGCCCTATGAACACTATTTGTGGTGTTCTTGAGAGAGTGGGATTCATTCGCTTGTTTTACATGCAAAGCTCTTCTTGAAGATAGATCCCCTTGTAGGTAGGGAAAGATTTGTTATCATCTCATGATCTTACTTGGTTAAGTCTTCAATCTTTAATGGTACATTTTCTCTTAGTCCCACTTAGAGAGATTAGTAGTCATTATTTTTGCAATACAAACCTTGGTGAGGTAGTTTCAATTTAGCGTGTCAATCAATCTTCTTGCTATGTTTGGGTGAGGTAAAGAGGCTAGAGGATTATGCTTTGTTCCCTTTTTGGGCACATCAGAAACTCAGATCCTTGAATCCAAATTAAGTCCCCATGTGGTCTATTTTGTGAGTCTTCCTTGATAGAGAGGATTAACCATAGTGGACATTCCCTTTATTGGGTAAACAACGTGGACGAAACCTCAAGTCGTGATAGCCATTTTTGACATGGTAGCAAAAACCGCTATATAAATGTCCTTGTGGAAGAAATCTCAACAGGTGTAGTTTCTTGTTGGGCTGTCAGATCTCCTCAACATCTCTGATTAATTAAATTCTTGGAATGTGTCAAAACCCCGGTGTGCTTGGATTGGAGTTCGCCCTCTTGAGATTGCAAAATTTGTAGAGTTGACCATTACTACGAACCATAATGCAACCAATTTTTTTATTTTCTAGGACTATGTGCATGACTGCAAAATATTTTGAGAACATACACAAGTAGAATTCTTAGGGAGTAGAATACTGCATCATTATTCTTGTTCATGTGAAAGGTTGCTTTGTCCCTTGCTCATTGTTTGAAGATAATTGTTTTCTTGAACTCCATGATTGATTTCTTGTGTGTCTGATCCGCAATAAAGATCTTCAAAACTTGGGCCAAAAAACTTGTGAAACAATTGCTATCAAAATCAACCAACAATCTGAAAAACTTGCAAAAACTAAAGCAAAAATCCTTTCTGGTGTTAGTTGTCATCTTGGGAAAACAAAAGTTGTATGAGTTTTCAAATTGTCATTTTAGAACCTCATATGCTAACCTATACTTTTTTGTATGACTGTTGTGAGAAAACCCAAGCAAATTTCAATACTGGAGTCAAGTGTCGTACAAGTTTTCAAAATTGTCGTATCAAACCCCATCCTGACTCGTATGAGCCTAGATAAAGTCGTACAAGAGTTGAGTCAAAGTTGTTAGAAAACCATCAAATTTTTTACAAATTCAATCATTACAGTCAACCACTAGATTATGTCAAAAAATTCACTATGTTAGGAATAGAGCAGAAAAACCAAAAAAAACCAATTCATTTTCCTAAAGTGGTCTCTTGAGTTTGATCTAGCCTTCTGATTTATTGATTTGAATCACATTTCATCTTGTGTCAAAAACCTTGTCAAAATCATCTTCAAATTGAATCCTCAAAATAGCTAAGTGTTTGAACTCATGTACACTATACTTTGGGCATCCACCCATACATCTAGGGGACAATATCCTACACTTACGTCCAATCAATCTTTTCAATCAATTGACCAATCCAATCTTGACAAGGTTATGCCATTCGATTTTCCCAAATCAAGTCATTCATCAGTTCTCTTAATCTTACTCTTCTGATTCACTCAAGTTTAATGGTGGAAACTAGAGCTTCCTCACATAGAAAACCTAGAGAAGAACCAAGATTCTAATTTTGTCTTCTTACGTTGTTCAGTCCATTAATCAACCTTACGATACAACTCGTTACGAAGAAGATGCTCTAGGTAATTGATACCACAATTTCTCAAGGGGGAGTAAACCAAGGCTCCCAAGGTCATCACTCTAATCATGGCAAAGACCTCGAGCCAATATCATCTGAAATTGAACGATATAGAAATGATGATTCCTTTTGAAAAATGATGAAACATTTCTTGCAAGAAGAAAAAGAGGCCTATTTATTACACCTATCTCAACAAGGAGCCAAGCTTCCTCAAGACTTTAATGTTGATAATATCATCATGTAAGAGGAAGAAACTCCCATCACAGCCATGATGAAATAGATGCATTCCATGCAAGTTAAGCTAAACAAGCTAGGAAAAGAGAAGGAACCTAAATAATTCTCTATGGAGGCTCTATGCCCCTTCCCATTCGATAAAAACTTGTACATGCCACCATTTCCAAAAAGAGTGGAGATACCAAAATATGACAAATACAATGGAAACTCTGATCCCCAGGATCATGTCAGAGAATTTTGTACTCAATCCATGGAGTTTATGCAAGAACCAACATACTTAATGCATCTTTTCCCATGATCACTAGGAGGAGCAGCCATTCATTGGTTTTCAAAAATGCCTCCAACCATCAAAACATTTGAGGAGCTAATCAAACTATTCTACCACCAATACTCCTACAATATCCAACATCCAGTCACCATGATAGACATCTGCAATCTGAAGCAAAATGTAGGAGAACCCTTCCTAACCTTTCCCAAATGATGGAGGAAGAAGTTTTCACTCTATGCTCGACCTATTTTGAAAACTGAAAAACTCAAGATCTTCATCAACAATCTGATTCTGGAAATCAATTATCACCTGCAAATGCAGAATCATACTTCTTTTGAGAAAATGGTAGAAAATGCCATAAAGATTGAAAATGTGCTTTCTCGTAAGGGAGATATATCACTTAAAAAAGACAACAAGTATGAATTAGGTTCTAGTTCCAACAACAAAGATAAAGTCAAATTCTTGAACAAGAACAAAAATGTTGTAAGAGATGGTGTTGTCGATCACATCAATGCTCCATCAAAGGCACCAGCATTCAATCTCACCATTGGCACTTAAGCCATAAAAGCTTCTGAACAAAAGGCATCTAAATCTTCTAAAAAGTCTAATGACTATAAACCATGGGTTACAAAGCCAAAGCACAAGTTCACTCCTTTGGGTGAGTCCTTAGAATTTTCCATGAAAACATTATTGCAAACAAAATCATCAAATTGTCTGATATAAAACCATATGATCCTAAAGTAAAACCTAAATGGTAGAAAGAGACTAATTTCTATGATTTCCATCAAAACAAAGGTCATAAAACCAATAACTGCATATGCTTAAAGTATCTCATACTAGACAAAATTGATGATGGATAAATTATAATTAACATCCATAAAACCAACAATGATCATACAGCATTCACAGAACCATTTCCAAAGCATAATCAAGGAGATTCATCTTTTAATCCTAACATGGGTGCTAAAGTCAATTAGGCCTACTCTGGAAATAATGATGTCATAAAAATGGTTGAACCATGCCTATCGGAACATTGCAATGTCATCACCATTTTAAGAAGAGATAGAGATAATCAACCAGAAAATGTAGTAACTTGATCACAAGCTCAGGTACATCTACAAGGACAAAACTCAGGTTCACCAAATGCCCCTAAGGTGCCTTTTAATATTTCATCTACTTCTTAGAAAAGGGCTTCCTCAAAATCATCAAATCCTAAAGAGACTAGGACAATGTCATATAGTATTTTCCAACAACTCTAGCATACCAATGCTAAAATATCCATGTTTGAGTTGCTTCAAATATCTCCTGCTCATAGGGCTATTTTGGATAAAGCTATGCTCGGTTCCAATGTTCCTGACAATCTTGATCTAGATAGATTTCAGACTATGGTTGGTCATCTAACATCACCCCAGTATATCTCCTTTTCAGAGGAAGATGACAATTCACTGAGTCATCCGCATAACCAGCCCTTGCACATTGAAGTCTTAATCCAAAACCATCATGTCAAATGTGTGTTGATAGATGGAGGCACTGGTCTAAACATCTATTCCTAAAAATTGGTCACACAACTGGTATTATCAGAGGATGATATTGATCCTAAAAAGAAGATAACTAGAAAAGCATATGATGAACATGAAAGATTATCCAAGGGAACAATTGTACTACCTATCAGAACATGACCAGTTATCAAAGACATCACCTGTCAAGTTCTGGATCTTCCATTGGCCTACAACATTCTTCTAGGGAGACCTTGGATACATGAAATGCAAGCTATTCCATCAACATACCATCAATGTGTGAAATTTCCTTATGATGGAGTAGAGGTAATAATTCCAACTAACATATCGACATCTTGCAATGCCTTGAAAGAGAGTGTTGACAAACTTGTTCCACATAATAGGAAATCTTCCACTAAGAAAAAAGAGACAACATCTACATCCAATATAGAAGACATTGCCAAAGAGGTCAAAATCAAGGACACGAGCATGGGAGAATATACTATGGAAGTAGTCCTATCTCTAACATCTCTCCTAGTCTTGCCTAAATCTTATGGACAACCTTTAAAATAGACAAAAAAAGCATCTAAAGAACCTCAAGCTATCTATAATGGAATTTTTGTCATAGAGCAAGTGTCCAAGCAAGAGTTTGAAGAGGAAGAAGTTGTGCTTGCATGGCTATACAAAGATGGCTCTCCATCCATTCAAAAATGTGACTCTAAGTCAAACAAGATTCCTTCAAAGTCATATGGACCAAGTCAAAAACTCATGTCTAAAATGGGATACACAAGAAAATGACCTCTAGGAACAAGAGGTAAAGGAATCATACAACCTATTGAACATTGTGGAAGAACAAACAAGGAAACTACAAGAATTGGATATCACAAGAAGCCCTTCCACCTCAGTGGTAATTTGGCCCATGTCCTAGAACAAATAAGTCCAACAATAGAAACTTAGCTAAAGGAAGAAACACAACAATCAAACAGTGATGATTCAGACACCACTGATCTTATTCCTTATGCACATTTACCTTAAAACATACTAGATCTTCTTAAGGATCAAGAGAAAACTAAGGAGAATATCAATGTGGTAGATACAAAAGAGCCTACTATTGAACAAGAAGAAGGTAAAGCTCTCACAATAGCTGAACATTTGGGATGCAACCATGATTCCGAGATAGACTCCCATGAATATGAACTCCACTCATAATCTGAAGGTAATCCTTCTTGGGGGATTCATCGTGACTTTACACATGTTCTCACATTTCCCAAAGGTCTAGATGAAGAATAAGAGGATGAATCAAATGACTATGAATGGGGAGTTATTCCAGAAGAATATAAGCTTATCACAGAAAAAACACATAGATATCATTCACCAATATTCACCTAAATCTATGATGCAGTCAAGGATGGAGGATCCAATTAAGGACTATCCAAACTTACAGCCAAAAACCAACATAGTAGAATAATACAACAAAACACCAAATTTGACAAAGAATAGATATCTTTATTCATCAACGAACTAATTACATGCAATGTGTTGGGCTGTAAGGCCTTCCCAGTTATGGCCAATTACAATGCAAGAAATAGTTCTACAAGATCATGCAAGATCCAACACATCTCCTCCTCAGCTAGCCCAGGTCTGCAACACAAAAAGACACTGGCAGGCACTCCAAGAAAGATCTAAACTTGTGCTCGCAAGCCACCAAGAAATCTTCTTGTTCCTAAGCTCGCAAGATACTAACTCTGCTACCTTCTATCCAAATTTAATCTAATTCTAGATCTCTACTCCCACTCTCTAAACAACTACCCAAGCATCCCTTTAAATACTAATCCAAGCCACAAGTTGGATGGATGAAATAATTAACCCTTACAAACAAATATTAAATACCAAAACATCAATCGGCTCTCAAATAGCCTTATAATGAATTAATTCTCCAAGTCGGCCTCCAGATCCACATAGGATAATGCAACATGCTAGATCTAGGTCCCCACATGTCCAACGGTCAATCGATAACTCAAGGAGTGGGACCCAAATTAAATGCACTAGTTGGCAAAGCTAATTCACCAAGAACATCTATCAGTAATCCAAACTACCGAATGCCAAGAAATATACCAAGTGAACAGACCAACCGAGCTCCATAAGCATTACTGAGCACTAGCTATGATGAGTCTCCTTTAATGACCGAGCTCCCATCAAGGAAAAAATCCTCGAACGACCAAGCCACTTCAGTGACTGAGAAACAAACATGAACACTGAGACCCCTTCGATAACTAAGCACCAAGCAACAAAACACCAAGTCACCGAGTGACCATCATCCACCAAGATCCACCAGAACTTCCAACTAAGAATCACCACCAAGATCACTGAGGTCCATTGGTGAAGAAAAAAAAAAATTGACCAAGAAATATTGCCAAAATAACCAAGTAAAAGCTTGCCTTTACCAAGCTCATCCACCTCCTTTACTGAGTACCAAAAAATCACAAGGAACTGGACAAGAAGCTAGGATGCCACTGCATCAGACTCCCGAGGTACAAAGAAAAGTGTGTACCACACTTTCTCACCAAAGGGAACATTTGAACAACACCAACTCCACTTCATCTTCACACAAGGCTTGTCAATCCATGAAGCCTGAAAAATGCACAAATTCATCAGCCAAGTCCTCCTTAACCAATCTTCCACCAACCAGTCAGAATATTCAACATCTAGCACAAACTGAGGATTCAACCCATCACCAAGTATCAAGTTAGAATCCCATCTCAAAATCTCATCACAAGGCTTATCACTATCAAAAGGCGACTCAAGTCCACAATCAACAAACAACGTCTACACCACAACACCAAAAAAAAAACAATTCAGCAACACCATCATCACAAAGGTGTTCAGCAATAGGTAACTCTTCACCAACAAGAGTCTGATCAAGAACAACTAGATGCTCTATAATTTCCATGTCAGGCACAACTGACTGAACATGAAAACCAATCTCCTCACTACCCTCAACAAGGTCAAAAACATCAACGATAAGCACAGGTAACTCAGCAACAACCATAAGTTTCTCTATAGGTTTCATGGCATAATCCACCAACTAACCATCAAAACCAATTTCACATGCTTCCACATGTCTTCTCTCTTGGACTAGTCTTCTAATAGTCCAAACAAGTTTCCTCTGGATCGGCATGCTCCAACTTTGGTAAGTTATACAAAGCTCAACAACAATTTCCTTCACAAGGCTATCAACTCGGTACTTCACATGGCTCAACAAATCCATTTCCCATCGAGAAAACTTTTTAAAAATATTTTCTTCCACCACATCATAGAGATTTGCAATCGCACTAGGATTCAATCCTCTCGGAGACATCTCCAAAGATTTTTGAAAACCCTCTACAAAAAACCCAATACTGACCACCTTGTGACAATCTCCAAGTTGTATGCAAGTGAGATCACAACTTGCCACCTTGCATGAACAACCAAGCCATGATTTCACAAGTTCAGCGCCATAGATCTGCAACTCAGATTGCACACAATCTCTTCACCAACAAGATCAACTTCACAAGATCAACCTTGCTAGGTCAACCTTCACTCCAAAAGATCAACTCAGCTTTGATACCACCTGATGTAGTCAAGGATGGAGGATCTAATTAAGGACTATCAAAACTTGTAGCCAAACACCAACATAGTGGAATAACACAACAAAACACCGGATCTGACAGAGAATAGATATCTTTATTTATCAACTAACTGATTACATGCAATGTGCCAAGCTATAAGGCCTTCTTGGTTATGGTCAATTACAATGCAAGAAATAGTTTTACAAGATCACGTAGGATCCAACACATCTCCTCCTTAGCTAGTCCAGGTTTGCAACTCAACAGGACACTGGTAGGCACTCCAAGAAAGATCTAAACTTGTGCTCGCAAGCCACCAAGAAATCTTCTTGTTCCTAAGTGTTGGTTGTTTTCCTAGTTTAAGGTTTTGGTCTTTCAAATTTTTGATTTTTGATATCTCCCTATTTTTTGTGAATTGAGCTCCAAGATTTTCCAGCCCCAAAAGTTCCAAATTTGTTTAGAAGTTTGAAAAAACCCTAGGTTTTAGGTCTAATTTTCTTTGAAAATCCAAAAACCCTAAAAATTGCTCACCTAAGTCTATTCAACTGTTAATTTTTCAATCACTTAAATGACCTTTTTCTGCATGTGTGCTTTATATTTCCAATTGGTCACTTAGTCTCCCAAGAAAATTGGCATATTCCTTGTTATTTAGCGATTACTTGAAAACCCTTTGTCGTGCGATCTCCTTAGGTTGAAGGAATATTCTTTCCCTTCAAACGACTTAGCGGTCTCCTTAGTCACTAGGTCTCTGAATGTCTATTATGAGATTTAGTGACTACTATGATAAAAATTTGCAGAGTAACTATGGTTGCTTTATCTCTAGATCAAAAATGCCTTCAGTCGGGTGATCTTTGAAACAAATAAAATTTGATATATTATTTAGCAATAATGAGATTTGGAGTTGGTCATTGAATCTCTAGATGCAACATGGCAGTTTTTTTTGTAGGTCGCGAGGTCTCCAGTTATTCAGTGGTTAAGTTATTTTATCCCATGACTTGGTGATTTCATTAGTAATGCATTCTCATCTTTCTGGCGGTTATGTCTCAAGCGGTCAGCGATTCAGTGACACGGTTATCTCTAAATCTCCTGTTGAAGCAGTTAAGTTATAAAAGGTATGGAAACTTGGCAAGAACCATTGGATGAGGCTTTGATCAGTGGTTGATATTTAATCTTGTTACTTGACTAAGGTTAAGTAATTCTTCTCATGACTAGGAGAATAAAATTGTTCGTGCAATCTCCAGATTTAACCATAGTTGAAAAAGACATCTAGCAACAAGGAGATTGTCTTTAGTCACGTGGTCGCCCGATGAAGATGAGTTAAGAAGAGGGTTTTCAAACTATTGTTCTTGTCTGTTGATTTAGTTTTGATTGAGTGGTGGCCGCGTAATCTCACAATCAAACCATGGGTTAAATAAGATATAATGACCTTGATTTTTTCTTGGTCGCTTAGTCTCCAGGTCAAACTTAGGTTAAGAGAATTGTTTAGTGATTATGAGATTATCTTCAGTTGGGTGATCACCAAATGATCCAAAGTTAAGTGTTGACTGAAGTCAAAAGATTGAAGAACATATGAGTTTCTACTTGCTAGATTTTATGACGTGTCTCTTCATGATTGGTTGATTAAATATAAAAAATATAAATAGGAAGGTAGGTTTGACTATAGTCGCTGGATCTTTGAAAGAAATAAATTGAAGTTTTCTTGTCTTCGGTTGCTGAGTCTCCAAATAGTTGAGTCGGAAGGTCTCAAGAAGAAGTTTGAAAAGTCAACTGATTTTAGCGACTAAGAGATATACTATGATTGCTAGATCTTGAAATGGCTCTCTGTCACCAGGTCTCGAGATAAATTCAAAGAGGAAATATTTTATGGTGACTAAAGTAATGGCTATAGTCGTGGGGTCACACGATGGAAAATATAAAAAGGCTTGTAGTCAGCTGGTCCCAGATAAATCTAAAAAGGTTCAAATTATTCAGTGACTATGATGTCTGACTATAGTCACTAGATCTCAAGAAGAAGTAAATTCATTTAGCGACTATGGTTTTCTTCAGTCACCAGATCTTTGAAAGTATAAAGGAGGCACCAAATATTTTAGAAATTATGAGAATGTCTTGAAGTTGCTAGGTCACCAGAAGTTAAATTTTGATCACCTATAATTTTCTCAGATTATAGCTAGTGAATTGAGTTCTGAGCATGCCAAGTAATGGCAAAAGTGACATACTTTTAAGATTTTTGATCTCTAACAGATTGCTGCATTCAATTTTGCTAAATAAATACAATTGTTCATCACTCATTTTGAATTACCAAGAATTTAGAAAACTAGAGCAATAGAATTTCTCAGAGCAATGACAAGGTTTAGGATATCCAAAATTTGTAGAGGTGTTTGAGATTACAGAAAGAATGAGCAAACCATCAGTCAATGGGGCCTCTACCAGCAAAGGAGGAAAGGAGAAAGTTAAGGAGAGTTATTCAGATGAGTTTCTCATCTTGCTACCAAGCTCATCATAGAACACGAAGGTTAGTGATGAATGTTTTGTGGATGAACTTGCTTATTATAGAGATGCTAGGACACCAAATGTCACTAGAATGTGATTGTTTAAATAATTTTATAAGAATGCTGAGAGTCTAGTCCTTGTATCAAACCCTTGGACATTGGGATTAGGAAAATTGATAGTTCTTGAGGTCTTCCTACATGTAGATGTCCTAATTGTCCTATCCCATAGCTATGATCCTCTATCCAAAACAATTAGGAAAGCTGATGGTTCTCCTCTGGTAACTCTTGATCAAAGTTCATTCATAAGGGATTTCAGTATCCAGGTCCCTATGGATACTAAAATTAATTTATAGGCCTTGGCCAATAGGTATACTAGGGAGGCTGCTGTAGTGGAAAAAGAAATTCAAGCCCATGTGCCACAAGAAAATAGAAATTATATCACACTAATTACTAGGTCGGCAGCCCCATTTTTCTACAAAGATCTCAAATTTTACATAAAATATATTGCATACAGATTATGAAAAGTTTTAGGGATAGATAGTGGGGAGAGGATCACCACGGACCTATTAATGGATGTTTTGGATTCCCAAAGTCTTCATGTGGCAAGGGAGTATGATTATATAGGTTTTATAATAGAAAGAATACATGAGGGTTTACAAGCTTTGAAGAACCACATGTCTGGTTTTGGTTCTACACCGAGATTCATGCATTATTCTTTGCTGATGCATCTCATTTTGTACTTCAATTATGACATCATGAACATGGATAAACTTGAGCCACAGATGATGTATCAAGGGCAACCAAACCCAGTGCAATACTAGATAAGGGCTTGGAGTCCTTCCACAAGAAGTGATTTTTGTGTATTTGAGAATTGGATGGTTCAGCCTATCCTCCTCAGCTTAGGACTTGATCTTTCTAGGCTATCTACCAAAGTTTTGCAGCTAGTGAGGCCTCAACAATTTGTTGATAAATGGAATAAGGGACATAATTAGGGAGATATATACTATGAAAAGGGGTATACTATGATTAGAGTATACAGATTCCCTCATCCTCCTCACATACTACCATTCTTTGTTCCACCAAGGGTGGCATTCTTAGAGTTCATATGGTAGCTTATGCTGACTAAGAAGGAGCATCTGGCTTCACACAGGAAGGGAACCTTTACTCCTAGGCAATTTAGAGTGCATAGTATCACAATAGGCAAGAATGCCTTCAACAAGGTTAATGAGTGGTTGGGACAGTTTAGGATGCATGTAGCTTCTCATAGATATGTGGGTACAAAAGGATTCATGGTTGTTGCTAGGCAATATTACATGCCCATCATCCCATTCAATAAAAGGCATGAGGAGTATCCCGAGGAAGATGTGTTAAGAAACATAATAGAAGAAGAAGAAGTGGTAAGGAGAGCTAACCAAATACATGAATTTTATACCATGGAGAAGCAAGTGAGACAAAAGGGATTATCATTTAGTGGTTTCTTCCCTACATTGCCTTATCTTCAAAGGCTTGAACAAATGATGTCTCAATTCAACACTCTAATGAGAACATTTGAAGATCAAATTGATGAGACTAACAAGAAAGGGGATGTCCATTCTAAATTTGAATGTGTTGAGGATAGTGATGGTGGCTACTTTATGTATAGCATCCCTCCCCTAGAACAAATAATGGATGAAAGGCATCAGGTTGGGGAAAATATTGTTGACCTAATGGAGCTCCATAGTTCTCAAGATACATGTGAGCCTCCTACAAAAAATCAAAAATTATTAGTTGGAGAATCCTCTCAGGTGAAGAAAAAGGAAAAAATAGGAGCCCTCTTCCCTAGAACTAGTGTCCATAATCACTAATTAAGAAAGAAAATCAAGAAAGAGAAGAGGAAGCGAAAGCTTGAAATAGAAAATGTTGAGTTGCCCTTGGCTTTGTGCCAAGATGAAAGAATGATTAAACAAGATGCATTCTTGAAGGATGACAATTTTGTAGAGTCAGAGGAATTGAAGATTTTCTTAATTTGGCACAAACAAAAATAGGTTGCATCCAGTGTTCGGATTACTGAAGAGGGTCAGGTCCTTGAGGAGGCAATGCAAAGATTAAAAGAGTATGACCCTGAGGCTGAAAATTTCACCCCAGAACAATCTAGAAAACTTGTAAAGAATAGCAATATGCTACCTATGCCTGGGTAGAATTTGTATTTAGACTTTATTATTGATCAAATTAAAAGGCAGGAAGATATAACTTTGTCTTCAGAAACCCAAGTAGGGGAAATCATCAGAGGATTTGGGTATAGCCCAAGGAATCAAGCGTTGGCTCTATGGAGTCGATATCCTAAGGACAAGAAGCCTTCAATCCTGAATGTCAAAGAGAAAATGGACAGTGACAAGATTTTATGGTCAATCCATAATACAGGGAACCTTGAGATCTCTCAAGTGCTAACCCAATTTGCTAGACTTAATGAGGAGAAAAAAAACAATTGTCTAAGAGATATGGTTCCCTAATAGAGGACTACAATACACTATTGAAGGATAGAGATATCCAAATAATGAAAGAGAGGGCATTGGAAAATTCTATGGAAGACTTACAACAATAACTATTAAACACTACTATAGCTGCCCCTGCACCACCCCAACAACCTGCATTAATAGAGAGTGGAAGTATGAGTGAAGAATAAGTTGCTACAAGAATTAAAAAGATAAATGAGGAAAATAATGAGGTTGTCCTAAAGGCCTTATTAAAGATGTTGTAGCATAGAATTGATATGTTGAAAGCTAAATCTGATTTGGTCTTCAATGCTTACAGTAAGTTTCCTGAATTGCAGGTAGAAGTAAATGGTTATGTCACAATTTTGAATAGTTATTATACTACTTGGTCTGTCAGGGAACCACTCTTTAAAAGATTGGTTGTCATTCAATCTTTAAAAATAGATATTCCATAGGCTGTTCTACAAGTGGGAGAAGAAATAAATAGAGGCAAGGCCATATTGCCACTTTTTAAAGGCAAGGCAAATCAAATTGAGGCTAAGATAGCCATGCTTAGCTCTAATTCCAACAAATTTATCCCTCCTATTAAAGATGCAGATGGAACCATAAAGATCCTTGATCAGTGGAGATTAGATTTTGATCTCATATTGCCTAGAAAGGAGGCATTTTTAGATGAAAGTAATGAAGTGGATGTGGAAAGATTCAATAAAACTCTAGATGAAGCCATAAAGGCAGAAGTGGAGCTCACCAAATTTGTAACAAATGTCAAAGAAATAACAAATACCATGTGGGAGAGGCAGAAGGCACAACTACAACACACCCAGGATTATAAATGGTCGACAAAGGAAGAGGTCACTGCTTGGGATGAACTCACAAAGCCCAAAAAGATAAAATCTACTGAAGTTGACTTTGATATTTTGGATGATGAGTAAAGAGGACACCTGGAGTACCTGAAACCTAACCTCAGAGCACAAGGATGATAAGCTATCAAAAATAATGGTGTAAGTTAGCCGAAATGGTGATCACCATATCTCGCAGTAACTCAAGCATCTATCATGAATATCTATAAACAAAGGTGTCAGTGATCGACAAGCTAGGATTGTAGAACAGTCCAAAATATTTTGGTCTTTCCACCACCTTGAGGGCTTATTGTAATTTGTCTTTTATTCTTGTTAGGGTTAGGGCACCAACCTTCCGAAGCTTGTTGCATTCTCATTGATAAGAGTGTTCCAAGATGGTTGAGTGATATATATAGGTGATATCCTTATTTTTGTAAAGGGCTAGAAGGGAAGATAATAGAAATATAGAATATAATTGCTACAGAGCAGGCTTTAAATTTTTGTGTCTAAGCTTCTGAGAATGGGTCTTTTTATCTAATTTACAAATTTATTTCAATACAAATACACTGCAATTTCTGTCTCTTATTATTGTTGTCTCTTTACTTTTATGTTTTCTCTTATATGTTTTATTTGTGAGGCATTTAAAATGTACTGATTGTTAAGCAATTTCTTCAATTGATTATGAGTTTCTCTCAAGGAGAGAATTAAAATCCTTATTATTAATTGTAGAGAGTAAAATTATATGTAAATATTTTGATGATAATAATATTAGATTGATAGAATAGGTTGTCAAGCATTCTATTCAGATTGCAGATGGTGTGTAAGGCATGCTGTTGTATTTCTCTTTTGAAGTAACTTTGTAGATCTACATTTAAAATATTTTTCCCATTGGATTAGGCACTGGTTTGAAGTTTGTTTCTTCATTAAATTATCTTTTCATGACCTTTAAAGATACTAAATTTCACTCCATTACCATTATTTGTTTTTAAGAATTATTTGCATATTTTGAAAAGAACTGTATTAAGTTCATATTTAGTGATTCCTTAAAGAAATAATCAAGAGGTTATCCTTCCTTGAGTTTGACTCAGAAAAAGAAGAAGGATAAATATCCTTATACCACTATTCTGTGCTATTACAATAATAATTTCCATTATAGTACTTTGTATTAGGATAATCTAGGTTATCTGTAGAGTAATAATGTCTTATTGAAGTAATTTGAAGAAATAATCGCATAACAGTGAAGAAATAATCCACTATCTAAAAGTTTACTTGAAATATAGTAAATCAATTAAGTAGGAAATACCTGCCTGAGTCCTATGGAGCTCAAAGCAGAAGGAGGATCCTATCCAATCATCATTAATTAGACTATTTCTTGCAAACTTAGAGCCCTGTGAACTGAGAATCAAGCCCAATTATTACCAAGTTTGATCCCATAAGAAAAAGCTCTAAAAAATTGGCGACTCCATTGGGGATGAGCAAAATCTTTTACAAAGTTATAAGTGACGTAGGTTTCAAGTTGGGTTTGACTCCTGGCCTTCTCATTTCATACTGATTAGTCACCATTGAAGATTAGAGTTATCCTTTCATCTTTGTCCCTTTAGGAGCTTTGCTTATATTTTCTCACAAGGATAGTATCTCCAAATCCCCAAATAAATTGGGTGGTGACTCTCTACAAAATCTTTGTGTCAGTGCTCGATAAGAGATCCTTTGTTTCATAATAACCCATAAGAATACAAGGTCTTGGAGAAAAGAACATCCAAAAGAAAATTTAGAAGGAGAACTTCTAGCTACCTCAAGGCGAAATCAAATGAGGAGGGAGAGAAATAGTAATGACATGTCCTTCACATGGAAACAAAAAGGAAATGTGAGGACAAAAGATCCTGTTCAAACAAACTAGGAGGGAAATACATCAAAGTATGAGGAAGCAATTGATTTAGGTTTGAATCAATATGATGATTACTATTCACCCTTTGAAAAGAATGGAGGGAGAACCCAACCCCATAGAAGAGGAATCCCTAGAAATAACAGAAGATCTAGAAGCCAAATTAGGAGTAGACAAGATTTTGTTCCTTCTTTTTCCCTTAGTTCCTCCTTATAAGGTCACCAAGTACCTAATGACCACCAAGAAGAAGTACCTGCCCAAAATTCTTCATCAGAAACAACCCTCCTAGATTCTAAAAAAATCTTTGAAGAAGTGTTTGAACTAGAAAGAAGGATCCGAGAGCGAGCTACAATAAGGTAAAAAAGAGAAAGAAAAGGAAGAAAAAATTAGACATGCTATGATAAGAGTTGAACAATTAAAGAAGCAATTATTGGATTTTGAAGCCATAAATTATGTTCCTATAATAGAACAAACAAAGGACCAACCTATTATCCAAGAAGTAAATGAAATAAGAAACCCTAGGGATAAGGGTAAACAAAAGGTTGTGGGAATTTCAATCAATGAACCAAATCTTACCAAAAAAACTTTAGATCAAGCAGCAAGATTAGATGATGACCTTGAAAAGGCCAAAAGAGAACATGAATTGTTGGCTAAATAATTAGAAAAGGTAGAGCTAGAGGCTATTGTAGCTGAGATGAAAAGGAAGATTGATTTCCTTGGACAATCTTCAGGACCCACCAATACAGTGTCTACCTCCTTGGTACAAGGTGCAAATGTTGTGAGTAATGCCAAAACTATCCCTTCATTGGGTATCCCCAAGGCTTCCACTATTTCAAATATCCAAACATCCACATCTTTAGGTGTTGGCCCATCTCAAATAGGATCTATTCATGAGAGACATAAGCAATTAGTTTTTATTGGAATTCCTGGATACCCCAATCCTATTCCTGATGAGATTAGGGAAAAACTTCTGAAATTCACTGGAAGTAATGTTGTTACCTATGAGGAACACTTGAAGAGCTTCATTGATATAATAGATGATTACAACATAGAGCCTAATGATTTAGTTATGAAACTTTTTGTTCAACCTCTGACCAAAGATGCTAGAGATTGGTTTAGGAATTTTCCTCATGCTAGCTTAAGTTCATGGGAACAGTTCAAGCATTGTTTCAAAGAACAATATGGTGATAAGACCAATGAAGGTTTCATCCTTAATGAATTAAATAACATCAAGAAAAACCAAAATGAGGGTGTTGTAGAATTTAATGTCAGATTCCAAAAAGCTATACATAAATTGTTACAGGTTATCAGATTAGATGACAAAATATGTTTGGTCACTTATCTAAATGCTTTTGATTCAAAGATGGGGTATCTTTTGAGAGATAAAAACCCTAGAAATCTTGTAGAGGCCTACAAATTGACCATTAACATAGAGAGCAATAGAAGAATATCAAGAAAGTTGGGAAGAAGGGATGATTATAAACCTCAAGTCTCAAATAGAAAGGAAATAGGGAAGTCTAATACAAAACCAAAAGAGGATGATAGTTTGAAGAAAATTTTAAAAGAAATAAAAGACTTGAAGCCTGGAGAGAACAAAAATAATAGATTGGCATCAAATGACATATCATCTTTTAATAACTTTAACAAATTACCAAGAATGCAAAACTATCCCTATAACACTCGGTGGAAGGATGGAAAACCAGTGCTTCCTAAAAGAAGGGATAAACCCAATGACAAAACCCTTGACCCATTACAAAAGAATTTGGTAAAAAGGAGTGATGATGTCCCATGGTGCATTTCTTGTCAATCACCTCATGATCCTTATTACTATGTGGTTTCTCAAAGTGTCTCTATGGATGGAGAACAAGAAAGTAATGATGAAGAGTCTTATGATGATCAAGGATGTGCCATGAATTCTTCATGTATTTATGATGAAATGGACTCCGCTAAAGAGGATGAGGGTCAAGATGTTTCTACTTCCCAAGTCAAAAATCAAATCTTCCATCAGCAAGTTTTTTCTGATGAAGAAGATAGTTAGTTGGTAGAGTCCAGTGCAACACTTTAAGAGATGATGGATCAGTTGTGTTGAGAAGGCCTTCTGATGAAGAAATTGTACAAATCATAGCTGATATGGTTACTCAAGTCAAGAGTAATTATAATTTAAGAAATAGAGTGGTAGGTGACTCAAATTAGAAGTCAATTGGTATATTCGTCAAGAAATTAGAAAAGGATGTGAAACAATCTCAGGATAAACATAAGGCTGCTGAGGTTGTCAACAAAACTAAGACCAAGAAGAATGTCACTTTTGCTACTCCAAATATGACTTATAGAGTAAAAGCTAAACCCTTGGAGGAAACTATCATTTATACCCAAAAAGAAATTAAAACCCAAAACAAGGATCATCTTGGCCTTACTAAACATGAAGAAAACAAGGAGGTCACTATTATTAAGCAAGATTTAGTTGACCCAAAGTATATTCCAATTGACATGAGTAAGTTTTTATCACAAATCACTGTCAAAGTTCCTTTGTTAGAAATCATGAGAATAGAGGAACACAAAGAGAAAGCTTTAAGTTGGGTAAATGGAGCTGCTCCTACTGATACCCAAAATGCCACTAAGGTTGATAAACTCACTGTCTCAATAAATGACTCAAATGAAAACTAATGTGGGGAAATTATTTTTAAAATTCCTCAAATTTATTTGGATACAAATGTTATTAATACTATGACAGGAATAGTTGATCCTTTCTTTATGTCTTTGGTAGTAAATGGGAAGCTTTTAAAGAACTGCATGATTGATTCAGGAGCTTCTAATACTGTAATGCCTGTAGAAGTGATGAGGTCCCTTGGTTTGAAAGTAGATACACCTCATGGAAGATGTTATGCCATGGACTCAAGAGAAGTACTAGTTATTGGTACCATAAAAGCATTACCTTACAAGTTGGCAGCTTACCCAAGTAGGATGTTAACTATGAGTGTCTTGGTGGTTGACGTCCCACCTTAGTAAGGAATGTTACTATCCAGAAACTAGAGTGCTTCAATGGGAGGTAGTATCCAGTGTGATTTATCTTTTGCAACCTTCAATATAAATGGAAATAATGTCAGAGTATCCAAAGAAAGTAGAACCCCACACATGATTGAATTAAATGATGTTGATGATTTCAATTGTTGTGTGGATGTTGATATGGAAAACTTTACAATCGAAAGACTCATTCCTCAAGAAGAAGATGTAGACCCATTGATTGAAGAACTCAAGGAACAACAAAATGGATTATGACAAATGTATTTTGATGGAGCTTGTTCAAAAGAAGGTTCAGGAGCTAGAGTCCTATTTATATCTCCTTCAGGTACCACTTTCAAATATTCTTTCCTATTGACTTTTCAATGTACAAATAACACTGCTGAGTATGAAGCACTGTCTTTAGGATTAAACATTGCCATAAAACATGGGATAAAATGTTTAAAAGTTTTTGGTGACTCTGAGCTTGTGGTAGCACAAGTTAGATCCAAATATGTTGTCAAAAATGATAGATTGAAGCTATATAAACATGCTATTTGGGATCAGATTGAGTTATTTGATGCATTCAACATGTGTTGGGTAGAAAGGTCTAAAACCATAATGGCTGATTTTTTAGCTAATGTTTCCTTAAAAGGAGATGCTATTACTTGGTCTGGAGTGTCAATAGTGGAAATAAAAAGTAGGCCAATTTTCCCAGATAATATTTATAACTAGCAGGTCTTTGAAGATGACCATGCCATTTTAAATTTTATTCAATGCCTTGAAAAGTATGAAGATCAACTCATAGACTATAACACTTTGGTTGAGGAAATTTATGGTAAAGATATGGTCCTAGGGAATGGAGTGATCCACTTGAGTACAAATCATATTCCTAAGGGTTTAACTAAACTAAAAGCATTATATAGTAGTCAGGATGATCACATGTTAAAGAATACTAATGCTAAGATAGAAGATTTAGAAGAAGTGCATTTTGGATCACATAACACACCTCAAATGATTTATATTGGAAAAGGATTAGATCCACAGATAAGATAAAATATGATAAAGTTGTTAAGGAAACACAAGCATGTTAGAAAGTAAAGATCCCCAAGATAACTGAGAGGGGGGGGCTGAATCAGTTATTAGATAATTTAACCATTCAACTACTTTAAACAATATAATTAATGTACTAATCAACCATAGAAAGATAACCGTACACAATTGCACAATAACACAAGATATGTTGACTAGGGAACCTCTTGAAAAGAGTAAACCCCGGTGGGAATGATGCCCACAAAATGATGCACTAATATGAAAGTTCCTTGTTAGAGGATGGACCCTGTTAGGAGTCTTATGAAATACATTCAGTACATATAAATCCCTGTTAGGATATTTTGAATCCCTGTTAAAAGATTCTAACCCGGTTAAGAGTTTATGGAAGACAGAAGGACCCACTGCCCAAACAGCTTCAAGGCAAGATCTCTGAACCCACTATCCAAAAGATCTTAGAATTATTCAATGGAATAATATGAAATATATTACCTCCTTCACACTGTGCCAAAATTGCACTCTCTGCTACACAAGATCACAACTCCTGATCTCCGTACTCACAAGTCTTCCTTCATCACTGAATTAGCTCTTTTCTTCACTTCATGCATATATTCACATCTCAACCTTCATAGTACATATTGAAACAAGGAAAAAATTCCTTCTTATATACCAAACTCAAATAATTACAAATGAGTCGGTCCTCAATTACAAAATAATAAATTCTACACGCTACACAGAATTCACATAAAATTGTCAGCTTCCAGATACTGTAACTTTCTCCAAACATATCTTCAAAGTTTACACTGTGAACCATGTCATCATTAATGAGTCTCCAACATCCCTTTAATTGCATAAAATTATATTCCATCCTAGCTAAGAGATATCCTCCAATTTTTGAAAATCGCTTCACAGAAACATTGTCTAAACACTGCTTTCACCAAAATGCTCATAACTCTCATTAATGAATGAATTTATTTTTGCACTATTAACCATAGGTTAATAACACACCAAAGAACATACCATCAACTACACAAAAGCCAATCTACAATACAACATGTGTGCAAAAAAAAACTGTACCTACTTTCCTGCTAATATCTAGAATATCACTGTGTTGACATCAATGACAATCCAAGTCATGAATGCAACAACAACTGCTACAAAATGACTGCCAAAATAGTTTGCATTCATTCCTAACAATCTCCCCCATTGGAATTAATGGAAAAATAGATTAAAAACATCAAATGTTCCAAAAATCCAATACTACAACATCACTGCAAAATATCAAATTAAATCTTGCTTCGTTTTCCTATTCAGCTCTCTCATACAATCCATAATGTTTTTCATGTATATCTCTCCCCCATTGACATCAATGATAGAAATTCCATCACTAAGTCAACAACAACTTAATGTCAAAAGACACTTTTCAGAAAAATACAATAACAAGAGTCCTCATGACTCAGCTCATAAACTCCCCCATAGAGGAAGTTCCAACATCCAATCTAGAAGAAAGATAGGGCTCATATACCACTGGATGGATGCAATCATCTGCATCAATTCTCAAAAATAGGTTGGGGTATAACCCCAAGCATACCTCCTAGATACACAAATGTATCCTTAGGTAAAGGCTTTGTAAATATATCTGCTATCTGTTTCTTTTTGCTTATGTACTCCAATCTTACTTCTTTTTCTACAACTTTCTCTCTTACAACATGATACTTGATCTCAATATGTTTAGTCTTAGAATGTAAAATAGGATTTTTTGACATACTCACTATACTGGTGTTATCACAATGTATAACAATAGGCTCATCAAACTTTATTCCAATATCCTTCAACATCTGCTTCATCCAAATAATTTGATTACAATTATTTGCTGCTGCAACATATTCTACTTCTACTGTACTTTGTGAAGTACAATTCTGCTTCTTACTTAACCAAGAGACCAATTTTCCTCCAAGAAAAAAGGCTCCACCACTGGTGCTTTTCTTGTCATCAATGCTACCTCCCCAATCTACATCAGTATAGTCACATAAAGTAAAATCATTAGAATTCTCATACCATAATCCATAATCCATTGGTCCTTTGAGATATCTCAGTATCCTCTTTACTACTGCATAATGTGATTCTCTAGGTTCTTCTTGAAATCTTGCTACCATCCCAACTGAATGTGCTATATCAGGTCTTGTATGTGTCAAGTACTACAATCCTCCAATCATAGATCTGTACTTTTTCTACTCAACTGCTGGTGTCTCATCTTTGCTAGATAACTTATGTCCAGTTACCATAGGTGTTCCAATAGGTTTAGAATCTTCCATTCCAAATCTTTTCAATAAGTCATTCAAATACTTAGTCTAACTTACAAATATAACTTCCTTGCTTTGTGTTATCTGTAATCCCAAAAAATATTTCATTTCTCCAATCATGCTCATCTCAAATGCAGTCTTCATTTCATTTGCAAATTTGTCACTAGCTTCATCTTCTCCTCCAAAGATAATATCATCAACAAATATAACTATAACCAACAAACCATTCTCAATTTCTTTTGTGTATAAGTTACTATCTACTATTCCTTTTATAAATCCCAATTTCAATAAATACTTATCCAATCTTGCATACCAGGTTCTAGGTGCTTGTTTTAATCCATATAAAGCTTTCTTTAACTTACATACCATATCTCCTTCTTGTGTCAAAGGAAAACCTTCAGGCTGCTCAATGTAGACTTCTTCTTCCAATTCACCATTCAAAAATGCTGATTTCACATCCATCTGATACACTTTGAATTTCTTGTAAGCTGCATATGCTAGAAACATTCTCACTGCTTCAAGTCTGGCCATAGGTGTAAAATTTTCTTCATAGTCAATTCATTCTTTTTGTGAATATCCTTTACATACCAATCTTGCTTTGTTTCTTATCACTTCTCCTTGTTCATTCATCTTGTTTCTGAATACCCACTTTGTTCCAATCACATTCTTGTCTTCAGGTCTAGGGACCAATTCCCATGTCTTGTTTTTTTCAATCTGCTCTAGTTCTTCTTTCATAGCAATAATCCAATGTTCATCTTCACAAGCTTCATTAGTAGTCTTAGGTTCAATTTGAGAAATCAAACATAAATGTACCTTATTTTGAGTCAAAACTCCTCTATCTAAACTTCCAATAACTTGCTCAACAGGTTGATGTCTTGAAGTATACCTGTTAGGTGTCATAGTTACTGATCTTGTTCCAACTGTAGATTCTTCTCTACTTTCTTCTCTATTTTCTTCTTTGTTTTCTTCTCTGTTTTCTTCTCTATTTTCTTCAGTATGACTTTCATTCAACAAATCACTGTTAGTTTCAAAAAATAATTCTGCATTTTCAATGTTAGGCTGAGGTTGTGCTTCTCCATCAGATTCATAATCAAGCATTCTTTCCTGAATTTTAAACTTCTCATCAACTTTTACATTTGCACTTTCAACAATAGTCTTAGTTCTTTTGTTATAACATCTATATGCTTTTCTTTTTAAAGAATATCCAAGAAATATTCCTTCATCACTTCTAGGATCAAACTTTCCTATATCATCATCTCTCTTTATATAACATTTACTTTCAAAAATTCTAAAATACTTAATTGAGGGTGCATGTCCAAACCATAATTCATAAGGTGTCTTGTTTTTATCTACTCTGATTTGTACTCTGTTCATAGTGTATACTATTGTGTTCACTGCTTCTCTCCAAAAATTCTTAGCCAAATCATTTTCAAACAACATAGCTCTTGCTGCATCAATTATTGACCTGTTCCTTCTTTCTGCAATACCATTTTGTTCTGGTGTTCTAGGGGCTGAAATTTGTCTCTTAATACCATTCATTTCACAAAAGGTGTTAAACTCTCTAGATGTAAATTCACCACCTCTATCATATCTTAGACACTTAATCTTCATTCTAGATTCATTCTCAATTTTTCTTTTCATGATCTTAAATTTATCAAATGCTTCAAATTTTTCTTTCAAAAATGCAATCCACATCATCCTTATAAAATCATCAACAAGAATCATAAAATACCTTTCTCCATAGAATCCTCTAGTCCTAGTAGGACCACTCAAGTCTGTATGAACAATCTCCAGCTTCTCTGTCAATGTGAACTTCTTGTTGGGAAATGAACTCCTTTTCTACTTTACCATCATACATTCTTTGCAAATCATGTTAGTAGGTTTCAAAATTCTAGGTAAATCTCTTACCGCAAGTGTAGTGCTCACCTTGACAATATTATCAAAGTTTATATGACAAAACCTTTTATGCCATAACCAACTGTCATCAATCCTAGTTATCAAACATGTCATCTCAGTAGGATTCAACTGAAATACATTACCTCTAGTTCTGGATCCTTTTCCAATTAGATTTCCATCTTTATCTTTTATCACACAAGTTTTCTCAGTTAACCAAACTTGATAACCCTTATTAGCCAATTGTCCAACGCTTAGTAGATTATGTCTCAATCCATCAACAAAGTAAACATCATTAGTGTTAGTCTTTCCATCAAGAGTAATAGATCCTATACCCTTAATCAAACAAGGTGCATTGTTACCAACCCTAACAATTCCTCCATCATAATTATCTAACTTAACAAACTTTCTTTTATCTCCAGTCATATGATGTGAACAACCACTGTCTATAATCCAATCAGATTTCTTTTCAACTTGTGAAACTAATTCTTTTTCTTCCCTTTTATCAGATTCAGAACTTTCTTCTTTAATTGCTACAAATCCTATTTCCTCACAGTTATCATTATCACTGTCACTTAAATGACTTTCAATTCCTGCTTCAAGATCTTCATCATTTGCATAATAAAATTCTTTAGATCTCCTAGGTTTAAAGTTGCTTCTATATTTCTTAACTCTTTTACGACATTTAGATGAAAAATGACCATATTCTTAACAAGTCCAACATTTAAATATTTTCTTACCATCTGGTTCTCTTTTTACAAGTAATGCAATACCTTCTTCAATCTTCTTATCTTCCTCAGATTTAGATCTGCTACTGCTGGCATAATCTCCATTCACACTAGTACTTATTGTAGGTCTAATGTTAAGAGCACTGAATGCTATTTCCATTCTAGGTAGCTCTCCTAATAATCTCAAGTTCATCTCTACTGTTTCTAATCTTCCAAGAAGAGTCTCTCTTGAAAAGTTCGATGTACAAGGTATCACTTGTTCAATCATCTATGTTGTCTTCTTGAATACTAGTGTCAAAGTTCTCAGAATTTTCCATATCACTTCATTCTCTATCTTATCACCTCCACAAGACTTTATTCCTGTTACAATCTTAGACATCCTACCAATATAGCTTCTAATAGATTCATCTTCCATCATTCTGATATCTTCAAATGCACAAATCCAATTATGTAATCTAGCCTTCTTTTCATGTTCATCACCTTCAAAAGTAGAATGTAAAGCTTTCCAAATTGCATGAGATGTTTTCAAACATCTTACCTGACTATATTCATTCTCTGGTAGTGCTGACAAAAGTGCTTCTCTTGCAAGTATGTTACACATGAATAGATCTAGTTCATCTTTAGTTCCTGCCTCTAGATTGTCTTCCTCAATGATAGTCTTCTCATTCTTTGTAATCAACCAATAACTTGGTCCTAAACACAATAGATGTCTCTTCATCTTTTCTTTCTAGCTGTCAAAATTTACTCCATCAAACTTAGGGCTTTCTTTTCTGAAATTCACCATGGATCTCCTTAAGTTGTTAAACTTTTCTTTCAAGGACTTGCTGCTCTGATACCAATTGTTAGAAAGTAAAGATCTCCAAGATAACTAAGAGGGGGGGGGCGGTGAATCAGTTATCAGATAATTTAACCATTCAACTACTTTAAACAATATAATTAATGTACTAATCAACCATATAGAAAGATAACCATACACAATTGCACAATAACACAAGATATGTTGACTAGGGAACCTCTTGAAAAGAGTAAACCCCGGTGGGAATGATGCCCACAAAATGATGCACTAATATGAAAGTTCCTTGTTAGAGGATGGACCCTGTTAGGAGTCTTATGAAATACATTCAGTACATATAAATCCTTGTTAGGAGATTTTGAATTCCTGTTAAAAGATTCTAACCCGGTTAAGAGTTTATGGAAGACAGAAGGACCCACTGCCCAAACAGCTTCAAGGAAAGATCTCTGAACCCACTCTCCAAAAGATCTTAGAATTATTCAACAAAATAATATGAAATATATTATCTCCTTCACACTGTGCCAAAACCACACTCTCTGCTACATAAGATCACAATTCCTGACCTCTGTACTCACAAGTCTTCCTTCATCACTGAATTAGCTCTTTTCTTCACTTCATGCATATATTCACATCTCAACCTTCATAGTGCATATTGAAACAAGGAAAAAATTCCTTCTTATATACCAAACTCAAATAATTACAAATGAGTCGGTCCTCAATTACAAAATAATAAATTCTACACGCTACACACAGAATTCACATAAAATTGTCGGCTTCTAGATACTGTAACTTTCTCCAAACATATCTTCAAAGTTTACGCTATGAACCACATCATAATTAATGAGTCTCTAACATCCCTTTAATTGTGTAAAATTAGATTCCATCCTAGCTAAGAGATATCCTCCAATTTTTGAAAATCGCTTCACAGAAACACTATCTAAACACTTCTATCACCAAAATGCTCATAACTCTCATGAATGAATGAATTTATTTTTGCGCTATTAACCATAGGTTAATAACACACCAAAGAAAATACCATCAACTGTGCAAAAGCCAATCTACAATACAACATGTGCGCAAAATAAAACTATACCTACTTTCCTGCTAATATCTAGAATATCACTGTGTTAACATCAATGACAATCCAAGTCATGAATGCAACAACAACTGCTATAGAATGACTACCAAAATAATTTTCATTCATTCCTAACAAATAATGTGTTTGCATGGTCTTTTGATGACCTGAAAGCCTATAGAGAAGACCTTTTCCAACATGAGATCCCATTGAAATAGGATGTTAGACCATTTAGATAGAAGCAAAGACCTATCAACCCATTGTTGGCCCCCAAAATGCACCAGGAACTAGTCAAGTTGAGTTATGCAGGGATGATTCAGCCTATAAGATGCTCAACTTGGGTATCAAACCTAGTCCTAGTCAAAAATAAAAATGGTGATATTAGGTTGTGTGTGGATTTTAGAAACTTAAATGTTGCATCTCTGAAAGACAACTATTCCTTGCCCAATATAGAAGCAATGTTGCATAAAGTTACTAGATGTGAATTATTGTCTATGATGGATGGCTTCTCTACATATAACCAGGTGTTGGTAAAAGAATCTGAACAATTCAAGACTACTTTCACAAAACCTTGGGGAACTTATGTGTATGTTACAATGCCATTTGGTCTTAGAAATGTTGGTTCAACTTTCCAAAGGGCCATGGATATTGCATTCAAGGAGTACATAGACTTATTTATGGTTGTCTAACAAGATGACATGACTTCGTATTCCAGGAAAAATGAAGATCATTGTTCTCATCTTGAAAAAAAAATTAAAAAAGCTTTGGAGCACGGTGTGTCCCTAAACCCAAAGAAGTGAAACTTTATAGTTAAAGAAGGAAAGCTTTTAGGCCACATTGTATCTAAGGAAGGAATAAGAATTGATCCAAAAAGGGTGGAAGCCATCAAGAAGGTCACTGCACCAAAAAATCTTAAGGGTGTGCAATCTTTTTTGGGAAAGATTAATTTTGTTAGAAGATTCATTGCCAACTTTGCTGAAATTGTCAAACCAAAAGTTAAGCTGCTCAAGAAAGATGTTAAGTTCCAATGGACTGAGGAAGCTCAACATGCTTTTGAAAAAATTAAAGAGGTCATCCAAGAGGCACTTGTGTTGAAATCTCCTGACTATAGCAAGCCTTTCTCACTATTTTCTTTTGCATCTTTTCACACTATTGTTGTTGTACTGCTACAAAAAGATGAAGAAAATTTTGAGCATCCGATTGCATTTTTTAGTGAATCCTTGGAGGCTGCTGAATTAAATTATGAGATGATGGAAAAATAGGTATATACATTGGTGAAAGCTATAAAATCTTTTAAACCTTATTTAGTTTGTGCTAAAGTTATTGCATATGTTCCACATGCTATAGTGAAAGATGTTCTTACACAGTTAGATTTCACTGGTAAAAGATGTAAATGGATTACTAGGATCTAGGAATTCAACTTGGAAATCCATATCAACAAGCTAGTAAGAGGACTAGGCCTAGAAAAGTTGATGACTGAGGAGAACATAGATTTAGTCTAGGTTAACAATGAAGGGATATCAGACTTGACAATAACAAGTATTGAAATGCAACCATATTATGTTGATATTGTTTATTTCATTAAGAATGCCAGATGTCCAGAGCATATGACTGACAATCAAAAGAGAGCCTTAAGATTACAAGCTCAGAAGTACACATTAATACAAGGAGATTTATACTGGAAAAATAGAGATGGAATTTTGTTGTTTTTCCTTGACAAATATCAAGCAGAAAAGGTCTTGAATGAAATGCATGCTGGTGTATGTGGGGGACACTTTTCTACAAGGACCATTGCCCATAAGATTTTGAGGGCTGGCTATTTCTGGCCCACATTATTCAAAGATTCATTCCAATTTGTTAAGAGATGTGAAGCCTATCAAAATTTTGCTTCTAAATTAAAGTATTCAGGAGCATTTCTGTTAAATCCATTAGTTGCAAAAGCACCATTTACAATGTGGGGAATGGATTTCATAGGTGATTTTTCCAAGAAATCAAGTGGTGGGCATAGTTGGATACTTGTTGCAACTGACTATTTCACAAAATGGATAGAAGACATCCCAACCAAGAAGGCAACAAGTAGAGTAGTGATTGATTTTTGCTTGACAATATCTTGACCAGATTTGGTGTCCCTATGAAGTTGATCACTGACAATGCAATGTGCTTCCGATCAGATGAGTTCAAGGATTTCTACAAAGAGAATGGAATAATGACATCTTACTCATCTCCCTATCATCCTCAAGCAAATGGACAGGCTGAATCTAGTAACAAAAGCATTTTGACAATTCTTAAGAAGACATTAGAGAAAAATAAAAGAGCTTGGCATTCAAAGTTAAAACTTGCTCTGTGAGCAGATAGGATTACAATAAAGAAAGCAATAGGTAAGTCTCCATTTGAGCTTGTGTATGAATTGTAGTCAAGGTTGCCTATTAATAATTTAATGCCTATATACAAATTCATCCAGGATGAAGAGCTAGATATTTCAGAAAAAATGCAAGACAAGATCATGCAGTTGAATGAATTGGATGAAATAAGAAGAGAGTCAAAAGAGAAATGTCAAGTTACAGCAAAAAATGAAGTACCTATTTGATAAGAGAGCCACTACCAGAAAATTCCAATCAGCTGACCTAGTGCTTCAGTGGAATGTCAGGGCAGAGGATAAAGGAAAGCATAAGAAGTTTGAATCACTATGGCTCGGTCCCTATATAATTCATGAAAGTTTTGGGAAGGATTCCTACCTATTAAAAAATATGGATGGAGAAATCTTTGAGTTGCCAGTGCATGGGCAATTCTTAAAACCCTTTTTCAACTGATAGTTTTGATACTTGTGCACATGTAAATTTCTTGTAACTTCATGTAAAGTGTTTTTCTTTTCAGTCGTGTGTTTTCCTTTCCTACTTTAGGTTAGTCAGTTTTGGTTTGCTTTCCCAGAGATCTGTGGTTCTTGTTTAAACTTGTGTTTAAACATCCTCAAATAGAGCCACTATTGGTTTTTTTCCCAGTTTTAAATTTTGGTCTTTCAAAATTTTGATTTTTGATATCTCCCTATTTTTTATGATTCGATCTCCAAGATTTTCCAACCCCAAAAGTTCCAAATTTGTTTAAAAGTTTGAAAAACCCTAGGTTTTAGGTCTAATTTTCTTTGAAAATCCAAAAACCCTAAAAATTTCTCACCTAAGTCTATTCACCTGTTACTTTTTCAATCACTTAAACAACCTTTTTCTACATGTGTACTTTATATTTCCAGTTGGTCACTTAGTCTCCCAAGTAAATTGGCATATTCCTTGTTATTTAGCGATTACCTGAAAACCCTTTGTCACGCAATCTCCTTAGGTTGAAGGAATATTCTTTCCCTTCAAATGACTTAGCGGTCTCCTTAGTTGCCAAGTTTCTGAATGTCTATTATGAGATTTAGTGACTACTATGATAAAATTTTGCAGAGTAACTATGGTCGCTTTATCCTCAGATCAAAAATGCCTTCAGTCGGGTGATCTTTGAAACAAATAAAATTTGATATATTATTCAGTGGTAATAAGATTTGCAGTTGGTCACTAAATCTTCAGATGCAACATGGCAGTCTGTTTTGTAGGTCACAAGGTCTCCAATTATTCAGCGGTTAAGTTCTTTTATCCCACGACTTGGTGATTTCATTAGTCGTGCATTCTCATCTTGCTGGCAGTTATGTCTCAAGTGGTCAGTGATTCAATGACACGGTTATCTCTAAATCTCTCGTTGAAGTGGTTAAGTTATAAAAGGTATGGAAACTTGGTGAGAACTGTTGGATTAGGCTTTGTTTAGTGGTTGATATTTAATCTTGTTACTTGACTGAGGTTAAGTAATTCTTCTCGTGACTTGGAGAATAAAGTGTTCGTGCAATCTCCAGAGTTAACCATAATTGAAAAAGATATATAGTGACAAGGAGATTGTCTTCAGTTGCATGGTCACCAGATGAAGATGAGTTAAGAAGAGGGTTTTCAAAATTTTGTTCTCGGTCATTGATTTAGTTTTGATTGAGTGGTGGCCACGTATTCTCACAATCAAACCATGGGTGAAAGAAAGATCTAATGACCTTGAGTTTTGCTTGGTTGCTAAGTCTCTGGGTCAAACTCAGGTTAAGAGAATTGTTTAGCGATTATGAGATTGTCTTCAGTGGGGTGATTGCCAAATGATCCAGAGTTAAGTGTTGACTGAAGTCAAAAGATTGAAGAACATATGAGTTTCTGCTTGCCAGATTTTGTGACGTGTCTCTTCAGTATTGGTTGATTAAATATGAAAAATATAAATAGGAAGGCGGGTTTGACTATAGTCACTGGATCTCTGAAAGAAATAAATTGATGTTTTCTTGTCTTCGGTCACTGAATTTCCAAATAGTTGAGTTGGAAGGTTTGAAGAAGAAATTTGAAAAGTCAACCAGTTTCAATGACTAAGAGATATAATATGGTTGCTAGATCTTGAAATGGCTCTCTTTCGCCAGGTCTCGAGATAAATTCAAAGAGGAAATATTTTACGATGACTAAAGTAATCGCTATAGTCACTGGGTTGTAGGATGGAAAATGTAAAAAGGCTTGTAATCACCCGGTCTCCAAATAAATCTAAAAATGTTCAAATTATTCAGCGACTATGATGTTTGACTATAGTCGCTAGATCTTGAGAAGAAGTAAATTCATTTAGCGACTATGTTTTTCTTTAGTCACCAGATCTCTAAAAGTATAAAGGAGGTGCTAAATCTTTTAGTGATTATGAGAATGTGTTAAAGTGGCTACGTCTCTAGAAGTTAAATTTTGATCACCTATCATTTTCTCAGCTTATGACTAGTGAATTGAGTTCTAAGCATGCCAAGTAATGGTGAAAGTGACATAATTGAGTTCTAAGCATGCCAAGTAATGGTGAAAGTGACATACTTTTCAGCTTTTTAATCTCTAACAGATTGCTGCATTCAATTCTGCTTAATAAATACAATTTTTTATCACTCATTTCAAATTACCAAGCATTCAGAAAGAAAAAGTGATAGAATTTCTCAAAGCAATTACAAGGTTCAGGATGTCCTAAATTTGTAGAGGTGTTTGAAATTATAGACAGAATGAGAAAACCATTAGTCAGTGGGGCCTCTACTGACAAAGGAGGAAAGGAAAAAGTTAAGGAGAGTTATTCAGATGAATTTCTCCTCTAGCTATTGGGCTCATCATAGAACAAGAAGGTTAGTGATGAATGTTTTGTGGATGAACTTTCTTATTGTAGAGATACTAGGACATCGGATGTCACCAGAATGTGCTTGTTTAAATACTTTTATAAGAATGCTAAGAGTCTGGTCCCTGTCTCAAACCCTTGGACGTTGGTATTAGGAAAATTGATAGTTCCTGATGTCTTCCTAGATGTAGATGTCTTAATTATCCTATCCCACAGCTATGATCCTCTATCCAAAATGATTAGGAAAGCTAATGGTTCTCCTCTGGTAACTCTAATCGAAGTTCATTCATAAGGGCTTTTGGTATCTAGGTCCCTATGGCTACTGAAATTAATTTACAGGCCTTGGCCAATAGGTATACTAGGGAGTCTACTATGGTGGCAAAATAAATTCAAGCCCATGTGCCACGAGAAAATATAAATTATATCATGCCAATTTCTATGTCAGCAGCCCCATTTTTCTACAAAGATCTCAAATTTTACATAAAATATATTGCATATGTATTATGCAAAGTTCTAGGGATAGATGGTGGGGAAAGGATCACCATGGACTTGTTAATAACTATTTTGGATTCCCAGAGTCTTCATGTGGCAAGGGGGTATGATTATATAGGTTTTATAATAGAAATAATGCATGAGGGTTTACAAGCTTTGAAGAACCATGTGTCTGGTTCTGGTTCTACACTGAGGTTCATGCATTACTCTTTGCTGATGCATCTCATTTTGTACTTCAATTATGACATCATGAACATGGATAAACTTGAGCCACAAATGATGTATCAAGGGTAACCAAACCTGGTGCAATACTAGATAAGGGCTTGGAGTCCTTCTTCCATAAGGAGTTATTTTTGTGTGTTTGAGAATTGGATGGTTTGGCCTATCCTCCTCAACTTAGCACTTGATCTTTGTAGGTTGTCTACCAAAGTTTTGCAGTTGTTGAAGCATAAACAATTTGTTGATAAATGGAATAAGGAACATAATTGGGGATATATATACTATGAAAAGGGGTATACTATGATCAGAGTATATGGATTCCCTTAGCCTCCTCACATACTACCATTCTTTGTTCCACCAATGGTGGCATTCTTAGAGTTCATCTGGTAGCTTATGCTAATTGAGAAGGATCATCTGGCTTCACACAGGAAGGGAACCTTTACTCCTAGGCACTTTAGAGTGCATAGTATCACAATAGGCAAGAATGCCTTCGGCAAGGTTAATGAGTGGTTGGGACAGTTTAGGATGCATGCTACTTCCCATAGATATGTGGATATAGAAGGATTCATGGTTGCTGCCAGGAAATATTACATACCCAGCATCCCATTCAATAAAAAGCATGAGGAGTATCCCGAAGAAGATGTGTTAAGAAAAATAATAGTAGAAGAAGAACTGGTAAGGAGAGCTAACCAAATACATGAATTGTATACCATGGAGAAGTGAGGGAGACAAAAGAGATTAGCATTTAGTGGTTTCTTCCCTACATTGGCTTATCTTCAAAGGCTTGAACAAATGATGTCTCAATTCAACACTCTGATGAGAACATTTGAAGATCAAATTGATGAGATTGACAAGAAAGGGGATGTCCATTCTAAATCTAAATGTGATGAGGATAGTGATGGTGGCTACTCTATGCATAGCATCCCTCCCCTAGAAAAAATAATGGTTGAAAGGCATCAGGTTGGGGAAAATATTTTTCACCTAACGGAGCTCCACAATTCTCAAGATACATGTGAGCCTCATACAAAAAAGAATAAATTATTAGTTGGAGAATCCTCTCAGGTGAAGAAAATGGAAAAATAGGATCCCTCTTCCCTAGAACTAGTGTCCATAGTCACTAATTAAGGAATAAAATTAGGGAAGAGAAGAGGAAGCGAAAGCTTGAAACAAGCAATATTGAGTTTCCCTTAGCTCTATGCCAAGATGAAAGAATGATTGAACATGATGCATTCTTGAAGGATGAAAATTTTTTAGAGTTAGAGGAATTCAAGAGTTTCTTAATTTGGCACAAACAACAATAGGTTGCATCCAGCATTTGGATTACTGAAGAGGGTCAGGTCCCTGAGGAGGCAGTGCAAACATTGAAAGAGTATGACCCTGAGGCTGAAAATTTCACCCTAGAAGAAGCTATACAACTTGTAAAGAATAACAATATGCTACTTGTGCCTAGGTGGAATTTGTATTTAGACTTTATTATTGATCAGATTAAATGGTAGGAAGATATAACTTTGTCTTCAGAAACCCAAGTAGGGGAAATCATCAAAGGATTTGGGTACAGCCCAAGGAATCAAGCATTGGCTCTATGGAGTCTATATCCTAAGGAAAAGAAGCCTTCAATGCTAAATGTTAAAGAGCAAATGGATGGTGACAAGATTGTATGGTTAATCCATAATACAAGGGACCTTGAGATCTCTCAAGTGCTAACCCAATTTGCTAGACTTAATGAGGATAAAACAAAACAATTATCTGAGAGATATGGTTCCCTACTAGAGGACTATAGTGCACTATTAAAGGATAGAGATATCAAGATAATGAAAGAGAGGGAATTGGAAAAGTCTATGAAAGACTTACAAGAACAACTATTAAACACTCCTATAGCTGCTCTGATTCTAACAAATTTATCCCTCCTATTAAAGATGCAGATGGAGCCATAAAGAGCCTTGATTAGTGGAGATCAGATTGTGATCTCATATTGCCTAGAAAGGAGGCATTTTTAGATGAAAGTAATGAAGTGGATGTGGAAAGATTTAATAAAACTCTAGATGAAGCCTTAAGGCAAAGGTGGACCTCACCAAATTTGTAATAGATGTCAAACAAATAATAGATACTAGGTGGGAGAGGAAGAAGGCACAACTACAACACACCCAAGATTATAAATGGCTGACAGACGAAGAGGTCACTACATGGGATGAACTCACAAAGCCCAAAAAGATAAAATTTACTGAAGTTGACTTTGATATTTTGGATGATGAGTAAAGAGGACACCTGGAGTACCTAACACCTCACCTCAGAGCACATGGATGATAAGCTATCAGAAAGAATTGTGTAAGTTAGCCAGAATGGTGGTCACCATATCTCGTGGTCACCATATCTTGTATTAACTCAAGCAGCTATCATGAATATCTATAGACAAAGGTATCAGTGATCGACAAGCCAAGATTGCAGAACAGTCTAAAATATTTTTGTCTATCCACCACCTTGAGGGCTTATTGTAATTTTTCTTTTATGCTTGTTAGGGTTAGGGCACCAACCATCTGAATATTTTTGCATTCTCATTGATAAGAGAATTCCAAGATGGTTGAGTGATATATATAGGTGATATCCTCATTTTTGTAAAGGGCTAGAAGGGAAGATAATAGAAATATAGAATATAATTGCTATAGAGAAGACTTTAAATTTTTGTATCTGAGCTTCTAAGCATGGGTCTTTTCATGTAATTTACAAGTTTATTTTGATACAAATACACTACAATTTATGTCTCTTATTATTGTTGTCTCTTTACTTTTATGTTTTCTCTTTATGTTATATTTGTGAGGAATTTAAAATGTACTAATTGTTAAGCAATTTCTTCAATTGATTGTGAGTTTCTCTCAAGGAGAGAATTAAAATCCTTATCATCAATTGTAGAGAGTAAACTTATATGTAAAGATTTTGATGATAATAATACTAGATTGATAGAATTGGTTGTCAGACACTCTATTCAGATTACAGATGGTGTGTAAGGCATGCTGTTGAATTTATCTTTTGAAGTAACTTTGTAGATCTTCATTTAAACTATTTTGCCCATCGGATTAGGAACTGGTTTGAAGTTTGTTTCTTCGTTAAATTATCTTTTCATGACCTTTAAAGATACTAAATTTCACTCCATTACCAGTATTTTTTTTAGGAATTGTTTACATATTTTTTAAAGAACTGTATCCAAGTGGTATAAGTTCATATTTAGGGATTCCTTAAAGAAAGAATCAAGAGGTTACCCTTCCTTTAGTTTGACTCAGAAAAAGAAGAAGGATGAATATCAATAATCCACTATCTGAAAGTTTACTTGAAATATAATAAATCAATTGAGTAGGCAATACCTGCCTGAGTCCTGTGGAGCTCAAAGCAGAAGGAGGATCCTATTCAATCCTCATTAATTAGACTATTTCTTGCAAACTTGGAGCCCTATAACTGAGAATCAAGCCCAATTATTACCAAGTTTGATCCCACAAGAAAAAGCTCTAACACTAAGCTTGCAAGCTACTAAATGTACTAGCTTCTATCCAGATCTAATATGATTCTAGATCTCTACTCCCACTCCCTAAATAACTACCCAAGCACCCCTTTAAATACTAATCCAAGCCACAATTTGGCTGGATGAAATAATTAACCCTTTCAAATAGATATTAAATGCCAAAACATCAGTTGGCTCTCAAATAGCCTTACAATAAATCAATTCTCCAAGTCAGCCTCCAGAGCTACATAGGAGAATGCAACACACTAGATCTTGGTCCCCACACATCCAATGGTCAATCCATAACTCGAGGAGCATGACCCATAATAAATGCACCAGTCAGCCATGCTGATTCACCAAGAACATTTTTTGATAATCCAAACTACCGAATGCCAGGAAATATACCGAGTGAACATACCAACTGAGCTCCACAAGCATTACCAAGCACCATCTATGTCAAGTCTCCTTCAATGACTGAGCTCTCATCAGTGATTGAATCCTCTAGTGACCAAGCCACTTCAGTGACTGAGAAATAGACATGAACACCAAGACCCCATTGGTAACCGAGCATTGAGAAATAAAACACCAAGTCACCAAGTGACCATCATCCATCGAGATCCACCAGAACTTCCAACTAAGAATCACCACCAATATCACTGAGCTCCATCGATGAAGAAAAACAAACTTTGACCAAGAAATATTACCCAAATAACCAAGTAAAAGCCTACCTTTACCGAGCTCATCCACCTCCTTCATTGAGTACCATAAAATCACAAGGAACTGGACAAAAAGTCAGGATGCCACTACATCAATCCAATGTAAGTCTAGAGTGAAATGATGAACTTCATGAGTCTGATCCACCTACTGCTGAAGTGGAATCCAATAATGACATTGAAATGATTCATGAACTAAACATTCTAAGTATAAATATCACCTTTGAATTTGAGAGTCAGTTTAGGACCAATGATGACAACATCGAATGTGTGAACACCATTTCACAATCCTCCCCTACATTGACTATCCAACATCCAAAGCTTATTGACCAAACATCTACTGATCCAAATTGAGATATGCACACCTTTCAAACTAACTACACTCTTTCCTGCTACCTCAATGCAGTGGAACCTATGACAACTTCCATCGGTGAACCTAGCGTTAGCATGACAGAGTCAAATATCAAATATCTCAGTCAGAAAAACAAAAGAAAAAAGAAAAAGAGTTCTGAGGGTGAAAACCACTATGTGGTAATCTCAAAACCTAAAGTAGTAAAAATAAATGATGTATCTGAAGGTGAAAACCTCCCTGAGGTGCCTAAAGATGAGATATTTGATGTCCTAAATCTTTTACAAGACAAATCTCTAGTACTAATAGAACCAACACAATCTATCAACTTGGGTACGATAGAGGAACCACAACTGATTCATGTAGCACAATCCCTATCAGAGGAAGAGAAAAAAGCATTCACTACTTTCTTAATAGAGAAGAAACTCAACTTTGCATGGAAATATTTAGATATGCCAGGTTTAGATCCTGACCTCATCATGCATCATCTCTTTGTAGCTCCAGGAGTCAAACCTGTTAAACAAAAGTTAATGAAGATGCATCCACATGTTGCACTCCTAGTCAAAGTTGAGCTAGAAAAGTTACTAAAAGCTAAATTTATCCAAGTCATAGATTATACAAAGTGGATCTCAAACATAGTTGCAGTTTCAAAACCAAATAAATCTATCAGAGTATGCACAGAATTCAGAGATGTAAACAAATCATGCCCTAAGGATGACTTTCCACTACCAAACATACATATGATAGTGGACATGAATGCAAGCTTTGAAATGTATTCTTTAATGGATGGTTTATCTGGATACAACCAAATCAAAATTACTCCAGAAGATCAAGAGAAAATAGCTTTCACATGTGCATGGGGTACATTCTATTGGAATTTCATGCCATTTGGTCTCAAGAACATTGGTGCTACATATCAAAAAGCTATGACATCTATCTTCCATGATATGATGCATCAAACTATGGAAGACTATGTTGATGACACCTTAGCTAAATCAATGATAAGATTTGAACATCTAAATGACTTGAGAAAAATATTGGATAGAATGGAGAAGTTTAGTCTCTGATTGAACCCTAAAAAGTATGCTTTTGGTGTCACTTCTAGAAAGCTCCTAGGCTATATTGTTTCAAAGAAGGGAATTGAATTAGATCCTACTAAAGTCAAGGCTATCATGTAGATGCAACCCCCTAAAAATATCAGTCAAATGAGAACCTTACAAGGAAGGGTGAAATCAATCAGATGATTCATATCTCAGCTAGCAGATATATCACAACCTTTCACAAAGACATTGCATAAAGGCATGACTTTTTCATGGAATGAGGAGTGTGAGAATAATTTCAACCACATCAAGCAATATCTATCAAATCCTCCTATTCTGATGCCTCTTGTTCAAGGGAATCCATTGATTTTGTATGTCTCTACCATAGATACATCACTGGGGGCATTACTAGGACAACATGATGAAAACAAGGAGAGAGCTATCTACTACATTACCATAACTTTGGTAGCTTATGAGAAGAACTATTCAATGATTGGGAAAGCTTGTCTAGCTATCATCTTTGCATCATAGAAGCTAAGATATTATATGTTGTCTCATACAACACAATTGATAGCTAAGATAGATCCATTAAAATGGTTATTGAGAAAATCTTCCCTCATAGATAGATTAGCTAAATGAGTGATTCTATTAAGCCAATTTGACATAGAATATGTTGAAAGGAAAGCTATCAAGGGCCAAGTCATTGCATATCAGTTGGCTGGAGCACCAATGTTTGATGATACACCATTACAGATGGAATTTCCTGACTCATCCATCATGTACATATCTTCTTGGACTTGGCATCTTTTCTTTGATGGATCTTACACATAGAATGGATCTAGAGCAGGCATATTATTCATAACACCACAAGGTTACTCAATACCTAAAGCATTTAGAATAAAATTTCCTTGCACAAGTAATATTGTTGAATATGTATCTTTACTTAATGTCATGAAGATAGAAATTGAGTGGTGAGTGATAGAGTTGCACATTCATGGAGACTCATAGTTATTCATACACTAAATCAATGATGTATACCAGACAAAAGATGAGAAACTAGTTCCATACAAATGCATGGTTGATGACCTTAAGAAGTATTTCATCTTAGTCACTTTTGAGAAGATTCCTAGAACAGAGAACAAGGCTATTGATGCTATGGAAACACTATCATCTCTACTACAGTAGTCCAAACATAAGCTACATTATGAGTTCCTAGTGGAAGCATTGTCATTTCCTGCATATGATTCCCTGAAACCCGCATGATCTATACTATTGTTGGTCATGATTCTTCCAAATACAAAAACCTTTTCTCCTACCTTCAAGACCAAATCATCCATGATACCTTCAATCACCATGAGAAATGATACCTTATCCAAAATGCATCATGGTATGTCATCATAGGTAATGACCTGTACAAACAGAGTCTAGATGGTACACTCCTTCGATGTTTAGAATGTGAAGAGTCTCAACAAGCATTAGAGGAAGTCCAAAAAGGTATATGTCGATCACATTCCAATAGTTTAACACTAGCTTGAAAAATTATTAGGGCTGGGTACTATTGGCCTGAAATGGAAAAAGAGGCTATCAGATATGCTAAGAACTGTCAAAAGTGCCAAGTACATGGTAACTTAATTCATGCACCAGGGAGAGATCTTATTCCCTTTACTACACAATGGCCTTTCCAATAATGGGCATTTGATCTTATAGGGGCTATACATCCACATTCTTCCAATGGACATACTCATATTATTATAGCTACAAACTATTTTACAAAATGGGTAGAAGCAGTTCCTCTGACTCAAGCAACTGGAAAACAAATTTCAATGTTCATTCTGAACTATATCATTTTTTCGGTATGAAATCCCACATTCGATAGTCACAGATAATGGTGGCCAATTCAATAATAAGGACTTAGATTCCTTGTGCTCTAAATTCAATATTACACAACATTGGTCATCCATATACTATCCTCAAGGGAATGGACAAGCATAAGCATCTAACAAAAATCTATTGAAGATCCTACATCACACCATCAACAAGATAGGAAGATATTGGCATCTCATGATTAATCCATCTCTTTGGGCATACAAAAAAAGTATCAGAATGCCTATTGGGGCTACACCATCTACTCTAGTTTATGGGTTTCAAGTGGTACTACTTATTGAGGTTGAAATCCCATCACTAAGAATTAGAATGCATGGTCTAGTAACCGATGATGATTACAAAGTGTCTAGGTTGCAAGAACTTAAACTACTAGATGAGCCAGAAAAGCTGTGTATGATCATCTTAGAGTGTATCAGAAGAGAATGTCTAGAGGCTACAATAAGAAAGTCAAACATAGAGAATTTCAGGTTGGCGATCTAGTCTTGAGAGAAAATCCCAAAAATCAATCACATCGAGAGTGCAAGGGGAAGTTTGAACCCAACTGGTTGGGTCCCTTTGTTATCACTACTACTTTTGGCTCTAGAGCCTATCAAATCTCAATGAATGAAGGAGAACAACTCTAAGAATCAATCAATGTTCTCCATCTAAAGAAATTATACACCTAAGGCATTCAATCTATGGTAAAATGTCCTGAAAAAATCATAAAAATCAGAAAAACTCTTGAAAAAATGATCATCCTGGTGAAAACCTAGCAATAAGAACCTTGACGTATCACAAAACAAAAATTTAAAAAAATGAAAAATACAAAAAAAGAAGAAAAAGAAAAAGTGCCTTGGTGAAAACCTGGAAACAGGCACCTTGGTAGAAAAAATAGAATCTCTACCAAGATGGTGAAAACTTGTCAAACGGGAGCCACTTGTATCAAAATGCTCCATCTATTAGCACAATCTTGTTCTTTCCCAGCTTTCAGTCATGCTTTAGTTTGTACATATCTCCTACTTTCAATAAAGTCGCTCTGAGCACCATCCAACAAAAGTGTTTGTATCATATCAATGTTCCAAACTTGGGGGCAAGCAATATCATATCCTAAAGCCCTCAGTATCTTTAGATGAGTCATTTCCAATCAGAGTCCTTTAAAGCTACATCTGAGTTAGTTAGTCAGTCTCCTTACCAGAAATGATTTTTCACCTACAACCAAACACAAACAACAACAACAGCACTGAAAATAATCTTTTCTACATGCTTTTATCTTCTTTGTATGCTTACTGAGTCACATTGAGATTTCTTCATATTATGTCCCCTTGAGCTCCTTGATGATGTCCTTCATAGGATTTAGAGATTGATGACTGGGTGTATAATCTTTTCTTTGTTTTCTACTTTGAGTGAAAATATAATAACTTTAGAAATTCTAGATTGAATTGGTGTCCACTATAAGTGCCTCCATGATGTATTGGATGACCATGTGTACCTCGACCATTGATACCCAAAAAATTCAAGGAAGTTTGATCTAACTTTATCTTTTTGAGTGATTTCTCATTCTCTATTGTGAAACATGTTGATACCCAAGGATGTGAAAAATAAAGGGTCACTGCAGGTAAATTCACATAAGAATGAGAATGATCTCTCCTTTTCTTGGTGTGTTAGTCCACAAGACATATTCAAGTCATCACAACATTTATGTTTTGATGCTTATACAAATTTCTATATCAAAATGGATATGATATTTAGCTCATCCTAGCTTTTGTGCCTTGGTGTTTATATCTAGTCTGACATTTCTAACTAAAAGTCCATATTCATGTCTATGGTTGTCTAGCCAATGGGAATTGTATCAAATATTTGTTTACCTAATAAATATTTAGTGATGAAAAAGGCTGACACATGATCAGTGACTAAGTCCTACGTCCTAGGTCTACATTTCATTTTTCACTTTGCATGGTTGTATTTATCTCGCAATTTCAAATTGAACATGATGCTTAATGGGTCTCCAAAACTATGCTAAACATGAAACAAGGACTAAACATCACATGAAGGTCTCCTTAAAAGATCAACAAGCAGTCACCATCCTGGGTTAAACATCCATTTTTAAAAATGACTAAGCACTTGTCTTCTTCATGTACCTGCAAAACAATATCATGTGTATCACTGCATTTACATTGCATATCATAAGCATTCTATAAATCCATTTTCATACATACATTTGCATTTATTCATCTATCATTGCATTGCATAATCCATACATTTGAAATTAAACATTGCATTGCATAATCCATACATTATACACTAATCAAAGCATTTCATACATTTACATCACATGATATTACATCATAAACCAAAATGACAAGTACATATGAAGTCACAACCAAAAATTGATCTCGTATATATATCATAATATCATCATCATACATGGAGGTGCACTACTGGCACAATATACAAAATAATGAGCTTGACTGAGCTATCATATATGATCAATGTATGGACAAAAATGACAAAAAATATGAAAAAACTATGACAGATTGACTATTTGCCTAGTCCTCAACATCTGGTGCTCCTCCTCTGGTAGGTGCATCTAGTGGTAGGTTAGCTCATGGTGCTCTCGCTCCCTCAGAAGCCAAAATGTACTCAGAATAGGATGGCACTCTTTTCTCAGTAGGTACCCTCGAATAATAAGCATAAACATAATATGAGGCTCGACTCATCTAATGGATCACCTCAGCCTGTAGTCATCTTATAATAGCCTCCTACTTTCATACCTATCTCTCAGATACCTTAAGCTAACCTTCCACTAAGGTGATATGTAACCCCATATCCCGTAGCTATTATTGTAGTCTCCTAATGACATCTTGTGGTGTCTATCTCAATCCAAGATCTTCCTTAGCTGCTACTGTCTCCGCCTCCTCCATAGGCTAATCTCTGCTAGCCTCAGTGTGTGCCTTATGATGAAGAACCTCTACACCTAAATCAAAAGTAGTAGCTACATCATGTGTATCATCTACACCACCAACATCCTAATGAGCACCTAGTACCTCATCTGCACTACCAACTACACCTAGGGTCTCACCCTCACCTCTAGTGTATCATCGCTGCAAAACTATTGGGCTAGCTGCTGATGTACTTTGTCCTCAGGGTGGCCTCATCTTCCCAAATGGTCTGGGTGGTGTCATCAATACTACATGTGGTCGAAGAGGAATAGGCTAAACCACTAGGATCTGTACCTCTCTCCATCTTAGGCCTCTACCCATAGGGGCACCTATGACATCCTTTGCATCCTCCATCATGAGAATGCACTCTATTGGGTTTGAGAATCTCCTGGTGGGATACTCTACTCACCAAGCCATGAATGCATCTATCACTCTAGCATCCAAGATCTGCACCTTGTAATCCTATCACGACTAATATATCCCTTTTACTCCATGTTGCACTCTACATAAGATAGTTAGGGTTACCATCTAATTCCAAGCTCTCGTACCATATGAGCATAAGAAGTGAAATCCTGAGGGACATCCTGAATGATGTCGTACTATCTCCATACCTAGGTAATCAAAAAACACTCCAAAATAGTAGAAGATCAGCCAATCAGGATCTGACTCTGGAATAAGTATTTGAACTGAACACAAGAGTTAGGCCATGCCTCTACCTACAAATATGGTTGCTAGGTAACAACAGTCATATCATCGAGCACACTCCTCTAGTACTCGGTCTAGCCCATCTTGACCTATGTGATATAGCCTAAATATCTATATATCATCAACTCCTATGGCTGACACTCATCTCCACCTATCAGCCTACAGATGGAGATGTGATCCCAGGCCCAGATCTACAATACAAGGACACTTGATGTAAATTATTTTGCCTCATGGTAGATGATCTCATGCATCTTGGAAAACATGTGTGCAAGAAGACACTGACCCCAACCAAGCTCAACAAGAGTAGCCATCAATTGCTCTATCATAGGGGCCCAGCCCATCAGAAGACCACACTATTGTCGATCTGACATGATGATCCCTTTGGTCATCCCGGCTATAATGTGTGTGTGTGTGTGTGTGAAAATTGTACCTAGCTATGGACACAACACTTTAGTAAAACATTAGAGGTTAGCAAATCAAAGAAATATGTAAATAAATGAAACTAAGCTAGCTAGATGATTTACTACCTTCTAGTAGGTGTGAGTATGGTATTCTCAGATTAGACCGATATCAATGACCATGCAACACCTAAATGAAGGATTTAAATGATTGAAAGCAATGAAGATGAAATGCAGATTAACCTATTTTTTTGTATTTTCTATGCTATGATATAAAAAATTGTATGAATCTAAGCTAGAATGGAATTGGAATGATATGTAGATTATTCTAACAATGATATGAACTGATATGAAAAAACTATGCAAAGCTATGAAAAATTATGAATTGATCTCATAAAGTCGCCTGTCGCAAAAGCTTGATTCTTCGTATGCAATTTCGCCAGAGTAATTATGCAAATTCGAGAGATATATTATGAAGAGCTCAGCTTTGTTTTTATAGAAATCCAAGTTTTGAGGATGCATAAGAAAAACCATAAATCACTCTTGATAAACTCAGGTTGATTTTTGAGTTAACAAGAAATTAAGAATAAATAACTCATAAAATCATGCAAAAGCAATTTTTATCTCAAAATAGATTTTAGTTCTTTTTTTCAACTCATCATCAGATGTTGAGTTTAGAAAGTTAACAAATTGAAATTGAAAATTGATTTAAAGTTAACTTCTTTTCTGATTGTGCATGATTTAATATGAAATAATTTAATAAAGTGATTTATTCTCAACTTAACTGATTTGTGGGTTAATCAATTATTAAATCAAACTTTATTCCAATTAAATCATTAAATTAGGAATAAATGCAATTAAATCTAATTAAAATAAAATATTACCAATTAGGAATAAAAACAATTAAATCTAATTTAATTTATTGTCAAAATAAAAACAATACTAATTAGGAATAAATGCAATTAAATCTAATTAAATAATTAAGTGGTAGAATTAAATTAATTAATTAAATATTCATCGTATTCAATTAATCAACTTTAGGATAAATAATGACATTTATCGCCAAATAATATTCAATTAAAGATAATCATGATAAATTAGGAATATTCAAGGAATATTCCCCAATGCAGAATTAAGATAATCAATTAGGTTTTTGATAAACTGATGTGTAGATGTGCCTTAGGTTAGGACTTTGATGTCAATTTTGATCGAATTATTTATGTAAGAGGTTAATGAACCTATAGCCGATTTTTGGGGTATTACATTTTGCCCCTCTTTGAATCACTGTGTGAAGCACAGTGGTTCAAAGATTAGTCTATTTTTTATGTTGAAACTGATTTGAAAGATGAACCAATTCTGAGACAAAAACCAATTGAAAGATTGGAAAAGATGATTCAGGTCCTGATTGACGAAGAATCCTGATGATGTTAGCTATAGCAACAATGGACCGATGATTATGAAAAAGTATCAAAATGCTTGATTCTAAACCTTATGATTACAAAGAAGTGAGTGACCTGATTCCATACTTGATTGTCCAAAGGAATCGAAATGGTATCACATTCAAACCCTTCAGTTACGAAGAACCAAGGAAATAACACTAATGAACCGATTGTTATGAAAAGCTGATACAATTTACAAGATAGATTAGGATACTAGATTGATATGGATCTTGATGAATCTGATATGCCCCAAATGATGTGCCCCAAGCAACGAGGTCTTTTAATGTGAATCAGTAACTAGATGTGGTTGTTGTCTTGATCACTGAGGAAAGATTTGATTTACAGACTTGATTGATGTGAAATACCATGCCCCTTCAAGATGAAAATTGAAATCTGGTAAGAAAAGCCAGTGTTGAATGGTTTAGAAGCATGTTAATTGATTTAAGAAGTGGTTATACACATTCGAGAACACGTTCTGCATCATTTGGATGTCTTGGAGACCAAGTTTGACTAGATTTGACCATGAGTTGACTATGGTTGACCAAGTTGAAATTTGAATAGTTTGATGTTAGATAATTAGTTAAGTTGAATCCTGGATTCGTTTGATGTTTAGAAGGTTGATTATGCAAGTTGTCAGCTATCTTGGGTCCAAAAATTTGAAATTGCTATTTTGATAATATAAATGATCTCAGATTTCAATTTTGATCCCGAAAATGGGTTCAGAACATCGAAATTAGCCAAGGGTGCTTTCTTGGTGATCTGTTAAGAAGACCTTCGTGCGAGACTTAGTCCTTATGATATGTTTAGTGTAGTTTTGGAGAATCATTAAGCATCAAGTTGATTTGGGCAATTGTGAGATAAATGCAATCATACAAAGTGCAAAATGAAATGCAAACCTAAGACCTAGGACCTAGTCATTGATCATGTGTCGGTCATTTTCATCACTGAATATTTTATTAGGTAACCAAATAAATCAATACAACAACCACTAGTTAGGAAACTATGAAACTATGAATGTTGATTTTTGCGCCAAAGTCAACACAACGCCCACTGGCTAGACAACCATGGACATATGAATATTGATTTTGTTTTCAGAATGTCAGATTAGATATAAGCACCAAGGCATAAATGCTAGGATGACCTAAATATCATGTCCATTTGGATATAGCAATTGGTATAAGCATCAAAACATAAATGTCATGATGACCTGAATACACCTTGCAAAATAAACACGCCAAACAATTTGCAAAATTCATTCTTATCTCCAATGTGAATTACCCATAGTGACCCTTTATCATTCACATCCTTGGATGATAGCCATTCATAGTAGGATTGAGAAATCATTCAAAAAGATGTAAGCTAGATCAAACTTCTTTGAATTTTTCAGGTATCAATGGTCGAGGTACTCATGGTCATCCAACACGTGATGGAGGCTCTTACAGATGGATGCCATTTCAATCCAAAATTTCCAAAGTTATTAGATTTTCACTCAAAGAAAAAAACAAAGAAAAGATTATGCCCCCATTCATCACTCTCTAAATCCTATAAAGGACATCATCGAAGAGATCGAAAGGACACAATATGCAAAAATCTCAATGCGAATCAGTAAGCATACAAAGAAGATTAAAGCATGCAACAAAGATTTTTTTCATTTGTGTTGATGTTTGTTTGTGTTTGATTGCAAAATCCTTTCTAGAGAGGAGATTGACTGATTGACTTGGATGGAGCTTCAAAGGACCTTGACTGGATATGACATGTTTGAGATATATTGGAGACCATAGGATATGACTTTGATTTCCCCCAAGTTTGAAACATTGATAGGACATAAACGCTTTGGTTGATTGGTGTACAGATCAACTTTATTGAAAACAGGAATGCAAAAACAAACTAGGAGATATGTACAAGCTAAAGCAGGACTGAAAGCTAGGAAAGACCCAGATTGCACTGATAGATGGAGCGTTTTGAAACAAGTGATGCCCATTTGCCATTTTTTCACCATCTTGGCAGAGATTCTATTTTTGCTACCAAGGCGCATGTTTCCAAGTTTTCACCAAGCCACTTTTTCTTTTTCTCATTTTTTTACATTTTTCATTTTTTCAATTTATTTTTTTGTATTTTTATATTTTTTGATTTTTTTGTGATACATCAAGGTGCCTATTGCTAGGTTTTTACCAAGGTGATCATTTTTTATGAACTTTTTTTGATTTTTATAATTTTTTCAAGAAATTTTACCATAGACTGAATGCCTTACGCATAGAATTTCTTCAAATGGAGAACATTGATTCATTCTCAAAGCTGTTCTCCTTCAGTCGTTGAGAGTTGATAGGCACCAAAGCCAAAAGTAGCAGTGATAAAAAAGGGACCTAGCCAATTGGGTTCAAACTTCCCCTTGTGTTCTCTATGTGATTGATTTTTAGGATTCTCTCTCAAGACTATATCACCAACCTGAAATTTTCTGTGTCTAACTTTATTGCTGTAACCTCTAGACATTCTTTTATGATATACTCTAAGATGATCATATGTTTCTTGTCTGTGCTCATCTAGTAGTTCAAGTTCTTGCAACCTAGACCCTCTGTAGTCATCATCAATTACTAGACCATGCATTCGGATACTTAGTGATGGGATTTCAACCTCAATAGGTAGTACCGTTCAGACCCATAAACTAAAGCGAATGGAGTAGCCCCAGTGGGAATTTTGATACTTGTTATGTAGGCCCAGAGAGTTGGATTTATCATGAGATGCTAGTCTCTGCCTATTTTATTAACTGTGTGATGCAAGATTTTCAATAGATTCTTGTTTGAAGCCTCTGCTTGTCCATTCCCTTGAGGATAGTAGATTGATGACCAATATTGTGTAATCTTGAATTTAGCACATAAATCATCTAAGTCTCTATTCTTGAATTGACCACCATTATCTATGATTATAGAGTGTGGAATACCATACTGACATATGATGTAGTTCAGAATGAACATAGAAATCTACTTGCCAATTTCTTGAGTCAAAGGGACTACTTCTAGCCATTTTTTGAAATAGTTTGTGGCTGTAATAATATAGGTATGTCCATTAGAAGAATGAGGCTATATGGCTCCTATAAGATCGAATGCCCATTGGTGAAAAGGCCATTGTGTAGTAAAGGGAATTAGATCTCTCTCTGGTGCATGAATTAAGTTTCCATGTACTTGACACTTTTGATAGTTCTTAGCAAATTTGATAGCCTCTTTCTCCATTTCAAGCCAATAGTACCTAGCCCTAATAATTTTTCAAGCTAGTGTTAAATCATTAGAATGTGATCCACATATACCTTCATGGACTTCCTCTAATGCACATTGAGACTCTTCCCGCTCTAAACATCTAAGGAGTGTACCATCTAGACCTCATTTGTACATATCATTACCAATGATGACATACCTAGATGCATTACGAATAAGGTGTCATTTCTCATGGCAATTGAAGGTATCAAGAATGATTTGGTCTTGGAGATAGGAGAAAAGGGTTTTATATCTAGATGAATCATGACCAACAATAGTGCAAATCATACGGGTTTTGGGGGAATAATATGTAGTATAAGATAGTGCTTCCACCAGGAACTCATAATGTAGCTCATACTCAGACTGCTATAATAAAGTAGATAGCATTGCCATAGCATCAATGGCTTTGTTCTTTGTTCTAGGAATCTATTCAAATGTGATATATATGAAGTATTTCTTTAGATCATCTACCATTCTATTGTATGGGATTAGCTTTACATCTTTCAATTGATACACATCAATGACTTGGTGTATTACAAGTTGTGAGTCTCCATGAATGTGTAGTTATGTTACCCTCCTTTCAATTGCTATCTTCATGCCATTAAGAAGGGCTTCATATTCAGCAATATTGTTTGTGCAAGGAAACTTTATTCTGAATGCTTTAGAGATTATCCTTGAGGAGTGATGAACAATATACCTTCTCCAAATCCATTTTGTGTATAGGAGCCCTCAAAGAATAACTTCCATGCTCTAGAAGAAAGATTCATGATAGAGGAATTTGGGAATTCCATTTTCATTGGTGTATCATCAAATAATAGTGCATCAGCTAGTTGATCAGTAATAACTTGGCCCTTGATAGCTTTTCTTTCAATATATTCAATGCCAAATTCACTTAATAGCATCACCCATTTGGCTAATCTACCTGCGAGGACAACTTTTCTTAGTAGGTACTTTAGTGGATCAATCTTAGCTACCAAATGTGTGGTATGAGCCAACATGTAGTGTCTTAGTTTCTATTTTGCAAAGATCATAGCTAGACAAGCTTTCTCAATCATGGAATAGTTCTTTTCATATGCTACCAATGTTCTACTGATATAGTATATAGTTCTTTCCTTCTTGTTCTCATCATGTTGTGCTAGTAATGCCCCCAGTGATGTATCTGTAGCAGAGACCTAGGATCAATGGCTTCCCTTGAATAGGAGGCATCAAAATAGGAGGATTTGATAGATATTTATTGATATGATTAAAATTCATTTCACATTCCTTGTTCCATGCGAAAGTCACACCTTTATGTAATATCTTTGTGAAAGGTTGCGATATGTCTACTAGTTGAGATATGAAGTGCCTAATGGATTGTACTCTCCCTTGTAATGTTCTCATTTGGCTGATATTCTTGGGAGGTTGCATCTCTGTGATAACTTTAACCTTTGTCGAATCTACTTCAATTCCTTTCTTTGTGATGCAAGAGCATCTCGGGTCCTTGGCAATCCTGTGTCACCAAAAAGAATTTGGAGTTTGTCTGTGTTTCTTAGTTTCTACTTTGACTAAGTTGGTTGGTTTCCTTTGGTTGCCGAGTGTGGTTGATTATCTCCTAGGTGGTCGGTTATTTCACTGGCACTTGGCATTGCCTATCTACTGCTCGGTTATCTTCCTTACCGACGAGTTTAGTTTTAGTTCCTATTATGGCTGACTTGTGCATTTATATTGGATCATAGATTTAATGTCGGTATCCATCATTGGGAAGCCTATGGTCCAAGATCTAATCATTCCTTTTGTTGATTGTGGATCTAAAGGCCAACTCAGTTCAGTAGCTTCTTGTATAAATGTAGATGTTTGGTTGTAGATTAGGGGTAGCTTTTGAATAGGAGTTTTAGATAAAAGATAATAGACATTAGATTAGAGTTTCATAGTAGATCCTCACATGTTTGAGGACTTCCAAGATTCATTGTAATATTAGGCCGTAATTGGGAAGGCCTTACAGCCCGACATGTATGATTTATTTGATGATAATATATGAAAGTTTCTACATTCTCTCTCTCACTATTATTTTTTTGGCTTCTGCATGTGTTAGGTAGGCTAGGATCATTAGGGTGTGTCATTGTTTGGCCCCTCTTTCTCTCTACCTTGCATCAGGTGGTATCAGATTGAGGTGAGATCTTGATCTAGTTCTATAGATCTAGGTTTGTAGGTTCCTCTTGAAGCCCTAGTTGATTATTGTGGGGTAGTAGATTGCAATCTGACCTACAATTGTAGAGGGTTGTCAAGATGGTTTGTGGGAGGCAAGATGAAGATCCAAGATTGGTAGATATGCTAAGGTAGATTGCTACTAGGTTAGAATCTATTGAAATAGCCCAAAGAAGAGGCAGACATCTTAAAGATGTTAGTGATGATGAAGTTGAAGAAGAACAGGCGAATGCAGAACCTACACCTATTATGGATCAAGGTGAAGAAATATTTTTGAAGGATTTGACAAGTCTAAATTCAACACCACATTTCAATCATTCTGAGTATGGTGGAAAGATAGATTCTGATGAATTGGTGGACTGGATCACCATGATGGAAAAGTACTTTGAATATGAAAACATTCCTAAGGATAAGAAGGTGAAGATTTCAAGAACAAAGTTGAAAAGTCATGCATCCTTATGGTGGGAACATCTGCCATTGGATAGGAAGAGGAAAGGAAAAGAAAAAATCAAGGTATGGAATAAAATGGTGAATAAATTGAAAGGAAAGTTCTTACATTGTGATTATCAGATTATCTAGTTCAGCGAATACAAAGTCTAAGGTAGAAAGATAGCTCAGTAAAAGAGTATAGTGAGGAATTCTATGTTAATATGATATAGAACAACAGAGACAAGGGATGAATCAGTTGTTCTTAGGTCCATATGTATAAAAAAAAACTTCAAACTCTTTAACAAATCAGATCTAATAACTAACAGCTACTCGATCATTACTGATTATAGAATAGAAACATATAATAGTGTAGTCCACTTATCCAATAGCATCTAACTTGTAAAACATAGAAATGTTCAAACCAAAACATTCACACAAGTATCAACACCAGGATTTATAGTGGAAACCCAATTTGGGAAAAACCACTTTGTAACATGTTACTATTATGTTCACTCTTCTGAAGTGAGCTCAGTGAAAAGCCAACCCTGTCAAAGGTTACAAACACACTGTTAGGTGTGACCCGATTAAAGGATTTAAACCATTTTGTTAAAAGTGCACCTTGTTATAGGACTTACATACACTCCATTAGAATGCAACCTTGTTCAAAGGATTTATACCTATGACTATTAGGTCAACCTCTGTTAAAAGGATTTTGACTGTTACAATGGTTAGAAAGTAGCAGTAGTATTGATCTAAAAAACATACAACTCACTTTGCAAATATCATATCCAATTCCGTACACATATGTTGGCTTACTAATTGTGAACCTTTTCTATCTCCATCACTGATCTACTCGGAACTCTCTTCAAGCAATCACAACACTTATCCTTTAGCCTTCTCTTCTTAGACAGTCAATAACATCAACAATACTTCCAGCATCCACTTCTTTACAACCTCTAGCTTAGGTTTCCTTAATACTTCCTCTATTAGGTCAATACATCTTTTGCTACTTAATCTCCTTTGTATATCTTAGGGTTAGGTTAGATTCATTGAATCCATCCTACATTATGTTCTTTGGCTATCCTTCTAGAAATATCTTGAATCTCTTAATAGATTTACAATAAAACATTTTATAGTGCATTAAATAATTTCATACAATCAATAAATAAAGTCAACACATTTTACATAATCCAAGAATTGAATGATGTTGGCTGGAAATCTGAATTCTTCCTCAAATACAAAATACTAACGCTCGGTTAATACTATGTTCAACTTCTCAGTATTCACTAGAAAGCTTGGTCACCACATAAACTGTTTCCTCGGCTAATATTGTCTTCCTCAGTAATTAACTAGTGTTCAGTCAACACTGAATTTACTCAGCATATACTAGCTCGATCGACAGAAACAACACTTAGCTTAAACTAGATTTCTTCACTTTTGATTAGTTAATCCTACCAATTTAGTCTTCATTCTTACTTAGATAAACAATACATTATCTTATCATTGTGCCACATAATCAAGTACTCATTGAAGTATCAAGATAACTCAACCTTTCCTTAGGTGCTATTGTTACCAACCTTGCCTTACCCCTTAGCAACAATCAAATAGATATAGTACTTTCTTAAATAGAAATAGTCTTACCAGTTAAGGTTTGACATCAATGACAATACAACAATTGCTTCAGTTGTTGTTTCCAACAATCTCCCTCTTTGTCATTGATGGAAACACCATATGAATATCACATGAATTACCAACCAATCCAAAAATTTATATGTGCATCAAAAATATTTATAACATCCTTAGCTTCATTCTAATACAGAATCAATTAGCCATGCTTAACCATCCACTGAATTTCTCCCTTTGTCTTGATCTTCTCATTTTGTGTATTCATCTGTGATCATCTCCCACTTTGACAAAAATGCCAAAGCAACAATAAAAACATACATCTTACAGATGTAGATATCATCCTTTTAGTTCAGTAACAGTATTTCTCCCTCTTTCATCTTTGCTTATGACCAATTCTTGTCTATGTTGTGCTTTTCACAACTCTAGGCTACTCCTAAAGTGTGACCTTTCTCTACATCAATTTGTTAGATTTTCTTTGTAGCACTTTTGATGCAGTGCTCCTAGATTGACTAGGCAGCCTCAGTTAGGGGAAGGACCCCTAATTGACTTCTCAGGTATTTATGAGCTTATTTAGGTAAAGCCTTAGTGAATATGTCTGCTATTTGTTCCTTTGTATTCACATATTCCATGCAGACCTCTTTATCTTGTACCAGTTCTCTCAAGTAATGATACTTGATGGCAATGTGTTTGGTCTTTGTGTGCATCACTGGATTCTTAGATGTTGATAGCACTTGTGTTGTCATAGAAAATGACAAATAGTTCAGTGATTTCTTCTTTCATGCCTACCAACAATTGCTTTATCCATATCAAATTTGAACAGTTCATAACTGCAGCCACATACCCAGCTTTAGCAGTAGATTGGGAAATGCAATTTTGTTTCTTGCTTGTCCAGGAAACTAATCTTTTTCCAAGAAAGAAAGCTCCACCAGTAGTACTCTTTCTGTCATCTACATTTCCTGCCCAATCAACATCTATATACACTCTCAGTTCAAACTTGTCATGCTTCTTGTAGTACAATCCATATTCAGCAGTTCTCTTCAAATATCTCATGATTCTTTTAACCACCATCATGTGAGTTTCCTTAGGATTGGCAGAGAATCTTGCCACAATACCAATAGCTAATGCAATATTCGGTCTACTGTGTACAACATACTATAGCTTTCTAATCATAGATCTATACAAAGTCTAGTTAACTTCTACAACATCATCACTTTTAGACAACTTCTATCTAGTAGTCATGGGAGTACTTACCAGCCTTGAATCTTCCATACCAAAGTTTTTTAGTATCTCATGAACATATTTAGACTGGGTGATGAAAATTCCTTTCTCCATCTAATATACTTGCAAATCAACAAAAAATTTGATCTCCCCAAACATACTCATTTCAAATCAGTTTGCATTTCATTTGAAAATTTCTTACACAAAGCATCTTGTCCACCAAATATAATATCATCTACAAAGATCTTAGCTAACAATATTCCTTTACCTTCTTCATCTTTCACGTACAGATTGCTTGTGTCATTTTTCCTTGAGAATCCAATCTATATTAGGTAGTTGTGCAATCTCTCATACCATGCTCTGGGAGCTTGCTTCAATCCATACATTGCTTTATTCAGTTTGCAAACCATGTGTCTTCTATTTGGATCAAAAAATCCTTCTGGTTGTTCAATATACACTTCTTCCAATATACCATTTAAAAATGCAGATTTAACATCCATTTGGTATACCTTGAAATCTTTATAGGCAGCATATGCAAGCAAATTTTTTACTCCTTCCAATCTTGCTACAGGGGAAAATGTCTCCCCATAATCTATTCCTTCTTGTGTGTAGCATTTTCATACTAGCCTAGCTTTGTTTCTTGTGATATGACCATGCTCATTCAACTTATTTTGAAATACCCACTTTGTCCCACTAACATTCTTATTTTCTGGTCTCAGCACCAAAGCCTAGGTATCATTCTTCTCTATTTGGTCTATCTCTTCATCCATTTCTTCTATCCAGTCTTCATTTTCTAATGCCTTCTTTGTTGTCTTAGGCTTAAATATACATAGTAAACATGTTGGATCTCTTGCCTTGCTTTTGGTCTGAATTCTAGTATCTTTATCTCCAATAATCTGTTCAGGCTTGTGATGTCTCCTTACATATTGTGCTAGAACAGGTTCTGCTCTCCTTTCATTTTTCTCATCAGGCTCACCAACAAGATTGTTAGATTCAACTTCTGAATGCTTAGCAACCTCTTCCTAATACTCAACAACTTCTTCTTGTCACTCAGCATGTTCTTCTTCTCTCTTGACATTGTTTTCCTAATGCTCAACATTGCTTACCCGAGACTAAGCATTAGGTGCAGGTCTATCACTTGCCTCGTCTTCCTCTATATACACAAAAGATCTATAATCTACTAGTTCTCTTTTACTGTCAACTTCATTTTTCTTTGCATACTCATCAACTTTGACATTCACACTTTCCACAATTTTGTTAGTGTTAGAGTTCAAACACTTATAAGCTTTACTTTTTGTGGAATAACCTAGGAATATACCCTCATCACTTTTAGCATCAAATTTTCCATTTCTACTATCCTTTAATATGTAGCACTTACTTCCAAAAATTCTAAAGTACTTTACATTCAGTGCATACCCATGCCATAATTCATAAGGTGTTAGATTTGTACCTTTTTTATCTATACTTGGTTAAGAGTATAAACAGCTGTACTTACAGCTTCTTTCCAATACTTTTGTGCAACATTCTTTTCAATCATTAATGTCCTTGCATAGTCCAAAATAGATATGTTCCTTCTCTCTGCTATACTATTCTATGGAGGAGTTCTAGGTATAGACATCTATCTTTTGATCCCTCTATCATTACAAAATAGATTAAATTCATTTGATGTAAATTCTCCACCTCGGTCAGATCTTAGACACTTCAGGTTCTTACCTATCTCTTTTTCAACCTTAGCCACATACCACTTAAAATTTTGAAAAGCATCAAATTTTTCTTTTAAGAACATTACATGCATCATTCTAGTATAATCATCAACAAATATGATAAAATATCTAGCACCACAATAGCTTTGTACACCCATCGGTCCACAAAGGTTAGTATGAACCAAATCTAAGATATTCTCAGAAGTAAAGGTTTTTCTCTTGAAACTAGACTTTGTCATCTTACCCAACTGACATTCTTTGCACATTACATTCTCAGGTTTCTTCAATCTAGGTAGACCTCTCACTTTCTTTTTCTTACTAATTTCTACCAGATTATCAAAGTTAACATGACATAGCCGCTTATGCCATAACCAAATATCATCAAGTTGTGCAATCATACATATTTCTTCATATAGGTCTAGATAGAACAAATTACCTCTTGTATGTTCTCCACTTCCAATGAGTTCACTAACTTGGCATCAAATATTTTGGCCTTTCTATGATGAAATTCCACTCAGTAGCTAGTTGTATTTAGCTATGCAACACTTAGCAGATCATAGTTAAGACCCCCAACCCAATAAGCATTTTTACAAGTGATCTTATCAGTCATCTTAATCAATCATTTTCCTCTAACAGGACATGGTGCATCATTACCAAATTTCACAGTCCTACCTTTATAATGATCTAAGGTATCAAACTTACTCTTATCTCCAGTCATATGACATGAAAAACTACTGTCAATAATCAATTTTTCATTTTTGTTCACATAAGATATCAATGCATTTTTCTCATCCTCATCAGATTCATCTTTCATTGCAACATAGACAACCTCAATTTCAAAATCATCACTATTAGTGTCAGTCTCTTCTTTGGCAATATAACAGGATTTCTTACCTTTTCCTTTGTAGTCCTTGTATCTTCGGTAACCTCTATCTTCTCTTTTGTCTTTATGCTTGTTGTCTCTCTCTTCATCCTTATTATCCTTGTTAGGACATCTAGCAGCTATATGACCAACTTTATTACATGAAAAACATATAATAGGGAGCTTACCTTTGTATCTTCCTTTTCCCCTTTTCAGTCTTCTATCCATAAGAGCTTCTAGATCCTCAAGTTCTTCATCAGATGTGTCACTATCACTTTCACTTATGCATCTTTCTTTTTCCTTCTTTGACTTACTCAGAACCATTTGTGACTTAAAAGTAGATTCAATATTACCAATAGTGAACTTATCATAGTTAGAAAGTTCAAAAGTAGTAAGCTTACCAACCAAACTTTCCAAAGTAAGAGCATTAGTAGAGTTACATCTAGATTCCTGAATTGTAGGGATTTTGAATGCATAGATAGGATGCAGATTTCTCAATACTTTTCCTATTATAGTTTCATCCTCAATAGTTCCATTTTCTCCTCTAATAGCATTTACAACTTCTTTTATTCTACCACAATATTGTGCAATGTTCTCACCTTCTTGCATTCTCATTTAATCAAATTTACCTCTTAGGATCTTGGCTTTTTCTCTCAACACATTTATGTCACCACCATAAATGTTTGAAAGGGTGTCCCACATTTTCTTTGTAGTACTGCAGTCTTTGATGTCTTCAAATTCTGGATAACTTAGGGTAGACACAATCTCTAACATTGCTTGGTTGTGCTCTTGTTTAGCTTTCATTTCCTTGACAGTCAGAGGTGCAATAGGTGTGGCATAGTCATGCTTAATGTAATACTTTGCAGAATCACCAATACTGGCCAGATGTAGCTTCATCAAGCTTTTCCATGCAGGAAAGTTTTCCTTATTCAGCTTTGGTACCTCCTTATACATCTTGATCATTTTCTTCAAGTACCTTCAAACTTGTTCTCTGTAAGAACCAATAGCTCTGATACCAATTGTAATATGATTTAGAACAATAGAGAGTGGGGGTGAATCAGTTGTTCTTGGGTCTAGATGTATAAAAACAAACTTTAAACTCTTTAACAAATCAGATCTAATAACCAACAGCTATTTGGTTATTACTGACTGCATAAGAAAAACATATAACAGTGTAGTCTGTTGGTTCTTTTCCTTGCAAGACCAAACTTGAATCAATATATGGGCTTAATTCTCAAGGTAGGCACTCAAGTTTGACAAGAAAATAGTCCAATTGATGAGGATTGAAAGGAATCCTCCTTCCTCTTTGAGCTCCACATCACCCAGCCAGGTATTGTCTTATCTGCACACTCAAGACACCTCATGATAAACAATAGGCCTACAAATACATTATTGTGGAATAGTCTTCAAACCCTTTTAGGTATCATGTGCCCCAATGAAGCCAATTCTTATGCAATAGCCCTCTTTGCATAGAATAAATCTGAAGACTAGAATGGATCTCCTATTACCACTACCACCAACATAAAAGGGAAAGGTATTTGATTTGAATGCTTTGATGTTGGGTTGAAAGGACCCCTGAGATACCCTAAGTCTCTCATAGACTAGTGCCTTATCCAATGGGTAGCAGAGTCAAACACACCATTGCAACAAAAAGCTATGAAACAAGAAAACAATATACCCAATATGTTGATGCTTCACATCAATCATATACCACTATCTAGATCTCAATTCAACTATCCACCTATGTATCCAGACATGCTATCACCTTGTTCAAAGGATTTTAACCCTCCCCTTAGAAGAGACCTATAAATAGACAATACATTAACCAACTGCTACTGGAAGACAAGCATAAAATATCTTTGATACCCTAGCCCATACACATCTGAAAACTAATCCTAAACCTAGTTATCTCTATGAAGACAACTCCACTTGCAAACACATAGGAAGTGCAAATAGAAAAATCAAACACCCTTGATGTTACAATCAATAAGCTCAGGATTCAAATGGAGATAATCTCGTAGCAGTACAAGCACATTGGATTCTCATACATAAGACAAGCTAATACAACATGTATTATATTCTCCAAAAATAGAGAGGAAAGAGGGAACACCTATATGCAGAGAAAAGGAAAAATATCTATAGGAAAAGGACCCTTCATGGAACCAGTTCTCCCCAAAATTGCAGAAGAAGGAACCCTTTACAAAATAAAACATTTCACTACTTATACCACTAGTCACCTTGGAATCCTAAAAATTAAGATGAAAAAAGCTTCGGATGACTAGGGTTAGGGTTTCACCCACTAAAACAACCAAATTAGTCAAAAATTAAATACAGGGGATGAAAACTAGACAATCAAATCTAAGAATAATCTCCATTTATGAAAAATCTCAGAGTACTGTACTGGAGATCATGATTCTACCATGCTAAACAATATAATCAGCCACCTGTAACATGCCTTGAGCATGAAAACCCATTCCTTTATGGCACAAAAATCTCTGCAAATAAATCAACATGCCTCTGGACCACTCTGCAATAGTCAGCCAGAACCAATTCTACCAAATCCGGCCGCAAAAGCATTCAATTTTAGTCCTTTCTGTCGCTGGAAACCCTTAAAAATTTGAATTCAAACTGCAATAGTCATTTCCATGGTGCCAGTAGTACATCAATGATCTATATTTAAAACTCGATCAACTTTAAGTCATGACTGTTAGATCTTCTTCCTTCCCAGGCTTTATGACTTAACTCAACAGATACCCTCGGGTTAACACTTAGCGACTATGCAACAAGGATTTTCCTTATTCATGAAGTGAAAACCTTAACCATAGCTTAACCCAGTGACTTAGCAAACAAAAGAAATGAAACTCACCCCGGTCACATTTAGTGAATCAGCGACCGAAGGGAATCGCCCATTTGCTAAACACTTTATGTCTCCACCATTTTATTTAGCGATTACGTGAGCGCTTTGGACTTTGTCAGCACCGCTAACCTTTTTATCCGAACTGCTAGACTTTAGACACCTACCTAGGCCCACTTTGTGCCACTTGTCATCACACCATTCACTAAAAACTACCCAGTCACATTTGACACAGGACCCACTGACACTCAGGCATCAAAATGGATGGTTGGCGCATGATCTAAAAGATGAAGAAAATTCCATGAGATCACATGCCAACCGTCGATTAATCTTTCTAACACAGGTCCCACTGAAAAACTCCACATCATCACTCCTCGACCAATTAGCGATTACCAAATGAGTACATGTAGCAATGGACTCACTTCACTTTATCACCTCTAAGAAAAGTAAAATCGATGGCCATCGTAAGATCTCAAACCTTTGACACATCCCATGAGAACTTACACCCGTCGTTGATCTTTTGTAGATGTCAGGACCCTTTGACAAGTCATAAACTAGGTCCCACTAACAACTACCAAATCATTATATCGTGGACCAATCACAAATCACCAAATATGCTTGCATGTCACTTTGGACCCACCGTTTATTACTGACCTGATCACCTGGATAATCGGACAGGTGGTGCATGATCTGAAGGGCTTAAAAGATTCTATGTGCTTATACACCAACTGTCGATCTAGAATCTTAGCCAATATCATAGAGTGTGACCCCACCATGTTGCATAGGATACTTTGATGAATGAGAGACCACCACGTTGCAAAATCTGGCAAGTGGACAAACCATTTTTTCTTCATTCATAGGTCATTCTGAATACCCTGCCACTTCACCATTTCTTTGGCCAATAGGGAAGCACCATTTGTGCTTATGTGGCAATGGACCCACTTCAAAGAAACATCATGTCATAAAGAAATATCAATGGCCATCTTAAGTTCGCATGCTTCTAACATAGTCTATGAGAAGATGCACCCACCATTAGATCAAGATGGTGTCAGAGAGCCAGGCCCAGGAAATAAAAGGCTGAAACATTAGGAAAAATAAGGCGCATGACTTAGGAAATATTAAAGACCACCAGGGTTTGGAAACTTAGGAAAATTAAAAAGAAAACCTCAACGGGGTGACCAAACATATAAAACACATGCGTTATAGGAGTTTTAAGTGGCCCGAAAAAGTAACAAAGAAATATAACAAGGCCAAGATAGAATTAGGGCTTTTTCTTTATAATGGCTAGAAATATGAATATTTTGCCTAGGGTTTTAGGTAGAGACCTAGAAAACACTACAGAGGCCGGAGGAAAATGGGTAAGGCCATGAAATTTTTTGTAGATGCAGACCATTTTCAGAAGATTCTTGCTACTACAGGAAAATGGGCTAACATAGTCCACTTATCCAATAGCATCTAACTTGTAAAACACAAAAATGTTCAAACCAAAACATTCACACAAGTATCAACACCAAGATTTATATTGGAAACACAATTTGGGAAAAACCACTTTGTAACATGTTACTATTATGTTCACTATTATGTTCACTCTTATGAAGTGAGCTCAGTGAAAATCCAACCCTATCAAAGGTTACAAACACACTATCAGGTGTGACCCGGTTAAAGGATTTAAACCACTTTGTTAAAAGTGCACCTTGTTATAGGACTTACATACACTCCATTAGAATGCAACCTTGTTCAAAGGATTTATACCTATGAATATTAGGTCAACCTTTGTTAAAAGGATTTTGACTGTTACAATGGTTAGAAAGTAGCAGTAGTATTGATCTGAAAAACATACAACTCATTTTGCAAATATCAGATCCAATTCTATACACATATACTATCTTATTGACTGTGAACCTTTTCTATCTCCTTCACTGATCTACTTGGAAATCTCTTCAAGCAATCAAAACACTTCTCCTTCATACTTCTCTTCTTAGATAGTCAATAACATCAATAATACTTCCAGCATCCACTTCTTTACAACCTCTAGCTTAGATTTCCTTAATACTTCCTCTATTAGGTCAATACATCTTTTGCCACTTAATCTCCTTCATAGATCTTAGGGATAGGTCAGATTCATTGAATCTATCCCACATTATGTTCTTCGGCTATCCTTCTAGAAATATCTTGAATCTCATAATAGATTTACAATAAAACATTTTATAGTGCATTGAATGCTTTCATACAATCAATAAATAAAGTCAACTCATTTTACATAATCCAAGAATTCAATGATGTCAGCTGGAAATCTGAATTCTTTCTCAAATGCAAAATACTAACGCTCGGTCAATACTATGTTCAACTTCTTGGTCTTCACTAGAAAGCTTGGTCACCACATAAACTATTCCCTCGGCTAATATTGTCTTCCTTGGCAATTAACTGGTGTTTGGTCAACACTAAATTTACTCAGCATATGCTAGCTCAATTGACACTAACAACACTCAGATTAAACTAGATTTCTTCACTTTTTCTTGGTTAAGCCTACTAGTTTAGTCTTCATTCTTACTTAGATAAAATATATATTGTCTTATCATTGTGCCACATAAGCAGGTACTCATTGAAGTATCAAGATAACTTAATCTTTCCTTAGGTGCTATTGTTACCAACCTTGCCTTACCCCTTAGCAACAATCAAATAGATATAGTACTTTCTTAAATAGAAATAGTCTTACCAATTAAGGTTTGACATCAATGACAATACAACAATTGCTTCAATTGTAGTTTCCAACATTCTATAGATTGGATATCAAATCTAGATATGATGAAGATGATGTGGAAAGAATCGGTAGATACCTGAATGGTTTGAGAGTTTGCATCCAAGAGGAAATTAGTATTGTCAAGTTGGAGAACATTGAAGAGGCTTATCAATTTTTTTTGAAGGCCGAGGATAAATTAAACAAGAGACATGAACAGAGATAGAGAGGTTGAGGTGGTAGATTCACTAGAGGAAGAGGTAGATCTGAACTAGAAAAGACAAATCTAGACAAAGGTAAGACCGAGTGGAAAGGTGAAAGTTCATCTAGAGGTAGAGGCAATAACTATTGAGGTAGTTATGGTAGAGGAAGTTTCTGAGGAACTTTTTACAATTATGGAGAAGAAGGACATAGATCTTTCAAATGTACACATGCTAGTAAGAAGGCCGATAGCAGTAGAAATGCTTTGGTGCAAGAAGAGTATCCAAATGAACCTGAGAAAGAAAATAACTTGATGGTAAGGAGAGCACTATGGAATGAAAGAAAGAAGGAAGATCTGGTAAGGAAAAGTTTGTTCAAGACCAGATGTAGAATTTTTGACAAAGTTTGGAAGGTAACCATTGACAGTGGTAGCTCAGAGAATCTGGCATCCGAAGAGATGGTCACAAAATTGCAGTTGGAAAGGTTGGTACATCTGAAGCCCTATTAGATTTCATGGATCAAAGATGAGCATACACTCTTGGTAAGTGAACAATGTTATGTGAATTTGAAGATTGGAAAATACTATGATAAGGTGTTATGTGATATCATGCCTATGGATTGTTGTCATATTTTATTGGGTAGACCTTGGCAATATGATAGACATGCTATATATGATGGGAGATTGCATAAGTATACTATTGTGGTTGATGGAAGGAAAAAAATATTGTTACCATTGATGGAAGAACCTATTAGTAATGTTTTCACATCTGTGAAAGTTTCTTTGATGGAGGGAAGAAATTTTGTTAACTCTTTGAAGAAGAATGATGTTTGTTTTCTTTTAATCCCTACCAAACTGAGTAAGAAAATAGAAGATAATGTCCTTGAGGAGATTGATAAGTTACTCATTGAGTATAGTGATATCATTTTTGATAATGTACCTAATGGTTTGCCACCTAAAAGAAGCATTGATCATTGTATGGATCTGATGAAGGGTGCTCCCCTTAATACCACAAACACATAACAGAAATAGAGAAACAACAACAATACGCAAGAACAGAAAATTGGCTTCTTATTATCTCCACAAATGTGGAATTACAAACTTTCAGAATTACAATATGCAAAGCCACATGGGCATTCCCTTACAATATTCTGTAGGACAAAGCCTCGAACTATTATCTAGAACTATTCTGAACTGCCTAAGACAATAATACAACCTTCCTTATATAGGCAATTTTCCACCGCCTGGGAAGGTTCTAGAATTTTAGCCAATAAGGCCGACCAACTTAGAATTATTTTATTTTACATTTTACTACATCATAGTCAGCTCAAGATAACCTTTGAAACCCGAACATAAATTTTGAAGAAATTTATTTTCTGCCATTTCAGATGGCCCAACTTCCGAAGACCATAAGTCATCACCCGTTGACCCGCTCGGCTATTATAACCCCATTTCGGAAATGCCACGAAGCGCTCTACAAGCTTGACCCATGCAAGCACCCGTCACCCAAATTTTTGACCTCATCCGAGGCCTCTAAAGCCTTCAAAACTGAGTTCAAAGTTTCTGTACCCTACTGCCAATACCGAAAATCTTCAATATCTTCCAATATACACTTGATCTGGCAATGAAACTTTACTGGCAGGCTTATACGACCAAAATGAACCTCCAAGAAAGAAATCAGATCATTCTGAGCACATACAAAAATTACCAAAAATAGTAACTTTTCATAAATAGCAGCTCTGCACAAAATAGCCCTTATTGAATATAAAAAAATAGAAATATTTTTGGGTGATGCAAGATTGCTCTTACACCCAGGATGCTCCTGCATCAGGATCTAATCCCTGGAGCTAGTTTACTGAATAAGGCACCTCATTAGTTGACACCTACCGAGAATCAAGAATTGAACTGACATATTCAAGAGTTGCTGGAGAAAGGTTTGATTAGAGAAAGTTTGAGTCCTTGTGTAGTACATGTTGTATTGGCACCAAAGAAGATTGGAGAATGGAGAATGTGTACTGATTCCAGAGCAATCAATAAGATAACAGTGAAGTATAGGTTTCATATACCAAGAATGGATGACATAATGGATAGTTTGACTGGAGAAAAGTATTTCACAAAGATTGATTTGAAAAGTGGGTATCATCAGATCAAAATCAAAGAAGGTGATGAATGGAAGACTCCTTTCAAGACAAAAGAAGGTTTGTATGAATGGTTGGTTATGCCTTTTGGTTTAACTAATGCATCGAGTACTTTTATGAGGTTGATGAATGAATTTTGAAGAAATTATTGGGTAAGTTTGTGATTGTATATTTTGATGATATTCTGATATTCAGTAAGACTAGAGAAGAGCATTTGTTGCATGTTAGACAAGTTTTGAAAAGATTGAAAGAGAAAAAGTTGCTGATAAATTTGAAAAAGTGTTCATTCATGAAAGAAGAGATTGCATATTTGGGATTTGTTATTTCAGCTGATGGTTTGAAGATGGATCCTGAAAAGGTTGAAGCTATTTTTAATTAGCCTACACCTATGAATGCTAGCGAGGTAAGATCATTTCATGGTTTGGAAATTTTTTACCAAAAGTTCATAAGGAATTTCAGCTCAATCTGTAATGCTATGACTGAGACTATGAGATGAGACAAAATAGAATTCAAGAGGACACACGGAGCTAACAAAAATTTTGAGACTCTGAAGTAGAAGGTTGTTGAATTACCTATTTTGGCATTTCCTGATTTCATTAAAGTGTTTCAAGTAGAATGTGATGCAAGTGGAAGTGCAATTGGAGTTGTATTGAGGCAAGAAGGTAAACTTGTTGCTTTCTTTAGTGAAAAGTTGAATGATGATAGAAGGAAATATTTTGTGTATGATCAATAATTTTATGCTATTGTTCAAGCATTGAATATATGGAGACATTATTTGATACCGACTGAATTTGTGTTGTATAATGACCATAAGGCTTTACAATATTTGGGTAGTAAAAATAAGTTGAATCAGAGACATATGAAATGGGTTGAGTATTTGGAGAGTTACACATTTTTGATAAAGCATAAGAGTGGAGTCACTAACCGAGTTGCTGATGCATTTAGTAGAAGAAGATCTTTAAAGACCAAGATGAAAATTGAAGTTCTTGGTTTTGATGAGATCGAAGATTCTTATGAGTTTGACCCTGATTTTTCTAAGCCATGGAGAAAGTGCAGAGTGCCTATTCAAGATCAACAAGATACTAAATGGGATGAATATTTTATTCAGGAAGGTATGTTGTTTAAAGGTATTTAGTTGTGTATACCACGAGGAGTGATGAGATCTAATTTGATAAAGGAGAAACATAGTAGTGGTTTGGCTGGACATTTTGGCATTGATAAAACATGGAATTTTCTTAAGGAGAAATACTTTTGGCCGCAACTTTATAAGATGTTCAAAAATTTGTGAAAATTTATGGAATTTGTCAAGTTGCAAAAGGAGTAAGTCAGAATACTAGATTGTAGGAGTAAGTTAGAATACTAGATTGTATACACCAATTGTTGTTCCTGAGAAACCTTGGATTGACATCAGTATGGATTTTGTTCTTGGCTTACCGAAGACAGTAAGAGGTAATGATTCAATATTTGTTGTTGTGGATAGATTTTCTAAGATGACACATTTTATACCTTGTAGAAAGACATCAGATGCAGTACATGTAGCAGATCTTTTCTTTAAGGAAATTGTCAGATTGCATGGATTATTGAGGAGTATTATCTCTAACCGAGATAGTAAATTTGTTGGATATTTTTGGAAAACCCTTTGGAATAAATTTGGCACTAAGTTGAAATATAGTTTTACATTTCACCCACAAACCAATGGATAGACTGAAGTTGTGAATGAAATCTTGGCTAATCTTTTGAGATGTTTAGTTGGAGACACATAGAGTAATTGGGATTCTATGTTAGCACAAGCAGAGTTTGCATACAATAATTCAATGAATAGGAGTATTGGAAAGACACCATTTGAGATTGTGATTGACATGCAACTGAGAGGAATATCTCATTTGAGAGATGTTGCTGATGACAATAAGAAAAGTGTTGGAGTAAAGTTTGTTGAGTACATGAAGACATTGCATGAAGATGTGTAGCTGAAGCTGGAAGATAGTAATCAGAAATACAAAGACAGAGCTGATAAATCAAGGAGACATAAAATTTTTGATGTTGGTGATGAATTGATGGTTCATTTGAAGAAAGGTTGATTTCCTATTGGAACATATGGGAAGCTGAAGATGAAGAAGTTTGGACCTTGCAAGATTCTAAAGAAATTTGATAGTGGAAATGCATTTGAGGTTGAGTTACCTGATGACATGGACATATCACCTATTTTCAACATTGCTGATTTGTATGAGTATCATGAACCTAATGAAGAAGTAACAGTGCTGATAGAATATCCTAAGAAGCAGAATGATGAAGTTGAATAGATTTTGAAGGAAATAGTTGGCAAGAGCACAAGAGGAAAATAGTATATGGAATATCTAGTTAAGTGGAAGAATAGACTGATGGAAGACAGTTCATGGATTTCACAGTTTAAGTTGGATGTAGCTTGGACCAAACCTACCAAATGGTTCATAGAATCATTTCAAAATAACCCCAAGTGTTTGATGCAAGTGCATCTCGGGTCCTTGGAAATCCTGTGTCACCAAAAACAATTTGGATTTTGTCTCTATTGCTCAATTTTTGCTTTGACCAAGTTGGTCAGTAGTTGGTCAGTTTCCTTTGGTTATCAAGTGTGGTTAGTTATCTCCTGGGAGGTTAGTTATTTCATTGGCGCTCGGCATTGCCTATCTATTGCTCGGTTATCTTTCTTACCTACGGGTTTAGTTTTAGTTCCTGTTGTGGCTGACTTGTGCATTTATATTGGATCATGGATTTAATGTTGGTATCCATCATTTGGAAGTGTGTAGTCCCAGATCTGACTATTCCTTCCATTGATTATGGATCTGAAGCCCGACTCAGTTTGGTAGCTTCTTGTATAAATGTAGATGTTTGGTTGTAGATTAGGGGCAACCTTTGAATAGGAGTTTTAGATAGAAGATAGTAGACATCAAATTGGAGTTTTGTAATAGATCCTCACATGTTTGAGGACTTCTGAGATTCATTGTAACATCAGGCCATAATCGAGAAGGCCTTACAGCATGGAATGTATGATTTATTAATATATGAAAGTTTCTGCATTCTCTATCTCTCACTGTTGTGTTTGTTGGCTTTTGCATATGTTGGGTAGACTAGGATCCTTAGGGTGTGCCATTGTTTGGCCCCTCTTGCTCCCTGACTTGCATCACTTTGAAACAATGTAGCCTAAGAGCTTTCCTAAAGTGACACGAAAAGCACACTTCTTATGGTTCAGTCTGAGACTAAACTTATCCATTCGATCTAGTATTTTTCTCAAATCATTTAGATGTTCAAATCTTATCATAGATTTTTCTAAAGTATCATCAACATAATCCTCCATAGTTTGATGCATCATGTCATGGAAAATAGACATCATAGCTCTCTAATATGTAGCACCTTCATTCTTCAAACCAAATGGCATGACATTCCAATAGAAGGTACCCCATGCACATGTGAAAGTAGTTTTCTCTTGATCCTTTGGAGCAATTTTTATTTGGTTGTATCTAGAAAAACCATCCATTAAAGAATACATCTCTAAAATCTATGCATACTCTTATAGATTTGTCTAGTTTTGATACTAGAACTATATTAGAGATCCATTTTGCATAATCAATAATGTGGATGAATCCATATTTTAGTAGTTTCACTAATTCTTCTTTTACCAAGAGTGCAACATGTGGATGCATCTTTCTCAATTTTTTCTTAACATGTTCGACTCCTGGAGCTATAGATAAATGGTGCATTATAAGATTAGGATCCAACCCTGGCATATCTGAATATTTCCATACAAAGTTGATCTTCTTTTCTGTTAGGAATGAAGTAAATGTTTTCTTTTCTTCTTCTAATAAGGATTGTGCTACATGTATCAACTTTGGTTTTTCTGTTGTTCCCAAGTTGATAGATTGACTAGGCTCAATCAATATTGGAGATTTGTCATGTAAATGACTCAAAAGGACATCAAATATCTCATCCTTAGGCACCTCAAAGAGGTTTTCACCTTTGGATATGTCTTTTATTTTTACTTTTGTGGGTTCTGAGACTGCCACAAAGTGGTTTTCACCCTCAGAACTCTTCTTATTATTTTTATTCTTATTCTTTTGACTAAGATACTTGATGTCTGAATTCATCATGCTAATGCTTGATTCACTGATGGAAGTCATCATAGGCTCAACTACATTTAGGTAGCAAGCAAGGGCATAGTCATTTGGAAAGGTATAGATACCTTGGCTTGTATTTGTGGAGGTTTGGTCAAGAAGTTCAAGATGTTGGATAGTCAAAGTGGGGAAAGATTGAGAAATAGTGTTTGTGGATATGGATCTATCATCATCGGTCCTAACCCAAATCTCAAGTTTGAAGGTGATATTATAGCTCAAAACATTCAATTTGTGAATAGGCTCAATGTCATTGTGGGAGTCCACTTCATCCATCATTGGATCAGACTCGTTAAGTTTGTCATTTTTCTCTAGACTTGCATTGGGTTTAGGTGCATATTGGTGAATAACATTAATATGTTTTTCTATCATAAGCTCATCTTCCTATGGAATGACCCCCATTCATAGTCATTTGATTCCTCATCTATGCCTCTAGGAAATCTAGGAACATGTGTAAAGTCAGGATGGATACCCCAAGAAGGGTTACCCTGAGAGTCTGATTTGAATTCATACTCATGGGAATATGTTTTAGAATAGCTACCACCTTCCTCCTTGTCTATTGGATTTTCCTCAAGATCAGCTGGTTCTTGTGGTGCAACTATCTTTTGTTCCTGTTGTCACTAGGGATTGCACCCGAGTATGGCTAAGTGTAGAACCTAGCAATCCCATGAAACATGGGACTACTCTTAGGCTATGGGTAACCTATCCAAGAATAGACCTCTAGATTAGGGGCTGGCTTCCCCTTGACTCACCTGAAACTTGAACTAAACTTTAATGGAAAAGGGAGAGAGAGTGCATGAAATTGAAACTAGAACTAGGTGATTCACCAAACTTTGATAGATCCACAAATTGAAAACAAACTCACAACATGATTCAAAACATAACCTGAGCATCACAACTTCTTCCTAATTTGATTCTTCCCTTAGAAATAACTAGGTGCTGGTTGTAAACAAGAAGGGAAATGAATTCCACAAACCCAAATATATTCAAATGCACACAGATTGAGACTTTAAGAAATAACAGTGCTTATGAACATCTTAAATGAACAAAATATCAAGCAAAGGACTAACTTTCATCACATTACATGACATAAAATCCACCAAAGAAACTCATAAAGCTATAGGAAAAAGAAGGACAATTGCTATGAATTGAATTGAAGGGAGTCAAAAATATAGCTTGCTTCTCCAGAGCTACAAACATTCACCTCCAAGAAAGAGGGAAAGAAGAACTAACCTCAATCATAGAAGTGAGAGGTATAAAAAGTAAACCTAGGAATCTGCATCATGACCCACACCTCCTAAAGATAGAAAATAACCACATATAGGGTTATAAAAGCTCCATAAATCTAGATTCCAGATTCTCGAGATTCTAGGGGGGCAAGGAAAGTGGGACCCCTAAAAATAGCTAGTCAAAGAAGACTAATCTACCCACTAAGTCATGCTCTATAAATGATATTCTGACAAGGGTCTATAAAAACACCACTTGTTGATATCTTACAATAAAAACTATAATGACTTTTACAATTAAAATTTAAACCCCCCCCCCATGCATGTTAAAATTACACATGGATTTAAAATTTTATCTCCTAAGTCAATAAATGACTCTCAATTTACACCATGCTTTGAAAATTTATTGGCATCAAAATAAAACAATTAATATATTAAACCTAAAAGGGATAAATATATTAATGGCCCTATATTAGTTAAAACCCATGCCCTAAAAGAAAATACTAGAAAAAGGGATAACTGATACATTCTCAACCCTAAAAAAGGGGAGAATACATAAATTAACCGTTTCAATAAAAACCCTCTTTTGCAAAAGGGCAAGAAACCGCTGGCACTTCACCTTCCCCATTCAGCATCTGGCATGTTTCCAATCTCGACATTAGCACTCTCCTCTGATCCTTGAGTCCAAAAGGAAACATTTTCCCTTCTCCTTCACGACATCATATGGAGGTAGGCACTTGATTTTTCTAGCATTCTGCATTTAGTTTGGCATCATACTCTGCACTTTGAGGGAAAATTTAGGATATCATCTTCTCTGTATCTTTGAAATTGATGTCTCTATACTTATGTTGAATGATTCTTAGCATTGATGTGTGTTCCTCTGAATTCAAAGACATGGTATTTGATGCCCTCAATGTACAATCCCTTGAAATTCAGAGGGCACTGTGCACATGCATTTATTTTCTGTGAATTAGGGCATCATCTATTGTGTTCACAGTTATTTCATGGCACTATGCATGCATTTGCATCTTTATGGCTATTCTTCATTGTCGATGATGGCATAGATGTCATTATTACTTGTTGTCTGCTCTAGATTTCATCCTGGCACTCAACAAGGAATCATATTTTTCCTATATTCTTTGTTGTTGTATTTACCGTTGTTTGTGATCTATTGTAAATAACCTCCTCCATCTTTGTATTTGATTTGATGATGTAGACTTGGCATTATGTTGATGTCGTGCCCTGCCGAGATGTGGGGTTTGATAAAGTAGACTAGCTTGGTCATGCACTGAAGAATGCATTCTTTGTTTGAGCTAGGGCACCATGTATGAATTCACTATCTTCCTATTATACACAACCTATGGGTTCATGGTTCATGATTTTTAATCACTTGGCATGATGTCATCATGTTTCATTTCATACTTGTGAACTGTCACAGTATTTGGATCATCATGAAAGCCTATGCTCTAACTATTGCATTTGGGCTTTTAGCTTGCTAGCATCTACTGTGGTGAAGGCCCATGAACTATCTTTATTGTATATTTGTTTCATCCAATGGTATTCTTGTCAATGCTAGCCCATGAGCTTATTGGGGCACTAAGTTTGATATTTGACATTCATTGTTTATTTCTTCATGGCACGCAATGCCTCACTGTAGTTATCATAATGCCAGCCATGGACATGATTTGCATTTGTTGTTGCCGATTGATGTTGGCTATCTGTAGATGTTGTGACCCTCCTAAAATTTCAAAGCCCACAGAATTCACTAGGGTACCCATACATTGTTTTCCACTTTTACTATGTATATTGGATAGGCTGTGAGCTTATTGGCTATGGCACATTGCTGTATATCTTGCTATCAAGCCTAGTGAGCTGTAATCTGCTAGGATCTACCATTTGATGCCTACTGATCCTAAGGCCCGTGAGCATCTTGGGCATCACTCTTTATGGCTTGGGTGCTCATGTGCTTTTATGTTCCACAAAACCCTTGTGCTATATTTCTTGTATAGGCTATATTTTGTGTCATGCTGCTCACTATCATTGTTTTCATGTTCACCACTAACTATTAGCTTGCTACCACCATCATCATGTTGGATCATTTCAAGGCCATTCATTATTGTAATTTGAATTGGTGTTGTATGTTTACCCATCAGCATGGTTGTGCTTATGCTCATGAGATGTCGATGCTATCCTTTATATTGATGTTGCCCTCCATTTATTGACTTGATGCTTTTTTGGTGCCATTAAAGGCTGCGGGCCTTCTTTTTAGCTTCATTGTTTTCTCAATCGGGCCACTACTCCTTATTTATGTTGTAAATGTATAGATGTTCATGAAACATCAATGTTGTCATTGTGTTGATATTACTTTGCTGGTTGGATCACTGTGCCCTATTCCACTTTCATTACTTGTTGTACTTCTTTGGGGCCTGCAACCTGTAGGTGGTTGATGCCTAAATTTGCTTAGCATAGCCATTGTAGAAATCAATATTATCTCATGTTGGTGCACTGTTGGATAAATCGTGAGCTCTGTTATGCTTGCTGTTGATTTCTTTTGACCCTCCACATGCTACCACTCTATTTGTTGTTGCATTAATGGTGACCGGCTCCATGCATTGATTTTATTTTTTATTGTATATGGTCATTTTTAATTCTTTCCTCAATGCATAGCCCATGATTCTGATGTAAGGTTTGACTATAGAGATTCATTGTATTACTATTGTATGTTGGCACGGTTTAACTGTGACTGGTACTGCTTTGATGAATTCATTAACATTTTTCTCTGTTATGAATCATGGCATGCACGTTGCTGGTCATTGTCTTGCTTTCACTATATCTTGAGATGCCTATTCTTGATTACTGATTGAGCTCACGACACTCTATTTCTATTATTATCCCTTGTAAGCACCATCATTTCCTCATGGTACTACTTTCATGCTTATTGACTACTACCATAGGGTACTGGGCATGAAATGTTGGGTCATTTCTTTGGATCTAATTTTTATTCATTACCCTTGCTATTATAAAATCTTGACATCATGCTATGTGAGTTTCTTGGCTCACACAATTTACCATGGTGTCTTTGTAAAATGACACCATCTTGACCTATCATAACTATCCCATTGCCCCGTTATTTGAGGCCCATGCATTATCCATTTTTATTTCATGTGATGATATACCATATTGTCACTAATTTTCCAATTGTAGCCCCTTTACTATCTAATTCATGGTGCAGATTCTAATCATGTTCATGCCAAAAATATGCAGATTTGTGTCCCCTTCTCATTTCTCTATTTTGGCTTGATTGCATGTGCTTTGCAAGCCCTCCCTGTGCCAGTGCTCTGCTTGATGTATATCTATGGTTCTTGAGTGTCTTACTTTCTGAATGTTTCCCTATTCATCATGGGTCCTCTTGCCCTATGATGCAACCATTGCCAAGGAAATGAAGTTTTCTTGGCATCGACTACATCATAGGTCAAGAGCATTCATATGCACATGGAACAAACATATTAGTGAAAAACAATGGCATTTCTTTTATTCCCGGAGCCTCCTTAATGCACCTGCCCTAAGTACAGCCCTTGTTAGATGTATATAGCTGAGTGCACATATGCATTCTTGTAGATAGGTACTATGATACTAGGCATTATTTAGATCTATTGGATCTAACCCACTTCTCCTCTCTTATCTGCAAGTTCAGGGTCACAGGAGCATACCAAGAACACCGTGGGGATAGACTCATTACCAGACAATGTCTGGTACCCTTGTACCTATGCTCCTAATATATGTATATTGTCACTCATTTATGCAATTCTAGCAATGGCCATGCTCATGGCATGTGTGAGCTAAGATAGATGTTATTTTCAGTTCTTTATCTCTTGTACATCATGCTTAACATTGGTATATGCACATGTAGACTTAGATGTAGTAATTTATCTCCTTTCCCTTCATGTACTTTAAAAATGAAATGAACACAAATATTAAGCAAGATCACCTAATAACACAAACTAGGGTATTGTACCATCATCTAGTAATTAGGCCTCCAAAAGAGTGAAAATAATGGCAACAGTTCCATAGTAGGTTCTTCTGTGTCTACTACATTGATGTTCTCCTTAGTTTTCTCTTCATCTTTAAGGAGGTCTAGTATTTCTTTAGGCAAATGCGCATAAGGAATGAGCTCATTAGTAGTGTCTGAATCATCACTGTCAGATTGTTGTGTTTCTTCCTTTATTTGAATTGTTGTTGATGGTTCAATCTATTCTAAGACATGTGGAGATTTTTTTCTAAGATATAAAGGCCTCTTCTGATATCCTAGACCTATTGTATTCTTGTTTTTTTGGCCACGATGGTCAAGAGGTGATAGAAGACCTTTACCTTGTAGTCCTAGAGGTCCTTTTCCAGTATATCCCATTTTTGTGATCAATTTATCCCCTGGTCCATATGACTTCTAAGGAATTTTTCTTGAATTGGAGTCACATTTCTAGACTAATTGGGATTGAGACTCATCCTTATATAACCATGCAAGAACATATTCTTCTTCTTCAAACTCTTGTTTAGATACTTTCTCTGTGACAAAGCTTCCATTAAATATGACCTGGGATTCTGTACCTATGAGTTTCACTTTGTCAGAAGGTCATCCATAAGATTTTGGGGACAACAGGAGAGAGGTGAGAGATAAAATGGGTTCCACTGTGTATTATTCCATGCCGTTGTCTCTTATTTTGACTTCTTTAGCAAGTTCTTCTATCTTGGATGTTGATGCAATGTCTAACTGCTTAGTGGAAGATTCTATGTTATTAGGAACAAGTTTATCAGTACTTTCCTTCAATGCATTGCAAGTGGTAGATAGGTTAGCTGGAATCATCACCTCTACTCCTTCATAAGGAAATTTCACACATTAATGGTAGGTGGAAGGAAATGCATGCATTTCATGTATCTAGGGTCTTCCTAGAAGAATGTTGTAAGCCAAAGGTAGATCGAGAACTTGACATGTGATATCTTTGATAACTAGACCTGTTCTGATAGGTAAGACAATTGTTCCTTTGGAAGATCTTTCTTTTTCATCATATTCCTTGATAGTTATCTTCTTTCTAGGATCCATGGCAGCTTTTGATAATCTCAGTTGTGTATGTTAGGAATGGGAACACTAAGGGGGGGGTGAATCAGTGTTCACTGTAATTTATATTTTTACTTAATCTTAAATTGAACTTGAATACTTAAATACTGAAATGAACATCCACATAAACATGAAACATGAAATCAACACATAAAACCAATATGGTTATGGGGAAACCCAAATAGGTAAAAACCCCGGTGGGAATCGACACCCACTAATATTTTGTACTAGTGTTTTATGATCCTTGTTAGAAGATCCTTAACCCTATTATGAGTTGCTTTACAATATGTTTAGTATAGTAGACCTTGTCAAGGGTTGGACCCTATTAGGAGTCTTTTACAATAAACCCTATTAGGGGTGTGGACTCACTATCCTAGAGCTCACTGCTCAAGTGATGAAGGCTATAACCTTCATATCTCAGATACACACTATATTTGTTAGATAAACTATCACTATGACACTTCTTGTATGATTAGTTCCTTTGATGCACTGATGCTTTGACCTCTTGCAAAGCTCTAATACATCTTATCAACTCTTCACATACTTCTGCTCTGCTTATCTCAACTCTTTAACAACTCTCTTACTAATTACAATGGGCACATCTTACATTTATATGTGCATACAAAACAAATAACTACGTTGGCCCTTTAACCAAATATATATAATGCTTCCAATTGAATTGGCTCAAGCGTGTTTACAAATAAAAAAATTACATTTTGGGAACCTAATTACAATAGGCACATAGCCTTTACAACATAAGAATATAACCACAAATCAAAATTCCAATAGTCGACTACTTACTTTGTTCTTCTCTTGCACACACTGGCTGTGTAACTTCAACTATCTCTAAATTTGGCATACCTGCATATCTAATCATCCTCTCATATATTAAGCATGTATATGATGTTACCAGCTTAACTCCTAGGGTGCATACCATAACTCGGTCATACACACATGCATTGATGCTCTAGTCTTTAGGTTCTCTGCATACTATCCAGTCTTCAACATAGCCAATTTCTAATCTTCTCATCAAGTGGGCTGACTCCAAACTACTATATGACTTTGTTTCCATAATGACAACACTATATTAAGTCATATACTCTAGTATAGTCAACTTGCCAACAATCTCCCCCTTTTTCATTGATGTCAACAAAGGAATATGGAAAAGTGATTAACTGTCCCTTAATACAAAAATAACTTAATCATATTCTATCTTATATCTCCCTTATATCTTCTTACTATACCTTTTATTTACATAGCTATAGCTCCATATTCTATACATACTCCCCCTTTGACATTAATGAAAAAGGTATTACAAAATTGAATCTGTACAAGTACTTATACTAAAAGTACATCCAATTACGCAATCTAAAGATTTTGGATCTCCTTCTTCCAAAATGTGATCAATGAATTTACAATCTAGAGATGGGCACATAATTCATACTATAGCTTCTCCATCTTCTCCAAGTCTATGCTAGGACCTTGATCATATGTCACCCTGGTGGCATCGATCTCCTTGATATTTTGATTAAGGATATCTAGTGAGGGTGCAAGAGAATTTCTAAGCTAAGTCTGCCTAGCCCTTATCTTTGACATCTCCTTTTTTGCCTTCTCAATCTTGTCAATTTGTCCTTGATAGACACTATTGCACGTATTTATATTAGTGGATGGGTCTTTCACTAACTTCTTTACTTTCTCTATCATAGCTTCTACCTCTTGTATCTTTTTGAAGTGGTCATCAGTTAACTTGTCCTGATCCATACAATCTGCAATGATCTTCCTTCAATTTGCTGCAAACTCCTTCAAAGATGCTTGACCAGCTTTGAGAGACCTTAGGTCAAGTTCAAAGTTACTGACCATTTCAATCAATCTCTTCTTTCGATACTTTTCTTCTGCAACTTGAGATGATGAATCTTGTAAGGTAGAAATTTTTTTTTTGAAGACTGTGAGGATGTTGCTAACATCATAAACTAAATGTACCTTAGACACTTTCTTGTCTGAAGGAAATAGACTATTCAATATGTTGACTGATTCAATAAATAGTGGGTTTCTCATTACTTATTTCTCTTTGGCTTTCTCCATTGCTTAGATACTGATCTTGACCAAGTCTTCTTCTCCCCATGAATCCAAACTGGTTGTGTCAGGTGTTAACTTGACAACAATGTTGATGAGGGTAATGGAGTGATGGGAGTGTTGTCTTCTACTTCTTTCTTTACTCCGATTAGCATTTCAACAAATTGCTCATTTCCATTTACTTCTTTTTCTTTCTCCTCTTCCATATTTTCTTCTTTCTTTTCTTCTTCTTTTTCTATTTCTTTCTTTTCTTCTTTTTCATTAGTTATATCCTTAATCAATACTTCTTGTTGATTGGAAGGAGTGTTACTACAAAGAGTTTCAACCTCTTGTGTGCTTACAAATGCTTCTTCAAACTTTTCCAAATCCATGTCTGTGGCCGCCATAGTGACTTTTACATTATCAATAAAAATTGAGTCATCCTTGAATGTCTTTGACATGGGTGCAGACATGTCTACCTCTGTGGATGCATCACCTACATGCACTGAATCATGTAGACCTGTAGATGGAACATTTATGGTTTTTGACTCTTTTGCATCCTTTGTGGGTACTTGAGTTGTGGGCACAGTAGCTGGATACATGTGCCTATTCATGAAGACCTTCTCAAAGGCTTTCTCTATTTCCTTTGCAACCAATTCATAGTTCTTTTCCATTATGTGTAGGGTCCTTGACTTGGCTCTAAGATGTGGTTTTACTAGATCTAGTAGAATAGATTTATCCTCTAGAGAACATACTGGAAAACTCTCATCTAAGATATTTTCTCTTATTCTCAGATCTTCTTCAATGGCTTGTCTCTTTTGGAATTCTAGGGTGTTCCACACATTATCTAGAATCATAGTTTTCACTTCTAGGACTATCTTCTTAAACTTTAACATGCATTTGACAATCATTCCATGTATCTCTGATTTGTCAATCTCACTATATTTCTCATAGAACTTTCCTACTTGATCAATTCTTCCTTCATCAACAATCCTTGTACTTAATACACTGAGACTAGGTTTGAAGCTTACTTCTAGGGATGTTTGAGTGTTCTTCCTATTCCTTGTTACTCATGAGGATGGATGATTGGTGCTAATCTATTTCTTCCTCTTGGGCATTTCCTTATACTCTGGAGGACTAGTAAGGTCAACTATTACTATGGGTGTAGAAGGAGTAACATTAGTTTTACCCTTCTTATCATCTGATTTTTCTATTTTCACCTTCTTCAATTTTGGATCCTCATATTCTATCTTTTTTGTTGTTGCACTCTCTATTTCCAAAGAAATCTTCTCTTCCCTTGCTTTGTCTAGGTCTACTTGTGATACACCATGGATTCTCAAGATCTGTGAAGTAACCTTGGCAACTTTTATTTTTGTTGCTGCGCAATTCAATACAACATCTACTTCTCTTGTTTTTTCTTCATAAGTTCCCCATCTAGGTTCATTAGGGTCCTTAGGTTCTGACAACAAAACTTGGTCATAAGCTTCTAAGATTAGTTCTTCAACATCATATCCAAGTGGATGAATCCATTTTGTCCTTGGTTCAACTTCCTCCATGCATGTTGTGTCTATCTCAACCATCAAACAAATAGTATCCTTGTATTTTTCAATTATCTTTTTTGGAATTCTATACCTCATCTGCATCTTGAATCTAAATGTCTTCAACTCCAGTGTCATGTAGTCCTTCAATGTACTCTCAGTACATGCCTTGAGAGATATTTGTGGCATTGTGTGGATAGATTTGTCTAGATAGAAATCAAACACTTTTCTAACAATATGGAAGTACATATAGATAATTAGGGACCCAAACCTAAATATCTTGGTCTTGTCATGCTTGATGGCCTTAATTTTGTCTATTAACTATGTGCACAAGACCTCACATAGATTAAACTCTCCATTTTCATTCACAAGTCTTATTGCTACAAGAATTGTGGCCGCAAACACACTATTCACCATGCTGGTGTGTTGGAACTTGTATCCCAGTATCATGGACATCAATTTGATGTCATTTTTCTCAATAGGCTCTATAGTCATTCAACAATCTTTCTTACATCCTTACCCACTAGAAGAATGATGCCTATATTTGAGAGGCATGTCATCTCATGAATTAGGTCACCTGTAATCCTGACTGGCACTTCACCTATCCAAAATAGGTCATCATGAATCCTTCTAAGTAGAATCTTTATCCATTCAGACTCATAGAACTAATATGCAGTCGCATATTCAACTATAGGATGATTATTCCACTGTGCATACTCATCCATGAAGGTTTTATCAGGTTTTAACATTGTTTCCATGTGTGCTCTTATTTTGTCCAATCCTACTGGTTCTTTCTTACAATATATGTATGCCCTAATATCTTCGACATGCATAACACCCATAGGTGTACGGGAGAATGCCCCTTCTAGGTCATCCAATGTGGGTTTGAATGGGTGCCTCTTAAATACATATCTTTTCTTCTCTACAACATCAAATACAATATGAGTATCCATCACTTACTTGTAAATTGTTTTCCAAATGATCTTTAAAGACTTATGAACCAACATGACAAACTAGGGTTTCCACAATTGATCAATTGCACTGCAAATCACTGATGAATCAATCTACAATTATTTACAAGAAAGTGCTAGGGTTCTTCTACTCTCCAATCACTCTAAATTCAAATGCAATGAGTGATCTACAAACTTTTATGTACTTTAAAGTAGGAATTCTTCCATTAATGCTTGTCGTGTAAACCAATTATGTCACTGAATATTTCTAACTTTCATTCTGCAAACAATCAGCTTGTGCACTCTTGCACATAGGTTCTGCTAGTCTTCAAAATCTTAAGTCCAAAGGTGCATACTCTGAGGGTGAGTATACCAGCCACACATGGGTCTAGAGCTAAATTAGCTCCCCCTATGACCCTGAGGGCCATTCATCCTGATGTAGAGGGTGTGTCCACTGTGGATGCATCCAATACATATTCATCAACCTTATCCTTCTTTACTTTTGACCAAATCAAGCTCACATCCTCTGAAGCTTTCACAAACTTGACTTCTCCTTTGGTATCCAATACTGGTTCTTCAGGATTTTTAGGGATTTCTTGACCTTGTGTCCTTGATCTACAAAACTTTGAGATGTGTCCAACCTTGTTACAAGAGTGACATATGACTGGAGGCCTTATATTCTTTTTCTTTAGTGCATTGACATGGGTCACCATTTTACATTGTCTTGCAGAGTGTCCATTATAGTTACATATCTGACATGTAACATTCTGAGAACTTCTTACATTTGGCTGATTATGATTTCTCTGGTTATGCTGAGTCTTGTTCTTCTAATTTGTCTTACAATTCATAGCTCTATTACCAAATTTATTGCATGAATAATAGTAACCATTGAAAGGTCTTACCCTTGTACAGTTCCTTGCTATATGTCCATGCTTGTTGCATGCATAACAAGTTTGATCTAATGGCTTGCGCTCATTCTTGGATGGTTCGACATGATCTTTAATCTAACTTCTAGTCTCCATAGCATCTGAGGTGTCTTCTGGTGCTTTCATTCTTTCTTGCATGTTGTCAATCTAATTTTTTCCTTCATTGTATCCAATGCAACTAGTATCTCCTTTAACTCTTCTTACATATAATTGAGATTCCATCAAATTAGAACTCATGTGCAATTTATCAATGTGATTCTTTGCCTCTTTCAATTCAAATTCCAAGCTTTATTTTTTGTTCCTTAGCTCCAAGATTTCCATGTTTTCTTGACTCAATTCTTCATTGAGTTGAAGGTTCTCTTTGATCTGTTCATCATAGACTTCCTAATTGTTAGTTAGCTTATCATCTAATTATTCAATCTATTCCTTCAGAGATGAATTTTCTTCATTCATATTTTTTATCATTATCCCTAAATCACTGGTAGATTATTCTTTCAAATCCTTTCTTAGCCTTTTGATGACTACTTGAGCATCACTAACTTTTTCTTTTAGTTCTTCAATTTCTTTTTCAGATATGTCCAGGTCTTCAAGAGAAGCTTCAATATTTCTTTTTATATGTTTCATTTCTACTTTTCCCATGATGTCCTCAAGTGGTTAAACTTATTTTTTGAGGACCAGAGATCTGATACCAATTGTTAGGAATGGGAACACTGAGAGGGGGGGTGAATCAGTGTTCACTATAATTTATCTTTTTACTTAATCTTAAACTGAACTTGAATACTTAAATACTAAAATGAACATCCACATAAACATTATACATTAAATCAACACATAACACCAATATGGTTACAGGGAAACCCAAATAGGTAAAAACCCCAGTGGCAATTAACACCCACTAATATTATGTACTAGTGTTTTATGATCCTTGTTACAAGATCATTAACCCTGTTAGGAGTTGCTTTACAATATTATTAGTACAGTACACCTTGTAAAGGGTTGGGCCCTATTAGGAGTCTTTTTCAATGAACCTTGTTAGGGGTGTGGACTCACTGTCCTAGAGCTCACTGCTCAAGTGGTTAAGGCTACAACCTTCAGATCTCAGATACACACTATATCTGCTAGATGAATTTTCATAGTGACACTACTTGTCTCATTAGTTCCTTTGATGCGCTAATGCTTTGACCTCTTACAAAGCTCTAATACATCTTATCAACTCTTCACATACTTCTTCTCTTCTTATCTCAACTCTATAAAATCTCTCTTACTAATTACAATGGGCACATCTTATATTTATATGCGCATACAAAACAAATAACTAGGTCGACCATTTAACCGAATACATATAATGCTTCCAATTGAATTGGCTCAAGTGTGTTTACAAACAAAACAAAATTAAATTTTGACAACCTAATTACAATAGGCATATAGCCTTTACAACATAAGAATATAACTGCAAATCAAAATGCCAACAGTCAGTAGCTTACTCTGTTCTTCTCTGGCACACATTGGCTGTGTAACTTCAATTGTATGTAACTTTGTCATACCTGCATATCTGATCATGCACTCATAGAATAAGCATGTATATGATGTTACCAACTTAACTCCTAGGGTGCATACCATAATGTAGTTGTATGCATGTGTACTAATGCTCTGATCTTTAGGTTCTCTGTATAATGTCCAGTCTTCAACACTTAGCCAATTTTTGATCTTCTCATCAAGTGCGCTAACTCCAAACTACTATATGACTTTGTTCCCATAATGAAAACACTATATTAAGTCATATACTCCAATATAGTCAAATTTCCAATAGTGTAATCAAGTTGTAAGAAGAAATGTTGAGACCAGCACCTCCATCTATCATCACGCATTTGACATGATGGTTTTGAATTAAGACTTCAATGTGCAAGGGTTGGTTATGCAGATGACTCAAGGAGTTATCATCTTCCTCTAGAAAGGAGATATACTAGGGAGACATTAGATGAAAAATCATAGTCTGGAATCTATCTAAATCAAGGTTGTCAGGAACATTGGATCCGAGTAGAGCTTTGTCTAGAATGGCTCTATGAGCTAGAGATATCCGAAGAAACTCAAACATGGAGATTTTTGCATTGGTATGCTAGAGTTGTTCAATAATACTATATGATGTTGGCCTCATGTCTTTTGGATTTGATGATTTAGATACAACCTTCTATTTAAAAGTAGATGAAAGATTAAAAGGCATCTTAGGGATATTTGATGAATCTGAATTTTGTCCTTGTAGATGCACCTGAGCTTGTGATCGAGTAACTACATTTTTTGATTGATTATCTCTATCCTTTCTTATAATTGTGATGACATTGCAACACTCAGATAGGCATGGTTCAACCATATTTATGATAGCATCATTTCCAGAGTACGCATAATTGACTTTAGCACCCACATTAGGCTGAGAAGATGAATCTTCTTGACCATGTTTCATAAATGGTTCCGTGAATGTTGTATGATCATTATTTCTTTTATGATTGTCAATTTTGATTTCTCCATTATCAATTTTGTCTTGGATGATGTGTTTCAAGCATATGCAATTATTGGTTTTATGACCCTTATTGTGCTGGAAGTCACATAAATCATTCTCTCTCCACCATTTTGGTTTAGGTTCAGGATCAAATACTTTTATCTCAAGCAAAGTGATGATGTTGTTGCCCAACAGAGTTTTCATGGAAGATTCCAAGGACTCTCCAAGGGGTTTAAACTTGTGTTTAGGATCTATAGCCCAAGGTTTATAGTCAGATCACTTCTTGTTTGATTCTGTTGCTTTTGCCTCTAAGGCTTTGATAGCTTGGGTGCCAACACTGAGATTGATTGACACAAGGTAGGGAGAAAGAGGAGCCAAAGGATGGTACACCCTAATGATCCAAGCCTACAACACACATGCGGAAGCAAACAAATACAAGAGTTAGAGAGATAATGCTAGATCTATCATATATTATCACCAATTTGAATCATACATGTCAGGTTGTAAGGCCTTCTTAGTTAGGGCCTGATATTAAAATGAATTACATAAGTCCTCAAACATGTGAGGATCTGCTACCAATCTCTAATCTAATGCCTTCTATCTTCTATCAAAATTGACTCCTTAAACTACCACCAAACATCTACATTTATACAAGAAGCTACCAAACTGATTCGGCCTTTAGATCCCCAATTAATGGAAGTAACAGTCAAATCTGGGACCACACACTTCCCAATGATGGATACAATCATTAATTTCACAATCTAATATAAATGTACAAGTCAGCCACAACAGGAAACAAAACTAAACCCGTCGGTAAGCAAGATAACCGAGCAGCAAACAGACAACACCAAGCTCCAGTGAAATAACTGACCACCCAGGAGAGAACCAACCACACTCGGTAACCAAAGGAAATTGACCAACTAAGTCAAAGAAGAAACTAAGCAACATAGACAAAACTCCAAAATTATTTTTTTTGGTGACACAAGATTGCCAAGGACCCAAGATGCTCCTGCATCAGACACCTAGGGCTATTTTGAAATGATTCGTTGAATCATTTGGTAGGTCTAGTCTGAGCTGCATCAAACTCAAACTCTAAAATCCATAAACTATCTTCCATCATTCTATTCTTCCACTTAACCAGATATTCCATGTACAATTTTCCTCTTGTACTTTTTCCAACTCTTTCCTTCAAAATTTTTTCAACTTCATCATTCTGCTTCTTAGGATATTCAGTCAGTACTGCTACTTCTTCATCAGGTTCATGACACTCATACAAATCAGCAATGTTGAAAATCGGTGATATGTCCATGTCATCAGGTAACTCAATCTCATATGCATTTCCACTGTCAAATTCCTCAGAATCTTGCAAGGTCCAAATTTCTTCATCTTCAACTTCCCATATGTTCCAACAGGAAACTGGTCTTTCTTCAAATGAACCATCACTTCATCACCAACATCAAAATTTTTATGTCTTCTTGATATATCATCTCTGTCTTTGTATTTCTAATTACTGTCTTCCAGCTTTAGCTTCACATCTTCATGTAATGTCTTCATGTATTCAAAAAACTTTACTCCTTTAGCACTTCTCTTATTCTCATCAGCAATGTCTCTCAAATCAGATACTCCTCTCAGTTGTGTGTCATTCACAATCTCAAATGGTTTCTTTCCAGTACTCCTATTCATTGAATTATTGTATGCAAACTCTGCTTATGCTAACACAGAATCCCAATTACTCGATGTGTCTCCAACCAAACATCTCAAAAGATTTCCCAAACTTTTGTTCACAATTTCAGTCTGTCCATCGATTTGTGGGTGAAATATAGAACTATATTTCAACTCAGTGCCAAATTTCTTCCAAAGTGTTTTCCAAAAATATCCAACAAATTTGTTGTCTCATTCAAAGATAATACTCCTTGGTAATCCATGTAATCTGACAATTTCCTTAAAGAAAAGGTTTGCTACATGTACTGCATTTGATGTCTTTGTGCAAGGTATAAAATGTGCCATCTTAGAAAATCTATCCACAACAACAAATATTGAATCATTACCTCTTACTATCTTCGGTAAGCCAAGAACAAAGTCCATACTAATATCAATCCAAGTTTTCTCATGAACATCAATCGGTGTATACAATCCAGTATTCTGACTTACTCCTTTTGCAACTTGACAAATTCCATAGCTTTTCACAAATTTTTGAACATCTTTATACAACTACAGCCAATAGTACTTCTCCTTAAGCAAATTCCATGTATTATCAATGCCAAAATGTCCAGCCAAACCATTACTATGTTTCTCTTTTATCAAATTAGATCTCATTACTCCTCTCAGTATACATAACTGAATAACTTTAAACAACATATCTTCCTAAATAAAATATTCATCCCATTTAGTATCTTGTTGATCTTGAATAGGTGCTCTGCACTTTCTCCATGGCTCAGAAAAGTCAGGGTCATTTTCATACAAAACTCTCATCTCATCAAAACCAAGAACTTCAATTTTCATCTTAGTCATCAAAGATCTTCTTCTACTCAATGCATTAGGAACTCAGTTAGTGACTCCACTCTTATGCTTTATCACAAATGTATAACTCTACAAATACTCAACCCATTTCATATGTCTCTAGTTCAACTTATTCTGACTACCCAAATATTGTAAAGCCTTATGATCATTATACAACACAAATTCACTCGATATCAAATAATGTCTCAATTTCTTCAGTGCTTGAACAATAGCATAGAATTCTTGATCATACACATAATATTTCCTTCTAGCATCATTCAACTTTTCACTAAAGAAAGTAACAGGTTTACCTTCTTGACTCAACATAGCTCCAATTGCACTTCCACTTGCATTACATTCTACTTGAAATACTTTACTGAAATTAGGTAATGCCAAAATAGGTAATTCAACAACCTTCTACTTCAAGGTCTCAAAACTTCTGTTAGCTCCATGTGTCCACTTGAATTCTCTTTTGTCTCCTCTCATAGTCTCAGCCATAGCATTACAAATTGAACTAAAATTTCTTACGAACTTTCGCTAAAAACTTGCCAAACCATGAAAAGATCTTACCTCACTAGCATTCACAGGTGTAGGCCAATTCAAAATAGCTTCAACCTTTTCAGGATCCATCTTCAAACCATCAGTTGAAATACCAAATCTGAAATACACAATCTCTTCTTTCATGAATGAATATTTTTTCAGATTTATCAGCAACTTTTCCTCTTTCAATCTCTGCAAAACTTTTCTAACATGAAACAAATGTTCTTCTCTAGTCTTACTAAATATCAGAATATCATCAAGCTATACAATCACAAATTTACCCAAGAATTTCTTCAAAACCTCATTCATCAGCCTCATAAAAGTACTCGGTGCATTAGTTAAACCAAAGGACATAACCAACCACTCATACAAACCTTATTTTGTCTTGAAAGTAGTCTTCCATTCATCACCTTCTCTAATTCTGATCTGATGATACCCACTTTTCAAATCAATCTTTGTGAAATACTTTTCTCCAGTCAAACTATCCATTATATCATCCATTCTCGGTATAGGAAACCTATACTTCACTGTTATCTTATTGATTTCTCTAGAATTAGTACACATTCTCCATTCTCCATTCTTCTTCAGTACCAATATAGTAGATACTACAAAAGGACTCAAACTTTCTCTGATCAAACCTTTCTCCAGCAACTCTTGAATCTGTTGGTTCAATTCCTAATTCTCGATAGGTGTCAACCGATGAGGTGCCTTATTTGGTAAACTAGCTCTAGGGATTAGATCCATACAATGATCAATACTTCTTTTTAGTGGAAAACCATCAGGTACATTATCAAAAATGATACCACTGTACTCGGTGAGTAACTTATCAATCTCCTCAAGGACATTATCCTCTATTTTCTTACTCGGCTTATTAGGAATCCCAGCCAAACATACTGTAGACACTGAAAAATCCTTCAGAAAATAAATTATTTTTGTTTTCTAAAAATCCTTGATGACATCATCATTTATTAATTATTTATTTATTTAATTAATTAATTTATTTTTATGGCATTAAATCCCTCTCTCTTAATTAAAAATCTTTAATTAAGGAATCTAGCCTAAAAATGTCATTTGGATATTATCCCTAATTTATTAATTATTTAATTAATAAATTGACCCAAAAACTTCAAAAATAAATTAATTTATTTTTAATTTATTTTTTATCCCAAAGTTGGCCAAAATTCTAAAGAGCACTAAACTCTTCTAGAAAGTCCTAAAACCTTCCTCTAAATGGGTCAAATCCCTAATCTAGTCCCTTCAAACCCTAAGCCTAGATATTTAATATTTATTAAATTTACCTTTAATAAATATCTAAATCTCACCAAAAGCCACTTGCCCATCCCTTTCTCCTAATCCTAATCCTAATCCCTTTTCTAATCTTGTCACATTCCATTAGCAAAAGGTTTACCAAAACTTATGCTAACCTCCTCTTAGTCATCCTTTTTGGTCAACAAAGAGGGACACCTCTTTGGCCACCTCTTCAAATACATTTAAGAGTTTCTTAAGCCTTCTTGGCCACCTCTTCAAATGCATTTAAGACCTTCTTATCCCTTCCTTGCCACCTCTTGGCCTTGGGTACATTTACCAAATTGTGCACATGCCCTCAAACTTTCAACTCAATCCTCCCTTGACACTTGTCCTTGACTCAACCCTAACCTTAGTCCTAACTCTGACTCATCCTTTTAAACCAAGCCCTTCCCTTTTCCTATAAATACCCTCACTTCCTAAGGCAAATCATCTTTCAACTCTCAAACTCAATAGCAAAGTTATAATGTCATTTTCATTCTAGCATAAGCATAAACTCATCATTTTAGATCATTTCCAAGCTTAAATCACATCTAAATTAGCTTAATTGGATTAACATAGATTCATTTCTTGTTTCAATCTTAGTTCATCTTTTAGCTTTGCATATTTGTGTGTTCTTGAGGCCTTTGAGGCAAAATAGGTTCCTCATACCTATTTTGTGTCATTTTGGGTCTTCTTGATCCTCAAATCATCCTAATTTGCATGCTCCAAGTGCTTGAGTTTGCACACCCACATCCATCTATATCTAAGCATATCAAACGGTGCATGGGCGCATCCGTTTTAGGCTTAAACTGAGGTGGCTTTGATTTTAGTTTGTTTACCATTAAATTTGATTTGATTATATGCTATGACGTTTGTTTGTCTTTGGCCTTCAAAACAGGTTTAGGTGCACACTCAAATTCTAGTCTACATTCTGGCATGCCCGGTGGGACAAAAAAACCACAATCATTTTAATGAGATTATACTTTATATGCTTGTATTTGCAGGAAACAAATGAAATGTCACCTTCAAGAAATTAAATGTCGCCTACAGCAATTAAATGTCACCTTCAAGCAAAGAAATGTTGCCTTCATGAAAAGAAATATCACCTACATGCAATCTAGTCATGCCTTCTTGCAATTAAATCACGCCTTTGAGGAAAGAAATGACGCCTATGAGCTCTATTTTCACGCCTACATAACTGAGATTTTCCTGTGATCGATAACTTCTGTTCCATCCCAGAATTCTTTTCGGTCACCTGGAAGAAAAGAAATCACGCCTGTGACAAAAGAAATCATGCCTCTGCATATTTATCTGTCACCTATAAAGGTACAAAATGTCACCTGTAAGAATTAAATGTCACCTCTACACTTTCCAGCGTCGCCTATAAGCTGGACAGTGTCACTTTTTGTTTTTTTGTCTTGAGTTGCTTGGGACTGGTTTTTCATTTTTTTTATTACAGCAAAGGTCAAAATAAAATCTTGAATGACATTAAGGAAATGAACTTAGGTCCTAGAATGTCATTGTCATTTTGAAAAGCTAACTCAATCTCAAATGCACTAAAGGAACGAACAACTCTATTCCCTATCTCGTTTCAAATTCCAAAGCAAGCAAACAAATTCAATCTTGAGTGATCTAAGGGATAAAACAAAGCTTTTTCAAAGTTCTTAAATCAACTCGCTAACCAAATCTTGAATGCACAAAAGGAAAGAACTTGCAACCGTTCAAATCATTTACATTTTGGAGAAAAGAACAAATCAAAATCTAATCACGAGTGTCTTCATTTCAAAGTTCAAACATCACTTAATCAAATTTGGGAAAATGAACAAAATCTGCTTGATGTGCATGTAGGAGTTTTTCAATTCTTGCATAATCCTTGTTAGAGTAAGCAACATGGAACATTTGAACTTGGACAAGTTCACCTGTTCTGCTTTTAGCGAGGCCTGTCCAAGGAGAAGCGCTTCCTCCTCGGAGAACGACCTCAAACCGGTATCCCCCCCGGCTGGTATACAAATAAGTGAAGACCAAAAGAATCACTTATATCTCCTAATCGTCGGGCGTTCGTGCCAAACACGTGTCTGGGGATGGTAAACATTCCTCTCCCCCAGCATTATTGGTAAGGCTCTTAAGTGAGTCACGGATGATCAGCAAAATTGAGTATGGAGACACCACAGAATCATTAGCAAACTAATAAAATAGAGGCTACCCTATCTACATCCGAAAGTATCAAAATCCTTGTGCAAGGACCGATTCCAAGGGGTTTACCGGGTCGCCTCAAGATTACTCACCATTTGTATTCCCTTCTGGGGGATACCAAGCTATGGGCAAGTGATTTTGATACTCACCTTCCTTAGGTAGATCTGTTTGAAGTGCTTGACAGTCAAAGACTCCGTGAAAACACTTGTTGAAACATACACTTTCAAAGCTTTATCAGAGTCAGTTGTCTTTGTTTGTATCCCGCAAGGTTGCTTTGTCCCTTGCAGAGATTACTTTGACTTTAACTTTTTTCATTGGAAACCTTTTGTCTCAAAATTAGAAGCCTCTTTTCCAAAGTGATGCCCAGCAAGAACAAACATCCTAAAGCGAAGTTGCCCAAATCCCAAGCCTATCAAGAGTGAAAAGTTACCAAGAAGAAACTCAAGAGCTATCAAGCCATTATCCAAGCAACCCAAGTAGAGGAGAAGTCCCAAACCAGACTTGAGAACATCACCCATAATGCCCGAATCAAATAGTTTGCCTACTGTTTCCAAGTAAACCATCATTTCATCAACCTTGAAACAGAAAATTAGCCAAAATCCTTGTTCATGTCTTGTTCCATCTTCGGATCTTGAAACCTTGTCTCAATAGTCCTTCATCCTAGTTTCATTCTAGCTTTCACCTTTTCATCAGCATCAAAACCCTAGTTGCATCTCAAGAACATCATAAAAGTTGCATTTGCATTCATCCTCCTACCAGCATTCTAGAATCAGTCCTTGTCATTTGCACTTGCATCATCCTTCTAGAGCATTGTTCCTTCATCATCCTTCACCATCTTTTTATCACCAAACTAAATCAGCTTCCCATCCTTATCTTTTAGCATCCGCCATCCAAAGCAGATCCATCATCCTTTATTCCAAATCCAGAGATCCACCAACACTTAGTGTTTACCCTTTTGAGTTGTTTTTCATCCCCTATCCAAGATCAAAGACCATCATCCTTTTTTTTTGACACAACGTGTTGTCATAAAGAAATCAAACCTTGTCCTTACATAGCCATCATCTCAAGCAAGAGATTGGAGTGTATTGATAAGAAACTTGTTGACCGAAGATCATCAGTCTATCTTAGGTTGACCCCATCTTCTTTTTGATCCTCCATTTGGGAAAAATAGCAGCTCATTTGTTGACCACTCAGTAATCTTTCACCAGCTTTCCACCAGCAACCTATCTTTCCTCCACCGTCTTGATCCATATCCATTCCATCTAGCTTCCATCATCACCATCTTGATCCCTATCTTTGCATTTGCATCTAAGAAGTCATCATCTTTAGAAGTTCATCAACTTTGCATCCATCAACATCTTTTAGCCAAACATCTTGCATCCATTTAGCACTTGCATCTCCATGCCTGTTGAGACCAGATCTTGGAAAAGAAGAAGCATGACTCCTTATCCACCAACAACCTCATCTGATCCCAACCTTTTCACCAACGCCATGATGACCTACAATCCCCAGATCCAAGCCAGTAACCCATGTGAAGATCCAAACATCCCTTCATCCCCGTTGGCAATCCAAGCATTTGCAAATCCTCCAAAAAACCCACCAGCGACCAATGCCCTTGTACCACAACATTAGCAAAGCATGTTTGCCCACTATCTACCAGAAAGTACCTCCATCTCACCATCTCTCTATCCATGCATCCCCATCAATACTATCCAAGTTCCAGCACAAGCATATTCTCCGTTTGTCCAATCATTCCCCGATCCTATCATGCAAACACCCCAAGAGCTTTCCACCATTCCCCTTTTCTTGCAAGGAAGCCTCATCAGTCCCGCAACATAAGCTGTAGCGCCATCCACTCCATCTCCTACCCCTTTTGCTTCATCATCTCCTATGGCTTCCCAAGCCCAAATCCAACGCTTAACCCAAAGTTAGCTTCCACCTCTCACGCAAGCTTTTACACCAAAAGCTTCACCACCATCCACAAGTCAAGCAATTCCTTTCATCATCAAAGGAGCACTATCACCCTTCACCCCCCAAGCACTCGTACCTTCTTCTTTGGGGTTAGCGCAATCACTTCCCATTCCAACCTCATCTTTTTCTTGGGTGTTTCCTTCATTTTCCTCCTCACAAGCATCCGCTCAACCACAACCTCAACAAGCTCCTTTCTCTCAACCGTCATTTGTGTCCCAAGTTCCCATTGCTCCTACCATTCCATCATCCACTACAGTGCACCCTAACACAAGCTCTCAGTGGGGCCTTACACAAGAAGAAATGAAGGCATGGGGGATCCCATCTCAATCCCCTACATCTATGGTTTCAAGTCAACAAACCACCTTCGCCCAAGCAGCACAGCAGCAACTACCCCAACTACCACCAGCTTCAAGCTATTCGTCCCAAATCCCAAATACCTTCCAGCAAGTTCCACCACCTCAACAGCCAACTTTCCCCAACTATCTTACCCCATCACCCTTTGCTTCTAGCTTCCCCACATCTGTTCCACCTTTAAGTAACGCAGGCATGCACCTAGCTTATATCAGCCAAACCCAAAGCCAACCTCAGCAACTACCACCATCATACCCGCAAGCAGCATCATTCCAATAGCCTCCCCCACAGCAACCACATGTCCCCTTTCAGCAAACACCCATCATTCCTCAACAACAGCAAGTCCCTTGCTATCAACCCCAGCAACAAATCCCTATCATCCCCCAGTAATAACAAGTTCCCACCCATTAGTTACAACAGCAAGTTCCAAATGTCCAATATCAGCAAGCAGTCCCACAACAACCGCCAGTTCAACAATAGCAAGCAGCCCAACAACATCAAGTGGTTCCATATCATTTACCATAATATCCCCCTATCCCACACCAGCAATATCCCCAGCAACCGTTGCCCCAAAATTAGTTCCAACCCATTTATCCACAGCAAGCTCCATATCCAGTTCTACAGCTTCCATCACAAGCAGAAGTCCCAGTTCCCTCGCCACTCAATGTTGAGTGGGAAGCAATGAAAAATGCTCTAAAAGAGCTACAAAGTGGAACAGAGAATAAAACATACAAATTCGAAGAGGTGTGCTCATATCCCTTCGATCGGTCCATAGCAACTATCCCTTTCCCCAAGCATTTTGAGATGCCCAAGTTTGACAAGTATCGGGGGAAAGGAGATCCAGTAAACCATATCAAAGAGTTCTACATGGCATGCCAAGAAGTGGCTTACAGTGATAACTATCTCCTGCGCCTGTTTCCCAAAAGCTTGGGAGGAACTGCTGTTGAGTGGTTTTACAAAATACCACATGGGACAATAAAAACCTTTGCTGAACTCTCTGAGAAGTTCATCACACACTATGCCCATAATGTGGAGAATGAGTTTTCCTTGCTAGACCTATGCAACTCAAAGTAGAAAGACAGAGAAAGCCTTGCAGAATACTTACAAAGATGGCAGAATCTTACAACCAGGTTATCATATCAGCCACCAGAGAAGCATCTAACAAAGATCTTCATTGATAACCTGCATCCAAAGCTATCCCATCACATGCAAATGAACTGTCTCTAGACATACCAAGACATCAAGAGCAAGTGCATAGGCATCGAGAAAGCTCTCTTAGACGAAGGCACTATTCGTCACTTCAAGGATGATTCCAAGAACAAACCCAACACTGATAAATCCTGTTACTAGAATTGTAACAAGAATGTTGTTATAGATGGAGCCACTGACACTAAGAATGTACAATTTCTTGTGGCTAGTCCTACACCAGCTCAAACATACCAATCGCCACAAGCACCCATCTATCAGCAACCACCAGCTCCTGCATATCAAGCACCTATTTATTAGCAGCCTCCTCAAGCTCATCAACCACCTGTGCAACAGTATCGGCAGCAATACCAACAGCAATAGCCAGCACGTCAGGGAAATCTTGTTAACGCAGTTAACATTGCCCCAAGGCAGAACAAACTTGACAATTAGAACAATTCAAAGAGGACTTTCACACCTTTGGGTGAGCCTCTGGATCAGATCTTTTATCGGCTAGCCAAGGCAAATATGATCACATATCCACCCATCCCACAGAAAGATGACAACGCACCGAAGTCTGATTGGTATAAAGAACATGAATACTGTGATTACCATCGTGTGAAGGGGCACACAACATTGAAGTGCATGTGGCTTAAGAACTACATCCAGGATCTCATTGATCACAAGGAGATCCAGGTCGATGCACCAGCTCAAGCTTCACCCAACGCTGATTTGCAAATATATCAAAATGTGTTCCCTCAACACAATACCGGGAAGAATCAAGCCAATGCCAATCAGCCCCAAAATCATGGCAAAGGCAAGCAAGAAGATCACACAACGGCCTACATCAACTATGACAAGTATGTCGGATGCATAACTCAAGTTGAGCCCATCCAAGATGAGCCCACCATCAATACCATCCATGTCAGAGGGTCGGATCGACAATGTGCTGCTACTACCCGCAGTGGTAGGATAACTGTTGCCGGTGCTCCTCCGAGGTTAGCTGTTCCTCCAAGGCCAACATCTACTGCATCCACAGCACAGTCTAACACCAGGCCAGCATCAAATGCATGCACAACACAGCATAATGCACCAAGTGCACAATACAATATCATAGAGCATCTTGGGAACATGCCAGCCCAAATATCTATCTTGGATTTGCTCCACACATCACCCATCCATCAGGAGATCCTGGACAAAGCTCTAAAAGAAGGCCATGTCCCCACGGACATTAACATAACTCAGTTTGAAACTCTTGTGGGACACCTATCAGCAGCATGTGCCTTATCCTTCAAAGAATCTGATATACCAGATGTCGCTCCTGACCATACTCTCCCTCTCCGCATTGCTGTCATGGTCAGAGATTTCACCATCAAACGAGTTCTGGTGGATAATGGCTCAGCCCTCAACTTGTGCACATTAAAATTCATCAAGAAGATTGGGTTCACGGAGGCTGACATACAACATGAGATGATCACTATCAAAGCATATGACAACTTGGAGCGTACCTCCGAAGGTACTATCACCTTGCCTATCCAACTAGGCCCAGCAACACAAGATACTGTCTGCCACATTGTTGATCTTGACCTACCATTTAATATTCTTCTCGGCCGCCCATGGATCCATTCCATTAAGGCTGTACCATCTACTTACCATCAGTGCATCAAGTTTCCACATCAAGGCACTGAGGTTACCATCCACGCTGATCCTAACCCCTTCGCATACTGTCGTGTGATGGAAGCATCTTTCCCTCATTCTACTCATTTTCCTGGAACCGATATTGGTACTTCTATTGCTAGCTCATCCCGATCCCATCGTGATCCAGAGACCATCCTCTCTTCCACCTTATCATCTGTCAAGATCAACAACCAGGGTTGTGGTGAATACAGCCTCAGTGATGCATTTGCTGTAGGGGCTCTTCCACGTGATCCACATACTCAAGGGTGCCCAAGTTGTCAAAACAAGCCTGTTGAGGAACATTATAAGCTCAAGCAAATTAGAAACATGACTTTTGAGTCTCATGGTACCATCAACAGCAAAGAAATGGATCCAGATATTAACAAATGGTTACACAAAGATCCCCCATCACGTGACACACAACTTCTTGAGTACTTCAAAGAGAAATACCCAATCCCCTACAAAAATGTCACAGAACACTATAACTATCAAGGTGGTGGTCTAGGACCACAAGAGGACGGAAATTTGTTTCCTATCATACCATCCCAGAATCTAGAATATCAAGGACTTGGCTTTAATACCTCTCACCTGCTTGAACAAGAGCCCAATACCATAACTGCGGGCACTAACATGACCAACGTGAACTTTATAAATAGCCAGTATGACCTTGTGGAAATTGAAGACATCCCCGAAGAGAAAGACATCCGATCCTATGACGATATCTTTGCCGACGACACCCTCCTGGGGACTTCTGTTCTCCAACAACTCTCCATTAACCTCATAGATCTTCCCCTCACAAACCCTGACCTCATAGATTGGGACCAACCAAGCATCGCACACATCGATGAGTTCCAAAGTGCACAAGCACTCCTAGAATTCATGGGGGCATCAGGTCCAGCAAGCAATCAGGATCCAACATCAACCTCTGTCTATCAGCTTCACCCAGAAGGATATTTTGGGGAAGAGGCAAGCTTTAGTCACAAAAATGAAATAGAAAAAGAACATCATGAGTCTTTATGTGAAAACCCCCTTGGGGCACATTCTGATTCCAAAATAGTAAAAATAAAGGGCGTATCTTCTAGTGAAAACTTGGCAATACAAGCGCTAGAAGATGAAGCCTTGCCTCTTCCCCCAATCCAAGATTATAGACCAGAGCAATCTCCAATCATCATAGAAGAGACCAAGCCTATCAACTTGGGAACAGAAGAATGTCCAAGGATCACCCACATTGCAGTCAACCTAACAGAAGGAGAAGAAATGGCTCTCAGCGCCTTGCTCAAGGAATCAGTTATCAACTTTGCATGGTCATACGCCCACATGCCTGGGCTTGATCCAAACCTTATTGTTCATCATCTATCAGTAGATCCAAATGTTAAGCCAGTGAAGCAGAAGCTAAGGAAAATGCATCCAAAGGTAGCATTGCTTGTCAAAGCAGAGCTTGAGAAGCTCCTCCAAGCTAAGATCATCAGAGCAATTGACTATTCAGAGTAGATCTCTAACATGGTGCCAGTCACAAAACCTTCTGGTGACATTAGAATCTGTACTGATTTCAGGGACTTGAACAAGGCATGCCTTAAGGATGACTTCCCATTGCCAAACATAGACATGCTTGTAGACCTCACAGCGGGTCATGAGATGTTATCATTAATGGATGGCTTTTCCGACTACAACCAAATTCATATAGCAGAAGCAGATCAACATAAAATAGCATTCACAACCCCATGGGGTACCTTCTGCTACAACATGATGCCATTTGGGCTAAAGAATGCAGAAGCAACATATCAGCGAGCAATGACAGTGATCTTCCATGACATGATCCACAAGATCCTTGAAGACTATGTGGACGATATCCTTGCAAAATCCAAAACAAGAGATGAGCACCTCAACATCCTAGAGCGTGTATTTGATCATCTACAACATTATGGCTTAAAGTTAAATCCTAAGAAATGTGTCTTCGGTGTAACATCTGGCAAGCTTCTAGGCTTCATCGTCTCTCAACGAGGCATAGAGATCGATCCTAAAAAGGTAAAAGAAATAACGGAGATGCCTCCACCAAGAAATCTCAAACAGCTCAGAAGCCTACAGGGCAAGCTTCAATCAGTTCAGCGGTTCATCTCGCAACTAGCAGACAAGTGCCAACCATTCTCACATCTCTTATGCAAAAACACCAACTTCAAGTGGGATCCCATATGTCAAAGAAGCTTTGATAAGCTCAAGGAGTATCTAGCTAATGCTTCGATCCTTGTACCACTAGTTCCAGGATGCCCACTCATCCTTTACATCTCAACAATAGCTACAACACTAGGGGCACTCCTAGCACAGCATGATGATGAAAACAGAGAATGAGCTGTCTACTACATCAGTTGCACTCTTGTGGGCTATGAGCTTAACTATTCACCCATGGAGAAAGCATGCCTAGCAGTGGTCTTTTCCACTCAAAAACTTAGACATTACATGCTTAGCCACACAATCAAGCTCATATCAAAGGTGGACCCTCTTAAGTATCTGTTATCAAGGACAACCCTCACAGGCCGTATGGCCAAATGGGTCATGTTACTTAGCGAATTTGACATTCAGTATGTAGATCGCAAAGCAATCAAAGGGCAAGTCATTTCCAATCAACTAGCAGAAGCACCACTGGTGGATGCCTATCCACTAATCATGGAATTCCCCAATGAACATCTGTGTATGATCAAAGAACAATCCATGTGGCACCTATACTTTGATGGTTCCAACACATCCCATAGCTCTGGGGCAGGAATCCTATTCGTCACACCTCAAGGTGACTATATTCCAAAATCATTCAAGTTGGGATTCCCCTGTACCAACAACATTGCAGAATATGAGGCACTCATCTTAGGTCTCAAAACAGCTATCCAATGGAACATCACAGAACTACAAGTCTTTGGAGATTCATAGCTCATTATCAAGAAAGTCCTTGATGAGTATCAGACAAAGGATGACAAATTGCTACACTACAAGCAACTGGTGGATAAACTGAAAGAGCATTTCCTACATCTACAATTCCATCAGATCCCAAGGCTTCAGAACAAAGCAGCAGATGCAATGGCAACCATCGGATCCTTACTAGAAATACCATGAGACGCATCACAGTATGAATTTCTAGTCGAGCAGCTACATTCACCAGCTTATGAGAACACCGATGCAAACATGGTGTGTTTCTTGGTTGGTCCCCAATCCCCATGGTACCACGACATCCATGCATACCTAAAAAATGGTATCATATCTCCCCATCTCACCAATAACCAACGCCAAAACCTTATTCGCAGAGCTTCCTGCTACACTCTTATAGCCAACACCCTATATCGTCGCGGGTATCACAATGTCCTATCTAGATGTTTAGATTCAAACGAGGCCATCCTGGCCTTACAAGAAGTTCACACTGGAATTTGCGGTGCCCACACGAGTGGCATGGTTCTAGCAAAGCAGCTGCTTAGAGTTGGATATTATTGGCCAACAATGGAACATGATGCGTGTGAATTTGTCAAGAAATGTCTCCCATGTCAACAGCATGCCAATTTGATACATGCACTAGCACAGGATCTACAGCCTATTGCACCACCATGGCCTTTTTCATGTTGGGGCCTCAACCTCGTTGGCTTGATCACCCCCCTCTCTTCGGATGGACACAAGTATATCATAACAGCCATAGAGTACTTTACCAAATGGGTTGAAGCGATTCCACTCACGCTAACTACTGGCATCCAAATATCCAAGTTCATCCTCTACCATATCATTTGTCACTTCGGCATACCATCTACCATCTTCATAGACCATGGCACACCTTTTGAAAACCAGCATGTGGATGATCTATGTGCCAGACTCCACATCCATCACCATTTTTCTAGTCCATATTTCCCTCAAGGAAATGGCCAAGCTGAAGCAACTAACAAAACACTTTTGAAACTTCTCAAGAAGATTGTCAATGATTCTGGTCGTGACTGGCATCTCCAAATTAATCCCGCCCTCTGGGCTTATCGCACTTCTTATCGCACTCCCACAGGCACCACCCCATACTCCCTTGTATATGGTGTTGAAGCCGTTCTTCCGATCGAGGTTGAGCTTCCATCCTTGCGCGTCTCCATGAAGAACTATACAACTGATGAAGACTATCATGTGGCCCGGCTCACACAGCTAGACCTGTTAGATGAAAAGAGATAGCAAGCCTACGATCACCTGGTTGCATACCAGAATTGACTCAAAAGGAGTTATAACAAAAAGGTCCATCCAAGACAATTCCAGGTCGGTGACATGGTCCTTAAAGAAAATCAGAAGGTCCTAGCAAATAGAGAAAAGAAAGGCAAGTTTGAGCCTACTTGGTTGGGCCCCTATGTTGTCACCACATCCTTTGGCTCGGGAGCCTATTAGCTATCAACACCAGAAGGTGAGCCCTTGAATGATCCTATCAACATCATCCATCTGAAGAGGTTCTATGCCTGAACTTGATCCTGCATATATCAGAAAATCCAAAAACATTCAAAAAAGCAAAAAAGCAAAAAAGTTAAAAAAACAAAAAAAAAAGAAAAGAGAAAGAGAAAATAATCGTCCAATGGTGAAAACTTGGCAATTCAAGTGCCTTGGACAAGTATGTTGGTGAAAACCTGGCAAATAGGCGCCAACATAGTAAACTGAGCTATTTATCTATTCAGTTGTCCTTTCAGCTACCGTCCTCTTCCTCCATCCATAATCTCTTAACAGATCTCCCAACAGTTCCATCTCCCCTATCTTCCAAGCATTCAGCTTCCATCTTCCTCCAACCCATCTGCAATCCATATCTTGTTCCAAAGCTTTGTACCATATCTTGTACCATATCCTTATCCCTTTCCTGTACAGCGCAGTCCTCCCTGTATTTATCCTCCCTGTATTTATCCTTCTTGTCTCCGTCCTAGTGAGAGTCCCGCCGAATGTGATCTTCCTATCCCCAATCCTGAGCTTCTGTACATATCCCTTGTGCATATCGTTCCTCCTTGTTGTACATAACCTTTGTCCGTCCTGCAGCAGCATTTGATCAAATATCTTGTCCCATCCCCAGCCTCAGAAAACTTTTAGTCCCACTTGGGCCTTGTACTTCAGCAACATCAATTATCGACTTATCCTTGCTCATCCTGACTATTCCTTGAACTTCAGCTTTTGCCAGCAAACAACTACACTTATTCTCTCACCAACCCATGGGTCCTTGAGGATATATCGTTCCTCCTGTCTGACCTAATCATCCATCCTGGTCCTTGAGGATATATCGTTCCTCCTATCTGACCAATCTTCCCACCATCAATCAAACCTAATCTCTCTCCTTGGCAAAGGATGTCTTTTTGGAGTTATCATTTTGATCTTGGGTTTTGTCCTTTTGATCTTGTTAATCTTTTTGGCTTCTCTTTATCCCACCAGGGTCACCACGATTCTTTATATCATGGTGTGCTGCGTGTGTGGATAATCTGGGGCAAGGTCTTTTGATCTTTCACTTCTGCCTGTGAGTCAGTTGTGTGTTTGTGGTTCCTTCAGCATCGGATCCGCCATGTCGCCTCTGCGCTTCATGTGTGATGTTGGGGCAACCCTGTGTATTTTTTTAGCATCAGTCCTCGTCAGTCCTCTGCGACGTTGTTGACAGGCCTCGTGATCCCAGTATCCTTGGTAGGTCTCTAACATAGCTATATTAAATCTAGGTTGTGCACTCCCGTTTGCACTTGGAGCTATCTGGTCCCTTGCATTTATCATATAGATTAATCTTGCATCTTTGCATATAGCTGCATCTTGCATCTTGCATTTATCATCTCACTCTGCATTCATCCACCTTTTGCTTATAGAAGTGAGGTTATTTATCTCCCCTTTCTTCCTAGGCCCTTCCTTCCTCGTCCTAGCAGGGCACTCTTTGTCTTCTTGCTGTCCCAGGGCGTAATCCCTCTTCCTTCCTCATCCCGCCGGGCACACTCTGTCCCAGGGCGTAACCCCTCTTTCTCCTTGTCCCACCGGGGCATGTATCCTCTTTCTTCCAATCCTCCCGCATGGCATACCCTCTTCTTCTGATTCTAGCCTTGGCATCTTGTTTTCTTGTCTTTGACGCCATGCCACTTGTGGCATCGCATCAAAGAGGGGCAAAATGTAGACACCGAAAAATCTTTCAGAAAATAAATTATTTTTGTTTTCTAAAAATCCTTGATGACATCATCATTTATTAATTAATTATTTATTTAATTAATTAATTTATTTTTATGGCATTAAATCCCTCTCTCTTAATTAAAAATCTTTAATTAAGGAATCTAGCCTAAAAAATGTCATTTGGACATTATCCCTAATTTATTAATTATTTAATTAATAAATTGACCAAAAAACTTCAAAAATAAATTAATTTATTTTTTATTTATTTTTTATCCCAAAGTTGGCCAAAATTCTAAAGAGCACTAAACTCTTCTAGAAAGTCCTAAAACCTTCCTCTAAATGGGTCAAATCCCTAATCTAGTCCCTTCAAACCCTAAGCCTAGATATTTAATATTTATTAAATTTACCTTTAATAAATATCTAAATCTCACCAAAAGCCACTTGCCCATCCCTTTCTCCTAATCCTAATCCTAATCCCTTTTCTAATCTTCACATTCCATTAGCAAAAGGTTTACCAAAACTTATGCTAACCTCCTCTTAGTCATCCTTTTTGGTCAACAAAGAGGGACACCTCTTTGGCCACCTCTTCAAATACATTTAAGAGTTTCTTAAGCCTTCTTGGCCACCTCTTCAAATGCATTTAAGACCTTCTTATCCCTTCCTTGCCACCTCTTGGCCTTGGGCACATTTACCAAATTGTGCACATGCCCTCAAACTTTCAACTCAATCCTCCCTTGACACTTGTCCTTGACTCAACCCTAACCTTAGCCCTAACTCTGACTCATCCTTTTAAACCAAGCCCTTCCCTTTTCCTATAAATACCCTCACTTCCTAAGGCAAATCATCTTTCAACTCTCAAACTCAATAGCAAAGTTATAATGTCATTTTCATTCTAGCATAAGCATAAACTCATCATTTTAGATCATTTCCAAGCTTAAATCACATCTAAATTAGCTTAATTGGATTAACATAGATTCATTTCTTGTTTCAATCTTAGTTCATCTTTTAGCTTTGCATATTTGTGTGTTCTTGAGGCCTTTGAGGCAAAATAGGTTCCTCATACCTATTTTGTGTCATTTTGGGTCTTCTTGATCCTCAAATCATCCTAATTTGCATGCTCCAAGTGCTTGAGTTTGCACACCCACATCCATCTATATCCAAGCATATCAAACGGTGCATGGGCGCATCCGTTTTAGGCTTAAACTGAGGTGGCTTTGATTTTAGTTTATTTACCATTAAATTTGATTTGATTATATGCTATGACGTTTGTTTGTCTTTGGCCTTCAAAACAGGTTTAGGTGCACACTCAAATCCTAGTCTACACATACATCATTCCTCTTCAAAGAGTTTACAAATTTCCTTCCTTCCATCAAACAAACATTCATAGATGTGCAAATATTACTAACAGGTTCTTCCATCAAAGGTAACAAGATTTTTTTCTTTCCATCAGCCATAATAGTATACTTATGCAATCTCCCATCATATATAGCATGTCTATCATATTACCAAGGTCTACCCAACAAAATATGACAACAATCCATAGGCATCATATCACATAACACCTTATCATTGTACTTTCCAATCTTCAAATTCACATAACATTGTTCACTTACCAGGAGTGTATGCTCATCTTTGATCCATGAAATCTGATAGGGCTTCGAATGTACCAACCTTTCCATCTACAATTTGTGACCATTTCTTAAGATTCTAGGTTCTCTGAGCTACCACTCTCAATGACTACCTTCCAAACTTTTTCAGAAACTCTACATCTGGTCTTGAACAAACTTTTCCTTATTAGATCTTCCTTCTTGCTTTCATTCCATAGTGCTCTCCTTACCATCAAGTAATTTTCTTTCTCAGGTTCATTCGGTGACTCTTCTTGCACCAAAGCATTTCTACTACTACTAGCCTTCTTACTAGCTTGTGTACATTCAAAAGATCTATGTCCTTCCTCTTAATAGTTATAACAAGTTCCTCAGAAACTTCCTCTGCTATAACCACCTCAGTAGTTACTGCCTCTACCTCTAGAAATTTCACCTTTCCACTTAGTCTTGCCTTTGTCCAAATTTGTCTTTTCTGGTTCAGATCTAACATTTTCACCATTAGATTTGCCTCTTCCTCTAGGGAATCTACCACCTCAACCTCTCTGTCTTTGCTCATGTCTTTTGTTCAATTTCTCCTTGGCCTTCAAAGAAAACTGATAATCCTCTTTAATGTTCTCCAACTTGACCATACTAATCTCCTATTGGATGGAAACCCTCAAACCATTTAGGTATCTGCCAATTCTTTCCACATCATCTTCATCATGTCCAGATCTAATATCTAATCTATAGAATTCCTTAGTATACTCTTTTATCAAGCTATCCTTCTGTCTCAAACTTTGCATTCACCGAACTAGGTTAATCTGATAATCATAGGGTAAGAACTTTCCTTTCAATTTATTGACCATTTTACACCATACCTTGATTTAATCTTTTCCTTTCCTCTTTCGATCCAATTGCAGATGTTCCCACCATAAGGATGCATGACTTTTCAACTTTGTGCTTGCAATCTTCACCTTCTTATCCTCAAGGATATTTTCATATTCAAAATACTTTTCCATCTCAGTGATCCAGTCCACCAATTCATCAGAATCTAGCTTTCTACTATATTGAGGGGGATTGAAATTTTGTGTTGACTTCAAACTTGTCAAAGCCTTCAAAAATATTTCTTCACCTTGATCCATAATAGGAGTAGGTTCTACATTCACCTGTTCTTCTTCAATTTCATCATCACTAACATCTTCAAGATGTCTACCTCTTATCTAGGTTGTTTCTACTACTTCTAATCTAGCAGCAATCTGTCTTAGCATACCTACCAATTCTGGATCTACATCTCACCTCCCATGAACCATTTTGATAACCCTCTTCAATTACAGGTTAGATTGTAATCTAATACCCCACAACAATTCAACTAGGGCTTCAAGAGGAACCTGCAAACCTAGATCCATAGACCTAGATCAAGATCTTGCCTTGCTCTGATACCACCTGATGCAAGGCAGGGGTCAAGAGGAGCCAAAGGATGGTGCACCCTAATGATCCAAGCTTGCAACACACATGTAGAAGAAAAAAAATACAAGAGTGAGAGAGAGAATGCCAGATCTATCATATATTATCATCAATTTGAATCATACATGCCGGGCTATAAGGCCTTCCCAGTTAGGGCCTAATATTACAATGAATTACATAAGTCCTCAAACATGCGAGGATCTGCTCCCAATCTATAATCTAATTCCTTCTATCTTCTATCAAAAATGATTCCTTAAACTACCACCAAATATCTACATTTATACAAGAAGCTACTGAACTGAGTTGGCCTTCAGATCCACAATTAATGGAAGTAACGGTCAAATTTGGGACCACACACTTCTCAATGATGGATACAATCATTAATTTTGTGATCCAATATAAATGCACAAGTCAGCCACAAGAGGAAACAAAACTAAACCCATCGGTAAGAAAGATAACTGAGCAGCAAATAGACAATGCCAAGTGCCAGTGAAATAACTAACCACCCAAGAGAGAACCGACCACACTTGGTAACCAAAGGAAACTGACTATTAACCAACTTGATCAAAGCAGAAACTGAGAAACATAGACAAAACTCCAAATTCTTTTTTTTTTGGTGACATAGGATTTCCAAGGACCCGAGATGATCCTGCATCATTGAAAGAGGGTGCTTTAGATGGGGCATGGATAGTATCAACAACACCATCTATGACAATGCCTTTATTCTTGTTCCAATTTTTGCCTTTGTCTTTAGAACTAGATCTAGATTCATACTTGTCGTTTTGAAGTGATATGTCTCCTTTTTGTACAAGTACTTTCTCAGTTTTGATTGCATTTTATACCATTTTATCAAAGGATGTGTGATTTTGCATTTGTAAATGGTAGTTGATTTATGGAACAAGATTGTTGATGAAAATTTCCAGCTTCTTAGTTTCTAGAATAGGTCTAGCATAGAGAGAAAAATTTTTCCTCCATCTTTTGAGAAAAGTCAGGAATGGTTCTCCTGAGTTTTGTTTCAGATTACAAATATCAATCATGGTGACCGTATGTTGGATGTTGTAGGAGTATTGTTGATAGAACAATTTGATTAACTCCTCAAAATTTTTAATTGTTGGAGGCATTTTTGAGAACCAATGAATAGCTGACCCTCCCAGAGATTTAGGGAAAAGATGCATTAGGTAGGTTGGTTCATGCATGAACTCCATAGATTGAGTACAAAATTCTCTGACATGATCTTGAGGATTAGAGTTCCCATCGTATTCATCGTATTTAGGTATCTCCACTCTTTTTGGGAATGGTGGCATGTACAAGTCTTTATCAAAAGGAAAATGGCATAGAGCCTACATGGAGAACTCTTTAGGTTCCTTCTCTTTGTTGAGTTTGTTAAGCTTGACTTGCATGGCATGCATCTGTTTCATCATAGCCATGATAGGATTTTCTTCCTCATGTGTGATGATATCTTCAACATTAAATTTTGGAGGAAGTTTAGCCCCTTGGCGAGCCAACTCTAGGAAGTATGTCTCTTTGTCTTCTTTCAAGAAATACCTCATCATTTTCTTGAAGTTATCATTGTTTTGATATTGAGAAATTTCAGTAGGTGTGGGTTCTTCATCCGCACCATGTTGTGATTGATGTCCTTGGAAACCTTAGCTTGTGCCTCCTCCTTGAGACATAGTGTTGTTAAGAGAACTACCAGGGATTGATCGATGAGGATTTTCTTGATGACCTGTGTGGATTGATGCAGGGGGAGTTACTTGATGACCTATGTTGATCAATACACCAAGAGTGATGTAACCACCTATCAAGTAAATATTTCCAAGAGCATCTTCTACAAATTTAGTTGTGTCAAAAGGTTGATGAAATGTCTCAGCAATCACAGAAGATGCGGCTAAAGAGAATCTGGGTTTTTCTCCTTGTTTTCACTGTGATGAAGCTCTAGCTTCCACCATTAACCTTGGGTGAAGCAAAAGAGCAAGATGAAGACAACTGAGTAATGAATTGATTCAAGAAGATTGAATGATGTAACCTTGTCAATATTGGATTGATTGAAGATAGATTAGATGCAAATGAAGGATATTGTGCCCTAGTAGTATGGGTAGATGCCCAAAAGATGGTGGACATGAGCTTGCAACACTTATCCCTTTTGTTGAAGATTGAATTGAAGATAATTTTGACAAGGTTTTGACAAAAGATGAAAACAACTCAAATCGATAGATCTGAAGGCTAGATCAGACTCAAGAGACCATTTCAGGTTAATAGCTTGGATTCTTTCTAATTTCTGCTCTGTTCCTGACACAATGATTTTTTTGATAGAATCTGGAAGTAGGCTGTAAAAACTAGATTTTTGGCAATTTTTAAAAATTCTCATACGACTTTCTCCAGGCACGTTCAAGTCTAGGTAGGCTCTGACAGGACAATTGACAAGGCTTGTACAATAGTTGACACCAGGGATTGATGTTCTTTGACTTTTCCTGACAAAAGTCGTATGAAAATATAGGGGTTCCGATACAACGTTCGGGGGAAACTTGTATGAGTTTCTGAGACTCTGGGATGACTTTGGACTCTAGAAAGGAATTTTGCATCAAATTTTGCAATTTTTTAGTTTTTAGAATCAATTTATTTATAAGATTTTCTCTATCTAGGTTTGCACATTCGTGTAACAGTTTGGGATTGTTCATTTTCAAAGACAAAGTAGATATCAAACACGTAAAATAGCAAGCAAAGGAAGTAGTCAATCATCTAAAAATGATGAACAATGGGAAAAGCAACCTTGCGCATGAACAAGCAATCGTGACTTATTGTGCTAATCCCTAGGAATTTTATTTGTGTATGTTCTCAAAAGTTTTTCAATAATGCACATAGTCCTAGAAAATGAAAAAATTGGCCTCGCTAAGGTATTTAGTAATGGTTTGACTCTGTAGCTTTTGTGATCTCAAGAGAGAGAACTCCAATCCAGGCACACTAGGGTTTTGACATAGTCCAAGAATTTAATCAATCACGAGCTGCTAGGGAGATCTGATAGCCCAACAAGAGACCACACTTGTTGATATTTCTTCCATAAAGACATTTATATAGTGGTTGGTTGCTACCATAGAGAAAATGGCTATTACCGCTTGAGGTTCCATCCATGTGGTTGACCCAATAAAGAGAATGTCCACTACGGTTAACCCTCTCTAAAGGTGACTTGCAAAAGATACCACATGGGGATATGGTCCAGATCCAAGGATTTGAGTTTCTAATACTACCCAAAAAGGGAGTAGAGCATAATCCTCTAGCCTTATCACTTTTACCCAAACAATGCAAACAGATTAATCTGACACGCTAAGACTGAAATTATCTCACCAAGATTTGTGATGTCAACAACTATGTCTATTGATCTCTTCGGAGAGAGAATGTATCTCAGTAACCTCCCTACCTACAAGAGGATATTTCATCAAGAAGAGCTTCACATGCATGAACAAGCAAATAAAGCCCACTCTCTCAAGATCATCTACAAATAGTGTTCATAGGGCCTATTTAATATGTATAACAGATATGCAAAAACCAAATCTATGTTCCATATATAGCCCAAAACTGAAGTCTGTGATATGAAAGCAGGAAAATTCACACAAGCTTGACACATGAGAGTTCATTTTATGTCCCAAAATGAAGTGTTATCAGATGCAACAGAATACCTAAATTCCTCACAACACACTTAGTATATTTTACCTATTTTTGCAATATTGTTGCGCTTTTCCAATCAGAATCAACAAAATACCAATCAGAAATAGAATATCTCAATTGTTAGGGTTAGTGATGAAGGGTGCTCCCCTTAATACCACAAACACATAAGAGAAACAGAGAAATAACAACAATATGCAAGAATAGAAAATTGGCTTCTTATTATCTCCACAAATGTGAAATTACAAACTTTCAGAATTACAATATGCAAAGCCACATGGGCATTCCCTTACAATATTCTATAGGACAAAGCCTCGAATCAATACCCAAATCTACTACCCAGAATTGTCCCGAACTCCCTAAGACAACACTACAGCCTTCCTTATATACACAATTTTCCACCGCCTAGGAAGGTTCCAAAATTTTTAGCCAACAAGGCCGACCAAACTTAGAATTATTTTATTTTTCATTTTATTACATCAAAGTCAGCTCAAAATAACTTTTGAAACCCAAACAAAAATTTTGAAGGAAAATCATTTTCCGCCATTTTAGGTGACCCAACTTTCGGAGACCATAAGTCATCACCCATTGACCCGATTGACTATTATAACCCCATTTTGGAAAGGGCACGAGGAGCTCTACAACATTTGAATCAAGAAAGCTTCATTCAACCAAAATTTGACCTCATCTGGGGCCTCTAAAGCCTTCAAAATTGAGTTCAAATTTTCTGTACCCTGTTTCCAAAATTGAAAAGTTTCAATATCTTCAAAACCAGACTTGATCTAGCAATGAAACTTTATAGTCATTGTAATATGACTAAGATGAACCTCCAACTATGAAATCAGAACATTCTGAGATCGTATGACCAACTTACTAAAAATATCAAGTTTCCATAAATAGCAGCTCTACACAAGATAGCCCTTATTGAAAAGAAACCAGAAATATTTTTGGGTGATGCAAGATTGCTCTTACACCCAAGATGCTCCTGCATCAGTTATCTGTTAGTCCAAATCCAAAAATAAAATCTAAAAAAATGCCTGAAAATTTGAAATGATAATTGAGTTCTGATGCCAAAACTTGTACGACAATATGTTACCTCTCGTACAATAGTCTAGAAAATCATACGATAGTGGGTGTATGCCCACATGACAAAGTAGCTCCCAAACTATAATGTATAAGAACATGTACGAGTCTTGAAAATGCCAAATGTTGTATGACACTCAAAGATTTTTGGCACGACTTTCTAACAAAACTCATATGAAAATTGTACAGAGAGAAATTAAAAATCATAGTTTTGGCCAGAAAATGATAGAAAATGAATAGCAAATGTTAGAATAGAAATGGAAACCCATTTTAGGGCCCCATGGTGGGTGCTAGAAATGTGTGTGTGAAAATTTTACCTAGCTATGGACACAACATTTCAGTAAAACATTAGAGGTTAGAAAATCAAAGAAATCTGTAAATAAATGAAACTAAGCTAACCAAATGATTTACTGCCTTCTAGTAGGTGCGAGTATGGTATTCTCATATTAGACCGAGATAAGTGACAATGCAACACCTAAACGAAAGTTTTAAATGATTGAAAGCAATGAAGATGAAATGCAGATTAATCTATTTTTTTGTATTTTCTATGCAATGATATGAAAAACTGTATGAATCTAAGGTAGAATGGAATTGGAATGATATGCAGATTATACTAACAATGATATGAATTGATATGAAAAAACTATGTAAAGCTATGAAACATTATGAATTGATCTCACAAAGTCACCTGTCGCAAAAGCTTGATTCTTTGTATGCAATTTCGCCAGAGTAATTGTGCAAATTCGAGAGATATATTATGAAGAGCTGAGATTTGTTTTTATAGAAATCCAGGGTTTGAGGATGCATAAGAAAAACCATAAATCACTCTTGATAAACTCAGGTTGATTTTTGAGTTAACAAGAAATTAAGAATAAATAACTCATAAAATCATGCAAAAGCAGTTTTTATCTCAAAATAGAGTTTAGTTCTCTTTTTCAACTCATCATTAGATGTTGAGTTTAGAAAGTTAACAAATTGAAATTGAAAATTGATTTAAAGTTAACTATTTTTCTGATTGTGCATGATTTAATATAAATTAATTTAATAAAGTGATTTATTCTCAACTTAATTGATTTTTGAATTAAAATAACTGATTTATGGGTTAATCAATTATTAAATCAAACTTTATTCCAATTAAATCATTAAATTTGACAACTTTGATTTTAAATCAATTAAATAAATATTCAATTGATTATTTGTAGGAATTTTGATTTATTGGCAAAATAAAAACAATATTAATTAGGAATAAATGTAATTAAATCTAATTAAATAATTAAGTGGTAGAATTAAATGAATTAATTAATTATTCATCATATTCAATTAATTAACTTTAGGATAAATAATGACATTTATCACCAAATAATATTCAATTAAAGATAATCATGATAAATTAGGAATATTCAAGGAATATTCCCTGATGAAGAATTAAGATAATCAATTAGGTTTTTGATAAACTGATGTGTAGATGTGCCTTAGGTTAGGATTTTGATGTCGACTTCGACCGATTTGTTGATGTAAGAGGTTAATGAACCTATAGCCCATTTTTGGGGTATTACATAATGCACTCCAATCGGTGTGTCAGTCTATTCCGCTACACCAGAGTCTCCCATGAGATATGCTGAGATATCTGCTCATCAACACCGAATAATGATCTAAATGCAACTAGACCTATGTTACCCGAACTAATGTAGTCCGAGTGAGGGCCATGAAATGGTATTCATAGAATCCTATACACATCCTCATGAGTCATAGTGAGCTCCCCTATCAAGAGATGAAAGGTCTGTGTCTTAGAATGAAAATGCTCTACAAGTGCAGTGATCAGCCCATGGTTTACCCAAATGTCAAGTACTCGAATCAAATACTCATAGCCACAAGTAGCTAAGTGTACTCTCAATTGATCAGGAAGTGCTACACACAACCTTTGAGTATTCGGATGTGAGATCCGAACATGAACGTCAGGAAAGACAACCTACATAGCACAAAATAGGGTAGCCTATTAGTAACTTGGTAAAAAATCAGGCTTGATGCAGAGAAAATGAGAAATTGACAACTTCAAAAGGTGCATTAATGACTAAGCAATTAGGCTAAGAAATCAAAAAAGTCAAAATTTTGACCTAAGGACATAAAATTTGGTCATTGTTTTCCATACAAGTTTTCAGACTGGCACCAAAACTTGTATGAGTTATGGCAAGGTCTCATACGACATTTGATGGGTATACAAGTTTTTGACAGTTCCCGTATGACACATGAGGGACCCAACAAAATGTCGTACGACATTTGGGTCCTCTTCATATGAGTTACACCAGTAACCCATACAACTCTAAAGTTGGACCTGAAAAATCGTACGAGTCCTGGTATACTGTCCTACGAGTCTTCATGAAGAAAAAAAAAGGAAAACTTGAAAAATGTGTAAAAAATTCAAAAAAGGCATAAAACATGGAAAAATTTGAATGCAGGACAGGCACAGAGGTCCACTTACTAGGTTTCCATACTGGCGAGGTCGCTCATACCATTGGTTGTGCTCGAAATGATGAGAGGACACTGTGACTTGCATCTTCACTTAGAGGGCTCCACGTTCACAAAAGACAAAAGTGAAAATGACCCTTTTGGCCCTTATATAGGTTTTGACCTAATTTTTCAAAGTGCTCTTTTTTTCGTGATCATTTACTTTGTCAAATCATGATTTAAAATTTTTAGACCTAGGATGGTCAACTGCTTGCAAAATCAACCTTCAGAACATTATTGAAATCTAGAATTCAACCTAACTAATTATCATACATCAAACTATCAAAATTTCAACTTGGTCAACCATGGTCAACTCATGGTCAAACCTAGTCAAACTTGGTCTTTAGGACCTCCAAATGATGTAGAATGCATCTCTGAACGTACATAACCGCTTCTCAAATTGATTAACATGCTTCAAAAATCTCTCAACATTGACTTTCTTGTCAAATTTTGATTTTCATCCTGAAGGGGACATGGTATTGCACATCATTAACTAATTATGTCAGTCAAATTTTTCTTCAATTTTTAAGACAACAACCACATCTACTTGCTGATTCATCAAAAGTCCTCGTTGCTTGTGGCACATCGCTTGGGGTATATGAGATTCATCAAGATCCATATCAATCCGGTGTTCTCTCACAAACTTGTAAACTATATCAGCTTTTTGTGACCATTGGTTCATTAGTGTTATTTCCTTGGTTCTTCGTAACTGAAGGGTTCAGATTTGGCATCCTTTCGACTCCTTTGGACAATCAGGTCTGAATTCAGGATAGCCACTTCATAATCATAAGGTGTAGAATTAGGTGTTTTGACACTTCTTCATAATCACCGGTTCATTGTTGTTATAGTTAACACCATCTCGATTCTTTGGTCAATTAAGACTTAAATCACCAAATCTTCAAATCAATCAATCAGTTTTTGTCTCAAAATTAGTTAATCTTTCAAGATCAGTTTCTTGACCACATAACTGAGTCCACATCATCATCAAAAACAAATTAATCTTTGAACCACTGCACTTCACACAGTAATTCAAACAGGGGCAAAACATAATACCCCAAAAATGGGCTATAGGACCATTGACCTCCTACATCGACAAATCAATCAAAATCGACACAAAAGTCCTAACCAAAGGCACATCTGTGCTTCAAATCATCGAAACCCTAATTGATTTAATCTTAAGTCTACATCGAGGAATATTCCTAATTTATCCTAATTATCTTTAATTAAATATTATTTGGTGATAAATGATATCATTTATCCTAAAGTTAATTAATTGAATATGTTGAATATTTGATTAATTAGACTTAATTCTACCACTTAATCATTTAATTAGATTTAATTCTATTTATTCATAATTAATATCATTTAAATTTGACAATAAATAAAAAATCCTACGAATAATTGATTAAATTCTTATTTAATTAATTAAATCCAGTTGTCAAATTTAATGATATAGTTTTGGAATAAAGTTTGATTAAATAATTGATTAACCCATAAATAAGTTGTTTTAATTGAAAAATTAGTTAAGTTGAGAATAATTCATTTGAATTATTAAATTAATTCATAATTATCCATGCACATTCATAAAAGCAGTTAAAATCTAAATCAATAAATCAATTCAATTTGTTATCTTTTTTAACTCAATGTCTATTTTGACTTAAAAAGTGATCTAAACTTCTGATTTGAGTTAAAAAGTTGATTTTGCATGATTTTGTGAGTTAACTAATTCTGATTTCCTGATAACTCAAAAATCAATCTGAGTTAATCAGGGAGATATTTTTAGCTTTCCATGAGCTCTCAAAAATCTTGGATTTCTATATAAACAAAGCTCAGTCATTCACAAAAGATCCTTCCTTCAACTGCGCTTTCAATTACTTGGAGAATCAAGCTCTTGTGAACAGGCGATTGTGAGATTTTTGCAATTTCAATTTCATTATTTTCAATCCATTTTCATAGCATAGCATATCATTGATAGATTCATTTGCAATTCATTTCAATCCATTTTAGATCAAGCTTCATATTAGTTTTTTCATCATATTGCATAGAAAATACAAAAATAATGATTAAGCTGCATTCATTTTCATCCATCCTTCATCATTTTAAATCCTTCGTTTAGGTATGGCATTGTCACTGGTCTCAGTCATAATCTGAGAATATCAAACTCATACCTACTAGAAGGTAGTAATTTGCGTAGTTAGCTATATTGTTTCATTTACAGATTTCTTGATTTGCTAGCCTCTAATATTTTACTGAAGTGTTGTGTCCACATCTAGGTACAAAATTCACGCGCACAAGAGTGTCGTACAATGTTTGTACCACTCTTTCAGACTCAAGCATGTTCTTGTCATAACTACTTTGTCTGATGAAACCAACTAAAACATATGTTGACATCAATGACAAAACATGAATGTCAACACTTCAAACAAAAAAAATTCCAACAGATGATAATAATTCCTATTTAGAAAATTATGTTTCCACCTCGATAATTCACTCTGTTATACTTCAACATTTAAAGAGTTGTACCTTGTAAGATTCAAAAATATTTTTCATGGAAAGGTAAGCCTTTCAATTTAATCAAGGCTTTGGAGGATTTTGGAACCATGTTGAGCTATCGAAAAAAAATAGGAACTTCTGAACCATGTTGTGCCTTCATCAATATTTGGAAATATTGCCAAACTATGCACACTATCTTGGAATTTGTGAAACAGAGAACTTCTGAACTAGTTCCAATACCACAAAAGTGTCTGATGGTATTTTGGCTATCTAGATAGAGGTTCACATGAAATTGGAACATTTGAACTCAATCAAGGATTTTCATGTTTCCAAACTTCAAAGAATGCCCGATAACCCATCTCAACACGGAACTTCAAATTTATCAATTGTCTTTTAATTTTCTGATTGAATCATTGTTAATGAGGAAGTTTTGAATTTTTTTAAATTGGTCAGTTTCAAATTTGGGGTAATAGTTTTGTAAAATGATAATTTGAAAATGGAGAGAAATCCTTAAAAATCAAAACCCAAGAGATGGAAAAAGGAGGATAATAAACCCAAAAGTTAAAAAAAAAAATGAATGAAAGACTTGATCCATAACAGAGTGAACCACAACAATGTTAATTATTAGAGACCAAGAGAGATAACATTAAAGTAGCTTCTGATAGAGATTAGTTAAGGAAGGGGGATATTATTTTTTGCAATGTGTATTCTCATCATGGGAGTTAATTCATGGGAAAAGAGAACAAAAAAATCTTTGTAATATCAAAAGTTTGTTTACAATGTAAATAATTGTCAATTAGTATTTTAGGTTTATATATGGGGCTTGATCAATTTTTTCGGTGTAACTAATTAGTTAAGCCAAACATTCATACTATTTAGTTACTAAAAGTTGTAACCATTCAAAGGATTCCTTGGTATTTATAAAAGGTAAATCAGAGATTGGATGGTAGAGATAGATTTAGATTTTAGAAAGCTGAATACAGAAACAAAACTCGGAGATATACATTGTATATTCTTTTTTGAAATTGAGTAATGGAGAATTTATTTTAACTAAGTGTTCAATATTTGGTGTTTAGTTGTTGTGTTGTGGTTATTAATTATTTATTATCTAGTTGTCTCCAACTTTAATTATTATTATCATTTAAACCAATGTTTCAAGCATATAATTTGGTTTATCAATACACATTTGTTATTCTTGTGTGATCAATCTAATTGGTCCCTGCAAGGAAGGATTAAATTCATTTAGATAATCACAATGATACAAAGGATATCTTTTGGATTATTGAAGTAGAACTTGGTAATGAAACTTCCTAGCATATTTATGCAAGCCATAAATACTACAAGGATTGTAAACATCTTGAGTAAAGCCAATAGAAAGATACACATATTCTTAGGAATTTTGGACTCCATTTCCCAATGAATAGAAGACGTTGATCATTTAGACACAAAATACACCCATTTATAAAGCAATTCGATCACGTACACTTTTGATTTCATGCCATAGGAGGAGGAGTAGAGGATAGGTCAATCCCTTTCAAAAGTCTATTCCATTCTAAAATAGAGGTTGGAGATAAGTTGCAATGAGATATAATCTACTTATTCATAAAGGTGCACCCACCTTGATCTAGCAAAGTCAAAAGTGTAGGGAATCAAAACCAACTTGGTTATTATGTTTGTTGGCCAAAGTCAACTGTCAGATTTGATTATAGAGCTTGGCATCCTCTTAGAGTTTGGAAACCCTTGATTTTGAGAACCAAAAAGCCCTATCCACACACTACCCACCAATGCACTCATATAGAGGCACAGAATGGGGAAATAAAACTACCATAACCAAAGAACTAACTCCATCAGAGTTGTTGGGTTGTCATCTTCATCAAAATCCACCCCTTCTCTATCCTCAAATTTTGAAAAACCTCCCTTATTTTTAAAATGCATTATTTTTAAAATAATATTACATTCTCATATTTCATAAACTTAGAAAGTAAAATATTTAACATTTCATATTTCTAAAATTATTTTTCTCCATTGTTGTAATACCCCAAAAATGCGCTATAGGTTCATTAACCTCCTACATCAACAAATCGAATGAAATTGACACCAAAGTCCTAACCCAAGGCACATCTGTACATCATTTTATCATAACCCGAATTGATTTTATCTTAATTCTGTATCAAGGAATATTCCTTGAATATTCCTAATTTATCTAATTATCCTAATTGAATATTATTTGGTGATAAATCATATTAATCCTAAAATTTGATTAATTGAATATTTTGAATATTTAACTAATTAAGTTTAATTTTACCACTTAGTTTATATTTAATTAGATTTAATTATATTTATTCCTAATTTATATTATTTAATTTTGACAATAAATCAAAAATCCTATGAATAAGTGATTAAATTCTTATTTAATTAATTAAATCTAGTTGTCAATATTTAATGATATAGTTTTGGAATAAAAGTTTGATTTAATAATTGATTAACCCATAAATCAAGTGTTTTAATTCAAAATTAGTTGAGTTGAGAATAAATCACTTTATTTTTAAATTAATTCATATTAAATCATGCACAATCAAAAAAGCAGTCAACTTTAAATCAATTATCAATTTCAATTTGTTAACTTTCTAAACTCAACATGTGATTGTGAGTTGAAAAAGTGAACTAAACTCTATTTTGAGTCAAAAAGTGCTTTTGCATGATTTTATGAGTTGATCTATTCCTGATTTCTTATTAACTCAAAAATCAACCTGAGTTTATCAAGAGTGATTTATGGCTTTTCTCAATGCATCCTCAAGCCCTAGATTTCTATATAATCAAGGCTCAACTCTTCACAAAAGGATCTCTCGAATTTGTAGACCTACTCTGGCGAATTTGCATATGAAGAATCAAGCTCTTGCGAAATAGGCAATTTGTGAGATCTTTGTTTTCAATTCATTCATTTTCATTCATAGCATATCATTGTTAAGTCAATTTGCACATCATTCCAATTCATTCTAGATTACTTTCATATCAAGTTTTTCATCTTATTGCACACAAAATCCAAAAAAATAGATTAATCTACATTCATATTTCATTGTTTTCAATCATTTAAATCCTTCATTTAGGTGTTGCATTGGCATTGATCTCGGTCTGAATCTGAGAATACTATACTTGCACCTACTAGAAGGTAGTAAATCACCTGGTTAGCTTATTTCATCTATATTGCAGATTTCTTGATTTGCTAACCTATAATGTTTTACTAAAGTGTTGTGTCTCCAACTAGGTACAAAATTCACACGCACATTTCTGGCACCCACCGTGGGGCCCTGAAATGGGTTTCCAATTCTTTTCTATTAATTGTCTACACATTTCTCTCAAAATTGTAATTTTTATTTTTCTGTCTGTACAGTTTTCGTACGACATTTGATAGATTATCATACCAAGACCTATTGATTGTCGTATGATAGTTGGCACTTTCGAGAATCATCCTGGTTGTTTGGGATTTTCATTTGGGACTTACTCTATCGTGTGTACACAGACCCATTGTCATTTCATGCATGGATTGTTGTATGGGAGTTAACCAAATATCGTACAAGTTTTGGTAGTAGAAATTCAATTATCGTATCAGATTTATAGGCAATCTTTCATATTTTGATTTCAAATTTGGACTGACAGCTAACCCTAACAATTGATATCTGCTATTTCTGATTAATACTTGTTATTTTTTCTCACAGGAAAGCACAACAAAATTAAAAATCAGGTAAAATCTACTAAGCACGTTGCGTGGGAACTCAGGTATTCTACCATGATCTGATGACATTTCAATTTGGGATATAAAATGAACCTCTCACGTGTCTAGCTTGAGTGTCTTCCCTGATTTCATAAATCACACTTCAGTTTTGGGCTCTAAAAAGAACATAGATTTTCTTTCAGCATATATATTACATATAGTAATTAGGCCCTATGAACACTATTTGTGGAGTTCTTGAGGGAGTGGGCTTCATTCGCTTGTTTTACATGTGAAGCTCTTCTAGAAGATAGATCCCCTTGTAGGTAGGGAGGATACTATTATTATCTCACGTTCTACTTGGTTTAGTCCTCAACTTTGATTGGTACGTTATCTCTTGGTCCCACTTAGACGGCTTGGTAGACATTTTTTTTGACATCACGAACCTTGGTGAGGTGATTTCAGTCTTAGCATGTCAATTGATCTATTTGCTATGTTTTGGTGAAGTGAAGAGGCTAGAGGATTATGCTCTACTCCCTTTTTGGGTAGTATGAGAAACTCAGATCCTTGAATCTGAACTAAGTCCCCATGTGGTCCTTTTTGTGAGTCACCTTTAGAGAGGGTTAACTGTATTCTACATTCCCTTTATTGGGTCAACCATGTGGATGGAACCTCAAGCGATAATAGCCATTTTTACCATGGTAGCAATAGCCTCTATATAAATGTATTTGTGGAAGAGATCTCTATAGGTGTAGTCTCTTGTTGGGCTGTCAGATCTCCTCAGTAGCTCCTAATTGATTAAATTCTTGAATTGTGTCAAAACCACGGTGCACCTAGATTAGATTTTTCCCTCTTGATATTACAAAAGTTGCAGATTTAGACCATTACTAAAAACCCTAGTGCGGCCAAATTTTTATTTTTTAGGACTATGTGCATGATTGCAAAACTTTTTGAGAACATACACAAGAAGCATTCCTAGGGATTAGAACAATAAGTCACTATTCTTGTTCATGTGTAAGGTTTCTTTGTCCCTTGCTCATTGTTTGAAGATGATTTCTTGTTCCCTTTATTTCTATTCTGCATGCTTGATATTTACTTTGTTGCTTACAACAAACAAACCCGAGACAAACTTTTATATAGATCTTCAAACGTGGACAGAATATTTTGCAAACAACTTGATACTGAAAACTAAAAAAATTGCACAATCTAAAGCAAAAATCCTTTCTGGTGTCAAAAGTCATCCTGAAACTACAAAATTCGTACGAGTTTTCCCAACTGTCATGCCAAAACCTCCAGATTGTCACACGGGAGAATGTATACTATCATTTGAGTGTTGTCATAAAGATCAAACAAAATCAAAACCTGGTATTAATTGTCATATGAGTCTTCTCAATTGTCATGCCAGAGCTAACCCAGACTCATATGAGCTTGGAGAAAATCATATCAAATATTTACCAAAGTTACCAGAAACCTTCAAAATTTGTCAGAAACCTAGTTTTTACAACCAACTTCTAGATTCTGTCAAAAAATTCACTGTGTCAGGAACATAGTAGAAACTAGAAGAATCCAACCAATTTTTCAAAGGTGGTATCTTGAGTTTGATCTAGTCTTCTGATCTATCGATTTGAATCACGTTCATCTTGTGTCAAATCCTTGTCAACATCATCTTTAGAATCAATCCTAAAAAAAATAGCTAAGTGTCACGAGCTCATGTCCGCTATCTTTTGGGCATCTACCTATACATCTAGGGCACAGTATCCTTCATTTACGTCTAAATCAATCTTTAATCAATCCAATCTTGACAAGGTTGCATCATTCAATCTTCCTAAAAAAAGTCATTCCTCAGTTGTCTTAATCTTGCTCTTTTGCTTCACTCAAAGTTAATTGTGGAAACTAGAGCTTCCTCACAAAGAAAACAAGGAGAACAACCCAGATTCTCTTCAGCAACATCTTCTATGATTGCTCAAACATTTCATCAACCTTACGACACCAATCTGTTTGGAAAAGACACTCTTGGCAATATCTACTTGACAGGAGGTTACAAGACCCCTCCTATGTTAGTTCACAGAGGTTATCAACAAACTCCACATTAATCAATCCCTGGTATTCCTCACAACAACACTATGTATCAAGGAGGAGGAAACCAAGGTTATCAAGGTCATCAGTCTAATCATGGCAGAGATCTAGAATCAAAACCATCTGAAATCGAGAGGTATAGAAATGATGATGAATTTTGAAAAATGATGAAACATTTCTTGCAAGAAGAGAAAGAAGCCTACTTCTTGGACCTAGCTCGACAAGGAGCCAAACTTCCTCTAAACTGTAATGTTGAAGATATCATCACTCAAGAGGAAGAAACTCCTATCACATCCATGAAGAAATAGATGCATGCTATGCAAGTCAAGTTAAACAAGATGAAAAAGAGAAAGAACCTAAAGAATTTTCTATGGAGGCTCTATGCCCCTTTCCATTTGAGAAAAGCTTGTACATGCCACCATTCCCAAAAAGAGTGGAGATACTGAAATATGATAAGTATGATGGAAACTTTGATCCTCAAGATCATGTTAGAGAATTTTTTACTCAATATATGGAGTTTAAGCATGAACCAACCTACCTAATGTGTCTTTTCCCTTGATCTCTGGGAGGGTCAGGTATTCATCGGTTCTCTAAAATGCCTCCAACAATCAAAAATTTTGAGGAGTTGATCAAATTGTTTTACCAACAATACTCCTACAATATCTAGCATCCAATCACCATGATCGGTATCTACAATCTGAAACAAAATACATGAGAACCCTTCCTGACTTTCCTTAAATGATAGAGGAAGAAGTTTTCACTCTATGCTAGATCCATTCCGAAAATTGAAAAACTCAAAATCTTCATCAACAATCTGATTCCGGAACTCAACTATCATCTGTAAATACAAAATCATACTTCTTTTGAGAAAATGGTAGAAAATGCCATAAAAATTGAAAATGTTCTTTCTTGTAAGGGAGACATATCGATTAACAAAGATAGCAAGTATGAATCTAGTTCTAGTTCCAACAACAAAGATAAAGTTAAATTATGGAACAAGAACAAGAATGTTGTGACAGATGGTGTTGTTGATCACATCAATGCTCCATCAAAGGCACCTGCATTTATTCTCACCATGGGCACTCAAGCCATAAAATCTTCTGAACAAAAGGCATCTAAGTCTTCTAAAAAGTCTAAAGACTATAAACCTTGGGTTACAACACCAAAATGCAAGTTCACTCCTTTGGGTGAGTCCTTAGAATCTACCATGAAAACTCTATTGGCAAACAAAATCACATTGGCTGAGATAAAACCATATGATCCTGAAGTTCAACCTAAATGGTGGAAAGAGACTGATTTCTATGACTTCCATCGAAACAAAGGTCATAAAACCAATAACTGCATGCATCTGAAACATCTCATTCAAGACAAAGTTGATGAAGGAGAAATTGTAATTGACAATCACAAAACCAACAATGATCATACAACATTTACAGAGCTATTTCTGAAACACAATCAAGGAGATTCATCTTCTAAGCCTAAAATGGGTGCTAAAGTCAATTACGCCTACCCTGGAAACAATGATGTCATACATATGGTTGAACCATACCTATCTAAAAATTGCAATGTCATCACTATTGTCAGAAAGGATAGAGATAATTAATCAGCAAATGTAGTAACTCGATCACAAGCTCAAGTACATCTACAAGGACAACTTGAGCTCATCAAATGCCCCTAAGGTGCCTTTCAATCTTTCATCTACTTCTAAACATAGGGCTACCTCAAAATCGACTCCTAAAGAGATGAGAGTGACATCATACAGTATTTTCCAACAACTCCAGCATACCAATGCTAAAATATCCATGTTTGAGTTGCTTCAGATATCTCCCGCTCATAGAGCTATTTTGGATAAAGCCCTTCTCGGTTCCAATGTTCTTGACAATCTTGATCTAGACAGATTCCAGACTATGGTTGGTCAACTGACATCACCCCATTATATCTCCTTTTTAAAGGAAGATGATAATTCATTGAGTCATCCACATAACCAGCCCTTGCACATTAAAGTCTTGATCCAAAACCATTGTGTCAAATGTGTGTTGATATATGGAGGCACTGGTCTAAATATTTGTTCCTACAAATTAATCACACAACTGGGATTATCATAAGATGCTATTGATCCTTAAAAGAAGATAACCATAAAGGCATATGATGAGAAAGAAAGATCTTCCAAAGGAACAATTGTCCTACCTATCAGAACAAGACCAGTTATCAAAGACATCACCTGTCAAGTTCTAGATCTTCCATTGGCTTACAACATTCTTCTAGGGAGGCCTTGGATACATGAAATGAAAGCTATTCCATCAACATACCATCAATGTGAAAATTTTTTTTATGATGGAGTAGAGGTAACAATTCCAGCTGACATATCCACATCTTGCAATGCCTTAAAAGAAAGTGCTGACAAACTTGTTCCACATAATAGAGAATCTTTCTCCAAGCACATAGATATTGCATCTACATCCAAGATGGAAGACATTGCCAAAGAAGTCAAAATTAAGGATATAGGTATGGGAGAATACACAATGGAACTAGTCCTATGTCTTACATCTCTCCCATTGTCCCCAAAATCTTATGGACAACCTTCAGACAAGGTGAAACCTACAGCTAAAGAATCCCAAGTCATATTTAATGGGATTTTTATCCCAGAAAAAGTGTCCAAGGAAGAACTTGATGAAGAAGAAGCTATACTAGCATGGTTATACAAAGATGAGTCTCAATCCCAGATAGTTAAGAAATTTGACTCTAAAACAACTAAAATCCTTGTCAAATCTTATGGACCAGGTCATAAACTCATGTCTAAAATGGGATACACTAGAAAAGGACCTATAGGAACAAGAGGAAAAGGCATTGTAAAACCAATTGAACACTGTGGGAGGATGACTAAAGATACTACAAGCCTGGGATATCAAAAGAAGCCTTTTCATCTCAGTAAAAATTCTCCACATATCTTAGAGATGATTGAACCATAAAAAACAACTCAACTAGCGGAAGAAACACAACAATCAGATAGTGATGATTTAGACACCTCTGATCTTATTTCTTATGAATGTTTACCTCAAGAACTACTAGATCTTCTTAAAGATGAAGAAAAACCTAAGGAGAATATCAATGTAGTAGATACACAAGAACCTACTACTAAACAATAAGAAGGTAAACCTACCACAATAGATGAACACTTGGGATACAATAGTGATTCTGAAATAGACTCCCATGAATATGAATTCTTCTCAAAATCTGAAGGCAATCCTACTTGGGGGATTTTTCCTTACTTCACACATGTTCTTAGTTTTCCAAGAGATCCAGATGAAGAATCAAATGACTATGGATGGGGAGGCATTCCAGAAGAGGATGAGCTTATCACTTAAAAAAACATTGATGTCATTCACCAATATTCACCTAAATCCAACATGAGCCTAGAGCAAAATGATGAACTTAGCAAGTCTGATCCACCTATGGCTAAAGTGGAATCCAATAATGATGTTGAGACTATTTGTGAATTGAATATTTTGAGTAGTGATATCACCTTTCAATTTGAGAGTCGGGTTAGGACCAATGATGACAACACCATTTGCATGAACACCATTTTCCAATCCTCCTGATGCAAGGCAGGATGCAAGATGGGCCAAACAATGGCACACCCTAATGATCCAAGCCTGCAAAACACTTTCGAAAGCAACAAACAACAATAGTGAGAGGGAAAATGCTAGATCTTTCATATATTATCATCAAATAGAACCATACATGTCAGGCTATAAGGCCTTCTTGGTTAGGGCCAGATATTACAACAAATTATAGAAGTCCTCAAACATGTGAGGATCTGTCACAAATCTCCAATCTAATGTCTACTATCTTCTATATTCCAAAACTACCTTTAAACTACAACCAAACATCTACATTTATACAAGAAGCTACCGAGTTGAGTCAGCCTTTAGATCCACAATCAATGGAAGGAACATTCAAATCTAGGACCACATGCTTCCTAATGATGGACTCAAACATTAAATCTATGATCCAATATAAATGCACAAGTCGGCCACAACAGGAAATAAAACTAAACTTATTGGTAAGAAAGATAACCGAGTAGTAGACAGGCAATGCTGAGTGCCAGCAAAATAACCAACCACCTAGAAGAGAACTAACCACACTCAGTAACCGACAGAAACCAACCAACTACCGACCAACTCAATCAAAGCAAAAACTGAGCAACACAGACAAACTACAAATTCTTTTTGGTGACATAGGATTGCAAAGGACCCGAGATGCTCCTGCATTAGACACTTGGGGTTATTTAGAAATGATTCTCTGAATCATTTGGTAGGTCTAGTTTGAGCTGCATCCAACTTAGACTATGAAATCCAAGAACTTTCTTCCATCGGTATACTCTTCCACTTAACTAGATATTCCATGTACTATTTTCCTCTTGTACTTTTTCCAGCTCTTACTTTCAAAATCTATTCAACTTCATCATTCTTCTTCTTAAGATATTATGTCAGTACTATTACTTCTTCATCAGGTTCATGATACTCATACAAATCAGCAATGTTTAAAATCGGTGATATGTCCATGTCATCAGGTAACTCAATTTCATATGCATTTCCACTATCAAATTTCCTCAAAATCTTGCAAGGTCCAAACTACTTCATCTTCAGCTTTCCATATGTTCCAACAAGAAATCAGCCTTTCTTCAAATAAACCATCACTTCATTACCAACATCAAAAATTTTATGTCTTATTGATCTATCAGCTCTGTCTTTGTATTTCTAATTACTGTCTTCTAGCTTTAGCTTCACATCTTCATGCAATGTCTTCATGTACTTAGCAAAATTTACTCCTTCAGCACTTTTCTTATCTTCATCAGCAATGTCTCTCAAATCAGATATTCCTCTCAATTGTGTGCCATTCACAATCTCAAATGGTGTTTTTCCAGTACTTCTATTTATTGAATTATTGTACGCAAACTCTTCTTGTGCCAACACAGAATCCCAATTACTCAATGTGTCTTCAACTAAACATCTCAAAAGATTTCCCAAACTTTTGTTCACAACCTCATCCTTTCCATCGGTTTGTGGGTGAAATGTATAACTATATTTCAATTCAGTGCCAAATTTCTTCCAAAGGGTCTTCCAAAAGTATCCAACAAATTTAATGTCTCAGTCAAAGATAATACTCCTCGGTAATCCATGCAATCTGACAATTTCCTTAAAGAAAAGATCTGCTACATGTACTGCATCTGATGTCTTTCTACAAGGTGTAAAATGTGCCATCTTAGAAAATCTATCCACAACAACAAATATTAAATCATTACCTCTTACTATCTTTGGTAAGCCAAGAACAAAATCCATACTGATGTCAATCCAAGGTTTCTCAGGAACAACAATTGGTGTATACAATCCAGTATTCTAACTTACTCCTTTTGCAACTTGACAAATACCACAACTTTTCACAAATTTCTAAACATCTTTATACAACTACGACCAATAGTACTTCTCCTTAAGCAAATTCCATGTTTTATCAATACCAAAATGTCCAGCCAAACCACTACTATGTTTCTCTTTTATCAGATTAGTTCTCATTACTCCTCTCGGTATACACAACTAAATGCCTTTAAACAACATACCTTCCTGAATGAAATATTCATCCCATTTAGTGTCTTTTTGATCTTGAATAGGTGCTCTGCACTTTCTCCATGGCTCAAAAAAATCAAGGTCAACCTTATAAGAATGTCTCATCTCATCGAAACCCAGAACTTCAATTTTCATCTCGGTCATCAAAGATCTTCTTCTACTCAATGCATCAGCAACTCGGTTAGTGACTCCACTCTTATGCTTTATCACAAATGTATAACTCTACAAATATTCAACCCATTTCATATGTCTCTAATTCAACTTATTCTGACTTCCCAAATATTGTAAAGCCTTATGATCAGTATACAACACAAATTCACTAAGTATCAAATAATGTCTTCATTTATTCAGTGCTTGAACAATAGCATAGAATTCTTGATCATACACAAAATATTTCCTTCTAGCATCATTCAACTTTTCACTAAAGAAAACAACAGGTACCTTCTTGACTCAGCACATCTCCAATTGCACTTCCACTTGCATCACATTCTACTTGAAATACTTTACTAAAATCAGGTAATTCCAAAATGGGTAATTCAGAAACCTTCTCCTTTAGAGTCTCAAATTTTTTGTTAGCTCCATGTGTCCACTTGAATTCTCTTTTGTCTCCTCTCATAGTATCAGTCATAGCATTACAAATTGAACTAAAATTCCTTATGAACTTTTGGTAAAAACTTTCCAAACCATGAAATGATCTTACCTCACTAGCATTCACAGGTGTAGGCCAATTCAAAATAGCTTCAATCTTTTCAGGATCCATCTTCAAACCATCAGCTGAAATTACAAATCCCAAATACACAATCTCTTCTTTCATGAATGAACACTTTTTTAGATTTATCAACAATTTCTCCTCTTTCAATTTCTACAAAACTTTTCTAACATGCAACAAATGTTCTTCTCTGGTCTTACTAAATATCAGAATATCATCAAGATATACAATCACAAACTTACCAAAGAATTTCTTCAAAAATTCATTCATCAACCTCATAAAAGCACTCGGTGCATTAGTTAAACCAAAGGGCATAACCAACCACTCATACAAACCTTCTTTTATCTTGAAAGAAATCTTCCATTCATCACCTCCTCTGATTTTGATTTGATGATACCCACTTTTCAAATCATTTTTTGTGAAATACTTTTCTCTAGTCAAACTGTCCATTATGTCATCCATTCTTGGTATAGAAAACCTATACTTCATTGTTATCTTATTAATCACTTTGGAATCAGTACACATTCTCCATTCTCCATTCTTCTTCGATGCCAATACAACAGGTACTACACAAGGACTCAAACTTTCTCTGATCAAACCTTTCTCCAGCAACTCTTGAATCTATCGATTCAATTCCTGATTCTCAGTAGGTGTCAACCATTGAGGTTCTTTATTTGGTAAAATAGCTCTAGGGATTAGATCCATACAATGATCAATGCTTCTTTTTCGCTGAAAACCATCAGGTACATTATCAGAAATGATATCACTATACTCGGTGAGTAACTTATCGATCTCCTCAGGGAAGTTATCCTCTATTTTCTTACTCGGTTTATTAGGAATCACAACAAAACATACATCATTCCTCTTCAAAGATTTAACAAAATTTCTTCCTTCCATCAAACAAACTTTCACAAATGTGCAAACATTACTAACAGGTTCTTCCAACAATAGTAACAAGATCTGTTTCTTTCCATCAACCACAATAGTATACTTATGCAATCTCCCATCATATATAGCATGTCTATCATATTGCCAAGGTCTACCCAACAAAATATGACAACAATCCATAGGCATGATATCACACGACACCTTATCATAGTACTTTCCAATCTTCAAATTCACATAAAATTGTTCACTTACCAGGAGTGTATGCTCATCTTTGATCCATGAAATTTGATAGGGCTTCAGATGTACCAACCTTTCCAACTACAATTTTGTGACCATCTCTTTAGATGCCAGGTTCTCTGAGCTACTGCTGTCAATGATTACCTTCCAAAATTTGTCAGAAACTCTACATCTTGTTTTGAACAAAATTTTCCTTGCCGGATCTTCCTTCTTGCTTTCATTCCATAGTACTCTCCTTACCATCAAGTTATTTTCTTTCTTAGGTTCATTCAGTGACTCTTCTTGCACCAAAGAATTCCTACTACTACCAACCTTCTTACTAGCCTATGTACATTCAAAAGATCTATGTCCTTCTTCCCCACAATTGTAACAAGTTCCTCAAAAACTTCCTCTACCATAACCACCTCATTAGTTATTTCCTCTGCCTCTAGAACTTTCACCTTTCCACTCGGTCTTTCCTTTGTCCAAATTTGTCTTTTCTTGCTCAGATCTACCATTTTTACCATTAGATCTACCTCTTCATCTAGCAAATCTACCACCTCGACCTCTCTGTCTTTGCTCGTGCCTCTTGTTCAATTTTTCCTTGGCCTTCAAAGAAAATTGATAAGCCTCTTCAATGTTCTCCAACTTGACCATACTAATTTCCTCTTGGATATAACTCTCAAACCATTCAGGTATCTCCCAATTTGATATCTAATCTATAGAATTCCTCGGTATACTCTTTTACCAAGCTATCTTTCTATCTCAAACTTTTCATTCACCGAACTAGGTTAATCTAATAATCACAAGGTAAGAACTTTCCTTTCAATTTATTGACCATTTTACTCCATACCTTGATTTTTTCTTTGCCTTTCCTTTTCCTATCCAATTGCAAGTGTTCCCACCATAAGGATGCATGACTTTTCAACTTTGTGCTTGCAATTTTTACCTTCTTATCCTCAAGGATATTTTCATATTCAAAATACTTTTCCATCTCGGTGATCCAGTCCACCAATTCATTATAATCCATCTTTCCACCATACTCAAGAGGATTGAAATGTGGTGTTGACTTCAGACTTGTCAAAGCCTTCAAAAATATTTCTTCACCTTGATCCATAATAGGAGCAGGTTCTGCATTCACTTGTTCTTCTTCAATTTCATCATCACTAACATCTTTAAGATGTCTGCCTCTTCTTTGGGTTGTTTCTACTACTTCTAACCTAGCAGCAATTTGCCTTAGCATATCTATCAATCCTGGATCTGCATCTCACCTCCCATGAACCATCTTGACAACCCTCTATAATTGTAGGTCAGATCGCAATCTGCTACCCCACAAAAATTCAACTAGGGCTTCTAGAGGAACCTACAAACCTAAATCTACAGACCTAGATCAAGATCTCACCTCGCTCTCATACCACCTGATGCAAGGCAGGATGCAAGAGGGAAAAAAAAATGGTGCACCCTAATGATCCAAGCCTACACAACACATGCTGAAGCAAAAAACAACAATAGTGAGAGGGAGAATGCCAGATCTTTCATATATTATCATCAAATAGAACCATACATGCCGAGATGTAAGGCCTTTTTGGTTAGGGCCAGATATTACAATGAATTACATAAGTCCTCAAACATGTGAGGATCTTTCACAAATCTCCAATCTAATGTCTACTATCTTCAATCTTCCAAAACTACCTTTAAACTACAACCAAACATCTACATTTATACAAGAAGTTACCGAGCTAAGTCAGCCTTCAGATCCACAATCAATGAAAGGAATGGTCAAATATGGGACCACACACTTCCCAATGATGGACTCCAACATTAAATCTATGATCCAATATAAATGCACAAGTTGGCCACAATAGGAAATAAAACTAAACCTGTTGGTAAGCAAGATAACCGAGCAGCATAAAGGCAATGTCGAGCGCTAGTGAAATAACCGACTGCCTAGGAGAGAACTGACCACACTTGGTAACTCAAGGAAACTAACCAACTACCAACCAACTCAGTCAAAGTAGAAACTGAGCAACATAGACAAACTCCAAATTCTTTTTGGTGACACAAGATTGCCAAGGACCCGAGATGCTCCTGCATCAAACTCCTAGGGTTATTTAGAAATGATTCTCTGAATCATTTGGTAGGTATGGTCTGAGCTGCATCCAACTTAGACTATGAAATCCAAGAAATTTCTTCCATCAGTCTATAATGGCACACCCTAATGATCCAAGCCTGCACAACACATGCAGAAGCAACAAACAACAATAGTGAGAGGGAGAATGCTAGATCTTTCATATATAAATCATCAAATAGAACCATACATGTCGGGTTGTAAGGCCTTCCTGATTAGGGCCAAATATTACAATGAATTACATAAGTCCTCAAACATGTGAGGATCTATCACAAATCTCCAATCTAATGTCTACTATCTTCTATCTTCCAAAACTGCCTTTAAACTACAACCAAACATCTACATTTATACAAGAAGCTACCAAGCTGAGTCGGCCTTCAAATCCATAATCAATGGAAGGAGCAGTCAAATCTAGGACCACACGCTTCCCAATGATGGACTCCAACATTAAATCTATGATCCAATATAAATGCACAAGTCAGCCGCAATAGGAAATAAAACTAAACCTGTCGGTAAGCAAGATAACCGAGTAGCAGACAGGCAATGTCGAGCACCAGTGAAATAACCGATCACCCAGGAGAGAACTGACCACACTTGGTAAACGAAGGAAACCAACCAACTACTGACCAACTTGGTCAAAGAAGAAACTAAGCAACATGGACAAACTCCAAATACTTTTGGGTGACATAGGATTGCCAAGGACCCAAGATGCTCCTACATCACCTCCTCTACATTGACTATCCAACATCCAGAGCTTATTGACCAAATAGCTACCGATCCAAACTGAGATATTCATACCTTCTCAACTAACTACAACCTTTCTTGCTACCTCAATGTAGTTGAACCTATGACAACTTCCATCATTGAACCTAGCATTAGCATAATGGAGTCGGATATCAAATATCTCAGTTAGAAAAACAAAAGAAAAAAGAAAAAGAGTTCTAAGGGTTAAAACCACTTCATGGCAGTCTCAAAACCTAAAATAGTAAAAATAAAAGATGTATCTAAAGATGAAAGCCTCTTTGAGGTGCCTAAGGATGAGATATTTGATGTTGGTCTGATTCATTTACAAGACAAATCTCTAGTATTGATAGAGCCAACTCAATCTATCAACTTGGATATACCAGAGGAACCACAACTAATTCATGTAGCACAATCCCTATCAGAGGAAGAGAAAAAAACATTCACTACTTTCTTAATAGAAAAGAAGATCAACTTCACATGGAAGTATTTAGATATGCCAGGGGTAGATCCAAATCTGATAATGCATCATCTTTCTATAGCTCCAGCAATCAAACCTATTAAACAGAAGTTGAGAAAGATGCATCTACATGTTGCACTCCTTGTCAAATCTAAGCTAGAAAAGTTACTAAAGGCCATATTTATCTGTGTTATAGATTATGCAGAGTGGATCTCCAACATTTTTCTAGTATCAAAACTTGACAAATCTATTAGAGTGTGCATAGACTTCAGAGATGTAAACAAAGCATGCCCTACGGATGACTTTCCATTACCAAACATCGATATGATAGTGGATATGACTGTGGGCTTTGAAATGTATTCTTTAATGGATGGTTTCTCAGGATACAACCAAATCAAAATTTCTCTAGAAGATCAAGAGAAAATAACTTTTACATGTGCATGGGGTACCTTTTTTTGGAATGTCATGACATTTGGTCTTAAGAATGTCGATGCTACATATCAATGAGCTATGACATCTATCTTTTATAATATGATGCATCGAACTATGGAAGACTATGTTGATGAAAACCTAGCTAAGTCAATGATAAGATCAAAACATTTGAATGACTTGAGAAAAATACTGGATAGAATGGAGAAGTTTAGTCTCAAACTGAACCCTAAAAAGTGTGCTTTTAGTGTCACTTCTAGAAAACTCCTAGGCTGCATTGTTTCAAATAAGGGCATTGAAGTAGATCCTGCTAAAGTCAAATTTATCATGGAGATGCAACCTCCTAAAAGTATCAGTCAAATGAGAACTTTACAAGGAAGATTACAATCAATCAGACGTTTCATATCTCAGCTAGCAAACATATCATAGCTTTTCACAAAAACATTACATAAAGGTGTGACTTTTGCATGGAACGTGGAATGTGAAAAGAACTCCAATCATATCAAGTAATATTTATCAAATCCTCTTATTTTGATGCCTCCTATTCAAGGGAAGCCATTGATTCTATATGTCTCCACCACAAATACATCACTAGGGGCATTACTAGTGCAACATGATGAAAACAAGAAGGAAAGAGCTATTTATTATTGTTATACACTAAGTTTGCACCCTTGTTTCAAGCTCTCTTGGTCTTGATAACCTAGTATAACATGGGAATCATCTCTAGGTGTGGGACCTATGCTAACTGAGATGAGACCTCCAGGTTCTAGACTAGTTCCTCTTGGATAATCACCTTAATTTGCTTCTTGACATGAAAAGTAAATCTTGAGGGGGAAAGGGATAGAAGGAATGCATGAAAGGGAAATAACTTCAAGAGAAAACTACCTACTAGGTGATACACCGAAATGATGGTATGAATTGCAGTATAAAGAATGAACTCAACACACAATCTTAGGTCTAGGAGATCACAACTCACTGAATAGGCTTGCATCAATATTTCATAGAAGGGTCTAAAATAGAGAGATGCTATGCAGGGAAAGAGAGAATTTCACAAGGCAAGAGCACTCTCAAGAAATTAGACACAATCTATAACCTACAAACAGACATTTACCTCTACAATTGGGTATAAGAATGAGATAGATTGCCAGGGGTTGAAGTATATCCACAAGACCATTCAAATTAGATCATTCACAAGCATACACATAGACTACAAAAAGAAAGAGGGATCAAGAACCGTAAGATATCACTGAAAACATTCAAATACTTCAATTCAATAAGAGAGAATTTAGACAAAGAAGTATAAGGACAGAGAAGATGTCACAAAATACCTCTACAATATCTAAATAATCAATGGGAGATTACAGAATGTAGAAAACCAGAGGGCAGGAAAGATGCCACAGATAACTTCCTAAGAAAGAGAACTTACTTCTTTACAAAATGTGAACTCTGAGCTTCAAAAGCTCTAAAAAAGATTATATACATCTCCTTTGCATGTAGGCAGGAGTCAAAAAACCTAACTAGGGTTGCTAAATTGTCATATAATAATCAAACCCTAACCCTATAATGTCTGATCATAAATGTATCTTGAAATATCTTGATCGATCAGATATGTGCCTTGAATGAAATCCCATCTCTGTACTATATCAACCTATAGACAAGCCACCTTGATTCATCTACCCTCCCTACAATTCAGCCTTGCCATGAATGCTCAAATCTGATCCAAGTTTTATTTGTGTATTTCGAAGTACAAGAAGCCATAGGTGGTGCCACCCTTTAATGTTTCATCAGCATGAGAATATCAACATGGTACCCTAAAAAATCATAAGAGATGGCCACTAGATCTTTCTCAACATTCCCCCAACTACAATCATCCTAGAATAATCAATTATGAGCTACCCGTAGCCTAACATTTGACCAACAACAAGAAACTAGCAAGAAACCCCATAAAATATTTAAATTTGAAAATAACGGCTAGCTGGTCCAATTTTAAAACGTGGCTGTCGGTATTATTTTTCTCGGCAGATGAATAACCCAGATCAACCCTGTAATAGTTGGGAGACCCTTTGAAAAGTCAAGTGCCAACTCATCGATCAGAAGCTAATAAAAATGAACACTTCAACAACACATAGCACATTGGACCCACGACCCACTGAGATTCTCATTGAACAGTTGTCGTTATAACGTGATGCTAAAGATCATGAATATTACTTCAACGGTATAATGAGAACTATAGATCTTGCTCAGATCATAACCCACCTCATAAGCCAAAGACCATGGGCCCACTGACAAACTTCTAGATCACAACCCAGCCAGCCAATGAAACGCAAGCACATCAAACTAAGAGGACCCACCTGACAAAGCCTGGAGATAAAGTAAGATCAACAGTTGGTGCATGATCTCATGGGCTAGGAATATTCCATCAGATCATGTGCTAGCCATTAGATCTTAAGGAAAGACAGCCCGCTAGGCCCGCTAACAAAAATCCACATCACCAACCTTTGACCAATCAGAAGCTTGCATGTCAGCATGACTTGGCAGTGGACCCACTGACAATCGAAGCACTACATTGAAAAGAAGATCTATGGCCATCATTGCATCACAATGTTAACCTTCGAGCACATCTCCTCAGTGGTATAATGACAATTGTAGATCTTGTCTGAGATTTAACTTGCCAGGAAACCGAGACCACCAAACAAACCGTAACCACTTGCCAAGTCGTAGGGTGTTAAGGACTTAACCACGGGGAATAAGAGATCTCATGACCAGTTAGGAAAAATAAAGAGTACGTGGAAAAAGAAACCCTTAAGCGGCTGAAAAGGTAACTATGAAATATAATAGGCTAAAGGGTTTTTTAGGGCTTTTGGGCGCCAACGGTCACTTTTTTTGAAATTTAAACCTGCATACCAGGGAGCTGGATGGTTACGGAGGCCAAAAGGAAAGGAAAATGGCCATGAAAATTTTTGAGGTGCTCAGCAGGGTCAAAATGGAGATCCTAGATTAAATTCAGCCTGCTAGATATGGAAATTTTGGGCAACATTTTGGTGATTTCTGTTGGATGTCAGCCTGCTAGACATGGAAATGAGTGGCCTTAATGCTAATCCATTGGGCATAGGAGTCATTTTAGAAATATAAAACTTGCTTGACAGAGAGAGACCTAGAGCTAAAGGATAAAAACTGTACACTGGCACTTCTTCGAAATTAGGAAAACTAAACTAGAAAGCAGGGACAGAAAAATAGGAAACATATTTATAGATATTTACAAGGATTGACCTCAAAGCAAGGCTTCAGGTGGAATCCATTAACTGAAATAGGCAAGGCATTTCCTTCCAGAGTTGACAGTTGAAAAGAATTAGGCCCCTTGCATTCTGTAATAACAAATGGTCCACCCCAAAAGTAATCAAACTTAGTATGTCTACCAAGTTTTGATCTGAATTCATCCCACTTGAGGACTATATCCCCAATTTTGAAATTTCTAGCCCTGGCTCTTCTGTCAAAAATTTTCTTTGTCTGAACTTGATGGAACTCTATATCTTTCATGGATTTTTCTCTGAGTTCTTCTAACTCCATTAGCTGAGCATACCTGATTTGTAAGGGATCTCCTTCTTCAAATAGGGCATATTGAGTAGCCAAGTCCAAAGCTGTCAATTCAATTGAAATGGAAAACTTAGCCTCTTTACCATTTACTAATACATAAGGAGAATTCCCAATGATCTTCTTTGGAGTAATCTTGTCTAACCATAAGGCAGACTTCAACTTAGTATGCCAATCTCTTTGGTTATCTTGTAGAGTTTTCTTGATTATCCTAATCAAGTTCTTATTAGTTGATTCTGCCAAACCATTTCCCTGAGGGTGGTAATTTGAACTTGTATTTAGATAGATGACATTTTTGATTGCCCATTCTGAGACTTTAAGGCCTGTGAATGCCAATGCATTATCTGAAATTATGGAATCTGGAGTGCCAAATCTATGAATAATATCATCATAAAAACTTAAGACAACACTCTCATTTGCTTCTTTCAATGCAATTGCCTCTATCCATCTAGTGAAATAATATATTGCAGTGATTATCCACTTTTGTCCTACACTAGATGGAGGTTTGATCATACCAATACAGTCTATGCCCCATCTCATGAATGGTTGTTCTATTTTGATTGGCTGAAGGGGCAGAGCTGCAAGCCTTTCTTTTCCTACAAACATAGCACATTTGATGCATTTTCTCACATAATCATGACTGTCCTTAAAGATAGATGGCCAATAGTATCCAGCCCTTATGATTTTAAAAGTAGTAGTCCTAGGAGAGAAGTGACCTCCAAAAGGTCCATCATGAAATTCAAACAAGACATCAACTATCTTTTCTGTATCAATACATCTTAAAAGGACACCATTTTGATCCTTTCTGAGAAGGATTTCATCTATCAACACAAAAGGAACAAATTGTAACCTATAATATCTTCTTTTTGTTGAATCAAGATGTACAGGACATTGTCCTATTTTTGAGTAATGAATCATGTCAGGAAACCAACCTGATGTCTTGGCATGTTCCTCTGTAGAATGCACAACTAGAGATGCATCTATTTGTTCTATTTTCTTTGAACTTTCACCCCCTACCAAATGCTCACAAAGACCTCTTCCTCTAACCAGCTTGGTGGTTTGGATATCAATGTCATATTCCATTACCTTGGTAATCCAACCAGCTCTTTTTTCATTTAGGTCCTTGGAAAGAAAAAATTCTTTGACACTTGGATGAGTAACTTTTAGGTGTACCTTGCTATGGTTCAATAAACATCTGGACTTTTTAAGGCTTTTTACCATAGCAAGTACATGTTTTTCTGTAAAAGAATACCTTTGTTCATACTCTTCTAAACCTTTGCTAAAGAAAGCAATAGGCTATTCTAACCCTTCTGAATTTTCTTCTGTCAACATAGCAGACATAACATCATGACCCCCATAAGCATAAAGGATAAAATCCTTATTGAAATTTGGGTTTAATAGAGCAGGAGCTTTAGTCAAGGCTTCTTTGATAGCCTAGAAATTGGCTTTTCCTTCTTTAGTCCAACTGAAAGTTGAACTCTTCTTTAACATGACTATTAAAGGCTTCAATAAATCTGCAATATTAGGCAAGAAACACCTAACAAAATTAATCTTTCCTATGAAAGATTGGAGACCTTTCTTATGATGTGGAAATGGTAGCTCTAGGATGGCTGCAATCCTCTCAGGGTCTACTTTAATTCCTTTCTTGGATACTATATATCCTAGCAATTTTCTTTCATGGACTGAAAACACACATTTCTTGGGATTAAGAGATATCCCAAACTCTCTACATCTTTTCAAAATTTTCCTCAAATGTTTGATATGATCTGTTGCATGTTTAGAATAGATAGTTATGTCATCTAAGTAGACTAGTACAAAACTATACATGAGGCTTTTAAAGGCCATATCCATTGCCTTTTGAAATGTAGCACCTGCATTTGACAAACTAAAGGGCATCTTTTGATAAGACATGGTTCCCCACTTGGTTGTAAATGCAGTCTTATATTGATCTTCTTCATTAACCAAGATCTGATTGTACCCTGAATAGCCATCCAATAATGAAAATCTCTCAGATCTAGAGACACATTGCAATATTTTTTCCATGCAAGGTAGTGGATGGCGGTCCTTTAATGAAGCTCTGTTAAGATCCCTGAAGTCAAAACATAACCTCAACTCCCCATTCTTCTTCCTTATAGGAACAAGGTTGGAAACCCAACTAGTATGCTTGATGGGGTAGATGATACCACTTTCTATCAATTTGAGCATCTCTTTTTGCATAAGTGGCTCAAGCTTGGGATTAACAAGCCTTTGTTTTTGCCTTACTGGTTTGGCATTAGGTTCTAATTCAATAGTGTGCAAAGCAAGGGCTAGATCAAAACCTTTGAGGTCTTCATATTGCCATGCAAAAACATCACTGAATTCTCTGAACAATTGGGTGTAAGCTTGCTTTTCTAAATCAGTGTTTACCTTTCCCAATTGTAAACTTTTACCTGGTTCCAACTCTAATTCAACACAATGTTCTTGTTGAACTACCAGGCCAGCATTATTTTTCTTAACTTGATCATCCTTGTTGAAGATAGTCTCTAAGGGGACAAGACCTCTAGGCATCTTATTAGACTTAAGTTGTATCACTTGATCACCATAGTTTTGCAATAGTCTGTCTTGGTTATGTTTTGAGAAGACATCTTCTTCAAACAAGAATTGAAGAATTTTCTCATCATTCTCAAACACTTGCCAATTAGTTGTTGGAAATTTGGCTAATGTGGATGAATAGATGTTGTCATTATGGAAACATATGATCTCTACTGAGAGCATAGAATCTGGAATGTAAGTATGGCAAGTTGAAGGAAGAAATTGTCTAAGTATGGATACAGTGATCCTGACAGAGCACCCGATGAAGATTTAGTTGGCAACATCCACTGGAGAAATATTTTTGTTTGTGCAGTTAACTAAAGCTTCTAAAAAGTATGAGGATACCCCATCTCAGTGCACATAAAGTTTGGAGCAGTACGAATGAAGTTATTTGAAGTTTACCGAAGACAGTTTTGCAGACAGAACAGTTTTGGAGATAGTATTAGCGAAAGAGTTAAGGGATTATTTTGCTTGTCAAAATAATGACTTAACATTATGAAGGGATGAAATCCTAGATGTTTACCCTTGGATAAAGATTTTGGAAGCTGACCATATGAAGTTATTAGCTCTAATAACTCATATATTAGGCATACTTGAAATGTAATGAGTATGATGTTTTTTGTGAAAAAAAAAAAGGATAACTTGTGAAAGTTGTATATTGTGATAGCAGCAAAGGCTATTGATGAAAAGTTGTAAGTAGTACCATATTATAGTCAAAAAAAAATTTTATTACTTGTTTGGGTAGTGAGCTTAGCTGGTGATCAGGTTTTGTAATCTAACTCCTAACAGGGTTAAGGCTTCTAACAAGGCCTAAAGTCCTTTAACCAGGATAGATCTACTATACATTGTAAACAGACTCTTAACAAGGTCCAATATCCCTAACAGGATACTTTTGATTAGTGATCTTTGTGGGTACCATCCCCACTAGGGTTTTCCCTTGGCCATGGTTTCCTCGAGAACATATCATGTGTTATGAGTTCTTTCTATTTACTGCTATGTCTATTAATTAGCTTGATAATCTTTGTATGCACTAAAGTAATCTATTATATCCATAAGTGGGCAAAAGTAAAAGTTTGTGAAATACTGATTCACCCCCCCTCTCAGTATTTCCTATTTCTAACAATTGGTATCAGAGCACAGTTACTTGGAGAAGGAACATTCAAGGAAAGCTTAGCAACTTGAGTAAGATCTCTATGGATATGGATCAAATTTAGAAGAATCTTGAAGAAGCTCTTGAATAGATTGATATGCTTACTGATGAAAGAAACTCCTTAAGAAGAAAGTATGAAGATGCAAAGAATGTTATTGACAAATTAAAAGGTAAGATTGAAGATCTAAAATCTGAAAAGGAATCTGATATTCTTGTTGAAGATTGTGATGAATTAGAAAAAGAAAATGAGATCCTTAAGAATGAACTGAAGATAGTAAATCTGAAGCTTAGTATGAAAGATGGAAATTTGAGATCTGATAATGAAAAATTGAAAATTGAGAATGAAGATCTGAGATCAAGACTTGAAAAGGTAACATCCGAATCTGAAAAATTAAAAGTGCAGTATGCAGAACTTGAGAAGTATAATAAAATTGTGAAAGGTGAATTGACTCAATCTAAACAACAACTTGAAAGGCTATATTCTAATGGTGGTAGGACTGAAAAACAAATTTCTTTTGGAGAACCATTCTTTGATAAGACTGGATTTGGATTTAGTATGTTTAGAACAAATCATGAAAGTAAGAAGCTAGATCTGAAGACATCTGAAAGTATGGAGGAAATGAAGCTAGATAAGAACACATTGGAAGATCCACCTAAAGAAGAACCACCTAGAGAGAAAGAAGAATCAAATCAAGAAGAATCAAAATAGGAAGAATCATCTAAAGGTATGCAAAGAGAATTCAAAGGTAGATGTTTTGCTTGTAATACTATTGGGCACATGAAGAGAGATTGCACAGGTAAGCAATTTAAACCTCTTAATGGACATTGTTATAATTGTCATGGTTTTGGACATAGAGCTAATGAATGTAGAAGACCTAAAGTAATTTTGAATAATTATGATAATAGAATGATTGGGAATACTAACAATGCAGATAAGAGATCTATTGAAGAAATGAATAAAAGAAAAGTGGTAGTATGTTTTAGATGCAACAAAGTAGGACATATTGCTAGAAATTGCAGGTCATAGATTAACCAACAAGGAAAAAGATTTGGAAACAATGGAATCATTTGTTAGATATGAAACAAGTTTGGACACTCAGCAAGAGTTTGCAGAATGAACAATGGAGGTTATCATCATAACCCTAACCCTAGGAACAATGCAAGAAGGAATGAAAATGCAGGAAACACAGAGAAAGGTTGTTGTAGCAATAAAGATGAAGTAAAATTTGATAAAGGCATACATCAAGGAGGTATATTCAGCACTGAAAGTAGTCAGGAAGGTAATGTATCTGATGGTAAGGATGAATCTTTACCTGACCCTTCTTTAAGTACTTAAATTATGTAAGTTTTTGTAGTTTAGGACTTAGGATTAGTGTAGATTAGGAATTTGAATGAGTTAAGTTTTGCGCAGTTAGATATAGGTTTGTTATGTTGTAATAATGCTATGGTTAAGTGTGCAAAAGAAAATATTGTGTTTTGCGAGGTCGCAAAAAGTTTTATGGTTGAAAGTTTACAGAATCAGCTTTTTGAGGTTTTAGCGGCAAAATGAATGAGTGCGATGTCAGATCAAGTTAATGTGAAGTGTTATTAGGTCAAAATCAAATTTATTATGATTTCAAAGTGATTGAAAAGAGATTTGAAAGAAGAAAAAGTGAGTTGAGGATGATTTGAAGAAGTTTGGAAGTAGTTTGCAGCGCCGATCATACCGAAACCCTAGATTTGCAAAGTTGAGGTATTTTTTGATCTTTAATCAGTTGATAAGATGGATATTTCTATGGTTCATAATGTTAAGGATAAGAATAGACCTAAGATTAAGAAAGAACTAGTAGAACTAGCTGAAATTGATGACAGACTAGCACTATCATCCGTACCAGACAGAGTATTATACATTGAGAATGTTAAAGGATATTTAGGTTGCAAGTTTGAAACCTTGGGAGATGTAGATTTTAATGATGATTACAGGAAATTATATAATCAAAACATGTCAGTTAAACCAGCTTATGGGCACCTAGAGAACAATGAAATTATCAATTATTCCATGAAGTATGAATTTGATGATGAGGAATGTACCAAGATCATTTTAAGTAGAATCCACAATGGGAAATTCTGGATGGAGGATAGAGTTATTGATATAACTGCCGACCTAATTCATGATGTTACTGGATTATCAAAAGTTGGAGAGATTCCACTGAATGAAAAGAACATGAGAAAGATTCTCTTAGACAACATTGGATCTAGTTATAATGGTAGAGGAATTGTGATAAGTAAGATTAAGCAAGATGATGTTAGGTACCTTTGCAAGATCCTAACAACTAAATTATGTGGTAGTTCAAGGGAAGATGACATGGCTGTAGGAATGGTTCATGTAGCTTATCTTATGTGTATTGAGAAGAAATAAGTAGACCTATGTGAAATTCTAAGAATTCAATTGTTTGAGAACTTAGAAAAGATTAAGAAGGCTAAGTACACATAGTTTAGGTTTTCATCTCTAATAACCTATATGTTTTTCAACATTTTGAGAAGATTTCCTTACACAATTGACTAGAGTGACAATGTGAAAACAATGGAAAGAATAAACTCAGTCTACATGAAGCACCTAATTGATAAAGTCAATGACAGTGTGAAGCTTGTATTGAAGACTTTTCAGAATATTGTTAAGAACAGATCAAGGATTCCTCAATCCTTAGTTGAAAAGCATAAAGATGACATTTGTTTTATGGTAGACACTGATTTCACCTACATTGAAGCAGTTGAGCCTAGAATGGAATTCATAGACCCTCTTGGCTATGAAGTATTTGAAGCAGAAATAGTAGGATATGTGAATAGACTGTTAAAGTGTGAGTTGGATGGTCATGCAAATAGGTTTGGAACCTATGAAGAGAATTTCAACTCTGTAATAAATTTGAAAGAAAAGAAGCAATCTAGTAGGAGAGTTGAATCAACTATAAAGAAAATACTGAAAGAATCAGGTATGTCAAGTCATGAGTTTGACATAGCTAAGAAGACTGCAGAAGCCTTAAAGCAAAGTGAAAATCTTGTAGTTCCACCCATGGAATCTAGTGTAGACCCTGTTGATCCTATTGTAGTAAAGGTAAAAGGTTAAGAACCTGAAAAAGTTGAAAGGGAAAAATCCTTTTCTCCTATTCCTAGCAAAAGAGTAAAAGAGAGTGCAATAGGACCCGGCAAGAGACAAAAAGTGATTGTACCACCTGTACCTAGAAAAGTAGCAAAAATTAAAGATGATGATGAAGTTTCAGTCAAGAAGAAAACTTGGAAACCAAGAATTGAAAGAGTTAATGAAGATATATTGCAGCATGGAGACTTCACTAAGATAAACAAATACTATGATCTATATGGATCATTTGATAGATTAAATTTTGAAAATGAAATGATTACACATGATTTTGATAGATAAGAAATTTAGCACTATTCATGGTAAGATCCCAAAAGATTTGTACAACAGACTTGTGAATAGAAAACAAAGAGCACAAGAAGAGGACACAACGATGAGAGAACATGTAATCAGACAGTTCTGTGAAGTTGAGGATGAAGATCATTTAAAGAGAATCTTGAAGCCTCTTGGAACTTTATTAAGAACTAAGAGAAGAACAATTCTTATAATGGGAGGCAAAAAGGAGGAAGTATAGAAAAAGACTGAGCAAGCAGTAATGCAAGTTCTTGCAGATATAGTTGTAGGAAAGCATGTTGAATCAGATCCTCGGCAGAAGCAATCAGAGGAGCATGTAGAGGAAGTTGGTATTGAAGAAGTCCCATCTTCTTCACATATCAATATTGGCAAAGAATCAATGGACATTGAAGGCACCAAAGTGACACTAGAGTCAGATGATGCAGTGTTTTGCGATCTAGGAAACATTGTTGACAATTTGGCTTTAGGAGAGCAAGAGATGGTTACAAAATCAAAAAAGGATACAGAGGTAGAGGAAGCACCAGTTGTATTAGAATCAGTTCCAGCAAAGTGGACAGTTAAAGGTAAACAAATTTTGACAGAGGTCACTACCTCTAGTGCACCTTCTATACCAGTTGAAGACATTAGCACACCTGACAGTAAGAAGAGACAAATTGGTTCAATTTTTGAAGACCTTGGAAAAGAGGTTGAAGATGATGATCAGCTTGAGTTCATCACATCTCTTAATAAAATTATTGGAAAGAATAAGAAGGTGAAGGACCTTGAAGGCAAAGTTAGAGTTTTGACAGAGAAACTTGAGAGTGTGATCAGCACTAAGGTATTTGACTCGAATCCACTTGAGAAAGCTAAAATGGTAATGAACTCTTTTGACTCTGAATTTTCTAACTTGAAGGATATTGCTAGAATAAAAGCTCAGGAAGCTTATGAAGCAGAAATGCAACAAAATATAAGTGTAAATATTCGAAATGATATTGGTAATTTGGATGTATGTATAAAGAATTTGAGGAAACATTTTGAGACTAGAAAGAGTTTGTATATACAATGCACAAAATTAGAAATCCTAATAGTTGAAGAAGATAAGAAGATCAGAGAGAAGATAGATACAATTACAGCTGAGACAAACACCTTGACAAGCCCTAATGTAAAGATAAGTTATGTGGAGAAGAACATAAGGAAGTTAAATGATGAAATCAGAATGTTAGCAGAGGAGAAGAATAGAAAGATGATCAGGATTAACATCTTGAGAGAGCATGTGTCAATCAAGACCTCAATTGTTGAAGACCAAATTGAGTGTCTTTCAGCAAAGACATCTTTTCAGAAGTTTAGCTTTAATTCCTTGTAAGCTTGTCAGATAGCAGCATACGGATTGAGTACTCTACTCAATGTTGTTGAATCCATTAAGAAGATATGGGAGAAAGATTTCAAAACATGGAAGTCAGAGTTTGGCAACTGTGTTGCAAGCCTACCGGCTTTGCAATAGCTAATAACAAGGTATCAAATTTTTTTTGAAATTTTTGTACACCCTATCTTTGTCATTCTTGTCAAAGGGGGAGAGATAGAAGAAAATTGATAATATGTTGAGGAAGGATACTCATAGGGGGAGCTATTCTATGGAGTATAATATTGTATATGTTTTCTATAACATTTGGCCATAATTTTGTGTAAGTGTTTTGAAGTTTTGTTTGCACACTTAGCCAATTTTCCCATATGTTGCCACCAATGACAAAGGGGGAGATTGTTGGAAATTTGGCTAATGTGGATGCATAGATGTTGTCATTATGGAAACATATGATCTCTACTGAGAGCACAGAATCTGGAATGCAAGTATGGCAAGTTGAAGGAAGAAATTGTCTAAGTATGGATACAGTGATCCTGACAGAGCACCCAATGAAGATTTAGTTGGCGACGTCCACTGGAGAAATATTTTTGTTTGTGCAGTTAATTAAAGCTTCTATAGAGTATGAGGATACCCCATCTCAGTGTGCATAAATTTTGGAGTAGTACAGACAAAGTTATTCAAAGTTTATCGAAGACAATTTTGCAGACATAACAGTTTTGGAGACAATATTAGCGAAAGAGTTAAGGGATTATTTTGCTTGTCAAAATAATGACTTAACATTATGAAGGGAAAACATCCTAGATGTTTACCCTTGGATAAATATTTTGGAAGCTAACCATATGAATTTATTATCTCTAATAACTCATATATTAGGCATACTTGAAATGTAATGAGTATGATGTTTTTTGTGAAAAAAAAAAAGGATAACTTGTGAAAGTTGTATATTGTGATAGTAGCAAAGGCTATTGATGTGAAGTTGTAAGTAGTACCATATTATAGTCAAAAAAAATTTGTATTACCTATTTGGGCAGTGAGCTCAGCTGGTGATCAAGTTTTGCAATCTAACTCCTAACAGGGTTAAGGCTTCTAACAAGGCCTAAAGTCCTTTAACTAGGATAGATCTACTATACATTGTAAATAGACTCTTAACAGGGTCCAATATCCCTAATAGGATACTTTTGATTAGTGATCTTTGTGGGTACCATCCCCACCAGAGTTTTCCCTTGGCCAGGGTTTCCTCAAGAACATATCATGTGTTATGATTTCTTTCTATTTACTGCTATGTCTGTTAATTAGCTTGATAATCTTTGTATGCACTAAAGTAATCTGTTATATCCATAAGTGGGCAAAAGTAAAAGTTTTTGAAATACTGATTCACCCCCCCCCTCTTAGTATTTCCTATTTCTAACATTAGTATCATTATCAGGGATAGAAGGTCTGACAATCACTATGATATGTTGTTGGTCTATTTCTTTTGAAATGCTATTGGGGATGTCATATTGAGACCCAATAGTAGCTAATCTGTCTGCATCTTGATTTAGTTTTCTAGGGATAGCAACAATGTTGAAAGCACAAAAGTCTTTAATTGCATCCCAAATTCTATGTTTGTATGCTTTCAAGTTGTCATTTTTAGTTGCACTTATTCCTCTCACTTGGCTGACTACCAACTCACTTTCACCATAAACTTTCAAGACCTTAAGCCTTCTTTTCCTAGCCCATTCCAGTCCATTCACTAGACTTTCATATTCTGTAGTGTTTCTAGTGCAGGAGAAACTGAATCTGAAAGCTGTATAGTATCTTTCTCCTTTTGGGGACACTATCATGGCACCACCACCAGAACCATGTCTACTCCTAGCTCCATCAAAAAAAAATTCCCAAACCAGATTATTCTGACCCTCTGAATTAGTGTCTTCCTTGAGAAGACTTGGCTCTATGGATCCACTTTCTTGTATCAAATAACTTCCCAAGCCAGCATCCCAAATGACATTCTCTTGGGCTTCAAAAACCTTTTCTGACTCTAGTTCATCAAGGAAAATATCAGGGATACTTTCTGTCTTAGTGTTTGCTTCTTTGATAGTTGGGAAATCACTGTCATGAAATATAGGATAGTTTGCATTGATGGTATTGGACACATATGGCTCTATGTGGTGTGTTTCTATTGATTCTAATTTAATGGTGACCTTGGTACCATATCTTGTGTGAAAAAGCATGAGGGACCAATCAGAAGAAAGGTACCCCCCTATTTTAGCCATGAACTCCCTTGATAGACATATAGAAAATAAAGCAGAGAGATCTATGATATAAATATCAAGTAGGATAGAGAAGTTAGGACTAGCATGAAGGATTAGACTGGTATCCTTAGCTACACCTATAGTGTTAACTGAGGATCCATCAAGTTGTGTAACCTTCTTTTGGAGGGGTTCATATTTAAGTCCTAATTGGTCAGCCACCTTTTTGGGCATTATAGTACTAGTAGCTCCACTATCTACCATACAATTATGTACTAAGGATTTTCCAATAATTAAAGATACATAAAAGGGAGGTGGTTTTGAGTTCCTACCTTGCATGGTATTGGCTTTGGAGTTGCGACTTGGAGCCTCCTTTTCTTGATCAGTGTTAACCAACACTAGCTTTGTAGCTTCTTTTGTATGCTGAGGAGTAGTCATTTCAGTCATAGCCTTCTTCAAAATCTTAGGTTGCCCTGGAATAGCCAAAGAGTCACACATAGACATAGTAATGTTCACCTTCCTCATGTTGTCTACAATGTTGAAAGGTGTCATAGTGTGTACTCTTTGCTGTTCTTTTACTATGATGGGCTCCACCTCTTTGAGAGTCTAGCCTTTGTTTATTGTAATGACAGGAGCCTTCTTGAATATGATGGGAGTAGCTTGCTATATTGGTTCTATAGATGTAGTAGTTTTGGTACCAGAGTCTGCTCGCTCCATGTCTTGAGCTCTTCTCTTTGACCTTGTGTTGGTAGCAATGGAAGGTTCACCAATAACTCCATTAAAGTCTTGTTGCTCCCAATTGAAGAGAGCAATTTCATTATCTTGTGGTTCCTATTGATGAACTGATCCACTGGAAGAAGCCTCTGATTGAGCTTGTGAGGCATTTTGGACCATCAGTGCTTGGTTCATCCATCCATTTGAACATGTAGCCTGATTATGAGGTTGATTACAAGGGAAACACCATTCATTGTCCATAGCCATATTTTTTTGACTAGGAACCATGTCCCTAATTAGATTTGTAGAATTAAGAGGTGTAGGGTTGTATGGTTGGAATGGTCTTTGATTAAAATTTTGTCTTTGCCTTTGATAACCTCCTTGGTATTGTGGCCTATTCTATTGATAAGGCTATCCCTGACTCTGATATTGCTAATTAGGACCTTGGCCTTGTGGCTGAAAGGGTGGTCTAATTCCTTGCCCTTGCTTCTTTAAGTTTGTGACCTCCTTAGTCAAACTTTGCAGCAAATTTGTCATTTCTTGCTAACTAGTTTGTTGACTATTTTTAATTTCTTGCAGCTCTTGAGAGAAACTTATTTTTAGGTCTTGACCACTAGTACTATCCTAAGGTGCTAATATGGTGGGAATAGGGGTAAATGGAGGTACTTGTGTAGGTGTAACAAGTTGAAGGCTAGGAAAGATGGGCATGGGTGGCCTTCTAGCTATCATACCTGCTTGGATTAAACAATTTTCAGCTCTGATAGCTATATCAAAAGCTTGGGGTAAAGAGGTACCACCCATAGATTAGATCATGATAGAGATTTGGCTATTCATGCTTTGCAAGAAGTATAGGAAAGCATGGTCAGCTGATGGCCTCACCGAGGCTGGAATTCTATTCCATGTCTTGAAGAATCTATTGTTGTAATATGTCATTTGTTCTTGAGGGTCTCTTTTAATGGTTGTCAACTATTCAACCAAAGACAGGTTGTTTGATTTATCTTCAAAATGTTTACTTAATGCATCCCCTAATTCATCCCATGAGGTAATGGAACCAACAGTTAAGGTTCTAAACCATTCAAGAGCCTTACCTTTTAGAGAGGCTGCTAATAATTTGGTGGTTACATCTTCTTGAGTTATATTGTGTATGCTGCAAATGGTGGTCACATCTCTTATATGCTCAAAAGCTATAGTTTGTCCTTCACCTATGAAATCAGGTAGAATCTTTAGTGCCACCAAGGGCACATCATGATGTTTGGAAAAGGCAAATGGACTCCCTTGGTTGAAAGGTGCAAAAGAAAACTGTCTAGCCATTATAGGGACTGAAACTTGCTAAGTAGCAATTGTGTGAGTTGTATTTGATGCTAGATTTAAATCTTCTTCTAGATCTCTAGTTAGAGATCTTCCTCTTCTTCTGAGATGAAAGGGAAAAGGTCTCCTTTTTGAGGTATCAGGAGGTGTAGACTATACTCTCCTTACAGGAGATGTTCTTTGAGTTGATCTACCTTTGTAGCCTCTTTTTAAGGGAAACTTTGAAAATTCAGTAGGCTTTGAGCTTCTAGTCTCAATCTTTCTCATAAAACTTGAACAAATTTAGCCTGGATCTATGAAATCAGTGGAGTCGCTAGATATACTTGATAGAAAACTTCTAAAAGCCTATATTATGCAATCCGCATACTAGAGATAACATAATCTTTTCAAAATGAACTTCTTTTACTAGTCAGGAATGTTATGCCCAAGGTGAGGTATCTTTGGATCTGAATCCTTGGACCTACAATAGCACCTTTGAACATAAATCTGAACCTTGTCCCACCGGGCATGCCAGAAACTATTATACACTAAGTTTGCACCCTTGTTTCAAGCTCTCTTGGTCTTGATAACCTAGTATAACATGGGAATCATCTCCGGGTGTGGGACCTATGCTAACTGAGATGAGACCTCTAGGTTCTAGGTTGCTTCCTCTTGGATAATCACCTTAATTTGCTTCTTGACATGAAAAGTAAATCTTGAGGGGGAAAGGGATAGAAGGAATGCATGAAAGGGAAATAACTTGAAGAGAAAACTACCTACTAGGTGATACACCGAAGTGATGGTATGAATTGCAGTATAAAGAATGAACTCAACACACAATCTTAGGTCTAGGAGATCACAACTCACTGAATAGGATTGCATCAATATTTCATAGAAGGGTCTGAAATAGAGAGATGCTATGTAGGGAAAGAGAGAATTTCATAAGGCAAGAGCACTCTCAAGAACTTAGACACAATCTATAACCTACAAACAGACATTCACCTCTGCAATTGGGTATAAGAATGAGAGAGATTGCCAAGGGTTGAAGTATACCCACAAGAGCATTCAAATCAGATCATTCACAAGCATACACATAGACTACAGAAAGAAAGAGGGATCAAGAACCCTAAGATATCACTGAAAACATTCAAATACTTCAATTCAATAAGAGAGAATTTAGACAAACAAGTATAAGGACAGAGAAGATGTCATAAAATACCTCTACAATATCTAAATAATCAATGGGAGATTACAGGATGTAGAAAACCAGAGGGCAGGAAAGGTACCACAGATAACTTCCTAAGAAAGAGAACTTTCTTCTTTAAAAAATGTGAACTCTGAGCTTCAAAAGCTCTAAAAAACATTATACACATCTCCTTTGCATGAAGGCAGGAGTCAAAAAACCTAACTAGGGTTGCATAAATTGTCATATAATAATCAAACCCTAACCCTGTCATGTTTGATCATAAATGTATCTTGAAATATCTTGATCAATCAGATATGTGCCTTGAATGCAATCCCATCTCTGTACTATATCAACCTGTGAACAAGCCACCTTGATTCATCTACCCTCCCTTCAATTCGGTCTTGCCATGAATGCTCAAATCCAATCCAGGTTTGATTTGTGTATTTCAAAGTACAAGAAGCCATAGGTGGTGCCACCCTTTAATGTTTCTTCGGCGTGAGAATATCAACATGGTACCCTAAGAAATCACAAGAGATGACCACCAGATCTTTCTCAACATTCTCCCAACTACAACCGTCTTGGAACAATCAATTCTAAGGTACCCACAGCCTCGCATTTGACCAACAGCAAGAAACCCCATAAAATATTTAAATTTGAAAATAATGGCTAGCTAGTCCAATTTTAAAATGTGGTCGTCGATATTATTTTTCCCGGCAGATGAACAACCCAGATCAACCCTGGAACAGTCAGGAGACCCTTTGAAATGTCAAGCACCAACTCATCAATCAGAAGCCAATAAAAATGAACACTTTAGCAACACATAGCACATTGGACCCACGACCCACTGAGATTCTCATTGGACGGTTGTCGTTATACCGCGATGCTAAAGATCATGCATATTACTTCAATGGTATAATGAGAACCATAGATCTTGCTCAGAGCTTAACCCACCTCATAAGCCAAAGACCATGGGCCCACTAACAAACTTCTAGATCACAACCCAGCCAGCCAATGAAACGTCAGCATGTCAGACTAAGAGGACCCACCTGACAGAGCCTGGAGATAAAGTAAGATCAACGATTGGTGCATGACCTCATGGGCCAAGAATACTCCATCAAATCATGCACTAGCCATTAGATCTTAAGGAAAGATAGCTCACTGGGCCTGCTGACAGAAATCCACATCACCAACCTTTGACCAATCAGAAGCTTGCATGTCGGCATGACCTGGCAGTGAACCCACTAACAACCAAAGCGCTACACTGAAAAGAAGATCGAAAATCATCATTGCATCATGATGTTAACCTTTGAGCACATCTCCTTAATGGTATAATGATGATTGTAGATCTTTTCTGAGATTTAACTTGCCAGGAAACCGAGACTACCAAACAAACTGTAACCGCTCGCTAGGTCACAGGGTGTTAAGGACTTAACTGCGGGGAATAAGAGATCTTGTGACTAGTTAGGAAAAATAAAGAGCACATGGAAAAAGAAACCCTTAAGCAGCCGAAAAGGTAACTGTGAAATATAACAGGCTAAAGGGTTTTTTAGGGCTTTTGGGTGCCAACAGTCACTTTTTTTGAAATTTAAACCTATAGACTAGGGAGCTAGATGGTTGCAGAGGCCAGAAGGAAAGGCAGACAGCCATGAAATTTTTTGAGGTGTCGATAGGGTCAAAATGGAGATCCTGGATTAAATTTAGCCTAACCAAATGAATAGATATGAAATTTTGGGCAACAATTATAGTAGCAGAATATTGGTAGCATATGAGAAGAACTATTCTATGATTGAGAAAGCTTGTCTAGCTGTGATCTTTGCATCACAAAAACTAAGACACTACATGTTATCTCATACAACACAACTAATATCTAAGATTGATCCACTAAAATACCTACTAAGAAAAGCTACCATCACAGGTAGATTAGCTAAATGGGTGATGCTATTGAGCGTATTTGACATAGAATATGTTGAGCGAAAAGATATTAAAGGCCAAGTTATTTCAAATTAACTGGCTGAAGCACCTTTGTTTGATGATGCACCATTACAGATGGAATTTCATGATTCATCCATCATGCACATATCTTCTAGGACTTGGCATCTTTTCTTTGATGGATCTTACACACAGAATGGATCTGGAGCAGGCATATTATTCATAACACCACAAGGTTATTCAATACCTAAAGCTTTCAAAATAAAATTTCCTTGCACAAACAATATTGTTGAATATGAAGCTCTACTTAATGGCATGAAGATAGCAATTGAGTGGTGAGTGACAGAGTTGCACATTCATGGAGACTCACAACTAGTCATACACCAAGTCAAAGATGTGTACCAAATGAAAGATGAGAAACTTGTTCCCTACAAATGCATTGTAGATGACTTAAAGAAATATTTCATATCTATCACTTTTGAGAAGATTCCTATAATGGAGAACAAGGTTGTTGATGCTATGGTGATGCTATCATCTCTACTATAACAGCCCGAACATGAGCTACGTTACGAGTTCCTAGTGGAAGCATTGTCATTTCCTACATATGGTTCCCCTGAAACCCACATGATCTGCACTTTTTTTGGTCATGATTCTTCTAGATACAAAAACCTATACTCCTACCTTAAAGACCAAATCATCCCTGATTCCTTCAACCACCATGAGAAATGATACCTTATTCAAAATGCATCCCGGTATGTAATCATTAGTAATGATCTATACAAATGGAGTCTAGATGGTATGCTACTTAGGTGTTTAGAGTGTGAAGAGTCTCAACGTGCATTAGAGTAATTCCATGATGGTATATGTGGATCGCATTCCAACGGTTTAACACTAGCTTGAAAACTTATTAGGGTTGGGTACTATTGGCCTAAAATAGAAAAAGAGGCTATCAAATATGCTAAGAACTGTCAAAAGTGCCAAGTACATGGAAACTTGATTCATGCACCAGGGAGAGATCTGATTCCTTTCACTACAAAATGGCCTTTTCAACAATGGACCTTTGATATGATAGGTTCTATTTATCCACATTCTTCTAATGGACATACCCATATCATTACAGCTACATATTACTTTACAAAATGGGTAGAAGCAGTTCCTTTGACTCAAGCAACTAGCAAGAAAATTTCTATGTTCATTCTAAACTACATCATATGTCGGTATGGTATCCCACATTCTATAGTCATAGATAATGGTGGCCAATTCAAAAATAAGGACCTAGATGCCTTATGCTCAAAATTCAAGATAACACAACATTGGTCATCCATATAATATCCTCAAGGGAATGGACAAGAAGAGGCATCAAACAAGAATCTATTAAAAATCTTGCATCGAATAGTTAATAAAACAAGAAGAGACTGGCATCTCATGATCAACCTAGCTCTCTAGACCTACAGAACAAGTATCAAAACACCCACTGGGGCTACACCATTCACTTTAGTTTATGGGTCTGAAGTGGTACTACCTATTGAGGTTAAAATTCCATCACTAAGAATCAGAATGCATGGTCTAGTAACTAATGATGACTACAAAGTGTCTAGGTAGCAAGAACTTGAACTACTAGATGAGAGCAGACAAGTAGCATATGACCATCTTAGAGTATATCAGAAAAGAATGTCTAGAGGCTACAATAAGAAAGTCAGACATAGAGAATTTTAGGTTGGTGATCTAGTCTTGAGAGAGAATCCTAAAAATCAATCACATAGAGAATGCAAGGGGAAGTTTGAACCCACTTGGCTGGGTACCTTTTTTGTCACTACTACTTTTGGCTCTGGAGCCTATCAACTCTCAATGACTGAAGGAGAATAGCTCTGAGAACCAATCAATGTTCTGCATCTGAAGAATTTCTACACCTAAGGCATTCAGTCTATGGTAAAATACCCTTGAAAAAATCATAAAAAAATCAAAAAAATTCCTAAAAAAATGATCATCTTGGTGAAAACCTAGCAATAGGCGCCTTGATGATTCACAAAAAAAAATCAAAAAATGAGAAGTACAAAAAAAAAATTTAAAAATAAAAATACAAAAAAATGAGAAAAAGAAAAAGTGCCTTGGTGAAAACTTGGAAATAGGTGACTTGGTAGAAAAAATAGAATCTCTGCCAAGATGGTGAAAACCTGGCAAACTGGTGCCACTTGTTTCAAAAAATGCTCCATCTATCAGCACAATCTTGGTATTTCCCAGCTTTTAGTCTGCTTTAGTCTGTATATATCCTTTTTTTCAATAAAGTTGGTCTGTACACCAATCAGCAAAAGCGTCTGTATCCTATCAATGTTCAAACTTGGGGGCAACCAATGTCATATCCTATGGTCTCTAGTATACCTCAACGAGTCATATCCAGTCAGAGTCCTTTGAAGCTACATCTGAGTCAATGTGTCTAACTCCTTACTAGAAAGGATTTTGCAATCAAACACAAACATCAACAACAAACTGAATACAATCTTTGCTTCATTGCTTTTATCTCCTTGTATGCTTACTGATTCACATTGAGATTTGTGCATATTGTGTCCTTTCGAGCTCTTTGAAGATGTCCTTCATAGGATTTAGAGAGTTATGACTAGGGGCATAATCTTTTTTTTTTTTTCTACTTTGAGTGAAAATCTAACAACTTTCAAAATTCTCGATTGAAATGGTGTCCATTTGTAAGAATCTCCATCACATATTGGATGGCCATGTGTACCTTGACCATTGATACCTAGATGCTTCAAAGAAGTTTGATCTAACTATTTTCTTTTTGAGTGAGTTCTTACTCCTACTGTGAAATGCAATCTTACCCAAGGATGTGAATGATAAAGGGTCATTGCAGGTAATTTACAACGGATTCAAAATGATCTCTCGATTTCTTGGTATGTTTGTCTACAAGGCGTATTCAGGTCATCACAATGTTTATGTTTTGATGCTTATACAAATTGGTATATCAAAATGGACATGATATTCAGGTCATCCTGGCATTTATGCTTTGGTGCTTATATCTAATCCGACATTTCGACAAAAAGCCCATATTCATATGTCCATGGTTGTCTATCCAGTGGGCGTTGTATTGAATTTTGACGTAACAATCAATATTCATATGTTCATGGTTGTCTAACTAATGGACATTGTATTGATTTATCCAATTACCTAATAAAATATTCAATGATGAAAATGACCGACACATGATCAGTGACTAAGTCCTAGGTCCTAGGTTTACATGTCATTCTGCATGTCACTTTGCACTTTTCATGATTGCATTTTATCTCATCATTGCCAAATATATTGAACACTTAAATGATTCTTCAAATGCTAAACATGATACAAGGACTGAATCTAACATGAAGGTCTCTTCATAGATCAGCAAGCAGTCACCATCCTAGGTTAAACATCCTTTTTGACAAATGACCAAGTACTTGTCTTCATCAATACCTTCAAAATATATCATGTGTATCACTACATTACATATCATTATCATTCCATTACATTTATTGCATTACATACATATACATTTATGAAGCATAAACAAACCATACATTTCCATAATCCATAATCAACTACATTGCATTATCCATACATTTGAAATAAACCGTTGCATTGCATATTCCATACATTCTACACTACTCAAAGAATTTTTACATCACATGATATCATCATACACAAAATGAAAAGTACATATGAAGTCATAACCCAAAACTTGATCTCATATATATCAAAAAACCTTGGAATAGTCAAGGGTGCACTAATGGCATAGTATACAAAATAATGAGCTCATGTGAGCTATCAGATCAAATCAATGTGTATGGACAAAATGACAAAATTAGAGAATAACATGACAGATCAGTTGTTTTTCTACTCCTCTGCATCTAGTGGGGGTAGTGCAGGTGCATATGGCGGTGGATCAACTCACGGTGCTCTCACTCCCTCAGAAGCAACCATGTACTGAGAGTATGTGGGCACCCTTTGTGCAGTAGGTACAGTCACATAGTATGCAGAAACATAATAAGAAGCATGTGCAGTCTGATGGATGACCTCTGCCTACAACCATCTAACATCTACCTCCTACTCTAAATTCTGCCTCTCAGACTCCTTTAGTTGTATCTCAAATGTGGCACTCTGTAATCTTAAGTCCCTACTTTGTAACCTGAGTCACCTGATAATATACTAAGGAGTATGCCTCAGTCCAAGATCTACATCCGCAGCTAGCATATTTGTATCCTCCGTCGGCTGATCAACAATCTCTTCTCTATGTGCCTTGTGGTGTCTAACCTCAGCTCCTAAATCAAAGTCAGGATCAGCTTGTGTAGCACCAGCATCACCACCTACATACTGTTGGGAACCTAACACATTATCTACACTACAAATGCTACCCAGTGTACCACTCTCTCCTCTAGTGTGTCTCCTCTAAAGAACTGCATGTCTGCCTGTTGTAGAACTTTGAGGGCAAGGTGGTCTCATCTATCTAGCTAGTCTCTATGGAGGGACAACATCTTTAGGTCTCAATGGTGTAGGCTGCAACACCAGAATCTATACATCATGACATCTCTGGCCTCTACCCATCGGTGCACTTGTAACATTTGTAGCCTCCTCCATGGTCGGGATCAGCTCTATAGGATCAGAGAATCTCCTTATAGGATGCTTTGCTAACCAAGAAAAAAAAGCATCAGTGACTCCAACATCAACAACCTATGGCTTGTAGTCCCAATCTCTCGACACATACCTAGTGTACCCCTAGTTGCACAGGGCGTAAGATAATCGAGCTATCCAACATAATCCCAGCTCTCAGACAAAATGTGTGTAAGTAGCATAGTCCTATGGTGCATCTTGTATGATGCCATATTGTCTCCAAACATGTGTAATGATAAATCACTCAAGGATAGTAGTGGACCGACCTATCAGCACTCGGCTTTGACAAAAGTAACTAAACTTGGCACGTGCAGCTGGCCATGCCTCCACCTATAAGTATGGTCTCCATATAATGAAGGTCATGTCATCAAGGAAATGCCTCTAGTACTCTATGATGCCCATCTGAACCTATGTAACATATCCTAAATATCTATAAATGAGGGGCTCATGTGGCTGTTTGTCGTCGCCGCATACAAGTCAACATATCAGGATGTGCTCCCATGCCCAAATCTGTAATACCAATGCACTGGAAGTAAAATATTTTCCCTCGTGATACACTATCTTGTGCATCTCTGAGAACATGTGAGCAAGAAATCACTGACCCCATCCCAACTCAGAAGGTGTAGCCATCAGGCGTGCTACCATTGGGGCCCAACCCATCACAAGACCGTTGTGCTGATGGTCATACATGATGATCCCATCTATCATCCCTACAATGATACACTTCAGTCTGTGGGTCTCCCCATATCTCTGTACTAGAGCCTTCCAAGAGATAGACTGAGCCAACTGATCATCATCACCGAATAATGTATGAAAAGCATGAAGACCAGCATTCCCCACACTGATATAGTCAAGTCGAGGACCATGAAAAGGTATGCGTAGAATCCTGTACACATCCTCTAGAGTAACAGTGATCTCTCCAATAGGAAAATGAAATGTTTGTGTCTCATAATGGAATCTCTCAATCAAATTGGTAATCAAACCATGGTTCACCTGAATCTTAGGCAACCGTATCAAGTACTCAAATCTGCACGCAGCTAGGTGCACTTTGAGAGGGTCAGGCGGTGACATGCAGAGTCTCTGAGTTGCAGGGTGTGAAATCCGGACATGTACATCAGGATAGATGACCTACACAACATAGAAATAGGGTACCCTATTAGTAACTTGTTCAAAAATTAGGCTATAAGTACAGAAATTGAAAAGTTGAATACTTTAGAAGGTACATTACATGCTAAGGAATCAGCCTATGAAATTAGGAAAATAAAAAATTTGACATAAGGATGACAAAAATACTCATTGTTTTCCATAAAAGGTTTTAGACTGGTGTCAAAACTCGTATGAGTTTCTACAGGTTCCCGAATGACATTTCATGTGTACACGACAATACAGAGGTTCTCGTATGAGACTTGAGGAACCTGATAAAATGTCATACGACAGATGGGTCCCTCTCATACGACTTACAGTACTAACAGGGATGACACTCTACAAGAAGTTGAAAACTCATACGAGTCCATACAAAATTTTGTATGACTTTCCATGGTGCAAAAATTCAAAAACCTAAAAATGTACGAAAAAGATCCTAAAATGCTAAAAATATAGAAAATTTGAATTCACAGAGAGGCACATAGGTCCACCTTACTGGGTTCTCATACTGGGGAGGTCACTAGTGTCGTCGGTTGTGCTCAAACCAATCTGAAGAGACTGGAACTACCATGTTGTCCATTTTTCTCTCAGAGGGCTCCACAAAGTTCACAAAAGACAAAAGGTTGAAATGATTTGAAAATGACCCTTTTGGCCCTTATATAGGTTTTGACCTAATTTTTCAAAGTGCTCCATTTTGTATGAAAATTGTACCCCTGGCTAATTTCGATGTTCTGAACCTATTTTCAGGATCAAAATTGAAATCTGAGATTATTTACATTGTCAAAATCATGATTTAAAATTTTCAAACTCAGGACGACCAACTGCTTGTATAATTGACCTTCTAATCATCAATGAAATCCAGAATTCAACTTAACAGATTATATCACATCAAACTATTGAAATTTCAACTTGGTCAACCATGGTCAAACCTAGTCTTCGAGACCTCCAAACGATGCAGAACGCATCTCCAGACGTGCACAACCAATTCTCAAATCAATTAACATGCTTCTAAACAATTTAATGCTGACTTTTCTTGTCAAATTTTGATTTTCATCCTGAAGGGGGCATGGCATTGCACATCAATCAAATCTGTAAATCAAATCTTTCTTTCAGTAATCAAGACAACAACCATGTCTAGTTGTTGATTCATTAAAAGACCTCGTCGCTTGGGGCACATCGTTTGGGGTATATCAGATTCATCAAGATCCATATCAATCTGGTATCCTAATCAATCTTGTGAACTATATCACCTCTTTGTAACCATCGGTTCAGTTGTGTTATTTCATTGGTTCTTCATAATTGAAGGGTTCATATTTGGTATCCTTTCGATTCCTTTGGACAATCAGGTTTGGAGTCAGGATGGTCACTTCTTTGTAATCATAGGTTTATAATCAGGCGTTTTGACACTTCTTCGTAATCACCAGTTCATTGTTGATATAGTTAGCATCATCTCGATTCTCTGGTCAGCTAGGACCTGAATCACCAACATCTTCAAATCTATCAATCGGTTTCTGTCTCAGAATCGGTTAATCTCTCAGATCAGTTTCTCCACCACATAATTGAGTCCACATCATTATAAAAAATAGATTAATCTTTGAACCATAGCGCTTTGCACAGTAATTCAAAGAGGGGCAAAATGTAATACCCCAAAAATGGTCTATAGGTTCATTAACCTCCTACATCAACAAATCGAACGAAATCAACACCAAAGTCCTAACCCAAGGCACATCTTTACATCAACTTATCAAAACCCTAATTGATTTTATCTTAATTCTGCATCGAAGAATATTCCTTGAATATTCCTAATTTATCTAATTATCCTAATTGAATATTATTTGGTGATAAATCATATTTATTCTAAAATTTGATTAATTGAATATTTTGAATATTTAATTAATTAAGTTTAATTTTTCCACTTAATTATTTAATTAGATTTAATTATATTTATTCCTAATTTATATTATTTAATTTTGACAATAAATCAAAAATCCTATGAATAATTGATTAAATTCTTATTTAATTAATTAAATCCAGTTGTCAATATTTAATGATATAGTTTTGGAATAAAAGTTTGATTTAATAATTGATTAACCCATAAATCAACTGTTTTAATTCAAAATCAGTTAAGTTGAGAATAAATCACTTTATTTTTAAATTAATTCATATTAAATCATGCACAATCAGAAAAGCAATCAACTTTAAATCAATTATCAAATTCAATTTGTTAACTTTCTAAACTCAACATGTGATTGTGAGTTGAAAAAGTGAACTAAACTCTATTTTGAGTTAAAAAGTACTTTTGTGTGATTTTATGAGTTGATCTATTCTTGATTTTTTGTTAACTCAAAAATCAACCTGAGTTTATCAAGAGTGATTTATGGCTTTTCTCAATGCATCCTCAAGCCATAGATTTCTATATAATCAAGGCTCAGCTCTTCACAAAATGGTCCCTCAAATTTGCAGACTTACTCTGGTGAATTTGCATTTGAAGAATCAAGCTCTTGCAAAATAGGTGATTTGTGAGATCTTTGTTTTCAATTCATTCATAGCATATCATTGTTAGATCAATTTGCACATCATTCCAATTCATTCTAGATTAGTTTCATATCAAGTTTTTCATCTTATTGCACACAAAATCCAAAAAAATAGATTAATCTGCATTCATATTTCATTGCTTTCAATCATTTAAATCTTTCATTTAGGTGTTGCATTGTCACTGATCTCGGTCTGAATCTAAGAATACCATACTCGCACCTACTAGAAGGTAGTAAATCGCTTGGTTAGCTTATTTCATCTATATTGTAGATTTCTTGATTTGCTAACCTCTAATGTTTTACTGAAGTGTTGTGTCTCCAGCTAGGTACAAAATTCACACGCACAATTGTCATTGGCCAAAATAATTTAGCGTAAAAGATGTGTTAAAATATTTTTTAAATGTGGAAGTGTAGGAGTGGGCCCACCTTTTCCACTTTGCATCTCCAACATTTATACTCCATGGATATAATCTGAATAATAAGTGTAGACACCTAAAAATAGTCAGGCAAATACAAGTGAGCAATCAAAGCAAAATCAGAAATTAATTGAAATCAAAGTCAAAGAGGATTAATTAAATCAAATTGATTATTTAGGTGTGCAATTAATCAAATTAATTGTATAGTCGAATTAAACCAAATTCAACCCATTCAAGGCGTACACATGACTAAGGAAATTAAATTAATCAATTAATTAATTCTTAAAATTTCTCACCTACCACATGTGAAGGAATTAAATCAACCAATAGGAATTGAGAATTGAGCTCACATGGATCAAAGCCAAATTGATTCTCAATGACTCATCTTGAGAATGAATCTTGACCACTCATTTTGTCTCTTTGTCTCAAGCTTTGAGGAAAAAATATTTAAATTGTCTCAACGTTTGAGACCATCAATTTGACCCAAATTTGATCATGGTTAAACTTACCACACCCCCTAAAGCTTGGTAAAATCTATAAATAAAAGACAAAAATTAGGAGAAAAAGGATCCACTCTCATTTAGTAATTGCATCCTTATTATAGTCAATTTGATTTGAAAGCATAGTTTTAAGCATTTTTAGCATAATTGAACAAAGATAGCATATAATTCATCATATAGCATTTTAATTCTCATTTTAGAGTTGTCTCTAATGGATGCTAGTTGAGAACATTTCATTAGCTTCTTTAATTAGAGATCCATGAAATGTTTATTGCTTTGTAATTTCAATTTAATAGGTTTCAAGGTTAAATTAGCTTAATTTGAGTTGAATCTTAGTAAAGTAATTTCATGAAGGTATTATACATACACAATAAGATATTAAGAAGGTTGGAAATGTTTTCGATATTTTGATGAATAGAGGTTGTTTAGGTTTTCTATTAAGAATTGTTTTTTTTTTAAATAGTTTTCATTTATCTCTTTTCAAAAGGAGTTTATATTATATTACTAATTTTATTATTTATATGTAATATTAAATACTATATATAAATATTTAATTTTATATTATTTTATGTTATATTTTTATATTATTATATTATTTTAAACTATATTATATTTATTATAACATAATTATATTCATGTGTGCATTATTCTATGTGAATAACTTATAACACTAATGTAATTTATTTGTTAAACATAGTACATAATATAAATATGGGTAGAAAAAATACAATTTCAAATTTATGACAAGATTTAAACAACCCTACTAAATTTTTGACAAGAACTTCCCCGGTCTTACAATTTTATTTTGAATTAGAAATACATTTTATTTAAAATCCACCACGTTTTCTATAATATGTTAAAATTGAAAAACATAAATTATATTAGAGAATTAGCGGTAGAAAATGCAATGTACACAAAGGAATATTTTCACCGAATAATACCAACTTAGATAAGTTAGAAGTAGGTTTAAATTTTATTTATCAGGTCAGTTTTGCTAATGAAAGGCATGTTCATGGTCGGTTACGAAACAATTGAATATTGTAATTCTGAGGATAATATATTGTTTCCAACATAACCTCAAACAATCCTATTTGCATGCCATTTTGTTTTTAGTTTTTCAATATGCATATTGTCGGTTGATGAAGATTGTATGGGAATTTTTCAAAATTGTTCCCATTCAATTTTCTTTACTTATGGGGATCTTCAAATTTTGTGTTTTTATTCAATGCTTTGGAATATATATTATCTTATATTTTATTTTGTCCCTCCTTTTGTCTCTCCTTCCTACTCTTTATCTTGTGAATATATATGGGCCCTTTGATGTAATCCAAGGATGTTTATATTCACCTAATAAATTTTTAGTCATAAATGCTTTGATTAATCACACATGTCAAGTGTTGGTTAATACCACTTATGTGGTCTTTATTTAAGAGTCTATTTGTTAAGGATTAAATAAGTCATAAAAATAATTATGATTGAATATTAGATGTTTGTCATGATTAAATACGAATTAATGTTGAGAAATTTTGGTTCATAAATAATTTTTATAAGAGATTTGGTAGTGGGGTGATACGGATTGGTTGTTGAATTATAAATGTTTTAAGATGAATTGTTTAATTTAGATTATTGTATTTTAGTAGTTTTTTTGTACATTGTGTTTTAGGTATGAATCTTTAGGAGTCGTTAAATTGTACAAAATATTATTTATTACAATGAAGTTAAGTTTGTATTTCTTGTTTTCATATGGTGATTATATTAAGTTTTGTAAGATAGTCATGAAGATTAGGGTTGTCTTGGTCAGTGGGAATCAAACATAAATTTTACTTAATAATGGTGTTAAACAATCTATTATCCTTATGAAGAAGTAGATCACTTCGCAAATAAAGCATTGATCTTGAGATCTCCTAATGACTGTTGATACAATTTCTTCATCTAGGATGATATCATGTGTATATGCATATGTCATCCACTTATTTATCAGATGTTTAGAAGATTCTAATTCGTTTTCTTTAGATATATGACAAAAAAATGTTATCTATTAACTAAAGGATCATTTTCAAAAAATGGTTCTTGTAGAATTCTACAAAATGTTGTGTAACTAAGATAGTGATGAGATGATGTGTTATTATATGTAACACGAACGCCTATAACCATAATAATATCTTCTTCATTTTCATTAACAAAAGACAACAAACTACCTATATTTTATACTAAAATAATAAAAATATGCAACATGTATGAGTGTCATGAATAATACTTGGTCTTAGATCACACAAGTTGAAATACAAATCCAAATGGTCCAAAAATTCATTTGAGAAAAGTAAGAAGGAACAAGTATTGGTTAGATACCTGAAACGGAAATGTAAAAATCCCTCTTCAGAGACTTAGAGGAACAAAAGATGAACACAAAAAAAATCATAATAGATAAGCATAAATTTAGTTAGACATTAAAGGAGCATTTCAAGATGTGACATAGGAGAAGATAAGTAGCCATAATGATTTTTTTCCTTTGGTAATAGTGAGATTCCATAATTTTACACCATGATCATTAATTGTTGATATCAAGACTTTACCACAATCTTTTTTGAAAGTGACTTTTATTTTTTGTAAACGTAAGTGGATGCATGAATGTTCATTGTGTACTACAAAGAGAACAAAGATCCAATCAAAATGGAACAATAAAATACATCATAAAAATCCATAGACTACTAAAAAATTTATTTGTTAATAGATAGATTTACATGAGATTGAAACATGGCAAACAAACTAGCTCTATGTCTTACATTAAGTTCATGGCATTTGATTGTACTAGAGAGGACAAGGGTATGCCTATTAAATTTGCTTCCATTAATTATTACGGATATAATTAAAAGAAAAAACTAGTCTATTTTTTATGAAAAATATCACTTTGGCTTTTTTACAAATTCTCTTTTACTTTTGTTTCAATTTTTTAAAATTTATATTGTCGTTTATATTTTTTTATTTTTTTTTCTCATTTTTTCGTATTTATTTTTTTCATTTAATTTATTATAATTATACTTTGTATGTAAAATATAATTTATTATAATTATTATTATCATTTTAATAAGATATAGGCATTTAACTAATATACTCATGTATATGGACATTATCCATTATAATAATGAAAAAATCAAAAAATTGTAATCAAATAAAATAAAATTCATAACTAAATTAAGTAAGGATAATTCTTTGTTATATTCATATATCTATATCTATATCGGTTGTCCTCTCAGTTGTTTTTGTTAGCATGAATGTTGAATATGTCCTATGGGGGAGTATTCTAGCAGTTATGGAGTAGTTGCATGTTGCATTCATGACTATGTTTGTCATTGATGTCAACACATTGATTATACTAGAGATTAGCAAAGTAGCAGACAAAGTTTGAATTAGCAAACATGGATAATTTCAGATAAGGTTATGTGGAGTTGAGTACATGTTCCTTGTTGTGTCCTGATATCATGGTTAAGAGCTCGTACGAAAATTTAATTATTTGTGTCAGTTATGAGTAATCTAGTGGAACGGTATCCTGTCAGTGTTCCTGAGAAGCGATTTGTAATAATCAGATTATATCTCCTAACAAGGATAGAATCTGGCCAAGTGAAGTTATACATAGGTTGAAGGCATTGCAGAGGTGACTTGGATGATTCAGCATAGTCAGAGGTTACACATGTGAAGATTTATTAATTTTGTGAGCTAATAGTCTTATGTGATTATGGAAATATTATGTAACGTGTAATGTTTTATATTTTGTAATTGGTTAAGTTGAATTGGCCGACTTATTATGAAATATTGTGCACAATATAAAGAAAGGATTTATTTTCTTAATTATAAGTGTGAATGATATGAGAAGTATATGATGCAAAGGTGAAATAGTGATTGATGTATGATGCAAAATGAGAAGATCTCATAGTGAGATCTGGTGAAGCATTTGGTGCAGTTTTTGCATAGTTAGAGAGGAGAAGAAAGTTGTTGAGATTAGTAATTATTGGTATTATTCTGTTCAGATAATATAGAGATTAGTTGGACAGTGTGTTAAGTGATCTTTCCCTTGAAGTTATTTGGATAGTGGGTCCTTCTGTCTTCTTTAACTCCTAACAGGGTTAGAATCTCCTCACAAGGATTCAAAGTCTCTTAATAAAGACTGATATGTATTGAATGTATTTCATAAGACTCCTAATATAATCCATCCTCTCACAAGGAATTTTTATATTAGTACATCTTTTGTGGGTACCATCCCCATTGGGGGTTACTCTCTGATCAAGAGGTTCCCTAGTTAATATATCTAGTGTCATTGTGTATGATTATCTTTCTATGATTGTTGTTTTTGTAGATTATATGTTTCAGATTTAATAAGGTTAATAAAAAAAATTTTATCTGATAATTCATTCACCCTCCCCCCCCCCCACTCTTAGTTATCTTGGTGGACTTTACTTTCTAACAATTGGTATCAAAGTAGCAGGTCCTTGAAGGAAATGTTTAATAGCTTAAGGAGATCTATGGTGAGTCATTTCAGAAAAGAAAGTCCTAAGTTTGATGGAGTTAACTATGATAGATGGAAAGAAAAGATGAAGACATTTCTGCTATGTTTAGGACAAGGATATTGGTTAATTACAAAGAAGGACAAGACTATCATTGAAGAAGACAAAATTAAAGATTGCACTGAAAAAGAAAGAGATCTATTCATGTGTAACATACTTTCTAGAGAAGAACTTTTGTCTGCTCTTCCTCAGAATGAATACAATAAAGTGAAAACTCTAAAGACATCTCATGAAATTTGGTTAGCTTTGGAATCTACTTTTGAAGGTGATAAACATGCTAAGAGAATTAGATTACAAAATTGAATATATTTATTTCAAGAAGCAAAGATGATGGAAGATGAATCTGTTAGAAGATATATTGGTAGAATATCAGAGAATGTTGCAGGTATCAAAGCTTGTGAAAGAAATAAGATTGAAGAAGACAAAAAGATTGAAGAAGGAATTGTCTTGCTTGTGAAAAGAGAACTAGAAGGTAAGAAAATATTTAAATGTTGGACATGTCAAGAATATGGTCATTTTGCATCTAAGTGTCCTAAGAGAGTGAAGAAATATAAGAAGAACTTTAAGCCTAGAAGACCTAAAGAATTTTTATTATGCTAATGATGAAGAATTTGAAGCAAGAATTGATAAATTCTTTAAGTGAAAGTGATAATGAAAGTGATGATATAGGATTTGTTGCAATAAAAGAAGAAAACTCTAAAACTGAAGTTACTAGATCATAGATAGTGGTTGTTCACATCATATGACTAGCGATATGAATAAGTTTATAAAGTTTAATAATTATGATGGAGGAATTGTTAGAGTTGGAAACAATGCACCTTGCTAGATAAAAGGAATAGGACCTATTACTCTTGATGGAAAGACTAACACAAATGATGTTTACTTTGTGAATGGATTAAAACATAATCTTATAAGTGTTGGACAATTAGTTGACAAGGGATATAAAGTTTGGTTTATTGAAAAGACTTGTGTGATCAAGGATAAGAATGGTAAGATGATTGGAATAGGAGCAAGAACCAGAGGTAATGCATTTTAGTTGAATCCTACTGAGATGACATGTTTGATTGCTAAAGTTGATGATAGTTGGTTATGGCACAAAAGGTTTTTTAAAGTAATTTAGTACCCATCAAGAAGTTCACCACAATAGTAAAATTAGAAATTGCTCATATAGATCTGAGTGGTCCCACAAGAACAAGAGGATTCTATGGTGAAAGGTATTTTATGATTCTTGTTGATGATTTTACTAGAATGATGTGGGTAGCACTTCTTAAAGAAAAATCAGAAGCATTTAATAAGTTTAGATTGCTTAAGAACAAAGTTGAGAATGAATCAGGAATGAATATTAAATGTTTAAGATCTGATAGAGGTGAAAAATTTACTTCAAAAGAATTTAATACTTTTTGTGAAGTGAATGACATTAAGAGACAGCTTTCAACCCCTAAAACACCTAAGCAAAATGGTATTGCTGAAAGAAGAAATAGACTAGTAACTGAGGCAACAAGAGCTATGTTTTTTCATAATGATGTAGCAAAGACATTCTGGAGAGAAGCAGTGAATACAACAGTGTATACAATAAGTAGAGTACATATCAAAGTAGATATAGAAATGACTCCTTATGAATTATGGTTTGGACATGCACCATCAGTAAAATATTTTAGAATTTTTGGAAGTAAGTGTTATATTAAGAGAGATGATGATATTGGTAAGTTTTATTTGAGAAGTGATGAAGGTATTTTTCTTGGTTATTCATTGAAAACAAAGGTTATAGATGTTTTAACAAGATAAATAAGACTATTATTAAGAGCACAAATGTTAAAGTGGATGAAAAGTTCAGAATTCAGGAAAGAATACTTGATTATGATTCAGATGAAGAAGCTTATCTTAAAATTGATCAAGAAAATGTTGAGTTGTTTTATAAAACTGACGATGATTTACAGAATGAGATTCATGATGAAGAACAAAGAGAAGAATTGAGATCTAAACCCATAATTGAAGCAAGAGTTGAGATAGTAACACCTAATAAGAATTTGATAAGGAATCATCCTACTGATCAGATTATTCGAAGCAAAGATAGAGGAGTTATGACAAGAAATAAGGTACAAAAAGAATTATGTTTGATTTTTCAAATTGAACCTAAGACTAGTAATGAATCTTGTAAAGATTACAATTGGAATCAAGCAATGAAGGAAGAATTAGATCAGATTGAAAAGAATAATACTTGGGAATTGGTTGTCAGACCTAAGGACAAAAATGTTATAGGAACTAAATGAGTTTTCAAAAACAAGATGATTGAACAAGGTGAAGTTGTAAGAAACAAAGAAAGATTTGTATGTAAAGGATACACACAACAAGAAGGTATTGATTATGAAGAAACATTTTCACCTATTGCAAGAATTGAAGAAGTAAGAATGTTTTTCGCCTATGCAGCTTATAATAAATTCAAAGTGTATCAGATGGATGTGAACTCAACATTTCTAAATGGTGAATTAGAAGAAGAATTCTACATTGAGAAACCATATGGTTTTCCTTTGACTCAAGAAGGAGACATGGTATGTAAACTGAACAAAGCCTTATATGGACTAAAACAAGAACCCAAAACTTGGTATGCAAGATTGAACAAATATTTGGTAAAATTGGAATTCGCTAAAGGCACTGCAGATAGTAATTTGTATCTAAAAGAAATTAAGAATGGTATATTAATTGTAGTTATTTTATTGATGATATAATCTTTGGAGGTGAAGATGAAGTGAGTGATATATTTTTTGATGAAATGAAGATAGAATTTGAGATGAGCATGATTGGAGAAATGAAATTTTTCCTAGGATTACAGATTATACAGAACTATGATGGTATTTTCTTATCTCAGACTAAGTATCTGAAAGCTCTGTTGTAGAGATTTGGTTTGGAAAATTTTAAGCTTATTGGTACACCTATGGTAACTGGCCATAAGCTATCTAAAAAATATGAGACTCTTGTAGTTGAACAAAGGAAGTGCAGAGCTATGATTAGAGGTTTACAATATTTAACTCATACAAGACTAGATATATCACATGCAGTTGGTACTATTGTGAGATTTCAAGTTGATCCTAAGGAATCACATTATGCAACAATAAAGAGAACATTCAAATATTTGAAAGGTACAACTGATTATGGGTTATGGTATGATGAATCAAATGATTTTACCCTATGTGCATATACAGATGCGGATTGGGGAGGTAGTGTGGATGAAAAAAAGAGAACAAGTGATGGAGAATTTTTTCTTGGATGAAGATTGGTTTCTTGGCTAAGAAAGAAACATAATTGTATTTCACAAAGAAAAATAGAAGCAAAATATGTAGCAGAAGCAAATAATTGTAATTAGATAATATAGATGAAACAAATGTTGAAGGATATTAGAATCAAGTTCAATGAGCCTATTATCATACACTATGATAACACGAGTATAGTAAGTATGTCTAATAATCTCATGTTACATTCTAAAACAAAACATATAGAGATCAAGTATCATGTTATAAGAGAGAAAATTATAGAGAAATAATTAAGACTTGAGTATATCAATACAAAGGAGTAGATTGTAGATATATTTACAAAGCCTTTACCTAAAGATGCATTTTAGTATTTGAGAGGTATGCTTGGGGTTATGCTCCAGCCTAATTTTGAGTAGTGATGTAGAAAGATGCATCAGTCCAGTGGTATAGAGCACTATCTTTTTAGATTGTATGTTGATGCTTCCTCTATAGGGGAGTATCTGAGTTTTTTAGCTAATTCATGAAGGACTCTTTGGTAAAAAGGTATCTTCAAATAGTGTCTTTGGACATTTGAGCCTATATTGGATTGGCATAGTGATGCTTACTTTGTCATTGATGTCAACAGGGGAGAAGGATACATGAAAAACATTTGATGATTGATGAAGAGGATTTGAAAAGATAAAGCAGAACAAAAGATTTGCACTTTGGTATTCATGGAACTTGGATGTTTTTCATCTATTTTTCCATCAATGCTAATGGGGGAGATTGTTAGCATGAATTTTGAATATGTCCTATGGGGGAGTATTCTGGCAGTTCTAGAGAAGTTGCATGTTGCATTCATAACTTTTTTTTTATTGATGTCAATACACTGATTATACTAGAGATTACCAGAGTAGTAGACAAAATTTGAATTAGCGCACATGGAGAATTTTAGATAAGGTTATGTAAAGTTGAGGACATGTTTCTTATGGTGTCCTTCTATCATTTTTAAGAGCGTGTATAAAAATTTAATTATTTGTGTCAGCTATGAGTAATCTAGTGGAAACTGTATTCTGGTAGTGTTCCTGAGAAGCAGTTTGTTATAATCGGATTATATCTCCTAACAAGGATAGAATCTAGCCAAGAGAAGTTATACAAAGGTTGAAGACATTGTGAAGGTGACCTAGATGAGTTAGCATAGTCAGAGGTTGCACGTGTGAAGATTTATTAAGTTTGTGAGCCAACAGTCTTATGTGATTATGGAAATATTATTTAACATGTAATGTTTTATATTTTGTAATTGGTTAAGCCTAATTGGCCAACTCATTATGAAATATTGTGCACAGTATAAATAAAGGATTTTTTTCCTCAATTTTAAATGTGAATGATATGAGAAGTATATGAGGTGAATGTGAAATAGTGATTGATGTATGATGTGAAGTGACCATATATGGTAGTGAGATACAGTGAAGCATTTGGCGTAGTTTTGGCACAATCAAAGAGGAGAAACAAGTTGCTGAGATCAATAATTATTGGTATTATTTTTCTCAGATGATATAGAGATCATTTGGATAGTGTGTTTAGTGATCTTTCTCTTCAATTTGTTTGGATAGTGGGTCCTTCTATCTTCCTTAAGTCCTAACAATGTTATAATCTCCTCACAAGGATTCAAAGTCTCCTAATAGGGACTGATATGTACTGAATGTATTTCATAAGACTCCTAATAAAGTCTATCCTCTCACAAGAAATTTTCATATTAGGATATCTTTTGTAAGTACCATCCCCATCGAGGTTTACTCTCTGATTAAGAAGTTCCCTACTTAACATATCTGGTGTCATTGTGTATGATTATCCTTCTATGGTTGTTGTTTATGTTGATTACATGTTTCAGATTTAATAAGGTTAATAAAAGTTATTTTTATTTGATAATTGATTCACCCCCCCATCTCAGTTATCTTGGTGGACTTTACTTTCTAATAGTTTCCCCATATGACAAAGATACAAACCTCTTGGTATATTCACAATGATGCATCTGCACAAGTATGCTTGGATACTTGATTAGAATATACTTATAATTGATTAGAAAGATACTTGATTGGCACATACTTGATATTTTTTTGGCTTTGATTTAATATTGGTATCATCTCAGTCTATTATTGATAGCATCACACCATTTTTATTGGTACACTTTGATTATAGTTCATTGAAGTTATTTTTGACACATGTATTTTGTGTACATATCACAATGATACCTTACATACATATTGTTAGCATGAATGTTGAATATGTCCTATGGGGGGTATTCTATCATTACTGGAGCAATCACATGTTACATTGGTGACTGTGTTTTTCATCGATGTCAACAAATTGTTTATACTGAAGATTAGGAGTGTAGTAGACATAGTTTGAACTAGCTCACATAGAGAATTGTAGATGAGCTTATGAAGAGCTAAGGACATGTGTATTATAGTATCCTAATATCATGGTTAAGAGTGTGTATGTAAATTCAAGTATTTGCATCAATTATAAGTGATCTAGTGGAAATTGTATTCTAATAGAGTTCTTGAGAAGTAGTTTGTGATAATCAGATTATATCTCCTAACATGGATAGAATCTGGACAAGAAAAGTTATACAGAGGTTGAAGACACTTCAAAGGTGACTTGGATAAGTCAACATAGTCATAGGTTGCATGTATGAATATTTATTAAGTTTGAGAGCCAACAATTTTGTGTAATTTTGGAAATATTATGTAACGTGTGATGTTTTATATTTTGTAATTAGTGAGGCCTAATTGGCTGACTCAGTTATGAAATATTGAGTGAGGTATAAAGGAAGGATTTTTTTCCTTAATTATGTAAGAAGTGATTTGAAAAAAAAATTGTGAAGTGTGAATTGATGTGAGTAAGTGATCTAAGGGATTGTTATGTGATGTGAAGTGTACAGATCTGGTGTTGAGATCTAGAGAAGCATTTGGTGCGGTTTAGGCACAGTCTGAGGAGAAAAGAAAAGTTTCTAAGATCAGTTATACTTGGTATTATTTTTTGTGGATAATACAAAGATTAGTTGGATAGTGTGTTCAGTGATCTTTCCCTTGAAGCTATTTGGACAATGGGTACTTCTATCTTCTTTAACTCCTAATAGGGTTAGAATCTTCTCACAGGGATTCAAAGTCTCCTAATAGGGACATATATGTACTGAATGTATTTCAAAAAATCCTAATAGGGCCATCCTCTCATAAGTAATTTTCATATTAGTACATATTTTTTTGGATACCATCGCCACCACAGTTTACTCTCTAATCAAGAGGTTCCCTAGTTAATAGATCTGGTGTCATCGTGTATGCTTATCTTTTTATGGTTTTTTTTTATGTTGATCACATGTTTTAGATATAATAAGGTTGATTAAATTTGTTTTAATCAGACAAATAATTCACCCCCCCTCTCAAATATCTTGGTGGACTTTAATTTCTAACAATTGGTATCAAAGCATCGGGTCCTTAAAGGAAAAGCTTAATAGCTTAAGGAGATCCATGGCAAGTCATTTTAGAAAATAAAGTCCTAAGTTTGATGGAGTTAACTATGACAGCTAGAAAGAGAAGATGAAGACACATCTACTATCTTTAGGGCCAAGATATTGGTTGATCACAAAGAATGAGAAAACTATCATTAAAGAAGAAAAGATTGAGGATTGCACTAAAAAATAAAGAGATCTATTCATGTGTAACATACTTGCTAGAGAAGCACTTTTGTCAGCTCTTCCTGAGAATGAATACAATTAGGTAAAAACTTTAAAGACATCTCATGAAATTTGATTAGCTTTGGAATCAAATTTTTAAGGTGATAAACATGCTAAGAGAATTAGATTACAAAATTGGATATGTTTATTTCAAGAGGCTAAAATGATGGAAGATGAATCTATTAGAAGCTATATTGGTAGAATATCAAAGATTGTTGCAGGTATCAAAGCTTGTGAAGGAAATAAGGATGAAGATAAGATCATATGGAAGATCTTGAAAACCCTAACTCCAACATTTAAGCAAACAACATAGATGATTGAACAAGTCATACCTTGTATTGAGAAGTTTACTAGAGAGACTCTTCTTGGAAGATTGGAAGCAATAGAGATAAGTCTGAAACAATCTGGAGATTTACCTAGGATTGAAACTACCTTCAGTGCACTTAGTGTTCACCCTACCTTGTCAAGGACTACCAGTGTCAGTGGAGATTATGTCATCAACAACAAATCTAAATCTGAAGAAGACATGAAGATTGAAGAAGGAATTGCCTTGCTTGTGAAAAGAGAACTAAAAGGTAAGAAAATATTTAAATATTGGACTTGTCAAGAATATGGTCATTTTGTTTCTAAATTTCCTAAGAGAGTGAAGAAATATAAGAATAAATTTAATCCTAGAAGACCTAAAGAATGTTATTATACTAATGATGAAGAATTTGAAGCCAGTATTGAGAAATTCTTAAGTGAAAGTGATGATATAAGATTTGTTTCAATAAAAGAAGAAAATTTTGAAACAAAAGTCAAAGAAGAAAAAGATTTGGTGTCACAAGTTGAAAAGAAAATTGATTGGATCCTATATAGTGGTTGTTCACATCATATGATTGGTGATATGAATAAGTCTATCAATTTTAACAACTATGATAGAGGAATTGTTAGAGTTGGGAACAACACACCTTGTCAAATAAAAGGAATGGGATCTATTTCTCTTGATGGAAAGATTAACACTGATGATGTTTACTTTGTGGATGGACTAAAACATAATTTTTTAAGTGTTTTTTAGTTAGTTGATGAGATATATCAGCTTTGGTTTACTGAAAAAACTTGTATGATCAAGGATAAGAATGGTAAGATGATTGGGATAGGAGCAAGAACTAGAGGTAATGTATTTCAGTTGAATCCTACTGAGATGATGCGTTTGATTGGTAAAGTTGATGACATCTGGCTATGGCACAAATGTTTTTGTCACATAAACTTTGATCATATTGTAAAACCAATCACTACATTTGCAGTAACATATTTTCCTAAAATTGTGAAACCTACTAAAATGGTGTGCAAAGAATGTGTTATGGAAAAATAGAAGATAAGTTCTTTCCCCAGCAAGAAGTTCACCAAAATAGTAAAATTGGATATTGGTCATACAAATCTAAGTACTATTCCTACAAGAACAAGAGGATTCTATGGTGAAAGGTATTTTATGATTCTTGTTGATGAATTTACTAAGATGATGTGGGTATCATTTCTTAAATAAAAGTTAGAAGCATTTGAAAAGTTTAGATTTCTTAAAAATAGAGTTGAGAATGAATCGAGAATGAAGATTAAATGTCTAAGATCTAATAGAGGTAGAGAATTTACTTCAAATTAATTTAATACTTTTTTTGAAGTGAATGACATTAAGAGATAGCTTTCAGCTCCTAAAACACCTGAAAAAAATGGTATTATTGAAAGAAGAAATAGATCGGTAACTAAGGAAACAAGAGCTATGTTGTTTTAGAATGATGTAGAAAAGATATTTTGGAGAGAAGAAGTAAACACAATAGTATATACAATAAATAGAGTGCATATCAGAGCATACACAAACAAGACTCCTTATGAATTATGGTTCAGACATGCACCATCAGTAAAATATTATAGAATCTTTGGAAGTAAGTATTACATTAAAAGAGATGATGACATTGGTAAGTTTGATCTAAGAAGTGATGAAGGTATGTTCCTTGGTTATTCATTGAAAACAAAAGCTTACAGATATTTGAATGAGAGAACTAAGACTATTGTTGAGAGTGCAAATGTTAAAGTGGATGGAAAGTTCAAAATTCAAGAGAAAGTACTTGATTATAATTCAGATGAAGAAGCCTATCCTAAAACTAATCAAGAAAATGTTGATTTTTTTTATGAAACTAACAATGATTTGCGAAATGAGACTCATGATGAAGAAAAAAGAGAAGAGCCAAGATCCAAACCTAGAATTGAAGCAAGAGTTGAAATAGTAACACCTAATAATAATTTGATAAGGAATAATGCTGCTGATCAGATTATTTGGAGCAAAGACAAAGGAGTTATGACAAGAAATAAGGTACATGATGAATTATGATTGATTTCTCAAATTGAACCTAAGATTACAAATGAAGCTTGTAAAGATGAGCATTGGATTCAAGCAATGAAGGAAGAATTGGATCATATTGAGAAGAATAACACTTGGGAATTGGTTCCCAAACTTAAGGACAAAAATATTATTGGAACTAAATGGGTTTTTAGAAACAATATGAATGAACAAGGTGAATTTGTAAGAAAAAAAGAAAGATTGGTATGTAAAGGATACTCACAACAAGAAGGTATTGATTACAAAGAAATTTTTGCACTTGTTGCAACAATTGAAGCAGTAAGAATATTTTTGGCCTATGTATCTTATAATAAATTCAAAGTGTATCTGATGGATGTGAAGTCAACATTTCTAAATGGTGAATTAGAAGAAGTCTACATTAAGCACCCAGAAAGTTTTGTTGGAGATTTTCCAGCAAGAAGGATTGTTGACTGTATGTTTGTCATTGATGACAACATATGGTAAGAAGCGTGCATGGAAGCCTGATGGAGAGAGCCTTGTGCATATATTTCTTATATATGTTATCAGCATGATATCATAAATGTAGAGGTTGATTCTTAGTGAAGACAGTAATACAATTGTTTGTATCAGTAAGTGTTCCTAAAAGGTCCCAGGAAGAGTTCTTTATGTGCTTTACAATATGGTTGTACTGAAGCCTTGTGCATTTATATTTATGTTGTAGACATGTGTATGATGATATGTTCATGGAAACAAAGTCAGATGTATAGTATAGGTTGAGTTATGAAGTCTCCAATTGATAGTTACAGTTTCTTGAGTTTATTCGGTGAAGTCGATAGTGTTTATATTGTTGTATTAGTTGTGCCTATCATTTGGATATCCATGTTTGGATTTATGTTTGGAGAAGAGTTAAGAATTATTTTTTAAGAGTGTGTGACATAATTTAGCATGAGAATAAAGTTTGAATTAATTTGGTGGAGCCGACTATGTGAAGTGATGCTTCTACTCATATTGAGTTGGGCGGTTCCATTTTGTGTTGCGTACTTAGTATAGCTGACTAAGATGTTATTGGAGAGTTATATTGTTTCTCTAATATGATTTCAAGATGGTTCTAATGGGTTTACTTGATTATATCATTTAGAGGAAGATATTTATAGGCAGTCATTTGTGATTGCTAAGGATGGAAGACAACAGAAAGAATAGAGTAGAGAAGAGAGTGTAAAGTATTGTGCCATCAGTAGAAGGTCTATGTGACAAAGAATAAAGTGTATTCTATTCATTGGAATTGATCAAGATAGCAGGTCTACCTCTCATTTCACCAAAGATCTAGATATAGTGTGTATTTGTTAAACAAAAGGTTGCAGCCTTCACCCCTTTGAGTAGTGTGCTCACCCCTAACAGGGTTAATTGTAAAAGACTCCTAACAGGGTCTGACCCTTGACTAGGTCACTGTACTTAATGCATTGTAAAGATCAAATCTTATCAAGGTTGTAAGATCTTCTAACAGATATAATAATACTCTAGTGTAGTTTATAGCGGGTGCTAATTCCCACCAGGGTTTTTACCTATTTGGGTTTCCTCGTAACCAAAATTGTGGTGTTGTGTTAAGTGCTCTCATATTGTGTTTATGCTTAATGATCTTATATACAAAATTGCATAAAGAATTGAATCTTGTAGATAACTAATTCACCCCCCTCGCCTCTCAGTTATCTCTTGGGACTATTCCTAACAATTGGTATCAGAGCCAAGTGCCTCAGAGAGAAAGTTCAACAGCTTGAGGTTGATCAGATGGTGTTCTTTAGAAAAGAAAGTCCTAAGTTTGATGGAGAGAATTATCTTGACAGGAAGAACAAAATGATGACATATTTGTAGTGCATTGCCTTTGCAATTTTTGAAGTAGCTACCAAAGAAGTTCATATTCCCTCTCTAGAAGATCTTGTAAAGGAAGATGAAACTCTTAAGAAAAAAGATATGTTCACTCAAAATGATATTGCCAAAGAAGCCCTTATTAGTGCATTGTCTGACAATGAATTTTTAGAGATCGAGAAAGTAGATAAAGCCTACAAGATATGGAAGTATCTAGAATACATGTTTGAAGGAGATGTCCAAGCCAAGAATGCATGCAGAAAGACATGGATGAAAAATTACAATACATTGGAGATGCTACCTAAAGAGAACATTAGAGCCTATAACCAAAGGATTAATGAAGCAGTTGCAGGAATCAGAAACAATGGTGGAGAAATTTCTGAAGAAGACATAATGGATAAGTTGATGACTACTTTGACACCAAAATATGAGAACAAGATAAACATCTTAGATGAGACTATGCAATTTTCAAAATAATTCTAGAGAGAGACCTTAATTAGTAAGATTTTAGCCTTTGAGATATCAAGTTTGAAGACAGAGCCTAAAAGTGAGACAACATTCAAAGCCTTAGTCCATGGTAAGAAATCCTTGAACACTTATGGTAAATTTGATAATGATGATGAAGAGAAAGCACTGGATGATTTCATTCCTATGATTGCTAAGAAAGAAAGGAAAGGAGAAGGAAAATATGAAGGTTAATTACTGATGTAGAGGGAAGGGTGGTGGTATTGAAAACATGAGAGAACTTAGAAATTTTAGGGGTTTAGGCAATCTAGCCTACCCAAACCCTTAAGTGTCTTGAAGGCTTAACTTCTCAAATTCCCCCCTAGGCCTCTAAGTGATATTTTTGGTTTTATATGTTCCAAACAACTAGGATTCAAATACTTTTAGGGTTCTAGATCAATCCCAAACTCCCAACCTAAACAATCTTCTTCAATCTGCCAGAGACCTAATTCACCAAGCTAGTAGCCCTGCAACGGACTAAAAATAGGAATAACTTTGTCTTTTCTCAAAGCACTTGACAAGATGTTTCCATTTCTAGATACCCTTTTCAGAGCATTACAACATATCAAAAACTTCCTTATGATTGTTTTGGACCAATACCACTATACATGATTGGCGCCTTGTTTCAATGCATGGAAAATGCCTAATTTAACAAAGGAAGTACTAACCAGACTTCATCTAATGACCCCAACTCCTGGATAGTGTTTAGTTATGTCTTAAATTTCCCAAATCCAAAAGTAATTAGCCTCCAAGGCTCTGCAACACCAAAACCCCCAATTTGTGACTTTAACCCCTTGTTCCTTAAGGCTTTCTCAATGTCCTATTTATACACACTCCTTCATCAAATTGGTGAATGATTCACCATCTCCTAAACATTTTATAACATTCCTAATTATAAAATCCACCCCTCATTTGGACAGATCGCTCACTACTATACTTTAGCCACCATTTTCACTATTTTTCCCTCTATGTTCTAAACTATGCTCATTGTTGTCTTGCTTATTTCTGCATATGCAATGTTAGAACTTATGTTACAAATTAAACCAATTCATTCCATGAATATTATGCCTTTATACTCATGGAATGATCCCCATTGTTCCTAAAACCCTATTGCAATAATAGTAACAGTCAAAGAAACGTTACTAATACACAACTGGTGCAACAGTAAACTCAAGGTGATATGAAATTCATCTAAAAGCAACCACAATGGATAAATAAACTCTACTAGATCATATAAATATTTGACCAATCAATACAAACTTCCAAGACTGAATGGAATTGTAGAAATTAGAGAGTTTTATTGCTTACTATTCCCAGTTCGTACACACAGGCTCTCTTCTATGTCTTTAACAGAGACTTCTTCCCACATATATATAACTCTTAAAATAACCATTTCAACCAACTATCATCATTGAGTTGAAAGGATAAGTCTTAAAACAATGATAAACGAATACTTCCCTCTTAACTTCCTAAAATAGTCGTTATTATTTAAATATTTGAATAACAAAATGGCTTTATTTGAATATTCAATTCTTTTCTAAATGATCCTTAATGTCCTAGACCTATCCCATGCCCGCCCTAGACTTCTTAAACATAATTTGAGACTTGGACATCATTAGTCCATTACAATCAGATTTTTTGTCCTTTTAAGGACATTGTAAACATAAAATTGGGTTCTTTGAGGACATTACACTAGGTCAAAATATTGCACTAATTTGAGGTCATGATAGGTGCTAGGATCTTCCAGTTGATCTTTGAACTCTAATTATACATTCCACTCCTCTGATTTTCTTGGAGGGTCTTGAAGGCCTTCATAGTCCTCAACCCTAGATTAGATGTGTGAGATGCTCCTACACCATACTCCCCCTCATGCAAAGAACTCTTGCCCCAAGAGTTTTTGTGCTTCTACCCACTGTATTTTCTCATAGAAGCCTGATGTTTAGGGATGACACACTCCCCCAAAGTGACCTTCCTCTACCTCCAACTCCCTGCATTCATGCATAAAAAATTAGATAAAAACTTAGTTGTATTTGGCTGCCATGCTTCATGATAGTGCTACTGTTGTACATCAGACCTCTGAACAAACTTTATTTGTCTCTACCCTGTCCCCCTTTCTCCTTCAACTATGTGTCCTCCAATATGACACTTTATTATTCCAACCAGTACAAAATTTTGTGTAAACAACCCTTCCTTCCTTGGATTGTCCTACCCCTTAATTTGGCATTGTTTCAAACACCAACCAGTGTCATGATGGAAGTTACTCTAACCCTACACTAAAATATCTTTGCCAAAGCACATAAATATAGTCTTCATTTCATTATCCATAAGTGGAGTCAACTTATAGGTGACCCTACCTTTATGCACCATATAAGTATTTGTGAAACCATCATGTAAAGTCCTCCTAGACCATTGCCAAGGCCTACCCAAGATGACATGCCCACAACTCATATTCAACACATCACACAAAATACTATCAGAATATTGCCCAATTGAAAAATTTAGGATAACTTGCTCATTCACAAGTTGATTTTTATCCTTACCCACCCAAGTTGCATAGTATGGATTGTGATGTGGAAAAGTTTGTAAACATAACTTATTGATGACCTCCTTTGAAACCAGATTGTGTGAAGCACCTGAATCAACAAGTAAAATAAAAATCTTACCTTGGATTAGACATTGGGTCTTGAAAATACTTGCTCCTTGTGTTGGTTGTCCCCTTCCTACCAACAAATATTCACCTTCTTTTGGTAGTACCAAGACAAGCTCTTGTTTGTCCTCTTTGCTTGTTTCTTCTTCCACCAAAGTCACTCTTCTATCTTTGCCTTCATTCCACTTGGGACACCTAAAGTATTGGTGGCCTACTTCATTGCAATTGAAGCATCTTCTTATGAACACTCCACTTCCTCTACCTCCACTTCTTCTACCTTTATAACACCCTCTTGATTCTGAAAATGTTTTGTCCTTATCCTTCTCATTATTGCCCTAAAAATTAGAGTTTGTTCTTCCACCTCTTCCCCTCATAGAAGATCCTCCTCTTGTGTTACTTTGCTTCTCTTGTCTCCTTCTTATCTTCTCTTTAGCCTTCAAGGCTAATTGATAGCATTCATCAACCGACCTTGGGGTAGAAAGACTAAGTTGATCCTGGATATTGAACCTCAGCCCCACCATATACCTTGCAATCTTTTCTTCTATCTCTTCCTCATGATCCACTCTAATATCAAGCTTGTGGAATTCCTTTGTGTACTTCTATACATCCATCTCCTTCTACCTAAAATCCCTCATCTTCTTGTACAACTGTAATCTATAATCTTTTGGAAAAATTTTTGCCTTCATCTTGTCCATCATAGTATACCAAGATTTGATCTTGGGTTTCCCATTCTTCCATCTATCTACCTAGATATAATCCCACCACAACAAAGCATGTCCCTTCAACCTGGACTTTGCTATCTTCACTTTGTCCTTCTCTTCTATCCCTTCACATTCAAAGCAATTTTCAATTGCACCAAACCAATCTATCAGTTCTTCATTATCCATCTTCCCTCCATAAATAGGTAAGTGTGTCCTTACCCTTACATCTCCACTCTTTATGGCCTTCACCAATTTAGCCATCCTCACATCTTTAGGGTCTATTGGTTCCTCTACTTGGGTTTCTCCTCCCTCTTCTTCTACTACTACTTCTTCATCTTTTCTGATGCTCTTATCCCTAATCTCCAATGTTGCTATCCTCTCCATCATAGTTCTCATCAATCTATCCTTCTCATGGCTCTCCTTGTCTCTTTGATCTAGGGCTTCCTTAATATTTTGATTATCAGCCAATTGCTCCTTCAAAATCCTTGCCAACTCCATTTTGGTCATCCTGATAGGCAAATCTCCATCTTCTCCATCAACCATGGTTGCTTGATTAGCCTGGTACAAGAATCAACTTAGGGCTACTCCTCCCAGGATAGTTCAACTATAAGGGCTTGTCTAAGGACTCAAGAACCAACTTCACAAGACCAATGCAACTTCCACAAGAACTTTCCCTTTCTTTGATACCACTTGATGAAGAGGGAAGGGTGGTGGTATTGAAAACATAAGAGAACTTAGAAATTTCAGGGGTTTAGGCAATCTAGCCTACCCAAACTCGTAAGTGTCTTGAAGGCTTAACTTCTCAAATTCCCCCCCTAGCCCTCTAAGTGATATTTTTGGTTTTATATGTTCCAAAAAACTTGGATTCAAAGACTTTTAGGGTTCTAAATAAATCCCAAACTCCCAACCTACACAATCTTCTTCAATCTACTAGAGACCTAATTCACCAAGCTAGTAGCCTTGCAACAGACTAAAAATAGGAATAACTTTGTCTTTTCTCAAAGCACTTGACAAGATATTTTCATTTATAGATACCCTTTATAGATTATTACAACATATCAAAAAATTCCTTATGATTGTTTTGGACCAGTACCACTATACATGACTGGTGCCTTGTTTCAATGCATGAAAAATGCCTAATTTAACAAAGGAAATACTAACCAGACTTCATCTAATGACCCAAACTCCTGGAAAGTGTTTAGTTATGTCTTAAATTGGCCAAATCCAAAATAAATTAGCCTCCAGGGCTTTGCAACACCAAAACCCCCAATTTGTGACTTTAAACCCTTGTTCCTTAGGGCTTTCTCAATGTCCTATTTCTACATAGTCCTGCATCAAATTGGTGAATGATTCACCATCTCCTAAACATGTTATAATATTCCTAATTATAAAATCCACCCCTCGTTTAGACAGATCACTCACTGCTATACTTTAGCCACCATTTTCACTATTTTTCCCTCTCTATTTTGAACTGTGCTCATTGTTGTCTTGCTTATTTATGCATATGCAATGTTAACTTATGTTACAAATTAGACCAATTCATTCCATGAATATTATGCCTTTATACTCATGGAATGATCCCCATTGTTCCTAAAACTCTACTGCAATAACAATAACAGTCAAAGAAACGTTACTAATACACAACTGGCACAACAGTAAACTTGAGGCGATATGAAATTCATCTAAAAGAAACTAAAATGGATAAATAAACTCTACTAGATCATATAAATATTTGACCAATCAATACAAACTTCCAAGAGTGAATGGAATTGCAAAAATTAGAGAGTTTTATTGCTTACTATTCCCAGTCCGTACACACAGGCTCTCTTCTATGTCTTTAATAGAGACTTCTTTCCACATATATATAACTCTTCAAATAACCATTTCAACCAACTATCATTGTTGAGTTGAAAGGTTAAGTCTTAAAACAATGAAAAACTAATACTTCCCTCTTAACTTCCTAAAATAGTCGTTATTATTTAAATATCTGAATAACAAAATGGCTTTATTTAAATATTCAGTTCTTTTCTAAATCATCCTTAATGTCCTAGACCTATCCCATGCCCACCCTAGACTTCTTACACATAATTTGAGACTTGGACATCATTAGTCCATTACAATCAAGTTTTTAGTCCTTTTAAGAATATTGTAAACATAAAATTGGGTCCTTTGAGGACATTACACTAGATCAAAATATTGCACTAATTTGAGGTCATGATAGGTGCTAGGATCTTCTAGTTGATCTTTGAACTTTGATTATACATTCCACTCTTCTAATTTTGTTGGAGGGTCTTGAAGGTCTTTATAGTCCTCAAACCTAGATTAGATGTGTGAGGTGATCCTGCACTAGTTACCATTCAATTTTTTTTCATATAACAAGATTGGTCACTTTGTTTCTAAGTGTCCTACAAGAGTCAAGAAGTTCAAAACTAATTACAAACCTATGTATACAAAAGAATGCTACTATGCTGGAGATGGAGTATCATATGATGATTCAGTAGAAGATGAATTGGATTCATTGCCATTAAATAAATGGAGAAGATGTTTGATGAAATGGACCTTGAAGATGAAAAGAAAGCACAAGAGTTAGCACTAATTTCACAGGTTGACATCATGACAGATTGGATCATTGACAATGGTTGCTCACATCACATGACAAGAGACAAGGATATTTTTGTACATCTGGATAGGTACAAAGGTGGAATGGTTATATTTGGAGACAACACTCCTAAACCTATCATAGGTAAAGGACCTATCACCTTGGATGGAAAGAACAACACTGATGATGTTCTTTATGTTGATTGTTTGCAGCATAACATACTAAGTGTTGGATAGTTGATTGACAAAGGATACCAATTGGAATTTAAAGACAACAAGTGCATCATTAATAAAAAGGAAGGAGAAATAAATGCATTAGGTTCAAAGACTAAAGGTAATGTTTTTCAACTTAATCCTAAAGCAAGTCGTTTTGTTGCAAAAGTAGATGATAGTTGGCTATGGCACAAAAGACTATGTCACATCAATTTTGACAACATAGTGAAGATAAGCAATGTAAAGATAGTAAGAGACCTTCCTAGCATAGAAAAACTAGTTGATACAATATGTAGGGAATGTGTGATGGGAAAGCATGTGAGGAATTCATTCAAAAGCAAGCATGATGCGGTAGAGAAAAAATTGGATCTAGTGCATACAGACCTATGTGGACCAACTCAAACAAAATCATACTATGATGATAGGTATTTCATTTTGTTTGTTGATGATTATTCTAGAATGATGTGGGTTTCATTCTTAAAGGATAAATCATAAGCATTTGACAAGTTTAAAATATTCAAAACTAAGGTTGAAAATGAGTTTGGATTGAAGATTAAATGTCTAAGATCAGATAGAGGAGGAGAATTCACATTTGATAGATTTTATGAGTACTACAAAGAACATGGGATAAATAGATAGCTAAGTTCTCCTAGAACCCCTTAGCCAAATGGAATTGAAGAAAGAAGGAATAGTATTATTCTTGACACAGCACACACCATCATAATTGAATGAAAGGTCACACACACCTATTGGAGATATGCCATCAATAATGTAGTCTATACTATCAATATAATTTCAATTAAGGCCAGGTGTGAATGAGACACCTTATGAGATATGGTTTGGGAATGTACCTACAGTCAAATACTTTAGAATCTTTGGAAGCAAGTGCCACATCAAGAGAGATGAAGCAATTGGCAAGTTTGATGAAAGAAGTTATGAAGGTATTTTTCTTGGTTACTCTACTAAAAGAAAAGATTATAGATGTTTCAACTTAAAATTGAAGATCATTTAAATTTCTCATGTTAAGATTGAAGAGAAGTTTATGATTCAAGAGAGGTATCATGATTATGCACCTATGATTGAAGAAGAACTTAGACCTACCACTAAAGTAATAGTTGTCGATGAAATATTTGATAGCATTGATGTATTATTCAATGACCCTGAAACTAGTGAAGAAGAATCTTAGAAGTCAGATGAGAGATTCATGCCTAATGTTCCTAAATTCATATCTAGATATAATTCAAAGGAAGACATCATTAGAGATCAGAACAACAAAGTCATGACAAGATCAAAAGCAAAAGGTTCAATAGCAAATGAAGAGGTATGTTTACTTTCACAAATTGAACCCTTAAGTTTTGAAGATGCATGTAATAATTTAGATTGGCATGAAGAAATGAAAGAAGAGATAGATCATATAATTAAGAATGATACTTGGGAACTAGTCCCTAGGCCTAGTGATAAGAATGTGATTGGAACCAAGTGGTTATTACTCTTCAAAATGAAAACTAATGATAGTTCTGATGTATTTGATGTATATAATGATTTTTTAAAGTGGTTTTGAGGTTTTTATACTTACCCAATACTCCCAATCGCTAAATGTCTCAAACTAGTCTAGAGGCCTAATTGGCTTTCCTTGTAGCCCTGTCTAGCGATAAAATGGACCATAACTCTATAATTTCCCAAAGGATGGATAAAATAAATGATATATTTAGATACCATTTTGGACATATGAAAACATATCACCAACTTAGGTATGGGTTTTTTGCACCGAGTATGACTGTCCTCACTATGTGACCTCGAAATGCATAAAAAATGGGTGATTTTACAAAGAAAATATATCATAGAAATATCCCCAAGTTACCAAACATTGGAAAGTGTCATTAAGTGGTTCAAAACCTCTAAATCCAAGAGGAAATTAACCCAGCACACTTGTAACATCAAAAAATCCAAATACCTCTCTTAAACCCTTGATTTGAGGGTTTCTTCAATCTCCCTTCTCCAAACAATTTCAAACTTACTTGGTGATTGATTCACCATTAATATGTCATTATAAGACTATTCAAATCTTAAGAACACCTTGCCCTTAAGGCCAAACTTTCACTGTTGTACTGTACCTGCATACTCCAAGGTTAATTCACTATTTTCTTGCTTGGTGATCACCTTAACTCTGATTTTCTGCATATTTCAAGTTAGAAAAGTATGATACATGTTAAGGATACATCATCCCATGAATTCTAGGCCTTGGATTTCATGGTATGATCATTCATTCATAAAGAAATCAAAATAAATAAAAGATTTGCTAACTGTGACTGTTCAAAACAACAAATGTAGGGTACAATGCTCAAAAGATACTCAAATCATTCAATAAGAGAAGGTGAATGTATGAGGACTCACTACATTAAAATGTTATTGTCCTAAATCAAATGAATAGACCAACACCAAAATAATCTATTCAAATTTGCAGAGAGATTTGTATTACTTCCATTCACTATTTTTTAAAATCGAACATTCCAGTCATGATCCTATACAATGGGAGTTGTCTACAATTTAATAAATCAAATCTTAACTTCCCCAACCATACACAACTGGTTTGAGGGATTAGTTAAGTGTTTTTAATAATAAAATCCCATTTCCCTCCTAAAGTGGCTACTAGCCATTACTTTTTGAATATTTAAACTTTTAAATTGTAAAAATACTTTAAAACCTTATTAAATTGGAATTTAAGAACTCCAAAGGTTGTTAAACACCTAAGCGAATCAATTTCATCATTCTTATACTCCTAACTACCCAAAAACACCCTTTGACACTATTGGTCCATATTATAGCTAAATTTGACCATTCGAACATATAAATAAAATCCATTTATTTGAATGCCATTAGATGGCATTAAAACATCAAAGGTGCCAATATACAATAATTTATTGGATTTACATTGTTTAAAATGCCTTTAACCTCTTTGATCCTTTGATCTTTATTAGGTGACTTGATTGTCTTCATAGTCTTCTTGTGTAGTTGGAGTGGCTTCATGAATTTCGTGTTGATGCTTGGTGCCCCTGCACCATACTCCCCACCTGCAAGAAAAATCTTGTCCTAAGAGTTGTGTGGTGTGAAGGAGCTATGTGAGATAGGGGTGAAGTAATCCCCCAATGTAATCTTCTTTCTCCCACCTTGCCAACCTGCATTCACATACCAATTGTCAAAAGAAAAACATAAATTGGTTGACTGTCCTTGGGAAGGATAGTGAGAAGGCTGCAAGGCCTCCATCTTCCTTGATTCCTTGCATTGATTAGACCTCTGGTCCAACATCTATGCCCCCTTTCTATTCTTTGGCTGCATTATAGGACACTTGACTGTCCCAACTTGCACAAAGGCTAAATCCCAAAGTTCTCCACCTCTAGGACTGTCATGGCTACCTTTGGACTGTACTTTCTCATCCCTCTTCCATCCAGTATCATACTAAACTTTCTTTGATATCTCCTACCCAGAAAACATAAGTATTGGTGCTTCTTGATTCCTCACTAATGGCTACAACTCAAACTTCTTGCCTTCATGGTGAACCAAATATTTATTAGCGAATCCATCATGGATTACCTTTCTTGACCATTTCTAGGACCTGCCTAAAATCAGATGTCCACAACTCATATCCATAACATCACATAACACCCTGTCTCTATACTTGCCAACTAAAAACTCAATCAAGACTTCAGTACTAACCAACAAATTTTGATTCACATTGACCCATGTAGCATAATATAGATTAGGATGCACAAATTTTTGCAAATTCAACTTTCTAACAACCTTATTAGACACCACATTATGACTTGCACCTGAATCTATGATAAGTCTACAAACTTTACCTTGGATCAAACAATTAGATCTGAAAATGCTTGGATGATATGGTGTTTGACTCTTGCCCATGAATAGGTACTCTCCCTCCTCTGGTAATGCCATGATAGGTTCTTGTTTGTCTTCTTTACTTTTTTCTTCTTCAACCAAATGCACCCTTCTTTCTTTGCTTTTGTCTTCAATCCACTTGGGACACCTAAAATATTGATGGCCTACTTCATTACAATGGAAGCATCTACCTTTGAACACTCCATTTCATCTTCCCCCACTCCTTCCACCTCTATAACCCCCTCTTGTATCAAATGAGTAGGGCTTGTCCTTGTCTTTTTCATTCTGATTTTGAAAATTAGTATTACCTCTTCCTCTCATAGAAAATCCACCTCTAGTGTTGCCTTGTCTCTCTTGCCTCTGTAGACACACAAAATTGGACAAGTGCTTTTAAAATGGCAAAAATCAATAAAATGCATTAAAGGGATTAAATCAAGTAAAAAGGGACATAATTAAATAAAGTGGGACAAAATCAATTAAAGCAAAAGAGAAATTAAATAATGATGTTAAATAATTAAATCAAAAGCTTAAAGGGGCCAAAAATACTATATAATTAATTTTAATTAATTAATTGTATAGTTGTTTTAAAAATCAAAATGAACCCATTACCCTTACATGGCTAAATTTAATTAATTAATTGAATTTAATAAATCCTATTTTCTTTCAACAAAATGATTGACCAATAAGAATTGAGGACAAAAAGTCATAAATCACTCAAACATTTAAATTGTCCAAAGCTTTGAAACCATTTAAAGCCTTGTCCCCTCATTTGTCCCCCCACTTATGAACAATGCAAAGTATTTGACTCAACCAAGGGATAACCATGATTACTTCACTCCACCCCCTACCCTTAGACATTTACTATAAATATGAGGCATTTTGGAGAGCATTTCCATCTTAGAATTTCATTTGCAAAGCATTGTTACTATAGGTAATTGAAATCATTCTAAGAGCATTTTGAGCATTTTAGCATAATAATTGTGTCAATTTGAGCTAGATTAAGCATAATAGAAGCATAATAGAAGCATAGTAGAAGCATATAGCAGCATAATTCTCATTTTAGAGGTGTCACTAGTGAGGATCTAAGATGAGAGCTTCATTTACCAGTTCTTTCTAGAGAACCATGAGATGTTCTAGATTATAGTTTCATTTTAAATTAGATTGGCATTGTATTTTCTTTAAATTGATGCTATTAGATCTTAATTTCATGAAGGTCATATCCATCATCACACAAATGGCACCCACCGTGGGGCTCTAAGCCTCATTTCATCATTTAGATCTTCATTTACATGCTTGTATTCTCTATTTTCCATGTTTATATTGCAGGAAATCAGTGAAATCACACTTACAAGAGATCTGTTCATGCCTATAGTTATTTTACTGCCAGCTACAATCTCTGTATTCACATGGATTAATTGGAGATTCACACCTATGATCGTAAAGCATTTAGCCTTTGTCTCTTCAAGTCACATGTGTGACTCAGGGAGTATCGCCTAGCTTCATTTTAGTGTCGCTTATTGTAAAGCTTTGCTCCACACTTTTAATTAATAGTTACGCTTATGATTCTTGAAATATCACTTTGTTGAAATTTTGTTGTCACTTAAGTCAAAGCTTTGCATTACAATTTTCAAATTACTGTCACGCTTTGGATATTTCAGTTTCCGCTTTCTGTTGGTTAAAATGTCACCTTGTAGTAATAATTTTCTATAATTTAAAGGTTTTGTTCATGCTTAGGAATAATTTGTACATGCTTTTGTGATTTTTAGTATCACTTGTGGCACTGTAGAGTGTCACTTGGTATTTGTAAAATTACACCTGTGAACATTTTGTTATCACCTATTTGCTAGACAATGTCACCTTCAGTTTTCTATCAAAATTTGTTTGCAGATTGATTAATTCTATCATTTAAATTTTTGATTGTACATTTTCATGGTAAATGAACAGGCATCCAAAAGTGTAGAAGCCAGAAACCAAGTTCAACAAAGAAGAGAAGGCACTAGCTAAGAAAATCAAAAGGGAAAATAAAACACACATCAAAGTTGTCCTTGAGCTAACACAAGATGAAGATAGTTAGGTATATCAAATTAAAATACCTTGCTGTAATTGAAGCTTATAAGCAAAAATTTGTATCTTTGAATTGTATTTTTAGCCCATAATTCAAATTTTTGTTTGAGAGTTTGCAATTAGAGTGCTCAAAATTTAGTTTATAAATCTTTGTGTTGTTAATTTTGATTTTGGTTTCCCCTCACTTTGATTGTTAGTGTTGACTAACTTGCTAGAGGATAAGCACATTGGGAGGAGCTATTACCAAGGTGAGTAAAAAAAAATGATAAAATTCTCTCAAAAATGCCCCTAGCTTTATGCTAGCTACAAGAAAAAGGTATTCTCCTAATCAAGCTTGCATTTGATTATATTGTGGCATTTCATTTTGATATAAGCTTGGGATAAAATAGGAAATGAATTTCACACTTCAATTCTAAGAATCTCCTTGTCAAGGGATTGGGAAAGAACAGACATGTTTGTAAGTGTGTGGAACAAAGAAAGACAATAGGGATATGCTCTTCACTCTTTGAGTGAACCAAACTCCCAAACTTGACAGCCTAAGTTCATTTCTTGTTTTCATATACATGCTAGAGCAATAGTGGGCTTGCCTCCCAAGTTTGCCTTAACGAGGCCAGTGAGAGGGACAACCCAAAGTGGGATACACTCACTTTTGCCACGAGAATCTGACCACTCTAAAACAAAATGCATGTATCCTTAATGGGGTGCATGACAAACAGATTTTAATTTTTCAACCTTCCTCTAGTAGTCCTCACGGATTGTGCAAAATTGTACTTTGGTGCATGTGGGAAGCCTCCTTGGAGGATGAGAGATTGCAGTTTGTTTGAACGGAATATATATTAAAACCTGGATAAAATAGCAAGGCCACCTTGTAGAGCCATGTTTACAAGCCAAAATTGACTTTAGGTAGGCTGTTTGGAATTCTTTCTTGTGCTATACATGTGAAAACATTCGAGAATATACATACTAGAGTGTTTTTAGGGACATGATGACAAAGTGATGTGTGTGTTGTGATTATTTTTCTATTTTCAAACAAAGAAATTTCAAAAGACCTAATCTTAAATGTTTAAAAATCCAAAATCTTACAAACTGGTCAGAGAAGTGCCGCTTATGCACAAAACAAACTCACCTATCAAAGGTTCAGCTACACCTATGACTTGTTTAAAAATGTGTAGACACAGTGAAGTCATGCCCAGAATATTTTAAAACACGCCTGGTAAAAATTGGAAACCCGCGTATCAATAGAAAAGTTCCACCTACATACCTACAGTGTTCCACCTAGTTCAATACCAGTTCACACGTAAAAACATTTCAGTCACACCTACACTCTGGCAAGTGAAACCTAGAAACAAAGAAGGGAAAACAGTAAACATCTCCCAAAGATTTGGAAAGATTTTGACATCATTTTTGGATACCCTTTTCAGAGATACTCCTTATCAATGCAACAAATAGATCATATTCTTGAAAAATATTTATAATGATGGAATTATTTTAGAAATGTATCAATCCTACTATGGAGCATAATTATCAAAATCAAGATCAAAATCTCCATAGGAATCAAAATGATGAAGTATCTGAAGAAAAAGTTTCAGAAGCAATCCAAGATCCTATATTTATGGAAATAATGGGATTAATTATGAATAGGGATAAAGAAGCATATTTCATGAAGTTAGCTCAATTAGGAGCTAAGCTTCCTCATGATTTTGACACATCAATCTTGAGGGAGAATCAAGAGAAATAAAAAGATGCATCATCTAAAAAGCCATCATTAAGATCAATGTGTCCTTTTTGTTATAATGATATGCCATCTGTATCTTCATTTTCCTCACATTAGAATCTCCATTGGAATCAAAATCATGAGGTTTTTGAAGAAGAAGTTCTTGAAGCAATCCAAGATCCCATATTTATGGAAACAATGCAATTGATTTTAAAGAGGGATAAAGAAGCATACTTCATGAAGTTAGCTCAATTAGGAGACAAGTTTCATCATAATTTTGACACATCAACCATGAGGGAGAATGAGGAAAAACAAAAAGAGGCATCATCTAAAAATCCATCATTAAGATCAATGTGTCCTTTTCTTTATAATGATGGGCCATGTTAGGGATTTTTCTTGTAGGATCAAACTGATAGTTGAATTTATGTTCTTTAAGACTAATTCTAACAAGAAAAAGACCTAATTACTGAGGATTGGATAAGATCCTCCTTCACTTTTTAGCTCCACATACTTAGGTAGGTATTACCTTTTAATGATAACTAATTATATAGTATTTATGTGAGTGGACACTGATCTGCTATTAACCCTTCTAATGCATCAATCTATAGAATATTCTACATATGACCATGATCAATTTAATGCAAAGTTTAACCAGGCAAAACATGATTGTAAATAAAGAAAAGATCAGTGATTTAAGGATTCTCATCCTTCTTCCTTTTAAGGAGGGACAACCTAGATGATTCTCTCTTTAAGGAATCAAGAAATATGGACTATAAGCCTTAGGAACAGTCCAATCTACTTTGTGCAATAAACATGAAATGAAAATGTACTGGTAAATGATGTAACAGTTTCAATTTCTCTTCTAAGATCTATGAAAGATAAAACCATAAGAAACAAACACCAAACTAGTGCCTTGTCTAATGGGCAACAAAGTCAAACTACAAACCAACAAGTAAATTCTAAAAGAAATACAACAGTATGCCTTACATACCAACTACAAATCCAAATAGATTGCCTTACAAACTATTCTATTAACCAAACACTGTTGTCATCAAAAAATCCAAACAAATATATTTACTCTTCAAGGTGAAATATGAGAACTTTTAATTCTTTCCTTGAAAGAAACTCATCAATCAATCAAGCAAGTTGCATCACAACTGGTATATTTTAAATGCCTAACATGTAAAAAATACAAGAGTACAATATAAAAGAAAAGAGACAACAACAATATATGGTAGAAGTTGCAGTGTATTTTTATTTATAATCAACTTGCCACTTACAATTACAATTCCATTACACAGAAGATCAGACACAAGACTTGGAAATCTACTTCAAAGCAATTATGTTCCAATTTTCTATTATCTCTCCAACCAACCCCAAAATATGAGTCCTAAAATCTATATATACATCCCTTTTCAACCACCTTGGAATTCCATTATTAATGGGAATGCAACAAGCTTTAGATGGTTGAAAAACCAAACCCTTAAAGCATAAGAGATAGAAATTAAAAATAAAATACAACAAGCCCTTAGGCGGTGGAAAGACAAGACTTCCTTGGACTATTGTACATCCTTGGCTGCTTGAAAACTAACACCTTCAACTACAAATATTTATGATAGCTCCTTGAGTTTAATGAGATATGGTGACCACCATTTTAGGCTAACCTACACTATTCTTAAATGATAGCTTATCATCCCTGTATTCTCAAATCAAGCATTGGGTGTGTTAGATGTCCTTCTCATTCTTCATCCAAAATGTCTAAGTCAACTGTGGCAGATCTAACTTTTTTTGGCTTTGTCAGTTCATCCCATGCTATTACTTGAAATATGTAATTGCCTTGACATCTACTACAAATCTGGTGAGATCACTCTCTTCCTTAATAGCTTCATCTAAGGTTTTGTTGAAGCTTTCCAAATCAACATTATTATCTTCACCTAAAAATGCCTCTTTCCTAGGCAATAGAAGATCAGCATCTAATCTCCATTGATCAAGACTCTTTATGACTCCATTTGTACTCAAAATTGAGGGGATGAATTTTTTGGAACAAGAGCTAAGCATGGCTATCTAGCCTCAATCAAATTTGCCTTACCCTTGAAAAGTGGTAATATGGCTTTAATTCTGTCAATCTACTCACCAACTCTAACAACTATCTCTGGTATGTCACTCCCCAAAGATTGAGCCAAAATAAATCTTTCAAAAAGTGGTGCTCTGACAGACCACACTGTATGAAATCCACTCAAAATTTTCACATAATTATCGACCTCCTTTTGCAATTCAGGCAATTTTCCATAAGCATTAAAAACTAGGTCAAATTTATCCTTGATTATAATCATTCTGTGCTGCAAGATACTCAAAAGGGCCTGTAATATAGCCTCATTCTTCTCCTCATTAATCTTCTTCAGCTCTGCTGCCACCTCCTCCTCTATCATTCCTTGTGCTTCTATTAATGAAGGCTATTCGAGAGGTCCAGGAACTACTACAGGAGTATTAATTATTTGTAATTACAGCTCCTTTGCCTATTTTTCCAATGCTATAACTTTAATTATCTGTAAATCAATATCCTTTACAAGGGCATTGTAATTACTTAAAAGAGAGCCATACCTCTCAGATATCTATTTTGTTTTGTCTTCATTCATTTTTGCAAATTGGGTAAAGACCTAAGATATCTCAAGGTCCCCAGTATTGTGGATAGACCACACAATCTTGTCACCTTCCATCTGCTCTTTTACATTCAAAATTTGTGGCTTCTTGTCTATAGGGTAAAGACACCACATGCCCAATGCTTGATTCTTTGGGCTATACTCAAATCCTCTAATTATATCCCCTACTTGGGTCTCTGATGACAAAGTGACATCTTCCTGTCTCTTTATTTGGTCTATAATAAAATTAGAATACAAACTCCATCTAGGCACAAGTAACATGTTACTCTATCTAACTAATTTCCTGGCCTGATATGAAGTAAAGCTTTCAACCTCTGGCTCATATTCTCTTAATTGTTGTACTGCCTCATCAAGCACTTGACCCTCCTTAGTTATTTTCACATTAGATGCAACTCGTTGTTGCTTGTGCCCAATCAAAAAGCTTTTAAATTCATCAGAATTGACAAAATTATCATCATTCAAGAATGCATCCTACTCAATTATTCTTTCCTCCTGGCCTAAACCCAGAGGCAACTCTACATCCTCAGTTTCATACCTTTGTTGTCTCTTGGCCTCTCTGACTACTTTCCTTATTTCATGGTGATGAAAACTAGTCCCTGTGTAGAGTGCACTTACTCTGTCCTTCTTCTTCTTCTTTGATGACTCTCCAACCATTAACTTCCTCTTCTTTTGTAAGGGCTCAGTGGTGTCCTTTGAGCTAGGAAGCTCACTGAGGTTGACAGTCTAACCTCCTACCTTGGGTTCTTCATTTAATGGCTGCTCCATAGGGGATTGGCTATATATTGGGTAGCCACCATCACTATCTTCTTCACATTCAGAATCAGAGTGGGCCTTTTTACCCTGATTAGCATCGTCAATTTGATCCTTCATGGACTCAACTAATGTGTCAAATTGAGCCATCATCTGCTCAAGTCTCTAGAGGTAAGGCAAAGTGGGAAAGAAACCCCCAAATACTAATCCTTTTCCTTTTAACTCCCTTTCAATTTTATGTAACTGATACAATTGTTCAATTCTTTTCTCTACCTCATCATCTTTAATGATGTTTTTGATCACATCCTCCTCAGGATACTCTTCATGTTGCTTATTAAAAGGAATGGTAGGCATGTAATATCTCCTTGCAACAACCATGAAACCTTCTATATCTACATACCTATGTGGAATTGCAAACATCCAGTATTTCTCTAACCAATCATTCACCTTACTGAAAGCTCCCTTTCCAATTGTAATATAGTGCACCCTAAATTGTTGAGGAGTGAGAGTCCCTTTCCTGTGGAGAGCCAAGTGTTCTTTATCTATCAACATGAGTTACCAAATAAACTCTAGAAATACAACTCTTGGTGGAACATAAAATGGAAGTAGATGAGGAGGCTAAGGGTACCTATAAACCCTAATCATGGTATAGCCCTTCTCATAGTAAAAATCCCCCCAATTGTGACCCTTGGTCCACTTATCAATAAATTGTTGGGTTCTCACCAATTGCAGGACCTTGGTGGATAATATTGTACAATTAACTCCCAAATTGCAGAGAATGGGGTACACAATCCAGCTCTCAAAGGAACCAAAATCTCACCTAGGGAAAGAAGTGCTCCAAATTGCTAACCAGAACTATACTGGATTAGGTTGTCCATTCCACATCATTTGTGGCTTAAGATCATTCAAATTTATAAGATCATAATTGTGATACACAATGAGGTGCATCAGCAAGGAGTAATGCATGAATCTAGGTGTAGAACTAGATGTGAAGTCCTTCAAATACAACAAACCCTCATGCATCTTGTTTATCACATAACCAATAAATTCATACCCTCTATTCACCAGATGGCTCTGTGAATCCATCACTAACATTAAAATATTAGAGGTAATCCTCTCAGGGCCTGCATCAATTCCCAAGACTTGGCATATCCCATATGCAATGTATTTCATGTAAAACTTAAGGTCCTTGTAAGCATATGGAATCGATCTAGCCATAGGTGCAATATAATTTCTATTTTCTTTAGGCATGTAGCTCTTTATCTCCTTAGAGACCAAAGCAGCCTCTCTAACATATCTATTTTCTTGAGCCTGTAAGTTAATCTCCATGGCCATTGGAAATTGAATTCCGAATGCCCTCATGAAAGAGTTGTGGTCTAGGGTTACCAAGAGTGAACCATCCTCCTTTCTAATTGTCTTAGATAAGGGATCATATCTTTGGGATAGCATAAGAAGTGTGTCTACATCTAGAAAAACCTCTGGGACAATCAATTTGGCCAACCTTGAAGTCCAAGGGTTTGAAACTGGTATAACACTATCATGGTTTTTATAGAAATAACTAAAAAGACACATTCCTATGATTTCAAGCATCCTGGCATCTCTACAGTAAGCTAAATCATCCACAAAGATATCATCACTAACCTTCTTGTTTTGAGATGAACCAGGCAAGAGGGTGAGGAACTCATCTGAAAAAATGTCTTTTATTTTTTCCTTAGACCCTCGGCTGGTGGAGGCTCTGCTTGTTGTTTCCTAACTCATTCTGAGTGAGACTCTGAAAATTCTCTGCAAAAATCACTGGACACACTGTAATTTTGGAAAGCTCTAAAAACCTAGTGTTCTGTACTCTTCGATATGCTTCGTAACCTTGAAATTAGTAGCCTCTAACTATTTTATCTATAGAATTGAATGTGCCACCATTTTTGGCATTTACAGCTATCAAAAGGTCATTTCCACCATTACTTTGGCACGAATAGGTCTTCAAACTACTAGCCATAGCTCAAAAAATTTAAATTCAAATATTCAGAGACTTGGTGACTGGAGAAAAAGTCTCGCAATCCTTTTATAATATTGAGGCCTTAGAAAAGTTTCTGAGACCTAGCGACTAAGAGGGCTTCTCGTATTCGTAGAAAGAGTCCCCACCTTTTGAATTCATTGTGAGATTTGGCGATCATAAAATTTTGATCTAGAGATTCAGCGACCATAGTCGACCTCTTTATTCCATCTTTAATTTTTCACATTCAGAGATCACTCGACTATAGTCAATTTCTTAGTCGCGAGAACAATATTTCTCTTTTCAAGATCACACGACTAGAAATATTTTCAATCTTTATTACGAGATCTGGTGACAACAGGAAAACTCTAAGTCACGAAACATGGTTGACTTTTCAAACTTCTTTTTGAGATATCCTAACCTGGTCATCTGGAGATTTGGCGACTATGAGAGCTTCTCATAGTTGTGGAAACTTTATTAATCCTTTTAAAACATTTAGTGATCACCCAACTTGGAGATCTAGTGACAAACCTAGAGTCTCTTAATCGCTAAAGAATTCTAACTTTTCAACTTCCTTTCTGAGATCTCATGACCATTGTTGATCCTTTTCTTCATTTCATCCTAGAGTCCACATTAAGTCATGAGAGCTTTTCTCACTTAACTGTTTGATTCAGTGACCAAGAGATAACCATGTCACTAGATCGCTAGAGGCTTTTCACTTAACTATCAAGAACTTGAGATCACATGACTACATAGTCACTGTATCACTAAATACACATATAACCACAAGGCTAAACCACAACATTAATCTTAACTCAACCCTTGGAAAATCTAGAGACTACGTGACAAAGAGGTTCGCTGAGTCTCACAATCATTTTCTTAACTAGGGTTAAGTCTTGAGAGCATGCGATTGAGGAAATCTCTAAGTCATGGAAACATTTCTTAACTCTGAGTTGTATCTAGAGATTAAATACTGGTCATTGATCAAAAATTCATTCTATGGTTTTCACTAAGTCTCATAATCCTATATCACTTAACCGCTGCATCTGGAGACCTAGAGACAACCGCGTTGCTGGATTGCTAACCGCGCAGGAGATAACTGCCACCTTTGGGAGATAACGTGATCACTGAAAATCATAATCGCTAAATGAAACATCACTTTAATAAATTAACCTAAGATCACCCAACCAAAGGTAACTTCCATCTAGAGACCACATGACCATAGTCTACTACTTATAAAACTTTTCACAGAAGTCACTAGATCTCGAGAAAACATTTTGAGACCTAGAGACTAAAAGGGAAAATGCTAAGTCATTTGATAATAAGGAATATTCCAAAGTGCTCATGAGATCAGGCGATAAAGGCTTTTGGGCAATCGCTAAATATGAAGGAATATTCCTACTTCTCTAGGAGACTAAGCGACTAAGAGAGGAAATTAAAGTGTACATGCTTATTTCAATGCTTAAGTGACCTAAAAAAGTAGCAGAGAAATAGAAGGCTGACAACTTAAACTAGGGCTTTTTTATTTTTAGGATATTTAGACCCAAAAAACCCTAAAGACTGTAAAATTTTTCAAAAACATCCTATCTTTTGGGGCAAAAAACAAAAATTGAGATTTTTAACCAACAGTGGCTCTATCTGAGGATGTTAAAATGCAAGTTTGAACAAGAACCATAGATCTCTGGGATGCAGACCAAAAACTACAGTAACCTAGAACAGGAAGAAACACACTGTTGGAAATATAGATGTAGTAACTAAGAGGGGGGGTGAATCAGTTAAGCACAAAATATCACCACTGATCCCTTAAATATCTTACCAAATTATTTATTGTGCCACTTGGTAAATATATAGAGAAATACTGAAAACTTGATTCTTGAAATGTGTAATAATTAAACTATTCTTAAGCATTCATCACTGATTAAATAAAGAAAATAACATGAACACAAGAGACACCAGATTTACCGTGGAAACCCAATATGGGAAAAACCACCAATGTAACTAGTTACTATTTTTCACTCTTCTGAAGTGATTCTCAGTTAGAAGCCAACCCGGTAAAAGGTTACAAAACACACTGTTAGGTGTGACCTTGTTAGAGGATTTAATCACCCTGCTAGGAGTGGCCTTGTAAGAGGTCTTGAAACAATTCAATAGAACTATTACCTTGTTAGAGGATTTACAAAATGGTTGTTAAACCAACTCGGTTAAGAGATTTTGATATCACTGCTACAATTGCTAGAGAGTAATAATGAAATAACCGACAATTGAATTGCTGAATATAGATCTCTGTTCTATTTCACTAGATCCTTACTGATCAATTAAAACTTTTCTGCTCAAGGATATCTGACCATCCTTCAAAATTCACACACACCTTTCTTCAAAATGATTTCTGCATGCTGTATATTTTATTCACCATTTGACCTTCTATATATATATGCCATTTCATAATCATTTAGATTGTCAAGTCGGCACTAATAATTATTATAATAGTCGGCTGGGATAAACAAACTGTAATAACAAAATTCTTTGAAGGGCCGACCTTGCTCGGTAAACATTAATCCTAAAAAGATTTCCTTCGGTGACCAAGAGAACTCGGTAACCATAGTGAATTCTGCAACATCCTTTGGAGACCGAGAGAGCTCAGTAACCACTAATTTTCCTTCGATAACCGGGGAGGCTCGGTTAACACTGTTATCCTATCATGTTTTCTTTAGACACTCAAGAGAACTTGGTAGACACTAAAAATTTCCTAGCTAACCAACTGAGCTCGGTAGATATTGAGAACCGCTTAGCTAACCGACTGAACTTAGTAGATACTGAGAACCGCTTAGCTGACCGACTGAACTCGGTAGATACTGAGAATTGCTTAGCTGACCGACTGAACTTGGTAGATACTGGGAGTGATAATTGATATGACATTTGTGTGACATCAAAGACAACACATAGCTAATCCAACAATGTCCTTCAGACAATTGTATCCAACAATCTCCCTCTTTGGCATTGATGGCAAAACAACATGTCATAGCACAATGAAATTTCACAGAGAAACCAAGAGTAAGAAACATATCCTTAGCTTCATTCTAATTTCCATCATCTTCAACCTTCTTTCTCTGACTGAGAACTCTCCCTCTTAACTTCTCAAATTATTCTTCTTAGAAATTTCTTGAAATGATAGCAAACTCTCCCTCTTTGACAACACATGCCAAAGACAACTTACATAGTTTTGTTAAATATCAATGTACCTTGTGTACTGATTCATATGCAATGATTCCCTGACTATGCTACATCAACTGATTGATCTTCAAAATTTTCTAGTTGATGCATCACTAAAACTTTATTTAGTGAACCTTGGACAGGGGAGTGACCCCTAACTTGCCTCTTAGATACAAGAATGCATCCTTAGGTAGTGGTTTGGTGAAGATATCTACAATTTGTTCTTTTGTATGAATATATTCCAATCTGATTTCCTTGTCCTGCACCAATTCTCTGACAAAGTGATATTTAATTGCAATGTGCTTGGTTTTGGAATGCATTATTGGATTCTTTGAAATATTTATTGCACTTATATTATCACAAAACATAACAATTGGTTCTTTGATCTCAACCTTCATGCCTTCCAAAAGCTATTTAAACCATATAATATTAGAGTAGTTTACTACTGCAACAACATATTTTGCTTCTGTTGTGGATTGGGATGTGCAATTTTGCTTTTTACTAGTCCAAGATACTAACCTCTTGCCAAGAAAGAATGCACCACCACTTGTACTCTTTCTGTCATCAATGTTTCCTACCCAGTCAGCATCAGTAAACACTTTTAAATCCAGATTGCCTCCAAATTTATACCACAAGCCATAATCTTCAGTTCCCCTTAAATACCTCAAGATTCTTTTGATTTCCATCATGTGATTTTCTCTGGGTTTAGCCGAGAATCTTGCCACTATTCCAACTGCTAAGGCAATATCAGGCCTTGTGTGTACTACATACTATAATTTTCCAATCATTGATTTGTATAAGGTCTGATCTACTTCTTTTGAATCATCATCTTTGGTAAGCTTCAGTCTAGTACACATGGGTGTACCAACTGGTTTTGAATCTTCCATACCAAATTTCTTAAGTATTTTCCTGATATATTTAGACTGAGTAATGTAGCTACCATTTTTGTTCTGCTGAATTTGAAGTCCAACAAAGAATTTTATCTGACCAAACATAGACATTTCAAATTCTTTGTTCATAAGCTCTAAAAATTCTTTGCACTAATCATCATTTCCTATAAACATAGTATCATCCACAAATATTTCTGCCAAAACAATTTTGTTATCTGATCCTTCTTTGATGTATAAATTGTTGTTATCATTAGCCCTTTTGAAATCAATTTGAGTAAGATAGTTATGTAATCTTTCATACCATGCTCTAGGAGCTTGTTTTAGACCATACAATGCTTTGTGTAATTTGCAGACCATATCCCTTTTGTCTGGATCAATAAAACCTTCAGGTTACTCAATGTAGACTTCTTCCTCAAGAATACCATTGAGAAAAGAAGATTTGATATCCATTTGATATACCTTAAATCCTTTATGTGCTGCATATGCAAGTAAAGTCCTCACACCTTCTAATCTTGCAACAGGAGCAAAAGTCTCTCCATAATCTATTCCTTCTTCTTGAGAATATGCTTTACATACCAATCTTGCTTTGTTTCTTGATACTTGACCATCTTCATTCAATTTATTTCTGAATACCCATTTTGTCCCAATTACATTTTTATCTTTAGGCCTAGGTACAAGAGTCCATGTCTTATTTTTCTCTATTTTCTCTATTTCTTCATTCATAGCCTCAATCCAACTTTCATTTTCTAATGCATCTTTGACATTTTTAGGTTCAAAATCAGCAAATAAACATGTACCTTTTAGTTTACTTCTTGTCATAGTACCATCTAATTTGTTTCCAATAATCTAATTTGGTTTATGATGCTTTTTGACGGACTTGGCTAATATAGGTTCCTTGCTTCCTGAATGAGTTACATTGTCATCTTCTTCATCTTCAGGTTCAGATTGCTCAGGCTCGGTAGATACTTGCTTGGTAGCTTTAGACTGAGACTCGGTACTTTGTGACTTGGTCTAAACTTCTTGTGACTCAGTTACTGTACTAGGCTCGGTAGATGTAGTCTCCTTACATGTGTCTGGCAATGTATCAAGTTCGATGTAAACAAATTTTCTATAGTCCTCTGGTTCCTTTTTGCTTTCTTCTTCAATCTTTTCTACAGACTCATCAATTCTCACATGTGCACTTTCTATGATTTTGTGAGTAGACAAATTTAGACATCTATATGCCTTACTTTTGCAAGAATATCCCAAAAATATTCCTTCATCACTTTTTACATCAAATTTTCCTTTTCTAGATTCTTTCAAGATGTAACATTTACTACCAAATACTTTTAGGTAACTTACATTTGGTTTGTAGCCATACCATAGCTCATATGGAGTCTTGAATGTGTCTTTTCTTAGCTGTACTTGGTTCAAGGTGTGAACTATAGTGATGATAGCTTCCTTCCAGTATTTCATAGCAATGTTCTTTTCAATCATTAGAGCCCTTGCACAATCCATGATAGATCTGTTCCTTCTTTCAGCTATTCCATTCTGCTCAGGAGTTCTTGGGGTTGATACCTATCTTTTGATTCCTCTTTCAATGCAGAAATTATTGAATTCATGGGAGATGAATTCACCACTTCTGTCTGATCTCAAGCATTTTATTCTTTTTCCTATTTCCTTTTCTACTCTTGCTAGATACCATTTGAACTTCTCAAATGCTTCAGACTTTTCTCTTAAATACATAACAGTCATCATTCTAGAATAATCATCAACAAAGAGAATAAAGAATTTTTCTCTGATATAGCTCTCAATTCCAATAGGTCCACATAAATTAGTATGCACAATTTCTAAAATATCTTCAGACTGATAGTTTTTACTTTTGAAACTATACTTTCCCATTTTACCAATTTGACAATTCTTGCATAGACCAACATCAGGTTTCTTCAAAGTAGGAATACCTCTTACTTTCTTGAATTTTCTTATTTTCATCATGTTGTCAAAATTTACATGACATAACCTTTTGTGCCATAACCAACTTTCTTCAATTTGAGAAATAAAACATGAGTAATCACCAAGATCAAGATAAAATAGGTTACCTTTGGTTTGTTTTCCTGATCCTATCAATTTTCCTTTGTCATCCAGCAGTCTTGCTTTGCCATTCATGAATTCAACCTTGAATCCAATGTTGATTAGCTATACTACACTTAGAAGATTATGCTTTAGTCCTTTGACCCAATATGCATTATCACATATAAGTTCTTTGGTTAATTAAATTCATCCCTTTCCTTTTATACAACAGGGTTCATTGTTTCCAAACCTTATATTACCACCATCAAAGTTTTCAAAGTGTTCAAACTTGGTCCTATCACCAGTCATATGATGTAAACATCCACTATCTATAATCCATGTATCATTCTTTCTTATATGAGAGATAAGTGCCATCTCATCTTCATCATTATCAGATTCATCTTTTACAGCAATGAAAACAATTTTTTCTTCACTATCATCCAAATCTTTAGCTAAGAAACATGTTTTCTTACCTTTATCCTTGAATGATTTGAAATTTTTCTTGCCATTGTACTTGTAATTTTTCTTCTCATCTTTGCTTTTCTTGTTTGGACACCTACCTACAATATGACCAATTTCTTCACATGAAAAATAGATTAAGGGAGTTTTACCTCTATATTTTCCTCTGCCTCTTGAATACTTCTTTGCAAGTAATGCTTCAATAACTTCAAGATCACTATCAGAACTTTCCTCTGATTCTTCTTGACTTTCTGATTGGATTTTCTTCCCTTTCTTGAGTGAAAGTTTGGCCTCAAAAGATGATTCAATATTTTTAGAAGTTGGAACATAGTTGTCATAGTTATCCAGTTCAAAGGCTGTCAATCTTCCAACTAAGGCATCCAAAGTTATATTGTGATTTTCTTCACATCTTCTTTCTTGAATAGCAGAAACTCTTATTGCATAAATAGGGAGTAATATTCTAAGAACCTTACTTATAACTGTTTCATCATCAATTTTTCCTCCAGAAGCTCTGATTGCACTAACACTTGTCTTGATCCTTTCAACATATTTTGCAATGCTTTCTTCTTCTCTCATTTTCATTTGATCAAACTATCCTCTTAGGCTCTCTGCTTTGGCTCTCTTCACATTGTCATCACCACCATAGATTTTCTTCAACTTGTTCCACATTTCATGAGTAGTTGTGCAGTCTTTGATTTCATCAAATTCTTCATAGCTAAGAGCTGATGCAATGTCTATCATCATAGTGTTATGGTTCTTCTTCTCTGCAATGTCTTCAACAATTAATGTGCCAGTAGGAATTGTATATTCTTGATCAATAGATTTGCATCCTGAATCACCAATGGAAGCTAGATGTAATCTCATGAGACCTTGCCATGCTGAAAAGTTATTTCTATTAAGCCTTGGAATTTGTCATTTGTAAGACATCCTGATCTTTAGCTTAGGTCCTTGAAACCCGTCCTGTAAGCACCAAAAGCTCTGATACCAATTGTTGGAAATATAGATGCAGTAACTAAGAGGGGGGGTGAATTAATTAATGATAAAATATTACCACTGATCCCTTAAATATCTTAACAAATTATTTACTATGCCACTCAGTAAAGATATAGAGAAATGCTGAAAACTTGATTCTTGAAATGTGTAATAATTAAACTGTTCTTAAGCATTCATCACTGATTAAATAAAGAAAATAACATGAACACAAGAGACACCAGGTTTATCATGGAAACCCAATATGGGAAAAACCACCAATGTAACTAGTTACTATTTTTCACTCTTTTGAAGTGATGCCTGGTTAGAAGCCAACCCGGTAAAAGGTTACAAAACACACTGTTAGGTGTGACCTTGTTAGAGGATTTAATCACCTTGCTAGGAGTGGCCTTGTAAGAGGTCTTGAAATAATTCAATAGAACTGTTACCTTGTTAGAGGATTTACAAAATGGTTGTTAAACCAACTCAGTTAAGAGATTTTGATATCACTACTACAATTGCTAGAGAGTAACCATGAAATAACCTGCAATTGAATTGTTGAATATAGATCTCTATTCTATTTCACTAGATCCTTACTGATCAATTAAAACTTTGCTGCTCCTCAAGGATATCTGACCATCCTTCAAAATTCACACACACCTTTCTTCAAAATGATTTCTGCATGCTGTATATTTTATTCACCATTTGAACTTGTATATATATATGCCATTTCATAATCATTTAGATTGTCAAGTCAGCACTAATAATTATTATAACAGTCAGCTGGGATAAACAAACTGTAATAACAAAATTATTTGAAAGGGCCAACCTTTCTTGGTAAACATTAATCCTAAAAATATTTCCTTCGGTGACTAAGAGAACTCGGTAACCATAGCGAATTCTACAACATCCTTTGGAGACTAAGAGAGCTCGGCAACCACTAATTTTCCTTTGATAACCGAGAAGGCTTGGTTAACACTATTATCCTATCATGTTTCCTTTAGACACCTGAGAGAACTTGGTAGACACTAAAAATCACCTAGCTGACCAACTGAGCTCAGTAGATACTGAGAACCACTTAGCTGACTGACTAAACTTAGTAGATACTGAGAACCATTTAGCTGACCGACTGAACTTGGTAGATACTGAGAACCGCTTAGCTGACCGACTAAACTTGGTAGATACTGGGAGTGATAATTGATATGACATTTGTGTGACATCAAAGACAACACGTAGCTAATCCAACAATGTCCTTCAGACAATTGTATCCAACAACACACAACCTAAAAGGAAACAAACCTATACAAAATTTACAATGGATTTACACATGCATGAAAATAAAAAACTTAGTTGAAGAAGGGTTTCAAGAATTTCCCATGCACTGGCAACTCAAAAACTTCATCATCCATATTCTTCAACAAGTAGGAATCTTTCCAAAAACCCTCCTGAATCACATAGGGACCAAACCATAAGGATTCAAACTTTCTATGCTTCCCTTTATCTTCTGCTCACACATTCTATTGAAGTACCAAGTCATCTGGTTTGAATTTTTTGGTAGTTTCTCTCTTGTCAAATAGGTACTTCATCTTCTATTGCAACTTAATGTTTCTCTTTTGACTTTCCCTTCTCATTTCATCTAATTTAGTCAATTGCATGACCCTATCTTGCATGGGCTCTAAGACATCCAATTCCTCATCTTGAATAAACTTGTAAATTGGAATCAGATTGTTTATAGGCAACCTTGACTATAGACCATATACAAGCTCAAAGGGAGACTTCCCAGTGGCCTTCTTCAATGTGATCCTATCTACCCACAGGGCTAACTTCAACTTTGAGTGCCAAGCTCTCTTATTTTTCTCAAGTGTTTTCTTCAAAATTGTCAGGATACTTTTGTTGCTAGTTTAGCCTATCCATTTTCTTGAGGATGATAAGGAGATGAATAAGATGTCATGATTCCATTGTCTTTACAAAACTCCTTGAACTCATCTGATCTAAAACAAATTGCATTATCTGTAATTAATTTCATGGGGACACCAAATTTGGTCAAAATATTGTCAAATAAGAAATCACACACTACTTTACTTGTTGCCTTCTTTGTGGGAATGGCCTCTATCCATTTTGTGAAATAGTTGGTAGCAACAAGTAGCCAACTATGTCCTTCACTAGATTTCTCAACAAAATCACCTATAAAATCCATTCCCCATATAGAAAATGGTGCCTCAGTAGTTATTAGGTTTAACAATAGTGCTCATGAGTATTTCAATTTAGAAGTAAACTTCTGGCAAGCCTCACACTTCTTAACAAATTGGAAAGAATCCTTAAACAAAGTAGGCCAAAAATAGCCAACCCTTAAAATGTTATGGGTAGTGGTCTTCACCAAATAATGCCCTCCACAAACACTAGCATGCATTTCACTCAAAACTTTCTTTTCTTGACTCTTATCAAGGCAAAACAACAAGATCCCATCTCTACTTTTCCAATACAAGTCCCCTTGTATTAATGTATACTTCTGAGCTTGCAATTTTAGGGATCTCTTTTGATTATCTATCATATATTCTAGGCATCTGGCATTTTTAACGAAATATACAATGTCAGCATAGTATGGTTGCAACTCAATACTTGTTATTGTCATATATGAAATTTCTTCATTGTTAACTTGGACTAAATCCATATTTTCTTCAATAATTAACTTTGCCAAGCCCTGTCCTCTTACCAGCTTAGTGATATGGATTTCTAAATTGAATTCTTGAATCTCGGTGATCCACTTGCACCTTTTACCTTTAACTTTAGATTGAGTAAGGACATCTTTTACTGTTGCATGTGGGACATATGCCGCTACCTTAGCACAAACTAGATAAGGTCTAAAAGATTTTACTGCTTTTACTAGTGCATATGCCTACTTTTCCATCATCTCATAATTCAGTTCAATAGCCTATAGATATTTACAAAAAAATGCAATCGGATGCTCAAAACCCTCATTATCCTTTTGCAATAATACAACAACAATAGTGTGAAATGATGCAAAAGAGAAAAGTGAAAAGGACTTGGTATAATTAGGAGACCTAAGCATAGGTGCTTGTTGAACTACCTCTTTAATTTTATCAAATGCACCTTGAGCTTCTATAGTCCATTGAAACTTTACATCCTTCTTTAGCAACTTCACTATGGGTTTGACAATTTCAGCAAAATTTGCAATGAATCTCCTAACAAAATTAATTTTTCCTAAAAATGATTACACCCCTTTGAGGTTTTTGGGTGTTGTAACCCTCTTGATAGCTTCAACTCTCTCTAGATCAATTCTTATTCCCTCTTTTGATACAATGTGCCCTAGCAACTTTCCTTCTTTGACTGCAAAGTTACACTTCTTTGGATTGAGAGACACACCATATTCTAGAGCTTTGAAAAAAATCTTTTCTAGATGTGAGCAATGATCAATAGCCCATTTAGAATAAGCAGTAAGGTCATCCTGGTACACCACCATAAACAATCTATAAATTCTTTGAAAGCAACATCCATAGCCCTTTGAAAAGTTGCTCCAGCATTTCTGAGACCAAAAAGCATTCTGACATAAACATAAGTTCCCCAAGGTGTGGTGAATGTTGTTTTGAATTGCTCAGACTCTTTTACTAACACCTAGTTATACCCAGAGAAACCATCCATCATAGACAATAATTCACATCCAGTGACTTAATGCAACATTGCCTCCATGTTGGGCAATGAATAGTTGTCTTTTAATGATGCAACATTTAGATTCCTAAAATCCACACACAATCTAATATCACCATTTTTCTTTCTGACCGGGACTAAGTTAGATACCCAAGTTGAATGCCTTATAGGTTGGACTATTCCTGCATCACTCAACTTGACTAGCTCCTACTGCATTTTAGGAGCCAATAGTGGGTTAATGGGTCTTTGCTTCTGTCTAAATGTTTTGACATCTTGCTTTAATGGGATCTCATGTTGGAAAAGGTCCTCTCTATAAGCTTTTAGGTCATCATAGGACCATGTAAACACATGCTTATTCTTCCTCAACAATTTTATCAAACTATATCTCAATTGAGGGGCCAATCCTTTTCCAATATAAACCATTTGAGGTGCATTATGTGATCCCAAATTTACTTCTTCCAAATCTTCTGCCTTAGCACTGCTTGTTTTTGACATATAATCATTTTGACTACTAGACAATGCTTTTAACTTAGTTAGGCCCTTAAGGATACTATTTGAATTCAATTGGATTATTTCATTTCCCATGACCATGTCCTTACCCTCAATTTCCTCAACCAATGTGTTGCAGTCTATAAGCCGATCTTCATATATGTCAAGGCATTGAATAAATTTTAAGATGTCATGATCATCCTCAAAGACTTGCCAATTGTAAATGTTGTCTGCAACAACTGACCTACTTTTTATTTCAACTATTGAAACTCCATACAAAGTTGAATCATCTATTTTCAAAGCAACATTGGCCAAAAAATCAGCCATTATGTTCTTGGATCTTTCTACCCAACAAATATTAAAAGCATCAAACATTTCAACCTGATCCCAGATTACATGTTTATACAATTTTAATCTATCATTTTTAACAGCATATTTAGATTGAACTTGTGCCACCACAAGCTCAGAATCACCAAAAACCTTTAAACATTTTATCCCATGTTTGATAGCAATATTCAATCCCAATGATAGTGCCTCATATTCAGCAGTATTATTTGTGCATTGAAAATTCAATGAGAATGAATACTTAAAAGTGGTACCTGATGGAGATATGAATAGAACTCCAGCTCCTGAGCCTTCTTTTGAGCATGCTCCATCTTGCTATTCCTTCAGTTCCCGAGTCAATGGATCTGAATCTTCCTTTTGTGAAATGGCATTTTCCACTCTGAAATTTTCCATATCAACATCCAGACAACAATTCAACACATCCATATTATTTAGCTCTATCATGTGCGTGGTTCTGCTTTCTCTGGATACTTTCACATTTTCACCACCAATATTGAAAGTTGCAAAGGATAAATCACACTAGATACTACCTCCCATTGAAGCACTCCATTTCCTTGATAGTAACATTCCATAATGAGGTGGGATATCAACCACCAGAACACTCATTGTTAACAACTTGTCAGGGAAGGCTACCAATCTGTAAGGAAATGCCTTTATAGTACCAATAATAGGGACCTCTCTTGAATCCATAGCTTGACATCTTCCATGAGGTGTATCTACTTTTAAACCCAAAGAATTCATTATTTTTGCAGGCATAACAATATTGGAGGCTCCTAAATCAATCATAAAATTTCTTAACAACTTTCTATTTACTATTAGGGATAGAAAGAAAGGATCAATAGTTCCTATCATGGTATTTACAACATTAGTATCCAAATAAATTTGAGGGATCTCAGAGATAATCTCCCCACACTAGTTCTCTATTGAGTCATTTGTTGCAGTAGTCATTCTACTAGTCTTGGTGGAGTTTTGGGCATCAGAAGGAAGAACTACTTTCACCCAACTCAAAGCTTTGTCTTTATGCTCTTCTATTCTCATCATTTCTAATAAGGGGACTTTGACAGTAATTTGTGATAACAGTTTTCCCATGTCAACTGGGACATACTTGGGGTCAACTACATCTTTCTTAATGACAGTAGCCTCCTTATTTTCTTCATGTTCTATAAGGCCATGTCAATCCATGTTTAGGGTTTTGATCTCCTTTTGGGTAGAAACAACAGTCTCCTAGAGAGGTTTTTGCTTTACTCTGTAAGTCACATTAGGGGGAGAAAATGTTACATTCTTCTTGATTTTAGTCCTTCTAACAATATCTGCAACCTTATTTTTGTCTTGATTTTGTTTCGCATCTTTGTTTGACCTCTTGATAAATATGCTGGATGACTTTTGACTTGAATCACCCACAACCCTATTTCTCAAATTGTAGTTACTCTTGGCTTGGGTGACCATGTCTACTCTAATTTGTGCAATTTCTTCATCAGAAGGTCTTCTCAATACTACTGGTTCATCATTTCTTAAATTGTTGCACTGGACTACATCCAAGTGAATGTCTTCTTCATCAGAAAACACTTGCTAATAAAAAATCTCACTTTTGACTTGGGAACTACCAACATCTTGGCCTTCATCTTCCTCAGTGGAATCCATTTCATCATATATGTATGAAGAGGTCATACCACATCCTTGATCATCATAAGACTCTTCATTGTTATTGTCTTTCCCCTCATCTGCAGAAACACCTTGAGAAATTGCAGAGTGATAGGGGTCAAGAGGTGATTGAAAAACAATACACCAGGGAACATCATCACTCATATTTACTATATTTCTATGCAAGGGGTCCAGGATCCTATCAATTGGTTTATCTTTTCTTTCAGGGGGCACTAGCTTCCCATCTTTCCACTGAGTTTTGTAGGGAAAGTTCTGCATTCTTGGTAACTTGTTATAGTTATTGAAGGATGGCCTATTAGTTCCCTACACTCTACTATTTCTTGCCTCATTGGGCTTCAAATCTTTTATTTCTTTCAAAATTTTCTTCAAACTATCAGCATCTTTTGGTTTTGTGTTAGATTTCCTTGACTCCTTTCTGTTTGAGATTGAAGGCTTATAATCCTCCCTCCTTCCCAACTTCCCTGATATTATTCTATTGCTTTCTATATTAATAGCTAGTTTATAAGCTTCTGCAAGATTTCTAGGGTTCTTATCTCTCAAAAGATACCCCATTTTTGAATCAAAAGCATTTAGGTAAGTAAACAAAAAAATCTTACCATCTAGTCTGATAACTTGCAACAATTTATGCATTGCCTTTTGAAATCTGACATTAAACTCAACAACACCCTCATTTGGATTTTTCTTGATGTTGTTGAATTCATTAAGCATGAAACCTTCATTGGTTTTATCACCATATTGTTCTTTGAAAAAATGTTTGAACTGTTCCCATGAGCATATGCTAGCATGAGGCAAATTTCTAAACTAGTCTCTAGCATCTTTGGTCAGAGATTGAACAAAAAGCTTCAAGATCACATCATCAAGCTCAATGTTGTAGTCATCTATTACATCAATGAAACTTTTCAAATGTTCTTCACAAGTAACTGCATTACTTCCAGTGAATTTTGGGAGCTTTTTCCTAATTTCAATAGGGATGGGATTTGGGTAACCAGGAATCCCATTAAAAACCAATTGTTTATGTCTCTCATGTATTGACCCTACTTGAGAGGGGCCAGCACCTAAAGAGGTGGATGTTTGAACATTTGAAATAGTAGAAGTTTTGGGCATACCTAAAGTTCTAGCAGTGTTCAACACATTTGCACCCTATGCTAAAGAAGTGGAAAGTGTATTGGTGGGTCCAAAAGATTTCTTAAGGAAGTCAATCTTTCTTTTTATTTCTACTGCAGTGGCTTCTAGCTCTACCTTTTCTAACTCTTTGGCCAACAATTCTTGTTCCATTTTTTCCTTTTCCAAATCAGCATCTAATCTTGCTACTTGATATAGGGACTTGTTTGTAGGATTTGGTTCATTTATTGAGATCCCTACAGCCTTTTGCTTACCTTTCTCCCTAGGATTTCTTATCTCATAATTTTTTTGGACAATAGGTCGGTCCTCTATTTGTTTAGTTATAGGAACATGATTAATGGCTTCAAAGTCCAATAATTGCTTCTTCAATTATTTTTCTCTAATCATAACATGTCTAATCTTTTCCTCCTTTTATTTTTCTCTTTTTTGTCTTATTTGAATTTGCTCTTGGATTTTCCTCTCCAATTCAAAAAATTCTTCAAAAATTTCCTCAGAATCAGGAAGGGCTGTTTCAGATGACGATTCTTGGGCAGGGACCTCCTCTTGGTGGTCATCAGGTATTTGGTGGCCCTGTAATGGGGAATCATGAGGAAAAGAAGGAACAAAGTCTTGCTTACTCCTATTTTGGCTTCTAGATTTTCTATTATTCCCAGGGATTCCTCTCCTATGAGGTTGAGTTCTCCTTCCATCCTTTTCAAAAGGTGAGTAATAATCTTCATACTGATTCAAACCCAAATCAATTGCTTCCTCATATTCAGAAGTATTTCCTTTTTGATTTATCTGAACATGCTCCTCTATCCTTGTATTTCCTTTTTACCTCCATGTAAAAGATATGTCATTATTATTATTTTCCTTCCTCATATGACCTTGTCTTGATGGAGCCGAGAGTTCTCCTTCTAAATTTTATTTTGGATGTTCCTTTCTCCAAGATCTTGTACTTCTATGAGTCATTATAAAATAGGAATTCCTTTTATTCAAAACACTAGTTCTGAGATTTGGTTAGAGTCACCACCCAATTTCCTTTTGGGGTTTGGAGAAAGTAGTCCAATAGTCCTTAGGAGATATTAAATTATTCTTTACTACATTATCCCCAGCGGAGTCACCAATTTGTTAGGGATTTTTCTTGTAGGATCAAACTGATAGTTGAATTTATGTTCTTTGAGACTGATTCTAACAAGAGAAAGACCTAATTACTAAGGATTGGATAAGGTCCTCCTTCATTTTTGAGCTCCACATACTTAGGCAGGTATTACCTTTCAATGATATCTGATTATATAGTCTTTATGTGAGTGGACACTAATCTGCTATTAACCCTTCTAATGCATCAATCTATAGAATATTCTGCATATGACCATGATCAATTTAATGCAGAGTTTAACTAGGTAAAACATAATTGTAAATAAAGAAAAGATCAATGATTTAAGGATTCTCATCCTTCTTCCTTTTAAGGAGGGACAACCTAGATGATTCTCTCTTCAAGGAATCAAGAAATATGGACTGTAAGCCTTGGGAATAGTCCAATCTACTCTGTGCAATAAACATAAAATGAAAATGTACTGGTAAATAATGTAACAGTTTCAATTTCTCTTCTAAGATCTACAAAAGATAAAACCATAAGAAACAAACACCAAACCAGTGCCTTATCTAATGGGCAACAGAGTCAAAATGCAAACCAACAAGTAAATTCTAAAAGAAATACAATAGTATGCCTTACATACCAACTGCAAATCTAAATAGATTGCCTTACAAACTATTCTATTAACCAAACACTATTGTCATCAAAAAATCCATACAAATATATTTACTCTTCAAGGTGAAAAATGAGAACTTTTAATTCTTTCCTTGAAAGAAACTCATCAATCAATCAAGCAAGTTGCATCACAACTGGTATATTTTAAATGCCTAACATGTAAAACATATAAGAGTACAATATAAAAGAAAAGAGACAACAACAATATATGGTAGAAGTTGCAGTGTATTTGTATTTATAATCAGCTTGCTAATTACATTTACAATTCCATTACTCAGAAGATCAGACACAAGACTTGAAAATTTGCTTCAAAGCAATTATGTTCCAATTTTCTATTATCTCTTCGACCAAACCCAAAAAATGAGTCCTCAACTCTATATATACATCCCTTTCCAACCACCTTGGAATTCCCTTATTAATGGGAATGCAACAAGCTTTGGATGGTTGAAAAACCTAACCCTAAAAGCATAAGAGATAGAAATTAAAAATAAAATACAACAATCCCTTAGGCGGTGGAAAGATAAGACTTCCTCAGACTATTGTACATCCTTGGCAGCTTGAAAATTAACACCTTCAACTACAAATATTTATGATAGCTCCTGCAGTTTAATGAGATATGGTGACCATCATTTCAGGCTAACCTACACCATTCTTAAATGATAGCTTATCATACATGTATTCTCAGATTAGGTGTTAGGTGTGTCAGATGTCCTTCTCATTCTTCATCCAAAATGTCCAAGTCAACTACGGTAGATCTAACTTTTTTGGGCTATGTCAGTTCATCCCATGCAGTTACCTATTCATTTGATAGCCAATTAAAGTCTTGGACAAGTTGCACTTGTGCTTTTTGTCTCTTCCACTTGGCATCCATAATTGCCTTGACATCTGCTACAAATTTGGTCAGATCAGTCTTTGCCTTAATAGCTTCATCTAAGGTTTTGTTGAAGCTTTCCAAATCAACATTATTATCTTCAACTAAAAATGCCTCTTTCTTAGGCAATAGAAGATCAGCATCTAATCTCCATTGATCAAGACTCTTTATGACTCCATCTATACTCAAAATTGAGGGGATGAATTTGTTGGAACAGGAGCTGAGCATGGCTATCTTAGCCTCAATCAAATTTTCCTTACCCTTGAAAAGTGGTAATATGGCTTTAATTCTATCAATCTCCTCACCAACTCTAACAACTGTCTCTAGTATGTCACTCCCCGAAGATTGAGCCAAAATCAATCTTTCAAAAATTGGTGCTCTGACATACCACACTATATGAAATCCACTCAAAATTTGCACATAATTATCGACCTCCTTTTGCAATTTAGGCAATTTTCCATAAGCATTAAAAACTAGGTCAAATTTATCCTTGATTATATTCATTCTGTGCTACAAGATACTCAAAAGGGCTGGTAATATAGCCTTATTCTTCTTCTCAATAATCTTCTTCAGCTCTACTGCCACCTCCTCCGCTATCATTACTTGTGCTTCTGTTAATGCAGGCTATTCAGGAGGTGCAGGAACTACTACAGGAGTATTAATTATTTGTAATTGCAGCTCCTTTGCCTATTTTTCCAATGCTATAACTTTTATTATTTGTAAACCCCTATCCTTTACAAGGGCACTGTAATCACTTAAAAGAGAGCCATACCTCTCAGATATCTCTTTTGTTTTGTCTTCATTCAATTTGGAAAATTGGGTCAACACTTGAGATATCTCAAGGTCCCTAGTATTATGGATAGACCACACAATCTTGTCACCTTCCATCTACTCTTTTACATTCAAAATTTGTGGCTTCTTGTCTTTAGGGTAAAGACTCCACATGGCCAATGCTTGATTCTTTGGGCTATAACCAAATCCTCTAATTATATCCCCTACTTGGGTCTCTGATGATAGAGTGACATCTTCCTGTCTCTTTATTTGGTCTATAATAAAATCAAAATACAAACTCCATCTAGGCACAAGTAACATGTTACTTTGTCTAACTAATTTCTTGGCCTCATCTGGAGTAAAGCTTTTAGCCTCTAGGCTATATTCTCTTAATTGTTGTACTGCCTCATCAGGCACTTGACCCTCCATAATTATTTTCACATTAGATGCAACCTGTTGATGCTTGTGCTAGATCAAAAATCTTTTAAATTCATCAGAATTGACAAAATTATCATCATTTAGGAATGCATCCTGCTCAATTATTCTTTCATCCTGGCTTAAAGCCAGGGGTAACTCTACATCCTCAGTTTCATACCTTTGTTGTCTCTTGGCCTCTCTGACTACTTTCCTTATTTCATGGTGATGAAAACTAGTCCCTGTGTAGAGCGCACTTACTCTATCCTTCTTCTTCTTCTTTGATGACTCTCCAACCATTAACTTCCTCTTCTTTTGTAAGGGCTCAGCGGTGTCCTTTGAGATAGGCAGCTCACTAAGGTTGACAGTCTCACCTCCTACCTTGGATTCTTCATTTAATGGCTGCTCCATAGGGGATGGGCTATATATTGGGTAGCCACCATCACTATCTTCTTCACATTTAGAATCAGAGTGGGCTATCTATTGGGTAGCCACCATCACTCTCTCCTTCTTCTTCTTTGATGGCTCTCCAACCATTAACTTCCTCTTCTTTTGTAAGGGCTTAGTGGTGTCCTTTGAACTAGGCAGCTCCTTAAGGTTGAAAGTCTCACCTCCTACCTTGGGTTCTTCAATTAATGGCAGCTCCATAGGGGGTGGGCTATTTATTGGGTAGCCACCATCACTATCTTCTTCACATTTAGAATCAGAGTGGGCCTTTTTACCCTAATTAGCATCATCAATTTGATCCTTCATGGACTCAACTAATGTGTCAAATTGAGCCATCATCTGATTAAGTCTCTAGAGGCAAGGAAAAGTGGGAAAGAAACCCCCAAATACCAATCCTTTTTCTTTTAACTCCCTTTCAATTTTATGTAACCGATCCAATTGTTCAATTCTTTTCTCTACCTCATCATCTTCAATGATGTTTTTTATCACATCCTCCTCATGATACTCTTCATGTTTCTTATTAAAAGGAATGGTAGGCATGTAATATCTCCTAGCAATAGCCATGAAACCTTCTATATCTACATACCTATGTGGAGCTGCAAACATCTGGTATTTCTCTAACCAATCATTCACCTTACTGAAATCTCCCTTTCCAATTGTAATATAGTGCACCCTAAAGTGCTGAGGAGTGAGAGTCCCTTTCCTATGGGGAGCCAAGTGTTCTTTATCTGTAAACATGAGTTTCTAGATAAACTCTAGAAATGCAACTCTTGGAACATAAAATGGAAGTAGATGAGGAGGTTGAGGGAACCCATAAACCCTAATCATGGTATAGCCCTTCTCATAGTAAAAATCCCCCCAATTGTGACCCTTGGTCCACTTATCAATAAATTGTTGGGGTCTCACCAATTGCAGGACCTTGGTGGATAATATTGTACAATTAACTCCCAAACTCTGGAGAATGCGGTACACAATCCAGTTCTCAAAGGCACCAAAATCTTGCCTAGGGCAAGAAGGGTTCCAAATTGCTAACCATAACTGTACTGGGTTAAGTTGTCCATTCCACATCATTTTTGGCTTGAGATCATTCAAATTCATAAGATCATAATTGTGATTCACAATGAGGTGCATCAGCAAGGAGTAATGCATGAATTTGGGTGCAGAACCATATGTGAAGTTCTTCAAAGATAGCAAACCCTCATGCATCTTTTTTATCACATAACCAATAAATTCATACCCTTTGTTTACAAGACAACTCTGTTAATCCATCACTAACATCAAAATATCAGAGGTAATCCTCTCAGGGCCTGCATCAATTCCCAAGACCTGGCATATCCCATATGCAATGTATTTCATGTAAAATTTAAGGTCCTTGTAAGCATATGGAATCGATCCACCCATAGGTGCAATATAATTTCTATTTTCTTTAGGCATGTGGCTCTTTATCTCCTTAGAGACCAAAGAAGCCTCTCTAACATATCTATTTGCCTGAGCCTATAAGTTAATTTATGTGGCCATTGGAAACTGAATTCCGAATGCCCTTATGAAAGAGTTTTGGTCTAGGGTTACCAAGGGTGAACCATCCTCCTTTCTAATTCTCTTAGATAATGCATAATATCTTTGGGATAGCATAAGAAGTGTGTCTACATCTAGAAAAACCTCCGGGACAATCAATTTGGCCAACCTTGAAGTCCAAGGGTTTGGAACTGATATAACACTATCATGATTTTTATAGAAATAATTGAAAAGACACATGCCTATGATTTTAGGCATCCTGACATCTCTACAGTAAGATAAATCATCCACAAAGATATCATCACTAACCTTCTTGTTTTGAGATGAACTAGGCAAGAGGGTGAGGAACTCATCTAAAAAACTCTCTTTTATTTTTTCCTTAGACCCTCGGCTAGTGGAGGCTCTGCTTGCTGTTGCCTGACTCATTCTAAGTGAGACTCTGAAGATTCTCTACAAAAATCACTGGACACACTGTAATTCTAGAAAGCTCTGAAAACCTAGCACTCTGTACTGTTTGATATGCTCTGTAACCTTCAAATGAGTAGCTTCTAACTATTTTATTGTGTAGAATTGAATGTGCCACCATTTCTAACATTTACAGCTATCAAAAGGTCACTTCCACCATTACTTCAGCATGAACAGGGCTTCAAAATACTAGTTATAGCTCAAAAACTTTAAATTCAAATATTCAGAGACCTGGCGACTAGAGAAAAACTCTCGCAATCATTTTATAATATTGGCATCTTAGAAAAGTTTATGAGACCCTGTAACTAAGAGGGCTTCTCATAGTTGTAGAAAGAGTCCCCACCTTTTGAATTCATTGTGAGATTTGGCAATCACAAAATTTTGATCTAGAGATTCAGCGACCATAGTCGACCTCTTTATTCCATCTTTAAATTTTCACATTTGGAGATCACCTGACTATAGTCAATTTCTTAGTCATGAGAACAATATTTCTCTTTTTGAGATCATGTGACTAGAAACATTTTTAATCTTTATTACAAGATCTGGTGACAATAGGCAAACTCTAATTTGCAAAACATGGTTGACTTTTCAAACTTCTTTGTGAGATATCCTGACCTAGTCATCTGGAGATTTGGTGACTATGAGAGCTTCTCATAGTCACAGAAACTTTATTAATCCTTTTAAAACATTCAATGATCACCCAACCTAGAGATCTAGTGACAAACTTGGAGTCTCTTAATCACTAAAGCTTTCTGACTTTTCAACTTCCTTTCTAAGATCTCGTGACCACCATTGATCCTTTTCTTCATTTCATCCTACGGTCCACATTAAGTCACGATAGCTTTTCTCACTTAACTATTTGATTCATCAACCAGGACATAACCATGTCGCTGGATCACTGGAGGCTTTTCACTTAAGCGTCAGGAACTTGAGATCACATAACTACATAGTCACTGCATCACTGAATAGACATATAACCACCAGGCTAAACCACAACATTAATCTTAACTCAACCCTGGGAAAATCTGGAGACTACGCAACAAAGAGGTTCATTGAGTCTCACAATCTTTTTCTTAACTGGGGTTAAGTCTCAAGAGTATGTGACTGAGGCAATCTCTAAGTCACGAAAACATTTCTTAACTCTGAGTTGTATCTGGAGATTAAATATTGGCTGTTGATCAAAACTTCATTCTACGGTTGTCACTGAGTCTCTATTGGTATAAAGATAAATCTTAAAGATGAGAACCTTGGCAATGCAGCTCTTTCCAAAGATATTGATATCCCTTTCACACCTTATATCCCTCCATTCAAACTCAACCATATTCCTTCACTATCCTCCAAATCCATTTTGGGTTCCTATGTCCCAAAACAAAAGTCTTCATCCCTTCCATCCATATTAGGTCCATGTATTCCTCCATCCTCTATTCCTGTCATCCCTAGCTATCCATTCACTTACCCTATCATGTATCAAGATTAGCAAAGGCACACATACTTGAAGATGTGTGTGTGAAAATTGTACCTGATCTGTAGACACAACACTTCAGTAAAACATTAGAGGTTAGCTAAAATCAAAATCGTGCAAAATTCAAATCTAATTTAACCAAGCAATTTACTGCCTTCTAGTAGGTGCGAGATTAATGTTCTCAGATTGTTATCGAGATCAGTGACCTAGATGACACCTAAATGAAGGATTTGAATGCAATTGATCTCGATATGAATTGAATGCAATTAATCTATTTTTTTGGATTTTCTATGCAATAAGAATGAAAAATTTATATGAAACTAATCTATATGAAAAACTTGATATGAAACTATCTAAGAATGGTATGCAAAAAAAAAGATTGATCTCACAAAGATGTTGATTCGCAAGAGCTTTGATTCTCCCAATTCCAATTCTCCAGTGTGATTGTGCAAATTTGTGGATGAATTATGAAGAGCTGAGCCTTGTTTTTATAGAAATCTAGGGCTTTGGAGGTGCATGGAAAAAGCCATAAATCACTCAACTAAACTCAACTTGATTTTTGAGTTATTTTTAAATAAAGATAATTAAGTCACAAAAATCATGCAAAAGCACAGTTCAACTCGAATTAGAAATTTAGATCCACTTTAAAACTCAAAAAGATGTTGAGTTTCAAAAAGCTAACAACTTGCATTGATTTTCCAATTTTGAGTTTAACTGGTCCTTGAATGTGCACATGGATAATTATGATTTAATAGATAAATAAAGTGATTTATTCTCAACTTAACTGCTTTTTGAAATAAAATAATTAATTTATGGGTTAATTAACTATTTTACCAAACTTTTATTAAAAATTATATTATTAAATAATGACAACATGCTTTAATTAATTAAATAAGAATTTAATCAATTATTCATAGGAATTTTGATTTATTGTCAAAATTAAATAATACAATTAATAATAGATAGAATTAAATTTAATTAAACAATTAAGTGGCAAATATTAAATCTAATTAATTAAATATGCAAAATATTTAATTAATCAAATTTTAGGATAAATGTGATTTATTGCCAAATAATTATAAAATTAAAGATAATTATGATGATTAGGAATATTACTAGGAATATTCCTCGATGTAGAATTTAAGATAATCAATTATGATTCGATGATGTTTAGATGTGCCTTAGATTAGGACTTTGATGTTGATTTCATTCGATGTGTCGATGTAGGAGGTTAATGAACTTATAGCCCATTTTTGGGGTATTACATTTTGCCCCTCTTTGAATTACTGTGCGAAGCGCAGTGGTTCAACGATAGTCTGTGTTTGATAAAGATATGAAACTGATGTTTGAAATTGATAATTGATATGAGATAGAAGCTGATTGATATTGATTTGATATGGAGATAATAGGTCCTGAGTGACCAAAGATAATGTTCACTATAATAGCAAATGAACCTATGATTGTGAAAAAGTGTCAAAACACCTGATTCCAAACCTTAGGATTACAAAGAAGTGAGTGACCCATTCTAGACTTGATTGTCTTAGTAGAACTAGCAAGTATCACATGCAAACCCTTCAGTTGTCGAAGAACCAAGGAAAGAACACTATGATCTGATGGTTGCAAAAACTGATACATTTTACAAGATTAGTAGAATACCAGATTGATATGGATCTTGATGAATCTGATATGCCCCAAGTGATGATAGATTTGCCCTGAGTGATGAGGACTTTTTTGATGAATCAGTAACTAGACATGATTGTTATCTTGTTTACTGATGAAAGATATTGATAGACTTGATCAATAGAATTTTGATTTACTGATTTTGAATTGATGTGCAATACCATGCCCCCTTCAGGATTAAAATTGAAATTTGACAAGAAAAGTTAGCGTTGAGAGCTCAGAAGCATGTTGATTGATGGGAAAAGTGGTTATACACATTCAAGAGCGCATTCTACATCATTTAGAGGTCTTGGAGACCAAGGTTGACTAGGTTTGACCATGAGTTGACCATTGTTGACCAAGTTAAATTTTTGATAGTTTGATGGAAGATAATCAGTTAAGTTGAATTTTAGATTTTTGTGATGATGGAAGGTTGATTATGCAAGCAATGAATAAGATAAATGATCTCAAATTTCAATTTTGATCCCGAAAAAGGATTCTACTTGCTGTTTCATTGGAGGAACCTTCATGTGAGATTCAGCTCTTATTAGACTTGAAGATGCGATTTGAAGAATCATTTAAGCATTGAAGTTCGTTTAATCATTGTGAGATCATGCAAAGATGAAAAATGCAAAGAGACATGCAAAATGAAATGCAACCTAAGACCTAGGACCTACGCACTAATCATATGTCGATTTGTTATCATCATTGAACTTTTAGGTAACCGGATAAATCAATACAATGCCCACTAGCTAAAAAAACCCATAGACATATGAATATTGATTTGTATGCACAAGAATCAATACAACCCCCACTGGTCAAACAACCATGGACATATGAATATTGATTTTATTTTTGGAATGTCAGATTAGATATAAGAATCAAGGCATAAATGCCAAGATGACCTGAATATCATGTCCATTTTGATATAGAAATTTGTATAAGCATTAAAACATAAACGTCATGATGACCTGAATACACCTTGCATTGTAAACACATCAAATAGTCAAGAGATCATTCTAGATCCACTGTGAATTACCCGTAGTGACCCTTTATCATTCACATCCTTAGGCAAGATCGTGTTCCATAGTAGGAGAAAGAACTTACTCAAAAAGACAATAGTTAGATCAAACTTCCTTCAATTTTCTGGGTATCAATGGTTGAGGTACGCATGGCCATCCAATTCGAGATAGAGGCTCTTATAGTTGGACACCATTTCAATCTGGAATTTCCAAAATTGTTAGATTTTCACATACAAGAAGAAGACAAAGAAAAGATTATGCCCCCAGTCATCACCCTCTAAATCTTGTAAAGGACATCATCAAAGAGCTCAAAGGGACACAATATGAAAAAATCTCAATGCGGATCAGTAAGCATACAAGGAGATAAGAGCATGTAAAAAGCATAGATTGTTTTTAGTTGAATTTTGATGTTTGATTGCGTTGTTGTAGATGCAAAATCCTTTCTGGAGACAAGATAGACAGATAGACTCAAATGAAGATTCAAAGGACTCTAACTGGATATGATACGTCTAGGATACATGGGAGACCATAGGATATGACATTGATTGCCCCCAAGTTTTAAGCATTGATAGGATACAGACGCTTGAGCTGGTTGGTGTACAAACTGACTTATTGAAAACTGGAAATGTTGAAACAAATCGGGAGATATGTACAAACTAAAGCAAGACTAAAAGCTAGGAAAGACCAAGATTGCACTGATAGATGGAGCATTTTGAACAAGTGGCACCCGTTTGCCAGGTTTTCACCATCTTGGTAGAGATTCTATTTTTGCTACCAAGGCACCTGTTTCTAGGTTTTCACCAAGGCACTTTTTTTTTTCTTTTTTTTTTTGTATTTTTCATTTTTCAATTTTTTTTTTTGAATTTTTGATTTTTTTTTATTTTTTTGTGAATTATCAAGGCGCCTATTGCTAGGTTTTCACCAAGATGTTCATTTTTTCAGGACTTTTTCTGATTTTTAGGATTTTTTTAGGACATTTTACCATAGACTGAATGCCTTAGGCGTAGAATTTCTTCAGATAGAGAACGTTGATTGGTTCTCGAAGCTGTTCACCTTCAGTCATTGAGAGTTGATAGGCACCAAAGCCAAAAGTAGCAGTGATGACAAAGGGACCCAGCCAGTTGGGTTTGAACTTCCCCTTGCGTTCTCGATGGGATTGATCTTTAGGATTTTCTCTCAAGACTAGATCGCCAACCTGAAATTCTCAGTGTCTGACTTTTTTGTTGTAGCCTCTAGACATTCTCTTCTGATATACTCTGAGATGATCATACGCTGCTTGTCTGTGCTCATCTAGTAGTTCCAGTTCTTGTAACCTAGACACTTTGTAGTCATCGTCGGTGACAAGTCCATGTATTCTGATTCTGAGTGATGGGATTTCAACCTTAATAGGTAGTACCACTTTAGACCCATAAACTAAAGTGAATGGTGTAGCCCCAGTAGGCATTCTGATACTAGTTCTATAGGCCTAGAGAGCTGGATTGATCATCAGATGCCAGTCTCTTCCTATTTTATTAACTATTCTGTGCAAGATCTTTAGGAGATTTTTGTTTGAAGCCTCATCTTGTCCATTCCCTTGAGGATAGTAAATAGAAGACCAATGTTGTGTAATCTTGAATTTAGCACATAAGTCATCTAGATCCTTATTTTTGAATTATCCCCCGTTATCTGTGATTATAGAGTGAGGGATCCCATATCTGCAAATGATGTAGTTCAGGATGAACATAGAGATCTATTTCCCCATTGCTTGTGTTAGAGGAACTACTTCTACCCATTTTGTAAAATAATCTGTAGCTGTGATTATATGGGTATGTCCATTGGAAGAGTGTGGATGGATAGCACCTATGAGATCAAATGCCCATTGTTGAAAAGGCCATTGTGTAGTAAAAGGAGTCAGATCTCTCCCTAGAACATGAATCAAGTTGCCATGTACTTGACACTGTTGACAGTTTTTAGCAAATTTAATAGCCTCTTTCTCCATTTCAGGCCAATAGTACCCAGCCCTAATAAGTTTTTGAGCTAACGTTAAACCATTTAAGTGTGACCCACATATACCCTCGTGGACTTCCTCTAATGCACATTGAGACTCTTCCCATTCTAAACATCTAAGCAGTGTACCATCTAGACCTTGTTTGTATAGGTCATTACCAATGATGACATATCAGGATGCGGAGCGGATAAGGTTTCATTTCTCAAAATGGTTAAAAGAATTAGGAATGATTTGGTCATGGAGATAGGAGAACATATTTTTGTAGTGGGATGAATCATAACCTACAACGGTGCAAATCATATGGGTTTCAGGGGAGTCATATGCAGGATAGGATAGGGCTTCCACTAGGAACTCGTAGCATAGTTCATGTTCGGGCTGCTATAAGAGAGTAGATAATGTCACCATTACATCGGCAGCCTTATTCTCCATTCTAGGTATTTGCTCAAATGTGATAGATATGAAATATTTCTTTAAATCATCTACCATTTTCTTTTAAGGAATGAGCTTTTCATCTTTGGTTTGGTACACATCATTGACTTGGTGGATAACCAGTTGTGAGTCTCCATGAATGTGTATCACGGTAACTCTCCACTGTATTTCCATTTTTATACCATTGAGAAGTGCCTCATATTCTACAATATTGTTTGTGCAAGGAAACTTTAATCTGAATGCTTTTGGTATCAAGTATCCTTGAGGAGTGATGAACAATATGCCTACTCCAGATCCATTCTATGTGTAGGAGCCATCAAAGAATAACTGCCATTCTCTAGAAGAGAGGTGCATGATAGAGGAATCAGGAAATTCCATTTGCATGGGTGTATTATCAAATAGTGGTGCTTTAGCTAATTGATCAGTAATGACATTTCCTTTGATAGCTTTTCTTTCAACATATTCAATGTCAAATTTGCTCAAGAGCATGACCCATTTAGGTAATCTACCTGTGAGGGAAGCTTTGCTTAGTAGGTACTTCAATGGATCAATCTTAGCTACCAAATGAGTGGTATGAGCTAACATGTAATGTCTTAGTTTCTGTGATACAAAGATCAAAGCTAGACATGCCTTCTCTATCATTGAGTAGTTCTTCTCATAGGTCACTAAGGTTTTGCTGATATAGTAGATGGCTCTTTCCTTCTTGTTCTCATCATGCTGTGCTAGTAATGCCCCCAGTGATGTATCTGTTGTGGAGACAAATAATATTAATGACTTCCCATGAATAGGAGGCATCAATATAGGTGGATTTGATAGATACTTCTTGATATGGTTAAATTTGTTCTCGCATTCTTCATTCCATGCAAAGGTCACACCTTTATGTAATGTTTTTGTAAAAGGCTGTGATATGTCTGCTAGCTGTGATATGAATCTTCTGATAGATTGAACTCTACCTTGAAACATCCTCATTTGACTAATATTTGTGGGAGGTTGCATCTCTATTATAGCCTTGACTTTAGCCGGATCAACTTCAATGCCTTTCTTTGAAACTATGTATCCTAAGAGCTTTCCAGAAGTGACACCAAAAGCACACTTCTTAGGATTTAGTCAGAGACTAAACTATTCCATTATGTCTAGGATCATGCTCAAGTCCTTTAGATGTTCAGTTCTAATCATAGATTTTGCTAATGTGTCATCAACATAATCCTCCATTGTTCTATGCATCATATCATGAAAAATAGATGTCATTGCTCTTTGGTATGTAGCTCCCACATTTTTAAGTCTGAATGGCATAACATTCCAACAGAAGGTTCCCCACACACATGTGAATGCAATTTTCTCTTGGTCTTTTGGAGTAATTTTGATTTGGTTGTATCCAGAAAAACCATCCATAAGGGAATACATTTCATAGCCCATAGTCATGTCCACTATCATATCAATGTTAGGTAGTGGAATGTCATCCTTAGGGCATGCTCTGTTCATGTCTCTAAATTCGGTGCACACTTTGATTGAACCATCTGGTTTTGAAATAGGTACAATGTTGGAGATCCACTCAGCATAGTCTATGACATGGATGAATCCAGCTTTTAGGAGTTTCTCTAATTTAGCTTTGACTAAAAGTGCAACATGAGGATGCATCTTTCTCAATTTTTGCTTGATCAGTTTTACTCCAGGAGCAATGGATAGATGGTGCAAAATGAGATTGGGATCCAATCCTGGCATATCTAAATATTTCCATGCAAAATTGATCTTTTTTTCTGATAAGAATGTAGTGAATTTCTATTTCTCTTCTTCTAATAGAGATTGTGCTACATGTACCAATTGTGGTTCCTCTGTTGTACCCAAATCGATGGATTGAGTTGGCTCAATCAGAACTAGAGATCTATCCTATAAATGACTCGTAAGGACATCAAATATCTCATCCTTAGGTGGCTCAGAGAGGTTTTCACCTTCAGATATGTCTTTTCTTTTTACTTTTGTAGGATCTGAGACTGCCACAAAGTGGTTTTCACCCTCAGAACTCTTTTTATTTTTATTTTTATTTTTTTGACTAAGATATTTGATGTCTGACTCAGTCATGCTGATGCTCAGTTCACTGATGGAAGTCCTCATAGGCTCAACTGCATTGAGGTAACAAGCAAGGGCATAGTCACTAGAAAAGGTGTAAACACCATGGCTTGGGTTTGTGGAAGTTTGGTCGATAAGATCAGGGCGTTGGATAGTCAAAGTGGGAAAGGCTTGGGATATGGTGTTCATGGATGTGGATATATCATCATTGGTCCTAACCTGACACTCAAGTTCAAAGGTGATATTACAGCTCAAAATGTTTGACTTGTGAATAGGCTCAACATTATCGTGGGAATCCTCTTCAGCCATAGGTGGATCAGACACGTTAAGCTCATTATTTCACTCTAGACCTACATTGGGTTGAGATACATATTGGTGAATAACATCAATATATTTCTCTACGATAAGCTCATCTTCTTCTGGAATGGCTCCCCATTCATAATCATTTGACTCAGCTTCTGATTCAGGATCTCTAGGAAATTTGAGAAAATGTGTAAAGTCAGGATGAATACCCCAAGAAGGATTATCCTCAGTCTCTGACTTGAATTCATATTCATGGGAATCAGTGTCAAAATAACTACTCTCTTCTTCTGGATCAGGTTGATCACCTTCGAGATTGGATAGTTCTTGTGGTGCAACCATCTCTTGTGCTACAGTAGGTTCTTGTGTTTCTACTACATTAATTCTTTTGATAGGATCATCTTTATCATCAAGAAGATCTTTGATCTCTTTAGGCAATTTTTCATAGGGGATGAGTTCTGAACTATCTGAATCATCATCTGAGGGTTCTGTCTCTTCTTTCTTGAGAAGGGGTTCTCCTGGTGCAATTTGTTCTATGACATGAGAACAGCCACCTTTGAGATGATAAGGTCTCTTTGTAAAGCCTAAGGTTGTAGTATCTTTGTTTGTTCTACCAGTATGTGGAATGGGTGTCACAAGACCCTTTCCTCTGATTCCTAGAGGTCCTTGACCTGGATACCCCATCTTAGCTATCAATTTGTTCCCTGGACCGTATGAAGTAGAAGGGATTTTAGGTGCTACAGATTTGCTAGTTTGAACAATTTTGGATTTAGAATCATCTTTGTATAGCAATGCAAGCACAGCTTCATCCTCTTCAAATTCTTGTTTGGATACTTGCTCCACCACAAAATTTCTTTTGTATGCTTCCATAGGTTCCTTAGGTTCTGATTTAGATTGCTTCAAAGATTGTCCATATGACTTGGATGAGATAGGGAGAGATGTCAAAGACAAGACTGGCTCTATAGTGTATTCTCCCATCCCATTTTCTTTTATATTGATCTCTTTAGCAATGTCATCCATCTTAGATGTGGAAGCAACATTTAGCTGCTTGATGGAAGATTCTCTGTTATTGGGAACAAGCTTATTGGCACTTTCCTTCAATGTATTGCAAGTTGTACTCAGATTTACTGGGATAGTAACCTCCACTCCTTCATAGGGAAATTTCAAGCATTGATGGTACGTAGAAGGAATGGGTTGCATTTCATGGATCCAGGGTCTCCCTAGAAGGATATTGTAAGCCAATGGTAGATCAAGCACCTAACATGTGGTATCTTTGATGACCGGACCCACTCAGATGGGTAAGACAATGGTTCCTTTAGAAGCTCTTTCTTGTTCATCATAGGCTTTTATGGTGATCTTCTTTTGAGGATCAATAGCCATCTCTGAGAATCCCAACTATGTGATTAAGCTATAAGAACAAATGTTGAGGCCTGCGCCCCCATCTATCAACACACGTTTGACTCGATGGTTCTGGATCAAGACTTCTATGTGCAAGGGCTGATTATGTGGGTGACTTAGGGAGTTGTCATCTTCCTATGAAAAGGAGATATATTGTGGAGATGTTAGATGACCAACCATAGTCTGGAACCTGTCTAGATCTAGATCATCAGGAACATTAGAGCTGAGCAAAGCTTTGTCTAGGATATCTCTATGAGCTGGAGATATTTGAAGTAACTCAAACATAGAGATTTTGGCATTGGTATACTGGAGTTGTTGGATGATGCTGTAAGATGTAGGTCTTGTATCCTTTGGATTGGAATATTTTGAGGCAGCCTTCTGTTTGGAAGTAGATGTGAGGTTGAAAGGTATCTTAGGGAAATTAGATGAACTTGGTGTTTGTCCTTTCAGATGAGCCTGAGCTTGTGATCTGGTAATTGCATTAGTTGAGGAATGATTTTGGTCTCTTCACACAATTATGATGACATTGCAGCTCTCAGAGAGACATGGCTCAACCATATTGATGACAGCATTGTTTCCAGGGTAAGCGTAGTTGACTTTTGCCCCCATGTTAGGCTGAGAAGTTGAAACTCCCTTTCCATGTTGTGGAAATGGTTCTGTAAATGTTGTGTGATTGTTATTGCTGGTGGGATTATCAATCATGATGTCCCCTTGATCTATCAAGTCTTGAATGGTATGTTTCAAGTGGAAGCATCCATTAGTTTTTTGGCCTTTACTCCGATGGAAAGCACAAAATTCATTATCTTTCCACCAATATGGTTTTGGATCTGGATTAGAATTTTGGATTGGTGGTAAAGAGATGATGTTATCAGCTATTAGGGTTCTTAGAGTGGATTCCAAAGATTCTCCAAGAGGAGTAAACTTTTGTTTATTATCCCACCATTTGAATGGCTTCTTTGGAGATGGTTCAGCAGATTTTTGCTCTGACGCTTTAATGGGTTTGGTGCCAAGGGTAAGATTGTAGGCTGGTGCCTTTGATGGGGTGCGGATAGTGTCAACAACACCATCAGTGATGATACCTTTGTTCCTGTTCTAGCTTTTTTTTTAATCTTTTGAGCTAGATCTAGATTCAGACTTGTCCTTTTGAAGTGTGATTTCTCCTTTCTTGACAAGTACTTTTTCAATCTTGATTGCATTATCCACCATTTTATCAAAAGATACATGATCTTGCATTTGTAATGGATAATTGAGCTCTAGAACAAGGTTATTGATAAAGATTTCAAGTTTTTCCATTTTGGGAATTTGTCTAGCAAATAGAGAGAACTTCTTTCTCCACCTCTTGAAGAAAGTTAGGAATGATTCCCCTGGATATTGCTTGAGGTTACAGATATTGATCATGGTAACCAGATGTTGAATGTTGTAGGAATATTGGTGATAAAACAATTTCATCAATTCCTCAAAAGTTTTGATCGTAGAAGGTAATCTTGAAAACCACTGAATGGATGCTCCTCCCAAGGATCTAGGAAAAAGACACATCAAATAAGTTAGTTCATGCATGAATTCCATGGATTGCATATAGAACTCTCTGACATGATCTTGAGGATCAAAGTGTCTGTCATATTTGTCATACTTTGGCATCTCCACTCTTTTTGGTAATGGAGGCATATACAAGTCTTTGTCAAAAGGGAAAGGACAAAGGGCCTCCATGGAGAATTCCTTGGGTTCCTTCTCTTTCTCAATTTCATTCATTTTGACCTGCATAGCATGTAGCTGGCTCATTATGGCCATCATCAAAGTTTCTTCCTCATGCATGATGATATCTTCAACATTGAAGTGAGGAGGAAGTTTAGCTCCTTCCTGGGCTAATTGCAAAAAGTATGCCTCTCTATCCACTTTCAAGAAATGCCTCATCATTCTCTTGAATTCATCATCATTCTGACATCGATGGATTTCAGAGGGTGTAGGTTCTTGGTCAGCATTATGTTGAGAATGGTGTCCCTAGGATCCTCCTCCTAGAGAACCATGGTTTGTCCCTACTTGAGACATGGTAGGAGTTTTTGGGCTCCCTGGAATAGATTGAGGAGTTTACTGATTACCTCTGTGAGTTGATAGAGGAGGTATGTAACTAGTTTTCAATTAAAAGTTACCTAGACCATCATCTTCGTAGATACTTGACTTGATGAGTTGTTCAAGAGTTGGACCTGGGGTATTGGTCAAAAGTAAATTCTGAGATGTTTCTTCTGATTTCTTGTGTGAAGAAGCTCTGGTCTCCACCATTAACTTTGAATGAAATGGAAGAAAAGGATGAAGACAACTAAAGAACAATTTGATTTGAGAAAATCGGATGACGCAACTTTGTCAAGATTATGATAGTTTTGAAGATCTGATGAGACATGGGTGAAGGATGCTATGCCCTGGATGTATGGGATAGATCGCCCAAAAGATAGCGGACACGAGTTCTCAACACTTAGTCTATTTTTGAAGATTGATAGTTATGACAAGGTTTTGATACGAGATAAAAAGGACTCAAATTGATTGAACAGAAGGCTAGATTAGATTCAAAAGATCACTCTTGGAAAATGGTAGGATTCTCAATAGCTACTGCTCTATTCCTAACACAATGATATATTTGACAGGGTCTGGAACCAGGCTGGAAACATTGGATATCTTGCAATTTGACAATTTTCTAACAACTTTCCAAAATTTTCTCAAACGACACTCTACAGACTCGTACGACAGTGGGTAGTCTATGAAATGATAGTTGTTAAACTCATACGACTTTTGACCTCCTAAAATGACTTTTGACTCCAGAAAGAATTTTACATCAATTTTTGCAAAATTTAAGGTTTTTAGTTTTGGATTGTTTGCAAATTGTACTATTCAGATTTGAAGATTATACCAGATTTGATCATTTTTAATAGCCAAGTAGATAAAAAAGCACACAGAATAGCAAGCAAGTGATTTCAAGCACATCTAAAAATAATAAACAAGGGCAAAGGCAACCTTGCGCATGAACAATCAAATGACCAAATTGTGCTAATCCCTGAGAGTATGAATTGTGTATGTTCTGAAAATTTTTGCAATAACACACATATACCTGAAAGTGAAAAATTTGGCCTCGCTAGGGTTTTTAGTAATGGTTTGACTCTACAACTTTTATGATCCAAAGGGGTGAACTCCAATCCTGGTGCACCAGGGTTTTGACACAGTCTGAGAACTTAATCTTCAAGAGCTGCTAGGGAGATCTGACAACCCAACAATGAACCATACCCATGGAGATTTCTTCCATAAGGACATTTATATAGCGGCTGTCACTACCACGTCTGAAATGGCTATGACCGCTTGAGGTTCTGTCAACACAGTTTTCCCTATGAAGGGATTGTCCGCTATGCTTAACCCTCTCTAAAGGTGACTCACAGATTTATACCACAAGGGGACTTGGCTCCAGATCCAAGGTTTTTGACACCTTTTCACTTTTAACCCAAACAAAGCAAGTAGATTAATCTGACACGCTAAGACAAAGTTTTGTTCCACCAAGGTCTATGATATCAACTCCACGTGATCTATCAACCTCTCCAGGGAGAGAATGTATCAATCAATAAGAGAAGACGCACTAACCAATTTTGATTCACCAAAGCTTGTGATATCAACCCCACGTGATCTATCAACCTCTTTAGAGAGAGAATGTGTCGATCAATAAGAGAAGATGCACTAACCAAGTTGAATGTGAAACACACTAAGTATCCTCCCTACCTACAAGGATTTTGTCATCAAGAAAGATTTCTCTAGGAATCCAATCTCTCAAGAATCATGAATAGTGTTCATAGGGCCTAATTACTATGTGAGCATAGATATATTCCTAAAAGCAAATCTACCAAAAGTACCCAAAAAGTAGAAAGAGGAACACTTAATGCTTAAAGCGAATATGAGATGATTCCACAAGGTGGAACACTTAACACCTCACACAAGCTGAAAATGAGTCCCCAACTTAGAAAACAAGTGAGTTCCTAAAAGCACAAAAGGGTTGCCAAGTGGAACACTTAACGCTTCTGTCCTGTTGACCCCTCCCCTTTATGGCGCTGAGATTGCAACCACGGGGCAGAAATGAGGGGCCGGCAGATTAGCGAGTCCAATAACCCAAGATAGAAATCAAGATCAATCACAAGTATTCTAAGACTACTTAATGAATCCTTAAGGGGTCACAACCTAGTATCAATTATGCAAGTGTGTAGAAATAGATCAAAGCATGAAAAGATGCACACAAGCCAGACACATAAGAGATTTGTTTTAGGATCCAAATTGAAATATTATTATCTTGAGAAGAATACCTTAGATCCAACACTCTGCAATCCAGAATTTAGCACACGTCTGAAAGTACAAAACCAAGACAAATCAACAGCAAACTGTAAGCGTTAGAAATCAATAATCTAAAAGTACAAATATGCAAATTCTATGATCAAATGGAAAAATTTGAAAATGAAACCAACATGCTTGGATTTGGCTTGGAAAGAGCTTTCCAATGATATATCATACTTAATCTTTCAATACCATATGTGAAAATTTCACAAAAAATGGGTGCATGACTGAAACTGGCATAGGCATGACTGAAACTGGTAGATGCGTGACAGAAACTGGCATAGGCGTGACTGAAACTGGCAGATGCGTGACTGAAACTAGCAAATGCATGACTGAAATTGTCAAATGCATGACTGAAACTGGCAGATGCATGACTGAAACTGTCACATGCGTGAGCAGAATGCTTGTAGGCATGAGTAGAATGCTTGCAGGCGTCAACAGAATGCTTCAAGGCATGAGTAGAATGCTTGTAGGCATGAACAAATTTCTCGTAAGCGGTGTCAGATTACTTGTAAGCAGCATTTTTCCTGTTTGCAAAAAAATGATGAAAAAGTGATGCCGAAAATATATAAAATTAGATAAAAATGAAGAGAATGAGGCTCAAGGCCCCATGGTGGGCGCCAGAAATGTGTGTGTGAAAATTTACCTGACCTGTAGACACAACACTTCAGTAAAACATTAGAGGTTAGCTAAAATCAAAATCATGCAAAATTGAAATCTAATTTAACCAAGTGATTTACTGCCTTCTAGTAGGTGCGAGATTAATGTTCTCAGATTGTTATCGAGATCAGTGACCTAGACGACACCTAAATGAAGGATTTGAATGCAATTGATCTAGATATGAATTGAATGCAATTAATCTATTTTTTTGGATTTTCTATGCAATAAGAATGAAAAACTGATATGAAACTAATCTATATGAAAAACTTGATATGAAACTATCTAAGAATGGTATGCAAAAAAAAAGATTGATCTCACAAAGATGTTGATTCGCAAGAGCTTTGATTCTCTCAATTCCAATTCTCCAGCATGATTGTGCAAATTTGTGGATGAATTATGAAGAGCTGAGCCTTATTTTTATAGAAATCCAGGGCTTTGGAGGTGCATGGAAAAAGCCATAAATCACTCAAATAAACTCAACTTGATTTTTGAGTTATTTTTAAATAAAGATAATTAAGTCACAAAAATCATGCAAAAGCATAGTTCAACTCGAATTAGAAGTTTAGATCCACTTTAAAACTCAAAAAGATGTTGAGTTTCAAAAAGCTAACAACTTGCATTGATTTTCCAATTTTGAGTTTAACTGGTCCTTGAATGTGCACATGGATAATTATGATTTAATAAATAAATAAAGTGATTTATTCTCAACTTAACTGCTTTTTGAAATAAAATAATTAATTTATGGGTTAATTAACTATTTTAAAAAAAATTTATTAAAAATTATATTATTAAATAATGACAACATGCTTTAATTAATTAAATAAGAATTTAATCAATTATTCATAGGAATTTTGATTTATTGTCAAAATTAAATAATATAATTAATAATAGATAGAATTAAGTTTAATTAAACAATTAAGTGGCAAATATTAAATCTAATTAATTAAATATGTAAAATATTTAATTAATCAAATTTTAGGATAAATGTGATTTATTGCCAAATAATTATAAAATTAAAGATAATTATGATGATTAGAAATATTACTAGGAATATTCCCCGATGTAGAATTTAAGATAATCAATTATGATTTGATGATGTTTAGATGTGTCTTAGATTAGGACTTTGATGTCGATTTCATTCGATGTGTCGATGTAGGAGGTTAATGAACTTATAGCCCATTTTTGGGGTATTACAATGTCCAAACACCAATCCATATGAACCCTCCATATTATCCTATTCATCCACAATTCTTAAGTCTTCTGGAGGCAATTTTGATGTGCAACATAAAAATCATAAATCCAAGAATCCATATGTGTGTAAAAATCACAACGTCCCATCTAATCGACATGTGAATGAAAAGAAAAGTGAAATATCCAAAAGGCCGTAAAGGTCCACCAAGAAAAAAGAAAAAGCGAGTAAAATGTGGGTTCCTAAATCCCTCATTGAAGAAATGCATTCAAAAGCATCCCAAAAGAAAGAAAAGTCAAAGACTATGTGGATTCCCAAGTTACTTTTGAAAGACTTGCACACAAAAGAAGAGTCAAAATTGACATTCAAGCTTCCAAAGGCTTCCACTCCATCTCCTTCCAAACATCCTTCATCTTCCTATATCCCAAAATCCACTACCTCAAAAAGATCCTTACCTCCATCATCTATCATTCCTCTATCATTCCACCACCCTTCAAAGCATGTGTCAAAGTTGATCTTGCCAACATTCCCATCTACAAGATACCTTCTTCTTATCCTCACATTCATTTTCCAATGCATACTTTTTGTACTTCCATCCCTCTTATCAATATCTTTGAGCATCCTAGTCATATACATGGTTTATTATATCATATCTTTTAGAGGAGCATTGTCCAAAGAGCTTGATGTTGGGAAATTATTGAAAAATACAAAAAAAGAGAAAATAAAAGAGAAAATAAAAAAGAGAAAAGAAAAAAAAAGTTCCTTGGTGAAAACCTAGCAATAGGCACCTTGGTAGAAAAATTAAAGAGAAACAAATACCATGATGAAAACTTGGTAAACAGGCGTCATGCGTAATTCCTCCTCCTTGAACTCTACACTTGGGGGCAATTTTCATCAATGCTATCCTCCATCTTCCTATCATTTATCTCACTTTCATCCATATTTACTCTCTCACTTTCATCTTGACAAAGTTGAAAACATTCATGAGCATTAAGTATCTTGACATCTATTATTCTTTCCATTAGATTATGTACTTGTTGCATCCATGTTGCCCTATCATGATCTTGCTTATCCCAAATTCACCTTCATTATTCCTTGACAGTCTTTCCATAACTCCAAAACATCCCTTCATAGACTCCATCACCTTTATCTTGATTGTGTTATCTTATCCACATCTTATCCCAAATTGACCCCTTGGTCTTGATCAAAATGAAGAACTTAAAGTACAAAAATTGTTATCAAGAACTTCTTGACATGGCCACTTCTTTTGGATCTCTCATTTTCATGACAACAGATCATTATCCTATAGGCTATCTAGCACTCCATCATTGGCTTCCATGGCTTATTCAAAAACATGCTTCACATTTCTATATCATTTCTTTTAGCTTGGGTACTCTTGAGGAGATGGTCCTATGGGTCACATTCGCATGCTTCATCCATCATGCCATTCCATCTCTAATCCATCATCTTGCAAATCCCTCATTCATGTCCTATATCTTTCTAGACATTGGGGGAAAACCAATGTGATCTTGTTTGAGAGCTGGTAAAAAGGAAAGCATAAAGTTCTTTTGAGCTACATCTTGCATAAATTATGTTTTTGTAATATCTCAGAAGTTTTCCCAAGTCCAACATTTTTCCTATCCAACTAGGGGCATTTGATCTTAATCATTGGATTTCAATAGAGAGGCATCGATTCACATGACACAATGCATAAAACTCAAATGGATTCAAGAGTGCTACTTTCAGTCACATATCAAAGAGAGACTTATCAGAGCTTCAGAAGAATGGAAAGTTTATTGAACCTTTGATGGATATCATTGTTCACACCCAAGTATTTTTATCCTACAACTTGATCCTTGAGCCTTCATTGACTTTATTATTCAGGATTAAAAATTGACAAAACACTTTAAAGATCAGAATACTTGGGAAATTCCTTTTGAAAATCATGAAACATTGCAAATCACTTTGAAGCTTTCTTTTTAATAATCTTTATGGAATTAATTTTTATCACATCTTTTTAGCTAATCGATAATGTTTCGAGTAGATTGCCGATGATGGAGACATGACATTTTTCTTGCCTTTGAGTGACTATTTTGAGGGAGATCCATCAACTTATGTGAATTCATCTAATGACATGGTCATCAAACAACCATTGAGAAATTTCATATAGGGTGGAGGGTTAACCTATGTTTGTTTACAACATTGAATCCATTGAAACCAGTATTCATACTCCCATAGTTGGTCATCCAACTAGTGAGGGTTCTACTAGTTTCAAAATGAGGTTACCAAAAGTGATAAAAAGTGATATCCATATCATCATGATGTGGTCAGTGATGGTTGTACTTTCTTTTTGGTCCTAAAATTCTCAATGATGAAAATTTATCCTCGCGACATTTCTTTGCTAAAAATTGGTGACACTTAGGTTGCATTGCATTATCATGTTAGATTAAGTGCATTGGTTTGTAGTTATTTTTCCAAGGGAAAAGGGGTTTCAATCAATATCTTGATCAATTGAAAAGGGGAAATCAAGGAAAAGTCCATATCATCATATAAATGTCCATAACATCAAAGATTCACCAAATCAGTATATCAAGATACAATGTCATTAACAAAGTGGCACATCAAAGTCCTAATCCAATCTACCAACAACTGTTGTCATGCCTTTCTACAATGTCCGCACTACCTAAATCTAATATCCAAGAAGCTAGGGACCGTATGTAAAGTTTACAGAAATGTTCATGTTTTACAAATCAAGGGAATCATATCAGTATTCTATATCAGTGGATTATCTTACGTCAATCAATCAATCAGTATCACCTTATTGTTTCCCAACTCTTGATCGTGAGGCGGGAACAATAGTATCAAGCAATCAAACCGAGTGCCATTTATTCATGTCTCTGTATCCTGAGAATGAATTATCAGTCCTATCAGTGACCTACCTATCAGTTATCCCACTATCAGATCCTACCTATCAGATTGACAAATCACATTCATTGGTACTACTATCCTAATATCCTAATCACTTATTTTGGTTAACTACAACAGACCTATCTGTCTTGGACGTAAAATTTGTGAATCATGATAGATAATCAAATTTTTAGAAATGAAAACATATTCAAGAAATCAAACATCATCAAATTTTTCAAATCAAGAAATTAATATGTTTTAATTTGTGAGGGGGCATCAAGGTATCAAATGGAAGTTGCAATCAAACATCATGGAATCAATGGGGCATCATAAAAAAATTTGTATCATCAGAGGCAGCAATCAATCAGTATCAGAGGCATAGTAGTGAACTAGCAATTAGGACTCATAAGAATCTTTGAATCAATGTTCTTCGTACATCAATTCAAAGAGGGGCATTTGTAGACACACAAAATTGGACAAGTGCTTTTAAAATGGAAAAAATCAATAAAATGCATTAAAGAGATTAAATCAAGTAAAAAGGGACATAATTAAATAAAGTGGGACAAAATCAATTAAATCAAAAGAGAAATTAAATAATGATGTTAAATAATTAAATCAAAAGCTTAAAGGGGTCAAAAACTCTATATAATTGATTTTAATTAATTAATTGTATAGTTGTTTTAAAAATCAAAATGAACCCATTACCCTTACATGGCTAAATTTAATTAATTAATTGAATTTAATAAATCCTATTTTCTTTCAACAAAGTGATTGACCAATAAGAATTCAGGACAAAAAGTCATAAATCACTCAAACATTTAAATTGTCCAAAGCTTTGAAACCATTTAAAGGCTTGTCCCCTCATTTGTCCCCCCATTTATGAACAATGCAAAGTATTTGACTCAACCAAGGGATAACCATGATTACTTCATTCCACCCCCTACCCTTGGACATTTACTATAAATATGAGGCATTTTGGAGAGAATTTCCATCTTTGAATTTCATTTGCAAAGCATTGTTACTATAGGCAATTGAAAGCATTCTAAGAGCATTTTGAGCATTTTAGCATAATAATTGTGTCAATTTGAGCTAGATTAAGCATAATAGAAGCATAGTAGAAGCATATAGCAGCATAATTCTTGTTTTAGAGGTGTCATTAGTGAGGATCTAAGCTAAGAGCTTCATTTACAACTTCTTTCTAGAGAACCATGAGATGTTCTAGATTATAGTTTCATTTTAAATTAGATTTGCATTGTATTTTCTTTAAATTGATGCTATTAGATCTTAATTTCATGAAGGTGATATCCATAATCACACAGCCTCCTTTTGATCTTTTCCTTAGCCTTGATGGCTAGTTTATAGCATTCCTCAATAGATCTAGGGGTAGCAAGACTAAGTTCATTTTGGATATTGAACCTTAGTCCCCCCATATACCTTGCAATCTTTTCATCCATGTCTTCATCATGACTAACTCTTATATCAAGTTCGTGAAACTCCTCAATATACCTTTGTACCTCCATATATTTTTGTTTCATATTTTGCATCTTCTTATACAACTGAACTCTATAATCATTTGGAAAAAAAAATTCTTTCATCTTATCCATCATGGTGTACCAAGAAGTGATCTTGGGTTTACCATTCTTCCACCTTTCCGCTTGCACACAATCCCACCATAACAATGCATGTCCTTTAACCTTGGACTTTGCTATCTTCAACTTTTGATTTTCTTCCACATCCTCACATTCAAATAAATTATATATTGCACTAAACCAATCTATAAACTCTTCATCATCCATCTTTCCACCATAAGTACGAAAATCAGCTCTTGCCCTTGTATCACCACTCTTGATGACTTTAGCAAACCTAGACATCTTCTGTTCATCAACATCTAATAGTTCTTCCTCTTGGAGTTCCTCTTCTTCTTCTTAATTTTCATTAGAAACTTCTTCATCCTTTCTGATGCTTTTTTCTCTCTTCTCTAATTTCAATATTCTTTCCATCATAAACCTCATCTCTTTGTCCTTTTCAGCTTTCTCCTTCTTCTCTTGCTCAAGGGCTGCCTTAAGTTTTTTGTTATCTGCCAATTGTTCTTTAACAATATTTGCCAAATCCATGTTGTTCATTCTTTGGGGTAGATCTCCATCCTATCCTTTAGTCATGGTTACTTGATCAACTTGGCACAAGAATCAACTTAGGCTACTCCTTCAAGGATAGTTCAACTTCAAGGGCTTATCTAAGGATTCAAGAAACCAAACTTTACAAGACCAATACAAAACTTCCACAAGACCTTTCCCTAGGTTCTAATACCACTTAATTTAGAGGGAAGGTTAATGGACCTTAATCACCAACTAAGTTCTTCAATTTGACTTATAAACCCACACTTTTTCCCAAAGGCACACAATGACCTTATAAGACTCCACCCAACCAAGAGTCTTCAAAATGAAAAATAATGATAGTTCTGATGCATTTTATGTATATAAGGATGTATTAAAGTGGTTTTGAGGTTTTTAGAATTACCCAATACTCCCAATCGCTAAATGTCTCAAACTAGTCTAGAGGCCTAATTGGCTTTCCTTGTAGCCCTATCTAGCGATAAAATGGACCATAAATCTATAATTTACCAAAGGATGGATAAAATAAATGATATATTTGGATACCCTTTTGGACATATGAAAACATATCAGAAAATAAGGTATGGGTGTTTTGGACCGAGTATGACTGTCATCAGTATGTGACCCCAAAATGCTTAAAAAATGGGTGATTTTACAAAGAAACTATATCACATAAATATCCCCAAGTTCCCAAACCTTTTAAAGTGTCATTAAATGGTTCAAAACCTCTAAATCCAAGAGTAAATAAACCTAGCACACTTGTAACATCAAAAACTCCAAAATACCTCTCTTAAACCCTTGATTTGAGGGTTTCTTCAATCTCCCTTCTCCAAACACTTTCAGACTTACTTGGTGATTGATTAACCATTAATATTCCATTATAAGACTATTAAAATCTTAAGAACACCCTACCCTTAATGCCAAACTCTCACTGTTGTACTGAACCCGCATACTCCAAGGTTAATTCATTGTTTTCTTGCTTAGTGATCACCTTAACTCTAATTTTTTGCATTTTCAAGTTAGGAAAGTATGATACATGTTAAGGATATGTCATCCCATGAATTATAGGCCTTTTATTTCATGGGATGATCATTCATTCATAAAGAAATCAAAACAAATAAAAGATTTGATGACTGTGATTGTTCAGAACAGCAAACGTAGGGTACAATGCTCAAAACATCCTCAAATCATTCAATAAGAGAAGGTGAATGTATGAGGACTCACTATATTAAAATTTTATTTTCCTAAATCAAATGAATAGACCAACACCAAAATAATCTATTCAAATTTTCAGAGAGATCTGTATTACTTCCATTCACTATTTTTTAAAACTGAACATTCCAATCATGATCCCATACAATGGGAGTTGTCTACAATATAATAAATCAAATCTTAACTTCCCCAACCATACACAACTGGTTTGAGGGATTAGTTAAGTGAATTTAATAATAAAATCCCATTTCCCTCCTAAAGTGGCTACTAGCCATTATTTTTTGAATATTTAAACTTTTAAATTGTAAAAATACTTTAAAACCTTGTTAAATTGGAATTTAAGAACTGCAAAGGTTGTTAAACACTTAGGTGACTCAATTTCATTATTCTTATACTCCTAACTACCCAAAAACACCCTTGGACACTATTGGTCCATATTATAGTCAAATTTGACCGTTAGAACATATAAATGAAATCCATTTATTTGAATGTCATTGGATGGCATTAAAACATCAAAGGTGCCAATATACAATAATTTATTGGATTTACATTGTTTAAAATCCCTTTAACCTCTTTGATACTTTGATCTTCATTAGGTGACTTGATTGTCTTCATAGTCTTCTTGTGTACTTGGAGTGGCTTCATGAATTTCATGTTGATGCTTGGTGCCCCTGCACCAACCTCCTTCTCTTTTGCATGCATGAATCAAATGTCATCCCCTTCTTTCCACGAGTCTCCTTCATGCACTGGCAAACACTTTTTGCTAATGCTGACCTTCCTTTGCTAATACATGCTCACACAAGTAGAGAAGTGTGTGAACCCATTAACAAACTAGAAGGCCCCCTCCTATGTAGGTAGCCATGCATTCTCAATGTAATGCTATGTGCATACTCTTACTTGCGCAAGCTGCACATAAGGAGCTCCCTTTGTTTCACTCACATGTGCACTGCGCATAAGTAAATTCAAACACAAGTCCCCTGGCATAATGTGTGAGTTTTATGTGCTTGCACAGGCCTCCTATGATGTTTCTTGGCTTATGCTGGTAGCCACACTTGATTTGCATGAGTACTCCCCTTTATTTGTAGATTGCATTCTTGTCTTGCACTGAGCAGCTGGTCTATTCAATGACAAATGTGCCTCCCATGTGGATACCTACATGAGCCCCATTTTATTTCATGCAAGTCTCCTAGTTTAAAAACATAAAACTCTCCTTACTTTCATAAGGCACCAACCTGGTTTCATTTATTCAATCCTTTTGTTTATTTTCTCACTTTCTCCAAAAATCATCTCACCTACAACTCTTCTACCCATAGGGACATCTAGATGTGCTAGCAATTGCTTACAAGAAATAGTAATTTGGTCTACTTCAGGGAGCTGTGAAACCATTCCAAAAGCCATTCATCTTGGCACAATTGTAGCTTTATGTACAGGAAGTGCACCATCTGTGTCTATTTCCACAAGTGCATGCCCTCCTTCATTTTGTTTGAATCCATCAAGCTCCACGAGTAATTGATTTAAAATTCATTTTCACATATTGTTGATCTTTAGGATTATGGCTTCCCCCAATTGCTTTAGCTTCATCTATAAATATGATACAAGGTGACCGCCTCTTTGCAGCTGCAAAGAGATCATGTACCCTTCACAAATCAAGATACCTCCTCTAGACCATCCATATACCAAGGTGAACTTGCTCAAAGAATAAAACCCATGGTGCATTGAAATTAAACATATAGTTCACTTTTTCACACATCAGCAAAACTAACCAAATAACACCAGCTCGCCTTCGGGAGTGGCTTTGAGAACTGACCAAATGACCTCATAGGAACACACCACTAGGAACACATGATCACCTCCAACACCACAGCATGTCGGTCAAAGGAAAATGCTCAGAAAGATTTTAGCTGAAAGATAATAATGGTCAAACATGGCACCTTGAAAATTGGATCTCAACGTACTGCCAAAATCACATAAGTTGCCTCTGAAACCGACAACTTAGGCTCTGATTGATCTAGTCAAGGTAGGTGGATCCAATGAAGGATAGTCCAAACCTTGCAACCAACAAAATTACATAGCAGATTACTCAAAATTGCAACATAAATTAATTGTTTAATACTTATTTTCATTAACATGCCCAACTGTAAGGCCTTCCAGGTTAGGGCCAATTACAATCAGAAAACAATTCTACAAGATCCACAACTAGATCCAATACAACCTTAGCTAGTTCAGATTTGAGGATAATTAGAAGCTAATGGAAACCCTAAGGTGGATCTAAATGTGAGCTCGCAAGCCTCCAAGCAATCTCCTTGTTCCCAAGTATGCAACCCCTAGCTCTGCTTCAAACAACTATCAGATTACAATCCAATCTGTAAGGACATCAAGAACTTTTCCACAACTTCACTCTCAAGCTTCACATCTAATATTCAGATCTGCTCTCTTGTCTAAGTCCTCCAAATCTACCCAATTTTGTCCCTAAACATCTACCCAAGCACTCCTTAAATACTAATCATCAGCCACAAGTCGGAAAGATGAAACCCTTAACTCCCCAAAACAAATAATTAAATGTCATACAATTCAGCTTACAAATGTATACAAACATTTAATTCAGCATGTTGACACATAGAAATGGCTACCAACAATAAATTCACCAAGTCAGCTCAACAAATCACATAGAACTCTAGTCAGTAAGCCAGAACTACCAAGAGACAGTAAAATCACCAAGCACGCCAAGCATCACCGAGCACCAGTGTTGACCGAGCACTATAGGAATGACCAAGTAACTCTTCAGCAAGTGCCAAACTACCAAGTTCCTTCAGTGATTGAGCTTCCTTCAATGACCAAGACCATCGGTCAAGGCTGCAACCGAGTAACACCGACCAAAATACAAACACTCCATGCAATTTTACCGAGGACACAAAATGCCCTTATCTTAACCTTGGATGCCCCTGCATCACACACCCTAGGTTCCAAAATATGTTCATATGTGAGAAGAACATCTTTCAAGATTCAAAACATAAATCCTGAACTAGCTCTTCACATACAAGTCCTCCACCTTTTCTGCTTGCAAATTCTTCCACTTTAGTTTCCTCTATCTCTTCAAGTCTTTTCTTGACAATGTACAGGTTGGTTCTCCATACTGATCATTCATTTTCTCTGGATCCACAACCTCAACTCAAATACCAATACTCAACCTTCTCCTATTGAGTGTTGTGTCTATTAAAGGCATTAGTGAAAACTTCTTGTCATTCTTCTCAATAGTAAACACATTCCAGACATACTCATAAATAGCTCTGCAATCATATTTCCAAGTTCTACCGAGAAATATATCACAACTATTCATCTTCACAATGTCACATAACACAATATCCTTGTACTAGCCAATCTGAATATCAATGAAGCATTGTTCTCTAACTTCCAAAGCATGAACATCTTGTAACTAGCCAAGCCTATAAGGACAGGGATGTTTCATTCTACTCAAACCAAGTTTCTAAACTAGGTCCTCAGCAACAAGATTATCAGTACTACCACTATCAACAATAACATCATAGAGTTTACCTTTATTCTTGCATCGGGTCCTAAACAAGTTACTCCTCTGACAATGTTCATCCTTTGTACTGAGCAATGTTTACCAAAGCAGCAAGTTCTCTGATTCAAGTTCATTCTGAATATTCTCATTCATCACAACAGTTCATTGGTCAACCTTCTTCTATGTACACTCAAAAGAATGGTGTCCTTCCTCTCCATAGTTATAGAAAGTACCCTTAAAGATAACTCTACCTATCTTCTTCTTTAGTTCCATAGGTTTTTGTTCATCTTCTGCATCAGTCAGTTTATCCTTCACCGAGTGATCAATCTTTTCCTTCCCTTGGGAGTTACTAGGTTGTTTCCTCTTCAACTTATCTTCTGCCTTCAGAGCATACTGATAAGCATCTTCAATAGAATCAATCTTCAGCATACCAAGCTCATCCTAAATATTGAATCTTAGACCATTCACATACCAAGCTACCTTTTCCTTACCAAGCTCTCGGTGTCTAGATCGAATAGTAAGTTTGTAGAACTCCTTAGTATAATATTCAATAGACAAATCCTTCTGTTTCAGATTCTGCAACTTCTTAAACAAGTCAAGCTCATAGTCAGCTAATATGAACTTAGCTTTCAACTTAGTCACCATCAATCTCCACCGATTGATCTTTGTTTCACCTTCATCTTCTCGGTCTCTATGTAGTTCTTTCCACCAAAGAGTAGCATGTCCTTTCAACTTTTTGTGTGCTAATCTCACCCGAAGAAGATCTTCAATTTCTTCTAGCTTAAAGAAATCTTCAAGTTCACCAATCCAATCAATCAGATTGTTAGGCTTCAAAGTACCAAAGAAAGTAGAAACTTCCATTCAGTAATTACTAAATTGAGCAGCAGATCTAGGCAATCGAGTAGTTCTATCTTCACTGGATCTATTCCTCCAGTCATCACCACTAGATCTAGTAGTTTCAAATTCTTTAGTAGCTTCTTCATAGCCATCCTTAATACCAACATTCTAAGGTAAACCAGCAATAGTTCTCATGATCTCGACGACCATATCATTCTTCATTAATTCCATCTCAGATCTAAAATCTGATTTCACTTTCTCTATGATCCAAGATTCAACAGTATCACAAAGATCTCAAATAACTCTAGGGTCCAATCTTCTTGAAGGCATCCTTAAAGATAAGAGAAACCCTCTACAACAAACCCTCACTGACCACCTTGGGACAACTTCCAAGTTGCAACAAGTCAAATCTCAACCTGCAATCTTGCAAACAACTAGGGCACAATTTCACAAGTTCAGTGCTTTCAATCTGCAATCCAGATTGCGCACAATATTTTTGCCAATAAGATCAACTTCGCAAGATCAAACTTCCCTCTAATACCATCTAATGTAGTCAAGCTAGGTGGATCCAATGAAGGACAATCCAAACCTTATAGCCAATAGAATTACATAGCAGATTACTCAATAATGCAACACAAATTAATTGTTTAACACTGATTTTCATTAACATGCCTAGCTGTAAGGCCTTATGGGTTAGGTCCCATTACAATTAGAAAACAATTCTACAAGATCCACAACCAGATCCAATACAACCTTAGCTAGTTCATCTCTGAAGACAATCAGAAGCTAATGGAAACCCTAAGGTGGATCTAAACTTGAGCTCGCAAGCCTCCAAGCAATCTCCTTATTCCCAAGTATGCAACCCCTAGCTCTACTTCAAACAACTATCAAATTACAATTTGACCTACAAGGACATCAAGAAATTTTCCACAACTTCTGTCTCAAGCTTCACATTTGATATTCAAATCTTCTCTCTTGTCTAAGTCCTCCAAATCTACCCAATTCTATCCCTAAACATCTACCCAAGCAATCCTTAAATACTAATCACCAGCCACAAGTCAGCAAGATGAAACCCTTAACTCCCCAAAATAAATAATTAAATGTCATACAAGTCAGCTTACAAATGTATACAAACATTTAATTCAGCATATTGGCCCATAAAAATGGCTACCAACAATAAATTCACCAAGTCGACTCAACAAATCACACAGAACTCTAGTCGGTAAGCCAGAACTATCGAGCGATAGTAAAATCACTGAGCACACCAGGCATCACCGAGCATGAGTGTGGACTGAGCACCACAAGCATGACTGACTAACACTTCACCAAGCACCAAAGACTACCAAGTTCCTTCAGTGACTGAGATTCCTTCAATTACCGAGACCGTCGGTCAAGGCTACAACTGAGTAACACTGACCAAAATACAAACAGTCCATGCAGTTTTACTGAGGACATGGAATGCCCCTGTCTTAACCTTGGATGCACCTGCATCACTGATTTACCCTCATACAGGGAATATGAATCCATAACTAGCTTCCTCATAAAGTCAGTATTTTGATCACAATCAAATGCCAAAGTCAACTTGTCAGACATATTCAGAAAATCATAGTCAAATAAGCAAAATTGGTTTTGGAATTGGCCTATGAAAGTGGGAAAATGGATTGGCAGAGACCTAGAATTCTTAAGGTAAGTAGTCTTCTAGGTTTATAGTTTGGAAAAACACTCAATTATGCCCGACCATGAACAAGGTGCGAACTAGGAGACCTCAAAGTAGGCTACCTAGAAAACTAGACAATGCACTCCTAGTGAATTTAAACAATCTACAAATGGAATGACACTAGCAAATAGGTCAAACAGGCACATGGGGAGCTGAAAATTGTCAGGATAATAAATAGAAATGCAAATATTAACAAACAAGAGAGAACACAATAACACAGAATTTAACATGGTTCACCCAATCCCTGGGCTACGTCCACCAATAGCAAGTCCAATATCTTTATTATTATCTAGTGATTACAATCTAAAACCTGCAACTCAGTATGGCCGCAAGAACCTACAATAATCCCTCATACATTCAATCTCAAACCCTAAGCCCTTTTTACAAGTATTTTTGACATAACAAAATTAGGGAAAAAATACTTTGACTAAAAGAAAATAGATGGCCGACACTTTACAATATTATTAAGTCATTCTTAGCATTGAGGGGTGCTACCCCTTGACCCTGCCCTTGGGCGTTGCCCCTTGACCCCATCAGGGGCTCTACCCCTTGACCCCACCTGGGGCGCTGCCCCAAGACCCCATGGATAAGTCTGATTAGGCTCCACATACATAACAAAAATTGGAATGATGATTCACTCTTATGGCTACAATATGATGCAACAACTAGAATGTAATGAAAAATCATAGGGAAAAAGATACAAACCTCCAAACTGAGCTACTCAATGAAATTCAGGAAACACACTAAATGCAGATTTTTGGGAACACCTTTAAATGACCACTTCTAAAACTTGTCAAAACTAAAACCTAGGACCTAAAACCTATTAAAAATGTCAAATGATAGGTGATGAACACCCTATCCAAGTGACTCTTCAAGAAAATCAACAAGTCCATAGTTTAAATGCACTCAAACTAGGCATCTTTCAATGATTTTCAAATGCACAATTCTGACAGACAATTTTTTGAATATGGACTCAAAAACATATACTAAATTTTTGAGCTCCAAAAGTGGCTCTAACTAGGGATTCATGCCCCATGTGGGCATGCATAGGATCCATAATCTTTGGTACAACAGACCACCCAAACATAATCAATTTTCATTTCACTTTCTCAAAACTTTTGAACAAGGAACCCCAAAACCAACTACCGAACAATTGAAACAAAGCAACTTTACAAAATTTACAAATATTTACAAAGGACTTCAAACTCTATCAACATGAGTCAACATTTACCTCTATCAAATATGTAATTCTCATTTGCAAGAATCCAAGGTAATCTAAAAACATTTCTTTTGCTGACAAGATCAATCACACTGACATAAAACTTCAGCATATCATAAAGAAAATAACCAGTATCTTCACTATCATTTAGCATTTGAAAATCACTAAAATTATAAAAATATTAATCATTGTGCAACATAGAAATGTCACACTCTTCAAAACTTATAACTAGCTGAGGAAGAGAACATTCTGACTCAAACAAAACGTTGGAAATATGCTGCCTTTCTTCAAAGATGGCTTGAACATCTAAATAGAACCTCTCAAATTCAACCTCATGTATATCTTGTGAATGTTCAAGAAAATAACCTTTAACCACAACTTGTGGCTCCAAATCTAACTCATTCTAAAAAACATTAACATGCTAAATTGGGAAAACAAAAGACTCAAAATCTCCCTAATAATTTATACATTCTTCCTGAAGAAATGAACATACCTCTGGCTGAAACAAAAAATTAGTAGTAGAACTTGAAACATCTTCTATTTCTTCATGAAACATTTCAAAATGTGGCATGATAAATCAACAAGCAGCCCATTACATACATCCTCATCTTGGCACATATTTTTCAAGCACAAATCACTATCATAGAGAACATTGTCAGCATTGTTAATCTCTGTTTGACAAGACACTATCTGAATTCCATTAACAATATCATAACTATCAATGTCTATATCAAAAAGGTCGAGCTCCAATTCTAGTGAAGATTCAAAATCAATTTCAATCTTATAGTCATAAGAAATTCTTTCATGGAAACTTTCACAAACCATTTCATACAAATCTGAAAGCAAATCAACTTTAACACTTTCAATCAAATCCTCAATTAAACAACTTTTAGTTTCATATTCAGAATTCACTAGATCAATGGAAGAATTTGGAAATGATGAGACTAACTCATCATCACAAATTGAATGTATCTCAGACTTGACACCATCACTTTCACAAACACTAAATACCTCAAATTCTAAAATATGAAAATAATTTGAATAACAAACCTCATGCTGCAAATTAGAAAGAGAATGCATCACTTTAGGCTGATAGGAATCAATACATTTATCAAATAAGTGATCACAAAAATTGCTTGCAAGACTTATAAAGTAATCATTATTTTCTAAAATCACATCATCATTCTTCTGCTCTTGAACTATCATTGCTGAGAATTCATTTTACGCCAAATCATTAGACTTATCATTATTTTGAACTTGGGGCTGACTATAGAGATCATAAACAATATTAGGCTCAGAAGTTTGAATCAATTTTGAAGGCTCAACCTGATCTTTGTTAGTTGAGATAACATCAACCAGATCATAACATTCACTATGATTTTCATTATTTACTAGAATCATTAAATTAATGCCAGCACTAGAGAAAGCCATCTCATGCAATCTTGTATTTTCAGCACCATGAAGCTTTGGAAATCCAAACCTTTTCATCCTTTCTATATCCGATGCTAGCTGAAAATCATGATGAAGACTTTGTGGTTCCTTATCTCTCAACAAGTACCCAATCTTACTATCAAATGCAGCCAAGTAAATAACTAGAGACAATGCATCATGAGGCCTACATTTCTTAGGAATTCTATTTAGTGTTGTCCCAAATCTGAGATTAAAAGCATTAACTAACTCATCTTTTCCTATATGAATGTCGACGTGATCAACTAATAGATTGTACTCACAAATGAATTCTCCATATGTTTCAATAAATGCTGATTCAAAACTCTTCCAAGAATAGATAGAATGGTGGGACAGAAATGAAAACCACTCCCTACCACTTCCTACCAGTGACTGCACAAACAATCGCATAATTACATCTTCATGGCTGACATCAAAATCCTCAATCAGGTCCATGAATGCACTTAAATGTTTCTCAGTTGATTCTTCTTTTCCCCCATTAAATTTGGGCAAGAATTTTCTAATTTTCAGGGGTATTACATTTGGGTAACCAGGAATACCCTCAAAGTCAAGAGGTGAGTAACAATTTAAAACTCTTCAATCTCCTAGCTAGGATACTTTTTGGGACTTGACTACATTCAGAGATACACAAGGTTGAGAAAATTCAAAGTACATTTCTACTTTCTGCAAACAACCACAACCTTGCATATGCAAACTCAAGCATGTATACTATGCAGATTATATCCATAGTAGAACTGACATATCTCTTTGAAAAATTATTTACATACACCAAAACAAAACAACTAAAACTATTCAAGTCTTGTATGCAAAGAACATTAACCCTTCCCTTCCACTTAGTGCTTATAGTCACTGAATAGGGAAACAAAATTTTCACATGATTTTCATGAAGCAACTTGATATGAAAATAAAATACCTGGGAATGCTATGATTGTTGTAAAACACTGACCTAAATCCTTCTTCAAATCACCTTCCAATCATTTTTAGAGTTGTCACCTCTTTACAGAGGACCAAACTAAATTAGCTAAGAACCTTTATCTCAAATCTGAACCTTATTTACCAGCAAATACATAATAACTTCACAGGATGCACTATTTGCCAAGATCACAAAATACATTGCAATTTCATATTACAAAACAATGATCAAACAGAGACTCAGAGTGGCCACTAACATTTAGTGAGATAATATAACAATTTTTTGAGAATAACTTAACTCTATGATCACTTAACCAAACTCTAGGATAATTCAGCCAAGCAAGGAAAAAGCATCTTAAACTTGTTGTCCTTTATTTCTTCCCCAACAGAGCTGCCAATTTGTTAGTACATTTTCTTGCTGAATCCTAAAATACAGCCCTGAGTGCTTAGATAGAACTCTCTGATTCCTAGACTCCTAATTCACACAAGAAGAGACTAATTAACAAGGACCAAGTCCTTCTTCATTTCAATCTCTTGGCTACAGGTGGGTATACCTATTTAGCTCTACTTCTTCAAAGTATTACAATACTAGTTTATATCCTTGACACAAACCTAATCTTATCGGTTCTTTCAAACATACATGAAAGTAAATAGTCTTTTAAGTTTTTTTGATGATGAAATCCCTACAAACTGAGGATAGACCAGTGCCTTATCCTAGGGCAGAGAGTCAAAAAGAGAAACATGCATCTACAAAAATCTTCTAAGTGAAACACAAATAGAACCCAGATGAATTGGCTTACAATTCATCCTATCTTAAACACATCCAATCATCAGATTCTTACAAAAGTCCTAAGCTCTCAAAGATTAACCTTAAGACATTACCCTTTCCTTGAAAGGAACTAGAGATTAAAATCACAAATACCTTGTAAATGGTACACCAGAATTGCCTTACAGATCCCATATACAATAGCTACATAATTCAAACAAGAAGACAACCCAAAACATGCAAGGGAATTCCAATGTATTCTAGTAGAATTTTACGGTGTCTTTACATTTTAGATTTTGACAAACATCCCAAGAAAATCAACAATGGATTCCAAAAGCCTCTCCTTACAGTAAAATTTTCAACATCCTTTACAATAGAGAGAAAAATCAAAGATATAGCAAAAGGAGGTCAGTTATACAGAACTCACAACTATCCACTTAGCCCCAAAGTATCTCCAATATTCCTCTACCTGATCTAAAACTGATTTCATCTTCAACTAATCCACCTTCCTACAATCATTTCCCAAATAGACTTGATTCTAATCTTGAAATTGCCAGCTCATACTGCTATTTCCCACTTCTCTAAAACTGATAATGATTGCCAAAAGATTCCTTATTTCCTGTCATTTCTGAAAACATACTACATGCCCATATTCGGATAAAAAATGGACTCCTAGGCATCAAATCTTTGATTAGGTTCATCATTTAAATTTTAGGATTTTTTCTAATGTTTGGACTATGTCATTTTTTAAATCTTTTGAAATCTGCCCCTTTTATATTATTCCTGCATTTTCTCTTAGAAGCCACCAGAATTTGCCAAGTGTCACAATGTAATTGCCTGCTCGGACTAACCCTGGGTTGACCACCTAATTTGGAGATTGGGCGACTAGTACTATTATCTGGATCTTTGAATGAACTCTTTAACCCCAGTCAAATCTTGTGATTGAGCAACCGCTTCAATCTTTGAATCTCTGAATTATGTCTTAACCTCAGGTTACATCTAGAGAATGGGTGACTGACCCATTCTCCCAATCTCGGAATGAATTTCCTTAACCACCAAGAATTGGGAGATTCAATGACTACGGAAATCTCTAGGTCTCTAAATGTTAGGGCTAACTACCACTCTATCTGGCAGCTAGGCGACCGCTACTCTTGTGATCTCCAGATGATTTGTCTTAACCACCAGCTATCTCATGACCTAGTGAGTGCTGTTAGTTGAGCTCCACCTCTGAGTCACTTAATCTTTCTCTAACGATCGGCTACATTCTGCAAATGTGTGACTGCCTGCCATGTGTCACCTCAGGTTCCCATCACCACCATCATCTATCTACAAAATTACCTTACCTATGGGCTTTTTGGCATGCTTCCCAAGGCAATTCCAACAGCTCGCATGTAGAGAGGCTCTGCTCTTCATTCTATCTCATATGTTCTTGGAGTTGGTTATAAACAGCTGAACTTCCCCATTCTGGATGAATGTGGGATAAATCATTTAGAGTATTTTAAATAACCTTTCAAAATATTGTGCAAATGCCCAGTTGGCATGCATATTTATGCGGGCCCACAAGGGCATGAGGTAGCCACAACCTCCACTTACTTCTATTTACCTTGGACTTGGGTGCCAATGCATAAAACCTTTTAAAAACACCAAAGAGGTGTGCATGTGGGATAAACCCAGATGCACACAGTTTTAATTTTACTCTATTTATCCCAGGCTGTGTGCGTGAACCTATCACTTTCCTTGCATTTCACTTTGTAATCGACTGGCAACATTCCTTTGAAATGCCTTCCTCCCAATGGTATCCACATTGCCACTATTTACCTCATGCAAGACTCCATTGGTCCTATTGTTTGTGCACTGGCATCCATACAGACTTACGTTGTCTCCTCCTCTTCTTATCACCACATATTTCTCCCTTTTATGGTGCTTTCTTTGTTTTTATTTTTGGGTGCTGATTTGCCTCAATTGGCATCACATGCACCCTCAACAAGACATGGTTCCTCTTTCAGTGTTTGACTAGAAGGCTTAAAGACTCATGCACATTTCATAATGACTAGTGGCTTCTACTTGTTACATAACATTGGAGTGTGCCTCATCCTCTTTTCTACCTAGGTAAGTGTGTGGGTTTGCATTTTGGGCTGGGCATATGCCTCTATGTGACTGGCTACCTCCTTTGCACCAGACACTATCTCCCTTTGCTGAGTGTGCACAACACATACACGAACCTTTCCTTTAAAAATGTGCTTCCCTCCTAATTTGTGGCACATCTCTATGTTGTTGGCATTACTTATCATTTATGATGCCTATTTGCTCATGCACTAGCCTCCTACACACCTTGTTAGTGGTCTCACACACTCCTTTTTTGTGGTGGACTATTTACCTCCTCTTTTGCATACGTGAATCAAATGTCAACCCCTTCCTTGCATGAGTCTCCTGCATGCGCTGGCAGACACTTTTTACTAATGTTGGCCTTCCTTTCCTAATACATGCTCACACAAGTAGAGAAGTGTGTGAACCCATTAACAAACTGGCAACCCCCCTCCTACGCAGGCAGCCATGCATTCTCAATGTAATGCTATGTGCATATTCCTACTTGTGCAGGCTGCACACAAGGAGCTCCCTTTGTTTCACTCACATGCCCACCATGCATAATTAAATTCAAACACAAGTCCCCTGGCATAATGTGTGAGTCCTATGTGCTTGTGTAGGCCTCCTTTGATGTTTCTTTGCTTATGCTAGCAGCCACACTTGATTTGTGTGAGTACTCCCTTTTATTTGCAAGCTACATTCTTGTCTTGTGCTGAGCAGCTGATCTATTCAATGAAAAATGTGCCTCCCATGTGGACACCTACGTGAGCCCCATTTTATTTCATGCAAGGCTCCTAGTTTAAAAACATACAACTCTCCTTACTTGCGTAAGACACCAACTTGGCTTTATTTCTTCAATCCTTTTGTTTATTTTCTCACTTTCTCCAAAATTCATCTCACCTGCAAGTCTTCCACACATAGGGACATCTAGATGTGCTAGCAATTGCTTACAAGAAATACTAATTTGGTCTGCTTCAGGGAGCTGTAAAACCAATCCAAAGGCCATTCCTCTTAGCACAATTGTAGCTTTATGTACAAGAAGTGCACCATCCATGTTTATTGCCACAAGCACATGCCCCCCTTCATTTTGTTTGAATCCATCAAGCTCCACCAGTAATTGATTTAAAGTTATTTTCATATATTGTTGATCTTTAGGATTACGACTTCCCTCAATTGTATCAGCTTCATCTATAAATATGATACAAGGTGACCGGCTCTTTGGAGCTGCGAAGAGATCATGTACCCTTCGTAAAATAAGATACATCCTCAAGACCCTCCATATACCAAGGCAGAGTCTCTCAAAGAATAAAACGCATGGTGTATTTGTTAAAATAAGAATCACAAAGTAAAGAATTGTAGGAAATTGTTTAATCCAATGAGTTAGGAGTAAGAAGATTTACCATGAAATAATGCAATAACTAGGAGCATTCACCAAAAACCCAAGTAACAAGGAGACAAGATTTTGAAGGGGGAAAAGAATAAAAAAAAACCCGTGATATTAATGAAAGTGGCAACAAATGTTAGAGTAATAGTATATTTACCTTTATAATTAAGTCTATCTGATTTAATTATTAAAGGTCACTATTATTCTTTTTTCACTTAAGCTTGTCATTTAGGTGCATAATAATTAATATGCTTATTAATTATTAAATGCACAAACCTAGCTTTCTCCGGCTTTAGGGTTTCTCACCTTATAAGCCGCTTTTTGTAATTATTGTTCATACTTTTGAGAAATACAATTTTGCTCTCACTCCGCTGAGATTCTCAAAACCCTTACTCTCTCTTTCTCTCAGGTTTTCGCTCCAGCTTCTGGTATTTTGCTTGCAGGTGATCTTGGTTTTTTGTGGATTTGCACATTTGTGAAATCTTACATGGTATCAGAGCCTCCTTGCCGCTGCCGAGGTTGAAGTTCTTGGAGCCTGGATTCGAAGACGACAGCCACAGCTTGTTTCTGGGGTTTTCTGTCACTTTGAAGGAGGCACGATCTTCTGGAGAAGATTGAGAAGAAACGGACTCTGCCATTGCGTTCAGAAGGTCCGGGAGAGTCGAAATCATATAAAACTCGACTCAGTTTGGCCCCTGTGACCACAGGGAAAAAAAATTTGCCCTACCAGGGCCGTACGGCTCGAAAATCAAGAAAAAAATCTCGAAAAATGCAAAAAAAAGAGGTTTTTTTTAAAAAAATATGACGCGCCGCCACCGCACCGCCACCAGCAGCGGCTGCCAGGCAGCGCGCCGCTAGCCCGCCCCCGCCGCGCCGCCGCGGTCGGCCACCACCCGGCCGCCACCCGCGCTCCACCCAGGCCCCACCGCCGCTCCGCCCGGGCGCCACCGCAGCCGGTGGAGCCGCTTTCTGGCCACCGGCCCGCCACCCGAGGCAGACGCAGGTGACGTCATCTGGCGTCATCTGCCATTTTTTTTTCTTGGCAATTTTTTTTTAAAAAATTTCGACAGTACGGTTATGACGTCATGCTGACGTCAGCGACGGCCCAGTGACGGTCATACGGCCGTCAAATTTTTTGCCGTCCCTGGTTTTTTCCAGAGAGCTTACATTTGGGGGTACTTGGGCATTTTTGCTCCTACAGGGTTCATACGGACTCGAAAATCGACATATGATATATCGCCAGAAAGGTCTTTCCGAGATGGACGCAATGATGCTAGTTTGGTTTGCTAATTCAGCCATTTGAGCTCTCTTTTTTAGCATCAAAGTCAAGGCTTCTCCTTTCCTCCTTCTCTGCATCTGGAGTCCAAGTTTTCTCCTTATTTTTTGTGCTTTCAGTCATTTGCTGTATGGGGGTTTGATTTATACATTATGGGGGGGTGTTTTTCCTTTCTGTAATTTACTTCAGAAAAGACCCTTCTACTTCTGTTTTCTTCTTCTCTCAATGTCGGATCCCTCTGTGGCCTGGCTGACACCGCATAATTATCATACCTGGAAAGCACACATGACCAGACTTCTTATGTCACGTGGCTTATGGTCATGTCTGGATGAGAACCAACCTGTCCTGCAACGTCCCTTTGAGATTCTTCAGCACAGAAATAAGATGGATGAAGCCATGGGCTTGATTGCACTGAACATCTCCGACAGTCTCCTCTTTCACTTGGAAGGTTTGACCACTCCTAGGGCCATTTGGGGCAAGTTTTCAGATTTGTTTGGCACAGTTAATGAGTTCAGGGCACTTCAGCTTGATGCAGAGTTGACTACTTTGACACCTACCAGCTTTCCCACCATTGAGGACTTCTTGATGAAGTTCAAGTCTCTGCGTTCAGTTTTGCAGGGATGTGGGAAAACAAAGACAGATGATGAGTGTATCTTCTTGATACTCTCAAAGTTGCGAGGACAGTATCAGATCTTTTCTTCCACTTTCTACTCCACCATGGATGCTTTGGGTGCTAGGCACACCATGCCTTCTTTTGAGACATTCTGTGATCGGTTGACACGGGAACAGGAAAAGATCCAACAGATGGATGCTTCTGGCTCTTCTAGCCAAGCGTTGGTTGCTCAGTCTTCACAAGGGAAACCAAAACAAAAAGGCAAACCGAAGAAAGATTCCGTAGGCAATGAGTCTTCCTCCAAACCTGCACAGAAAAATGATTCAAAACCTCCAGCGAACCCTTCTAAGGGTAAATCTTCTTCGAAGTCTACTGAGTCTACCTCCAAGACTAAGAAGAAATCAGTTGAGACCTGTAGCTTTTGTGGAAAGGATGGACATCCCGTTTCCAGGTGTTGGAAACGTTTGGAGGCTTTAGAGGAAGCCATGCAGGAGCATCACATTTCAGCTCCCCCGTCCACCTCCTCCCCTGCAGGGAAAGGTCATGCTCTTACTGCACGAGCTATGACTTCTGGGCCCACCTGGATTCTTGATTCTGGTGCTTCTCACCACATGACTCACACTCAGCAGTTGGTCACCTCAATTGCTCCTTGCGCTACTTCACAGATTGCTGTTGGGAACTCATCTCATCTTTCTGTTTTGGGTTCTGGTTCAATTGCATTAGCTGGGGGTTCTCTTCAGGATGTTCTTTTTGTCCCCGACATTTCGATGAACCTTCTATCTATCTATCAGATTTGCCACTCTGGCTCTGGTAAGATAGTTGAGTTCTCACCACATGATGTGGTTATTCGAGACTTACATGATACTGAGATAATTGTGGCTACTGGGAGTGTTGACACTGCATCCCGCCTATACAGATTTGATGGATTTGAGTCTTCTATTGGCACAGGTTCCTGTCTTATAGCACATGCAGATTCAGTGAGTAGACTTTGGCATGAGCGTTTGGGCCATGTCAATTACAGATATCTTCAGCAGATGAGCACACAGGCACTTGTTCTTGGACTTGCACAGATTACTTGCACTGATGGGGTTTGTCAGGGTTGTGTTCTTGGCAAACAGCATAGGGATCCTTTTCCTCAGGGACGAGCTACTCGTGCTTTGGCACCATTGGAGTTGATTCACAGTGACCTCATGTCCTTTCCTACTCCTTTTTCTGGTGCCAGATATGTGCTCACATTTATTGATGACTTCTCCAGGTGCACATGGGTGTACTTTTTGAAGTACAAGTCTGATGTCTTTGATTCATTTCGAGTCTTTAAGACATTTGTGGAGAAGCAATCTGGTCTTTCTATTCGCTGGATACCCACAGATAATGGGGGGGAGTATGTGAACCAGGCTTTCTGAGATTTTTGCTCTAAACATGGTCTTCAGCATCAGTTTTCAGTGCCCTACACCCCTCAGCAAAATGGTGTGGCAGAGAGAAAGAACAGAACACTTCAGGAGATGGCTAATTGTATGATACAGTCCAGGTCCATGGATTCATCCTTTTGGGCAGAGGCAGTCAATTGTGCCAACTATATTCAGAATCGGATGTCTCACAAGGCAGTTCGACATATGACTCCTGAGGAGGCTTGGTCTCATGTCAAGCCTGATGTATCTTCATTTCGAGTTTTTGGTAGTGAAGCATGGGCATTTGTGCCTGACGCTCAGAGGAAAGCGATGGAGCGGAAGAGCTGACACCTCATTTTTGTTGGCTACTGCGAGGATGTTAATGCATATAGGTTGTTTGATCCTGATTCCAGAGAGGTCCTGTTTCGACGGGATGTCCAGTTTGATGAGCGCCTTCCTGCAGTAGATACCCCGCTTCCAGAGTCTACTTCACTCACCACTACTCCCTCATCTCTTCCAGTTGTGTTTCAGGATGATGAGGATGATGATCTTGGTGATCCCCATTTACCTCCACCACAGGATCCTCCACAGATGCCTAGATGGGCTCATGTTACAGTTGATGCTGCAGGATCTCTAGCTGGTGACCCTTCCACCTCTCGTCGCACCCGGTCTCATATTGCAGGTTCCAGTCTTCTGAGTCATGCTATTTGTGGTGATCCTCAGACGTTTGGGGCAGCGACAGGACATACTGAGTGGGACAGTGCTATGGAGGAGGAGTATTCTTCTTTGATGAAGAATCATACTTGGGATCTTTGTTCGCTTCCTAAGGGAAGAAAGTTAGTGCGATGCAAGTGGTTGTATCATACTAAATTTTCTGCTGATGGTTCTATTGATAAGTACAAGGCACGTCTTGTTGCGAAGGGTTTTTCACAGGTTGAGGGTATTGATTACACTGAGACATTTGCCCCTGTCGCCAAGATGAACTCTATTCGCCTTGTCTTATCCCTCGCAGCTTCTCAGGGATGGCCCATTTTTCAGATGGATGTGAAGAGTGCTTTCTTGCACGGTGATCTTAGTGAGGAGATTTACATGGAGCAGCCTCAAGGATTTGTGCAGGATTCCTCCTTGGTTTGCAGACTTCGGCGTTCTTTATATGGTCTCAAACAGGCCCCTCGGGCTTGGTATGAGAAGATGGACTCTTTTCTGCTTTCTACAGGATTCACACGCTGTCATTCCGATCTTACAGTCTACATTCAGCGTCTTGAGGATGAGATTTTGATACTTGTGCTATATGTTGATGATCTTCTCATCACAGGTAGCTCATCTTCTATGATTCAGGATGTTCAGTGCGCATTGATGGAGCAGTTTGATATGACAGACCTTGGTCTTTTACACTTCTTTCTGGGTCTACAGATTGTGCAGTCACCTACTGGGATCTTTGTTTACCAGCAGAAGTATGCTCTTGACATGCTTCAGCGCTTTGATATGCTTGATTGCAAGCCTGCTCCCACACCTTTTCAGTCGGGTGTTACTTTGTCTACCTCTTGCACTACGCCTTCAGTGGATGCTACTTTGTATCGGCAGTTGGTTGGCAGTTTGTTATACCTGACACACACTCGTCCTGATCTCTCCTTTGCAGTTGGTCTAGTCTCTCGGTTCTCACATGAGCCTCATGAGGGTCATTGGCAAGCTGCCAAGCATATTTTGAGATACATTCAGGGCACACTTATGTATGGCATTCACTACACATCAGGGGCTCCTCACATTGTTGGCTACACTGACTCAGATTGGGCTGGTGATGTTGATGATCGGAAGTCCACTTCTAGCTTTGTTTTTTGTCTTGGCTCTGGTCCTATCACATGGTCGTGCAAGAAGCAGAATGCTCGAGCACTTTCATCTATAGAGGCTGAGTACAGAGCGGTAGTTCATGCTAGTCAGGAGATTTTATGGCTTCGGCAGTTGATGACTGAGTTTGGTTTTCCTCCTGATCGTCCCACTATTCTGTGGTGCGATAATCAGAGTGCTATTCACATTTCCCGCAACCCGGTGGAGCATCAGCGCACTAAACACATTGAGCTTCATATGCACTTCATCCGTCAGCAGATTCAGGATGGTGTTCTCACTTTGGAGTACATTCCCACTGACGCGCAGGTTGCTGACATCTTCACCAAACCCTTTGCATCTCCGCGCTATCTTCAGTTGCGTTCTATTCTTGGGGTGACGGAAGTTGTCCTTGGGGGGTCTTGTTGAGTCCTTCCTTCCTTCATGTTTCTTTTCAGCATGTTGTTGTATATCTTTTTGGGGTAGGGTTTTTCCCACTGGGTTTTCTCTATTTCCCTGGTTCACAGAGATTTCTTTGTTGTTGGGTACCTGATCAGGCCTTATTGCCGGGACCCATTTTCCTGCTTTCTTAGCTGTGCTAGGTTAGTTTCCTCCTGAGCTTCGCTTAAGGGGGGGTGTTAGAGTAATAGTATATTTACCTTTATAATTAAGTCTATCTGATTTAATTATTAAAGGTCACTATTATTCTTTTTTCACTTAAGCTTGTCATTTAGGTGCATAATAATTAATATGCTTATTAATTATTAAATGCACAAACCTAGCTTTCTCCGGCTTTAGGGTTTCTCACCTTATAAGCCACTTTTTGTAATTATTATTCATAATTTTGAGAAATACAATTTTGCTCTCACTCCGCTGAGATTCTCAAAACCCTTGCTCTCTCTCTCTCTCAGGTTTTCGCTCCAGCTTCTGGTATTTTGCTTGCAGGTGATCTTGGTTTTTTGTGGATTTGCACATTTGTGAAATCTTACAACAAATGCCTAAAAATGAGAGAGAGAGAGTGAGAGCAAAGCTCATACAATATTTGAAAAGAAGAAGAATCTCATGAGATGAGAGAAAGAGAGCCATCTCTTAATAGAGATGTGAGAAAGGAGTTACATTGTAACTCCCATTTTTGTGTATGCCACATTTCACTAGTGTGTGAAATAAGTGTAGGATTCCTCATAAGGAGGAATATCTATTTTCCTTAATAAAGGGAATTACAAATATTACATGTCCTCCCACTTGGACTAGAGGATGAATATATTAGGATACTTTGGTTTATCTTTTAAATACAAATATATACCAGGGAAAGATTAAATTCTAACACCCCCCTTTAATCTTTACTTGGGGTAATTACATCAATAGGTATCAAACTGAAATGTTTACAATGAATTTGAGATGTTTCTTTTGAAAGAGTATTCACTAGGATGTCTTTGGCTTGATCATCTTGCATGTCTTCAACTTGTGCTTTGGAGCTTGAATGGTACATAGGACTTTTGGCAAAGTGAATAGCATGTTGAGGAGAGCCCAAATCTTTAAGAGACTATTGAGATTCTTGGGATGCATTAATGCATTTTTTATATTCATTTCCATTTAGAAATAGAGGTGGAGCATAATCAATACTTGAGCCTGCAATAAGGCAAAAAACACTAGTAGAGTGCCCATCATTGGGATCACCTAGTGCTGAATCAGTAACACTTTGGAAAAAATCATATTGTGAATCATGGGTCATAGAATAAAAAATGCAATTGTTAGTTGCATAAGACAAATCTGTATTGTATTCATCATAATATGAAGCATTAATATGAGAGTTAATATAAGCATCATTATCATTAGCCTCCAGAGCAATCATACGATTAGTACTATCATCAGAAATTTCATCTTGAGTAATAAGCATATCTTGTAAAGTAACAACAAGAAAGTGAGATATAATTTCCTCTTCTTGGTCAAACATATCATCAACATGAGAGCAAGGAGGAGTAAACAAATTATTACCATTATCATTATCATCACTGCTAGGAGGAACAAAATCATTAAGAGTGTCATTACTATCTTCATGTTCATCATTATCCTTTTGAAGAGTATCAGTATTATCCTTAATGTTAGGAGCAGAAATAGAAATATGGTTATCTTTCAAATTAGGAACATAAAGCACATCATGTAATTTACCATTTGGAACAGAAACATTACCAGTTCTTTTATCTTGACAGCAATAATTATCAGCTAAAGAAACAAGAATATTCATAGAATCAGGTTGCAAAGAATCAAAGACTTCCTTATGGGATTGAGCATGTTGAGATGCATTACTATCAATAATCTATTTAGTTGGTTTAGAAGCATTAAAGAAGATAGTAAAAGAAGAATGAGATTGAGTTCCATTGGATTTTCCATTTGAGTAATTTGGAGAATTATGTTGATCATCTTTTGTTTCTTAAAATAGTTATGTATTAAGTGACCATTTTTACCGCAATAGGTGCAATGTGGCCTATTTGACTAGTTATTATTATGATAGTTATTAGAAGGCCTAGAATTGTAATGATCATTAAAGTGTTGTCCTGAGTTATTATTTGAATTATTAGAATGGTTAGATCTTTGATAATGTTGGTTATTTTGATTAGTATTAGAAGATCTATTATTATTATGAGATTTAGAGACATATGCATGTTCGTGAGATTTAAGTATGCCAGATTGAATTAATTTAGCTTCCTCTTGATGCAACATATTTTGAAAAATAACATAAGTTAGTTGAGATGCTAAAGAAGGAATAGTTAACTGAGAATAAATATTAGTGATAAACTATTGGAACTGTCTAGGCAAACATTTACAAATAATTATATGGATGATCCTTAAATTAGACAGAGGAACTTGTAAACTAGTTAATAAAACTTTAATAGAATCAAGCTTAAGCAAGAAATCATCAACAGAGTTGAAATCGGTATACCCGAGGTCTTCAAGTTGGTCTTGAAGCTAGATTTTTTGGGTTTCATCTGCACTGTCATAGGTATTTTTCAGGATGTCCCAAGCCTGATGGACTTTTGTACAAGTAAAAATTAAAACATACAACTCAGAACTTAGAGAAATTCTGATTAAGCCAAGTGCTTCCTCATTTTTTGTCTACCAAGCAATTTGGTCAGCTTGAGGAGCAGAGGCTATTGGTTTTGAACTAGCATCAGTAGCAATCTCTAAAATGTGTCTAAACCTAAATATGAAGGTCATGTGCATTTTCTATGCATGATAATTGGTACTAGTTAATTTCATTTCTAGCATCAGGGTATTCATGATGAAAAACAAAGATCTAAACTAGGGATTTAAAGTAAAGAAAACTAAAAGGGGATGAAAAAACTTAACAGAATCTTGAAAAGAACTTAGCTCAACTAAATGTACTTGCATGCAATAGCAGAAAGCTATAAAATCTTACACCAAAGAGGCATGCAAGGAAAAAGAAACCTAAGGAAAAAAGCAAACTAAGAACACAATAGAGAAAAAAAGATCTTGGTTAAGCTGTTATAGATTAACAGATAACCCAAGAATCTATTGCAAGTAAGAATAGGAACTAAATCTAAAAAACTAAAACAACCCTGCAAAAAAAAACATTAGGAACCTGAAAAAAATAACAAATTTCAAACCTGCAAGAAAAAGACATTAGCTAAATCGAAGCCAATAAAATGTAGATTACAAAAAGACCACATGCATACGAAGGATCGTTGCAGAAAAAAGGATGATTGCGACGGATAGAGAAAGGAAACTACTACGATGAAAAAAATTCTTTCAAACTTATTATAGGTTTACCCAAACCAAAATTTAAAAAAAAAAATAATCTAAGACAAGAAATGACAAGATTGATTTGAATAAAAGATTTAGTCTAACAATAAACTGGAGTAATAATAAAAAATCTAACTAAAAAAACTAATTTGAAAAAAAATTTAAAAAACTTTAATTTGAAATTCAAAATTATAACTATAAAAAAACACCCCTTTTGATAAAGAAATAATCTAAACTATTTAATATAAATAAAGTATATTTTAATGAATTGAATGCTAAATAAGAACTTTTGATATAGAATAGCACAAAAGACTATGAATCCCTTATGCTAAACTTGTAGTCGATTTCTTCAATCTCGGCATGCAAAACAACAGTAAAAAAAACTAAGCAAAGCCTCTATTTGAAATCACTTGAATGAATACCCAATCCAACAAGATCTTTGAATTCTACTTCTACAAATCCACCACCACTAACGAAAAATGGCTTGGATTTTCCTTTTGTAGGAAGATGAACAACAAAACAAAAAGGTTTATCGATAACAGCAAAACAAATAGTTTTAAGGGAACCGATTAAGACAAATATGATTAACAGATATGTTTAACAAAGATGTTTAACAGAAAAACAAATATCAATACTCAAGGAACAGGAAAAAGGTCAGATTTTGAAGTCAATCCTTAGCAAAGTCATGCATGCAATTGCACATAAGGAGCGAGCCAAGATGAAGAATAATAAGGGAGGAGAAAAAAAGATTGACTTAGCATGCAACTCTAATAGGCAAACTTGTGAACAGCTTAACTTAGCATGAAAACTTAGCATGCAAACTTATGGAAAAAAAATGATAAGAAAATGTCATCCACCACCGCTTCTCCTCCTTAGCGCAATCTGCTAGGGCACCACTGCCGCGGGTTGAGAAAAGAAACAAAAAAAGAGAAATAGAGTTGAATACAAAAAGAACCGAAGCTATATTGAAATGTCATCCAAGCTTACCCCAGTCCACATAACAAGGAAGTCTTAAAGGATTCCACCAATAGCGCCTCCCAAAAATAGGGCAACCGAAGAAAAGGAGGATGAGAAAAAAAATGACTACAAATAAACAACGTTGCTACTAAACTTTTGACAATGATCTTATTATCCTTCCATGAAGTCTGAATGAAGCATACAGATTTATTCTGATTGAAAGAAATTTTAAGCATCAATATCTATAGAATGATCTTGCACAAGTAATGAAAGGCATTTCAATGATTCTAAGTTTTTGATGGACAAACGCACAGAGCAGCCAGATCAACTTGAAGGAGCATAAAAAAAAACTTTATACTAAAAAAATGTTGCCTTATCGAATGGAAGAAAATAAAAAGAAACAAAAAATGAGCAAATGAAAGAATAATAATCTATAGTGAAAGACTCAAGATAAAAAAGAAACCCTAGAGAATCACGCACTCAACCTATTGTGATAGTTAAGCATTAAAAATAGATTTTGCAATGATTAAAGGCAATGCATGTAACTGAACAATTATAAAGATTTTAGTTTTTTTTTAAAACGTATGCATACACTTGTTAGAATTGAAGTGATAGAAATTAAGAGCAATGAAGAACCGAGATTAGAAATAATAATTACAGAAATATTCTATACATGTATGAATGATATAAGAACAAAAAGGTAAACTTATAAACTTTTAAATTATAATATTAAATTTTGATAAATTTAAATTTGAATTATTTTCTTTATTAAGTAGTATCCAAACCTGCACAAGGCAAAACAATCAAATAGATAAACCGGGTTTGGCAGTAAACCAGCCAAACCCAAAAAAAAATTTTAATTTTATTTCCTCAAATCAAATTAGTCAAAAGAAAATATTAGTAATAACTCTCTCAAGAGTCTCTGAAATTGGAGTGCTCCAAGATATGGTAGCTCCTTCACCTGTACACTCAAAACAAAATTAAACCAACCTTCTCTGATACCATGTTAAAATAAGAATCACAAAGTAAAGAATTGCAGGAAATTGTTTAATCCAATGAGTTAGGAGTAAGAAGATTTACCATGAAATAATACAATAACTAGGAGCATTCACCAAAAACCCAAGTAACAAGGAGACAAGATTTTGAAGGGTGAAAATGTTAAATTTGATAACCATCAAATCTTCCCAAGAACACCTGCATGCAAAGACTGCTACAAGAATGAAGATAGAAGAGAGACAGAAAGCTATGGCGGCCAATAGGCCAGAGACTGCAAAATCATGTTGCAAGAAAATAATCTTCTATTAACAATGATGAAAATAATACAATCTCCTTATGAATTACAAAGAGGGAATCCTTATAAAAGGATACCAAAACCCTAAAGGTGAAAACCCTAAAGAATAATGAGATGCCTAAGTCTAACTTAAGTGTAGAGAATAATAGACTAATAATTAAATAAATTAATTATTAGCTATAATATGACTACTCTAACACCCCCCCTTAAGTGTAACTTAGGGAGAAGCTAAACAACTAAGGACTACAAGATGCATGAAAACAAAAATGCATGAAAGAGCAATGGGTCCCGGCAACAAGGCCTGATCAGGTACCCAAGTACAATAAAACAAAAGATGTCCCAGAGAAAGGAACAAGAAGAGAGCAAGAAGCTCCTCCGAAGCATGTCTGAAAACTCTGTTAGAAGATACTGCTGGAACCCCCACTGAAGTGCATGACCAGGTAGAGAAGACAAGTGTCTGAAGAGCTGATCAATCGAACCAGGAAGCAATAGAACCAACAGGTGAACCCCCCCATAATGCTGAACTGGGAGAGGTGACAGGAACACTGAAATGCGATGCCAAAAATAGTTGCAGAAGAAGAACCAGGAACACCAACAGTGCAACAGAAGCACACACACAGGATAAAGGGCGGTGTCATAGACACAGTCTACATGGGCTAATGTCATGGAAGGTACGCTCACTTGACAAGAGTGGATGCGCCTATAGTGGCAAATGCATCAGAATCCCCCCATGGCACTTTATAACTGAGTGCGAATACTAAAACTGAACCAAGTGAAAAAGATCCCAGAAATGCAGAAGAGGGCACTTTATCTTAGTACGTTTACAGAACAAAGATACATCAGAAAGAGCATGCAAGTTCAGAAGTCAGAAAGAAGAGTGCACTAAGAAACCAGAAGAAGAGATCCCCGGACCTGTAGAACCAAGCACACCACCAGAGGGCATAAACTGCATAACTCAGAGGAGTGAAAACTTGGAGAAGAATCTAGAAGAAATACCTCTGCCACTGAATAGTACATAGAATCAGCTTTCCGACGATATCTCATTTGCCGAAAAAGGAGTCTGGATGAGCCAGATATGACTCCCGGAAGGCAAAAAGAGACATCAAACTTCAAAAGAAAAAAATACTAGTGAAACGGTGGAACCAAAAATCCTAACCTCCACCATCGAAAAGTGCTTGGAAAAAGCTTTCCGACGATATATGGAAGTTAGAAAAAGACCCCCGTATGCTCCCTGTAGAGCGAAAAAGGCCCAGGTACCCCCAAAAAGGCAAAAAAAGAGCCCCAGGGGCTAAAAAAAATAGGCCCCCGGGCGCATGGCGCGCTCCGGAGGCGGGCCGCAGCCCCTGGTCGGTCATATGACCGCGCTGCTGTGAAATGAGCCTGCGGGGGCTGAAACGGGCCGCCACCGGCAGCGGGGGCCAGCGGAGCGGCGGTGGGCCGGGCGAAGCCTGCAGAGCGGAGCGGGGGCGCGGGGGCGCTGGCGGAGCCGGGGTGGCCTGCAGAACGGAGCAGGGGCGGCGGGGCTGTGAGCGGGCGCTGGGCCGGCAGGCAGCGGACGGCGGAGGAGCCACCGGGAGGAGCTGCGGAGCGGAGCACCGAAGAGAGCGGCGGCGGCACGGGCGCGGGGTGGCCGCTCGGCGGTGCACTGGTGGCCGCTGGGCGGCGCCTTTTAAAAATAAAGGCTGCGTTATTTTTAACGCAAAAAATCATTAAAAATAATAATTTTTTAATATTTTTTTTCGATTTTCGAGCCGTACGGCCCTAGGAGGGCAAAAAATTTCTCCCAGAAGTCACAGTGGCCAAAAACTGCAAACTTTATATGATTTTTGACTCTCCCGGGCCTTCTGAGTGCAATGGCGGCATCCGTTTTTGCACAAAATACCCCAAAAATTTATTTTTTCTTTTTTGCAGGCAAAAAAGAAACAAAAAATAACGTCTTGCAGAGAGTACCAGAACTGAAATTTTTCTGAAACCCTCCTGCATCTGAATCACTTCAACAAAATATGAACATCGAGCAGCAAGATGGCTCTGATACCATGTTAGATTTGATAACCATCAAATCTTCCCATGAACACCTGCATGCAAAGACTGCTACAAGAATGAAGACAGAAGAGAGACAGAAAGCTATGGCGGCCAATAGGCCAGAGACTGCAAAACCATGTTGCAAGAAAATAATCTTTTATTAACAATGATGAAAATAATACAATCTCCTTATGAATTACAAAGAGGGAATCCTTATAAAAGGATACCAAAACCCTAAAGGTGAAAACCCTAAAGAATAATGAGATCCCTAAGTCTAACTTAAGTGTAGAGAATAATAGACTAATAATTAAATAAATTAATTATTAGCTATAATATGACTACTCTAACAGAAAAGCATAAAAAAACCCCCATGATATTAATGAAAGTGATGAAGGGTGCTCCCCTTAATACCACAAACACATTACAGATATAGAGAAACAACAACAATATGCAAGAACAGAAAATTGGCTTCTTATTATCTCCACAAATGTGGAATTACAAACTTTCAGAATTACAATATGCAAAGCCACATAGGCATTCCTTTATAATATTCTGCAGGACAAAGCCTCGAACTATTACCCAGATCTACTACCCAGAACTATTCTGAACTGCCTAAGATAATAATACAGCCTTCCTTATATAGGCAATTTTTCCACCGCCTGGGAAGGTTCCAGAATTTTAGCCAATAAGGCCAACCAAACTTAGAATTATTTTATTTTACATTTTATTACATCATAGTCGGCTCAAGATAACCTTTGAAACACGAACAAAAATTTTGAAAAAAATTATTTTCCGCCATTTCAGGTGGCCCAACTTCCGAAGACCATAAGTCATCACCAGTTGACCCGATCGGCTATTATAACCCCATTTCAAAAATGCCACGAAGTGCTCTATAGGCTTGACCCGTGCAAGTGCCCGTCACTCAAATTTTTGACCTCATCCAAGGCCTCTAAAGCCTTCAAAACTGAGTTCAAAGTTTCTGTACCCTGCTGCCAATACCGAAAATCTTCAATATCTTCCAATATACACTTGATCTAGCAATGAAACTTTACTGGCAGACTTATATGACCAAAATGAACCTCCAAGAAAGAAATCAGATCATTCTGAGCACATACGAAAATTACCAAAAATAGTAACTTTTCATAAATAGTAGCTCTGCACAAAATAGCCCTTATTGAATACAAAAATAAAAATATTTTTGGGTGATGCAAGATTGCTCTTACACCCAGGATGCTCCTGCATCAGACACCTGGGGTAATTTGAGAAGTGACCCTATCACGACTCAGGTGTGCAGAGGAAAACCAAGACAGCTAACCTCCTCCTTTGTCAGCCATGATGAATCTTCAACAGGTCATCCTTTCCACTTGACCAGATATTCTTCATATGTCTTGTTCCTTGTGCTTCTGCCAACATGACTGTCTAGTATATCTTCGATCTCCTTAGTGTCTAAACTAGTTGCTGGAATACTCCACTGTACTGCTGTGATCTCATCTTCAACACCTCCTTCATGATACTCTGTCAGATCTGAAATGTTAAACACTGGTGAAATATTTAGCTCAGTAGGCAATTCTACCTCATATGCGTTTCCTGAATCATGTTTCTTCAGTATCCTACATGGTCCAAACTTCTTCAATTTTAGCTTGTTATATGTACCAACTGGAAACCGCTCCTTTCGCAAATGAACCATGACTTTATCACCAACTTGAAATTCCTTATACCTCCTTTTCTCATCTGCCTTAGCCTTATACTGTGCGTTCATCTTGGTAATATGCATCCTCACCTCCCCATGGATGTTCTTCAAGTGTTCTGCAAAATCTTCAGCTTCAGCACTACTTATTTCTCCTTTATCTATCTTTCTCAGTTTAGATGCATTTCTCAGACTACTTCCATATACAATCTGGAATGGTGATTTACCAGTGCTCCTGTTGACAGAATTATTATATGCAAATTTTTTCTGTGGTAAAATCAAATCCCATCCTATTGGCTTATCTCCAACCAAACATCTCAGCAAATTTCCCAAACTCCTATTCACCACCTCTGTCTGTCCATCAGTCTGTGGATGATCTGATGAACTGAACTTCAAATCTATCTTTAACTTCTTCCACAATGTACGCTAAAAATATCCAACAAACTTAGTGTCCCGATTTGAAACTATGGTCTTTGGCAAACCATGAAGTCTCACTACCTCTCTGAAAAACAATTCTGCTACATGAACAACATCATTAGTCTTCTTGCAGGGAATGAAATGTGCCATCTTTAAAAATTTGTCAACCACTACAAAAATTGAATCATATCCCCGCTGAGTCCTTGGTAAACCAAGAATAAAGTCCATGCTGATATCCTCCTAAGGCTTCTCTAGTACGGGTAATGGATGATACAACCCTGTATTCTGCTTCACTCCTTTCACCATCTAACATACTCTACAACTCTGTACAAACTTCTTCACATCTTGCTGCAACTATGGCCAATAATAATTCTCACTAACCAAAGAAAGGGTTTTATCACGACCAAAATGTCCAGCCAATCCTCCGCTATGCTTCTCTTTGATGAGATTCTCCCTCATAGAACTTCGTGGAATGCACAACTGATTTCCTCTGAATAGCATATCATCTTGGATGATAAAATCCAGCCATTTCATCCTGTTTAGAGTAATAGGTTCTGTACAAGCTTTCCAAGCTTCACCAAAATCAGGATCCTCTGGATACAAATTCTTGAGTTCTTTGAACCCAACCACTTCAATCTGCATTTCTGTCAGCAATAGTTGCCTTCTGCTAAGAGCATCTACAACCCTATTAGACTTTCCACTCCTGTGTTTCAAAACAAATGTATAACTCTGCAAAAACTCAACCCATTTCAAATGCCTTTGATTCAATTTTCCTTGACTATTCAAATATTGCAAAGCTTGATGATCAGTATACAAAACAAACTCCTTAGGAAGTAGATAATGTCTCCACTTCTTTAATGTCTGAACTATAGCATAAAATTCTTGATCATAAACAGAATATTTCCTCTTGGCATCATTTAACTTCTCACTGAAATAAGCAACAGGTTTACCTTCTTGGCTCATAACAGCTCCTATTGCAGTACCACTAGCATCACAATCTACTTGAAACACCTTATTAAAATTTGGAAGTGCTAAAATAGGTTGTTCTGTAACTTTTTGTTTCAACAATTGAAAACTCTTTTCTGCCCCATTAGTCCACTTAAACTCTTTTCTATCCCCTCTCATTGTTTCAGTCAAGGGTCCACAAATACTGCTAAATTTTTTGATAAACTTTCTGTAAAAGCTAGCCAAACCATGAAAAGATCTTACCTCAGTAGCACTCCTTGGAGTAGGCCATTCAAGGATAGCCTGTACCTTCTTTGGGTCCATTTTTAGACCTTCTCCTGAAACTACAAATCCTAAATACACCAACTCTTTCTTCACAAAACTGCACTTCTTCAAATTAATCAACAATTTCTCTTCTCTCAACTTCTCAAATACCATACGAATATGCATCATATGCTCATCCAATGTCTTACTAAAGATCAAAATATCATCTAGGTAAACAATGATAAACTTACCCAGAAATTTTTTCAGAACCTCATTCATGAGCTGCCTTAAAGTGCTCGGTGCATTGGTTAGCCCAAAAGGCATGACTAACCACTCATATAGTCCTTCCTTTGTCTTGAAGGCAATCTTCCATTCATCTCCTTCTCTAATCCAAATTTGATGATATCCACTCTTCAGATCTATCTTTGAGAAATACACAGCTCCACTCAAACAGTCCATAATATCATCCATTCGTGGCAATGGAAACCTGTACTTGATTGTGATCTTGTTTATTGCCCTAGAATCTGTACACATCCTTCATTCTCCATTCTTCTTTGGTGCTAATACTACTGGTACAGCACAGGGACTCAGACTCTCACAGATCAATCCTTTCTGTAACAGTTCATGTACTTGTCTGTTCAACTCCTCACTTTCTGCAGGTGTCATTCTGTGTGCTGCCTTATTTGGCAAACTTGCTCCTAGGATCAAGTCCATCTGATGACTGATCTTCTTGACTGGTGGTAATCCATCAGGCACATTATCAGATACAATATCCTGAAACTCATTCAATAAATCTGCAACTTCTACAGGAACATCTTCTACTTCCTCTTTACCAGCTTTTGGAATTAAAGCAAAACATACATGCTCATGCCTCATACCATCTAAAAAAAATTTTCCATCAACAAAAGTTATCCTTGCATTACCACATACCTTTTCTTCAGTCTCCTTCAATGGTTTTAGCTTATGTCGCATTCCATCCTTTGTCAGGGAATAGGTATTCGCACGACCATCATGTATAGCACATCTGTCAAACTACCATGGTCGACCCAATAACATATGACATGCATCCATAGATATGATATCACACAATACCTCATCTTGGTATCCACCAATCTTGAACTTCACTAGGCATTGTTCATTGACCATGACCTTTTGGTCATCCTGTACCCAGGCAATTTGATATGGATGTGGGTGTTTCTGTCTCTTGAGCTTCAACTTTGTCACCATCTCTTCTGACACCAAATTGTCAGTGCTTCCACTATCAATAATCACATCACAACATTTACCTTCACACTTGCACCTGGTGCGAAACAGGCTCCTTCTTTGCTTAGGTTCATTCTCACCACTCAACAAGACTCTTCTGTTAATCAATGTTTCTCCTCTTTCAACATCTTCAGAATTTGATGATCTGGCATCTTCATCTACATGTGCAACTCTGGCCTGGCCTTCATTTCTTCTGTCTATTTTGCCTTGGCGCTGAGGACATTCAAATGCCCTATGACCTTCTTCTCCATAGTGAAAACATGTTCCACAGAAGCCTCCTCTTCCAAATCCTTGTCCTCTTCCTCTTCCTCTCTGATCTCTATTATTCTGATCCTGGAAGTGATTGGAATTATTTCCACGCTGATTCTAACTGCTACTGGCCTCATCCTTCTTTTTTGTATCTTCATTTTGGCCACCATATGACCGTCCACCAGATCGTCCATCACGACCTCTTCCGTTTTGTCTGCTCTCAAACTTCTTGTTCAGCTTTTCCTTTACTTTTAGGGCAAACTGGTATGCCTCTTCAATACTGTTCATTTGAACTAGATTCAGCTCCTCCTGAATGCTTGGCCTTAAGCCATTAAGGTATCAGGCAACTTTCTCCTTATCAGCTTCTGCATGGCCTGTTCTGATGAGAAGTCGGTAGAACTCCTCTATATACTCCTGAACAGATCTTCCTGCTTGCTTCAAACTCTACATTTTCTTTAGTAGGTCAAGCTCATAATCAACAGAAATGAACTGTTGTTTCAATTTATCCACCATCCGATCCCATCTTGTGATTTTATCTTTCCCTCTTCTATTTCACTCTAATTGAATTTCTTGCCACCAGATCTTCGCATGACCTTTCAATCTGGCCTTCACAAATTTGACCCTATCAGGATCCTCAACTTCTTCGTACTCAAAATATTTCTCACATTCATTGATCCAGTCGATCAATTCCTCTGGGTTAAGATTTCTAGAAAATGTAGGAACCTCAATCTTAGGTCTTTTCCCAATCTTAGAAATCATCTAAAAAAGTCTTTCTTCCTCCTGGTTCACAATTTCAGCTTCTCCTTCTTGATATTCTTCTTCGGCTTCATCCTCACTTTCATCTCTGACATTAAGATTCATTCCTCTGTGAATCTCTTCTTGCAATGCTCGCACTTGTCTCTGCAGCTCTCTAACCTCAGGTGTTACAACACCAGCTCTTCCACCACGTTCCCTTCATGGATGCATTTTTGTGATGCAGGTTGAAACCCTAGCCACGGTCCTGGTGCAAACTACCTCACAGTCGGTGATCTGTTTACACACTCAAGAAATCCAGCTCTGATACCACCTGATGAAGGGTGCTCCCCTTAATACCACAAACACATTACAGATATAGAGAAACAACAACAATATGCAAGAACAGAAAATTGGCTTCTTATTATCTCCACAAATGTGGAATTACAAACTTTCAGAATTACAATATGCAAAGCCACATGGGCATTCCCTTATAATATTTTTTAGGACAAAGCCTCGAACTATTACCCAGATCTACTACCCAGAACTATTCTGAACTGCCTAAGACAATAATACAGCCTTCCTTATATAGGCAATTTTTCCACCGCCTGGGAAGGTTCCAGAATTTTAGCCAATAAGGCCGACCAAACTTAGAATTATTTTATTTTACATTTTATTACATCATAGTTGGCTCAAGATAACCTTTGAAACCCAAACAAAAATTTTGAAGAAAATTATTTTTCGCCATTTCAGGTGGCCCAACTTCCGAAGACCATAAGTCATCACCAGTTGACCCGATCAGCTATTATAACCCCATTTCAGAAATGTCACGAAGCGCTCTACAGGCTTGCCCCACGCAAGCGCCCGTCACTCAAATTTTTGACTTCATCCGGGGCCTCTAAAGCCTTCAAAACTGAGTTCAAAGTTTTTGTACCCTGCTGCCAATACCGAAAATCTTCAATATCTTCCAATATACACTTGATCTGGCAATGAAACTTTACTGGCAGACTTATATGATCAAAATGAACCTCCAAGAAAGAAATCAGATCATTCTGAGCACATACGAAAACTACCAAAAATAGTAACTTTCCATAAATAGCAGCTCTGCACAAAATAGCCCTTATTGAATATAAAAATAAAAATATTTTTGGGTGATGCAAGATTGCTCTTACGCCCAGGATGCTCCTGCATTAGAAAGTGGCAACAAATTCCTAAGAATGAGAGAGAGAGAGAGAGAGAGAGAGCAAAGCTCATACAATATTTGAAAAGAAGAAGAATCTCATGAGATGAGAGAAAGAGAGCCATCTCTTAATAGAGATGTGAGAAAGGAGTTACATTGTAACTCCCATTTTTGTGTATGCCACATTTCACTAGTGTGTGAGACAAGTGTAGGTTTCCTCATAAGGAAGAATATCTATTTTCCTTAATAAAGAAAATTACAAATATTACATGTCCTCCCACTTGGACTAGAGGATGAATACATTAGGATACTTTGGTTTATTTTTTAAATACAAATATATACCAAGGAAAGATTAAATTATAATAGTATTGAAATTAAACATATAGTTCACCTTTCCACACATCAGCAAAACTGACCAAATAACACTAGGTGGCCTCCGGGAGTGGCTTTGAAAACTGACCAAGCGGCCTCACAAGAACACGCCATCAGGAAGACATGATCACCTCCAACACCATAGCATGTCGGTCAAAGTAAAATGCTCAAAAATATTTTAGCTGAAAGATAATAATGATCAAACATGGCACCTTGAAAATTGGATCTCAATGTACTTCCAAAATCACATAAGTTGCCTCCAGAACCGGCTTTAAAAACTCACCCACTGAGATCTTCAAGAACCAGCAACTTAGGCTCTAATTTAATCTCATATAGGGAATATGAATCCATAAATATATTTCTCAAAAATTTTAAATGCCGATCACAATCAAATGTTAAAGTTAGCTTGTCCAACATATTCAGAATAAACACAGCGAAATAAGCAAAAATTGGTTTTGGAATTGGCCTGGGAAAGTGGGCAAATGGATTGGCAGAGACCCATAATTCTTAAGGTAAGTAGTCTTCTAGTTTTATAGTATGTAACAACACTCAATTATGTTTGACCATGAATAGGGTGTGAACTAGGATACCTTAATGTAGGCTACTCAGAAAGCTGGACAATGCACTGTTGGCGAAAGTAAACAATCTGAAAATGGAATGACACTAGAAAATAGGTCAAACGGGCACATGGGGAGCTAAAAATTGGCTTGATGACTCACTCTCATGCCTATAGTATGATGCAAAAACTGGCATGTAATGACCAATCATAGGGAAAAAGATATAAACCTCCAAATTGAGCTACTTAGTGAAATTCAGGAAACACACTAAATGCAGATTTTTGGGAACACCCTTAAATGACCACTTCTAAAACTTGTCAGAACTAAAACCCAAGACCTAAAACCTATTACAAACGTCAAATGATAGGTGATGAACACTCTATCCAAGTGACTCCTCAAGAAAATCAACAATTCCATATTTTAAATGCACTCAAACTAGGCATCTTTCAATGATTTTCAAATGCACAATTCTGACACTTAGACAATTTTTTGAATATGGACTCAAAAACATATACTAAATTTTTGAGCTCCAATAGGGAGATTGTTGCAAATTTGCCAGCAAGCTAGATTGTTGATTGTATGTTTATCATTGATGACAATATATGGTAAGCAGCATGTGTGGAAGCCTGATGGAGAGAGCCTTGAGCATATGGTTCTTAGATATGTTATCAACATGATATCATAGATGTTTGTATCAGTGAAGACAGTAATATAGTTGTTTGTATCAGTAAGTGTTCCTAACAGGTCCTAGGAAGAGTTTTGTATGTGATTTACAGTATGGTTATACTAAATCCTTATGCATTTATATTTATGTTGTATAGATGTGTATGATGCTATGGTCATGGACATAGAGTTATATGTGCAGTACAGGTTGAGTTATGAAGTCTCCAGTTGACAGTTACAGTTTCCTAAGTTGATCTGGTGAAGCCGACAGTGTTTATAGTGTTGTAGTAGTTGCTCCTATCATTTGGATATGTGTGTTTGGATATATGTTTGGAGAAGAGTTAATAATGCTTGGTTAAGAGAACATGATGTAATTCAGCATGAGAATAAAGTTTGAGTTAATTTGGTGGAGCCGACTATGTGAAGTGACGTGTCTACTCATATTGAGTTGGGTAGTCCCATTTTGTGTTGTGTGATCAGTATAGCCGACTAAGATGTTATTGGAGATTTATATTTTTTTCCTAATACGATTTCAAGATGATTCTAATAGGCTGACTTGATTATGTCATTTAGAGGAAGATATTTATAGGCAGTCATTTGTGATTGCTAAGGATGGCAGACAATTGAAAGAATAAAGTAGAGCAAAGAGTGTGAAGTATTGTGCCATCAGTAGAAGGTCTATGTGAAAAAGAAGAAAGTGTATGATATTCATTGGAACTGAGCAAGACAAAAGGTCTACCTTGCATCTCACCAAAGATCCAAATATAGTGTGCATTTGTTAAACAAAAGGTTACAGCCTTCACCCCTTTGAGAAGTGTGCTCCTAGATAGTGTGTCCTCACCCCTAGCAGAGTTAATTATAAAAGACTCCTAGCAGGGTCCGACCCTTGACCAGGTCACTGTACTTAATGCATTGTAAATATCAACTCCTAACAGGGTTGTAAGATCTTCTAATAGGGATCATAATACTCTAGTATAGTTTATAGTGGGTGCTAATTCCCACTGGGGATTTTACCTATTTGAGTTTCCCTGTAACCAAAATTGTAGTGTTGTCTTAAGTGCTCTCATATTGTGTTTATGCTTAATGATCTTATATACTTAATTGGATAAACAGTTGAATCTTGTAGATAACTGATTCACCCCTACCCCCCCTTCTCAATTATCTCTTGGCACTATTCCTAACAAGTTTTCCTTTGACTCAAGAAGGAGATATGGTTTCCAAGTTGAACAAAGTATTATATGGACTAAAGAAAGAACCTAGAACTTGGTATGCAAGGTTAGATAAATACTTGGTGAAATTGGGATTTGCTAAAGTCATTACAGATAGTAACTTATATCTAAAAGAAATAGAGAATAGTCTATTGATTGTTGTTGTTTTTGTTGATAATATAATATTTGGATGAAAAGATGAGGCAAGTGAAAAAATTTCTAATGAAATGAAGAAAAAATTTGAGATGAGCATGATTGGAGAAATGAAAATTTTCTTGGGTTTGCAGATTGTGCAAAATAGTGATGGTATTTTCTTATCTCAAACTAAGTATCTTATTGTAGAGATTTGGTTTGGAGAATTGTAAGCCTGTTGGTACACCTATGGTAACTAGTCATAAGTTATCTAGAAAAGATGAGACTCCTATAGTTGAATAAAGGAAGTATAGATCTATGATTGAAAGTTTGCAATATCTAACTCACACAAGACTGGATATAGAAAATGCAGTTGGAATTATTGTGAGATTGTAAGCTGATCCTAAGGAATCACATTATGTAGGAGTAAAGATAATATTCAAATACTTGAAAGGCACAACTGATTTTGGGTTTTGGTATGACAAATCAAATGATTTTACCCTATGTGCATATACAAATGCAGATTGGGGAGGTAGTGTGGCTGATTAAAAGAGTACAAGTGGTGGAGCATTTTTTCTTGGAGGAAGATTGGTTTCTTGGTTGAGAAAGAAACATAATTGTATCTCACGGAGTACATCATAAGAAGAATATGTAGTAAAAAAAATAATTGTAATCAGATAATATGGATGAAACAAATGTTGAAGGATATTGGAATTAAGTTTAATGAGCCTATTATCATACATTGTGATAACACGAGTACATTAAGTATGTCTAAGAATCTTGTGTTACATTAAAAAAAAAACACATAAAGATAAAGTATCATGTTGTAAGAGAGAAAGTTGCAGAGAAGGAATTCAAACTTGAGTATATCAGCACAAAGGAGAAGATAGAATATATCTTCACAAAGCCTTTATCTAAAGATACATTTGAGTATTTGAGAGGTATGCTTGGGGTTATGCCCCAGCCTACTTTTGAGTAGTGATGCAGAAAGTTACATCAGTCTAGTGGAATAGAGCACTATCTTTCTGGATTATATGTTGATGCTTCCTCTATGGGGGAGTATCTGTGTTTTTGAGCTGAGTCATGAAGGAGTCTTGGTAAGAGGTATTTTCAAATAGTGTCTTTGGACACTTGAGCTAGTTAAAACTTTTGAGAAGTAAGATTGTCCTGACATAATGATGTCTTTGTCATTGATATCAATGGGCGAGAATAATACATGAAAAACATTATCAATGATTGATGAAAAGGATTTGAAAAGTCAAGTCTAGAGTAGCAGAGTTACATTTTGGTATTCATAGAAATTTTGGATGTTTTTCATCTATGTTGCCATCAATGCCAATGGGGGAGATTGTTAGCATGAATTTTGATTATTTCTTATGGGGGAGTATTCTAGAATTACTAGATAAGTCACATGTTACATTCATGACTATATTTGGCATTGATGTCAACATACTATTTATAGTGAAGATTAGTAGAGCAACAAATTGAGTTTGAACTAGCACACATAGAGAATTATAGATGAGCTTATATGTAGCTGAGGAAATGTTTATTATAGTGTCATGATATCATGGTTAAGAGCGCATACAAAAATTCAAGTATTTGCGTCAGTTATAAGTGATCTAGTGGAAACTGTATTCTAATAGAGTTCTTGAGAAGTAGTTTGTGATAATCGGATTATATCTCCTAACAGTGATAGAATCTAGGAAAGTGAAGTTATACAGAGGTTGAAGACACTTTGAAGGCGACCTGGATAAGTTAGCATAGTCATATGTTGCACATGTGAAGATTTATTAAGTTTGAGAGTTGATAGTTTTGTGTAATTTTGGAAATATTATGTAACGCGTGATGTTTTATATTTTGTAATTGGTGAAGCCTAATTGGCCGACTCAATTATGAAATATTGAGCATAGTATAAAGGAAGGATTTTTTCCTTGATTATATAAGAATTGATATGAAAAACAAGCTATGAAGTGTGAATTGATGTGAGTAAGCAATCTAAGGGATTTTTATGTGATGTGAAGTGTGCAGATCTGGTGTTGAGATCTGGAGAAGTATTTGGTGTGGTTTAGGCATAGTCTGAGGAGAGAACAATTTTTTTTGAGATCAGTTATACTTGGTATTATTCTTTTTGGATAATATAGAGATTAGTTGGACAATGTGTTTAGTGATCTTTCCCTTGAAGTTGTTTGGGCAATGGGTCCTTATGTCTTCTTTAACTCCTAACAGGGTTAGAATCTTCACATAGGGATTCAAAGTCTCCTAATAGGGACTGATATGTACTGTATGTATTTCATAGACTCCTAACATGGTCCATCCTCTCACAAGTATTTTTTATATTAGTACATATTTTTGTGGGTACCATCCCCACCGGGGTTTACTCTCTAATCAAGAGGTTCCCTAGTTAACAAATCTGGTGTCATTATATATGGTTATCTTTTTATGGTTGTTGTTTATGTTGATAACATGTTTCAAATATAATAAGGTTGATAAAAATTATTTTAACCAAATAACTAATTCACCCCCCCTCTTAGTTATCTTGGTGGACTTTACTTTCTAACACATATGACAGTGATAATCAATGATTGGTGTTGACATTCAAGTATACAAGATGTGGATAGGTATGTAGATTGGATAATATCTCAGTGATAATATACTCTTTATTACAATGGACAGATCTACAAGATGAATATTATTGATACATTACATCCTTTTTGTTTACATGCTTTATTTGCATTCTTGTTATTTGATATATTATGTATCTTGTAATAAGTTAAATACTAATCCCTTGTATGTATTTGTCTCTAATATGGAATTTGTTGGAGCTATTTTTGAGATAACTAAATTATTTTAAAGATGAGCGATCAAAATCAAAAAGGTGTTTTTGTGGGCTATTTTGCATATCATAGAAATCATGACTTGCTAAATAGTGACAACATTGATATTATGACACCATTTCATAGGTGGTGCTTTTTGGAGGTTGCTATTGGAGATTTTCCAGCAAGCCAGTACAGACTGTATGTTTGTCATTGATGACAACATATGGTAAGTAGCATGTGTGGAAGAATTATGAAGTTATATTTCAATATATGTTGTATGGACATGTTATTAGCATGATATCATAGGCACAAAGGTTAACTATTAGTACAAATAGTTATAGAGCAGCTTGTGTCAGCAGTGTTCCTGACAAAGTAATAGGCAGTGTTTTGTGTATGGTTTTGTGTACAGTTATCATGGAGCCTTGTGTGCTTGGATATATGATGTAGACATATCATTGATTTTACATTCATGGACATAGAGCCTGATGATCGGTAGAAGTGAATTTATGCAATCGCTATTCACTAGTAGCAGTTTCCTATGTTTGTTCAGAAGAGCTGATAGAGATTATATTGGTTCTAGAGTTGGGCCTATCATTTCGGTATGCACCCTTGGATTTAAGCTTGGAAAAGAGTTAGTGATGTTTGGTTAAGAGGGTATGAAGTAATTCCTCTTGAGGAGAAAGATCCAAATGTTTTGGTAGAGCCGACAGTGTGTAGCATGTGTCTACAACTATCTTATTGGACGGGTCCCAGAATGTGTTGTGTGCTTAGTAGAGTTGATTGAATTATTATTGGATTTTTTTATGGCTTCTCTAATATGATTTCAAGGTGGTTCCAATAGGCCAACTTGATTATATCATTTAGAGGAAAGATATTTATAGGTAGTCATTTGTAATTACTTGAGTGTGGTTCATAGTTGATTGTGAAGAATAGAGTAGAGTTTGTGAAGTCTTGAGCCATCAGAAGAAAGTCTATGTGACCAAGTAAAGTCTTTGTGCTATACATTGCAACTGATACAAATAGTAGGTCTAAGCACACCTCACCAAGATCCAGATATAGTGTATATCTATTATTCAGAAGGTTTTAGCCTTCACCCCTTTGAGAAATGTTCCCTTGGATAGTGCATCCTCTCCCCTAATAGGGACTATTGTAAAAGACTCCTAACAGGGTCTGACCCTTGACCAGGTCTACTGTACTAAATATATTGTAAAGAAACTCCTAACAGGGTTAAAGATCTTCTAACAAGGATCATAATACACTAGTGCAGAGTATTAGTGGGTGTCAATTTCCACCAGGGTTTTTACCTATTTGGGTTTCCCCATAACCAAAATATTGGTGTTGTGTTCAAGTTTTCTTTCATTGCATTTATTCTTTATGTTTAAGTATACTTAATTGGATAAAGAATTGAAACTTGTAGATAACTGATTCACCCCCCCCCCCCTCTTCAGTTATCTCTTGCGACTATTCCTAACAATTGGTATCAGAGCCAAGTGCCTCAGAGAGAAAGTTTAATAGCTTGAGGTCGATTAGATGGCATTCTTCATAAAATAAAGTCCTAAGTTTGATGGAGAGAATTATCTTGATTGGAAGAACAATATGGTGACTCATTTGCAATGCATTTATTTTAAATTTTTTGATGTAAGTATCAAAGCAATCAAGATCCCTAACTTAGAAGACCTTGCAAAGGATGATGCCACTGATAAGAAAAAGGAATTATTCCATCAGAATGCAATAGCCAAAGAAGCCCGTATCAATGCCCTATCTGATAGTGATTTTTCATAAATAAAGAAGTTAGATACAACCCAAAAAATATGGAAATACTTAGAAGACATATTTGAAGAAGACAAACAAGTAAAGGATGAGCACAAAAAGACATGGAAGAAAAGATACAATGCATTAGAGATGTTTCCTGAAGAAAACATTAGAGCTTAAAATCAAAGAATCAATGAAGCAATTGCTAGAATCATGAACAATGGTGGAGAGATCTCAGAGGAAGACATTATGGACAAATTGATGACTACTCTCACTCCAGAATATGAAAACAAGATCAACATCCTTGATGAGACCATGCAACTTATATAAAATTTCAAGAGAGAGACCTTGATCAGCAAAATCTCAGCTTTTGAGATTTCAAGATTGAAGACGGAACCTAAAAGTGAGACAGCCTTCAAAGCAACAGTTCATGGTAAGAAATCTATAAACACTTCTGGTAATTTTGATGATGATGATGAAGAGAAAACACTAGATATTTCATTTCTATGATTTCTAAAAGAGAAAAGAAAGGAAAAGGAAAATATGAAGGTCAATTTCCATTTAAATGCTTTTCATGTAATGACTACAAGCCTAAATACTCTAAGGAATGTTACTATGCTAGAGATGGAGTTTCAAATGATGATTCAGCTGAAGAAGAAATTAGATTTATTTATATCATAGAGAAAATGAACAATGAGACGGATCATGAAGATGTGAAAGAGAAACAAGAGCTAGCATTGATTTCACAAGTTAATATAAGGATAGACAAGATTATAGATAGTGGTTGTTCACATCACATGACAGGTGATAAAAATAGATTTGTTCATCTGGAAAAATACAATGGTGGCATGGTTAGATTTGGAGATAACACTCCTAAACCCATTGTTGGTAGAGGAGCCATCACCTTGGATGGAAAGAATAGTACTGATGATGTTCTTTATGTTGATGGTTTGAAACATAGCCTACTAAGTGTTGGGAAGTTACCTGACAAAGGTTATAGATTGGAATTCAATGGAAACAAGTGCATCATTAACAATAAAGAAGGAGAAATAATTGCATCAAGATCAAAGACTAAAGGTAATATTTTCCAGCTTAATCCAGAAGCAAGTTGTTTTGTTGCTAAATTAGATGACAGTTGGTTGTGGCATAAAAGACTATGTCATATCAATTTTGATAACATAGTTAGGATAAGCAATGTAAAGGTGGTAAGAGATCTACCTAGCATAGAAAAGCCAGTTGATACTATATACAGGGAATGTGTGATGGGAAAGCATGTGAGAAACTCATTTAGGATCAAGCTCAATTCAATAGAGAACAAGATAGATCTAATTCATACACACCTATGTGGACCAACTCAAATAAGATCATACTATGGTCAAAGGTATTTCATTTTATTTTTTGATGATTACACTATAATGATGTGCATTTCATTCTTGAAAGATAAGCCAGAAGCATTTGAAAAGTTCAAGATATTCAAAGCTAAGGTTGAGAATGAATCTAGACTAAAGATAAAATGTCTAAGATCGAATAGAGGAGGAGAATTCACCTTTGATAGATTCTATAAGTACTACGAAGAACATGGCATAAAGAGGAAGTTGAGTGCACCTAGAACCCCTTAGTAGAATGGAATTGTAGAGAGAAGGAATAGGATCATCCTTGATACAATGTGCACCATCATGATTGAAGGAAAAGTTACACACACCTATTGGAGAGATGCAATCAATACAGCAGTCTATACCATCAATAGAATTCAATTAAGGCTTGGCGTAGAAAAAACACCATATGAGCTATGGTTTGTTAATGTTCCCACAATAAAATACTTTATAATCTTTGGAAGCAAGTGCTACATCAAGAGAGATGAAGCAGTAGGAAAGTTTGATGCAAGAAGCGATGAAGGTATTTTCCTTGGTTACTCTACTAAAAGTAAATCTTATAGATGTTTCAATTTAATATTGAAAAAGATCATTGAAAGTTCTCATGTTAAGATTGAGGAAAATTTTATGATTCAAGAAAGATATCATGATTACCCACCCATGATTGAAGAAGAACCTAGACCCTCCACTAGTGAGATAGTTATTGAAGAAATGTTTGACAGTATTGATTTGTTATTCAATGACCCTGAGACAAGTGAAGAAGAAATTCCTAAGGAAGATGAGATAGTATCACCTAAAGTTCCAAAGTTTACATCTAGAAACCATTCCAAGAAAGACATCATTGGAGATCAGAGCGGAAAAATCTTAACAAGATCACAAGCAAAGAACTCAGCTAGCAATGAGGTGGTATGTTTACTATCTCAAATTGAACCCTTAAGTGTTGAAGATGCATGTAATGCCTCAAATTGGCATGATGGTATGAAAGAAGAACTTGATCAAATTATTAAGAATGACACTTGGGAACTGGTCCCAAGACCTAGTGATAATAATTTGATTGGAACAAATTGGATATTCAGAAACAAGATGAATGAAGATGGTACAGTAGTAAGAAATAAAGCAAGGTTAGTATGTAAGGGATATGCACAAAGAGAAGGCATTGATTATTCAGATACATTTGCACCAGTGAGTAGATTAGAATCTATTAAGTTGTTTCTAGCTTATGCAACATTCAAAAACTTCAAATTTTATCAGATGGATGTCAAGTCAGCATTCTTGAAAGGTGAATTAAAAGAAGAAGTATATATTGAGCAACCAGAAGGATTTACTCTATCAGATAGACCTAATATGGTATGCAGATTGAAGAAACCCCTCTATGGACTTAAGTAAGCCCCTAGAGCTTGGTATGAGAGACTTAATCAATATCTAAGAAAGATTGGATTCAAGAAAGGAGTAGTAGATTGTAACCTATTCATAAGAGAGACATCTGAAGGACTACTACTTGTAGCTATATTTGTTGATGACATTATCTTTGGAGGTAATGACAAACTCAGTGTTGAATTTGCTAAAGAGATGAAAAGTGAATTTGAGATGAGCATGATTAGACCTATCATATACTTTTTGGGATTGAATGTACAACATACAGAGAAAGGAATTTTTATTAATTAGTCAAAGTATGTGAAAGAGATTTGAAAAAATTCAAAATGGATGATTGTAAGCCAGTAGGGACACCTATGATAACTGGATGCAAGCTTACAAAAGAAGATGACTCACTAGTAGTAGATATAACATTGTACAAGTCTATGATTGGAAAACTTATTTATCTTACTCATACCAGACCAGACATCTCCAATGTAGTTTGCATAGTTGGAAGATTTGCAGCAGAGCCTTAAAAAAGTCACCTCATGGAAGTAAAAAGGATATTCAGATATCTACAAGGCACTATAAACTATGGTCTATGGTATCCTAATTTAGAAAATGTTGAGCTTCGTGTGTACACTAATGCTAATTGGGTAGGATGCATCGATGACAAGAAGAGTACATTAGGTGGAGCAGTGTTTCTTTGTGATAGACTTGTCACTTGGACAAGCAAGAAATAGAATTGTATTTCTCAATCAATAGCAGAAGCAGAGTAAGTTGTAGCAGCCTTGAATTATTCTACAATTGTTTGGATCAAGCAGATGATTAAGGACTTTGGAATTCAGATTGATTATCCTATTGTTATTCACTATGATAACACTAGCATTATCAACATGTCGAAGAACCCTGTGATCTATGCAAAGACAAAGCAAATTGAGATCAAGTATCACTTCCTAAGAGAGAAAGTGGCAGAGAAAGATGTAAAGGTGGACTATGTAAGTACTGAAGATTAGTTAGCAGACATATTCACAAAGTCCTTGCCTAAGGATACTTTTGATTGTCTCAGGGAGAAGCTAGGAGTAATTCCCTTCCCTGATTCTTCTTAGAAGAAAGAAGGAAAAGCATCAGTCTGCAAGGATTGATGGAAGGTTGACTACTCTACTTCTAGAGTAGTACCAGTGCTTAAACTATTTGGTGCCCTTTTCCATTGATGTCAAAGGGGGAGTAATATATAGTCATGAAAAATAGAATTAAAAGGAGTAATATACTAAGGGGGAGTAGCATTCAGTTATGACAATAGTTCAGCAGAGGAAATGAAGAATTTTGAAGAATATTGCAGTAGATTGAGGACTCATCTTTGGGGGAGTCTTGAAGAGGAAATGGAGAATGTTATAAAAGAATTATTCTTTTAGATTGGTTGAGTTTTTCATTCCATATGTTGTCATCAATGCCAAAGGGGGAGATTGTTGGAGATTTTCCAGTAGGCCAGTACTGACTGTATGTTTGTCATTGATGACAACATATGGTAAGTAGGATACATGGAAGACTTATGAAGTTAGCTTTCAATATCTATTACGTGGACATGTTATCAACATGATATCATGGATGTAGAGGTTAGTTGTTAGTACAAATAGTTATATAGAAGCTTGTGTCAGTAGTGTTCCTGACAGAGTAACAAGCAGTGTTTTGTGTATGGTTGTCCGTAAAGTTATCATGGAGCCTTGCGCACTTGGATATATGATGTACACATATTAGTGATGTTACACTCATGGATGTAGAGTATGATGATCAATAGAAGTGAAGTTAGGCAATCACTATTCACCAGTAGTAGTTTCTTGTGTTTGTTCAGAAGAGTCGACAGAGATTATATTGGTTCTAGAGTTGTGCCTATCATTTTGGTATGCACCCTTGGATTTAAGCTTGGAGAAGATTTAGTGATGTTTGGTTAAGAGCACATAAAGTAATTCCTCTTGAGGATAAATATCTAGATGTTTTGGTAGAGCCGACAGTGTGTAGCATGCGTCTACAATTATCTTATTAGACAGGTCCCAGAATGTGTTGCGTGCTTAGTAGAGCCGACTGAATTATTATTGGAGTTTTTTATGGCTTCTCTAATATGATTTAAAGTTAGTTCCAATAAGCTGACTTCATTATATCATTTGAATGAAAAATATTTATAGGCAGTCATTTTTGATTACTTGAGTGTGGTTAATAGTTGATTGTGAAAAGCAGAGCAGACTGTGCGAAGTGTTGAGCCATCAAAAGAAGATCTATGTGACCAAGTAAAGTATTTGTGTTATACATTGGAACTGATCTAGACAACAAGTCTAAGAGAAGTTCACTAAGATCTAGATATAGTCTATATTTTTTATTCAGAAGGTTTTAGCCTTCACCCCTTTGAGCAGTATGCTCTCGGACAGTGTGTCCTCTCCCCTAACAAGGACTACTATAAAAGACTCCTAGCAGGGTTTCACCCTTGACCAGGTCTACTGTACTAAATATATTGTAAAGACACTCCTAACAGGGTTAAGGATCTTCTAACAAGGATCATAATACACTAGTGCAGAATATTAGTGGGTGTCAATTCCCACTAGGGTTTTTACCTATTTGGGTTTCCCCATAACCAAAATATTGGTGTTGTGTTCAATTGTTCTTTCATTGTGTTTATGCTTTATGTTTAAGTATACTTAATTGGATAAAGAATTGTAACTTGTAGATAACTGATTTACACCCCTTCCCCCTCTTAGTTATCTCTTGGGACTATTCCTAATAGTTGCAACATTGCAAAAATTTATTTCTTGCATGAGAAGCTTCAAGTATTGTGATGGATTTATTGTTGGAGATTTGCTTGTAGGCCAGTACTGACTGTATGTTTGTCATTGATGACAACATATGGAATGTAGCATGTGTGGAAGTCTTATGCAGTAAGCTTTCAGTATATGAAGCATGGACATGATATCATGGGCACAGAGGTTAACTATTAGTACAAACAATTATATAGCAACTGGTGTCAGCTTTGTTCCTGACAGAGTAATAGACAGTGTTCTGTGTATGGTTGTCTGTATAGTTATCATGGAGCCTTGCACACTTGGATATATGTTGAAGACATATTAGTGATGTTTTAGTTATGGGCACATAGTCTATTGATTAGTAGAAGTGAAGTTATGCAGTCGCTATTCGCCAACATCAGTTTCCTATGTTTGTTCAGAAGAGCCGATAGAGATTTTATTAGCTCTTTAGTTGCACCTATCTTTAGGGTATGTGCCCTTGTAGTTAAGCTTGGAGAGTTGTTATTGATTTTTGATTAAGAGTACATAAGTTAATTCAGCTTATAGAGAAAGTTCTAGTTGTTTTGGTAGAGCTAATAGTGTGTAGCGTGCATCTACAATTATCTTACTAGATAGGTCCCAGAATGTGTTGTATGCATAGTAGAGCCGATAGAATTTTTATTGGAGTTTGTTATGGTTTGTCTAATATGATTTCAAGTTGGTTCTAATAGGCCAACTTGATTATATCATTTGGAGGAAAGATATTTATAGGAAGTCATTTGTGATTGGTTGAGTGTGGTTCATGGTTGATTAAGCAGAGCAGAGAAGAGTGTTGAAAGTATTGAGCCATTAGAAGAAGGTCTATGTGACCAAGTAAAGTACTTTTGCTATTCATTGGAACTAATCTAGAAAGCAGGTCTAAGAAAAGTTCACCAAGATCCAGATATAGTGTGTATCTATTATTCAGAAGGTTGTAGCCTTCACCCATTTGAGCAGTGAGCTCTTGGACAATGTGTCTTCTCCCCTAACAGGGACAATTGTAAAATACTCCTAACAGGGTCTGACCCTTAACCAGGTTTACTGTACTTAATATATTTGATACAAGAGCATCTTGGGTGTAAGAGCAATCTTGCATCACCCAAAAATATTTATGGTTTCTTTTCAATAAGGGCTATCTTGTGTAGAGCTACTATTTATGGAAACTTTCTATTTTTAGTAAGTTGGTCATACAATCTTAGAATGATCTGATTTCACAGTTGGAGGTTCATCTTAGTCATATCAGCCTATCTGTAAAATTTCATTGCTAGATCAAGTATGGTTTTGAAGATATTGAAACTTTTTGGTTTTGGAAATAGGGTACAAAAACTTTGAACTCAATTTTGAAGGCTTTAGAGGCCCCAGATGAGGTCAAATTTTTAGCTGAATCAAGCTTTCTTATTTAACCATTGTAGATCTCCTCATGCCCTTTCTGAAATGGTGTTATAATAGTCAATCGGGTCAATGGGTGATGACTTATGGTCTCCAAAAGTTGGGTCACCTGAAATGGCAAAAAATAATTTTCCTTCAAATTTTTTGTTTGAGTTTCAAAAGTTATTTTGAGCCAACTTTGATGTAATAAAGTGATAAATAAAATAATTCTAAGTTTGGTCAGCCCTTAGGGCTAAATTTCTGGAACCTTCTCGGGCGGTGAAAATTGCCTATTTAAAGAAGGCCCGTAGTGTTGTCTAGGGCAGTTCTGGGTATTGATTCAAGGCTTTGTCCTATAGAATATTGTAAGGGAATGCCCATGTGGCTTCGCATATTGTAATTCTAAAAGTTTGTAATTCCACATTTGTGGAGATAATAAGAAGCCAATTTTCTATTCTTGCATATTATTGTTGTTTCTCTATTTATGTTATGTGTTTGTGGTATTAAGGGGAGCACCCTTCATCAAGTGGTATCAAAGTAGGTTTTTTTGAGTGTGTAAATAGATCATCGACTGTGAGGCAGTTTGCACCGGGACCATGGTTAGGGTTTCAGCACACATCACAAAAATGCATCCATGAAGGGAATGTGGTTGAAGAGCTCGTGTTCTAACACCTGAGATTAGAGTGCTCCAGAGACAAGTGCAAGCATTGCAAGAGCAGATTCGCAGAGGAAAGAATCTTAATGTCAAAGACAAAAGAGAGGATGAAGCTAAAGAAGAAGATCAAGAAGGAGAAGTTGAAGTTGTGAACCAGGAGGAAGAAAGACTTTTTCAGGCCATTTCCAAGATCAGAAAAAGACCTAAGATTGAGGTTCCTACATTTTCAAGAAATCTTAACCTAGAAGAGTTGATCGACTGGATCAATGAATGTGAAGAATATTTTGATTATGAAGATATTGAGGATCCTAATAGGGTCAAATTCGTGAAGGCCAGACTGAAAGGTCATGCGAAGATTTGGTGGCAAGAGTTTCAATTGAAGAAAAATAGAAGAGGGAAAGATAAAATCACAAGATGGGTTCGAATGATGGATAAATTGAACCAGTAGTTCATTCCTATTGATTATGAGCTTGACCTACTAAAGAAGATGCAAAGTTTGAAGCAAGCAGGAAGATCTTTTCAGGAGTATACAGAGGAGTTCTATTGAATCCTCATTAGAATAGGCCATGCAGAAGCTGATAAGGAGAAATTTTCCCATTACCCTAATGGGTTGAGGTCAAGCATTCAAGAGGAGTTGAATTTGGTTTGAATGAATAGTATTGAAGAGGCATACCATTTTTCCCTAAAAGTGGAGAAAAAGTTGAATAAGAAGTTTGAGAGCAGAAAAAATGGAAGTGGTTGCTGTGGATGATCTGGTGGATGGTCATATGGAGGCCGAAATGAAGATATGGAAAAGAAGGATGAGGCCAGTAGTAGTCAAAATCAGAGGGGAAACAACTCCAATCATTTCCAAGATCAGAACAATAGAGATTAGAGAAGAAGAGGAAGAGGACAAGGTTCAGGAAGAGGAGGCTTCCGTGGAACATATTTTCACTATGAGGGAGAAGCTTATAGGGCATTTGAAGGTCCTCAATGGCAAGGAAGGATGGATAAGAGAAATAAAGGTCAGGCCAGAGTGGCACATGTAGATGAAGATGCTAGATCCTCAAATTCTGAAAATGTTGAAAGAGGAGAAACATTGATTAATAGGAGAGTCATGCTGAGTGATGAGAATGAACCTGAACAAAGGAGGAGCCTGTTTCATACTACATATAAGTGTGAGGGTAAATGTTGTGATGTGATTATTGATATTGGAAGCACTGACAATTTGGTGTGACAAGAGATGGTGAAAAATTTGAAGCTCAAGAGATAGAAACACCCACATCCATATCGGATTGTCTGGGTGCAGGATGACCACAAGGTCATGGTCAGTGAACAGTGCATAGTAAAGTTTGAGATTAGCAGGTACCATGATGAGGTACTATGTGATATCATACCTATGGATGCATGTCACATGTTGTTGGGTAGGCCATGGTAGTTTGAAAGATGTGCTATACACGATGGTCATGTGAATATCTATTCCCTGACAAAGGATGAAGTGCGACATAAGCTAAAGCCATTGAAAGAGACCAAAGAAAAGGTATGTGGTAATGAAAAAATAACTTTTCTTGATAGAAGGAAATTCCTAGATGTTATGAGGCATGAGCATGTGTGTTTTTCTTTAACTCCAAAAGTTGGAAAAGAGGAAGTAGAGGATGTACCTGTAGAGGTTGCAGATTTTTTGAATGAGTTTCAGGATATTGTATCTGATAATGTACCTCATGGGATACCACTGGTAAAGAAGATCATTCTTTAGATGGATTTGATTCCAGGAGATAGTTTTCCAAATAAAGAAGCCCATAGAATGACACTAGCAGAAAGTGAAGAGTTGAATAGACAAGTACATGAGTTATTGCAGAAGGGGTTGATTTAGGAGAGCCTAAGTCCATGTGTTGTACTAGAAGTATTAGCATTGAAGAAGAATGGAGAATGGAGGATGTGTACAGATTCTAGTGCAATAAACAAGATCATAATCAAGTATAGATTTCCATTGCCACAAATGGATGATATTATGGATTGTTTGAGTAGAGCTGTGTATTTCTCAAAGATAGATCTGAAGAGTGGATATCACCAGATTCAGATCAGAGAAAGAGATGAATGGAAGACTACCTTCAAGACAAAGGAACGACTGTATGAGTGGCTAGTCATGCCTTTTGGGATAACCAATGCACTGAGCACTTTTATGCGGCTCATGAACAAGGTTCTGAAAGAATTTTTGGGTAAGTTTGTCATTGTTTACCTAGATGATATTTTGATCTTTAGCAAGACATTGGAGGAACATATGATGCATATTCATATCGTGTTTGAGAAGTTGAGAGATGAAAAAATTTTGATTAATTTGAAGAAGTGCAGTTTTGTGAAGAAGGAATTAGTGTATTTGAGATTTGTAGTTTAAGCAGAAGGTCTGAAAATGGATCCAGAGAAAGTATAGGCTATCCTTGAGTGGCCTACTCCAAGGAGTCCTACTGAAGTAAGATCTTTTTATGGTTTGGCTAGGTTTTATAGAAATTTTATAAAAAAATTTAGCAGTATTTGTGGACCCTTGACTGAAACAATGAGAGGGGATAGCAAAGAGTTCAAGTAGAGTAATGGGGTGGATAAGAGATTTAAATTTTTGAAACAAAAGGTCATAGAACAACCTATTTAGCACTTCTAGATTTTAATAAGGTGTTTCAAGTAGACTGTGATGCTAGTGGTACTGCAATAGGAGTTGTTATGAGCCAAGAAGGTAAATCTATTGCTTATTTCTATGAGAAGTTGAATGATGCCAAGAGAAAATATTTTGTTTATGATCAAGAATTTTATGCTATAGTTCAAGAATTGAAGAAGTGGAGACACTATCTTCTTCCTAAAAAGTTTGTTTTGTATACTGATCATCAAGCTTTGCAATATTTAAATAGTCAAGGAAAGTTGAATCAGAGGCATTTGAAATGGGTTGAGTTTTTATAGAGTTATACATTTGTATTGAAACATAAAAGTGGAAAGTCTAACAGGGTTGTAGATGCACTTAGTAGAAGGCAACTATTGCTGACAGAGATGCAAATTGAGGTGGTTGGGTTCAAGGAACTCAAGAATTTATATCTAGAGGATCCTGATTTTGGTGAAGCTTGGAAAGCTTGTAAAGAACCTATTACTCTAGATAGAATGAAGTGGTTGGATTTTATCATTCAGGATGATATGCTATTCAAGGGGAGTCATTTGTGCATTCCATGAAGTTCTATGAGGGATAATCTCATCAAAGAGAAGCATAGCAGAGGATTGGCTAGACATTTTGGTTGTGATAAAACCCTTTCTTTGGTTAGTGAGAATTATTATTGGCCACAATTGCAACAAGATGTCAAGAAATTTGTGCAGAGTTGAAAAGTATGTCAAATGGTGAAAGGAGTGAAGTAGAATATAGGGTTGTATCAGCCATTACCTATACCAGAGAAGCCTTGGGAGGATATTAGTATGGACTTTGTTCTTGATTTACCAAAGGCACAATGGGGACATGATTCAATTTTTGTGGTAGTTAACACATTTTCAAAGATGGCATATTTTATTCCCTACAAGAAGACTAATGATGTTGTTCATGTAGCATAATTATTTTTCAGAGAAGTAGTGAGACTACATGGTTAGCCAAAGACCATAGTTTCAGATCGAGACACTAAGTTTGTTAGATATTTCTAGCGCACATTGTGGAAGAAGTTGAAGATAGATTTGAAGTTTAGTTTATCACATCATCCATAGACTGATGGACAGATAGAGGTGGTGAATAGGAGTTTGAGAAATTTTCTAAGATGTTTGGTTGGAGATAAGCCAACAGGATGGGATTTGATTTTACTACAAGTAGAATTTGCATACAATAATTCTATTAACAAGAGCACTGGTAAATCACCATTCTAGATTGTATATGGTAGCAGTCCCAGAAATGCATCTGAGTTGAGAAAGATAGATAAAGGAGAAATAAGTAGCACTGAAGCTGAAGATTTTGTAGAACACTTGAAGAACATCCATGAGGAGGTGAGGAAGCATATTACCTATTGGTAGTTCCTTTTGATCTTCAACTTGCAGATTTATACTTTGATGGATAACTTTAATATAACTTTGACTCTATCACCACTCCAAAGTCTACAAGGAAGAGGGCCAATTAACAAGGATCGACAATGAGATCCTCCTACACTTTGAGCCTTAATGCTTAGGTGGGTGTACCCTTGATTCACTTCTTCAAAGGAATCCAAAATATTATACAACTATATCCTTTACTAACTGATTAAAGGTTTTATCATTTAAATGTTTGTGTGTGGTTGATGACAATGAAATGCCTCCAAAGGATGGACTAGTGCCTTAACCTAGGGCAAAGAGTCACCCAATTACATACACCAACTAAAGATCTTAAATCAAACACTCCTGGGCTCAAGATAAGTGCTTTTCCTATTACCCCTCTTCCTCAAACACAAGGACATCAGATTCTTACTTGGTTGTAAACTCACTAAACTCACTGAAAAGACTTTAATCCTAACTTTGTTAGGAACTCAAAGATGACTTCACAATACTCTTTGTTTACCATATGCTAATACACTTTGTGACACTAACATATATGAGCTCAGAACTGAAACAAGAAGACATACACAAATGCAAGATTGGAACTCAATAGCATTCTCATTAACACATTCAAGATCAATATACAATTAAAACAACAACAAAGATAGGAGAAAGACCCAAAATTAAGCTCCTCTTTTAGTATAATACCATCAACAACCAGGGACCAAAAAAAACATTTTGGAACCCACACTAAGTCAAAAATTCAGCAATATATACCACCACTAGTCACCTTGGAATCCTCAAAGAGGATGCATCAAGCTTCGGGTAACTAGGGTTAGGGTTTCAACCACCCAACCAACTAGAAATGGTCACAAATTTATTCTAGGGGAAGAAACCTAGGCAACTAGGAGAAGACAGATCTCGGAGTGATTCCAATCATGAAAAATCTCACTAAGAAGGTATTGAGAATCACAAAAACACCCAAAATGTCAACCAATTGGGCCACCTGCAACACACCTCAAGCACAAAGAATATGGTACAGACCCCTGTAGATGATCATGGAACACCCTGGACCACACTTCAATAGTAAGCACCACCAAAAAAATCAAATTTGGCTGTGAAAGAATTCAATTTTGGTCCTTTCTATCACCGAGAAACCCTCTGCAAATTTGAATTTGAATCTCAATGGTCAGTTTCATAGAGCCAGCAGCGAATCGGTGGTCCTTGTTTAAATCTCGATCAACTTTAAGTCTGGACTGTCTGATCTCTCTTTTTCATGGTCTTTATGATTTATCACTTAATAGGACCCTAGCCAAACTTAGTGAATCAGCGACTAAAGGATACCTCCAAGTCGTAGAATACTTTACATCTCTGCCAGATAGTTTAACAATTACACAAATGCTTGTTCGCTAAACCACTAAAACATTTAGAGAGTTGTTATCTTTCTTCGTGAACAAGTGAAGCCTTTTAAAAAATTTGTCGGGGTGCTAAATAATTTTTCAGGACAACTAAAACATCAGACCAAAACCTAGGCCCACCCTCAAGAAGATCAACAGTTGTCTCATCTTCACACAGCCCTCCAAGATTCCACTAGATCATGAGACAACCGTCGGATTAAGAATCTTACCCTACCCTAACAACCCTCTGATAGGACACAAAATCAATAGTTGGCACAAGATCTTAAGCCTCTAACACATCTCATAAGAACTTATGCCCATCGCTGATTAACTAACAACATCAGGACCCTCTGACACATCCGGAAACTAGGTCCCACTAACAATGCCAAGTCATTACCTCGTGGACCAACAAGAGACCACCAACTGTGCTTACATGGAAATTAGGACCCACCAAGAACATTATATCACCTGGAAGATCAGATGGCTGGCATAAGATTTGAAAGGCTCAAAAGATTCTATGTGCTTACACGTCAACCGTCGATCAGGAATCATCTGATTTAGATACCGAGCCCACTATACATTATAGGATATCTCAATGAATGAGAGACCACCATGTGAGCCTACCTGGTAGTGGACCCACCTGCATTAAAAGGTTATGTCATGAAAATGAATCAACGATCATCACAAAAGTGCAAGCCTCTGACAAAACCCTTGCACTTTCATGACAAGCGTTGGATCAAGATGGTGTCAGAAGGCTAGGCCCAAGAAATATTAAGCCAAAACATAGGAAATATTAAGGCATAGGACTTAGGCTTAGGGAAATATTAGGCACTAAGGACTATAGGAAAAATTAAAGGCCATCAGGGGTAAAAACTTAGGAAAAATTAAAGCGGGGGCTGACCAAAAATATAAAGCATGTGCACACAAAGGTTTTTAAGTGGCCCGAAAAAGTAACTTTAAAATAGAATAGGGCGAGGGCATTACAAAATGTATTTTGAATGTAACAGCTAGTTTTTTGAATATTCTGCTTAGGGCTTTAGCCAGAGACATGAAAAATGAAACAGAGACCAGGGGAAAGATAATGAAGCCATAAAATTTTTTGCATGTGCTAACATTACCAAGATGAATGCACAGTATAAGGCTAAGGTAGATGTGAAAAGGAGGCATAAGGAATTTTAGGTTGGAGATGAAGTCATGGTTCATTTGTGGAAGGAGTGATTTTCGGTTGGTACATACAACAAGCTGAAAATGAAGAAGTTTGGGCCATGTAAGATACTGAAGACGCATGATTCAAGAAATGCATATGAAGTAGAATTGCCTACTGAGCTGAATATTTCACCAGTGTTTAACATTTCAAATTTGACAGAGTATCATGAAGGAGGTGTTGAAGATGAGATCATAGCAGCACAATGGAGTATTCCAATAACTAGTTCAGATACTAAGGAGATTGAGGATATATTGGACAGTCGTGTTGACAGAAGCACAAGGAATGAGACATATGAAGAATATTTGGTCAAGTGGAAAGGATGACCTATTGAAGATTCATCATGGCTGACAAAGCAAGAGGTTAATCATCTTGGTTTCCCTCTTCACACCTGAGCCGTGATAGGGTCACTTCTCAAATTACCCCAGGTGTCTGATGCAGGAGCATCCTGGGTGTAAGAGCAATCTTGCATCACCCAAAAATATTTATGGTTTCTTTTCAATAAGTCTTATCTTGTGTAAAGCTTCTATTTATGGAAACTTGCTATTTTTAGTAAGTTGGTCATACAATCTTAGAATGTTCTGATTTCACAGTTGGAGGTTCATCTTAGTCATATCAGCCTGCCTGTAAAGTTTCATTGCTAGATCAAGTCTGGTTTTGAAGATATTAAAACTTTTCAGTTTTGGAAATAGGGTACAGAAACTTTGAACTCAATTTTGAAGGCTTTAGAGGCCCCAGATGAGGTTGAATTTTTGACTAAATGAAGCTTGCTTAATTCAATTGTTGTAGAACTCCTCATGACCTTTTCAAAATGGGGTTATAATAGTCAATCGGGTCAATGGGTGATGACTTATGGTCTCCAGAAGTTGGGTCACTTGAAATGGCAAAAAATAATTTTCTTTCAAAATTTTTGTTTGGGTTTCAAAAATTATTTTGAGCCGACTTTGATGTAATAAAGTGAAAAATAAAATAATTCTAAGTTTGGTTGGCCCTTAGGGCTAAATTTATGGAACCTTCTCGGGCAGTGGAAATTGCCTATATAAAGAAGGCCCGTAGTGTTGTTTAGGGCAGTTCTAGGTAGAGATCTAGGTATTGATTCGAGGCTTTGTCCTATAGAATATTGTAAGGGAATGCCCATGTTGCTTTGCATATTGTAATTCTAAAAGTTTGTAATTCCACATTTGTGGAGATAATAAGAAGCTAATTTTCTATTCTTGCATATTGTTGTTGTTTCTCTATTTATGTTATGTGTTTGTGGTATTAAGGGGAGCACCCTTCATCAAGTGGTATCAAAGTAGGTTTTCCTGAGTGAGTAAATAGATTTCTAATTGTGAGGTAGTTTGCACCAGGACCATGGTTAGGGTTTCAACGCACATCGCAAAAATGCCACCACCAAGGGAATGTGGCAGAAGAGCTGATGTTGTAACACCTGAGGTTAGAGTGTTCCAGAGACAAGTGCAAGCATTGCAAGAGGAGATTTGCAGAGGAATGAATCTTAATGTCAGAGATGAAAGCGAGGATGAAGCTGAAGAAGAAGATCAAGAAGGAGAAGTCAAAGTTGTGAACCAGGAGGAAGAAAGACTTTTTCAGGCCATTTCCAAGATCGGCAAAAGACCTAAGATTGAAGTTTCTGCATTTTCAAGAAATCTTAACCCAAAGGAGTTGATCGACGGGATCAATGAATGTGAAGAATATTTTGAGTATGAAAATATTGAGAATCTTGATAGAGTCAAATTCGTGAAGGCCAGACTGAAAGGTCATGCAAAGATCTGGTGGCAAGAGATTCAATTGGAGAAAAATAGAAGAGGGAAAGATAAAATCACAAGATGAGATCGAATGGTGGATAAATTGAAGCAGCAGTTCATTCCTGTTGATTATGAGCATGACCTACTGAAGAAGATTCAAAGTTTGAAGTAAGCAGGAAGATTTATTCAGGAGTATACAGAGGAGTTCTGTTGAATCCTCATTAAAACAGGCCATGCGGAAGCTGATAAGGAGAAAGTTGCCCATTACCTTAATGGGTTGAGGCTGAGCATTCAAGAGGAGTTGAATTTGGTTCGAACGAATAGTATTGAAGAGGCATACTATTTTTCCCTAAAAGTAGAGGAAAAGCTGAACAAGAAGTTCGAGAGTAGATAAAATGGAAGAGGTCGCGGTGGATGATCTAGTGGATAGTCATATGGAGGCCAAAATGAAGATCCGAAAAATAAGGATGAGGCCAGTAGTAGTCAAAATCAAAGGGGAAACAATTCCAATCATTTCCAAGATCAAAACAATAGAGATCAGAGAGGAAGAAGAAGATTACAAGGTTCGGGAAGAGGAGGCTTCGGTCAAACATGTTTTCATTATGGAGAAGAAGGCCATAGGGCATTTGAATGTCCTCAACACCAAGGAAGGATGGATAGGAGGAATGAAGGCTAGGCCAGAGTGGCACATGCAGATGAAGATGCCAAATCCTCAAATTCTAAAGATGTTGAAAGAGGAGAAATGTTGATTAACAGGAGAGTCCTGCTGAGTGGTGAGAATGAACCTGAACAAAGGAGGAGCATGTTTCACACTAGATGCAAGTGTGAGGGTAAATGTTTTGATGTGATTATTGATAGTGGAAGCACTAACAATTTGGTGTCAGAAGAGATGGTGATAAAGTTGAAGTTCAAGAGATGGAAAAACTCACATCTATATCAGATTGCCTAGCTGTAGGATGACCACAAGGTCATGGTCAGTGAATAGTTCTTAGTAAAGTTCAAGATTGGTATGTACCATGATGAGGTACTATGTGATATCATACCTATGGATGCATGTCACATGTTGTTGGGTAGGTCGTGGTAGTTTGATAGATGTGTTGTACATGATGGTCATGTGAATACCTATTCCCTGACAAAGGATAGAGTGCGACATAAGATAAAGCCATTGGAGGAGACCGAAGAAAAGGTATGTGGTAATGCAAGAATAACTTTTGTTGATGGAAGGAAATTCCTAGATGGTATGAGGCATGAGCATGTGTGTTTAGCTTTAATTCCAAAAGCTAGTAAAGAGGAAGTAGAAGATGTACCTATAGAGGTTGTAGATTTTTTGAATGAGTTTCAGGATATTGTATCTGATAATGTACCTGATGGATTACCACCGATAAGGAAGATCAGTCATAAGATGGATTTGATTCCAAGAGCCAGTTTGCCAAACAAGATAGCACACAGAATGACACCAGCAAAAAGTGAAGAGTTGAACAAACAAGTACATGAGTTAGTATAGAAGGGGTTGATTTGGGAGAGCTTGAGTCCATGTGTTATACCAGTAGCATTAGCACTGAAGAAGAATGAAGAATGGAGGATGTGTACAGACTCCAGGTTAATAGACAAGATCACCATCAAGTACAGGTTTCCACTACCATGAATGGATGATATTATGGATTGTTTGAGTGGAGTTGTGTATTTCTCAAAGATAGATCTGAAGAATGGATATCACCAAATTTGGATTAGAGAAGGAGATGAATGGAAGACTGCCTTCAAGACAAAGGAAGGACTGTATGAGTGGTTAGTCATGCCTTTTGGGCTAACCAATGCACCGAGCACTTTCATGCGGCTCATGAATGAGGTTCTGAAAGAATTTCTAGGTAAGTTTGTCATTGTTTACCTAGATGATATTTTGATCTTTAGAAAGACATTGGAGGAACATATGATGCATATTCGTATGGTGTTTGAGAAGCTGAGAGATGAAAAATTGTTGATTAATTTGAAGAAGTGTAGTTTTTTGAAGAAGGAATTAGTGTATTTGGGATTTGTAGTTTCAGCAAAAGGTCTGAAAATAGATCTAGAGAAAGTATAGGCTATCTTTGAATGGCCTACTCCAAGGAGTTCTACTAAGGTAAGATCTTTTCATGGTTTGGCTAGTTTTTATAAAAATTTTATCAAAAATTTTAGCAGTATTTGTGGACCCTTGACTGAAACAATGAGAGGGGATAGAAAAGAGCTCAAGTGGACTAATGGGGTAGATAAGAGTTTTAAACTGTTGAAACAAAAGGTCATAGAACAACCTATTTTAGCACTTCCAGATTTTAATAAGGTGTTTCAAGTAGACTACGATGCTAGTGGTACTACAATAGGAGCTGTTATGAGCCAAGAAGGTAAACCTATTGCTTATTTCAATGAGAAGTTGAATGATGCCAAGAGAAAATATTTTGTTTATGATCAAGAATTTTATGCTATAGTTCAAGCATTGAAGAAGTGGAGACAATATCTTCTTCCTAAGGAGTTTGTTTTATATACTGATATTCAAGCTTTGCAATATTTGAATAGTCAAGGAAAGTTGAATCAGAGGCATTTGAAATGGGTTGAGTTTTTCCAAAGTTATACATTTGTTTGAAATACAGAAGTGGAAAGTCTAACAGGGTTGTAGATGTGCTTCACAGAAGGCAACTATTGCTGATAGAGATGCAGATTGAGGTGGTTGGGTTCAAGGAACTCAAGAATTTGTATCCAGAGGATCCTAATTTTGGTGAAGCTTGGAAAGCTTTTAAAGAACCTGTTACTCTAGATAGAATGAAGTGGTTGGATTTTATCATTTAGGATTATATGCTATTCAAGGGGAGTGAGTTGTGCATTCCACGAAGTTCTATGAGGGATAATCTCATCAAAGAGAAGCATAGCAGAGGATTACTTGGAAATTTTAGTTGTGATAAAACCCTTTCTTTGGTTAGTGAGAATTATTATTGGCCACAGTTGCAACAAGATGTCAAGAATTTTGTACAGAGTTGCAGAGTATGTTAGATGGTTAAAGGAGTGAAGTAGAATATAGGGTTGTATCAGCCATTACCTATACCAGAGAAGCCTTGGGAGGATATTAGTATGGACTTTGTTCTTGGTTTACCAAGGACATAGCAGGGACATGATTCAATTTTTGTGGTAGTTGACAGATTTTCAAAGATGGCACATTTTATTCTCTCTAAGAAGACTAATGATGTTGTTCATGTAGCAGAATTGTTTTTCAAAGAAGTAGTGAGACTACATGGTTTTCCAAAGATCATAGTTTCAGATTGAGACACTAAGTTTCTCTATTTATGTTATGTGTTATGTCCTAAGTTTGATGGAGAGAATTATCTTGATTGGAAGAACAAGATGGAGACTCATTTGCAGTGCATTACTTTTGAATTTTTTAATGTAACTATCAAAGAAGCCAATATTCCTACTTTAGAAGACTTTGCAAAAGATGATGCTACTAACACACAAAAAGAATTGTTTCATTAGAATGCTATTTCCAAAGAAGCCCTTATCAGCGCCCTATCTGATGGTGAATTTTTAGAAGTAAAAAATGTAGATATAGCCCACAAAATATGGAAGCACCTAGAAGACATATTTGAAGGAGACAAACAAGAAAAGGATGTGCATATAAAGACATGGAATAAAAGATACAATGCATTAGAGATGTTTCCTGAGGAAAATATCTAAGCTTAGAATCAAAGAATAAATGAAGCAGTTGCTAGAATCAAGAACAATGGTGGAGAGATTTCAGAGGAGGACATTATGGACAAGTTAATGACTACCCTCACTCTTGAATATGAAAGAAAGATCAACATCCTTCATGAGACCATGCAGCTTACATCAAATTTCAAGAGAGAGACCTTGATCAACAAAATCTCAGCTTTTGAGATTTCAAGATTGAAGACAGAACCAAAGAGTGAGACAGCTTTCAAAGAAACAGTTCATGGTAAGAAATCTGCAAACACTTCTAGTAATTTTGATGATGATGATGAAGAGAAAACATTAGATGATTTTATTGCTATGATTTCCAAAAAAGAAAAGAAAGGAAAAGGAAAATATGAAGGTCAATTACCATTTAAGTACTTTTCATGTAATAAGATCGGTCACTTTGCATCTAAGTGTCCCACTAGAGCTAGAAAGTTCAAGAAGGATTACAATCCTAAGTATTCTAAGGAATGCTACTATGCTGGAGATGGAGTTTTAGATGAAGAATCTGGTGAAAAAGAAATTGGATTCATTATTGTTATAGACAAAATGAATAACAATGGAGGTATGGTCAGATTTGGAGACAACACTCCTAAACCAATAGTTGGTAGAGAAGCCATTACCTTGGATGGAAAAAATAGTACTGATGATGTTCTTAATGTTGATGGTTTGAAACATAACCTTCTCAGTGTTGGTCAGTTGCTTGGAAAAGGCTATCAGTTGGAGTTCAAAGATGACAAATGCATCATTAAAAATAAAGATGATGTCATGATTGCATCAAGCTCAAAGACAAGAGGTAATATTTTTCAACTCAATTCAGAAGCAAGTTGTTTTGTTGCTAAAGTTGATGACAGTTGATTATGGCATAGAAGACTATGTCATATCAATTTTAATAACATAGTAAAGATAAACAATGTTAAGGCAGTAAGAGATCTACCTAGCATAGCAAAGCTAGTTGATACTATATGCAGGGAATGTGTGATGGGAAAGCATGTAAGAAATTCTTTTAGGAGCAAGCAGAATTCAGTAGAGAACAAGTTAGATCTGATTCATACAAACCTATGTGGTCCAACTCAAACAAGATCATACTATGGTGAAAGGTATTTCATTTTTTTTGTTGATGATTATACTAGGATTATGTGGGTTGCGTTCTTGAAAGATAAGTTAGAAGCTTTTGAGAAGTTCAAAATATTCAAAGCTAAGGTTGAGAATGAATCTAGACTAAAGATAAAATGTTTGATATCAGATAGAGGAGGAGAATTCACCTCTGACAGATTCTATGAGTACTGTGAAGAACATGGCATAAAGAGACAGTTAAGTGCACCTAGAACCCCTCAGCAGAATGGAATTACAAAGAGAAGGAATAGGATCATTCTTGATATAGCACGCACCATTATGATAGAAGGAAAAGTTGCACACACCTATTGGAGAGATGTAGTCAATACAACACTTTATAGTATCAATAGAATTCAATTGAGACTAGGAGCTGACAAAACACCATATGAGCTATGGTTTGGTAATGTTCCCATAGTAAAATACTTCATAATATTTGGGAGAAAGTGCTACATCAAGAGGGATGAAGTAGTAGGCAAGTTTGATGCAAGAATTGATGAAGGTATTTTTCTTGGCTACTCTACTAAAAGTAAAGCTTATAAATGTTTCAATTTAAGATTGACAAAGATCATAGAAAGTGCTCATGTAAGGATTGATGAAAATTTTATGATTTAAGAAAGATATCATGATTACTCACCCATGATTGAAGAAGCTAGACCCTCCACTAGTGAGATAGTCATTGAGTAAATGTTTGACATTATTGATGTGTTATTCAATGACCCCAAGACAAGTGAAGAAAATACTCCTAACACTGATGAGTCAGCATCACCTAAAGTTCCAAAGTTTACATCAAGAAATCATTCCAAGGCACACATCATTGGAGATCAGAGCGGCAAAGTTTTAACAAGGTCACAAGCAAAGAACTTAGCTAGCAATAAAGCAGTATGTTTACTATCTCAAATTGAACCTTAAAGTGTTGAAGATGCTTGTAATGATTCAGATTGGTATGATGCTATGAAAGAAGAACTTGATCAGATTATTAAGAATGACACTTGGGAACTAGTCCCAAGACCTAGTGATAAGAATGTGATTGAAACAAAGTGGATATTTGGAAATAAGATGAATGAAGATGGCACAATAGTAAGAAACAAAGAAAGATTAGTATGTAAGGGATATGCACAAAGAGAAGGCATTGATTATTCAGACACATTTGCACCTGTGAGTAGATTAGAATCCATTAAGTTGTTTCTAGCCTATGCTACAATCAAAAAATTCAAAGTTTATCAAATGGATGTCAAGTCAGCATTCCTAAATAGAGATTTGAAAGAAGAAGTATGCATTGAGCAGCCGGAAGGATTCACCTTATTAGATAGACCCGATATGGTATGCAGATTGAAGAAAGAGCTTTATGGTCTTAAGAAAGCCCCTAGAGCATGGTATGAGAGACTAGATGGATACTTAACAAAGATTAGATTTAAGAAAGGAGCAGCAGATTGTAATCTATTCATTAGAGAGACATCTGAAGGTTTACTACTTGTAGCTATATTTGTTGATGACATTATCTTTGGAGGTAATGACAAACTTAGTGTTGAATTTGCTAAGGAGATGCAAAATGAATTTGAGATGAGTATGATTGGTCCTATCAAATACTTTTTAGGATTAAATGTGCAGTAGATAGAAAAAGGTATTTTCATTAATCAATCAAAGTATGTGAAAGAAATACTGAAGAAATTCAAGATGGATGATTGCAAGCTAGTAGGAACCCCTATGATCACTAGATGCAAGCTTACAAAAGAAGATAACTCACCAGTAGTAGATATAACATTGTACAAGTCTATGATTGGTAAACTAGACCTGATATTTCCAATGCAGTTGGTATAGTTGGAAGATTTGTAGCAAAACCTAAACAAAGTCACCTCATGGTAGTAAAGAGAATATTCAGATACTTGCAAGGCACTATAGATTATGATCTATGGTATCCTAACTCAAAAAATGTTGAGCTTCATGTGTACACTGATGTAGATTGGGCAGGATGTGTTAATGATAGAAAGAGTACATCAAGTGGAGCAATGTTTCTTGGTGATAGACTTGTCACTTGGACAAGAAAGAAACAAAATTGTATTTTTCAGTCAATAGTAGAAGCAGAGTATGTTGTAGTAGCCTTGAATTGTTCTACAATTGTTTGGATCAAGAAGATGATAAAGGATTTTGAAATTTAGATTGATTATCCTATTTTTATTCACTATGATAACACTAGCACTATCAATATGTCAAAGAACCTCATGAGGCATGCAGAGACAAAGCACATAGAGATCAAGTATCACTTCCTAAGAGAGAGAGTGGTAGAGAAATAAGTTAAGTTGGACTATGTGAGTACTAAAGATCAGTTGGCAGATATATTCACAAATCCCTTGCCTAAGGATACTTTTGAGTATCTCAGGGAGAAGTTGGGAGTAATTCCCTTCCTTGATTCTGCTTAGAAGAAAGAAGGAAAGGCATCAGTCCTTAGGGACTGGTGGAAGGTTGACTACTCTACCTCAGGAGTAGTACCAATGCTTAAAATGAATGGCACCCTTTGCCATTGATTTCAAAGGGGGAGTAATATATAGATTTATGAAAAATAGAATTAAACAGAGGAGTAATATACTAAGGGGGAGCAGCATTTAGTTGTGACAGGAGTACAATTTAGGAAATGGAGAATATTAGAAAATATTGCAGCAATTGGAGGATTCATCTTTGGGGGAGTTTTGAAGAGGAAATGGAGAATGTTATAAAAGAAATGTTCATTTGGGTTGGTGGTGGTTTTTCATTCCACATGTTGCCATCAATGCCAAAGGGGGAGATTGTTGGAGATTTGCCAACAGGCCAGTACTAATTGTATGTTTGTCATTGATGACAACATATGGAAATTAGCATGTGTGGAAGTCTTATGTAGTAAGATTTTAGTATATGAAGCATGGACATGATATCAGCATGATATCATGGGTGCAGAGGTTAACTATTAGTACAAATATTTATATAACAACTGGTGTCAGCAGTGTTCCTAATAGAGTAATAGATAGTGTTATGTGTATGGTTATCCATACAGTTATCATGGAGCCTTGCACACTTGGATATATGTTGAAGACATATTAGTGATGTTTTGGTTATGGATGCATAGTCTGTTGATTAGTATAAGTGAAGTTATGCAATCGTCATTCACTAGTAGCAGTTTCATGTGTTTGTTTAAAAGAGCTGACAGAGATTTTATTGGTTCTTTAGTTGCGCCTATCTTTAGGGTATGCACCCTTGGATTTAAGATTGGAGAAGTGTTATTGATATTCAGTTAAGATAACATGAGTTAATTCAGCTTACAGAGAAAGTTCCAATTGTTTTGGTAGAGCTGAAAATGTGTAGCGTGCATCTAAAATTATCTTATTGGACAGGTCCTAGAATGTGTTGCGTGCATAGTAGAACTAATAGAATGTTTATTGGAGTTTGTTATGGTTTCTCTAATATGATTTCAAGGTGGTTATAATAGGATGACTTGATTATATCATTTGGATGAAATATATTTATAGGCAGTCATTTGTGATTGCTTGAGTGTGGTTCATGGTTGATTAAGCAGAGAAGAGCAGAGTGTGTGAAGTGTTGAGCCATCAGAAGAAGGTCTATGTGACCAAGTAAAGTACTTGTTCTATTCATTGGAACTGATCCAGATAGCAGGTCTAAGTACATTTCACCAAGATCTAGATATAGTGTGTATCTATTATTCAGAAGGTTGTAGCCTTCACCCATTTGAGTAGTGAGCTCTTGGACAATGCGCCATGTCCCCTAAAAGGGACAATTGTAAAAGACTCCTAACAAGGTCTGACCCTTGATTGGGTCTACTGTACTTAATATATTGTAAAGCTACTCCTAACAGGGTAAAGGATCTTCTAACAAGGATCATTATACACTAGTACAGAATATTAGTGGGTATCAAGTCCCACCAGGATTTTTACCTATTTGGGTTTCTCCATAGCCAAAATATTGGTGTTGTGTTCATGTGTTCTTTTTTTTTTTTTATGGTTTATGTTTAAGTATACTTAATTAGATAAAGAATTGAATCTTGTAGATAACTAATTCAACCCCCCCCCCTCTCAGTTATCTCTTAGGACTATTCCTAACATTTATCACAAGATGACGAAGTGGTATAAAATAGTGATCTAATTTAATTTTGTCATTAATGTAATATGACAAGAATACTTCCACCCAAACCTTATGGGGTATTAGTTTGTGTTTAAAAGATATTAATGAATATGTGTGAAATTCTATTAGAGATTTGGTGCAAGATGCCAAAGGGATTAAACATTATGTAATTTGAACTGTGTTGGAATCTGCAATTGAAGCAATTGTGGTATTGTCATTGATGTCAAAGCTTAACTGGTAAGACTATTTCTATCTAAGAAAGTAATATATCTATTTGATTGTTGAGAAGGATTAGGACAAGGGTGATAACAATAAAACCTAGAGAAAGGTTAAGTTATTTGATACTTCAATGAGTAATTGATTATGTGCAACAATGATAAGATAATGTATTATTTAATTAAGTAAGAAGCAAGACTAAACAAGTAGGCTTAACCGAGAAAAAGTGAAGAAATCTAGTTTAAGCCGAATGGTGTTAGTGTCAAATGAGATAGTATATGCCAAGTAAATTCAGTGTTGACCAAACATTAGTATATTATCGAGGGAGACAACATTAGCTGAGAGAAATAGTTTCAAGTGATGACCGAGCTACATAGTGATGACTGAGGAGTTGAACACGGTATTGACTAAGAATCAGTAATTTATATTTGAGGAAGAGTTCAGATTCATAGCCGACATGTTTGAATTCTTCGATTATGTAAATCATGTTGACTTTATTTATTAACTATATGGAGCATTTAATGCACAGTAAATCATTTTATTGTGATTCCAATAAAGAGATTAAAGATGTTTCTAGAAGGATGGATGAAGAACATAATGTTGGAAGGATTCAATGAATCTGACCTAAATCTAAGATCTACATAGGAGATTAACTAGCAAAAGATGGATCTGCCTATCAAAGAGGTATTTAAAGGAAACCTAAGTGTGAGGTTGAAGGAGAGATGTTGGAGTTGTTGTTATTGATTGAATAAGTAGATAGGCTGAAGGAGAAGGCATTGATCAGAGTTTGTGATTTCTTGAAGGGATTTTTGAGAAGATCAGTGATGGAGATGGAAATGGAACTCAATCAGTAAGCTAGCTTATATGTAAGAATTGGATCTATTATTTTCCAATTGAGTTGTATGTTTTCAAATCAAACATTACTGTTACTTTCTAACCATTGTATCAGTTAAAATCCTTTAATCACGGTTGACCTAATAGTAATTGTATAAATCCTTTAATCAAGGTTTCATTCTAATGGAATGTACTTAAGTCCTCTAACAAGGTGCACTCCTAACAGGGTGGTTGAAATCCTTTAACAGGGTCACACCTAGCAGTGTGTTTGTAAACCTTTGACAAGGTTGACTTTTTACATAGCTCACTTCAGAAGAGTGAATATATCAATAGCATGTTACAAAGTGGTTTTTCCCAAATTGGGTTTCCACTATAAATTTTGGTGTTAATACTTGTGTGAATGTTTTGGTTTGAAAATTTCTATGTTTTGCAAGTTAAATACTGTTGGATAGTGGACTGCACTATTTTATGTTTCTAGTATACATTCAGTAATGACTAAGTAGTTGTTGGTTATTAGATCTAAGTTGTTGAAGTGTTTAAAAGTTTAAATGGTACATCTGGACCTGAGAAAAACTGATTCACCCCCCCCTTTGTTGTTCTAAATCATATTAAAAATTGGTATCAGAGCTATTGGTGCTTACAAAGAACAAGTTTAAAGGTATTTGAAGTAAATGATCAAGATGTATAAGAAGGAAGTACCGAAGTTGAATAAGGAGAACTTCCCTGCATGGCAGAGTCTGATGGAACTACATCTAGTTGGTATTGCTGACTCGGTGAAATATTATGTTGAACATGACTATTTTACACCTATTGTACCTTTGACTGTCGAGGAGATGAGAGCTAAACAAGAACACAATCAAGTAATGTTGGAGATTGCATCTACCTTAAGCTATCCTGAATTGAAGACATTAAAGATTGCACAAATGCAAAGAAAATGTGGGACACTCTTGCAAACATCTATGGTGGTGACATTAGTGTACTAAGGGAAAAAGTTGAAATCCTTAGAGGTAAGTTTGATGAAATGAAAATGCAAGAAGGTGAGAATATTGCTCAATATTGTGGTAGGATAAAGGAGGTTGTAAATTCTATTAGAGGAGATAATGGAACTATTGATGATGAGACTATTATTGGAAAGGTACTAAGAACTTTGCATCCTATATATGCCATCAAAATTTTAGCAATTCAAGAATCTAGATGTAACCCTAGCAATGCTCTAACACTGGAAAGTCTTGTTGGTAAGCTTACTACTTTTGAGCTTTCTAATTATGATAACTTCACTGTTGCTAATGTTTAATCTACATTCAAGTCACAAATGATTTTGCATAAGTCTAAAAATAAAAAATAAAGATGCATCAGTGAGAGTGAAAGTGAAAGTGACACTTTTGATGAAGAACTAGAGGATCTTGAAGCTCTTATGGCTAGAATATTGAAAAGAGGAAAAGGAAAGTATAAAGGTAAACTTCCTATCATATGTTTCTCATGTAACAAAGTTGGCCATATAGCTACAAGATGTCCTGATAGGGATGACAAGGATGAAGAAAGAGAAAGAAAGTACAAAGACATGAGAGAAAAAAAAGGTTACCGAAGGTACAAGGACTACAAGGATAAAGGTAAGAAATCCCGTTACATTGTTGAAGAAGAAACTGACACTGATAATGATAATTTTCAAATTGAAGTAGTCTATGTTGTTATGAAAGATGAGTCTGATGAAGATGAGAAAACTACACTTATTTATTATGTGAGCAAAGGTGATAAATGCATTATTGATAGTGGTTTCTCACACCACATGACTGGTGATAAAAGTAAATTTGATACCCTAAATCATTACAAAGGTAGAAGTGTTAAGTTTGGTAATGATGCACCATGTCCTATAAAAGGTAAAGTAATAATTAAGCTGACTGATAAAATCACTTGTGAAAATACTTATTGGGTTGAAGGTCTTAACTATAATTTACTAAGTGTTGCATAGCTTAATAGCATTGGTTACCAAGTGGAATTTCATCACAGGAAGGCTAAAATATTTGATGTCACTGGTGAACTGATTGGAAGTGGAGAATAGACAAGAGGTAATTTGTTCTATCTAGACCTATCTAAAGAGACATGTTTGGTTGCAAAACTTGATTATATATGGCTATGGCATAAAAGACTGTCATGTTAACTTTGACAATTTGGTAAATATTAGTAAAAAGAAGAAAGTTAGAGGTTTGCCTAGATTGAAGAAACCTAATAATGTGATGTGAAAACAATGTCAATTGGGTAAAATGACAAAGTCTAGTTTCAAGAGAAAGACTTTTACTTCTGAAAATGTCTTAGATCTAGTTCATACTGACCCTTGTGGACCTATGGGTGTACAAAGCTATTGTGGTGCTAAATACTTTATTCTTTTTATTGGTGATTACACTAGGATGATGATTGTAATGTTTTTTTTAAAAAAATATGATGCATTTCAGTTGTTTAAGTGGTATTTAGCTAAGGTTGAAAATGAGACAAGTAGAAACCTGAAATTTTTGAGATCTAACCGAGGTGGAGAGTTTATATAAAATGAGTTCAATCTATTCTGCAATGATAGAAGAATCAAAAGATAGATGTCTGGACCTAGAACACTTCCACAAAATGGTATAGCAAAGAGAAGGAACATATCATGGATTGTGCAAGGACACTAATTATTGAGAAGAATGTTGCACAAAAGTACTGGAAAGAAGTTGTAAGTACAACTATTTATACCTTAAATCAAGTACAAATAAAAAAAGGTACAAATGTTACACCTTATGAACTATGGCATGGTTATGCACCTAATGTAAAATACTTTAGAATTTTTGGAAGCAAATGCTATATACTAAAAAATAATAGGAATGGAAATTTTGATGCTAAAAGTGATGAGGGCATATTCCTAGGCTATTCCACAAAGAGTAAAGCTTACAAGTGTTTGAACTCTAACACTAACAAAATTGTGGAAAGTATAAATGTGAAGGTTGACAAATATGTAGAGAAAAATGAATAGGAAAGAAAAAGAGAACCTGAAGATTATAGATCTTTTATCTATATAGAAGAATAAGAGGCAAGTAACACAGTTGCACCTGATGCAAAGTCTTAGGTAAGCAATATCAAGCATTAGGCAGATAATGTCAAGCATCAGGGAGATGTTTCTGAACGATGGGAGGATGCTACTGAGCACCAAGAAATGGTTGCTGAGCAATCAGAAGCTAAATCTAATAATCTTATTGATGAACCTGAAGAGTAAGGAGAAAAGAAAGAAGAACCTATTTTGGCATAGTATGTAAGGAGACATCATAAGCCTGAGAAAATCATTGGAGACAAAGAAACGGGAGTTCTGACTAGAAGCAAGTTAAGAGATCCTACATGCTTATTGTGTGACTTTGAGCCTAAGACAACAAGGGAGGCATTAGAAAATGAAGAGTGGATTTTAGCTATGAATGAGGAGATAGACCAAATAGAAAAGAACAATACCTAGACTCTGGTGCTGAGACCAGAAAACAAAAATTTCATTGGAACAAAATGGGTATTTGGAAATAAGCTTAATGAACTTGGACAAATCAAAAGGAACAAAGCAAGGCTGGTATCCAAGGGCTATGCACAAGAAGAAGGAATAGACTATGGGAGAAAGATTAGGAGTAAGCACTCTACTTGCATATGTTGCATACTAAGATTTCAAGGTATACCAAATGGATGTAAAGACTACATTTTTAAATGGTATATTAGAAGAAGTGTATATTGAGCAACCTAAAGGATTTGTTGATCCAAACAAGAGACACACGGTTTAAAAATTGAATAAGGCATGTTAGTACCTGCAATAAAATTTATGGCTGTATAAAATTTTTCCTTGGTCTCTGCGTGTTTTTCCTTGTTTCTAGCTTGAAACCCTAGTTCATAATTTCAAAATTTCTAGCCATTGGTGAAAGGAGCCCTAGACTGTATTGACCCTTTTCTAATTGAGCGTTACTTTTTCCAATTACTAAAGTCCTAAAATACCCATGTGCTAAAATTGTGATGACCACTTCGCATGTTATATCACTAGGTTAGCTTATTGGGACCCTCTTTAATATTTGCCACAAAGGCTAAGTTTTCCCGATAATTTTTCCTATGTGTCGGCCTTTTAATTTGAGTGGTTGTCATTATTTTGCAAAGTTTCCTATTGTCAGAGTTTCTGACATGTGGTATAGCGATGAGCGGACACCTATCCCGGTGGGCCCAGTGTCTCAGTTTATCTTTAATTTGACGACGGGCGTATGATCTCATGAGATCTTAGTAGGCTACGAGATCATGCGATAGCTGTCAAATCTCCCAAGTAATACAACATTTCTCAGTGGATCTAGGTCTACTACCAAGTGTGCACAAATGGCATTTCTCATTGGTCACGAGTTTGGTGATAGGGATGGTGTCAGTGGGGCCTATTTCCCAAATGGTTAAAGTATAGAAGGATCTTGTGGCTGTCATTATACCATTAAGATGAGTTGCACATTTCTTAGCATCGCTATATAGCAACAACCGTCTAATGCAGAGGTGGATGAGATAGTATGAAGTGGGTCCTCCAATGCTTGGTCATCCTAACATGGTTGTTCGTGATTGGCTAAGCTCAGTTGTGATGTGGATCATGTTAGTGGGACCTACAGTGAGGGTCTTTAGATCTATGATTGTTGCATGATCTCATGGAATATTCCTACCCCATGAGATCATGTGACATTCATTGATTTTGAATCTGACCGGGGATGGTGTCAGTGGGTCCATTGCCAGGTGTTGCGGAGATGGAGGCTTTTCATTAGTCGGCAAGTTTGTGACATGGTAGTTTTCAGTGGGACCATCTCTCTGCAGAATTCAATGGTCTAACAGTTGTCAGAAGGATCGACAATGGGTGCTTGATCATGAGGAATATTCTTTCCCCTCATGATCATGTGCCTGTCGTCTGATACAAAGGTAAAGAAAAGTCAAGGTGGGTCTGTGATGCTACGTGGTGCTGACATGCTCATTTTTTATTGGCTGACAGTTTGGTGATGTGGTGAAAGACTTTTCAAAATGGCCTTTTGACTATACAGAGATTAATGACAACTGCCTGATCTGCCAGGAAAGGATGAGATCTACGGCCGTATTTTAAACTTGTCGATTAGCTATTTCTTCAAGAAATTTGAAATTTTAAAGGGTTTCCTAGTGACTGAAAGACTGATTTTTAATGCTTGGGTGGCTAGATCTGGCTAATTTGATTTCATTGACTGTTGCAGAGTGGTCCAAAGGCATGATGATTGTCTGTAGGGGGTTGTATTGTAAGGAATGGGTAGTGTTGCTCGAGGCATGTTGCAAGTGGTTGATCAGACTAATAACACAACAGATTCATGATCCTCGATACAAATCAAGAAATTTTTCATTAATGAGGATCTTTCTAGGATCTATTTGCTCCAGGTTGCTTGGTTTTCCCTCCAATGTAGTAAATTGTGATTGAATTTGGTTGGTTTGGTGGGTGAAAACCGTATCCCTTGCCTCAGTCATCTGTAGCTTGTTGCATCCTAACTTTTTGGGATTCCAAGATGACTAGTGGTATATATTGTTGTAGTTTTGATTTTGTAGAGGTTCCAAGTCTTTTGGTCCCAAAGATTGTTGTTGATGTTATATTGAAAATCAATGTAAAAGACTGAACAAGGAGAGCCTAGATTTTGGGTCTGTTTCCTAGCATTTTGTTGTTCTAGTAATGTATTGATTCTGCAAATTTTAATGAGAATACACTTGGATTCCAATCTCAAATTCATGTTTTTCTTCTTATTTTGATCTTGGGCTCATATATGTTAATGTCACAAAGTGAGTTAGCATATGGTAAACAAAGAGTATTGTGGAATTATCTTTAACTTCCTAAAAAAGTTAGGATTAAAGTCTTTAAGGTGATTTCAATGAGTTCATGGTTGGGTAAGAATTTGATGATCAGGTTTGGGAGTGAGAGGGATAATAGGCAAAGCACTTATTCTAGATTCAAGAGTGTTTGAGTTAGGATTCTAAGTTGATATATGTTATTGAGTGACTCTATGCCCTAGGATAAGACACTGATCCATTCTCTGGAAGCAATCCATCATCATCCACCACACATTTAAATGATAAAATCTTTAAAACCAATTTTTAAATGATATAAATGCTTAGTATTTAGTGACTCCTTTGAAGAAGTGAATCAAAGGTACACCCACCTAAGCATCTAAGCTCAAAGTGTAGGAGGATCCTTGTTGATCCTTGTTAATTGGCCCTTTTCCTTGTAGACTTTGGAGTGGTGATAGAGTCAGTGACATTAGTTTGTCAATCATAGTGTAAACCTATAAGTTGAAAGAAAAGACCACCAACAAGGCACTCTATGGATTAAAGCAAGCTCCCATAGCATGGAATGAGAGGTTTCACAATTACCTATTATAGATTAGATTCTTAAGGACAAATAACACCAGCAATCTATACATGAAAGATGAAGAAGGTAAAGGGGTCTTGTTAGATAAGATTTTTGTACATGATATCATATTTGGTGGACAAGATGCCCCGTGTAAGAATTTTTCAAGTGAGATGCAAACTAAGTTTGAAATTTCTATGTTTGGCAAGATAAAATTCTTTGTTGGTTTGCAAGTATATCAGATGGAGAAAGGTATTTTCATCACATAGTCTAAATATGTCAACAAGATACTGAAAACCTTTGGTATGGAGGACTCAAGGCTAGTAAGTACTCCCATGGCCACTGGACAGAAACTATCTAAAACTGATGATACCATTGAGGTAAACCAAACTTTGTATAGATCCATGATTCAAAAGATGCAATATGTTGTTCACAGCAGACCAGATATTGCTCTAGCAGTTGGGATTGTGGCAAGATTCTCTACCAATCCTAAGGAAAGTCATATGATGGCTGTGAAAAGAATAATGAGATATTTGAAAGGAATAGAAGACTATGGATTGTACTACAAGAAGCATGAGAGATTTGAACTGAGAGTCTATACTTATGCAGATTGGGCAGGAAATGTGGATGACAAAAAAAGCACTAGTGGTGGAGCTTTCTTTCTTGGATAGAGATTAGTTTCCTAGACAAGCAAGAAACAAAATTGCATTTCCCAATCTACCGTTGAAGCCGAGTATGTAGTTTTTGTAGTAAACTGTTCAAACCTAGTATGCATAAAGAAATTATTGAAAGGCATGAAAGAGGAGATCACTGAACTAGTTGTCATATACTGTGACAACACAAGTGCTATCAACATATCAAAGAACCCAGTGATGCACACTAAGACCAAACATATTGCCATCAAGTATTATTACTTGAGGGAAATGGTACAAGATAAAGAGGTCAGAATGGAATAGTAAATACAAAGGAACAACTAGCAGACATATTCACCAAAGCTTTACCTAAAGAAGCTCATGAGTATCTAAGAGGAAAATTAGGGGTTCTTCCCCTAACTGAGGCTGCCTAGTCAAGCTAGGAGCACTGCATCAAATGTACTGCATAGAGTATCTGACAAATTGATGCAAAAAAGGTCACACTTTAGGAGCAGCCTAGAGTTATGAAAAGTATAGCAAAGTTGATAATCAGTCATAATCAAAGCTGATAGAGGGAGAAAATATTGTTACTGAGCTAACAAGATGACATCTACATCTGAAAGATGCAAGTTCTAGTTTCTTCTTTGGCATTATTGTCAAAGAGGGAGATGAGTCAGATGAAAACACATGATGAGAATTCATGAAAGATCAAGAAAGAGGGAGAGATTCAGAGGAAAGGGACATAGAAAAGATTCAGTGGGAGTTACTATGTGGATGATCAGGCAAGTGAGGCTAAAGAGATTCAGAATCATAATTAAGATAAGGATATTACAAATGTTTCTGATGCACAGACAAGTTTTGGATTGGTTGGTGAATCATGTGTTATTCATATGGTGTTTCCATCAATGAAAAAGAGGGAGATTGTTGGAAACTACAATTGAAGCAATTATTGTATTGCAATTGATGTCAAACCTTAATTGGTAAGACTTTTTCTATCTAAGAAAGTACTATATCTATTTGATTGTTGAGAAGGATTAGGGCAAGGGTGATAACAATAGAACCTAGAGAAAGGTTGAGTTATTTGATACTTCAATGAGTAATTGATTATGTGGCACAATGATAAGATAATGTATTTTCTATCTAAGTAAGAAGTAAGACTGAACAAGTAGGCTTAACCGAGAAAAAGTGAAGAAATCTAGTTTAAGCCGAATGATGTTAGTGTCAACCGAGCCAGTATATGCCAAGTAAATTTAGTGTTGATTGAACATCAGTATATTGCTGAGGGAGACAACATTAGCTGAGGGAAAAAATTTCAAATGATGACCAAGCTACGTAGTGATGACCGAGGAGTTGACCACAGTATTGACCGAGTGTCAGTAATTTATATTTGAGGAAGAATTCAGATTCCTAGTTGACATGTTTGAATTCTCAGATTATGTAAATTATGTTGACTTTATTTATTAATGGTATGGAGCATTTAATGCATAGTAAATCATTTTATTGTGATTCCAATAAAGAGATTAAAGATGTTTCTAGAAGGATGGACGAAGAACATAATGTGGGAAGGATTCAATGAATCTGACCTAAACCTAAGATCTGTAGAGGAGATTAAGTGGAAAAAGATGGATCTACCTATCGAAGAGGTATTTAAAGGAAACCTAAGTGTGAGGTTGAAGGAAAGGTGTTGGATTTTTTGTTGTTATTGATTGAATAAGAAGAAAGGCTGAAGGAGAAGGAGTTGATCAGAGTTTGTGATTGCTTGAAGTGATTTCTGAGTAGATCAGTGATGGAGATGGAAATGGAACTTAGTTAGTAAGCCAGCATATATGTAAGAATTGGATCTGTTATTTGCAAAGTGAGTTGTATGTTTTCATATCAAACATTACTGTTACTTTCTAATCATTGTATCAATTAAAATCCTTTAATCAAGGTTGACCTAACAATCATTGTAGAAATCCTTTAATCAAGGTTTCATTCTAATGGAATGTACTTAAGTCCTCTAACAAGGCGCACTCCTAACAGGGTGGTTGAAATCCTTTAACAGGGTCACACCTAGCAGTGTGTTTATAAACCTTTGACAGGGTTGGCTTTTCATAGAGCTCACTTCATAAGAGTGAATATATCAATAGCATGTTACAAAGTGGTTTTTCCCAAATTGGGTTTCCACTATAAATCTTGGTGTTAGTACTTGTGTGAATGTTTTGGTTGGAACATTTCTATGTTTTGCAAGTTAAATATTGTTGGATAGTGGACTGCACTATTTTATGTTTCTGGTATACATTCAGTAATGACTGAGTAGTTGTTGGTTATTAGATCTGAGTTGTTGAAGTGTTTAAAAGTTTAATTGATACATCTAGATATGAGAACAACTGATTCATCCCCCCTCTCTATTGTTCTAAATCATATTAATAAACTATACTTATGGATTTCCTTTCCAAGAAGTGGTTACCTCATGCAAAAAATTCTTTCAGAATTAAATTAAATGTTCAAGTTGGTAGCCTCATCTCTCTATGAAGTGATCTCGACAACAATAGCACATTCATAAAGAAATTTTTTTCTCTCAATATTACTAGCATAATGGGCCTTCCTATGATCAAGCGATCTTCAAATGAAAATCCATTTCCACCTCTTCAAACTAACCTAGACTTTGGTGAGGAAGACCAACAAGATATTTTGAACACTCTTATGTCCACTACTTGGGACCTTTCAACCAGTTATGCCAGTTACCAGAGTGACATGTTTGAATTGGAGTATGAACATGAAAAGGCATAATTGTGAGCCATATTGGAGGAGTGGGGACTTGAACCTATAAAGTTTGAAGATGAAATGGAACAGATGTTCAACGACATGTATATTGGTGCTCTACCTCTATTTTGAATACTGTTATGTAACGATCATTTACTTTTGTTGTGTGAACCATCAAGAACCTAGAGGTTTATATTTAAAACATTTTGTAAATTTGTTTTATGTCTTTTTGAATCATTGTAGGAAAATGAATGGTTAGAAGCTTGTCGCTTCCCTTGTTTTGGGGAACCCACAACTGAAAGTATATATATACCTAGATATATAGTAGAAAAAGGAGGGATTGAAATATACAAAAAATCCTTTTGAAGAAAATATATAATAAATAATTCCTTTACTCAAATGGTGTTATGTGTATTTTTTTTTACTCATTAAATTAGGTCCTCTGTGGTATTGGATGTATGAATTCAATGGCTATCTTTAATACTTGTGTTAAAATCATTGTATGTTATACGCACAGACTTAAAAATCAATAAGTCACAATGAATTTGTTGTCTTGTTTCTTCTTGTTCAATTGGTTTCCTTTCATGGGAGTCAAATTCTATTGAACTAGTTATCTATGGTGATTGCAATTGTGTCACATTAATAGAATTGGATGGTTGACAGTGGCATAAGATGTCTCACAAAGATGTACATGAGGGTTTAATGAATGAATACTTTATAACCTAATGGTGAAAGGAATTTATCTCATGATAGTTTTATTTTATTTTAGAAGCTCTTTTATTTCATTTTTGGTAAATAGGATTAGGTAAGATAGAGTAAGGAGTTTTGAGTATTAGTAGCATGAATGTTTCCATGGAAAAATGTCAAAAATGCTAAAATATTATTGAAATCCATGAAGACTAAAGGTACACCCATCTTGGCATAATTAAGGCCAAAAGAGTAGAGGAATTTGATTCATGTTCATTGGCCAAGACCATTGCTCAATCTTGTTATCAAATTTGGAGATTTCAAGGTTTGGCCAACCTACGATTTTGAGAACCAACATATTGGCAAATCTACTAGGGATTCTGTGGGGATTAGTGTCAAAAGTGTTTGAAGAATATGTTGGGGAAATATTACACTAATTCATTATCTTCTCATAAGAGAGGTGGAAACTCTTAAATTTGAGATTTGAAAAGATGTATCATCACATAGATGTGTCTGGAAGGGTACACACATTTTCAAATAATGGGATCAAATCACAATACCTTGGAATATTTACATGAAGTTACAACGTAGTTCATAAAAACAAAACAAAAATGCAAACAAGACGAGATCACAATTTCTAAATTTGACATGCCAAGCTATACATTGTCAATAAAGCAAGAGGTAACACTTAGAGTAATTACAAACCATAAAAAATATCTCTTTTCCAAACCACTTCACATGATCATTCAAGGAACAATGAGTATAGGAAAAATCCTTCTTGATAGCTTGCATAGAAATACACTCAATAGTAATGTATTGCAACAAAAAAGCTAGCTTGTCACACTAGCTCATATAAGAGTTGTTGCATTCAACATGCGTGCATTTACTATACATTTAGAACTCAAAATTCATATTAAAGAGATATAACCATTACATGACAAGCATTGACAACATTCCAAGAGGAATTAAAGGACATAAGGTACATCCTTATTTATGAAATGATCTTCATAGGGCCAAAGATACTATTAAAAATAGACAATATATTACATCAAGCATTTCCAAAAAATCAACATATGTGTTTCAGTGGAGTCTCCATAATCTTGGTTGGAAACCTTGCACAATTATCCCCTATGATGAATAAGCCTATCTACACATCACATTCATGCACTAGAACATTGTGGGAGCATTTCGTGAAAATCATCACCTTATAAGTTTAATAGTCTAATAACAAGATGAAAGTGCAACACAAGAAACATTTTGTGAAGTATTATAGAACATATGAAATGTAGAACCAAGCCAGAAAGATTGGCAACTATTTATGAATCGCACAAAAAAACATATTACATCAAAGGAAAAGGAAGAATTTGACAACTTAATACACCTATTCACTACCAATGATTTAGTCAAGATACATAATAGAAGAATGTTAAAACTATTAAACTATCTAGTTATGATAAGTATCACAACAAGAACCTAGAGGACAATATACAATGTAACTGGTGATGGACAACTTAAAAAATAGGTACTACTTTGCAAAGGATGGTGCATCATGCTCACAAAATATATATGGACACAAGTAGGGATTTTAAATGGAGCTCTTAGCGAAGTAATTGACATTATTTATATCCTTGGTTCTAGACCACCTGATGTTTTGATGTATGTAGTAGCAAGGATTGAAATTTGCAATGATCTACCATGGAACCAAAATGACACCAAAATTATACCGATAGTTCCTATATCACCAAACAGTTGAAGGTAAATGCTACTCACAATGGTATGGGCTATAACCATTTGAAAATCCCAAGGAATAACGCTATAGAAAGAAACAATCAACATTGGAAAAATAGAGAGGTAGGTCTTTACATTCACAACCATGTCTAGAGTCAGGTTGTTAAATGACCTTCACATTCAACTATGTTCTCCTTCGAGAGATACTCCAAAATGCAATACAACCCATACACAATTATAAGAAAAAAGAGGAAGCTCGACTACATAAATTCTCTCTCTCTGTAAAAAATTTAGGGTACGCGTCTCTCTAGAATTTATCCTTGACATTTCTCCCAATAATTCACCACACATCATTTTCACTTTTACAAAATTTCATTCTACAAAAATATTATAGTTCATATCAAAATCAAGTATAAGTAAATGGCATCAAGACAGAGCGTACATGTCAGCTAGAGAAACCAATTGCACCTGACTCAACAACAAAGAAGATGTCTATGCAACCAACAATTAATGAGTACACTACAATGACCCTCTTAAGGTACATTAACGATTATACATTAGATTAGTCTCAAAATTTCACATCTAATCTAGAATTCTAATTATTTTGTTTCTTTTGTTTTACAGGTTCTCAGTATATACCATCCATTACAAACTTTTTTCTTCAAATGTAAATAAAATTAATGTTATTGTGTCAATGTGGAATACCACAGAAGGTTATCTTCAATGAATGGCACATAAACAATGCAAACATGTTCCAACTAATCAATTCGAACATTGTATAAACAATTTGTATATGTCACATCTCCAAATATATTTGCATTTATTCATATTTTGGTTTCCATATTGTCAAATATATATTCCTATCAGTGTACCCATTGTACCTTTCTTGGTTCAAGCACTAGTTAAATACTAAGACAAAACATGTTGAAAAAATGTACCAAATTGACTCACAACAGATTATGGAAAGATATACAATAGTAATAATTTATAGTTGAATGCTCATTATCATGTATTATAAGATTGATCTTATAGACACCTAAATTTCATCACTTTTTATCATTAATTTTACACATTAATTCATCTTAACTATTTCACTTTAGCATTACCATATTAATTAATTATGAGCTTATTAATTTATTATGCCATATCACAATAATTATGCCATATCACAAATTTTATGAGCTTATTAATTTATTAATTATTCATTAATGACATAATTTATCATTTAGTTACTACTCGTATTTATCCATTAATATCACTTCATAATTAATTAATTAATAGATGCTAAACAAATATATGCTCACACAATTAATTAATTGATTATCTTCTTACAAATTCTATAAATAAAATTTATGTAAATATAGTTAATTAATTATCCTTTAAACATTGTATTTTCAAAAGTTAATATTTTCCACTAATTCAGCCATGCAAAATTTTTATTCCTTGATTTGTGCTTCCATTTCTTCAATAGAATAAATTAAACAAAATAAAGGTCAATGTTTTTTAAATCAAAGGAAGGAAATGTAATTCAAGTTGCAAAATCAAGATAATTGATCTTCACCTTTCATCTTGTCATCCTAAAACATATTCCTCTCCTACTTATTCTTCAATACATATATGGACAAATCTAGATGAAATCATTACAACATTATAAAAATCTTGCACTAAAATTTAACCATCCACAACTTCATCGCAATATGAATGAATCCAAATTAATGTTTCATCTAAGAGTTCTATATGTTTAGAATAGATATTTTACTAATTATTATCTTATTTTTTAATTCTAAATCTATTAGATAGAGATCTCAAACAAGAGAATACACCAATCACAAAATATCACATAGTTATATTTGAATTAATATAAATATTATTGAATAAAATCATACGATTATTAAATTTAGTGTACACACATATATAATTCAAACATAAATCAAATCTATTATAAAAATTAATCACTTATTAATATATAATTCTTTTAAAATATTTGATTAAAATAAATCAATAGTTCAATAAAATTTGATATAAGTATGTAAATTTTACCATTACAATTATATTGGATGAAGATTAAGGGAAAAAGGAGAATATTTTTTTGTAATGGAGGATTTTTCATCCACAAGGTCGTTTTAGCTACTAATAGAAGAGCATGTTAAACTTCTTTTGACTAAGAGTGTAAGACTGAGAGGTAGTTTGTAAATTCAATAAAAAATAAACATAAATAAATAAAAGTCAAAACACAAACCAAATCCATTACAAAGAGTTACCACTTATTAATATATTTTTCATCGACAAAGTCATTTTAGCTATCTAATATTGGAGCACAAGCCTTAGGTTGAACCTCTTCCACTAAGGGCCAAGGACTAAAGGGCATCCATTTTGCCAAATTCGTTAGGGCACGATCCAGCCTTATCTCTTACCATGTCGAAGTCTTACACTAAGAAAGATTTGATTTCTAATGAACTCACTAAGAATCTTTAAACTTCACCATCATACCAAAAATCTAGGTATTGACAAGAAAAGATGATTTTTAAAAGAGCCGTATGAATTTAAAAAACAATAACATATAAATAAGGTTGGATTCCTAGTAAAATATACTTGTCTCTTGTGGAATAAAGGCCCAATCTAGTGGTATATAGGCCATGGCAGATGGCTGGACCAGTCTAATGGCCATTTCCGAATGAAGTCAGGAAAATTGAAAATCCCCAAAAATGAAGTAAATACAAATGAATGCCCATCTTCCTCAGCCGACAATTTGTATCTGCTCAAGAGAATGGCCTGCAAACTGGATTGTTACCTAAACTTCACAACATTACTCATTTAAATACAAGTACGGTTTGTCATTTTACGCTACCTTTCATTATTTTTTGGAAATGCCCATCTTTAAGTATATTCCATTACTACTCACGATATTTTAGTGAACAGATTCTCACCAAAATATAGAAAACGCATATTTATCTGATTCGTTTGTCGGGTCTCTAGTACATGTAGGTATAAACTAAATTACATCATGTAAAAGAATGTATCACCCACCATTGAAGCTCACTATAAATAGATTTGAAAACTTCAATTTAGGTAATAAGAATAATAATTGAGTATAGATTAATTCAAAGGTATAGTGTGGTATAGATGGAAAGGATTAGATTGAATTTGAGAGATAGTTCTAGGAAATAAGTATAAGCATGCCATAAGTACATTTAATAAAAAAAGAATATAAAATATATGATTTTATAATTAATGATGAATATTGATTAATGAAGATAGTGAAGTTGACGTGTTTCAAAGTTTGTACATGTTTTAGACAATTGTCGTATAAATTATAACTAAAATATGTATTTTTGTATTATGTTGGATCGACTTTACCACTCTAAATCTTGTTCACAGTTTTATACTTATGAACTCAACTCAATTTTTGATGATCTTCATAATTTTGTTGGGTGAGTATAAAACAGTAAATTCTAGACAACACTATTATTTGTTGCCTTCTTAATGTTTTTCTATCAAGATGACGATATTTAAAATACCTTGACAAATAGCAAGATTAAGAAATGCACATGAATTCTAATGTATTGCTAGGTAATTTAGAGGCATAGAGTTCTAGTATCAAATTCATTACACTATCATATAGTTCTAACATCATTAGTATTCTTTTGGAGGTGCATTTATTACTAATGTTATTTGGTTAGCTTGTATAATAAAGTTATTTATTTTCACAATGGTTGTGGGATAAGATAAGCATTAGGAGACAATCTTTATCTCTTTAGAGTTAAAAGGGATCATTTTAAACCATAAAGATCCACACAAATAAAGCTATCCAAATTCAATTTTACTTCGTTATTTTAATAAAGGAACTTGAAGTTATTACCTAAGCTCAGGAGGCTTAGTCACATGGCCTTCCACCATGCATTAATTACTAACCAAATATTTATTATTTAAGTATTAAATTTTTAAGTTAATTATTATGGTACAATGTGCATTAAATATCATTCATTAGATGAGACGTAATGCACATTAATTTTTTATATATGATATTGCATTTCATAGTATAACTCTCTCTCTCTCTCTCTCTCTCTCTCTCTCTCTCTCTCTCACACACACACACACAGGGGGATGTATTCACTGTAATCACCCTAAATCAGACTAGTCTAACTGAAGACCCTATTTTCCCTAATTCGAAACAATTTTCTAATTATGTTAATCTGATCACCTGATTATTATCATAATTCATTAAAGTCAATAAAATTCCTTAATCAAGCGTTTAATCATCATCAATTGATCAAAAATACTATTAATTACCTCTAGCCTAATTAATTAAATCAGTCTCACTTAAATACATGGTTACGATAATTAATTAAAACCAATTAATAAAAAGGCCTAAAATAAATGTTACCTCTCAAGGGACAACAAAGACAATGTAGTCAATCAAAGGCTAAGCACATGGATCAATTCACATGGATCAAAGCAGGATGACTCTCAATCACTCATCTCAAATTGAATCTCAACCATCGAATTCATGAATGTTTCTATAAAAGAGAATTTTCAAAACTCACAAATAACCTAGTTAATTTGCATTCATTCTTACATGTTGTCATTTTGAATTCATAGCTTTAAAGAAATTTCAATTCATAGCTTAAAACTCTTAAATTTGGTAATGAATTAATGTCATTTCATGATTTAGCTTCATTTCTCAAATTCTTAGTTAATTTGCATTTGAATCTCTCATTTTAGTAGTGTAATGTCATTGTTAAGGGTCTAAATCTAAGAGTAGAATAGATTTTAAGCATACTATTTCTAGTTAAAGAGCAATAGGATGATTTTTCTTAGTTTACTTGCTTTCAATTTGGTTTTTAAAATAACAATATAATGTCATATTGAAGTGCTGTGTTGTAGGATAACAACTACCACAATTAACAAACACATTTATGGCACCCACCGTGGGGCTGAGCCCCATATTTCTGGTATTTTGAGCATTTTTTAGCATTGTTTTGTAGATTTAGGCTCTCATTTAGGAACCAAGGTTGCATTCAGGAAACACAATCGCATCAGGTGAAAATAGTGTCTCATCTGGTCTTTCCTAGATCGCATATGGTAAAGATCACCTTTAGCTGATTCTGGATCGCATTTAGTTTCTGTGATCACATTTAGGGAATTTTGAATCATATTTGGTTTAAGATCGTATTTGGTTTAAAATAGGATCGCATTTAGTGATTTTATTTATAAAATTAAGTTTGTTGATGACAAATAGGCGAATTTTGTGGTTTTGATTGATCTTCTAGATTGACTGTTATTTGTAGGTCATTTTGACAGAGAAGACCAACAATTAAAACTACTAATGAGTGGTTTTGTAGGTTTCCCTATGGATTCAACCAAACATTATGCTTTTCTTACTTAATTTTATAGGAATTTAATTATAATTTGAGGTCAATTTTCAACCTGATTAGAGGATTATGCTTTTTTCCCTTTGGGAAAATAAAAAAATCAAATATTAGGTTGGGATTTAAGGTCAAATTTGGGGTAAATTCACAATATTTGCATGATCTATTTGATAGGATAAAATAACGTGGATATAATATTATGCTCTTCTCCCTAGTGGAGAATCATAAATCTAGACTCCTAAGTCATCAATCCTCTTTATTTTATTGTTATAGTCTTTAGAGGGCCTATCGGTTGAGGTAAAAAGCTCCTCAAAATGACCCAAGTGAGGATAGGTAGAAGCCAACCCTTCCACCTCACTATAATAAAGATGACTCCTTGAGATGAAAATCTCAGAAGACTTAATCGGTTTTATCCATGGAATCTTGACTTAATCATTCGTTGGACATGCTTGGACTTGTGTAGAGTAGAGCCGCTTAAATATTTCTTAAGAGAATACACACGTTTGAGTACTCATAGGGCTATATGCCTCAATCTCTCTTGAAAGACTATGGGAAATGATTATGAATGGATGGCCTCATTAATTCCTTTATACTAGAAGCCACCCATATATCCCCTGGAAGGTTGGTAATGCTTGTGCAAGGAAAATAGTAATTGCCCCAAAAATTTCACCGTATCGAGCCCTCTGAGATTTTACTAATCAACTAATATGACCTTCAACATCCATTGTGTGTTGTTGTATCATCATATTCTAAGGAGTCATTGAGTATGTTCCTAAGCTAGTGAACATATATTTCAAATCTAAGTCAAGTTTATAGGGAAACTAGGTGTGTTTGAGGTATAAACAACTCTACTTGATGTGTTTGAATTTAAAACAAAAGATAAACATCCCTAATGAGAATTACAGACATTTTAAAACACTCATACCTACTAGAATCTGACAAAAAAATCCTTATATTTGACAAATTTGAGAAACTTTTCACTCAGACCAGACATCAAAAGATAGCATTTGGTATCCAATGCCATTTTTGGTATCCTAAGTCATATCCAATAAAAATAGGCTCGCATTTGGTTTGTCCTAAGTCGTACTTGGATTAGGGACCGCATCTAGGACAAAGAGCATTTTTTCACATGCTAGAACCTGGATTTTTGTATTTTTGAATACCCTTTTGAGTCCTTTGTCAGGTTCATTCATCAAAACCAATAAACCTACAAATATGAGATAGTCAATTTTTGAGTGTACCTTACCTACCTGTTTGGTCTTTAACCCACATTTGTCAATTTGTGTGGTCCTATCCTAATCAACTCCAATTAGTTCCCAACTCAACAAAAGGACATTCTAACCCTTAGACGTTGGATATTTTTTTAACACAAATACCTTTTCACTTGGTTCACATCTCACAAACAAGGCATTCTAACCCTTTGACAATAGAGCATGTCACATTTTCAAATCCTAACTTGCAACCTTAGACAGACACATTTAGATAATTTTTAGACCTTTTTGATATATCAAGACACTTGACAATCACTTTATCAAGATTTTATGGTTAACACAAGACACAAGGATTGTAATCTAAAACAAAATCCATTTTCAGATGAGATCCCAAGACTACTAACCTTTGGACAAGAAGAAACTTCAAGGGTAAATCCTTTATAAAACACTACTCCAAGTACTACTCATATAGTGACTCCTGGTACTATCGACATGTTGAATCTTAATGATTATAATTGGGATGAAAGAAACAACAATCAGAATAATCAGGAAGAACAAGCTAACTAGGGTGAAGAAGATAATCATAGATATCACTATGATTCCGATAGTAATGTAGATCTGATAGAACAAGATTATCAAAGATGTCAAAAGAGTAAGAGATTCCAGAAATTACTTGAAAAAACTTTGGAAGAAAATAAGGAAAAATACTTTATGTACCTAGCATCTCAGGGAGTCAAACTACCAAAGGACTATGATGTAAATCAACTTAAACAAAGATAATTTGATACTCCAATATCTATTTTGATGCGATATTTTCTTTCTATGCAAGCTGAAATTCAAGATTTTAAGAAGGAGAAGGACAAACCAGCAAAACAATACTCCTTGGAACATATTTTTCCTTTCCCATTTGATGAGGATGTACGAATGATACCATTTCCACAACATGTTACAATTCCTAAGTATGAAAAATACACTAGCAACTCAGATCCATAGGATCATGTAAGAGATTTTTGCAGATTGAGCATGGAATTTATGCATGAACAAGCCTACTTAATTAGGTATTTTCCAAGAAGCTTGCATAGAAAAGAAATGGATTAGTTTTCCAAGTTACACATAGGTATTAAAACATTTGAAGAGTTGGTCAAGAAATTTATCCAACAATATTCATACAACATACAACACACAGTGACCATGTTAGACCTATGCAATATGAAATAGAAAAGTGGAGAATCATTCCTAACATTTTTACAACGATGGGGAAAAATATTTGCAAGGTTCTCAAGGAAAATATTCCTAACATTAACAATTTGGTACCTAAAATGAATTATCCCATACAACTTCAGAGTCCACCAAGCTTTGACAAGATGATAGATAGTGCAATCAAGTTCGAAGAAGTATTGATAAAGAAAGGAGAAATTGCTATCTACAAGGAAAATAAAGATAAGTACTATTCTAACAAAAATAAGGATAAGTACAAATATGGGAAAAAGAATAAGAATGTGGTTAATAATGGAGTTGTGGACACACCTAACGCAAGGATGAAACCCAAGGTGTTTAATCTTTCCACAAGTCTACAAGCTAATAAGAGCCCCAATACAACAACAATAACACCAATGAAACAGGTAAGGTTCGAGACTTGGTTATCAAGACCTAAGCGTGCATTTACACCTTTAGGAGATACACTTGAGGTGGTCTTGAAATTTCTCCTGGATAATAAGATCATTATAATCCCTAATTCAAAATCATGGGAGCCAGAAGTAAAACCAAAATAGTGGAATGAAAATGAATATTGTGATTTTCATCACAATAAAGGACATAAGACCAATAGTTGCATCAAGCTAAGACATTTCATTTAGGACTTAATTGAATAAGGTAAGGTTAAAGTGGATGGACATTATACAAATAATGATCATAAATCATTCCAAACCCCATTTCCTAACTATGAAAAAGGTGAATGCTCTAACAGTAAAAAAATTAATTGCACATACACTGATAATGATAATGTGATTCATATGGTGGAGCTATGAAAATAATCCATCAATGCAATTACTCTCAAGGGAGTACAAGATAAAGTAGAATCTTCCAATTCTATGACGAAGAGTCAAGCTAAGCTCACCCTTAAAGGAGTTTCTACATCAAGTCAACCTCCTACAACAATGGCTCCTAAATAATTGATAGTATCTTCAAAGTTAAACTTAGTGGACCAATTACAAGGAACACCTGCCCAAATTTCCATTTTGGAACTATTAAAGATCTCTTTGGTCCATTGAGAGATTCTTGATCAAGCCGTGCTTAGCACTAATGTACCCAAGGACTTGGATGTTGACAAATTCCAAACTATGGTTGATCATCTAAATTCCCCACATTATTTTTCTTTCTCTAAGGAAGATGACAAATCCATGAACCATCTGCATAATTAGACATTACATCTAGAAGTGTTGATTAATAAATACCGATTCAAGTTTATCTTGATAGATAGAGGTTATGGTTTGAATATATGTACATATAATTTGGTGAAGCAATTGGGATTCTTTGAATACACAATTGACCCAAGAAGAAAGATAACCATCAAAGTTTATGATGAGGATGAAAGATCCTCCAAAGGATTGGTTGTCTTACCTATCAGAGTGGGACCACTAGAAAAAGATGTGATATGTTAAGTTCTTGACCTACCACTTTCCTACAATATTATTCTTGGAAGTTTGTGGATCCATATAATGTAGACGGTACCTTCTACATATCACCAATGTATAAAATTCCCTCATAATGGAGTAGAAGTAACCATTCCAGCTGATACAACTTATCCTTGCAATAATCTCAATCATGGAATAGTATGGTTCCTAAAAAAAAAGAGTTCTCACAAAGTTGAAACTTCCAAAGAGATGGTCCTAAGGATTTTTGCAAAGAAGATGAATATTCAAGAGGCAGGGATGGGAGAATACAAGATAGATTCATTGATGTCCATGACAGATTTACCCCTATCTTCTAGATCTCAAGGAAGACCTTCATCAACCTTCACACCATCCAAAGGTGATACATTGACAATTCATCAAGGAACATAAATGGTAAATCGAAGGTGTCTCTAGAAGAAGAAAATGAAGACAAGGTCATCCTACATTGGCTATATAAAGAAGATGAACATGATGGGAATGTCAAAAATGTTGAGATAGGCCCAAAAAAATATGGAAAAGGGTATGACATCATGAAATAAATGGGTTATAAAGGAAAAGGACCACTTGGTCAAAAGAAGAAGGAACCATAGAAGGAATACATATGGATTTTTGTAACCCTAGAGACAAAACTAGTGTGGGTTTTAAAGAAGAAACATCACATCATATAGCTAAAGATGGCCATGTATTTGATAGATCGTATGATTTAGATATTGAAGAATAAATGGAAGGACAACCAATCTCATAGGAGAGATTATTACTCTTGCAAGGAGATCCACTATCAGAGCTAAGTATCAATCCTAGACCTAAATAAGAGTTAGAAGAAGAGCCAGAGATAGAACAATAAGAAATGCAATCTAACTGGGGGCAGCTAGTTACTATTACTCATAGTCTTGATATGCCTCATTTTGAAGATCAATAAGATATACCATTATCTTTACAAATATCTTTGCAAGAAGGTGAGTCAACAAGAAGAAAAAAATGTTGAAGGATTACCAATGATTATAGCCCATTTTTTGGGTATATGAGATGATAGTCAAACTAATTCACATGACTATGAATGGGATATACTATCTGATACTACAATAGACATAGAGATAGATGTGGTGCATAAATACACTCCTTGAGTTTAATTTGGTGAAGGAGAAAGTTTAGACTCACATAACACTAACGTAAACTCCAATAATAATGATAATGACTTTAATAATATTAATAATTATTTCGAAGCTAACTCAATGGAAATCATCTTAAAAGTTAATAACATTGATAATAATGTCGAATCCTTACCCTTTGTGAATCCCAAACTTATAGAGTGGAATGAATCCACATCCACAAGCCTATTATCCTTTGATAATGACTATGCTTTAGCCTGCTATCTCAATGTTTGTAAACCCTTTACCTCATCCACCATAGCAAGGAGCGTAAATATGAAAGATGGGGGTATCAAGTTTCTTAGTATAAAAATGAAAAAAAAGATTTGATGGTGAAAACCACATTTGGTGGTATCAAATTCCAAAATAGTAAAAGAAAAAGATGTATCTAATGGTGAAAACCTCTCAGAGGCACCAAAGGATGAGAACTTAGTATTAATAGAGCCAACACAACCAGTCAATCTTGGAACATCTTATGATGAAGAAGAAAGATCTTCTAAGGGCCTTGTTGCACTTCCTATTCGAGTAGGTCCAGTTCAGAAATATGTTGTCTTCCAAGCTCTAGATCTACCTCTTGTATAGAAAATCTTTCCAGGAAGACCTTGGATACATGATATGCAAGTAGTGTCATCTACATATCACCAACATATCAAGTTTACTTATAATGGATATAAGGTTTATATTCCATGGGATAACACTATGTCAGTCAATTCTCTCACTGATGAAATGTTTGTACAACATAATAAAGTAGTTGAAGAAAATAAAAGCACACTAGATGAATGTGAAAGAAAAATGAAACAATTGAATACTAGGATAGGGGAATATTTGTTGGACTCTATTGCATCACTTCCCATTTCTCCTTGGTCTTATGGTAAACCTTCTAAGGATATGAAATTGTCTTCCTCTGCTATGAATATCTATGGCACTTTTGTTCAATCCTCGGTTCCTATGGAAAATGAAAATGAAGAAAAAGTTGTTAGGGAATGGATATATTGTGGAAAAGACACTAATAGTTATATATCTACTAATGAAATTATCTAAGAAAAATATGGCAAGGGATATGAGTTTCTAACTAAAATGGGATATTTAGGCCATGGTCCTTTGAGTGATAAAAAACATACTCTTGTTGGTGTTGGAAATCTATTGGGCAAATATGATACTGAGAGGGGGGGTGAATTAGATATCACTGATTTATCCATTTTGATATAAATGAAAACTTGCATAGCATTAACATAAAACTTCAACAATGTAATGGATCTAATAAGCTAAACATCACCAATGAAAATAAACATAACATAGTAATTTTGATTACCCATAAACCCTTGAAAGGTAAAACTGGGGTGGGGATGACACCCAAAAATCTTCACTACTGCAATATAAAGTTTTCCTGTTAGGGTTATAAATTTGATCACAAAATATGATCTACCCTGTGACGGGTCAGTCCTATTTAGAGCTTTTAGATTTATACAATCTACCATGCAAAAGGATTTAAGACTTACAACTAAGTAAGAACTCAGTTGAGAGATTTACTAAGGTCTATCAAAATCACTCTATTAATAGATTTAACCTGATACACCTATTAAAATGTCTTAGTACCTAATCCTTCTATTTGCACTATGATGCTGATTACAGATCTTCTCCTTCCAGTATAGATTTGATCTAATCTATCAAATATGTCTCTGGTCTGCCCTTCACTTCTTTTCTCCATTCTACTCGGTCACTAAACTCTATCAGAATACTTCTCTGTCCTGAAGATATTCTCTCTATCACACTCTTCCACTCATACATCATTTTAGGGTTCAGATCACATCTTATATAGACAATTAACTTTCTCCAAGATTTAAGATCTACAATCTAGATTATCTCTTTTTGCCGCTTAACCTTTCCCTAATTTTGATTGGTTCCATGTGTTGCATAGGGATCAATGATTACAATATAAGAGCATAATCACCTTTGTGATTTCCAAAACAAACAACAAATAAAATATAAATGTTAGCCAAAATGGTTTACCCAAGTGTTTGTGCCATAACAAATACATATGCCAATTCTAGCTTGCTCAGCATTGGATACCTCTGGCACTTGGCATTCATTGTTCTTTATACTTTGGTGCTCGGCATTGTCTTCTTTACATAACTTGACAAAAGCTAACTCGGCTAATACAAAAGTACTTGGTGACCACTATTTTACTTGACAATGACTACTACTCGGTAAATGTACATTATACATGACTCGGCCTATATATGATGACTCAGTCGCAGTGATGACCGACCAACATTGCCTAGAAAATGACAGTTTAAAACACTAATAGATAACAAAACTTTAGAGATCAAAAATCTCCCCCTTTGACATTAGTGGCAAAAACACTTTGTCATGACATTTGCATTACATTTACAAGAGTACTTAGTACTAACAAAAGTATATACAGAATACTCCCCCTAAAACTTAACTCGGTCTTACAAAATAAAAAGATTTACATTTGTACATATAAGACTTCCTTACTTGACATACACTCGAATACTTATACACATTTACAAAACTTAGTATGTCATACCATTCATTTCTACTTTCTTCATTCTGATTCTATCCTCTAAATCTATTCCCTTTATGTGACTTAACATGTCATGTCACTCTACTATTTCCCCCTTGTTTTTTTCACTTTAAGTTCTCGGGGTGTAGGGAGATTGAAATGTTTGTCCAGGAATGGTTTGTGAAGCTGCATGACCATGTGCAATGCATTTTCCCAACTGGATGTTGCAATCTTAAAAACCTCAGACTTTACCTCTAGCTCGGCAGCTAGGTCAACTAGGCTCTCGGTAATAGAAAGATGGGGATCTTTCTGCACTAATTCCTTTGTCAAAGCTAACTCTCTTTGTATAGCCTCCAAATGAGGTGTTAACATTTTTGAATGAAGGGTAAGTGATCCCTTATCTTACCATCATTAGCCATCAACTCAGCTAACCTCCCTTGAGTATGTAGAAGCCTGGTGTAATGTATAGAGGTGGAACTTGCATCCAAACTCAATGAGTGACCTGTAGACTTTATTTCTAACTATAGCTTATCTATCAGCTCTTGGTTGTCCTTGGTAAATACTTCTACATCACACAATTTTTTGTACAAAGATTGTGAATTTAGTACAACTTCTTCTGAATTTGATATTAAGGTAGAAATTTCTACCTGCTTCACTACTATATCGGCAGAGACCTTATTAAGTACCTTGGTCTTGAATTTTCTTTCTGACCACTAAAACAACTTATCATTCACCTCCCTATCATCATCAATCACTTTGTTGACAATATGAATATGTTGTTCCAGTATAGGGTCAGAGTCATTCACATCAGTCATTTCAAAAGCATCAATGAATATACCTTTTATTTCATAAAGTACTTTCTTTTGCTGATGGTCCCTTCTCATTTCTTCCTATTTGCTCTTATTCTTTAGTAGATCTTGCATAATTTGCATCTATTCATAGGTCAAGTTATTTGTGTCCCATTTAGGAATCACAATAACTTCTTCTAGTGTCACCTATAGGGTAGGAGATTTTACCTTCTTTTTCTGTGACTTCTTCTTAGGTGTAGTTCCACTCGGCATCTGTACAAGAGCTTTTATTGTCTCTTGCTCCTTGGGTTCTTGAGTATGTAATGCTTTTTCTGTCCCTTTCTCTTCTCGTTCCTTATCCTCCACATGAGGATTTACTATAACCAATACAAACTATTTTTCTTTCTCTTTATTTGACTCCTCGGAAGATGTAGACTGAGGTGTAGTTACCGACTTGTCTTGTTCCTCGGTATTACTTGTAATACCCCAAAAATGGGCTATAGGTTCATTAACCTCCTACATCTTCAATTCGAATGAAATTGATATCAAAGTCCTAACATAAGGCACATCTGCACATTATCGAATCCTAATTGATTATTCTAAATTCTGCATCGGGGAATATCCCTAGTAATATTCCTATTCATCCTAATTATTCTTAATTTAATGATTATTTGGTGATAAATCCTATTTATCCTAAATTTGATTAATTAAATATGATGAATATTTAATTAATTAGATTAATTCTGCCACTTAATTATTTAATTAGATTTAATTCTATTTATTCCTAATTATATTATTTAATTTTGACAATAAATCAAATCTCCTACGAATAATTGATTAAATCCAAATTGTCAATATTTAATAATATAGTTTTGAATAAAAGTTTGATTAAAATAATTGATTAACTCACAAATCAATTATTTTTAAATTTAAAATCAATTAAGTTGAAGATAAATCACTTTATTTATTTAATTAATTCATGATTATTTGTGCACATTCAAAGAGTAGTTAAACTTTAAATCAGAAAATCAATTCAAGTTGTTATCTTTTCGAAACTCAACATCTATTTTGAGTTCAAAGTTGATCTAAACTTTTGATTTGAGTTAAAAAGTTGTTCTTGCATGATTTTACATGATTATGTGAGTTAATCTTCTCTAATTTCTTGTTGACTCAAAAATCAACCTGAGTTCATCAAGAGTGATTTATGACTTTTTCCATGCACCCTCAAGCCCTGGATTTCTATAAAATCAAGGTTTAGCTCTTTACAAATCATCCACAGAATTTGCATACTTACTCTGGCGAATTGACATCAGAGGAATCATCAAGCTTCTTGCAAATCAGCATTTTGTAGATCAATCTTATTTTCAATTCATTCTAGTCGCATATTTCATATCATTGTTAGCTTAATTTGCATATCATTTCAATCCATTTAGATTAATTTATTATCAGTTCTTCTCATCTTATTGCATCAAAAAAATTTTAAAAATAGATTAATTTTCATTCATATTTTATTGCTTTCATCATTTAAATCCTTCGTTTAGGTGTTGCATTGTCACTAATCTCGGTCTAATCTAAGAATACCATACTCGCACCTACTAAAAGGTAGTAAATCACCTGGTTAGCTATATTGTTCTTATTGCATATTTTGATTTTTGCTAACCTCTAATATTTTACTAAAGTTTTGTGTCTACAGCTAGGTACAAAATTCACACACACATTTCTGGCACCCATCGTGGGGCAACCCACCTTTACATGCTGGTTTTGATTATTTTTTTGGAGCTAAAACCCTAAAGTTTCAAAGATTTATATTTATCTCCCAAACGGCTTGGATTTTTGGCCTGAAATGTTTTTTACAAGTTGGAGACATATCAGGGAAGCTTCAATAAAAACTCCAAAAATTTTTGTGATGTTTTGAATTTTTAATAATTTTTTCTTGATTTTATGGAAAAAATTAATTTCTGACGCAAATCAGCATATTTTCAAAATTTTTTACATTTTCAAAAAGCTCTTTAAATTCTACAAGGGGTCCATTGTTTGTGGTTTAAATTTGGATGCAATATAATAGCTCAAATAGTCAATTTACAAAAACTGGTCTATTTTGGTAAAATGGGTCTCTAGGGCACAAATGAAGAGAATTTTCTAAAAATTTTACATTTTTGGAAAGCTCTCTATTTTTTAGTAGGGATCTTTGTTTTTCATTTTTATTTTTGTGGCCGAAATCATATCAAAAAAATCAAATCTTGTTGACTAGGTCAAATGCAACAAAAAATAAAATTTTGTGATGGGTATGCACTTATTTTTCACATGGTTCAATGAATGATATGATTTTTCATTTGGATTAGTTTCTGGTTATTATTCCTCCTAATAATTTATTTTCAGATCTAACCCTAGGGTTTTCATAAGTTGAATATACGTTGCATATCTTGTTTGTTTGTTTTCTTGTAGGAGAGTTTGTGGCTTGCTTGCACGGGATTGCTTAACAAAGCTAAAAATCAGGTAAAATATACTAAGCACATTGTGAGGGAATTCATGTATTCTACTACATCTAAAAACATTTCAATTTGGACATAAAACAAATATCTCACGTGTCTAGCTTGAGTGCCTTTCCTGCTTTCATAAATCAGACTTCAATTTTTGGGCTATAAAATGAACATAGATTTTCTTTTTGCATATCTGTTACACATAGTAAATAGGTCATATGAACACTATTTGTGGATGATCTTGAGAGATTGAGCTTCTTTCACTTGTTTATTCATGTGAAGCTCCTCTTGACGAAGGATCCCCTTGTAGGTAGGGAAGGTACTGAGAAAGTCTCACATTCTACTAGATTCATGTGTCTTCAACTTTTGATTGATACATTCTCTCTTTGGAGAGGTTGATAGATCATAAGTGGTTGACTTCATAGATCTTTGTGAGATAATCTTGGTCTTAGCATGTTGGATTAATCTGTCTACTTTGTCTTGGTGAAGTGAAGAGGTTAGGGGATTATGCTCTACTTCCTTTTTGGATAGTACCAGAAACCCAAATCCTTGAATCTGATCTAGTCCCCCTGTGGTATCTTTTTATGACTCACCTTTAGAGAGGGTTAACTGTACTTGACATTCCCTTAATTGGGTCAACCATCTGGATGGAACCTCAAGCGGTAATAGCCATTTTCACCTTGGTAGCAGCAACTGCTATATAAATGTCCTTGTGGAGGAAATCTTCACAGGTGTGGTCTCTTGTTGGGTTGTCAGATCTCCCTAGCAACTCCTGATTGATTAATTTCTTGGACTGTGTCAAAGCCCCGGTGTGCCTGGATTGGAGTTTAGCCTCTTGAGATCACAAAAGTTACAGAGTCAGACCATTACTATAAACCCTAGTGAGGCCAAAAAAAATTTATTTTTCTAAGAATATGTGCATTATTGAAAAAAATTTTGGAACATACACAATTAGCACTTCTAGGGATTAGCACAATAATTCACTATTACTTGTTCATGCACAAGGTTTCTTTTTCCCTTGTTCATTGTTTTCAGATGATTGCTTGCTTCCCTTGCTTTCTATTTTGCATGCTTGATATCTTCTTGGTTACTTGAGACAAACTTTTACACAGATCTTCAAAAATTGGACAGAAAAATTTGCAAACAAACTGGTATTGAAAACTGAAAAATTGCAAATCTAAAGCAAAAATCATTTCTAGTGTCAAAAGTCATCCTAAAATTTCAAAACTCGTATCAAAGCCAAAGTCAAAGTTGTCAGAGATTGGTCAAATTTGTCAGAAATCCAATTTTACAGCCTATTTCCAGAATCTGTCAAACAAATCATTGTGTCAGGAACATAGCAGAACCTATAATGAATACATTCATTTTCCTAAAGTGGTCACTTGAGTCTGATTTAGCCTTTTGATTTTTCAATTTGAGTCTTTTTCATCTTGTGTCAAAACCTTGTCAAAATTATCTTCAAAATTCAATCTTTTTACTAAATGGCTAAGGGTTGTGAGCTTGTGCCCACCATCTGTTGGGCATCTACCCACACTAATGTGGCATAGTATCCTTCATTTATGTCTGATCTATTCTTTAATCACTTCAATCTTGACAAGGTTGTGTCATTTGATATTCTAGAATCAATTCATTCTTCAGTTATCTTCATCTTATTCTTTGGCTTCACCCAAGGTTAATGGTGGAAACTAGAGCTTCGTCACACAAGAAATCTAGAGAGGTATCCCATAAAATACCTCTGAATACTCTCCAGGCCCCAAATTTTGAACAACTCTAAAATTACGGTATTTACGAAGACAACGTTCTTGGCAATTTTTGATTGAAAACTGGTTATGTACCCCCTCCATCAACTCATGGAGGTAATCAACAAACCCCACCTTAATCTAATCCAGGGAAACTTAAAACTCCTAACATGTCTCACAGAGGGACACATCACAGGTCTCAAGGACACCAATCTCAACATAGTATGGATCGAGAACCTACACCTTCTGAAATTGTTCAATATCAAAACAATGATGGCTTCAAAAGAATGATGAAACATTTCTTGAAGGAAGATAGAGAAGCATAATTTCTAGAGTTAGCTCATCAAGGAGCTAAACTTCCTCCAAACTTTAATGTGGAAGATATCATTACACATGAGGAAGAAACTCCCATCATGGCTATGATGAAACAAATGCATGCCATGCAAGTCAAACTTAACAAACTTGAGAAAGAAAAGGAACCGAAAGAGTTCTCCATGGAGGCTCTATGTCCTTTTTCATTTGATAAAGACTTGTACATGCTGACATTCCCTAAAAGAGTGGAGATGCCTAAATATGATAAGTATGATGGAAACTCTGACCCTCAAGATCATGTCAGAGAATTCTATACTCAATCTATAGAGTTTATGCATGAACCAACCTACTTAATGCATCTTTTCCCTCAATCTCTGGGAGGAGAAGCCATTCATTGGTTCTCTAGAATGCCCCCTACTATCAAAACTTTTGAGTAGTTAATCAAACTATTCTATCAAAAATACTCCTACAATATTCAACATCCGGTCACCATGATCGACATCTGCAATCTGAAACAATATCGAGGAGAACCATTCCTAACATTTCTCAAGAAATGGACGAAGAAATTTTCTCTATATGCTAGACCTATTCCAGAAACTGAGAAGCTGGAAATCTTCATCAACAATCTTGTTCCAGAAATCAACTACCCTTTACAAAAGCAAAATCATACATCTTTTGACAAGATGGTAGATAATGCGATCAAATTTGAGAAAGTACTTGTGCAAAAAGGAGACATATCACTTCAAAAAGACAAGTATGAATCTAGATCTAGTTCTAAGGACAAGAACAAAAACTGGAACAAGAATAAAGGCATTCTCACATATGGCATTGTTGATAATATCCATGCCCCATCTAAGGCACCTGCTTTCAATCTTACTATTGGTACCCAAGCCATCAAAGCTTTTGAAGCCAAAGCCACAGAGTCCAACAAAAATTCATATGATTACAAACCTTAGGCTACAGATCCTAATTGCAAATTCACTCCTCTCGGAGAATCCTTGGAATCTGCCATGAAAACTCTATTGGCAAAAAAAATCATCTACTTGCTTGAGATGAAAGTCTTTGATCCAGAACCTAAACTGAAATGGTGGAGAGAGAATGATTTCTATGAATTCCATCGCAATAAAGGTCATAAGACTAATAACTGTATTTGCTTGAAGCACATTATACATGACAAAATTGATAATGGTGGCATCATGATTGACAATCATAAGAGCAATAATGATCATACAGCATTCACAGAACCATTTTCTAAACACGGTAAAGAAGATTCTTCTTCTCAACCTAATATGGGTGCTAAAGTCAATTATGCCTACTCAGGAAACAATGTTGTTATCAATATGGTTGAACCATGCCTATCTGAGTGTTGCAATGTCATCACAATTGTAAGAAGAGATAGAGATAATCAATTAGCTAATGTAGTTACTCAATCACAAGCTCAGGAACACCTACAAGGACAAATACCAGATTTATCAAATGTCCCTAAGGTGCCTTTCAATCTTTCATCTGCTTCTAAATAGAAGGCTACATCTAAATCTTCAAATCCTAAAGACATGAGGCCTACTTCATACAGTATTGTCCAATAACTCTAGCACACAAATGCTAAAATCTCCATGTTTGAGTTGCTTTGAATATCTCCAACTCATAGAGCCATTCTAGATAAAGCTCTGCTCAGATCTAATGTTCTTGATGACCTTGATTTAGATAGATTCCAGACTATGGTTGGTCATCTTATGTCTCCACAATACATTTCCTTTTTAGAGGGAGATGATAACTCCTTAAGTCATTCGCATAACTAGCCTTTTCATATTGAAGTCTTGATCCAAAACCGTCATGTCAAACATGTATTGATAGATGGAGGCGCTGGCCTAAAAATTTGTTCTTTCAGCTTGATTACACAATTGGGATTTTTAGAAATGGCCATTGATCCTAGGAAGAAGATAACTATCAAAGCATGTGATGAGATAGAAAGATCTTCTAAGGAAACTATTGTCCTACCTATCAGAGTAGGTCCTATCATCAGAGATACTATATGTTAAGTTCTTGATCTACCTTTGGCTTATAATATCCTCCTAGGAAGACCTTGGATACATGACATGAAAGCCATTCCCTCTACATTCCATTAGTGTTTGAAATTTAATTATGAAGGAGTTGAGGTGATGATTCCAGCTGATCTGTATACAACTTGCAATACATTGAAAGAGAGTGTAGATAAACTTGTTCCCAATAATAGAGAATCTTCCACTAAGTAGCTAGACATTGCTTCAACCTCCAAGATGGAAGACATTGCTAAAGAGGTTAAAATCAAAGAAAATGGTATGGGATAATATACTATAGAGCCAATTTTATCTTTGACATCTCTCCCTATCTCTCCTAAGTCTTATGGACAAACTCTAAAATAGTCCAAGCTCAAATTTAAAGAACCTCTTGAAGCATATAAGGGAAATTTTGTTGCAAAACAAGTATCTAAACATGAGTTTGAAGAGGATGAAGCTATGCTCACATGGCTATACAAAGATGAACCTAAAGCTCAAGTTGTCCAAAAATGTGATGCTAAAATACCAAATATCCGGTCTAAGTCATATGGCCTAGGGGATAAATTTATTACAAAGATGGGATATAAAGGAAAAGGACCTCTAGGACTATAGGGTAAAGGTCTTATGTCTCCTCTTGATCATCGTTGCCAAGAAAATAAGAATACAATAGGTCTAGGATACACAAAGAAGACTTTCTATCTTAGCAAGAACTCCTCGCATGTTCTAGAACAAATTGAGCCTTCTGTAGCAAATCAACTAAAGGGGAAAATTACTGAACAATCTGATAGTGATGATTCAAACACCATTAATGAGCTCATTCCTTATGAGCATTTTCCTAAAGAAATAAAAGACCTCCTTGAAGCTGAAGATGATCCAATAAAAATAATTAATGTAGTAGAAACACAAGAACCTACTATAGAGCAAGAGATAGTTGCAACACAAGAACTAGCTAATCTTGAAGGCAATCAAAAAGAGGAAGGTGGTAGTTATTCTGAGACAAATTCCTATGAGTATGAATTCAAATTAGAATCTGAGGGTAACCATTTTTGGGGTATTCATCCTAACTTTACTCATGTTCTTAGATTTCCTAGAGGTCTAGATGAAGAAACAGAAGATGAATCAAATGACTATGAATGGAGAGTCATTCAAGAACTAGATGAACTTGTTACCAAAAATCATGTTGATGTTATTCACCAATATGCACCTAAACCCAACATAAGTCTAGAGATAAATGATGAACTTATCAAGTCTAATCCACCAATGGCTAAAGTATATTTCCATAATGACATTGAGCCTATTCATGAATTGAATGTCTTAATTTGTAATATCACCTTTGAACTCGAGTGTCAGGTTAGGACCAATGATGACATATCCATATCTGTAAACACTCTCTCCCAATCTTTCACCACTTTGACTATCCAACGCCCTGACCTTCTTGACATAACAACCACCAACTTGAACCAAGGTATTTATACCTTTCCCAATGACTATGCTCTTGCTTGCTACCTAAATGTAGTTGAGCCTATGAGGACTTCCATCAATGAACCAAGTGTTAGCATGATGGAGTTGGACATCAAGTATCTTAGTTAGAAAAATAAGAATAAGAATAAAAAGAAAAGGAGTTCTGAGGGTGAAAACCACTTCGTGGTAGTCTCAAAACCTACAAAAACAAAAATAAAAGATGTATCTGAAGGTGAAAACCTCTTTGAGGTTCCTAAGGATGAGATATTTGATGTCCTTCTGAGTCATTTATAGGACAGATCTCCAGTTCTAATTGAGCCCACTCAATCTATCAATTTGGGAATAGCAAAAGAACCATAGTTGATCCATGTAGCATAATCCTTATCAGAAGAAGAAAAGAAAAAATTTACAACATTCTTAATAGAGAAAAAGATTAACTTTGCATGGAAATATTTAGCTATGCCAGGGTTGGATCCCGATCTTATAATGCACCATTTATCTATAGCTCTGAACGTTAAACCTGTTAAGAAAAAATTGAGAAAGATGCATCCACATGTTGCACTCTTGGTAAAAGATGAATTAGAGAAGCTCTTGAAAGCCGGATTTATCTGAGTTATTGATTATGCAAAAGGGATCTCTAATATTTTACCTATGTCTAAACCAGAAAAATCTATAAGAGTGTGCACATATTTCAAAGATGTAAACAAAGCATGCCCTAAGGATGATTTTCCATTACCTAACATTGATATGATAGTGGACATGATTGCAAACTTTGAGATGTATTCTTTAATGGATGGTTTTTATAGATATAATAAAATCAAAATTGCTCCAAAGGATCAAGAGAAAACTACTTTCACATGTGCATGGAGTACCTTCTATTGGAATATCATGCCATTTGTGCTTAAGAATGCTGGTGCTACATATCAAAGAGCTATGACATCCATTTTTCATGACATGATGCACTGAACTATGGAGGATTATGTTGATGATACTTTAGCAAAATCTATGATTAGAGTTGAACATTTAAATGACTTGAGCAAGATACTAGACAAAATAGAAAAATTTAGTCTCAGACTAAATCCTAAGAAGTGTGCTTTTGGTGTCACTTCTGGAAAGGTCTTAGGCTACATTGTTTCAAAGAAAAGAATTGAGGTAGATCCAGCTAAAGTAAAGGCTATAATGGAGATGAAACCTCCCAAGAATATTAGTCAAATGAGAACACTACAAGGGAGAGTTCAATCTATCAGATGCTTCATATCTCAACTAGTAGACATATCACAACCTTTTACAAAGACATTACATAAAGGTGTGACCTTTGCATGGAGCGAGGAATGTGAAAAGAAATTTAATCATATCAAGAAATATCTATCAAATCCTCCTATCTTGATGCCTCACATTCAAGGGAAGCCTCTTATTTTATATGTCTCCACTACAGATACATCACTGGGGGCATTGCTTGTACATCATGATGAGAACAAGAAGAAAAGAGCTATATACAATATTAGTAGAACATTGGTGGCATACGAAAAAAACTATTCAATGATTGAGAAAGCTTGTCTAGCTATGGTCTTTGCATCATAGAAACTGAGACATTATATGTTGGCTCATACTACACATTTAGTATCTAAGATTGATCCACTAAAGTACCTACTAAGAAAAGCTGTCCTCATGGGTAGATTAGCCAAATGGGTCATGCTCTTAAGTGAATTTGACATTGAATATGTTGAAAGAAAAGATATTAAAGGAAAAGTTATTTCTGATCAATTAGAAAATGCACCTTTATTTGATGATACACCAATGCAAATGGAATTCCTAGATTCCTCTATCATGAATCTTTCTTCTAGAGAATGGCAGTTATTCTTTCACAGGTCCTATACACAGAATGGATCTGGAGTAGGCATATTGTTCATAACTCCTCAAGGATACTCAATCCCAAAAGAATTTAGAATCAAGCTTCCTTGCACAAACAATATTGCTAAATATGAAGCCCTTCTTAATGGCATGAAAATGGAAATTGAGTGGAGAGTAATAAAATTACACATTCATGGAGACTCACAACTTGTAATCCATCAAGTCAATGATGTGTACCAAACTAAAGATGAAAAGCTCATTCCATACAAGAGAATGGTAGATGATCTAAAGAAGTATTTCATATCTATCACATTTGAGAAAATACCTAGAACAGAGAATAAGGCCATCGATGCAATGGCAACATTATCTACTGATGAAGGGTGCTCCCCTTAATACCACAAACACATAACAGATATAGAGAAACAACAACAATATGCAAGAATAGAAAATTGGCTTCTTATTATCTCCACAAATGTGAAATTACAAACTTTCAGAATTACAATATGCAAAGCCACATGGGCATTCCCTTACAATATTCTGTAGGACAAAGCCTCGAACTATTACCCAGATCTACTACCCAGAACTATTCTGAACTGCGTAAGACAATAATACAGCCTTCCTTATATAGGCAATTTTCCACCGCCTGGGAAGGTTCCAAAATTTTTAGCCAATAAGGCTGACCAAACTTAGAATTATTTTATTTTACATTTTATTACATCATAGTCAGCTCAAGATAACCTTTGAAACTTGAATAAAAATTTTGAAGAAAATTATTTTCTGCCATTTCAGGTGGCCCAACTTCCGAAGACCATAAGTCATCACCAGTTGACCCGATCGGCTATTATAACCCCATTTCAGAAATGCCACGAAGTGCTCTACAGGCTTGACCCGCGCAAGTGCCCGTCACTCAAATTTTTGACCTCATCCGGGGCCTCTAAAGCCTTCAAAACTGAGTTCAAAGTTTCTGTACCCTGCTACTAATATCGAAAATCTTCAATATCTTCCAATATACACTTGATCTGGAAATGAAACTTTACTGGCAGACTTATATGACCAAAATGAACCTCCAAGAAAGAAATCAGATCATTCTGAGCACATACAAAAATTACCAAAAATAGTAACTTTTTGTAAATAGCAGCTCCGCACAAAATAGCCCTTATTGAATACAAAAATAGAAATATTTTTGGGTGATGCAAGATTGCTCTTACACCCAGGATGCTCCTGCATCAGACACCCAGGGTAATTTGAGAAGTGACCCTGTCACGACTCAGGTGTGCAAAGGAAAGCCAAGATGACCAACCTCCTCCTTTGTCAGCCATGATGAATCTTCAACAGGTCATCCTTTCCACTTGACCAGATATTCTTCATATGTCATGTTCCTTGTGCTTCTGCCAACACGACTGTCTAGTATATCTTTGATCTCCTTAGTGTCTAAACTAGTTACTAGAATACTCCACTGTGCTGCTGTGATCTCATCTTCAACACCTCCTTCATGATATTTTGTGAGATCTAAAATGTTAAACACTGGTGAAATATTTAGCTCAGTAGGCAATTCTACCTCATATGCATTTCCTGAATCATATTTTTTCAGTATCCTACATGGTCCAAACTTCTTCATTTTCATCTTGTTATATGTACCAACTGGAAACCGCTCCTTCCGCAAATGAACCATGACTTCATCACCAACTTGAAATTCCTTACACCTCCTTTTCTCATCTGCCTTAGCCTTATACTATGTGTTCATCTTGGTAATATGCTTCCTCACCTCCCCATGGATGTTCTTCAAGTGTTCTGCAAAATCCTCAGCTTCAGCACTACTTATTTCTCCTTTATCTATCTTCCTCAATTCAGATGCATTTATTGGACTACTTCCATATACAATCTGGAATGGTGATTTACCAGTGCTCCTCTTGACAGAATTATTGTATGCAAATGTTGCCTGTGGTAAAATCAAATCCCATCCTGTTGGCTTATCTCCAACCAAACATCTCAGCAAATTTCCCAAACTTCTATTCACCACCTCTGTCTGTCCATCAGTCTGTGGATGATGTGATGAACTGAACTTCAAATCTGTCTTCAACTTCTTCCACAATGTACGCCAGAAATATCCAACAAACTTAGTGTCTCGATCTGAAACTATGGTCCTTGGCAAACCATGAAGTCTCACTACTTCTCTGAAAAACAATTCTGCTACATGAACAACATCATTAGTCTTCTTGTAGGGAATGAAATGTGCCATCTTTGAAAATCGGTCAACTATTACAAAAATTGAATCATGTCCCTGCTGTGTCCTCGGTAAACCAAGAACAAAGTCCATACTGATATCCTCCCAAGGCTTCTCTGGTATAGGTAATGGCTGATACAACCCTATATTCTGCTTCACTCCTTTCACCATCTGACATACTCTGCAACTCTGCACAAACTTCTTCACATCTTGCTGCAATTGTGGCCAATAATAATTCTCACCAACCAAAGCAAGGGTTTTATCATGACCAAAATGTCCAGCCAATCCTCCACTATGCTTCTCCTTGATGAGATTCTCCCTCATAGAACTTCATGGAATGCACAACTGACTCCCTCTGAATAGCATATCATCTTGGATGATAAAATCTAGCCATTTCGTCCTGTCTAGAGTAACAAGTTCTGTACAAGCCTTCCAAGCTTCACCAAAATCAGGATCCTCTAGATACAAATTCTTGAGTTCCTTGAACCCAACCACTTCAATCTGCATTTCTGTCAGCAATAGTTGCCTTCTGCTAAGAGCATCTGCAACCCTATTAGACTTTTCACTCTTGTGTTTCAAAACAAATGTATAACTCTGCAAAAACTCAACCCATTTCAAATGCCTTTGATTCAATTTTCCTTAACTATTCAAATATTGCAAAGCTTGATGATCAGTATACAAAACAAACTCCTTAGGAAGCAGATAGTGCCTCCACTTTTTCAATGCCTGAACTCTAGCATAAAATTCTTGATCATAGACAGAATATTTTCTCTTGGCATCATTTAATTTCTCACTGAAATAAGTAACAGGTTTACCTTCTTGGCTCATAACAGCTCCTATTGTAGTACCACTAGCATCACAATCTTCTTGAAACACTTTATTAAAATCTGGAAGTGCTAAAACTGGTTGTTCTATAACTTTTTATTTCAACAATTGAAAACTCTTTTCTGCCCCATTAGTCCACTTAAACTCTTTTCTATCCCCTCTCATTGTTTCAGTCAAGGGTCCACAAATACTGCTAAAATTTCTGATAAACTTTCTGTAAAAGCTAGCTAGACCATGAAAAGATCTTACCTCAGTAGCACTCTTTAGAGTAGGCCATTCAAGGATAGCCTATACCTTCTCTAGGTCTATTTTTAGACCTTCTGCTGAAACTACAAATCCCAAATACACCAACTCTTTCTTCACAAAACTGCACTTCTTCAAATTAATCAACAATTTCTCTTCTCTCAACTTCTCAAATACCATATGAATATGCATCATATGCCCATCCAATGTCTTACTAAAGATCAAAATATCATCTAGGTAAACAATAACAAACTTACCCAAAAATTCTTTCAGAACCTCGTTCATGAGCCGCATGAAAGTGCTCGGTGCATTGGTTAGCCCAAAAGGCATGACTAACCACTCATATAGTCCTTCCTTTGTCTTGAAGGTAGTCTTCCATTCATCTCCTTCTCTGATCCGAATCTGATGATATCCACTTTTCAGATCTATCTTTGAAAAATACACAGCTCCACTCAAATAGTGCATAATATCATCCATTCGTGGCAATGAAAACTTGTACTTGATTGTGATCTTGTTTATTGCCCTAGAATCTGTACACATCCTCCATTATCCATTCTTCTTTGGTGCTAATACTACTGGTACAGCATAGGGACTCAGACTCTCATGGATCAATCCTTTCTGTAACAGTTCATGTACTTGTCTGTTCAACTCCTCACTTTCTGCAGGTGTCACTCTGTGTGCTACCTTATTTGGCAAACTCGCTCCTGGGATCAAGTCCATCTGATGACTGATCTTTTTGACTAGTGGTAATCCATCAGGCACGTTATCGGATACAATATCCTGAAACTCATTCAACAAATCTAAAACTTCTACAGGAACATCTTCTACTTCCTCTTTACCAGCTTTTGGAATTAAAGCAAAACATATATGCTCATGCCTCATACCATCTAGGAAATTTCTTCCATCAACAAAAGTTATCCTTGCATTACCACATACCTTTTCTTCAGTCTCCTTCAATGGTTTTAGCTTATGTCGCACTCCATCCTTTGTCAGGGAATAGGTATTCGCACGACCATCATGTACAGCACATCTGTCAAACTGCCATGGTCTACCCAACAACATATGACATGCATCCATAGATATGATATCACACAATACCTCATCTTGGTATCCGCCAATCTTGAACTTCACCAGGCATTGTTCATTTACCATGACCTTGTGGTCATCCTGTACCCAGGCAATCCGATATGGATGTGGGTGTTTCTGTCTCTTAAGCTTCAACTTTGTCACCATCTCTTCTGACACCAAATTGTCAGTGCTTCCACTATCAATAATCACATCACAACATTTACCTTTGCACTTGCACCTGGTGTGAAACAAGCTCTTTCTTTGCTCAGGTTCATTCTCACCACTCAATAGGACTCTTCTGTTAATCAACGTTTCTCCTCTTTTAGCATCTTCAGAATTTGATGATCTGGCATCTTCATCTACATGTGCAACTCTGGCCTGGCCTTCATTTCTCCTGTCTGTTCTTCCTTGGTGCTGAGGACATTCAAATGCCCTATGGCCTTCTTCTCCACAGTGAAAACATGTTCCACGGAAGCCACCTCTTCCAGATCCTTGTCCTCTTCCTCTTCCTCTCTGATCTCTATTACTCTGATCCTGGAAATGATTGGAATTATTTTCTCGCTGATTCTGACTGCTACTGGCCTCATCCTTCTTTTTTAGATCTTCATTTCGGCCACCATATGACCATCCACCAGATCATCCACCATGACCTCTTCCATTTTGTCTGATCTCAAACTTCTTATTCAGCTTTTCCTCTACTTTTAGGGCAAACTGGTATGCCTCTTCAATACTGTTCATTTGAACCAGATTCAGCTCCTCCTAAATGCTTGGCCTTAAGCCATTAAGGTATCGGGCAACTTTCTCCTTATCAGCTTCTACATAGCCTGTTCTGATGATAAGTCGGTAGAACTCCTCTGTATACTCCTGAACAGATCTTCTTGCTTGCTTCAAACTCTGCATTTTCTTCAGTAGGTCAAGCTCATAATCAACAGGAATGAACTGTCACTTCAATTTATCCACCATCCGATCCCATCTTGTGATTTTATCTTTCCCTCTTCTATTTCGCTCTAATTGAATTTCTTGCCACCAGATCTTCGCATGACCTTTCAATCTGGCCTTCACAAATTTGACCCTATCAGGATCCTCAACATTTTCATACTCAAAATATTCCTCACATTCATTGATCTAGTTGATCAATTCCTCTGGGTTAAGATTTCCAAAAAATGTAGGAACCTCAATCTTAGGTCTTTTCCCAATCTTGGAAATCGCCCGAAAAAGTCTTTCTTCCTCCTGGTTCACAATTTCAACTTCTCCTTCTTGATATTCTTCTTCGGCTTCATCCTCGCTTTCATCTCTGACATTAAGATTCATTCCTCTACGAATCTCTTCTTGCAATGCTCACACTTATCTCTGCAGCTCTCTAACCTTAGGTGTTACAACACCAGCTCTTCCGCCACGTTCCCTTCGTGGAGGCATTTTCGTGATGCGCACTGAAACCCTAGCCACGGTCCTGGTGCAAACTGCCTCACAGTCGGTGATCTATTTACACACTCAAGAAAACCTGCTCTGATACCACCTGATGAAGGGTGCTCCCCTTAATACCACAAACACATAACAGATATAGAGAAACAACAACAATATGCAAGAACAGAAAATTGGCTTCTTATTATCTCCACAAATGTGGAATTACAAACTTTCAGAATTACAATATGCAAAGCCACATGGGCATTCCCTTACAATATTCTGTAGGAAAAAGCCTCGAACTATTACCCAGATCTACTACCCAGAACTATTCTGAACTGTGTAAGATAATAATACAGCCTTCCTTATATAGGCAATTTTCCACCGCCTGGGAAGGTTCCAAAATTTTTAGCCAATAAGGCTGACCAAACTTAGAATTATTTTATTTTACATTTTATTACATCATAGTCGGCTCAAGATAACCTTTGAAATCCGAACAAAAATTTTGAAGAAAATTATTTTCTGCCATTTCAGGTGGCCCAACTTCTGAAGACCATAAATCATCACCAGTTGACCCGATCGGCTATTATAACCCCATTTCGGAAATGCCACGAAGTGCTCTACAGGCTTGACCCGCGCAAGTGCCCGTCACTCAAATTTTTGACCTCATCCGGGGCCTCTAAAGCCTTCAAAACTGAGTTCAAAGTTTCTGTACCCTGCTACTAATATCGAAAATCTTCAATATCTTCCAATATACACTTGATCTGGAAATGAAACTTTACTGGCAGACTTATATGACCAAAATGAACCTCCAAGAAAGAAATCAGATCATTCTGAGCACATACAAAAATTACCAAAAATAGTAACTTTTTGTAAATAGCAGCTCCGCACAAAATAGCCCTTATTGAATACAAAAATAGAAATATTTTTGGGTGATGCAAGATTGCTCTTACACCCAGGATGCTCCTGCATCATCTACTTTATTAAAGCAGCCTCAACATGAGCTACGCTACGAGTTCTTGGTGGAAGAACTATCTTATCCTGCATATGACTCCTCTGAAACCTGCATGATTTGCACTATTGTAGGTCATGATTCATCCAAATATAAAAACCTATTCTCCTATCTCAAAGACCAAATCATCCCTCATACCTTTAACCATCATGAAAAGAGATACCTTATTTTCCATGCCTCCCAGTATGTCATCATTGGTCATGATCTTTACAAATGAGGTCTAGATGGTACACTCCTTAGATATTTAGAATGGGAAGAGTCTCAACATGCATTAGAGGAAGTCCATGAGGGTATATGTGGGTCACACTTGAATGGTTTAACACTAGCCCAAAAACTTATTAGGGCTGGGTACTATTGGCCGACAATGGAGAAAGAGTCTACCAAGTTTGCTAAGAACTGTCAAAAGTGCCAAGTACATGGCAACTTAATTCATGCTCCAGGAAGAGATCTAATTCCCTTCACTACACAATGGCCTTTTCATCAATGGGCCTTTGATCTTATAGGAGCTATACATCCTCATTCTATTAATCTCTATTGAGCATTTTAGGTTGTCATTAGTATCAAAGGATAGTAAACAGGTCGATTGGTTATTTATATTGAGACAGTCGGTAACTAGAAGTAAGATAGAGTAGTCGGTAAAGCCTTACACCGAGCATCACATAGTTAACCAAGCACCAGTGACACCAACATCGACGGTCAGTAAACACTGAGCATCGCAGTATACACCGAGCAAATTAGACAGTGTTTATCGATGATCACAAAAAATGGCAAAGTAATCAGAAATGGCACATTATTCTATGCAAATGATTATAATAGATCATAAAATAGTTTACCAAGATTGAGGAGCATTTATTGTAAAAGATATTTATTAAATGCAATGATTATCTTATTTCTATTAGTTGATCTAGGTTATTTTGCACCGTAGATCTTAGGGTTATGATTATTTTTGTAACCTAATTTTTGTTCAGGTGGCAAAATAGAACACTCTATATTGTATATGTTCGCACCATTTTATAAGGTTGTTTAACTGATATATATGAATCACGAAGCACTTGAAGAAATTGCCTATCTTCAAGACAATCAGTTTACCGAGCAGAATAGAGTACATAGGTTTTCAGATTGAGTAGAATCAGACAAGGCAACCAAGCAGATCAGAGCAGAGAACCATCACAGATAAGGTGATATTTTGATAAGAACTTATAGATCTATTTTAGACAATTGAGTTGTCAAGTAGCAGATAGTTTACCTATTGCTTTCTGACAATTGTGATAGAATTTTGATAAATCTCTTAACAGAGTAGACTTAACAGTCTTTGTATAAATCTCTTAACCGAGTACACACTTCATATAGTGTTGTTAAATCCTATAACTAGGTAGATCTAGCTGATCTAATATGTTACTCCTAATAGGGTAAGATCACCAGAAGTGATCAAAACTTGTAGCCTTAACAGGCAAACTTTTTCTATCTGTAGTAATAAAGAATTTGTGGGTGTCATCCCCACCACAGTTTTTACCTTCTAACAAGGGTTTCTACATTACCAAAATACTTATGTTATGTGATTTTCATATTGATTTCATATTGTTTACTTTCTTAAGTTAACTAGATGATTGATTTATGCAATTAGATTCAAGTTATTTTGATCGGTTATCATAGTATTCAGTTATAGATCAAAAAGGTTTTGCAACTAAAGTTTTTGAAGGCACTGATTCACCCCTCCCCTCTCAGTACCTATCTCTCCTAATTCCAACACATTCTTCTAATGGACGTACCCATATAATCATAGCTACAGATTATTTTACAAAATGGGTAGAAGCAGTCCCTTTGACACAAGCAACTGGAAAACAAATATCTATGTTCATCTTGAACTACATCATATGTCAGTATGGTATTCCACATTCCATAGTCATAGATAATGGTGGACAATTTAAGAACAAAGACTTGGATGATTTCTGTGCCAAATTCAAGATTACACAACATTGTTCATCTATCTACTATCCTCAAGGGAATGGACAAGCAGAGGCTTCTAACAAGAATCTATTGAAAATCTTGCATTGTACAGTTAATAAAATAGGAAGAGACTGGCATCTCATGATCAATCCAGCTCTCTAGGCCTATAGAACAAGTATCAGAATGCCCACTGGGGCTACACCTTTCACTTTAGTTTATGGGTCTGAAGTAGTACTGCCTATTGAGGTTGAAATCCCATCACTAAGAATCAGAATGCATGGTCTAGTAACTGATGATGACTACAAAGTGTCTAGGTTACAAGAACTTGAACTACTAAATGAGCATAGACAAGTAGCGTATGATCATCTTAGAGTATATCAAAAGATAATGTCTAGAGGTTACAAAAAGAAAGTCAGACATAGAGAATTTTAGGTTGGTGATCTAGTCTTGAGAGAGAATCCTAAAAATCAATCACATAGAGAGCGCAAGGGGAAGTTTAAACCCAACCGGCTGGGTCCCTTTTTTATCACTACTACTTTTGGCTCTGGTGCCTATCAACTCTCAATGACTAAAGGATAATAGCTCTGAGAACCAATCAACATTCTCCATCTAAAGAAATTTTACACCTAAGGCATTTAGTCTATGGTAAAATGTCCTAAAAAAATCTTAAAAATTAGAAAAAGTCCTGAAAAAATGAACATCTTGGTGAAAACCTAGAAATAGGCGCCTTGGTAGCAAAAATAGTATCTCTGCCAAGATGGTGAAAACCTGACAAACAGGTGCCACTTATTTCAAAATGGTCCATCTATCAACACAATCTTGGTCTTTCCTAGCTTTCAGTCTTGCTTTAGTTTGTACATATCTCTTCGTTTGTTCCCGCATTCCTATTTTCAATAAGTCAGTCTGTACACCAATCAACTAAAGCATCTGTATCCTATCAATGTTCAAACTTGGGGGCAATCAAAGTCATATCCTATGGCATCCAATGTATCTTAGACATATCATATCTAGTCAGAGTCCTTTGAAGCTTCATCCGAATCAGTCAGTCAGTCTTGTCTCCAAAAAGGATTTTGCATCTACAACAACGCAATCAAACACAAAATGAAAACAATCTATGCTTCACATGCTTTTATTTCCTTGTATGCTTACTGATTCACATTGAGATTTTTGCATATTATGTTACCTCGAGCTCTTTGATGATGTCCTTTATAGGATTTAGAGAGTGATGACCAGGGGCATAATCTTTTCTTTGTCTTCTGCTTGTATGTGAAAATCTAACAATGTTAGAAATTTTGGATTGAAATGGTGTCTGACTGTAAGAGCCTCTATCTCAAATTGGATTGCCATGAGTACCTTGACCATTGATACCTAAAAAATTCAAGGAAGTTTGATCTAACTATTGTTTTTTTGAGTACATTCTTTCTCCTACTGTGAAACGCGATCTTACCTAAGGATGTGAATGATAAAGAGTCACTAAGGGTAATTCACATTAGATTTAGAATGATCTCTTGACTACTTGATGTGTTTGTAATGCAAGGCATATTCAGGTCATCATGATGTCGATGTTTTGATGCTTATACAAATTTCAATATTAAAATGGACATGATATTCAGGTCATCCAAGCATTTGTGCCTTGGTGCTTATATCTAATCTGACATTTTGAAAATAAAATCAATATTCATATGTCCATGGTTGCCTAACCAGTGGGTGTTGTATTGATTCCTGTGCATACAAATCGATATTCATATGTCTATGGTTTCATAACTAGTGGGCATTGTATTGATTTATCTAGTTACCTAAAAAGTTTAATGATGATAACAAATCGACACATGATCAATGACTGGCTCCTAGGTCCTAGGTTTGCATTTCATTTTGTATTTTGCACTTTGCATGATCTCACAAATTGCTTGAACACTTAAATGATTCTTCAAAAAAAAAAAAATGACACAAGAGCTAAATCTCACATGAAGATTCCTCCAATGAAACGGAAATTAGAATCCTTTTTCGGGATCAAAATTGAAATCTGAGATCATTTATATTATTCACTACTTGCATAATCAACCTTCAATCATCAAAGAAATCCAGAATTCAACTTAACTGATTATTTTACATCAAACTATCAAAATTTCAACTTGGTTAACCATGGTCAACTCATGGTCAAACCTAGTCAAACTTGGTCTCCAGGACCTCTAAACGATGCAAAATGCATTCCCAGACGTGTATAACCACTTCTGAAATCAATTAACATGCTTCTAAACTATAAATGCTAAATTTTCTTGTCAAATTTCAATTTTAATCCCGAAGGGGGCATGGCATTGCACATCATTCAAAGTCTATAACTCAATTCTATCAATCAATCTTTCCTCAGTAATCAAGACAACATCCACATCTAGTTGTTGATTCATCTAAAGTCCTCATCACTTGGGGCAAATCTATCATCTCTTGGGGCATATCAAATTCATCTAGTATCCAAATCTATCTTGTAAATTGTATCAATTTTTTGTAACTATTGGTTCATTAGTGTTATTTCCTTGGTTCTTCGTAACTAATGGGTTTAGGATGTGATACCAATATGATTCATACAAGGACATTGAGGTATGGAATTGGTCACTCACTTCTTTGCAATCATAAGGTTTAGAATCACGTGTTTTGGCACTTTTTCATAATCACCGGTTCATTGTTGATATAGCTAGCATCATCTCGATTCCTGGTCATTCTAGGCCTAGGTCAATATCTTTCAATCTTTAATCTTTCAAATTAGTTTCATATGTATATCAAAACACAGACTATTCTTTGAACCACTGTGCTTTGCACAGTGATTCAAAGAGGGGCAAAATGTAATACCCCAAAAATGGGCTATAGGTTCATTAACCTCCTACATCTCTAATTCGAATGAAATTGATATCAAAGTCCTAACCTAAGGCACATCTGTACATTATCGAATCCTAATTGATTATCCTAAATTCTACATTGGGGAATATCCCTAGTAATATTCCTATTTATCCTAATTATTCTTAATTTAATGATTATTTGGCGATAAATCCTATTTATCATAAATTTGATTAATTAAATATGATGAATATTTAATTAATTAGATTAATTATGCCACTTAATTATTTAATTAGTTTTAATTCTATTTATTCCTAATTATATTATTTAATTTTGACAATAAATCAAATCTCCTATGAATAATTGATTAAATATTTATTTAATTGATTAAATCCAAGTTGTCAATATTTAATAATATAGTTTTGAATAAAAGTTTGATTAAAATAATTGATTAACCCACAAATCAGTTATTTTTAAATTTAAAATCAGTTAAGTTGAAGATAAATCACTTTATTTATTTAATTAATTCACGATTATTTGTGCACATTCAAAGAGCAGTTAAACTTTAAATCAGAATATCAATTCAAGTTGTTATCTTTTCGAAACTCAACATCTATTTTGAGTTCAAAGATGATCTAAACTTCTGATTTGAGTTTAAAAGTTGTTCTTGCATGATTTTGCATGATTATGTGAGTTAACTTCTCTGATTTTTTGTTGACTCAAAAATCAACCTGAGTTCATCAAGAGTGATTTATGACTTTTTCCATGCACCCTCAAGCCTTGGATTTCTATAAAATCAAGGCTCAGCTCTTTACAAATCATCCACAGAATTTGCATACTTACTCTAGCGAATTGACATTGGAGGAATCATCAAGCTTCTTGCGAATCAACATTTTGTGAGATCAATCTTGTTTTCAATTCATTCTAGTTTCATATTTCATATCATTGTTAGCTTAATTTGCATATCATTTCAATCCATTTAGATTAATTTATTATCAGTTTTTCTCATCTTATTGCATCAAAAATTTAAAAAAATAGATTAATTTGCATTCATATTTTATTACTTTCATCATTTAAATCTTTTGTTTAGGTGTTACATTGTCACTGATCTCGGTCTAATCTGAGAATACCATACTCACACCTGCTAGAAGGCAGTAAATTTCCTAGTTAGCTATATTGTTCTTATTTGCATATTTTGATTTTTGCTAACCTCTAATGTTTTACTAAAGTGTTGTGTCTATAGCTAGGTACAAAATTCACACACACATTACTATGACCAGCTAGGATATCAACTTTAGCTTTGTGTGGATTGGAAAAGGTAACTTTATTAGTTGATGTATCCTTAATTTGTGGATAATCTATCACTTGTAATAACATAGGATCATCGCTCGATAAAGATGTATATTTTGTTGCCTCAGCTTGAATTTCTTCCTCGGTCAATACATGAGTTTTCACTGCGGGTGTCCTCATTGATGTCAACAATGGTTATTTCAGCTATCTTCTCACATTTCTTGATTTTTGGAGCTTCTTCCTCCTGAATATGAGGTTCACTAACATCCTCTTTATTATCGATCTCAACTCCCTCAGATGTGCTAGCTTCCTACTATGTACTTTTATCAATTAGGAGAGCAAAAATGATCTTTGATACCTTTATACTCTTTTGAAAAACATCTTCAACCTTGTGTTGAAGGATACTGTATGCTTTGAGCTTGTGCATGAATCTATTCCTGTACTACTCCATGAATTCCTGAATGTTAGCAGGGGATAGGTCTGGTATGACTTGGGAAAGTGTGCTTTCCTTGATTTTCTTCTCAGTCATAAGGGCATATTCCCATTTTTGTGCTATCCTCTGATATAACTCATTAGGAATCAAATTCTCCATTTGAAGTGGTATCATCTTGAATGTGTAGAGCATCTCAAGCATTACTTCTTTGACTTTTTCCTTGTCCTCTATACTCATCTTTTTAAATTTTACTTGTTTGAAGCCTACTAGGCCAACAAAGCTCTTGATGTTGTGGCATATTTCATCCACAAACAATGTTTTTCTCTATAGTGGTGCCTTTTTCTTTGTTTCCTCATCACTTTCAATTTCCTCATCATTTGGTTTTTTCCTCAACTGGCTCGGCACTACCTTAGGCTGAAAATTTTTTCTCTTCCCTGATGCGGGGGTTTTCTTTTGAGGCTTGGCAACTATAGCTATAGAGGCTTCCCTAGTTCTTGGCCTAAGTACTAATCAGGAGATAGGTTTAGGTTTCTGCATTATTTTTCTCATAGGTTCAGCAAATGATTCCTTCTTGCCTTTCTTTTCTACCACTTTCTCCTCCTCTTCACTTCCACTAGACTCTCTTGATTTATCTTCTCCTAATCCTTGAGTCAGTTCTTGAGGTTCATCTACCTCTCTTTCTCCTATCATTTTTTCTATATTTTTCACTATCTTTGTTCTCTTTCTCTCCATGGTAGAAGACTTTAGTCCCATGGTTATCTTAGCCTTTTCTTTCTCATAGGTTCCAAAATAAGTAGCCTTCTTATCAACTTCCTTGGCTAACAAATTTGTGATTGTTGTTGTAGTTTCATCAATGTTTACCTCATAAGGTAATGGCATTAGCCATGATACCCTTGGTATTATAGCTTGAGCATATGTGAGGTTAGTGTCAACTAGGAAGCATATGTCTTGCTTGTATTTATCTACTAAGGATACATGAATCCTACTTCTCTTCCTCTTTTTCTTCTTAAATTCTACAAAGTAATTCTCCATAATGCTTTCAAATTTATCACCCATTTGACTAGCAAACTCATTAATCTGAATTGTCACTGGCCTACTCTTATCCCATACTACTCCACCAACAGTAGGAAAACTTTTTTGAATGTAGAAGAATAAACAAACAAGTAAGTAACTGAACTTACATATTGAATTCTTTGCTTTCTGGATTGATGTAAGATTCTCAACAAGTTGTGTTAGTTGGAGCTCGGCAAGGTCATAGGTGTGATCCTTCTTTATTATTTTCCAAGCTTGGTCCACTGCCATGCATGGGACACTATCCAACCGACTTGACTGATAGAATTTTTGTACTATCACCCTTACTGCAAACTCGATTTCTAGGTCGGTGATAGTATAAATAGTCATGTCGCGCTTGTTCCATACTGCCTGTGTGTTTGTCTGAATTTCCTCCTTGCTTTGACATCTCATTAATTTCTTCCCAGGGAATTTAGGGTATCGAGTTACCTAGTGAATCATGTCTTTGATGATTTGTATTGGTCCATCCTCCAGCCATATTTTCATGTCATGTACTCTGCTCAGTACAATCTTAATCCATTCTACTTTGAAATTTTTTGGAAAGTCAAGAGCATGAACTAACCCTTGCTTAGCAACCTTCTGGTGTTCCAACTTCAACACCCCATTGCTACATAGTTTCTCATATACTTCTCTAAGTTCATAATCACTGATTTATCCAATCTTGCACATGTAACATGACCGAATGTCATTTATCATTAAAACATTCTTTGAAATTGATGACAGGGCTCTAGTCAGATCTCCCATGGTCGCACTTTCTGGAATGGCCTGAAAATTATGTGGCTTACATGCCTCATTCCTCACTAATTGAATGTTAAAGACCTCCTTTCCTTGCTTCTTCATCATAGCTGATGATGGTGATGCCATGTTTCACAACTTAAGGGTTAAAGTATTGAAAATATTTTACTCGGTAAAATATCTTGCACAAGTGTTCTTTAGATGTTTTTTCAATGGTACGCTATGAAGATTTATGAAATTGCACTTAGCACTAATCACACTAGTTACTCTCTCTTTGAATCACTCTTAAAAAATATCAATTCACTGGTGAAATGAAATAAACGGTAACTTCCCACTTTATAGACTTCCTTAATGATCCTTAATGATCTGTACACTTTCTAGGTGAGATAGAGTTGTCTCAGGAATCTCATGTTAAACTTGGTCAACATAAGCTCAGTCGATACAACCATTCAGTTATAGCTCAGTGTACATCACATCTTGGCTATCACAGGTGCTTGGCATACATTAGTGACTTAGTCACTATAGAGTAAAATACTGATGCTCGACATCAAATATCAATTGTTGCACTTTGCTCAAATCTATCCTAATGCATCTTAATCTATGCATATATGGATTTTTTCTCAACATATGTTAGGAACTGATGTAAGATTTAAAACATTGTAGGACTCAGTTCCATACATACCTTCTTTTCTTAGTTTGAAGTAGTGTGATCACCTGATCCATTGGATTGGGTGACCTCAGGTGCACTTGCTTCTCTACTAATTGCCTTTTCTTTCTTCTTCTAAGTTTTGTTCATCTAATTTCTCATTTTCTCAATGATTTATTCATTATTTCTTTGCTCATTGCTCGATATGGGTTTTCTACAATCTTTCTTTAGGTGACCTATCTTATTGCATTTATAGCATTACATACTTCCATTCATCCAACTTTTGGATTCCCCCTAAAATGTGTCTTTAAATAATTTTCTCCAATGTGACCATATTTTCCATAGTAATGACAATTGTACCAAGTGTTGTAATCCCAATTGTATGTGTTACCCTTCTTAGGTGACTTAGTCTGTTGATTTGATGACCATTTGGGTTTTGATCTACATTCAAATGCTCTATGTCCATATTTCTAAAAGTTGAAATAGTTTCCTTGAAATTTAGGTGAGGTAGGTGGATTACTAACCTTTTTCTTGCATTCATATGCCTGATGTCCATGTTTCTTACAGTTAAAATAATGTCCATTGAATTTTGGTTTAGGATCAGACTTACCACATTTTCTTCTACAGATGTTGGTTGTATGTCCTGGCTTTCCACAGTGAGGGCATGTAGGCTTGTTGTTCTTTGGTTTTGCACTCCTTTTCTCTCCACTCTTTGATGATTCTCCTTCCTCAGTGGATGATAATTTCTCATCATGTCCAAGTCCATATGTATCACTAGATCTTCTAGGTGACCTTAAAAGTTCTTCAAAATATCTTACAGATTCATTTGGCTTGTTCAACCTTTCATTAACTTCCTTTTTAGATCTTAGTTCATTCCTCAGTTGATTGTTTTATGATCTTAGATTGGTGAGTTCCACATCTTTCCTGTCTAGTTTTTGATTAACCAGTAGCAGTTGATTTACCATGTCTAATTGATTGTTTATCAATATATGCATGTCACTTGTCCTTTCATCAAGTCTCATTGATATTTTTATTTTATCTTCTTTAGCCATTTTCTTGTCTACCTCAGCTTTCTTTTTCTATTCAACTACTTCACAGAGTCTCACAGATTGAATTTCTTGTTCTCTCTTTAGATTTTTTATGTCCTCATTCAGTATGTTATTTTTCTCCAATAGTTTTTTATGGATTTGTCACTTTCTACAGAGTTCCCACTATCAAATAGTCCAGTAGTATCTTCTTCTTGTTATTGTGTTTCATTTTTTTCAATAGCTATTTCTCTTCTTCCGCCTAAGGATTTCTTGAGTTCTCCTATAGCTGCTTCAAGTTGTTGTAATGCAAGTTGAATGTCAATCTTTTAATTCTCTATAATTTTTCCCAACTTATAAACCTTCATCTCAAGATCTTTATCTCACAAGTGGTTAAATTTTCTATAGGAGATCAAAGCTCTGATACCAATTTTTGGAAATCTATTAGGAAAATGTGATACTGCGAGGGTTGGTAAATCTGATATCATTGAAATATCCATTTTGACCTAAATGGAAACTTGCATAGCATTAACATAAAACTTCAACAATGTAATGGATCTAATAAACTAAACATCACCCATGAAAATAAACATAACACAATAATTTTGGTTACCCATAAACTCATGAAAGGTAAAACTAGGGTGGGGATTGATGAGACAAATTATTGTCTCAATTTTGTTATAATCTTCATACTTTGTTGACACTCTTTATGCTCTGTTAGACATTTCTAAAAAATTTATGACTTATACCTATGTGAACTTATGCTAAGTACAACTAAAGCCACAAAAGCCTATGGGTAGCTTGAATGACATGTTTTGCTGACTATTATAAATATAATGTAGTACTTCATATAGTTATTTTAAGCTATTTTATAAAATTTGAGTAGGGGTTGAAATGTTGACTTGCATATGTGTACTGAAGGTTACTAACCTTTTAGGTAAACAAGGAGTAGTACGAAGAGTGGTGCAACCGCATTAAAGAAGGAGCGTTAGAAGACTAGTCATGGTGGAAGAATCCAGCATGGTTCTGAAGGATATGTCGCATCTAGAAAGGAGCTACTATTCTAGAGAATATAGGAAATAAGTCTTGCTATATTTCCTCAGAAGTTGTTATTTCGTTGTCTGCAGTAATTGTAATATGTCATGGTTGTTTTACCACCTCCTTATTTGGTGAGGTTTACTCAGACTTTTCTGTTATGTTTTCAATAAGTGCCAATCCTCTTTATAAAGGGATTTGATTTACTTAGTTAGGTAATGAGAAAGTATAGAATGATGTATTCAATATAGAAAAAGTTTCTCTTTTCTATTCTTCATGAATTGTTCAATTGTTATGTAACCAGTTAAGAAGAATTTAATGGAAGAGTGATTTGGAATTACTTTTTGTGTTAGTATTTAGTAGAAGCCAACCAAGGGGGCCCACTTGGGAGGTGGATTAGATTAAGTTAGAGAAGATTTTCTTCCTCCATTTTTCTTGCTTTCAAGTAGAGTTATTGTTTTATTCCTCCAACATTACTACTATGGATGTTCCTGTAGCACTTGCAGAAGATAGACATAGTGAATATTTTGAGTTGTTAGATAGACTAGATTCATTTCATAAGCTTTCTGTAGTAATTTCATTAAGTATCCAAGTGTGTTTACTTTCTTGCAACAATAGCATAGGTTCCTTTCATGCATTTTATCTTCCCACAACATATGTAGTATGACTCTTAGAAGAACTTAGTGTACAAATTGTGTTGTCCCATTTCAAGTCTATGTCCTTGGGTTGACAATCTAAATACATTTTATGGTGGGAAAAGTAATCCTTAGTATGAGTATATCAATCCTAAGAGAGACAATGGAATGATATTATTACCTATTGTGAGACTGTTCATTTTTGGTGCCACTTCTGGGGATGGCGTCAAACTAGGAACCTTAATGAGTCATTTATTTTTTAGATTAGTTTCCTATTTTTAGTCAATACTAAAAAGTTGTGAGCTTTCTTCACAAGTCATCAACTTACTTGCATGCATCGAAGAAGGTGAGATGTTCATGGCAAATTTCTTCCAAAAGAGCCCGTTAAACTGAAAGAAGAATTTGAGGAACTTGAGTAACCATTTCTCGACGCAAGTCCTAAGTTTGCTGCATCATCTTCAAAAGAAGAAAACACTAATGAAATATTTGACCTCTATCCTTTTGTAGAAATATTAGCCAGTTTCCATAATAATCATACTCCGGGACCACCTGCTATCCAAAACCCCCAGTCAACAATACTTTCCAGCCACAGTTTCAATATCCAACACCTCCAGCAATGGCAACTCCTACATTTCCATTTCCTATTCCAAATCTTATTAACAATCCTACCCTCAAGAATATACCTGCTTCATTACTACCAAAGTTCTATGGCCTGATTACAGAGGATCTTGACACCCTTTTGTTTGATTTTGACATACTGTGTCAAAGTTTTGACTATAATACTGACAGTCATAATCTTAAGCTATTTCTAGCAACACTGAAGGAGTTAGCTCTCAAATGGTTGATGGGCTTAGGAGAAAATGTAGTAGCTAATTGGGATGGAATGAGAGATTTGTTTCTAAAATAAAGTATAAGGAATACTACAGGGGAAGTTATTCAAAAGGAGATGACATCTTCTGTATGTCACAAACGGAAGATGAGACATTAGAGGAATACATATCACACTTCTTATTTAACTTACAAAAGAACCCTCAACATGCATTGTAGGACGATTCATAGAAGCTGATTTTTCTAAGAGGAGTGAATGAAAACTATCTTGAAGCCTTGCACCTCATGGCTGGAGGAGATATATCACAATCTTCCTAGGATGACCTTCAGAAGATTTTTCTAAACTATTCTAGAGCAGCAGTCAAGAAAGGAAGGGGATTTCACTCAACACTGGCCAAAGGAAGTGGCTCTGGTATTTCAAAGATGGAGATTTCAAACCTATTGTTAGAATTAAAGCAAGGCATCATAAATGATGTCACTAAACACCTAGACATGATGACTGCCAACAAGAAACATGTAGATGTTGAGGCACGACTAGCTGAATATTGTCCTCATTGTCACAAAAAAAAGAAGGGTTGTCAGTGCAAATTGGTCACAAACCTAGAGAATTAGCATCTTCCAATTGAATACTTAAAGATAGAAGGAGAGGAAAAGAAAGTATTCTTTGTTTCTCAACATCGGCCATGGGCCACATGACAAGGTATGCCTCAAGACCTATTACATATTTTAAATCTTTATAATAATCAGTGGCAAAACCATAATGTCCAAAGTCCTCCATAGTATAATCAACCCACTTGGAATAATGCTTGGCCAAGTAACCAACAGAATCAATGGTATCCTCCACAACAACCCCAATGGCCACAATTTCCAAACCAATGGAAACAACCACAAGGGAATTGGCAACCCACTAACTAGTGGAGAGGACCTCAACAATGGCCTAATCCAAATCCAAGATATCCACCTTTACCACCTCCAACAAATATACCTGCAATAATGCCACCACCTGCAAATATAAGTCCTCAAAAGAAAACATAGTTACCTGCTCAACCACAACTGAATCCCAACAATCAACAACCATATCAAAAAATGTATGCTATCAATGCTCAGTAGTACCCTACCTATGCACTTGACATAGCTGATATACATTTAAGATCAGGTACTACTTTGCCAACACCTATACTACCTCTTATCACTAAAGTGCCAGACCTTCCTGTAGCATCAGTATCGATTCCAAAGAATGCTTTGCCAAATACTGTTGTCCCAAAGAATGTTTCCAACTCAGCCAATGTTCATACATTAGTTAAACCACCTTTTCCTTAGAGGCTCAGCATGGACAAGCCCATACCAAAGGAAGACCAACCATTTGATATCATTGACCAGCTAAAGAACATGCATGTCCAAATTCCCTTGTTTCAAGCAATAAAGGATGTCCCAGTTTATGGAAAAGTAATAAAAGAAGCTTGTCTTAAAAATCCTAGAAGAAAGAAAAAGGATCCTACAACAGTCCATGTTATAGGATAATTGGCTGATATCATGTTAGGAAAATTGGTAATTCTAAAGTATTCAAATCTAGGGAGTCCAATTGTGAACATTATCATTAATGGTCAGTCTGTCAAAAATGCATTAATAGATTTAGGTGTTGCCATTAATGTAATGACCAAGGATACTATGAATAAACTGAGCATTGAAGGGTTGAGAGCTACTCCAATAATATTGTAATTAGCAGATAGCTCTACTATCACCCCTGATGGAATGATAGAAGACATAATAGTTGCATTAGATTCTTGGGAGTACCCTACTAATTTCATGATTCTATCACCAAAGGTCAATTTTGTTGGTTGCACTGTTATCCAAGGATGCCTATGGTTGGCAATAGCTGATGCAAACATTAGTTGTAGATCATTGAACATGACAATTTCAGATGGGCAAGCCACTAAGAAACTAGCAGTGTATCCTTCAGCTCAACCGCAGCCATATTTAAGTACACCTATATGGCCAGATTTAGGAGATGGAGAAGAAGAATTGAATTATGTGGTTTAGTTCATGATGTTACATAAGCAATCTCTTCTAAAGCTTCAAGAGGAAGATGAATTCATTCGGAGCATTCTTAATAATGACTGTGTTGTAATCAAAGATATAACTCAAAGTTCTATGTTAGAATTAGCTACATATGAAGACAATTTCAAGAACTATGTGTTACCCCCAGAACCCAATATTATCCATCAATTGCTACCAATGAATTAAACACAATTCCTATCCCTAAAGTGACCATGCTTGAACTTACAACTATAGTTGAGCTTTCTAAGGGTCATAATCTCCATGTGAATAATAAGCTGGCTTCACAACAGATGGAGCAACTAACCAAATTGTTGCAAACACATGAGAAATCCTTTGCATGGGACTATGGGGACATGAAGGGATTAAGCCCTACACTATGTACTCATTGGATTTATATCAATGAAGGAAGCCTACTACTCCATCAACCCCAAAGGAGGATTAATCCAGCATTGAGGGAGATAGTCAAAACTAAATTATAGAAGTTATTAGATGTTGGCTTTATATATCCTATATCTAATAGTAAATAGGTATCACCTTTGGTTATAGTGCCCAAAAAGAGGGGTAAATGGAGAATCTATGTGGATTAAAGGGAGTTAAACAAAGCTACCAAGAAAGATCACTTCTCATTATCATTCATAGACCAAGTACTTGATACTTTAGCCGATAAGAAGTATTTTTCCTTTCTTGATGGATATAGTGGATACAATCAGATAACTATTGCTCCAGAAGATTAGGAGAAGACTACATTCACATGTCCATGGGGGACATATGCATATTCAGTCCTACCTTTTGGGTTGTGCAATGCACCAAAAACATTCTAGAGGGCTGTAATTAGTATTTTTGCTGACATATCACATGATTGTATGGAGATATATATGGATGAATTTACAACATTTGGAGTGACATTTGAAGAGGCTTTGAAGAATCTTGAAAAGGTGCTAATCCAATGTAAGGAACATAATCTATCCCTTAATAGTGAGAAATGCTTTATGATGATGCAGGAAGGAGTAGTACTTGGGCATTTTATTTCAACAGCAAGAATTCAAGTGGACCCAGCTAAAGTTGAGGTAATACTCACATTACCTACCCCTACTAAGAAAAAAGATGTAAGATATTTCTTAGGACATGATGGATACTATAGACACCTTATTCAAAATTTTAGTCAAATTGCTAGTCCTCTGTACACACTGCTTACAAAAGAAGCTAAATTTATATGGACACGAGCATGTGATGAGTCCTTCCTGCAGCTAGAGAAACTTCTAACAACTACACTAGTCCTCAAAGGACCAAATTGGTCTATTCCATTCCACATCCATATAGATGCATCTGATTATGCCATAGGTGTTATGCTAGGACAAAAGCCTACTAACCTTGAGAATGCAATTTACTATATCAGTAAAAGCTTCCATGGCCCTGAATTAAACTACATAGTTACTAAAAAGGAACTCCTAGCTATAGTTTATGCATTGAACAAATTTTGACACTATGTCATAGGCTATCCCATTTTTGTTCACATTGATCACTTAGCAATAAAATATTTGATGAATAAACCTACTATAATAGGAAGATCGACAAGATGGCTTTTACTATTATAGGAATTTGATATAACAATTGTTAATAAGCCAAGGAAGGCAAATGTAGTTGTTGACTGCTTGTCTAGACTACAAAATACGGATGAAGACACCACTTAGGTTGAAGATACATTTCCTGATGAACACTTGTTCCACATAGAAATCAAAAACCCATGGTATGCAGACATAGCCAATTATCTTGTAGAAAATAAGATGCCCCCACATTTTTCTCAAAAGGATAGGAAAAAGCTTGTAGAGAAAAGATTTCAATTTTCATGGATAGATAACAATTTATTTTATACTAGCCCAAATCAGATCATGAGGAGATGTGTGAGAGAAGATGAAATATATGATATACTCTATGCTTGTCATGATGAGCCATGTGGAGGACATTTTGTAGCAAAGAGAATAGCCCTAAAAATCTTAACAACGGGATATTATTGGCCAACATTACATAAAGATGCAACCAGTTATACAAAAAATGTGATAAATGCCAAAGGATGAGTCATCCAACAAAATCAGCTGAGATGCCACTTAATCCACAAGTGGTGATGACACCCTTTAATAAATGGTGTATGGACTTCATAGGACAAATTGATCCTCCATCAAATGGAAAATCTTATATCCTGGTGTGCACGGATTATCTGACAAAATGGGTGGAAGTGAAAGCAATGCAGAGTGTCAAAGATAAAAAAGTAGCCAAATTCTTGTACAAGGACATTTTTACCCATTATGGAGTTCTAAGAGAATTATTCATAGACCAGGGAGCATAGTTCACTTCAAATCTAATCACTGAGCTAATGAAAGAGTATAGCATAAGACATCAGAAGTCTAGTCCTTATCATCTGTGAGTGAATGGACAGGAAGATGTGACAAATAGAGAAATAGAGGCAATATTAACAAAGACATTGCAATTGCATCGAAGGGATTGGAGTAGCCAGTTGACTAAAGTAGTCTGGGCTTATCGTACAACATGGAAGACCACAACTGGGTTCACGCCATTTGAACTGGTGTATGGAAAGGATGTAATGTTACCTATATAATTTGAACACAAAACATTGCGCATAGCTCTGGAGTTGAACATCAATCTTTCTACAACACAATCAAAATGCCTACTCCACCTTAATTCCCTAGATGAGATGCAAAAATCAGCATTGGAAAGAATAGAGCTAATCTAGAACCAAAGGAAGAGGTGGCATGATTCACATATCAAGAATAAACACTTTCAAGTAGGTGATTGGGATCTATTGTATGATTCTCGATTCAAGGAGATTCTAGGAATGCTATAGACCAAATGGCTAGGACCATATGAAATTCAATATATCTTTGATAATGGAGCAGTCCAACTGACCACACTTGATCTAGTCCAATTTAAGCTACTTGTCAATGGACACTACTTGCGTCTGTATCACAAGCCCCAAACCAAGGAATAATTCTTGAAGCATTTCGGCACACAAAGTTTAAAAGCCCCTCAAGAAATAGTTCCTGTAGTAGAAGGTGAAAGCCTTCCTCCTGCAGCCTCATCATAACATGCCTTTGAAAAATCCCATAATAAAACTTCATTTAATATGAGGTATACTACTTCATTCACTTTTCTCTATTCTTCTCACCAACTCATCTCATTTCTATGTCTACCACCCACTCAAACACCATGTCACCCACAATTTCTACTTTAATGCTTTCAATAAAATACCACGTCAGCACTTTCATGTAGCCGCCAGAATTGACACTCTCATCAGCTCACATTCGTGTGTATGGTAACTAATCACCAGGTATAACTTTTTAACTCTTTATTCATTTTTAGAACATAGGTTTGAATAATTATATCTAGTACTACATTACATGTATGATATAGGCATTACGCCAGTTTCCCATTCTCATGATGAATTTATCAAGTGAGGACACTTGTCACTATTTATTAGGGGCTAGGGGAAGTGTAATAAATTCCAAGTGTTATTCCTAAGTCACCCTAGTCACATCCTCATCACATCAATGTTGTACTTAGGTTGCATTCTATTAATTCTTTTAATCCTACACATTTGTCATACTTTCAAATTCTAATTTTCTGAGCTTGACATGACTTGAAAGGACCATAATTAAATTATGAGATAACTCCCACTTAAGATGTTGATGTCCTCTATAATCAATGTCATTATTATTGTTCATGTCAAGCATAATGGAGGTAATGTAAGTGAAAAATTGGTATTTTCAAGAATAGAAATTGTGATTTCAAGAAGGTATTTGTAGAGTGTGAGAAGACCAAAGATTAGCATTGAATTAAAGAGAAGCAAAATTGAAGACTAGGCATTATTAAGATGGGTGGACAATTACAGAGACATGAACCAGTCATGCATGGTATTTTACTGACGGATGTTGAAACAGTTCATAGATTTAATGCATGCGGCTCACTAGGGTATTTCCTTCAATTGATGAAATTCAATGAGGAGGTTGTAGTATAATTTATGGGCACTTTTGAAAAGGGACAAGAAACTATGTGAGGTTTAATAGTTATTACTATTGAGGAAAGAATTGCAGAAGTCACCAGATTACCAATCATTAGAGAACACTATCCTAACAAGAATGACACCAAGTCATCTCGAGCTCAATTCTCCCGACCAGGTGATCCTCCACTTGAAATCACTAAGAAAGGATGGAAGAGGTCATCTCTTACACCACCATTTCTAGAATTGGCTAACCACATTATCAGGTATTTAACTTGTGAAGGAAGATTCTCAAACCTACATGCCCACCATTTCAAATTGCTTAGCTATTTAAGGCATAATCTTCAGGTCAATGTTCCTAATTTTCTCTATAATATGTTAAGCATTAGTTCCAAGGAAACACAAAAGGGTAAAGAAAATTCCATAAGCCACCATGCCCTAATAAATCTTTTGGTTGAAAAATCCCTTAGGGATGTCTCTCCCATGTCCTGGACAGAATTTGTTCAACTTAAAACCTTGCAGCCCCAAGTTAACCCCGTTACAACCTCTAGTGAATGAAGTAGAGTATTTTGGGCCTAGTGAAGAAATAGCTAAAAAAGGAAAAGAACCAAAATTGTCCCTAGAAAACAAGTCTTCTAAGCCCACTCTAGAGAGTGATATACCTACTTCTTCGATGAAGAAAGGCAAACAGAAAGTTGAAAAATAAATCTTTAACCTAGAAGGTGAAATTCAAAACCCTACAGTCCAAGTAAATTAAAGAAAAAGGTTGAGTCATGTAGTGTCCATTCCTAAAGCATCTATTCCTATAGAAAAAAGGCCAAAAAGGTCCCACCAGACTAAAACTGTAGTGGTTGAAGAGACAACTATGTGTAGAAGCCCTCACATGTGAGGACAAGTGTCTTCACCTTCCCTTGGAAATTCAAATGTTCCAGCACCATAACCTACTCTAGAATCCTTTCTTGAATACATTCTAGATGACTCCCCCTTGTGAGCAGAACCTCAAAATATGGAGGAATCTCAAAATGTGCAAGAACCTGATGGTAGCATGCCACAGGATGATCAGGGAATGCCTAAGCCAAGCCTTGATGTAGTACAAGACAACATTCCTATGAATGTTCAACCTACTCCTCTACAACACCCTATATATTATAATGTCTCCATTATTCCCTACAATTCCACATCATTCACTGAGTACTTTCAGAAATTTTCCAGAGAAAAGAAAATGAAAGCTCAGATGCAAGAATTTCCCTCACAAACAATTCAGTCTGTACTCTTTAACCTATACAATCATTTTGTTTTTCAAAAGACCTAGTGGAGATAGGAAAGACATCAAATGCATAAATAAATCTATGATAAGGATGAGGAAATTGAAGCTCTTAAGGAGCAGCTAAAGAAACAAAAAACAACAAATGGACAAAGCCCTAAAACTAGCTGATCAGATCATAGCTTGTAGACTGCCACCCAGGGTATATGCTATTTGTTTAAAAGAACAATTTCTTTTGTTTCAAATTATGATGACAATGAAGAATATTGATTGTGAGTTCAAGTCAACCCAATATTTTTATGGAATATATCAAACTCTTCCCCCATGGCATCAAAAATTATTATGTGAGTTATATTTGCATAACTTTGTCATCCCACATGAAACAGAGTGGAATCCTCTACTCTATATAGGGGATATTCACTTAAGGGCCCTAATGTCATGGATGCATAATGAAGAAAATTGTGACAAGCAACTGGACATCTATAGGGATCTAGAAAAATTTTAACCCTTACCATTAAGGGATAAGTCACATAAGCCTGGTTTCATTTTAAGGGATTGGCTCAATTTGACCTATGGAAAACAAAAGCCAGAAATAAGGGAGAAAGTCTTTGCATTAAGAGACAAGGTTTATATAGAATACCAAGGACTACCATACTTTTCATTTCAGAGAGGTCTTGCAAGGGTAAGGATCTAGTGGAACAGATTACCAGAGGCCTTTAAGAAAAGAGAACCACACAGCCCAATCAATTTTGAAGTAGCAACCAATAGAGTAACTAGATATATGTAGTTAGGGCGATAGGTCAGAAGGAAATTATGGATGCCTTTGTCTTTCCAACCACCTACACTCCTATGGCCCCTATATGACATCAATACAACTAGGTTGGATCACTTGAAGGAGGAGCACTAAGGATATTACCTGGAAAGAACAAGAGGATTTTACTACACTTTCAAGAGTGGAAAGAAAGGGAAGACAACTGTTAGTGACTTCAGGCCTATAGCCAAGAAATACAATGCTTGAGGACAAGCATTCTATTAGTAGGGGGTAGATGATGAGACAAATTATTGTCTCAATTTTGTTATAATCTTCATATTGTGTTGACACTCTTTATGCTCTGTTAGACATTTCTAAAACATTTATGACTTATACCTACGTGAATTGATGCTAAGTACAACTAAAGCCACAAAAGCTTATGGGTAGCTTGAATGACATGTTTTGTTGACTATTATAAATATAATGTAGTAATTCATATAGTTATTTTAAGTTGTGTTCTAACATTTGAGTAGGGATTGAAATTTTGACTTGCATATGTGTACCGAATGTTACTAACCTTTTAGGTAAACAAGGACCAGTACGAAAAGTGGTGCAACCACATTAAAGAAGGAGTGCTAGAAGACTAGTCATGATGGAAGAATCCAACATAGTTTTGAAGGATATGCCACACCTAGAAAGGAGTTGTTGTTCTAGAGAATATAGGAAATAATTCTTGCTATATTTCCTTAGAAGTTTTTATTCTATTATCTGCAGTAATTATAATATGTCATGGTTGTTTTACCACCTCCTTATTTGGTGAGGTTTACTCAGACTTTTCTTTTATGTATTCGATAAGTGTCAATCCTCTTTAAAAAGGGATTTGATTAACTTAGTTAGGTAATGGGAAAATATAGAATGATGTATTCAATATAGAAAAAGTTGTTATGTTCTGTTCTTCATGAATTGTTCAATTGTTATGTAACTAGTTAAGAAGAATTTAATGGAAGAGTGATTTGGAATTACTTTCTATGTTAGTAGTTAGTAGAATCCAACCAAGGGGGCCCACTTGGGAGGTGTATTATATTAAGTTAGAGTATATTTTCTTCCTACATTTTCCTTTCTTTCAAGTAGAGTTACTATTTTATTCCTGCAGCATTACTATTGTGGATGTTCCTACAGCACTTGCAGAAGATAGAGATAGTGAATGTTTTGAGTTTTTAGATAGACTAGATTCATTTCATAAGCTTTCTATAGTAATTTCATTAAGTATCCAAGTGTGTTTACTTTCCTACAGCAATAGCATAGATTCCTTTCATGCATTTTATCTTCCTGCAGCATATGTAGTATGACTCTTAGAGGAAATTAGTGTACAAACTATGCTATCCCATTTCAATTCTATGTCCCTAGGTTGACAATATAAATGCATTTCATGGTGGGGAAAGTAATCCTTAGTATGATTATATCAATCCTAAGAGAGACAATGGCATGATTATTATTACCTATTGTGAGACTATTCAGGGATGACACCCACAAATCTTCACTATTGCAGTATAAAGTTTTACTGTTAGGGCTACAAATTTGATCAGAAAATATGATCTACCCTATGAGGGGTCTGCCCTGTTAAGAGATTTTAGATTTATATAATCTACCTTGCAAAAGGATTTAAGACTTATAACTAAGTAAGCACTTGGTTAAGAGATTTACTAAGGTCTGTCAAAACCACTCTGTTAAGAGATTTAACTTGATACACTTGTTAAAATGTCCCAATACCTGATCCTTTGATTTGCATTGTGATGTTGATTACAAATCTTCTCCTTCCAGTATAGATTTGATCTCATCTATCAAATATGCCTCTATTCTACCCTTCACTACTTTTCTCTATTCTACTCAGTCACTTAACTCTATCAGAATACTTCTCTATTCTGAATATATTCTCTTTGTCACACTCTTACTTCCACTCATACATCATTTTAGGGTTCAGACACATCTTATATAGATAATTAACTTTCTCTAAGATTTAAGATCTACGATCTAGATTATCTATTTTTTCCACTTAACCTTTCCCTAATTCTGATTGGTTCCATGTATTGCATAGGGATCAATGACTACAATATAAGAGCATAATCACCTCTATGATTTCCTCAACAAACAATAAATAAAATATAAATGTTGGCCAAAATGGTTTACCTAAGTGTTTGTACCATAACAAACACATATGTTAATTCTGGCTTGCTCGACATTGGATACCTATGGCACTTGGAATCCACTATTCTTTATACTCTGGTGTTCAACACTATCTTCTTTACATAACTCAAAAAAAGCTAACTCGGCTAATACAAAAGTACTCGGTGACCATATTTTAGTCGAAAGTGACTATTGCTTGGTAAATGTACATTATATATGACTCGGCCTATATATGATGAATCAGTCACAGTGATAACCGACCAACATTGCCTAGAAAATTGTATCACCTTAAAATGGAAGCACTTCCATGTTAAGAGCATTTAGCCCTCTGAGTAAGTGATTTGGGGTCATATTGGATGCCTTGAATTGATCTTTTCTTTGATCTAGCTTTCTCCCCGCTTTCCACTTCTTTTTTGCTTCATTCTAGGTGAAATTAGGGTTAGGATCTTAAGGATTCTCCTGAATTTCACTCTTCCATAGCTCTATTTTCTAGGTAGGATTTAGAAATGGATCCTCCTAGGCTTCATCTTAGTAATCATAGGATTTTATGTCTATTCCTGACATTCTGTCCTATTCTGGCATCAATTCTAGGTTTTTGGACATCCCTGGGACCTCTTGATTTGGTTCTTAGTCAACTTAGGATCAAGGTCAATGTTTTAGGTTGACCCTAACTAGTTCAAGGTCTTAGGTCAACCTTGACTAGGTCAAGGTCAACCTCGACATTGACCCCTTCTCCAAAATTTCAAATTCCAGAATCTCCAGGCTTCGGGCTTTCGGGAGATTTATTTTTCCACTTTCAGGTCAACCATTTCGGGTTTTGGGATGGTAAATCCTTTAATTGCATTTAATCTAGGTATATTTTCTAAAGGTGAGGACCTAATTTGGATTTAATTCTCCAAGGTGGCCCATCTAGAGGAGTGTGCCCTAGATCACTATAAAAGGAGGCCTTCCTCTCTCATTTTCATCATCAAGTTTTGTGAGAACATATCTCTCATCTCAAGTTTTCATGTGCAAGCTCTCAAGCTCTCAAGGTGATCAAGAAAACATCCATTCAAGCATTTTAAGTATTCTCCATCCAAGTTCTCCATTGAAGATCAAGGATTCAAGCATTCAAGACATTGAAGGGATTTGGTTCAAGCATTCAAGATTTATCATTCAAACCCTAGATCTGATGGTGTGATCTTCCTTCAAGATCCTTTTGTTCATCTTCAAGATCCATTTCATTCTTCCCTCAAAGTGGATTCCAAGCATATAATCATGGAGGTTTGATTTACATTTATTGATGTTATGTTCAAGCTTTCATATCAACATACTTGATTACATTTCAAATACAATTGCATTATCTATTGAATTGCATAGCTTCATTGTTAGATCTACTTCTACTACTTGCTAGCATTCTCTATTTCAATTTCAATATTAAGGTTGATTCCAAACCGGGGTTTGACCAAGGCAAACCCCCTAAACATATAAAAAAACCATTTTTCTTGCAGGTATAGGTGCAGAGTTTCAGATCTGAGAGCGAATTTGGATACCCTTTTTGAAAAACTTCCGGGATCTGTGAACAGAACTCGAATCGGACTTCAAATAAAGAATGTGGTATTTGAAATTTTATGAGGGTCAAACCTAAGCTAAGCCATCTTGAGGAAAGATTTTTGGGTTTTCTATGTCTCGGCATTTCCAGTCCAGGACAAGTTTTAGATTTTCCTGAAAGTGTACACAGACATCAGAATTCAACATTTTCTAGATCTGCCCTAATTTGAGGTTAGTACTTGTATTTCAATTATTCTATATTCCAAACATAATTCTCCACATAGGGAAATATTGGATTTACTCTCTCTTCCTACTCTTTTCCATAAATTGATTCGATTGTGCATTAGCCTTTTTGGTTGATCAAATGGGATCTCTTCTTTGGGGAATTTGGGTTTGAGAATATGTCTCATATTTCCCCCTCTACATTTGAATGGTGGTGAATCCATTTTACCTCTATTCAAAAATGACTAAGTGTAAGACACTAACAGACAACAAAACTTTAGAGATCAACAGTTGGATGACTAATTACTACTAAGAGATGTGATAATTTTATCATAAGTTTATTAAAAGAAATCAATTTAATTACCCAATTTCATTTAATTAGAAATAGAGATATCCATCCAAATAACAATGCCATAAATAAATTATTTCCATATAAAAGACAGCATAATTAAATATTTAAATGAATTAACCAAATCATATGTATATGAAAGACAAAATCAGTTTTGATTTTCTACTGCTGATATTAGACCGTCTTTGGATGAAGAATTAGATGACACAAAAGAGTCTGAAAAGGAAATTGAATTCCTTAACAATATTTCTCAAGAGAGAAAATATTTTTCCCCTCCACTTCTCTTCTTTGGGGAGAAGTTGAACAATAAACTAATTACACCTATTAAGATTTTACTTCTCACTAGAACTATGCCTCAAATATTTAAGATCCTAAGGAAGAACACATACATGCAACTATTTCTAGATTGGTACATAGAACTGAAAGCAATGACTCTAGGGAATATGAGTCAGATTTTCTCTCAGTTGCATCTATAGAGGTAGGATTTGATGTTATTCACTACTATGTCAACTAGCTTGAGGTATAAGATGAGTTACCTGTAGGGTTTGATAAGTCAAATCTGCATATTATCCTTGTTGACCAAGTTGACAATGCTAGGAGTCTTATCAATTTAGATATTTTTGAAGGGGATCTTATAGATTCTGAATTACTTGTCACTGGAAATGATTCCCACCACATCAATACTTTGGAACCTTCTCAATCCTTTCTCTTATGCATCCCAACTTTATTAACTAGTTGCAAAAAAACCAACACCCTGAGCTCTTGACCTTTCAAAATGACTATGATATTTCCTTCTATTTAAACACTCTTGATCCTGTAGTCTCTTCCACTAGTGAAATAGAAACAAGTATGACTAAGTCAGAAAACTTTGATCTTAGTCACAAAATAAAAAGAAAAATAAAAAAGAATAGGCACTCTAATAATGAAAATCACTTTATGGTGTTGTAAGAGCCAAAAATAGTAAAAATAAAATATGCATCTAAGGGTGAAAACCTCTCTGAGGCACCTATGGATGAGATACATGGTGGTCTACCCAGGTACTTTCAAGAAAGATCATCAATTTTGAAAGAACCTACTCAACGAATCAACATTGGGACAGATGAAGTACCTCATGTCATACACTTAGCTCAGTCTTTTCCAGATGAAGAGAAAAGGTAATTCACATATTTCTTCTTGGAAAAGAAGATGAATTTTTCTTGGACTTATTCAGACATTTTAGGACTTGACACTAATATTTTCATGCATCACATATCTATAGCTCCTAGTATTAAACCTATGAAACAAAAGCTACAAAAAATGCATCCACGTGTAGCTCTCCATCTCAAAATTGTACTAGAAAAGCTAATTCAAGCTAGATTCATAAGGGTTATTTATTACATTGAATGGATATCCAACATTTTACCTATGTCTAAACTAGATAAATCCATATGGGTATGCACTAATTTTTGAGATCTAAACAAAGAATGCCCTAAGGATGATTTTCCCCTCCCTAATATTGACATAATCATTGACATGATAGAGGGATATGAGATATATTATTTAATGGATGGATTCTCAGGATATAACTAGATCAAAATTTATCCTAAAGATTAAGAGAAAATAACTTTCACTTGTTCATGGGGAACTTTCTATTGGAATTTTATTCCATTTGGACTTAAAAATGTTGGATCTATATATCAATGAGCTATGACCACAATATTTCATGACATGATGCATAAAAATATGGAGGATTATGTGGATGACACCTTACCTAAGTCTCATAAGAGAAACACACATCTTAGAGATTTGGGATTAATCCTAGATCATATGGAACAATTTAAGCTAAGACTAAATCCTAAAAAGTGTGCATTTGGGGTTACCTCTAGAAAAATACTTGGTTATATCATATCAGCTAAAGGAATTGAGGTTGACCCTGAAGAAGTTAAAGCTACCATGGATATTCCACCATTGAGAAACATTAGTGAAATGAGAAGTCTACAAGGATGCCTACAATCTATTAGGAGATTCATCTCTCAACTTGTTGACAAAGCACAACCATTTAACAAGAACTTGCATTAAGGAGCTAAGTGTGTATGGAATGAAGAATGTGAGAAAATATTGAATCATATTAAGAAATATTTGGCTAATCAATCTATCTTGATGCCTCCTAATCCTAGAAAGACTCTTATTCTATACATTTCAGCTACAACTACATCCTTAGGAACATTATTAGCACAAAAAGACAAGATAGGAAAAGAAAGAGCTATCTACTACATCAATAAATCATTAGTATCTTATGAGATCAATTACAAAAATATTTAAAAATCTTGCCTCGCAGTGGTGTTTGAGTCCAAAAAACTCAGACATTATATGTTATCACATACTACACAACTTGTAGTAAAAATTGATCCATTGAAGTATCTACTAACTAAATCTACCCTTACTGGTTAGATAGATAAATGGATGGTGATTCTTTTTGAATTTGACATTGAATACATTGATTGTAAGGCCACAAAAGGACAATCAATTATTGATCAATTGGCTAACTTCCCTTTATAGGATAATGGACTTATGCAAATTGATTTTCCTGATTCATCTATCATGTACGTGATTGAGAACATCTGGAAAATGTTCTTTAATGGATCCTACACACAAAATGGTTTGGGTTTTGGAGTTCTCTTTGTCGCACCTCAAGGATACACCATACCTAAAGCATACAAGTTGTTTTTTCCTTGCACAAATAATATTGTTGAATATGAGGCTTTAACAAATGGGATCAAATTGGCTATTGAGTGGAGGATTACTGAATTACATATCTTTGGATATTATTGTCTGATCATAAATAAAAATAATAATGAATATCAAACCAAGGATGAGAACATGATTCCTTATAAGAAAATGGTTGATGATCTTAATAACTACTTTGTCTTTGTGACCTTCCAACAGATTCCTAGAGATGAGAACAAAGTTGTTGATGCTATGGCTATACTTGCTTCCATTCTATAGGTGCAAGAACATGAATCTCAATATGAATTCCTGGTGGAAGAGCTACGTCTCCTCGCATATGAATCTCTTGATAACCACATCATTTGTACCATTTTGGTCATGACTCCTCCCACTAAAATAGAATCTATTCTTTCCTACATGATCCAATTATACCTGATAACATTACCATAATAAAAAATGCTAACTTATTTGTAATGCCTCCCACTATACCATCATTTCTAGTGACCTTTTTAGGAGGGTTCTATATGGAACACTTCTTATATGTCTAAGGAGAGATGAATCCAAACATGTGTTAGCTGAAGTCTATGAGGGCGTATGTGAGTCTCACTCTAACAGCCTTGCACTAGCACAAAAACTACTTACAGTTGTTTACTATTGGCCTACTATGCAAATTGATGTTGTCAAATATGCTAAATCTTGTAAGAAGTGTCAAATGAATGGAAATATGATACATGCTCTAGGAAGGGAGCTTATTCCATCTATCACACATTGGCCATTTTAGTAGTGGTTCTTTGACTTAGTAGGTCAGATATATCTAAACTCATCAGGAGGACTAATGCAAGGGAGGATGGGGAGAGGGGCCAAAGGTACACCCTAACCAGATCCACCTTGCAGAGATCACATGCGGAAGCCAAATACACACAAGTGAGAGAGAGAGAATGTAGATCAACTTCTTATTATTTCATCAAGTTGATTCATACATGTCGAGCTATAAGGCCTTCCCAGTTAGGGCCAGATTCTATAATTCAAGTACAGAAGTCCTCCAATATGTGAGGATTTTAAACTATCTTCAATCTTCTAAATTCTACCTCCTATCCAAAAATGACTCCCTAAACTATAACCAAAGATATAATATATACAAGAGACTATTGAACAAGTTGACCTTCAGATCCACCATCAATAGAAGGAACGACCAAATCTAGGTCCACATGCTTCCCAGTGATAGATACCAACATTAAATCCTTGACCATAATTAATTGCATGAGTCAGACTCAATAGGAAACTAAAACAAACAACTCAGTCAGCAAGGATAACTGAGTACCAAGAAAAGATAACCAAGCACCAGGGAATTAACCGACCGACTCGGTTAACAAAGGAAATTGAGGAACTACCAAGCCAACTCGATCAAAGCAAGAACTGAGGAACACTAGAACACACAAAATTGTTTTTGGTGACATGGGATTTCCAAGGACCTGACATGCTCCTGCATCAAGGACACAAATTCATCATCACTACTACTAAGTATTTCACTAAGTGGGTTAAAGTTGTAGCACTTTCTATTTCTACAAGAAAAAAGGTATCCATGTTTATGTTGAACTGTACATAATTTTTTTCTATGGTGTGCCATCTTGTATAGTTACTAATAATGGAGGACAATTAAAGAAAAAATACCTCAAACAATTGTGTAAGAGATTTAAGATCAAACAATATAGGTCATCCATCTATTATCCTCAAGGAAATGGATAAGTTGAAGCTTCAAATAGGACTATTCTAAAAATCTTGCACATGACTATTAGTAAGTTTGGAAGGGATTGGCATCTTCAAATCAACATTTCTTTATGGCTTATAGAACAAGTATACACATACTAATGAGAGCTACACCTTTTTCCCTCATCTATGGGGTTGAAGTTTTCTTACCTAGCGAGGTAGAAATACCTTCACTTAGAGTCCCACTAAAAGGGATTGTAATAGATGAAGACTATCGCATAACACACATCTAAGAACTAGAACTACTAGATGAAGGTAGAAAAGTCACATTCAATCACATGAGATTATATCATAAAAGAATGTAAAAAAGATATAAAAATAAGGTACACCATATAGCTTTTGAGGTTGATGATCTGGTTTTCAGAGAGAATCCTAAGAATCAATAGAGCTGTGAAAAAAAAGGAATGTTTGAATCTAACTGGTTGGGTCCTTATATAATTATAGTTGCCTTTGGATATGGTGCTTATTAGCTCTCTATCTTAGAGGGACAACAACTCCCTAAGCCTATCAATACTCTCCACCTGAATAATTTCTATGCATGACATTCTCTTCATCTAGAGTTCATGGACATAGCAAATGATCTTGAAAAAATTCAAAAAAATGGATATATGGTCCTGAAAAAATCATTAAAATCATAAAAATTCCTAAGAAAAATAATCATCTTAGTGAAAACCTACAAATAGGCACTTTGATGTATCAATTTGAAAAATTAAAAAATTAAGAAAAAATTGCCTTGGCAAAAACTTGGAAATAGACGTCATGGTAGCAAAAATAGTCCTTCCAAAAGGTGAAACCATGGAAATAGACACTACTTGTACCTTTGTGCTCCATTTATCAGCTTGTGGCTTTATCCATGAACTAATTGACTTTCACAATACTTGTCTCTATGGTTTGGAACTGGTCTCCTTCTACGTCTCACTAGGGGGCAATTATGTGCTACAACTATCTCTAAGACAAACTACTATTTTTCAACACTACCCCATCTAAACATCAAGTTTTTATCAACACTTGTCAGATAGCATATCTTCAATCGAAACCTTGTTAGCAGTCCAAGTCATATATTTATATCACACTTAGAGGCATAAGTCTTAGAAATATCACTAACAATCTTTACACTTCACTTAAACTAAAATGACTGAGCTATGCTTAATGATATTTTATTTTTATGTTGTCTATTATTGATGATTTTTGCTGATGTTCCCTCCTTAGTCTCTTCAGGATGTCACTTGACTAGAGGACTGGGGACATGGGCCATATATTTTTTGTCTTCTTCTTGTGGGTGGGGTTTCAATGATCCTATATGTTTGATGCATCATGTATCTATGATAAGTGCATCCATCACGATTGGAATGTTCCATATACCTCGACCCAATTCATTTGAAAACTTAGATGAGTCTGAAATATATCCTTGACTATCCGCATTTTGTTTATTTTATGCAAGATAGTACTCATGGTTATCTTGGCACTTATGCTTTGATACTGGTATAATCTTGCAACATTAACTTGGAAACCATGTTCATATCATCTTGGTTCTTATGCCTCAATGCGTACATATGTTTCCTACATTCTATCTGATATAGATCATATTCACATCTTCATAGTTGCACTTGCACTAGTGATGGTTGTATGATCTTGCAATGTCCCTTAATAAGGCTCGATGATAAAAATAAGGACCGAGTAAGATCCCTACACTTTGCACTTGTATTTTCATCCTAGGTTGCATCTTAGTCTTGGCATCTTTCATTGAGTAAGGAAAGAGTCTTCATCTCATCATTATCGGACAACTTTTTTCATCCTTTTTGGCATCCTCAATTCATTTTTAGGATCAAAATATGAGTTAATTTTTTTGTTCTTCTAAGGCTTATCTGTTCATCCTTTGAGGCAAAAAATTGATCATATCTCTTTATAATCTCTTTCTTTGACCTAACTCTAATGCTATACCTTTCTGGTCAAACTTATTCAAACTAGGGAAAATTCTCATTTCTTAGTGGTTAGACTTGGTCCAAATGCTTTTCTAATCTCTCTGAATCAATCATCAATCATCTTGGACCCTATCTAATCTTGATTTGATCAAACTTATCTCATTTATGAATCTCCTCAATATCATTTTGATTTTGATCCTGAGGGGGCAGGAATAATCTATCATCAATCTTTTAAAGCTACAAATTGACCATGTTATCATCGCTAGGGGCATCTCACTTCATCGCTTCACATCAAGTTGAGATTCTTCAATTTTCTTTAATATGATCTTGGACATATCAATTCTCATCGCATCATATCAGTTCTAGTATTGTCTTATCTTTGAATCCCAGTCTCAATTTTTAGTTTCATCTCTTCACATCAAACTGTGCATTGAAACTCTTTCTACCTTATTGTGCTTTGTTCAATCAAGCTCAAAGACAGTGTCTCTCAAGAAATTTCATTACTTTATATCAACTGTCTGCCTATCATCATTTTCTTTGACTCAATGTGCTCATTCGCACACTGACTCAAAGAGGGGAAAATGTAATCACCCAATTTTGGTCTAGTAAACTATAAGTCCCCTTTATGAAAAATGAAATTAAAATATTAGACCATTTCTTTGCATCAAATCAATTATGCTTGATTAATTAATCATTTACTTGATTATATCCTAAAGTTTGACCACTTTATTCTATGATTATTTAATTAAAAGAACATGCTCCCTTTTAATTAAATAATAAAAGACCCATTTATCCTAAGTGCATATGAAAATCATTTTTCTAAAATAAAAAGAAAAAAATAAAATCCCTCTACTTAAAGTGAACCTTCTAATGAGATGGAATCTTTTGAATTTTGAAGAAGGCTTTTGCCTCTTTATCTCAACCACTCATTGTTTTTCCTCTTCATCTTAGCCTTTATTTTTTACCTCTTAAATACATGAGAACATGGATCAACCAAGACTTAATCTCCACCATTGCTCATTCTTTTGCCTCTTAATCTTGACCATTCACTCATTTCTAATTTGTTTAAAAGGAGACTCTCTTCTCATTCTTGCAATCTTGGTACTTTGAGAATTTTCTTGAAATCTTCTTGACATCTTTGCATCTTGGCTGATTCTTACATCTTAGCTTATGTTACATCTTGAATCATTGGATTATCATTTATCTTAGCTTTGTTATTTTCTTTCTTTCATTTAGCTTATTTAATCTAGTCTAATTAGCATGGATAGTAATATTTCATCTCAGTAGCTTAGATTTACTTTCCTTGCACTCTTGCATTTCATCTTAGCTTAATCTTGCATCTCTTTCATCTCATCTTAGATTACTTTTCATTTTCATTCATCATGGAGATCTTGGATACTTGCACTCTCATTGCTTGATATCTACTTGAATCTTCCATTCTATAGTGCACCTTGTAGGGATCTTTCTTATAGGGTTAATTTGAGGGCCACCATATTTATCTACATGATTTGTGCACGCTATGGATAGGAAGCTATAAGCCTCCTTCTAAGACTCCAAATTAATTAAATCTCTTGGATATAAGGGATTATAGAAATGACATTTTGGTACACAAGAAGCTCCACAAATGGTCCACATTTCTCAATCTTTATCAGAAGAGGAGAAGATACAATTCACTAAGTTCTTCAAATAAAATAAGATCAACTTTTCTTGGTCTTATTCAAAAATTCCTAGATTAGATACGGACCTAATAAAGCATCATCTATCTATTTCTCCTAGATTAAGGCTCGTAAAACAAGAATTGATAAAAATAAATCCACATGTGGCATTATTAATGAAAGAAGAGCTAGAAAAATTATTGAAAGATGGATTCATAAGAGCTATTGACTATGCAGAATGGATATCTATTATAGTCCCTATTTCTAAAGTGGATAAATCTATAAGGGTTTACACAGATTTTAGAGACCTAAACAAAGCTTGTTTGAAGGATTATTTTCCACTTTCCAACATAGATATGATCATGGATCTCACTGTAGGATATGAGATGTACTCCTTAATGGATGGGTTCTCAGGTTACAACCAAATCAAAATTGCCCTTGAAGATCAAGAGAAAACTACATTTACATGTGCAAGGGGTACATATAGTTGGAATGTCATGTCTTTTTCTCTCAACAATGTAGATGCAACATACCGAAGAGCCATGACATCAATATTTCATTATGTGGTGCACCAAAAATATGGAAGACTATGTTGATGACATATTAGAAAAATTAAAAGTTAGAACAACTCACTTAGAGGACCTGAGGAGAATCTTTGACAAAATGGAGCAGTTCCAACTAAGGCTAAACCCTAAGAAGTGCACATTTGGAGTATCATTAGGTAAGTTTCTGGGCTTCATAGTTTCAACAAAAGGAATTAAAGTTGATCCAATAAAGGTAAAAGAAATCATTGAAATGAAACCTCCAAGAAATATTAGTCAGATGAGGACACTTCAAGGAAAATTGCAATCTATAAGGAGGTTCATATCTCAACTAGTAGATAAAGCTCAACCATTCAAGAAAATGATGTATAAATGAGTCACATTCACATGGGATGTATAATGTGAGAAAATATTTGATCAATTTAAATAGTATTTGGTGAATCCTCCAATTTTGATGGTTCTAATTTGTGGAAAACCACTCCTATTATACATATTAGCAATAGATACATCATTAGGAGTGTTTCTAGCACAAGAGGATGAGGATAAGAAAGAAAGGGAAATATATTACATCAGTGGAAATTTAGTCTCCTATGAGATAAATTACTCAATGATTGAAAATGAATGTCTAGCAGTGGTATTTTCATCTCAAAAGATCAAACATTATATGTTGTCACATAAGATGAAGCTAGTCACAAAGATAGATCCACTTAAATATTTGTTGAATAAAGAAACATTGATAGGAAGACTAGCAAAATGGGTCCTGGTATTAAGTGAATTTGATATTGAATATGTTGATAGAAAGGCCATCAAAGGATAAGTGATAGATGACAACTTGTTGAATCACCATTAACAAATGACAATGTTGGGAAAATGGTCAGCACTCCCCTCAGGATTCGTGACATAGCTTAACCACCTCCTATGTCTTCTATAAGTCTAGTGGTTGTATCAGGCATTAATAGGTTGATATTTTGGTGCAACAACAACCACTACTTGTAACAAGTGGAACCAGAGCTTGGTCATAGGTTCGAATCCCCTCAGGTAACACTGAGGGGGAGATTGTTTGCAAAATGTTCAACACTCCCCTCAGGATTTGTGACATGGATTAACTATCTCCTATGTCTTCTATAAGTCTAGTGGTTGTATCAGACATTAACAGGTCGATCTTTTGGTGCAACAACAACCACTACTTGTAACAGACAAACCATTGCACATAGAGTTTCTTGATGAAGAAATCATACACCTTATAGAAAATCCATGGAAGATGTATTTTCATGGCTCCTTTACACAACAAGGGTCAAGAGATGGATGTTTATTCATTACTCCTCAAGGATAAAAAATACATAAGGATTACAAGATGATATTTGCATGCACAACTAACATACTAGAGTATGAAGCCCTAGTCAATGGATTGAAGCTAGTGATAGAGTAGAAAATCATTGAGCTACATATCTATAGAGACCCACAACTTATAATCAATTAGGTAAATGGTGACTATCAGGTAAAGGATGATAAGATAACACCTTACAAGAGGATGGTGGATGACCTCAAGAAATATTTTTTCTAGATCAAATTTGAATAAATACCAAGGTCAAAGAATAGAGATACGGATGCTATGGCTACCTTAGCATCCATGTTACAATTGGTAGAACATCAATGTCTCATGACTTCCTAGTGGAAGAAATCCCCTTCCCATCCTCTGACTCCCCTAATTCCCAAATCATACATGCTATTGAAACCCAAGTCTTATCTCGATATGCCCATATTTATTCCTATCTTAAAAATCATACTTTCCTTGAAAATTATTTGAGAAATGAAAAAATATGCCTCATAAGAGAAGTATCACGTTATTTAATCATTGTCAATGACTTATATAGATGTGCTCTTGATGTTATGCTACTTAGATGTTTATAAAATGAAGAGTAAAATCATGCATTAAAGGAAGTACATGAAGGTATATGTGGGTCTCACTTGAATGGATTTTCATTAGCCAAGAAACTCTTAAGAGTGGGATACTACTGGCCTACAATGGAAAAAGATGTTATTAATTATGCCAAGACATGCAAGAAATGCCAATTTCACAGAAACTTGATACTTTCTCCAGCTAGGGAGTTAATTCCATTTATTACAAATTGGAAATTTCAATAATGGGTCTTTGATCTAGTAGGGAAGATTTACGCAAACTCATCTAAAGGACATAAGTATATCATTATGACAACTGAATACTTTACAAAATGGGTTGAATTTGTACCACTAGCCAATGCTATAGGAAAACAAGTCTCCATGTTTATCCTAAATTACATCATCTATAGGTATGGGGTACCCTCAACAATTGTAACTGACAATAGAGGGAAATTAAAAAAATAAGGACATGGATGACTTATGTTTGCAATTCAAAATCACTTAGAACTGTTTCTCAATCTATTACCCTCAAGGTAATACATAGGCTAAGGCATCAAACAAAATAATTTTAAAGATCTTACATAGAACGGTCAACAAATCAGGAAGAGACTGGCACT